>JASWHV010000001.1:36063861-37507300 GCA_030760725.1 Neostapfia colusana | reverse complement strand
TGTACTTATGCAAGATGGGCGGGTAATCGCTTATGCGTCCCGTCAACTCTGAAGGCATGAGCAACACAACCCCACCCATGATTTAGAGCTAGCTACAGTGGTATTAGCTCTATAAGTGTGGAGACACTACCTCCTTGGAAATTTAGTTCATCTCTACACCGACCATAAGAGCCTCAAGTATATTTTTACCCAGAAAGATTTGAATATGAGACAATGTATGTCGAAGTGTGCGGTCGACACTTCCCCGGGCCTGCACTGAGCAGCCCGCGGAGGTTCTTTTTTCGGAGGGGCTAGTCCCTAGCGGAGAGCTTGCGCAGATGGACGAGTTAGTAAGAGCTTGACACGGCGAGTTTTACGTGGTTCAGGCCGCCGGAGCGTAAAACCCTACGTCCACGGCGAGCTATGGAGCTCGCTGTATTGCTTGCTGCTCAGGGCCGGAGGCCTGAGCTTGGGGGTGAGTTACAGCTTGAGAGTGTATGGCTAGTGTATGAGTTGCAAAGTGCGAACCCTTGCTATCAACGCCTACCCGAGCCTTTTATAGTCCAAGACTCGGGCGGCTTACAAGGGAAGCCGGGACCCGACAGGTGGTCCCGGGAAGATTGTCTATTATCTACCGTATCTGCAGTTATGCCGGTAGTTGTCTCTGGTCGAAGGCTTCTGAGTCTTCATCTTGCCGCCCTGCCCATGCCGCATGCTAGTCGTAGTGGTTGATGACGGCGCAGGCGGCATGGGATGTCTTGTCGCGGTGTTTATTGGCTGACAGGTTCTGACACCGCGCGCCAGTCTGTGATGTGACTGGGCGCAACGGCACCTGACAGAAGCGTGCTCCGCGTCTCCGCGTCTTGGGAAGACGCGGGCCTTGAATACCTTGTACGGGCAAGGTATGGGACGTATTTACGCCCGCTGCCTATCGCTCGGGGCAGGCAGCGTCGCTCTGCTGCCACGTGGCGGGTCCGGAGCCCTCCTCAGAGAAGAGGAGGGTCAGCCCCGCGGGGCACGTGGAGCCTCCGGACCTCTACCCGCGGAGGGGGAGGTACGGCTTCTGTATGCCACGTGGCGGGCCCGGAGCTCTCCTCTGAGGAGAGGGAGGTCCGGCCCCGCTGGACACGCGGCGCCTTCGGGCCTCTCTCCCGTGGAGGGGGAGGTCCGGCTTCTGTATGCCACGTGGTGGGCCCGGAGCTCTCCTCTGAGGAGAGGGAGATCCGGCCCCGCCGGACGCGTGGCGCCTTCGGAGCTCTCCCTGCGGAGAAGGGCGAGTTCCTTAGGCATTTTACCCTGTGCGCGGGGGTACCCCATATCTCAGGTACCGACAGTGGCCCCCGGGCCCATCTCGGGGGAGATAGCGAGCCCGAGGTGGGACCTCCGTCTCTTCTGATCCGCGCACTTCATCTAAGTCCCGAATTGACCGCTGCCGGAGCACGAACGGCCACGGGATCGTGGGAGCGTGCGCTCACTTGATGGTTGCTTTTACTGCGGTGGTTCCCAAGACTGCCACTTCTGCATGTTGCGGCGCTTTCTTCGGGAACCGCCGAAGTGCCTTGCCGGCTCATCTTCTCAGGAGACTGACTCCTTGCCCCCACCGCTTCAGTTAGGCGGCTTGGGCCCACCCGTCATCGGCACTCGGTCTGGGAACCGAAGCGGTTGCCAGTGCGGGGTATTCGAAGAGTTCCGAATCGCTTGGAATTGTACCCGGGAAGTTTTTTAGAGGGGGTCTTACCCACATTGCAGCTTCCCTTCGCACTTCTCTGCGTTTCTCCTCGGACTCTTGTGCTTTTGCTCTCTTGCCTTTGAGTTCTCCCTTGCCATGGCATCCAACCCGCCGCCAGAGAAGAAGCGCGCTCGATCTCCTCTAGCAGCGGCATCTGTGCCAAGTCGGGATTCTGGGGTGCCTGACACTCCCTCCGGTGGCGACTCAAAGAGGCCCCGGGTTGATGCGCTGGGGGAAGCCTCTGGGGCGCCCCCTGTTCCGCCAGTCCAAGCGACTGCGGAGCGGCCGTCAGTGACGGTAGCGGGCTCTGGAAGTCCTACCCCGGCTCGGAAGTCGGGGTTCAGAGCCCGCTGGAGTGTCCGCGCTTCCCGGCCTTCCCCGACTTGCGGGGAATCTGTGCCGCTGCGCTCGGAGCCAGGGGCAACTGCCGCGGCCCCCAGGCCAGCGCGAACTTCTCCAGTTCCGGTGTGCCCGGACTCCGTGGCGGCGTCGTCTCTTCCTGCCGAGACGGCCACCGCGGCCCCCAAGCCAGCGCAGGTTGACCCTGCACTAGACGGCCCGGCCTCTTCTTCAGCACCGCCTTCCCCGGCTCGCCCCTCTCCTCAGGTCAAGGAGCCAGAAGCTGAAGAGAGCCCGGCTGGCCTGGCTGCCAGAGCCTCGGAGCCAGCTTCTCCTGATCTGCGTCTCGTCTCGGTTGCTGGTGCGTCGGCTCTTCCTGAGGACGAGGTAATGGAGGAGGTCGGGGGGACTGCCCCGGCCTCTGTTGCTCCATTGCCTCTGGCGGACGCCTTTGCGCTTGCCGAGTCGAACGTCCGGCAGGTCTTGGCTGCACTAGGGCGCGAGCGGGAGGAGTATACGGTTGAACGGGACCGTCTCCTCACCTGGGGGAACCTTTTGCGGGAGAGGACCGCGAAGGTTAAGAGTGAGCTCGATTCCAGGCGGGAGTTGCTCGACTTCAGGGAAGCGCTCCTCGACCGGATGAAGCGGGCTGTCGACCGCATGGACACCGAATCGTGGCGGATCAACCGGGAGACCCTGGAGGCACACGTCCGGGCCGAGGAGAGCCTTTCTGCTGCTGTGGAGATACGGCAACGGTTGGAGCGCCGTGAACTCGCCGTTGAGGAACGGGAGCGTTGCATGGCCGCTGAGGCAGAGAGGGTCGCCGCGCAGCTGTCTGCGGGCGAGGATGACCTTCGAGCTCGGATGGAGGAGCTGGAGATCCTGAAGGCAGACCTCGACTTGAGGGAGGAACAGGTCTCCCATTATCGCCGGGCGGTCTTGGACCGGGAGTTGACCGCCGGCTTCAAGGCCGCTGAGTTGGAGCGGCTCGCCAAGGCTCTCCACCTTCGGGAGAGCTCCCTGGCGGCCAAGGAGAAGGAATTCTCCGAGAGGAACCTGGAGGCTCTGCAGGCGGCCCGCCGCAAGGTGGAGGAGCTTTCGGCCTTGTGGTCCTCCGAGGCTCTTGCAGTCTCGAGCTTCGTGGATCGAGCGGGGTCCACCCTGATCCCTCTTGGCTTCAGTCCGGTGAGGGCCGCGGCCCCTGCGTTGGGGGTGATCCCCGCGCTGGAGTCGATCGGCGCCAAGCTGGACAGACTAGACTCGGTGGTTGCCAGCGAGCTTGAGGCTGAGGGGCGCGGCCTAGCCTTAGAGGTCGCTTCACATGTGCTGGCATGCTTTAAGAGCCGCGACCCCTCTTTTTCGCTAGAACCAGCGAGAGAGGGCCCAGCCGCAGAGCGGGAGCAAGCGGCCAGGGCAGAAGTCAAGGATGTGGCCGCCCTTATAGCCGCAAGGTTCCGGCGGGAGCTGGGAGGTCCTTAGGACTTGTTTCTCCCTTTTTATCGAGTCTGTAGTCCAGCTCATGGAGCCTCGCTTAATTTGACTCTTTTGGATACTTGTGTCTGTGATGCTTTTTCTCTCCTTCTTGGCTTTGCCTGGCTGAGTCCTTAGCTCCGCAAGGTACTCAGAGGCCATTTCCAATCTCGGAGCTTTGCACAGACACCCTCCCCGGGTCCTAACCGTGTTAGGGGCCCCCGGAGGTCTCCGGATCTCGCCCTATGAGGAGCTCCAGATCTGCCTGCCACGTGGCGGGTCCGGAGCTCCTTCCTAAGAGGCGGGAGCTCCAGCCATGTTGGACACGTAGGGCTTTCGGAGCCCTCCCACCGAGGGGGAGGTCCGGCTTCCGCCCACCACGTGGCGAGCCCGGAGCCCTCCTCGAGGGAGGAGAGAGTTCCGGGCCCGCTGGACACGTGGGGCCCCCGGGTCCCGCCCCTGCTGGAGGGGCAGGTCCCGGTCCTTCCAGTCCCAGGCCGGAGTAGCTGGTAGCTCCTTTCCCCCCGCTTCATGCAGTCCCTGTTGCCGTAACCTGGAGGTCCTGCATACAGGCAGAGGAAACGTAATTCTCCTCGGGGGGTCCTCCCCTCCCGTCTCCTAGTCTTATCCGTCTTACGACCCTGATCCGCTATACGGGGCTTGGGCAATTCTTTGCACGAGGCGCCGGAGCTCCGGCTCCCTCCGAGGTCCGGGTACGGCCGTCCGATCCCTAGTACTGGGCCATGCGCTGGGGAAGCAGAGTGCACGCGCTTTGGGTTCATGACCAGGCAAAGCGGTCGTACTCCCCTGGACCTCCGGAGGGCAGGATGCGCATGCTTTGGGCTCTGGGCCGGCTAAGCTGGATACGCGCCCTGGACCCCCCATGCACAACGCAGGCCTTTCCTGGAGGTAACCAACTGGCACCGCAACACCTGACTGGGGGAGGCCCGAGAGACCCACTCGGCCATCGGCAGGTGCCTCAAGCGCAGCCGCCTTCGGTAGGATAGCGAATGCCGACTATGGATGAGCGCAGGAGAGGGGGAGCTAGATGTACGATGAACATACAGAGATAGTGCGATCATAGAAATTAATGCATAATTTAAATGAGCGCATGAGAGAGAGCTAAGTAGAACGGGGCTCTGTATTCGTACCCATAGGTGGAATTCTGGCTGTACAGGGAGGCAATGTTCCGCCTTGTCTTCAAGGGAAGCAAGACTCTATGCGCTTAGGGTCGGAACCAGGCTAAACTGGACGTAGTCCTGTACCGTACCTTGAGACTTAGCTGCCCCAAGCGCTGTTCCTAAATTCTATGGGATCTACTACAGAAGGGAATAACCCTGTTCTATTGATGCTCAGGAAGTAGGACTTACAGTGTTGCTCCATGGCAAGGATTTTTGGGAACGGATCCCACTCTCGGTTGGAAGGCATGTGTACTTGGGGCAGCAGCTTTCATGATTCGGAAGGGACCTTCCCTGCTGGGGGAGAGCTTATGGGTCCTTCTTGGAATAGAGCGTGCCGCTTTACCAAGTTGCCCTCCTGCAGGCCCCCGACGCGTTTGGTTCTTTGGCAGTAGTGCTTAGAGCATTAGCCGAGACCGTGCGTTGCGGGGTGTCTCCTGCAGCCGAGTCTTGTCGACGAGGTTGTTATCTTCGCGCTGGATCAGGTCCTGCGCGGCTTCTCCTGGGGGCCCCCGAGGAGTTCTCCCCTTCTGGCTAAGGCCTTCAAGGGGTAGGTAGACCCGGGCTCGTCTTGGATGACCTAAGGCGTCTTCCCCTTCTGGCGAGGCCTTCAAGGGGTTGACAGACCTTAGGCGGCCCCCGAGAGGTATGTTCGAGGCACGGAGGCGTGCCGCAGTTGGCTAACGCCCTGGCCTGTCACCGTCGGAACTGGAGTCCTCACCGTCATGCACTGTCTTTATGACACACTGAGGCTCCTGGAACCCCACCTGGTGGGCAGCAGTGACTGGGGCATCGACCTTCTGTTTGCCATCCCTCTGAGGGTAGGGCGGCGCTTCAGCCCTCTGCTGTCTTCCTTTGCGGAAGCGCTCTGCGAGCCTCTGGATCTCCCAGCACTCGGAAGCAGTATGGTTGCAGGTGCCATGCACGGGGCATAGCCCGCCTTGGTCACTGTCTGGGGCCGGTGATTGCCGCTGCCTTTTGTCGGGGCGTGGCCCCTGAGCTCCACTGGTCGTCGCAGCTGCGGCGACGGGGGCCGTGAATGGTGACTTCATCTTGCCACCCCCCGGTTCTTGGTCTTCTTGCCACCCCCATAGGCAGCAGCACCGGACCCGGGCTGTCCTCCTGACTCGGAGGCCGGCAGAGCGTGCCAGTTCTGCCCTTCAGCTGCTCTGGCGCACTTGTCCGCCAGGCTGAAGAGCTCCGAGACGTTGCGGACCTCTCTGGTCGCGAGCTTCTCAAGCATTTTCTCGTCCCGGACACCCTGTCGGAACGCCACCACCACAGAGGCACTTTGGATATGCGGGATGGTGTTGCGTACCTGAGAGAACCGCTGGATTAAAGAGCGCAGCGACTCCCCAGGTTGTTGCTTGACGGCGTGGAGGTCAAGCTCCGTGCTGGGACGGGTGTAGGAGCTGCCGAAGTTGGCGACGAACTGCCGGCAGAGCTGTCCCCAGGAGGTTATGGACCCCTGAGGTAGATTCATGAGCCAAGACCGAGCTGGGCCGGTCAAGGCGACGGGAAAGTAGTTGGCCATGACAGCCTCGTCCCCTCCTGCGGCAAGTACGGCGGTGGAGTAGATCTGGAGGAACTCCGCTGGGTTGACGCTACCGTCGTACTTCTCGGGCAGATGCGGGTGAAACTTGCGTGGCCACCTTGCGAAGCGAAGGTGGGGCGCAAGGGCCGCACATCCTGCACCTTCTGCTGCAGGTACTGGCGCTGCGAACGCTTGGTTCGCACCTGGCACCGCGTATCCCGGCATGGGCATGGCTGCACCATAGGCCGGGGCCGCTACTTGCGGCGCATATAGCTGTGGCATATGCTGCGCAGCATATGCCTGAGGCAGGGCTCGCGTGGCGAAGGCCTGCCCTTCTGGTTGTGTCGAGGCCGACGACATGCTGTCGCCTGCCTCATGGTTGCGACGTCTTTCTCGGCGTCGCTCGAGGTACACCCGGGCGTCCTGGCCCAAGTGGCACCGTTCCAGTTCCCTTCGCAGGTCCCTGGAGGAGCTGGAATCTGCCGTTAGCCCGTCAACCGTGGGCGTGCGCGTCAGCGACACAGCCGGTTGTCCTGGGCGCCGTCCTCGCCGAAACCGAGGGTTCGCGGCGGCGACGACGAGGCGGTCCACCTCGCGGACCCATTGCTGGGTCGCTGAATGGGGCGCATCCCCCGCAGGTGGGTTGCGCAGCAGCGCTCTTGCTGCAGCTAGCGCACCTCCATGGTGTACGCTCAGCGCTGCAGAAGATCTCACACTGGTCGGGGCCCGCATAGCCGGAGTCGGCGTTGCCGGAGTCGGCTGCTGGCTACCAGCTTGTGCCGACACACTCCGTCCTGAGTGTGTCGACATGTACTCCCCAGTGGTCACGGTTCGCCGTGACCGTGGAGGGGGAGAGTTTGCCGCTGAAGGAAGCTTGGTCATCTTCGTCGGCGGAAACTCGTGGCGCTAGGAGAAAAGCCCCCTACCTGGCGCGCCAAATGTCGAAGTGTGTGGTCGACACTTCCCCCAGGCCTGCACTGGGCAGCCCGCGGAGGTTCTTTTTTCGGAGGGGCTAGTCCCTAGCGGAGAGCTTGCGCAGATGGACGAGTTAGTAAGAGCTTGACACGGTGAGTTTTACGTGGTTCAGGCCGCCGGAGCGTAAAACCCTACATCCACGGCGAGCTATGGAGCTCGCTGTATTGCTTGCTGCTCAGGGCCGGAGGCCTGAGCTTGGGGTGAGTTACAGCTTTAGAGTGTATGGCTAGTGTATGAGTTGCAAAGTGCGAACCCTTGCTATCGACGCCTACCCGAGCCTTTTATAGTCCAAGACTCGGGCGGCTTACAAGGGAAGCCGGGACCCGACAGGTGGTCCCGGGAAGATTGTCTATTATCTACCGTATCTGCAGTTATGCCGGCAGTTGTCTCTGGTCGAAGGCTTCTGAGTCTTCATCTTGCCGCCCTGCCCATGCCGCATGCTAGTCGTAGTGGTTGATGACGGCGCAGGCGGCATGGGATGTCTTGTCGCGGTGTTTATTGGCTGACAGGTTCTGACACCGCACGCCAGTCTGTGATGTGACTGGGCGCAACGGCACCTGACAGAAGCGTGCTCCGCATCTCCGCGTCTTGGGAAGACGCGGGCCTTGAATACCTTGTACGGGCAAGGTATGGGGCGTATTTACGCCCGCTGCCTATCGCTCGGGGCAGGCAGCGTCGCTCTGCTGCCACGTGGCGGGCCCAGAGCCCTCCTCAGAGAAGAGGAGGGTCAGCCCCGCGGGTCACGTGGAGCCTTCGGACCTCTACCCGCGGAGGGGGAGGTCCGGCTTCTGTATGCCACGTGGCGGGCCCGGAGCTCTCCTCTGAGGAGAGGGAGGTCCGGCCCCGCTGGACACGCGGCGCCTTCGGGCCTCTCTCCCGCGGAGGGGGAGGTCCGGCTTCTGTATGCCACATGGCGGGCCCGGAGCTCTCCTCTGAGGAGAGGGAGGTCCGGCCCCGCCGGACGCGTGGCGCCTTCGGAGCTCTCCCTGCGGAGAAGGGCGAGTTCCTTAGTCATTTTACCCTGTGCGCGGGGGTACCCCATATCTCAGGTACCGACAACGTAGATGGCTGGAATTAATCAAAGATTATGAACTAGAAATCCATTATCATCCTGGAAAGGCCAATGTTGTAGGCGATGCTCTAAGCCGTAAGTCTCAGGTTCATCACCTCTCTATCACTTCTGATGCTAATTCGGAACTTAGTATTCTTGTACTTCCTCATGGAGCTCTCTACAACCTTGCTCTTGTACCAACAATAAGAGAAGAAATTGTGACAACTCATAGGAGTGATAAGGGCATCTCTCATATTCGAAGACGAATAAAGGAAGGTGAAGCCAAATGTTTCTGGGAGGATGAAGAAGGTGTCGTATGGTTCAATGACCGACTTGTGGTGCCAAATAATATGGATTTGAGAAAGAAAATCCTAGATGAGGCTCATATGTTCACATACTATATTCACCCGGGGAGTAATAAAATGTACCAAGACTTGAAAAGAAGGTTTTGGTGGACCCGTATGAAAAGAGAAATCATAATATACGTGGCTGAGTGTGATGTGTGTCGATGGGTGAAGACCGACCACATCAAGAAGGCTGGGTTATTGCAACCACTAAGTGTACCGGAGTGGAAATGGGACGATATTAGTATGAATTTTATTATCGGACTACCTCTCACCTTCCGCAAACATGATTCCATATGGGTGATTGTTGACCGTCTCACAAAATCAGCTCATTTTATTCCAGTCAATACATGATATAGAGTAAAGCAATATGCTGAATTGTACATATCTCGAATTGTATTCCTCCATGGAATTCTCTAAACCATTGTATGCGACAGAGGGAAGCCTTTCGTATCTCGGTTCTAGAAACAGTTGCAAGAATCACTTGGTACTAAGTTCATTCGAGGATCCGCATACCACCCACAAATTGATGGCTAAACTGAGAGGGTTAATCAAATCGTAGAATATATGCTTCAATCTTGTGCTCTCATTCATGGTAAGAATTGGGATGGTCACTTACCATTAGCAGAGTTCTCATATAACAACAGTTATCAAGAAAGTATCAAGATGGCCCCTTACGAAGCTATATGGCCGCAAGTGTCGGACTCCATTGAATTGGTGTGAGTCTGAAAAAAGAGTTATATTTGGGATTGATCTTGTAAAGGAGGCCGAAGAACAAGTAAGAATCATCCAAGCTAATCTCCGGGCTGTGAAGGCAAGACAAAAGAGCTATGCAGACAAGCGTCGCTGACCGCTTGAATTTGAGGTCGGGGACCACGTATGCCTACGTGTGTCTCTCATGAAAAGAGTTAACTGATTCAGGGTCAAAGGCAAACTAGCTCCACATTTCATCGGTCCATTTCCTATTGTGGAGAAATATGGAGCAGTGGCATATCGCTTGGAACTACCCACCTCACTATCTGGAGTCTATGATGTATTTCACTTCTCCCAACTCTGAAAATGTCTTAAACGACCATCTGAGGTTCACATAGAGGAATAGGGAGGATTGCGACCCGATCTCTCATATGTTGAGCATCCCATCAAGATTCTTGATAAAAAGACAAGAGAGACTCAGAACCGCACTCTTAGGTTCTACAAGGTGCAATGGACTAATCACTCTGCGGATGAGGGTACTTGGGAACAATAGAGCTACCTTCGTGAGCACTACCCGGAAGTATTGGATTCATATCTCCACAGGTAATAGTTTTCCTCTCTTTTACTCAAGTCCACATTCTCCGAAATCTCGGGACGAGATTTCTTTAAAGGGGGGTTGTAACAATTCTAGTTTCAAAAGAATGCACAAAATATGTTTTTCAGAGACTACAATAAAATTTATATAAATTACAAGTTAAACCCTTGTTAAAAATAAAATCATCACAATTTACATTTCCCTGTAGCAGAATTCAAAACTGGGTTCATCAAAATTTAAAATATATTGGGTAGAACATCTCTGCAAATTTTTACCATTTTTGGAGGCTTCTAAGTAATTGTTTTTGAATTTTCAAGAGGGCTGCAGATTTGAAATTCACAAAAAAAATATAAAGGGGCAGTACCCGCCAGTCAGTGGCTTCTTCTTACTGTGTTCTCTGCCTCCTCGGGGCTGCGGCCAGCGCATGCCCGCCACGGCGATGGCGGGTGAGCTGCGACCGGGTAGCAACGGAGTTAAGACCCCCCACCGCTCTCTCTCTCTCTCTCTCCCTCTCTCTCTCTCTCTCTCTCTCTCTCGCCCCTTGCCCCCTTTCACTGCCATTTACTTCTCCACCGTGCAGCAGCCATTTTCTCCATTGCCATCACCCACGAAGCTCCGCCGGGCCTCCTCTCGCCGTACCAAGCACTCCTGCGGACGCGCCGTCGCACGGTGAGCCTCCCCCACTCGACCCTTTCCTCCCCGTGCCTCTCTGGAGCAGTGCGCCACCGCTGGAGATGGAGCTCCGCCCGCCGCTGTCGCTGCTGCGTGTAGAATCACTTTGAGCTTAAACGGACACCACCAACAAGATCCCCATGTGCCAAAACCTAGGACTCCCCTTTTCCCCCTCCGATTGGCGCTGTTTGAGCTGAATCGGCTGCTCCGGCGAGCTCCCATGGCTTCTCTGTGCGTGCCTTGGCTGGAGGAAGAAGAAAGGGCCCTGGGCCCCACCAGTCAGCCGCCCACCCCTTTTTCCCACTGATTCTCAGCCCAGAAAAAATTCCAGAAAATCACCTAACTTCAAAAATTCATAAAGACTTGTAGCAAACTCAAAAATGATGAGACCAATTTTGTTGAGTCCATAAAATCCTCCTATATAAGGCTGTGATCTTTTTATATCATAAAAACCTATAATATTTTTTGGGTAATTTAATTTCTCCAAACACCATTATCTCAATTGTGGTCCCTATATTGCTTTGATTGATCCCAAATTTTTTCAGGATGCTCCAAATATATATTCTAGACCACCATAAAAATTTCAGCTTCATTGCTCTTTCAGAACTGTATTAATTGCAACAGCGGCATAATAAGAAAGATTTGTTTAGTATTTTTACTGTGTGTCCACATTTAAGTGGTTTGACCTCAAAGTTTGCAAGAACCCTTTTCATAACCCCAGAAGATTGCCATAAAAATTTCAGCTCCATTTCTTATGTAAAACTATTTTAATTCTATGATTTGCATAATGGCACATAAACAATAAAGTGAGAACTATATGCATGTTTAATAGGTTTTTTTTAAACCTTACTACCAGCTGCTATATTTGATCATCAAATTTCTAAAAAGTCTTGAGTCACACGAAGTTGATTCTTAGATTCATTTTAAACACAATTACACCTTATGCACCTATATGATTAAGTTAGCGATTGATTTTCTTTTGCATACATGGCATAAATTTGGGACCGAAGAGCTCGAGGAATTACAACAAGAGGAGGAGGAAGCTCAGCTGAACCTTAACTTAAACACTAACATAGAGCACGGCAAGCCCCGGTTACATAAGCCAAGTTTTGCAAGTTTTCTATTTTACACATGTATATGTCGGCTATTGTTATGTATGTGCATTAAGTTTAGGTGTTGTGCTGACACCCTACTTGCATGGACAAATAGAAACCCTCTTGGTCAATGAATAGGTCAGCCCGAGCGAGTAGTCGCTACGCTAATTAGTCTCATGTAAATCGGTAGAAGTCGGGTGTGGGAATCCACTCGTGAGCTATAGGATTTTTGGGATCAACTTGGATTGACTAGTGGAATTGGGATCATAATCTGGAAAATTGGAGACCGGGCAGGTGGTAGGGAGCAACAAGACGTGGTCTTGTGTGCATAGGCCTGCTTATATCGATTGAGGACCGAGTCATAGTCGGCACCTCGGACAAGTAACGAACGTACCAATGGCATGCTAGTGGTATGAGCACTAATAAACTGACGTACCTTGTTAACCTAGTTGTCGAATGATCATGCCGCCGTCCTAGGTTGGAGTCGAGAGGACAGGGCGGGTGTAAATCCTCTAAAGGATGACATCCGAGACGTGCATCACGTGTAGGGACCCCTGTCCGCGACAGTAGCTATCTTTCGGCATCGGGTGTCTTAGGAAAGGTTGTCACGTATGAAAGTTGTGGAGTGCACTGTGTGCGACTTCATGACGTGCGTACGTGTCGTGTTATTGGGTTATCCCTGCAGAAGTATAATGATTATAATCGCCGTCACTCGCGGAGATGTGTACCGCTTGTCTTAGCTGTTGGCACGTAGTAAGAAGATGTAAGTTATATACTTATGATCAGATCTTATTTGAATATAAATCATGTTTGAAACTTGTATGTTTTAGTTCTAGATGCCAACTAAATTTACATTTCATATGTAACTAAAATCTGCTGCTGAAATCTGAATATAAGGACCCAAATTTAGGCTCTATTTTTATGCAAACTGCCCCTGTTCCCAGTAATAACCGTTGCATACTAGAATAGGGTCTAGTGAAAGTTCTTTGTCGGGTAAGTCTTGTTGAGTATTAGTTACTCAGGCTTTGTGGATTAATATTTTTCAAGTGAGCATGCTTGTGATGATGATTATGCTAGAAAGAGCTTTCCGGAAGAAGCATCGCCTCCCGCAGGGTGGACGGTGCAATGGGAGCCCGATTTGCCGCTGGATCGAATGGGTGTTGCTAGTGCATCGTGATAATTGGGCAATGACACGATGCTAATGCATAGAACACATAGGGAGTGTTGTAATATTTTGCTACGTATATTCCGCTGTAAAACTTAATGTATTTTGAAGTTATCTCTTATGTATCAAACTTGTGAACTGTCCCTTTGGTATATAATGTGGTGTCGCAGCGTGTGGCACCATCCGAACAAAAGATCCTGTTGTTGATGTGTGACCCTCACAAGTTACACTAAAACCCGGGGCCTGACAGGTGGCCCCACGGTGGTCCGTACCCTATACACAATCTAGGGTATTAATGGCTACTTGTAGTATCCATTGTTGATAGAGTTAAGGCGCGCCGTCTGACACGCCGAGCGTCTCAGGCTGAGTAGCAGTTGATGATGGCGGGAGATGGTATGTTTTATCGCTGCAGCCTACTTGGTCAGTTGCGCGACACTGTAGTATTGCTGCCATTGTCACGCCATACCGTCATGTCTTGTCAGTGTAATGACTGGCAAGTGGGGCGGAAGCGTACGCTGCTCGCCTTTCTCCTGGGGAACGCGCGAGTCTTGAATGTGTGACTGGTCACGTCTTCCTTGACTCCTGAGGCCCACAACCCATGGCGGGATGTGGGATACGTGGCAGCTCCAGAGCTTGCCTCAGCGAGGAGGCCGGGTTCGGAGCTGAAGGACATGTGGCAGCTCTGGACCTCACCTCCGCACGGAGGCGGGGGTCAGAGCTGAAGGACACGTGGCAGCTCCGAACCTCACCTCAGCGGAGAGGCAGGGTCCGGAGCCGGAGGACACGTGGCGCACCGGACCTCGCCTCAGCGCGGAGGCCGGGTCCGGAGCCGGAGGACACATGGCAGCTTTGGAGCTCACCCTAGCGGGGAGGCAGGGTCTAGAGTCAGAGGACACATGGCATCGCCAGAGCTTGCCTCAGTAGGGAGGCGGAGTCCGGAGCCACTTCATGTCTGTACGCGAGGGTACCTAGTCTGCAGGGTACCGATAATGACCACGTTGTGCTGGTCATTAGCATTACTCCATAACTAGGTTGCATGCATCTTTGGATTCCATCGCGAGAAGATCAAGAATTTTCTCTATCGTGTGTGTGTGCCTGATCATCTGAGAGCGCCGGTTAGTGTGTGTGAGAATTCTCCGTGTTCTCGCCAACATTTGGTATCAGGAGCCGAGGCCTACGATCCGCGCATGATGGCGATGAACAGCTCACGGTCACCGCCTGCCGATGAGCATCAAGGGCGTTCTCATTTGCGCAGGCCGCTGACTGTGGGTACCGGCAGTGATCGCATCGTTGAAAGGGTGGTGGAGAAGGTGACGCCGGCAGGCCCGATCAACTATCCCATCCTGACGAAGAAGAACTACAACGAGTGGTCGCTTCTCATGAAGATCAAGTTGGAAGCCTGATCGCTGTGGGATGCAGTCAACACGGGTGATGCCGAGTTCTAGGTGGATCGGATGGCACTCGACACGATCTGTAGTGCTGTGCCGGCTGACATGATCGCCATGCTCGCCGTTAAGCCTACGCTGAAGGGCGCGTGGGACTGCATCAAGACGATGCAGATCGAGGACGATCGTGTTCGCAAGGAAAATCTGCATAAGGTGTGATGGGAGTACGAGCTGCTTTTGTTCTGAGAAGGAGAGTCCGTTGAAGATTTTGCCATGCGGCTGAACAATCTCACCAATCAGCTGGCAACCTTTGGTGATCCGGAGCCGGAGAACAAGATCATCGACAAGTACCTGCGCATCGCACATCCGAGGTATAATCAGTTAGTCATTTCAATTGAAACGCTGTTGGATTCGGCTGATCTGTTTGTGGAGGAGATCACTGGCCGCCTTAGAGCAGCCGAGGATGATGTCGACTCTGGAGACGGACGTGAGGGTGACAAGCTGTACCTTACCGAGGAACATTGGCTACAAACAGAAGGAAGGCAACGGGTTTAGCCACGGCGGCGGCTCCCGTAGCTGTGGGAAAGGAGGCCAGAGTGGCAGGGGAGGTGGTTTCGGCAAGAAGACAGCTTCAAATGGAGCGAACGTGGCCGGGATCAAACCAGATTGCATCAAAGACAAATGTCACAGCAAGACAAAGAAGGAGCAGGCTCATGTGGCAGTCGACGATGAGTCGAGTCTCCTTCTTGCTGAAGAGCAAGTGATCATCCAAGAACCAATGGTGCTGGTTGATCCAACACTGATGAACATGTCGGGGGCACTCCCACATGCAACCTATCTCTCAGGGTCCCAACAGTGTTGTGGAACTTGGGGAGAAGAAGATTTTTGCAGTCCTCGACAACGCCTTGGGCCGGAACACACGGCGATGGATATTTGACACCGGTGCATCAATCTACATGACCGGCACTCGTGCGATGTTCAGCGAGCTCGACAATGGTATTGGTGGCACAGTGAGATTTGGCGACGGCTCCATTGTGCAGATCGAAGGATGTGGGACAGTCATCTTCGCTTGTAAAAATGACGAGCACCAGACACTCGGTAATGTGTATTTCATTCCTTGTCTCGCTGCAAATATCGTTACCTGTGGACAATTGGACGAGATTGGATTTCAGATCTTGATACACATTGGTGTGATGCACATCCATGATGATAACATGCACATGGTGGCCAAGATTCATCGCAGCCCAGGGAGGCTGTACGTGCTCGACATGGAACTTGCACGACCAGTCTGCCTGAGTGCAGTGGCGAAGGAGGATGCATGGCGCTGGTATGCGCAGTTCAGCCACACCAATTTCCACGCTCTTCGGAGGATGGTGAGAGAGGGGCTCGTGCGCGGGATGCCGCTCCTCTCTCAGGTCGATCAGGTGTGCGAGCGTGTCTAGCCGGTAAACATCGATGGATGTCATTCCCACACCACGCTCAGAGGCGCGTCACCGAGGTGCTCGAGCTGGTGCACGGGGACCATTGAGGTCCCATCACTCTAGCGACCCCAAGTGGGAAGTGCTACTTTCTACTGCTCGTCAACGACTACAGCCGATATATATGGGTGGTTCCACTGGCCACCAAGGACGAGGCACCGGTGGTAATTCGGAACGTTCAGGCGGCGGCTGAACGCAAGAGCAGGAAGAAGCTGGGTGCACTATACACCGATCGTGGGGGAGAGTTCACCACGGACGACCTCAACAAGTACTTTGCTGAGTTGGGAATTCAGTGAGAATTGACTGTGCCCTACACCCCGCAACAAAATGGCATCGTCGAGAGGCGGAATCAGACAGTTGTTGGTACCGCACGAAGTATGCTCAAGGCCAAACATCTTCCCGGCGTCTTCTGGGGGAGAAGCTGTGACGATAGCAGTTTACACTCTGAATCGCACTATGACAAAGGGCAATGGTGTCAAGACCCCATAAGAACTCTGGGTGGGTACCACGCCAGCGGTACACCACCTGCGCACCTTCGGGTGTATCGGTCACGTCAAGACGACCGGGAACTTGAAGAAACTTTATGATCGCAGCCGACCAGCGAATGACTGTCAGATATGAACCAGGATCAAAGGCTTATCGCACCTATGAACCGAGGACTAGGGGAGTTTGGATTTTGAGAGATGTGGTGTTCGACGAGGAGGCGAAGTGGAGCTGGGACGGTGAACAACCGTACAGAAACCTTGTTATTGACTTTGTGTCGGTGACACACCCTGAGATGGTGACCATATGTGATGAGCTCCAAGATGCATCCTCAGATTAAGGTATGTCGTCACCATCACCGAACGCATCTTTCAATCAAGGCACACCATCATCTCCACCGGTTCCAGCCACATCATCCCCAGAACCGAACATATCATCGGCATCTCCTGCATCAAGCACACTAGATGTGGGTCATGACGATGCTCCACTTTGTTATCAATCCGTCCGAGACATATTAGAAGCAACAACACCAGAGAACCAAACGGCCGGGGAGTCAAGTGAGAGTCTATTGATTGTTAACACTGATGAGCCTGCATCTTTTCAAGAAGCCTAGGCATTTGATTGCTGACGCAAGGCAATGCTCGATGAGATGATGGCGGTCGAATCCAATGAATCATGGGAGCTGGTCGATGCACTGGCAAACCATCGTCCGATTGGTCTCAAATGGGTGTTCAAGACAAAGAAAGATGCAGAGGGTGTCATCATGAAGTACAAGGCATTTGGTGGCAAAGGTGAACGTGCAACAACCAGAGATTGATTTTGACGAGGTGTTTGCACCGGTGACGCGGCTAGAGACTGTACGCTTACTGCTGGCATACGCGGTGAACGAGGGTGGGCCGGTTCATCATATGGATGTGAAGTCGACCTTCCTCAATGGTGATTTGCAGGAGATGGTGTTCGTCTCACAGCCACCGGGTTTTGTTGTTGATGGAGAGGAGAAGAAGGTACTGCGCCTGAAGAAAGCTCTCTATGGGTTGCGTCAGGCTCCGCGCGCTTGGTATTCCAAACTGGATACCTCTTTGTGGGAACTTGGGTTCCAGCGTGGGAGGTCGAACACGTGGTGTACACCCGTGGAGATGGTGATTGGCGTTTGATTGTGGGTGTCTACATCGACGATCTCATCATCACCGGAGGGAAGGATGAGATGAAAGAAAAGTTCCAGATGACGGACTTGGGCAATCTGAATTTCTATCTCGGTCTGGAAGTAAATCAGACAAATGAAGGCATTATAGTGATCCAAGGTGCATATTCCAAGAAGATTCTGACGGCAGCAGGCTGGACCGGGTGCAACCCGTGCCACACTCCAATGGTACCACGACTGAAATTGAATAAGTTCAATAATGCACCTGCTGTTGATCCCACGGAGTACCGGAAGATTGTGGGGGCTCTTCGATACTTAGTGAACACTAGGCCGGACTTGGCATATGCTGTGGGCTATGTGAGCCGATTCTGGAGAAACCGGCAACCGAACACCTCTTGGCAGTAAAGAGGCTGCCGCGATATGTTGCCAAAACAGTTCATCAAGGATGTCTCTACAATAAGAAGAAGGAGAAGCTTAAGCTAATTGTCTATAGTGATAGCAATTTGGCAGGAAATATTGACACCCGCAAGAGTACAACAGTTGTGCTGTATTTTCTCGGCGACAATGTGATTTCCTGGCAGTCTCAGAAACAACGTGTTGTGGCATTGTCGAACTGCGAGGCTGAGTATATGGCAGCGGCTACGGCATCCTGCCAGGGCGTGTGGCTGGTGCACCTACTGGCCGAGATCAGGGGGAGGAAGATCGACAAAATCACTCTCAAGATCGACAACACATCCGCAATCCAACTAAGTAAGAATCCTGTCTTTCACCATCAAAGCAAGCATATAGACATGAGGTACCATTATATCAGGCAATGCATCGAGGAAGGCATGGTGGAGGTTGAAGCTATCGGCACAAATGATCAGTTGGCATACATACTGACAATTGGGCGTGATCGATTCATCGAGCTGAGAACCAAGACCAATGTGGTCAACACTCAGGGAATGAACAAGGCTTAGGGGGAGAATTGTTAGATAAGCCTTGTTTGTTTTTCGTTCAAAGCATATTTCTGTTTTGCTTTCTGTTCAGTAGCTGCATGTACTGCATGTACGCGCGTGGACATTGTGCGCACGCGCCGGGCGCTACCGAGACTCGCTCTCGATGCCAGAACGTGACCACGTTTTGCTGGTCATTAGCACTACCTATAACTAGGTTGCATGCATCTTTGCTGTTATTCCAACGCGAGAAGATCAAGAATTTTCTCTGCCGTGTGTGTGTGTGTGCGCCTGATCATCTGAGAGCGCCAGTGTGTGTGAGAATTCTCTGTGTCCTCGCAACAGCATGAACATGGGAAAGAGAAGCACATGCAAGGATTTTTTGCCAGGATTGTTGGCGGCAAAAGAAAGTAGTAGGAGGCAGTACTTCAAGGCGCTGACTCAGGGAGTCTTGCCAAGCCAAGAGAAGAACCTGCCACCAAGCTGAGGACATTCTTAAGGAGGATGGTCAGCTACCAGGGCAGAATTGTGAGGATCAACATTCCAGTCAGCACACCATCAAGGACTCTCACTGCCATACGTGAGCTTCTATTTGAGGACATGCTAAGTCAATCGAAGAGGATTGGTGCACAAGGTAGAGATGTCAGTCAGAAGCTGAGCATCACCAAGAAGCTGCACCAGGCAAGGAAGATTATCAGAGGTGCTTTGGTCGGGCTATACAAGGGATTGGGGTACCTCCAGACATTCCGGAAAGGATGTAGTTTGTGCTGTATAGGTACTAACAAGGAAAGCATTTCGTTGCAGGACCTTAAACATGATGGCCTTTGTGAAGACCCTGAAAAAATTTGACAAGGTTTCTGTCAATGTCTCTTGCCCGGTTTGATTGCCTGAAATCACCACATATGAGCAGTCCTGAAAGACTATATAACTTTCCATGTTTCAGGTTACAGCAAAAGAGGTACAGCCAGTTTACCTGAAAGTAGTGGAGAGCTCCTACTTCAATTGCTCTGACAAGGTATCTCACAATATCGAAATTGTTTCTGCTGGAATAAGTCTTGTAATCCTTTGGTCTTTGGTCCCCTAGTACCTTGTACCCTAGTCCTTTAGTTTGTTGCACTTTAGTACTTGGTCCTTGGTCTTTGTTGTACTCTAGTCCTTTGGTCTTTGTGGCCCCAATTAGGACAGCATCTAAGGACACTAGGACAACATATTAAGGACACTAGGACAGCATCTTAGTGTCAGCCAAGGACAGCATATTAGGACAGCATCTAAGCATCTTAGACTAGCATCTTTGTGGCATATGCTTGGCTGCCATGGCAGATATAAATATGTAGCCTCAACCCCTTGGGTTGGCATGGCATTGTGTGAGAAATAGACAAGAAAATTGCCCCAACTCCTAGTGTCATCCTCTCTTCCAATGAGAGTAAGAATTCAACTACTAACATTTGGTATCAGAGCCGTTCTATCCTGCAGCTTAAACATCTCCTGCTCATCCCCTTCCCGCACCTCTCTCTGTCCGCAACCGGCAGCAGGAACACCGGCTGTTCCAACTCATTCCTCTCCTGCACAGACGAGCAGCAGCTTGTCTTCCACACACAACACCCCTTCCCCACTAGTGCGCCATGTCCGACGGACAGTCTCAGCACTCGGTCGCCTCGAGCGCGCGGCAGACGGAGGTCGCCTCGAGCGCGCGGCAGACGGAGGTCGCCGCGGCAGAGGAGCGCGAGCGAGCGGCGGCAGAGACTGCGGCGACGGCGGCAATGGCGGCAAGGTTGGCGGCGGCGGAACTGGCAGCAGCAAGGGCGGAAGTGGAAGCAGCGGCGGCGGCGGCTGTAGCGCGTGCAGCGGCAGCGGAGCTGGAGGCTCTGCGCGGCAGTAGCTCCAGCAGCTCTGTCGACAGCGGCGTCGACGATGAGCTCAGGCCGGTGAGGGAGGCGACGCGAGCACGAGAGGTGCAGCGAGCAGCCACGCGCCCCCATGGCGCGCGACAGCCGCAGCCCAGACAGGCGCGGACGCGCCGGTGGCGCTCCCGGTGGCGGCGGCTGGGTCGACGGAGAACGCGGCCATTACAGGCGGCGCGGTTCTCCCTCCCCGGACAGGTACCATGGACACCACGGGGTCCAGGCCATTGTCAGGGACGTCGGTCCCGGCGGTGGGTGGCCTACCCTCACCAAGACCAACTACGTCGAGTGGGCCGCGGTGATGAGGGTACGGCTCCAGGTGCGACACATGTGGGAAGCAGTTCAGTACGGCGACGTCGACTACTACGAGGATCGACGAGCGTTGGATGCCCTCATTGCTGCAGTCCCGCCCGAGCTGCAGTTCTCGCTTTCCAAGAAGCGGACTGCTAAGGAGGCATGGGATGCCATCGCTACGGCACGCATCGGCAGCGACCGCGCCCGCAAGGCCACACTGCAGGCGCTTCGCAAGGAGTGGGAGAACCTGGCCTTTAAGCCAGGTGAGGACGTTGATGACTTTGCTCTCCGTCTCAACACTTTGTTGCAGAAGTTGGTGCAGTTCGGCGATGACACCTACAACAAAGAGAGAGCTGTCGAGAAGCTCCTTCGGTGCATCCCTGAGAAGTACAAGCAGATCACTCGCTCGATCGAGTCTCTGCTGGACCTCTCCACGATGTCGATTGAAGAGGCGATAGGTCGCCTCAAGGTCGTCGACAACGACGAACCACAACCTCTCTCGGGGCCTATCACCATTGGCGGGAAGCTTCATCTCACTCGCGAGCAGTGGGAGGCTGGCCAGGGTGACCGGAAGAAGGGGGAGTCCTCTTCCTCGACAGGCGGCCGCAAGCGCGGTAAGTCGCGCAAGGGGCGCGGAGGTACCCAGGCCGGGGCACGCGGACGTACCGAGGGTGGCGCCCGCGGAGACGCCCAGGGCGGCACCGTCGGCAACCACAAGCCGACACTAGACGACACCTGCCACAACTGTGGCAAGCTTGGTCATTGGGCCAGGGAGTGTCAACAGCCACAACGTGGCCAGGCCCACGTGGCACAAGTGGAGAAGGAGGCCCACGTGGCACAGGTAGAGGAGGAGCCAGCTTTGCTTCTGGCACACGGAAGCATCAAGCCACCTCTAGTGGCATCGACCACAGCGGCTCTCCTTCATCTTGATGAGCCAAAAGCACATGCTTTCCTCGACGACGGCTCCAGCAACGACAAGACTGACGGGTGGTGCCTCGACACCGGCGCCACCCATCACATGACCGGTCGACGGGAGTTCTTTGTTGAGCTTGACTCCAATGTCCGAGGCTCTGTCAAGTTTGGTGATGCCTCCGGCGTGGAGATCAAGGGTGTCGTCTCCGTCATCCTCACCGCCGAGTCTGGTGAGCACAGGCTGCTCGTCGGAGTCTACTACATCCCCGCGTTGAGAAACTCCATCATCAGCCTGGGACAGCTGGATGCGAACGGTTCGCGCGTGGAGATTAAGGACAGAGTCATGAGGATTTGGGATCGCCATCGTCGCCTTCTTGCCAAGGTAACTAGAGGCACCAATCGACTCTATGTCCTTCACGTGCAGGTAGCACAACCTGTCTGCCTTGCCACTCGTCGGGACGACGAGGCA
This sequence comes from Neostapfia colusana, assembly GCA_030760725.1. NCBI lineage: Eukaryota > Viridiplantae > Streptophyta > Magnoliopsida > Poales > Poaceae > Neostapfia > Neostapfia colusana. The sequence goes on along the minus strand of JASWHV010000001.1, from coordinate 37,485,484 downwards.
TGGCAGTGGCACGAGCGCTTCGGGCATCTTCACTTCGAGGCCCTAAAGCAGCTCAGTGCCAAGGAGATGGTGCGAGGCATGCCTTGCCTTGACCACGTGGAGCAGCTCTGCGACGTCTGCATATTGACGAAGCAGAGGCGGCTTCCTTTTCCCCAGCAGTCGAGCTTTCGAGCTAAGGAACGGCTCGAGCTCATTCACGGGGACTTGTGTGGCCCGGTGACACCAGCTACACCAGGAGGACGACGCTACTTCCTACTGCTCGTCGACGACCTCTCCCGCTACATGTGGGTCGTGGTCCTTGGCAGCAAGGGAGAGGCTGCGAACGCCATCAGGCGCGCGCAGGCCATTGCGGAGGCGGAGTGCGGCCGCAAGCTGCATGTGCTACGCACCGACAACGGCGGCGAATTCACGGCGGCTGAATTCACGTCGTATTGCGCGGATGAGGGTGTTCAGCGCCACCACTCCGTGCCCTACAGCCCGCAGCAGAACGGCGTCGTCGAGTGGCGCAACCAGACGGTTGTGGGGATGGCTCGAGCCCTCCTCAAGCAGAGGGGAATGCCGGCTATCTTCTGGGGAGAGGCGGTGGTGACGGTTGTTTACATCCTCAACCGCCCGCCCACCAAGGCTCTCAACGGCAGGACGCCGTACGAGGCTTGGTATGGGCGCAAGCCGGCGGTCTCTCATCTACGGGTCTTCGGCTGCCTCGCGTTTGCCAAGGAGCTTGGCCACATCAGCAAGCTCGACGACAGGAGCACTCCGGGGGTGTTCATCGGCTACGCGGAGGGCTCGAAGGCCTACCGCATTCTCGACCCAGAGATACAGCATGTGCGCACGACGCGCGATGTTGTGTTCAACGAAGGGCGAGGATGGGCATGGGACAAGGCGGTGGACGACGGTTCGACCTCGACGCACGACGACTTCATCGTCGACTACGTCCACTTCAAGAGAGTTGGGGGAGTAGGCAACTCTTCTCCACCGAGCGTGTCTACCCCAGCCCCCGACCGTCCACCTCCACCTCAGTCGGCGACCCCACGCACTCCAGCACCGACGGCCACTCCTCCGGGCATGCCCACTCCGTCCCCAGCTCGTGTCGAGCACGACCCAGTGGAGTTTGTTACTCCGCTCTCCCACGACGAGGAGCGCCTCGACGGATGCTACGACGGCGAGCAGTTGCGGTATCGCAAGATGGAGAACATTCTCGGCAACCAGCCGGTGCCGGGACTGGCCCCTCACGATCTGGATGATCAAGATCTGGAGGCGCAGTTGCACCTTGCGTGCGATGACGGCGAGCCTCGGTCTTTTGCGGAGGCCGAGAAACACGCGGCATGGCGTGCTGCGATGCAGTCGGAGATGGACGCGGTTGAGACGAACCGCACTTGGGAGCTTGCTGATCTCCCTCGCGGTCACCGTGCGATCACCCTTAAGTGGGTGTTCAAGTTGAAGAGGGATGAAGTCGGTGCCATCGTCAAGCACAAGGCTCGCTTGGTGGCACGCGGCTTCGTACAGCAGGAGGGGATCGACTTCGACGATGCTTTTGCCCCCGTGGCACGGATGGAATCCGTGCGACTCCTTCTTGCACTCGCTGCCCAAGAAGGCTGGCGTGTCCAGCACATGGACGTCAAGTCGGCGTTCCTCAACGGCGACTTGAAGGAGGAGGTCTACGTACACCAGCCGCCGGGGTTTGTGGTCCCTGGCAAGGAGGGCAAGGTGTTGCGTCTGCGCAAGGCCCTCTATGGCTTGCGTCAGGCACCAAGGGCGTGGAATGCCAAGTTGGATTCCACGCTCAAGAGGATGGGCTTTGGGCAATGCCCGCACGCGGCAGCCATCTACCGGCGAGGCAATGGAGGAAACACCCTACTGGTGGGTGTCTATGTCGACGACTTGGTGATCACCGGCACTAAGGATGCGGAGGTGGCAGCGTTCAAGGAAGAGATGAAAGCCACCTTCCAGATGAGTGACCTGGGATCTCTCTCCTTCTACCTTGGGATTGAGGTGCACCAGGCCGACTCCGAGATCACACTTCGACAGACCGCCTACGCCAAGCGCATTGTTGAGCTAGCTGGGCTCACAAACTGCAACCCAGCTCTCACTCCGATGGAGGAGAGGCTGAAGCTGAGCCGCGACAGCACGACGGAGGAGGTGGACGCTACGCAGTACCGGCGTCTTGTAGGGAGCCTTCGCTACCTCACCCACACACGGCCGGACTTGGCATTCTCTGTCGGCTACGTTAGTCGGTTCCTGCAACGACCGACGACGGATCACCAGCAGGCTGTGAAGAGGATCATCCGCTATGTTGCGGGGACTCTCGATCACGGCCTCCACTACCCGAGGTGTCCTGGGGAGGCACACCTTGTCGGGTACAGCGATAGCGACCATGCCGGCGACATCCACACCAGCAAGAGCACCAGTGGGATCCTCTTCTTCTTTGGCAAGTGCCTCGTTAGCTGGCAGTCGGTCAAGCAGCAGGTGGTGGCCCTGTCCAGCTGCGAGGCCGAGTACATAGCGGCCTCCACTGCTTCGACTCAGGCGCTCTGGCTTAGTCGACTGCTTGGTGATCTCCTCAGCAGAGACACTGGAGTGGTCGAACTCAGGGTGGACAACGTGTCCGCTCTGGCCCTGGCCAAGAATCCCGTTTTCCATGAACGGAGCAAGCACATCCGGGTGAGGTACCACTTCATCCGAAAATGCTTGGAGGAAGGGAGCATCAAGGCGAACTACATCAACACCAATGACCAGCTTGCAGACCTGCTCACGAAGCCCCTTGGGAGGCTCAAGTTCATTGAACTTCGCACCAAGATCGGGATGGTCCAACCCTCTCAGAAGACGACGTACAAGACTTAGGGGAAGAATGCTGGAATAAGTCTTGTAGTCCTTTGGTCTTTGGTCCCCTAGTCCCTTGTACCCTAGTCCTTTAGTTTGTTGCACTTTAGTACTTGGTCCTTGGTCTTTGTTGTACTCTAGTCCTTTGGTCTTTGTGACCCCAATTAGGACAGCATCTAAGGACACTAGGACAGCATATTAAGGACACTAGGACAGCATCTTAGTGTCAGCCAAGGACAGCATATTAGGACAGCATCTAAGCATCTTTGTGGCATATGCTTGGCTGCCATGGCAGCTATAAATATGTAGCCTCAACCCCTTGGGTTGGCATGGCATTGTGTGAGAAATAGACAAGAAAATTGCCCCAACTCCTAGTGTCATCCTCTCTTCCAATGAGAGTAAGAATTCAACTACTAACAGTTTCATGCTATGTAAACTCCAACTGTCTTGGTTCATTTGTTATCTTAACAGGCAGTCAGGCTGATGGATACTGTTGAGGAGCTATTTGTGAGGCACTCATAGAAGGTGACAAACAGAAAGCAATGAAGTATCTGAAGCCAAATCAGAAGGAAGAATTACACGCTACCACATTTCTCATTGGTAAATATATTTTAACAAGATTTGCTTTTCCATTATCAGCATAATTTCAGGTCCTTATGTAGAACTGTCAGATTTTCAGGGTTATGCACTGGAGGATTTGTGGCATTATTCATTGGTTACTCTATCATTGCACACATCGCTGGGATGTATACACAGCAATCAAACAAGGTGTACATGTCAACATCCTATCCGGTCCTTAGGTTAGCAACAAATATGCCAATTCAATAGCTTTTATGTTTTTCTTATAAGAAAAAGTGTTAGCAGCTGAACTCTTATTCTCATTCCAACCTGAGGGGTTGGGGTTACATATCTATAGCTGGCCCAAGACAGCCAAGCATATGCCGAGATGCTAGTCTAAGATGTTGTCCTAAGATGTTGTCCTAGTTGGTGCCACAAAGTATCGTCCTAGTCTAAGATCCTGTCCTAAGATATTACCCTAGTTGGGGCCACAAAGACCAACAGTACAAGAGTTATTCTATCATTTCCCCATAAGTCTTGTGCGTCGTCTTGTGGGAAAGTTGGACCATCCCGACCTTGGAGCAAAGCTCAAGAAACTTGATCCTCCCAAGAGGCTTGGTGAGGTCCGCAAGGTCCTTGGTGTTGATGTAGCGCTCCTTGATGCTCCCTTCCTCCAAGCAGCCTCGGATGAAGTAGTACCTCACCCAGATGTACTTGCTCCGTTCATGGAAAATGGGGTTCTTTGCCAGGGCCAAACTGGACTTGTTGTCCACCCCGAGTTCCACCGCTCCAGTATCTCTACCGAGGAGATCACCAAGCAATCGAACAAGACAGAGCGCCTGAGTCGAAGCAGTGGAGGTCGCTATGTACTCGGCCTCGCAACTGGACATGGCCACCACCTGTTGCTTGACCGACTACCAGCTAACGAGGCACTTGCCGAAAAAGAAGAGAATCTCGCTCATGCTCTTGCTGGTGTTGATGTCGCCGGCGTGGTCGTTGTCTCTGTACCCAACAAGGTGTGCCTCCCCAGGGCATCTCGGGTAGTAGAGGCCGTGGTCGAGAGTCCCCATAACATAGCGGATGATCCTCTTCACAGCCTGCTGGTGCTCCGTCATTGGTCGCTGCATGAACTGGCTAACATAGCCCATAGAGAATGCCAAGTCCGGCGGTGTGTGGACGAGGTAGCGAAAGCTCCCCACAAGATGCCGGTTTTGCGTAGCATCCACCTCCTCCGTCGTGCTATCGCGGCTCAGCTACAACCTCTCCTCCATCATAGTGACAGCTAGGTTGCAGTCTATGAGCCTAGCCAGCTCAACAACGCGTTTGGCGTAGGCGGTCTGTTGAAGCATGATCCCGGAGTCGGCCTAGTGCACCTCAATCCTTAGGTAGAAGGAGAGAGATCCCAGGTCACTCATCTGGAAGATGGCTTTTATCTCTTTCTTGAGTGCTGCCACCTCCGCATCCTTGGTGTCGGTGATCACCAAGTTGTCGACGTAGACACCCACCAGTAGGGCATTTACTCCTTTGCCCTGCCGATAGATGGCCGCCTCGTGCGGGCTTTGCCCGAAATCCATAACCTTGAGCGTGGAGTCCAACTTGTCATTCCACGCTCTTGGTGCCTGCTGCAAGCCATAAAAGGCCTTGCAAGATCCAACACCTTGCCCACCTTGCCAGGGATCGCAAATCCCGGCGGCTGATGCACGTAGACCTCCTCCTTTGAATCACCGTTAAGGAACGCCGACTTGATGTCCATGTGTTGAACACGCCAGCCTTCCTGGGCAGCCAGCATGAGGAGTCGCACATATTCCATCCGTGCGACGGGGGCGACGACATCGTCGAAGTCGGACCCCTCCTGCTGCACGAATCGTGTGCCACCAAGCGATCCTTGTGGTTGACGATGGCAACGGCTTCATCAGCTTGAACACCCACTTAAGGGTGATCGCACGGTGACCAGGAGGGAGGTCAACAAGCTCCCAGGTGCGGTTCTTCTCAACCGCGTTCATCTCTGAATGCATCGCGACACGCCATGCCACGTGTCTCTCGGCCTCCATGAAAGACCAAGACTCGCCGTCGTCGCATGCAAGATGCAACTGCGCCTCCAGATCGTGAGCGACCAGTCGTGGCACCGGCTAGTCGCTGAGAAGGCCTTTCATCATACGATACCGCAACAGCTCACCATCGTGGTACACGTCTATGCGCTCCTCATCGTGGGAGAGCGGAGTAGTGAACTTCACCAGGTTGTGCTCGACACGAGCTGGTGTCAGAGTGGACATGCCCGGAAGGGTGTCCGTCGGTGCTGGAGTATGTGGGGTCGCTGGCTGTGGTGGTGGTGACGAAGAACTAGTTTTAGCCGAGGTCGTGGCTGGAGAGCGTGGCGCTGAAGTCGACGGAAGCTCAGGGACTAGGGTAGACATGCTTGATGGAAAAGAGCTGCCTACTGCCGCAGCTCCCTTGAAGTAGACGTACTCGACAGTGAAATCATCGTACATCAGAGTCGAGCCATCGTCCACCGCCTTGTCCCATGCCCATCCTCAACCTTTGTTGAACACCACATCGTGTCCCTGGGTCTAGAATGCGGTAGGCCTTCGAGCCCTGTAGCCGATGAACACCCCTGGAGTGCTCCTGTCGTCGAGCTTGCCGATGTGGCCGAGCTCCTTGGCGAACGCAAGGCAGTCAAAGACCCGTAGGTGAGAGACTGTCGGCTTGCGCCCATGCCAAGCCTCGTACGGCATCCTGCCATGGAGAGCCTTGGTGGGCGAGCGGTTGAGAATGTAGACAGCCATCACCATCGTCTCTCCCCAGAAGACAGCTGGCATTCCCCTCTGCTTGAGGAGGGCTCGAGCCATTCCCACAACCGTCTCATTGCACCGATTGACGAAAATCGTTCTGCTGCTGGTTGTATGGCGCGGAGTAGTGGCGCTGAACACTCTCATCCACGCAGTACGACGCGAACTCAATCACCGTGAATTCGCTGCCTGACGGAGTCCTAGGCTTTGACCCCTGGGAGAGAAGCAGAAGGATATCCCACGAAGATTACGGACTAGGCCCGAGCCTGAGCTCGGGAAAAGGCGGAACGAACATGACGAGGAGCCCGGGACCGACCTGTGGATGAGCCACAAAGTTTATCCTTAGGGGGCAGATGAAGGGAAGGCCTCGAAGGAAGACCAGGGCTCGACCTCAGGTAGGAGAGGAGCAGGTGGCTTTCAATACATGGCAGGCACCGCCCCGGTCAAGTGGAAAGGCACTTGAGTGCTTTCCCTAGCCACAGTATTGAATACCTGTCACCTATGACGGAATCAAAGAGAAGCGGAACGCGGAGCGTGCGTGCACCTCGGTATGATCTACCCGACGACGGGACAAGAACAGGAGGTAGCTTCTAGCTACGAACGCGGTGACTCCATCAAGTGCCATGCCGAGCATATGACAAGACAAGCCATCCCTGTTCCCATGACTTGTGTTCACTCTGTAATACGGATGCCAACAGAGAGCAAGATAGAGAGTATAAATAGAAGGACCAATCAACCCCCAAGGGGCAGGCTCTCGCACTTGTAAGAACCATCCCCATTCTTGAGTAAGAACAAGCTAGACACCCCGACTGGACGTAGGGCACTTTTCCCAAACTAGGATAATCCTTTCGTGTTCTTAGCTAGGTCACCTCGAGGTAAAACACGTGACACATTCGATTACTAGTCGGAAATTCGAACGCTGACAGTTGTCGTGCCAAGTAGGGGGCTGCCTCGCGTTCCATTTTTTCCTTTGACCACCTTAATGCCTTCTGTCGGTACCCGCGATATGGGGTACCCCCGCGCACAGGGGAAAATGCCTAAGGATCTCGCCCTTCTCCGCAGGGAAAGCTCCGAAGGCGCCACATGTCCAGTGGGGCCGGACCCCCCTCCCCTCGGAGGAGAGCTCCGGGCTCGCCACGTGGCCTACAGCAGCCAGACCTCCCCCCTCTGTGGGGAGAGCTCCGAAGGCGCCACGCGTCCGGCGGGGCCGGACCTCCCTCTCCTCAAAGGAGAGCTCCGGGCTCGCCACGTGGCCTGCAGAAGCCGGACCTCCCCCTCCGCGGGAGAGAGATCCGGAGGTGCCACGTGTCCAGCGGGGCCGGACCTCCCTCTCCTCAAAGAGGAGCTCCGGGCTCGCCACGTGGCCGACAGAAGCCGGACCTCCCCCTCCGAGGGGAGAGGTCCGAAGGCTCCACGTGTCCTGCGGGGCCGGACCCCTCTCCTCTGAGGAGGGCTCCGAGCCCGCCACGTGTCTAGCAGAAGAGCGCTGCCTGCCCCCGAGCGGTAGGCGGCGGGCATAAAGACGCCCCATACCTTGCCCGTACAAGGTATTCAAGGCCCGCGTATTCCCAAGACGCGGAGCACGCCTCTGTCAGGTGCCGTTGCGCCCAGTCGCATCACAGACTGGCGCGCGGTGTCAGAGCCTGCCAGCCAATAAACGCAGCGACAAGACATCCCATGCCGCCCCCGCCGTCATCAACCACTACGACTAGCATGCGGTATGGGCAGGGCGGCAAGACGAAGACTTAGAAGCCTTCGCCAGAGACAACTACCGGCATAACTGCAGATACGGTAGATAACAGTCAATCTCCCCGGGACCACCTGTCGGGTCCCGGGCCCCCTTGTAAGCCACACGAGCCTTGGACTATAAAAGGCTCGGGTAGGCACCGTTAGCAAGGGTTCGCACTCTCGCAACTCATACGCTAGACATCAGTCATCCCCAAGCTCAGGACTCCGGTTCTGAGCAGCAAGCAATACAGCGAGCTCCTTAGCTCGCCGTGGACGTAGGGTTTTACGCTCCGGCGGCCTGAACCACGTAAAACTCGCCGTGTCAAGCTCTTCCTAACTCGTCCATACGCTCAAGCTCTCCGCAAGTGACTAGCCCCATCGAAAAAAGAACCTCCGCGGGCTGCCCAGTGCAGGCCTGGGGGAAGTGTCGACCGAACACTTTGACATTTGGCGCGCCAGGAAGGGGGCTTTCCCTTGCGCGACGAGTTTCCGCCGACGAAGATGACCAAACTTCCTTCAGCGGCAAACTCTCCTCCCTCGCGTTCGCGGCGAACCGTGACCAGGGGGGAGTACATGTCGACACACTCAGGACGGAGTGTGTCGGCGCAAGCTGGGAGCCAGCAGCCGGCTCTGGCAGCGCCAACCCCGGCAATGCAGGCTCCAACCAGCGTCAGGTTTTCAGTAGCGCTAGGCGTACCCGGCGGGGGTGCGCTAGCTGCAGCAAGAGCGCTACTGCAGAATCCGCCTGCTGGGGACGCGTCTCAGGCAGCGACCCAGCAGTGGATTCGCGAGGTAGACCGTCTCGTCGTCACCGCCGCAAACCCTCGACTTCGGCGGGGACGACGCTCCAGCCAACCGGCTGTGTCGCTGATGCGCACGCCAATGGTTGGCGAGCAGACGGCAGATTCCAGCTCCACCAGGCTCCAGTCGACGGATCTGAGGACAGAGCTGGAACGGTGTCACTTGGGGCAAGGTGCCCGGGTATACCTCGAGCAACGTCGAGAAAGGCGTCGCAACCAAGAGGCTGGCGACAAACTCTCCTCCCCGCGTTCGCGGCCAACCGTGACCAGGGGGGAGTACATGTCGACACACTCAGGACGGAGTGTGTCAGCGCAAGTTGGGAGCCAGCAGCCGGCTCTGGCAGCGCCGACCCCGGCAATGCAGGCTCCGACCAACATGAGATCTTCTGCAGTGATAAGCGAACCCCACAGGGATGCGCTAGCTGCAGCAAGAGCGCTACAGCGCAACCCAGCTGCTGGGGACGCACCTCATTCAATAACCCAGCAGTGGATACGCGAGGTAGACCGCCTCGTCGTCGCCGCTGCAAACCCTCGACTTCGGCGGGGACGACGCTCCGGTCAACCGGCTGAGTCGCTGACGCGCACGCCAACGGTCGACGGGCAGACGGCGGACTACAGCTCCACCAGGCTTCCGTCGACGGATCTGAGGGCAGAGCTGGAGCGATGCCACTTGGGCCAAGATGTCCGAGTGTTCCTCGAGCGCGTCGAGAAAGGCGTCGCATCCAAGAGGCTGGCGACAGCATGACGTCGGCCTCGACCCAGCCTGAAGGGCAGATCTTCGCCACGCGAGCTCTGCCCCAGGCGTACGCCGTGCAGCATATGCCACAATCATATGCCCTGCAAACGGCGCCCTTGGTCTATGGAGCAGCCTTGCCCATACCGGGGTACACTGTGCCAGCGGCGAACCAAGCGTTCGCGGCGCCAACACCTGCAGCAACAGGAGCAGGATGTGCAGCCCTGGCGCCCCACCTTCGCTTCGCGAGGTGGCCGCGCAAGTTTCGGCCGCACCTGCCCGAAAAGTACGACGGCAGCGTCAACCCGGCGGAGTTCCTCCAGATCTACTCCACCGCCGTACTTGCCGCAGGAAGGGATGAGGCTGTCATGGCCAACTACTTCCCCGTCGCCTTGACCGGCCCAGCCCGGTCTTGGCTAATGAACCTCCCTCATGGTTCCATAACTTCCTGGGGAGAGCTCTGCCGGCAGTTCATCGCCAACTTCGGCAGCTCCTACACCCGTCCCGGCACGGAGCTTGACCTCCACGCCATCAAGCAACAGCCTGGGGAATCACTGCGCTCCTTCATCCAGCGGTTCTCCCAGGTACGCAACACCATCCCGCATATTCAAAGTGCTTCTGTGGTGATGGCGTTCCGGCAGGGTGTCCGGGACGAGAAAATGCTTGAGAAGCTCGCGACCAGAGAGGTCCGCGACGTCCCCGAGCTCCTCAGCCTGGCGGACAAGTGCGCCAGAGCAGCTGAAGAGCGGAGTTGGCACTCATTGCCAGCTTCCGAAGCCAGAAGACAGCCCGAAGACGGCGGAGTTCAAGCTGAGCTCCCGACCACGTCAGACAGCCAAGAGCCAAGCACTGGCTGACTTCGTGGCTGAGTGGACACCAACGAAGGCTGACCCAGGGGGCCGCGAAGACGGTGAACCAAAGTACCGAGCTCCGGTCTTCACCGGGCCTCACTGGACGCTCTTCTTCGACGGCCCCTCGCGAAAGCAGGGGGCCGGCGCCGGCGTACTGCTTCTCATGCCATCGAGGGAGCAGTCTGGGTACATGGTGCGTCTCAATTCCAAGGCAACCAACAACTTGGCAGAGTATAAAGCACTCATCTTTGGCCTAAAAGAGAGTCCTGTCTCTGGGCGCTCGCCAGTTGTTGGCGCAGGGCGACTCCAAGCTAGTTATCAAGCAAGTTAAGGGTGAATGTCCCTGCAATGACCCACAGCTAGCTGCTTATCTGCTCCACGTGCGGATGTTGGAGAAAGACTTCCTCGCCTTGGACCTGCGCCATGTACCGCGCGCTGGCAAGGCCGCAGCTGACAACCTCTCAACGAAGGCCTCCATCGGAGCCCCTGCGCCCGAAGGAGTCTTCGAGGGGACGTTGCTGCGGTCCACAGCCCGGCCCGCCGAGCCGGGCGAAGGGGGCTGAACCAGTGCCTCGAAGCTAGGCAGTCCCGGCGGCCCTGCAGCCATGGATGCCGCCAAAGGATCGTAAGCGTCATTGGGGACTCCGTGCAACCCATCGCTCAAGATCCAGAAGCTCAAGTAGTCCCGATGCATGGACCACGGAGGTCCGGGACTCCTTGAAGGATATCCTTCCTGATGAACGTGCATTCACTGAATGGGTGGTGCGGATGGCTAAGTGCTACGCGCTGGTATCTTTACTGGCGTGGCGCCACGACATCCTATTGCGGTGCATAACCCAGGAGGAAGGCTGCGACTAGCTCGCAGTAGTCCACGGAGGCGAGTGCCGGGAACGCTCATCGTCCCGCACGCTGGTCGGTTAAGCCACCCGGCATGACTCCTACTGACCGAGAGCCACCTGGACGCCGTCAAACCGCTTAGGGATGCAATGCGTGCCAGGTCCACGCCAAGCAGACCCACACAACCGGTGCAGACATGCACCTAGAGCCGTCGGGGGATACCGGCTCCTCCATGTCGAGGGCCAGCAGGACTTCCCAGGGCCGGGTCACGGGAACTACCCTTCCACATGGTATGCGGGGCCGAAGCCATGCTTCCCCCTGAGATCGCCATGGGGGTCCCCCCGTGTCCGGCGTACGACGAAGCCATGCATGACCCGCTCTGCGTGAAGACAGGCGCTCCGACGCTACCCCAGTAAGTTCACCATGCTTACTTAGGTGTTTATTTAAATTACGCATTAATTTATATGAACACCTCCCCACGCTCTAGACAGTGTGCGTCCATTGTACACTCGGTTCCTCTTTCCTGCTCTCATGCATAGTCGATATTTGTCGTCCTGCCGAAGGCAGTAGTGCTTGGGGTACCTGCTAGAGGCCCGGTGGCCTTTTGGATCTCCCCCTGTAAGGGTACTGTACCGCCAGTTGGTCTCCTCCGAGAAAAGACCTACGCTAGACCGGGGGGTCAGGAGCCTTGCTTTGCCCGGTCTTGCACCCAAAGCATGCGCACTCTGCCCCCCGGCGCTACGGTCTGAGTACCAGGGGGCCGGACGGTTACACCCTGACTGGGGCTGGGGCCAGACCTCCGGGACCAAGTGCACTGGATTACCCAAGCCCCGTATTCCGGCCTGGGATAGTAAGCCAAATGAGACTAAGGGACAGAAAAGGGGGGACCACTGAACAATGCCGGACTCCGCCTCCACAGCCAGGCCGAGCTCCGAGGCCAGCCCTCGCCCTCCTTCCAGAGGCGAGCGCTGATGCCGGACCTCACGCCCTTCGCTGGCCTGAGCTCCGATGACCTCCGGACCTCACGCCGTTCGCTGGCCTGAGCTCCGATGACTTCCGGACTCCGCCCCCACAGCTGGGCCGAGCTCCGAGGCCAGCCCTCGCCCTCCTTTCAGATGCGAGCGCTGATACCGGACCTCACGCCCTTCGTTGGCCTGAGCTCCGATGACTTACGGACTCCGCCCCCATAGCTGGGCCGAGCTCCGAGGCCAGCCCTCGCCCTCCTTTCAGAGGCGAGCGCTGATGCCGGACCTCACGCCCTTCGCTGGCCTGAGCTCCGATGACTTCCGGACTCCGCCTCCACAGCCCGGCCGAGCTCCGAGGCCAGCCCTCGCCCTCCTTTCAGAGGCGAGCGCTGATGCCGGACCTCACGCCCTTCGCTCGCTTGAGTTTCGATGACTTCCGGACCTCCGCCCCCACAGCTAGGCCGAGCTCCGATGCCAGTCCTCGCCCTCCTTTCGGAGGCGAGCCCTGATGCCGGACCTCACGCCCTTCATGGACCTGAGCTCCGATGACTTCCGGACCTCCGCCCCAACAGCCGGGCCGAGCTCCGATGCCAGGCTTCACCCTCTCCTAAGAGGCTGAACTCCGAAGCCGTCAAGACCCTGCCAGCACAGGGAGTACTCAAGACAAGAAAGTGCGCGGGTAGGAGAAGGCCTCACCTCGGGCTCGTTACCTCCCCCGAGGTGAGCCCGGGGGCCACTGTCGGTACCCGCGATATGGGGTACCCCCGCGCACAGGGGAAAATGTCTAAGGATATCGCCCTTCTCCGCAGGGAAAGCTCCGAAGGCGCCACATGTCCAGTGGGGCCGGACCCCCCTCCCCTCGGAGGAGAGCTCCGGGCTCGCCACGTGGCCTACAGCAGCCAGACCTCCCCCCTCCGTAGGGAGAGCTCCGAAGGCGCCACGCGTCCGGCGGGGCCGGACCTCCCTCTCCTCAGAGGAGAGCTCCGGGCTCGCCACGTGGCCTGCAGAAGCCGGACCTCCCCCTCCGCGGGAGAGAGGTCCGGAGGTGCCACGTGTCCAGCAGGGCCGGACCTCCCTCTCCTCAGAGAGGAGCTCCGGGCTCGCCACGTGGCCGACAGAAGCCGGATCTCCCCCTCCGAGGGGAGAGGTCCGAAGGCTCCACGTGTCCTGCGGGGCCGGACCCCTCTCCTCTGAGGAGGGCTCCGGGCCCGCCACGTGTCTAGCAGAAGAGCACTGCCTGCCCCCGAGCGGTAGGCGGCGGGCGTAAAGACGCCCCATACCTTGCCCATACAAGGTATTCAAGGCCCGCGTATTCCCAAGACGCGGAGACGCGGAGCACACCTCTATCAGGTGCCGTTGCGCCCAGTCGCATCACAGACTGGCGCGCGGTGTCAGAGCCTGCCAGCCAATAAACGCAGCGACAAGACATCCCATGCCGCCCCCGCCGTCATCAACCACTACGACTAGCATGCGGCATGGGCAGGGCGGCAAGACGAAGACTCAGAAGCCTTCGCCAGAGACAACTACCGGCATAACTGCAGATACGGTAGATAACAGTCAATCTCCCCGGGACCACCTGTCGGGTCCCGGGCCCCCCTTGTAAGCCACACGAGCCTTGGACTATAAAAGGCTCGGGTAGGCACCGTTAGCAGGGTTCGCACTCTCGCAACTCATACGCTAGACATCAGTCATCCCCAAGCTCAGGACTCCGGTTCTGAGCAGCAAGCAATACAGCGAGCTCCTTAGCTCGCCGTGGACGTAGGGTTTTACGCTCCGGTGGCCTGAACCACGTAAAACTCGCCGTGTCAAGCTCTTCCTAACTCGTCCATACGCTCAAGCTCTCCGCAAGTGACTAGCCCCACCGAAAAAAGAACCTCCGCGGGTTGCCCAGTGCAGGCCCGGGGGAAGTGTCGACCGAACACTTCGACACCTTCCCCACGATCGACCCTCGCACCCGGTGCGACAATGTCCTTTGTCGATTTTGAGTTCACCGCCACCGCAGGCGACGAGGGGGCATCCTGCTTAACCCTCACCTGCCAAACCCTTCCCTTCAGAAGCTTGGACTTCTTCATCAACAGTTTTTGCACCCTTCGGATCTCCAACGACTCAGGTGTCGCGTACGATGCTCCGGCATCAATCTTCGCGGGGGTAATCAAACACGCTCCTACGTCCCTTTACCACATACTGGAGTTCAACCCCAGCTCCGACGACAACTCCGAAGGTGGTAAGCACCCCTCCTACGAGTGCCATGTCGCTGAAACGGCTAACGCCTCCTAGCTGGCAACACCGACCAACGCGAGCCCCCAAGCCGACCCCGAGTCATCGGAGGCACGGCACCGCAAGCTGGCTGACCAGCTCGCGGCGTGACGCGCCGCTTCGAGGGCCCCACACTTCCAAAGGGCCAGCCAGAACGTGGCGGCCGCCGCCGCCATACTGCGCGGCATGTCGGAGCCCGCCAACCCCAAGGGCTCACCAACACCTTCAGGCACTCTTAGCTTCAGCCGCCGCCCAGCAGGCTGAAAGTTCCCTCGCCCGAGCCTGAGGCTCATCAGCACCCAGCCAAAGCCCGACAGGTGTGGAACGAACCGCACTAGAACCCACACGCCGAGCTAGGCAACCTGACCCGAAAGGGCCGGGTCATCAAACCCCTCACGTAACTATGAGCGCGTGGGGGCTTGCGACCTCCGCTAGACTCTTGAAGCCAGGCGGCGACCTCGAGAAGGCCCTATGGACTCACCGTCCATCTCTTGGCCCCAACTGCCTCGCCAGGTCAGTCATCATGGCCACGGAAGAGGACGGAGCCTAAGCCCCGGCCCTCGGGCCCTAAAGCCTTCAAAAAGAGGATACGCAACGCTCCCTTTCTGCAAAGGTTCGGGCCCCGACCAACATCGGGAAATACGACGAGGAAACTAACCCCGACGTATGGTTGGAGGATTACCGAGTTGCCTGCCGAGCCAACGGAGCGAAGGATGATGACTCCATCATCCAATACCTCCCCATCTACCTGGCCAAGCTAGCACGCGCTTGGCTCAAATACCTTCCACCCGATAGCATCCAAAACTGGAGTGAGCTCACGGTAACGTTCGTCGGCAACTTCCAGGGAACCTACATGTGTCCCGGCAACTCCTGGACCTCAAGGGTTGCTGGTAGAGGCCAGACGAGACCCTGCGGCAATAAATCCAACGCTTCTCCAAGAAGTGCAACGAGCTCCTCGACGTTGGCGACGACGACATCGTCGTAACCTTCCTATGTGGGATGACCCGTGAGTCCCTCGTACACAAGCTTGACTGCGTCAAGCCAAGAAGCACGAGGGATCTCCTTGACATCGCTCGAACCATGCCTCCGGCGAGGAGGCGGTTGGGGCCGTCTTTGACAAGCGAAAGCCGAAGAACCCTGACATGGGGAGCAAAGAGCTAGCCCGCAAAGGCGATAAGAGGAGGCGAACGAACGACAACAGGCGTTAATATCCGGCCAACAATGGTTCAGACATCGTCGCGGCTGTCGAACGCCGCGAAGGCAAGAGACCGGCCACGGGGCAGACAGACTACTCCAAGAAGCTTCTCGAGAATCCATGCACCAACCACGCCTACTCGGTAAGGCACGCCCTTAAAAAGTGCACATTGCTGAAATGCTTCGTCAGCGCGAAAACAGATGCAGCAGGAGACGAAGGCAAGGGGCTCGCCGAGACGAGTCCCGAGTCCGACGAGCCAAGCTTCCCCATGCTAGAGGGCTTCCTCATGATCTTCAGAGGGAGTCAAGACTATGAGAGCCGTCGCAGGCAGAAGCTGGCAACCTGAGAGGTCAGTATCGTCTCTCTCGCCATCCCAGCCTTCTTACGGTGGTCCGAAGCGGCTGTCACTTTCGACCGATCACACCACCCCGACCTCATCCCACAAACCAGGTGCTTCCCCCTTGTTGTGGAACCAGTCATAGGCCCAAAGCGCCTGACCAGGGTTCTATTGGATGGAGGAAGTGGTCTCAACATACTTTATGTTGGGACCCTCCACGCCTAGGGGATCCCGCGCACGAGCACCCTTCCACGGTGTCATCCCCGGCCAACAGGCAGTGCCGTTTGGAAAGATCGACCTCCCCGTCACTTTAAGGGATAAGTCCAACTTCCGCACGGAGACCCTCACCTTTGAGGTCCCCAATTTTGATGGCACTTATCACGCAATCCTAGGAAGGCCAGCTTACCGAAGTTTCCGGCCATCCCAAACTACACATACCTCAAGTTGAAGATGCCCGGCCCCATGGGAATCATCACGGTGGAAGCAAAGTTCTTGCATGCCCTACTGTGTGAGAAACATGGTTGTGAACACGCCACAGCGGCGCCCACAGCAGCAGCACCCAGCTCGGCTTGTCGAGTAACGGCAAGAACCCCTCCTGACCAGCCCTCAATCGATCCCCCGAAGGACACAAGGATGGTTGACGTCCACCTCGAGGGCTCGGCAAAGGCGGTACGGACAACATCTGCACCGCCCGGCAACTAAAGAGGGGTGTCGCTCACCTCGAAGCATAGTCTAGGTGATACTAAACTGTACTTGTAAGTCTACAAGTTGGGCAAAACTAATATATAGATGCCAGGGTTTATCTCTCTTTTGTATTTCTAGCTCTTTACGGTCCGACATCTTTCCTCCTCACGACGAAACTGGAAACCAACCTCCAGCACCACACGATATATATATATATATATATATATATATATATATATATATATATATATATATATATATATATATATATATATATATATATATATATATATATATATATATATATATAAGCACTGTGCGATGGAAGGAACGGACCGACCCTCGCACGGTGCTCGGGCACTACCCATCCACTAGAAACCCAAACACAAGCTTCAAAAAAATAATCCTCCAATTCCCGTCTTAATTCTCGACCAAGATATCGGAAGCTTTTTCATTCCACCAAAAGGAGAAATCGCGTTCCTCACAAATTACAAGGGTAAAATAGAAAACCAAGAGGGAGTCCTAACCACGAGGGGGAATCACTCCTCCTCCGCTTCTTCTCCACCTCACCCTTGATTGCTTCTTCCGAGACGAGCTCGGCCAAGGAGAGCGCAGCCAGAGCGATCGCTTCCCTAGCCCCTTCAGAATCCGTAGTCGGCTCGAGAAAACCACGAAGAAGCTCAAGATCGAGGGCGAGGTAGTGGGACAGCACCGCCCCTAGCGCCACTCAGACCCCGCATAAGACCCCGACTTCTCCAACATCGCGCCGCCGAGCGCCCTGACCAGCCGACCAGAGAGCCCGACTCCAGACCAGTCCTTGAGCACCAGGTCACAAATTGACCGCCCAGCGCCCCAGAGGCTAGCAAGCTCCGACTGCAACGCCGCAAAAAGTTGGGTGACCTACCGACGTCGTGACTCTAGGGAAGCGAGGTCCGCTGAAGTAGTCGCCAGCATCGGACATAGCATCCTATCGCAAGTCGCTGCCACCAGACGTCGAGTCTTCTCCAGTGTTCAATCCTCGGTGAAAAGACGAGCACGGAGATTCTCGACATCCCCTCCCCGAGCCTCGGCCAAGTCTCGAGCGACTGTGATGCGTCCTTGCGTTTCTACACAAGACACACCACAAAGGCGTCAGACCAGCACGGACGAAGGAAGAAGAGAGAGAAGAAAGGACCAACCTGTAATTTGGTCCCTCGCCCTCTCACAACGACCAGGGCCTGTCAGATTTCTTGGCCGTGGTCCACCAGCTCCTCCGTAGCCTGAGCCACCCCCCTCCACGCAGTTTCAGCAAACACACGAAGGCGGGTGAGCTCCGCGGACGATGATGCTACACCCTCGATAGCAACTGCCGCTGCCCGTGCCGCTTCCTCAGAAACGGCTCGGGTCTTCTCGAGCTCCGCCTTCACCTCGGCCAGCTCAACCTCTGCGCTGTGACGGCGATCATTGCTGTCACGAAGACGTCGTGAGTCCTCAACGGCTCGACGAGCCAGTTCCTGTTGACAACAGAGAATCTCTTCGCTAAAGACCAAGAATTCATGATGAGAAGAAGGAGAAGAGAAAAAGGCTCACCAAACCGCTCGAAGGTACCTCCCTGACGGGGTGACAGACCCCGGGTACCTAAGGAACGGCTAAAACGGTGAAGCCACGCGGACTCGGCACGCGAATGGAGCCGCTTGAAGAAAGATCCGCACCAGGACCCAGCTCAGGGTAGGGGTGCGGGAATCGGAGACGACGCCCGACCTCGGGGTCGAGAGAAAGCGGTCGGCCCCCAAGGGTCGGGACGGTAAGACCATTCCCCAAGGGCGGCAAGCAGTCACGACCCGTAAAAGGTGGAAGGCCTTAAAAGATGACAAGAGAAGACGAAGGAAGGACTTCAAAGCAAGACGGAGTCCGCAGGCGAAGGGACAAGCATGAAGCCTAACCCTATCGTCTCATGTCTCGTCTCATCAAGAGCAGGTGGGCAGGGGCGGAAAGTAGACATCGACTGTGAACAAGACAAGAGCAAAAGTACTCATACCCTCGCGCTACGGCTAGGAGGGCTAGGACCGTAGCGCCCATTGTAAAACCCCCGCCACATTTATGTGGGAGCGGCGGGTAGGTAGAGGGAAGAGGGTTATAAAAAGAGTGATCCGTAAAGGATAGAAAGCTCTCCCCCCAACTGGTAACCCGAACCACACAAGCCGCATGAGCTAATACAAGGCCGACGAACACCTCCCTGCTGGACGTAGGACATATTGTCCGAACCAGGATAAATCCTTGCCTTTGTTAGCTAGCCATCCAGCGAAAGAATGTGAGGCATACAATTACTAGTCGGAAATCCCAACGCCGACACTCCCGCAACTAACCGAGCACGGCGTCTAGATGACCACATTGCGCCGAGAGGCTCGACCGAACGCCAACGAGTTGGGAGGAAAGAGAGCCCAGGTCTCCTTCTATTCTCCTCCGCTCCTCTTGGCTCGGAGCACCCCTGGCTTCGGCTCTAGCAACCCCCACGCCAAGGGATGGATGGCCCCCCGGCATCAGAGCTCGGGGAACGGCGCCCGCAGCCACCACCTCACCTCCATCCTTGGAACAACACGGAACAACCACCGGACCAGAGGCCAGGACAGACCCCACCCTCGGCGGCAGGGCGAGCCTCCTTACTAAGCCTTCAGCCGGGGCCACAGAACTAGGAAGAGCCTCAGGCACGGGACCGGATCTCCTGCACGAAGGCGCGGGTCAGAAAACCCAATCGAAAAGAAGACGACGGAGCAGGAGTAAGAAAGTCACCTCCCCCACTGCCGAAGAATGCCGCATGACGAAGTCGCACTATCCGGGGAACGGAGAGCGGCAGCAAGCGGAACGAGGGGCGGAGTCACCGCCGCGACGGTGGAAGGAGCTGGAATGACTTGAACCTCCGGCCTTCGAGCACTAAAGGACGCGGAGACGCGCTCGACGCGAGCCGTCGATCCGGGCTCTGCGCCCGACTGACCTCCCTCCAACGCTCGACCGCCGATCTGCCGCAATCCCTCGTTGAAGGACAAGGGCCCCCAAACGATCCGACAACCCGGCGCCTGAGCCCCCAAAAGGTCGGCGTCGCGTAGGGACGCTCGGCGGGGTTGGCGCTCGCCCTCCCTTTCGGCCCCCGATCACGAGCGGGGTCGAAGGCCCGCTCCACCAACGCTTGAGCAGCAGAGGCCGAGATTCTGGCCGGGACATCGCCACTCAACCCCGAGTCGTTGTCATCCTCCGACGAGGACTCCGGGGTAGATTCGCCGGCCGCTCACGCCGCTCGCCTCCGCTTCTCACGTCGGACCCGGCGAATCTTGGAATTGTCCCTCTTCCGTTTACTGGCGACCTCCGAAGCGGACCGCTCCGCCCGCTTCTTGCGATCCTCAGGGACCCTAGAAAGGTTAACGATGCCCCACAGTCCATGAACATTTAGAGAAGCCGCATTGAGAGGGGGCGGGCTGGGGGAGCAAGGCTCACCGGTGTCCGGCCCCAGGATCATTCGGAAACAGCGAGACATTTCTTCTCGGGAAAGCTCCTCGTCCGACTCCATGGACGGGTCGTTTGACCCTCTGTAGAAGTTCAAGGTATGAGGCCGGACGCGGATGGGCAACACCGTCCGCCAAAGGAAGGTTTGAAGAAGATGGGCGCTCGACGGGCCGGATCCTGAATGTGTTGAAGAACCGGGTCGAGCTTCCCCATCTCACTTCTTGGGGTCCCCACTTCCAGGAGTCTTGCTCCCAGGGAGACTTACCTGAGAAAGGCGGAAGGGTGGGAGCGTCGTTCTCGATGTAGAACCACTGACGCTCCCACTTGATTGGGAGAGGGGGCGGAAGCACATCGATGAAGCCCGATCGTCCTCAGCGCAGCTCGATGATGGCTCCCCATCGAGACAACAAAAGGATCCACCCAAGTTGCAGCCAACACTTCTTCTTCCATTGCTTCTACCGGGAGAACAAAAGACATTCAATGCCTCAAGTGCAAGGGTTTTGGGCACCTACGAAGAGACTGCCCAAGCAAGCGTGTGCTGGTTGTACAAGAAAATGGTGAGTACTCATCCGCTAGTGATTTAGATAATGAAACATATGGCATGCTTGCTGCACAAGCAGCAGGAAAGAAGAATGATGATGAAGAGCACATTCGGGCTGATCATGCTGCCCACTATGAGAGTCTTGTTGTGAGGCGTGTCTTGAGTGTCCAAATGATCAAAGCTGAACAGAACCAGCGACACAATCTATTCCAAACTAAGTGTGTAGTTTTGGAACGATCGTGTCGCATTATTATTGATGGAGGAAGCTGCAACAATTTAGCAAGTGCTACCATGGTAGAAAAGCTTGGGATGACAACACTTCCACATCCACATCCCTACTACATCCAATGGTTCAACGACAGTGGTAAGCTTAAGGTAACACGTCTGGTTCGTGTCGAATTTGCAATTGGTTCCTACCATGATTACATTGATTGTGATGTGGTACCTATGCAAGCTTGTTCTATGCTATTTGGTCGACCTTGGCAATTTGATAAAGATACATTGCATCATGGTAAATCAAATCAATACTCTTTCATGCATCATGAGAACAAACTTGTTTTTGCACCCGATGTCCCCTGATGCTATTTTGAAGGATGACATTGCTAGAGCTTGCAAAGAGAAAAATAAGAAATCTGCTGAAAATGAAAATTCAGATGTCGTGAAGAAATCGGTACAGTCTAAGACTGACAATTCCAAATCTGCTAATATGAAGAAGAATGAAATAAAATTAACGAGCGCTTGTTTTTTTGCTTCCAAATCTGATTTGTTTGAATTAAAAAGTGATACTGCAATCTGCTATGTGTTTGTTTGCAAAGAAGCTTTGTTCTCACTTCACGACACACCATGTGCTTTGCCTCCTTCTATCACTAAGCTTTTGCAGGAATACGCTGATGTGTTTCCACAAGAGGTACCAGCCGGGCTGCCACCATTGAGAGGGATTGAGCATCAGAGTAACCTCATCCCTGGGGCTTCTTTGCCCAACCGAGCACCATACAGGACCAATCCAGAGGAGACTAAGGAGATTCAGCGGCAAGTACAGGAATTACTCGACAAAGGTTATGTGCGTGAGTCCCTTAGTCCTTGCTCCGTTCCTGTCCTTTTGGTCTAAAAGAAAGATAGATCATGGCGGATGTGTGTAGATTGTCGAGCAATTAATAACATTACTATTAGATATCGTCATCCTATTCCTAGGTTAGATGATATGCTTGATGAACTTAGTGGCTAGATGATTTTCTCTAAAATTGATTTGCGTAGTGGATACCATCAAATTCGCATGAAGCTAGGTGATGAATGGAAAACAGCGTTTAAAACAAAGTTTGGTTTGTATGAGTGGTTAGTCATGCCTTTTGGTCTCAGAATGCACCTAGCACTTTCATGAGATTAATGAATGAGGTTTTACGTGCTTTCATTGGAAGATTTGTGGTAGTATATTTCGATGACATCTTGATCTATAGCGCATCTCTCGAAGTTCATCTTGATCATCTCCGTGCTGTTTTCAATGCTTTACGTGATGCACGCTTATTTGGTAACATTGACAAGTGCACCTTTTGCACGGATCGAGTTTCTTTTCTTGGCTATGTTGTGATACCACAGGGAATTGAAGTTGACCAAGCCAAGGTGGAGACGATACACAGCTGGCCGACTCCTACCACGGTCACACAAGTACGAAGCTTTCTCGGACTTGCTGGATTCTATCGTCGTTTTGTGAAAGACTTCAGCATCATAGCAGGCCCACTGCATGAGCTTACAAAGAAGGGTGCCCCATTCACATGGGGCAAGGCGCAAGAGGCTGCATTTGCAACTTTGAAGAATAGGTTAACTCATACACCCCTTCTCCAATTACCAGATTTCAGTAAGACTTTTGAATTGGAATGTGATGCTAGTGGTATTGGATTGGGAGGTGTCTTGTTGCAAGAGGGGAAACCTATTGCTTATTTTAGCGAGAAACTGAATGGGCCTAGTCTGAACTATTCCACTTATGATAAAGAATTATATGCACTAGTACAAACTTTGGAAACATGGCAACATTATTTATGGCCTAAAGAATTTGTTATACATTCTGATCATGAATCTTTGAAGCACATTAAGAACCAAACTAATCTGAACCGTAGGCATGCCAAGTGGGTAGAATTCATTGAGTCCTTTTCTTATGTCATCAAACACAAGAAAGGGAAAGATAATGTCATTGCGGATGCCTTATCTCGCCGTTACAATATGTTGTCCCAACTTGATTTTAAGATTTTTGGCTTGGAAACAATTAAATAACAATATGCTTTTGATGCTGGTTTCAAAGATGTGCTGCTGCAATGTAAATAAGGAAAAACATGGAACAAGTTTGTTCTCACTAATGGTTTTGTGTTTCGAACTAACAAATTGTTCATTCCAGCTGGTTCTGTGCGTATCTTATTATTGCAGGAAGCACATGGTGGAGGATTGATGGGACACTTTGGTGTCAAGAAGACGGAAGACATCTTAGCAAGCCATTTCTTTTGGCCAAAGATGAGGAGAGATGTGGAGCGGTTTGTTGCTCGTTGCACCACCTGTCAAAAAGCTAAGTCCCATCTTAATCCACATGGTTTATACATACCTCTTCCTGTTTCTAGTGCTCCATGGGAGGATGTTTCTATGGATTTTGTTTTAGGATTGCCTAGAACAAAGAAGGGGAGGGATAGTATTTTTGTTGTTGTTGACAGATTTTCTAAAATGGCACATTTCATACCATGCCACAAAACTGATGATGCTACCCATATTGCTGATTTGTTCTTTCGAGAAGTTGTTCGTTTGCATGGGGTTCCAAACACTATTGTTTCAGATAGAGATGCCAAATTTCTTAGTCATTTTTGGAAAATCTTATGGGCTAAGTTGGGGACAAAATTACTCTTTTCTACCACTTGTCACCCTCAAACTGATGGACAGACCGAAGTAGTGAACCGTAGTTTATCTACCATGCTAAGGGCTGTTCTGAAACATAACATCAAATTATGGGAAGAATGTTTTCCTCATATTGAATTTGCTTACAATCGTTCGCTACATTCTACTACTAAATTGTGCCCTTTTCAGATTGTATATGGTTTTATTCCTCGTGCTCCCATTGATCTTTTGGCTCTACCACCTTCAGAGAAATTGAATTTTGATGCTTCTCGCTGTGCTGAATTAATTCTTAAAATGCATGAGCAAACTAAAGCAAACATTGAGAGCATGAACGCTAAGTATCAATAAGCCGGTAGCAAGGGTAGGAAGCATGTTACTTTTGAACCTGGTGATTTGGTTTGGGTGCATTTGAGAAAGGATAGATTTCATGATTTGAGAAAATCTAAATTACTACCTAGAGCTGCTGGACCCTACTCATAACTTCATTAGTAGATCATGCACACAAAAATACCAGCTCTCCTCTACTATGATGAAGTATCCCTATATTATCCACTCTCCCGGTGGTATAATTTCAGCCTTCCCAAACCATGGCCATCATACATTGACTCTCAAAAGCCCACATCTAAAATTTTCAGCCACCTATCACACCGAGGGTACTCTACTTGAGGACACTTTAGTGGTATGTGAGTATCCGGATGTCTTTCGAGACGACCTTTCGGGTATGCCACCCGCCCGGGATGTCGAATTCAAAATTGAGTTGCTACATGGAACCACTCCAATTTCATAAAGGACATATAAAATGACTCCAAATGAGTTGGTTGAATTGAAGGAACAACACAGGGGACTCATGGATAAGGGGTTTATTCATCCAAGCTCTTCACCATGGGGATGTCCCGCATTGTTCATGAAGAAGGATGAATCATTGAGGTTATGTGTGGATTATGAACCATTAAATGCCGTCACAATAAAAAATAAGTACCCACTTCCACGCATTGATATTCTATTTGATCAACTTGTGGGTGCTAAGGTTTTCTCCAAGATCGATCTTCGGTCTGGTTATCATCAAATTAAGATAAGGGTTGAAGATGTTCTGAAGACGGCATTCTCGACTCGATATGGTATCTATGAATATTTGGTCATGTTTTTTGGCCTCACCAACGCACCGGCATACTTCATGTATCTTATGAATTCTGTGTTCATGTCAGAGTTGGACAAGTTTTTCATGCTTTTCTGACATTCTTGTTTATTCCAAGTCAGAAGAGCAACATACCAAACATCTCCGTATTGTTCTCCAACGACTGCGAGATCATAAGCTCTATGCAAAATTCATCCAAGTCAAAAGAGGAACATACCAAACATCTCTGTATTCTTATCCAACGACTGCGGGATCATAAGCTCTATGCAGAATTCAGTAAATGCAAATTTTGGCTGAAAGAAGTATCACTTCCTGGGCACATAATAAGGGAATAGTTGTGGACCCAAGTAAAGTCAATGATGTACTAAAATGGAAGCCTCCCACCTCCGTCCATAAAATCCGTAGTTTTCTGGGATTGGCAGGATATTGCAGGAGGTTCATTCCCAATTTCTCAAAAATCTCTAAGCCTATGACGGAATTATTGAAGAAGGGTGCTAAGTATGATTGGAGCGATGCTTGTGAAGAGGTTTTTCGGACTCTAAAGAAGCATCTCACCACGGCACGGGTGTTAGCTCAACCGGACATAACCAAGTCATTTGATATATATTGTGATGCATCGGGTACAAGACTCGGATGTGTACTTATGCAAGATGGGCGGGTAATCGCTTATGCGTCCCGTCAACTCTGAAGGCATGAGCAACACAACCCCACCCATGATTTAGAGCTAGCTACAGTGGTATTAGCTCTATAAGTGTGGAGACACTACCTCCTTGGAAATTTAGTTCATCTCTACACCGACCATAAGAGCCTCAAGTATATTTTTACCCAGAAAGATTTGAACATGAGACAATGTATGTCGAAGTGTGCGGTCGACACTTTGCCCGGGCCTGCACTGGGCAGCCCGCGGAGGTTCTTTTTTCGGAGGGGCTAGTCCCTAGCGGAGAGCTTGCGCAGATGGACGAGTTAGTAAGAGCTTGACACGACGAGTTTTACGTGGTTCAGGCCGCCGGAGCGTAAAACCCTACGTCCACGGCGAGCTATGGAGCTCGCTGTATTGCTTGCTGCTCAGGGCCGGAGGCCTGAGCTTGGGGGTGAGTTACAGCTTGAGAGTGTATGGCTAGTGTATGAGTTGCAAAGTGCGAACCCTTGCTATCGACGCCTACCCGAGCCTTTTATAGTCCAAGACTCGGGCGGCTTACAAGGGAAGCCGGGACCCGACAGGTGGTCCCGGGAAGATTGTCTATTATCTTCCGTATCTGCAGTTATGTCGGTAGTTGTCTCTGGTCGAAGGCTTCTGAGTCTTCATCTTGCCGCCCTGCCCATGCCGC
Source organism: Neostapfia colusana (assembly GCA_030760725.1). Taxonomy (NCBI): domain Eukaryota; kingdom Viridiplantae; phylum Streptophyta; class Magnoliopsida; order Poales; family Poaceae; genus Neostapfia; species Neostapfia colusana. The sequence goes on along the minus strand of JASWHV010000001.1, from coordinate 37,459,582 downwards.
ATGCTAGTCGTAGTGGTTGATGACGGCGCAGGCGGCATGGGATGTCTTGTCGCGGTGTTTATTGGCTGACAGGTTCTGACACCGCGCGCCAGTCTGTGATGTGACTTGGCGCAACGGCACCTGACAGAAGCGTGCTCCGCGTCTCCACGTCTTGGGAAGACGCGGGCCTTGAATACCTTGTACGGGCAAGGTATGGGGCGTATTTACACCCGCTGCCTATCGCTCGGGGCAGGCAGCGTCGCTCTGCTGCCACGTGGCGGGCTCGGAGCCCTCCTCAGAGAAGAGGAGGGTCAGCCCCGCGGGGCACGTGGAGCCTCCGGACCTCTACCCGCGGAGGGGGAGGTACGGCTTCTGTATGCCACGTGGCGGGCCCGGAGCTCTCCTCTGAGGAGAGGGAGGTCCGGCCCCGCTGGACACGCGGCGCCTTCGGGCCTCTCTCCCGCGGAGGGGGAGGTCCGGCTTCTGTATGCCACGTGGCGGGCCCGGAGCTCTCCTCTGAGGAGAGGGAGGTCCGGCCCCGCCGGACGCGTGGCGCCTTCGGAGCTCTCCCTGCGGAGAAGGGCGAGTTCCTTAGGCATTTTACCCTGTGCGCGGGGGTACCCCATATCTCAGGTACCGACAGTGGCCCCCGGGCCCATCTCGGGGGAGATAGCGAGCCCGAGGTGGGATCTCCGTCTCTTCCGATCCGCGCACTTCATCTAAGTCCCGAATTGACCGCTGCCGGAGCACGAACGGCCACGGGATCGTGGGAGCGTGCGCTCACTTGATGGTTGCTTTTACTGCGGTGGTTCCCAAGACTGCCACTTCTGCATGTTGCGGCGCTTTCTTCGGGAACCGCCGAAGTGCCTTGCCAGCTCATCTTCTCAGGAGACTGACTCCTTGCCCCCACCGCTTCAGTTAGGCGGCTTGGGCCCACCCGTCATCGGCACTCGGTCTGGGAACCGAAGCGGTTGCCGGTGCGGGGTATTCGAAGAGTTCCGAATCGCTTGGAATTGTACCCGGGAAGTTTTTTAGAGGGGGTCTTACCCACATTGCAGCTTCCCTTCGCACTTCTCTGCGTTTCTCCTCGGACTCTTGTGCTTTTGCTCTCTTGCCTTTGAGTTCTCCCTTGCCATGGCATCCAACCCGCCGCCAGAGAAGAAGCGCGCTCGATCTCCTCTAGCAGCGGCGTCTGTGCCAAGTCAGGATTCTGGGGTGCCTGACACTCCCTCCGGTGGCGACTCGAAGAGGCCCCGGGTTGATGCGCTGGGGGAAGCCTCTGGGGCGCCCCCTGTTCCGCCAGTCCAAGCGACTGCGGAGCGGCCGTCAGTGACGGTAGCGGGCTCTGGAAGTCCTACCCCGGCTCGGAAGTCGGGGTTCAGAGCCCGCTGGAGTGTCCGCGCTTCCCGGCCTTCCCCGACTTGCGGGGAATCTGTGCCGCTGCGCTCGGAGCCAGGGGCAACTGCCGCGGCCCCCAGGCCAGCGCGAACTTCTCTAGTTCCGGTGTGCCCGGACTCCGTGGCGGCGTCGTCTCTTCCTGCCGAGACGGCCACCGCGGCCCCCAAGCCAGCGCAGGTTGACCCTGCACTAGACGGCCCGACCTCTTCTTCAGCACCGCCTTCCCCGGCTCGCCCCTCTCCTCAGGTCAAGGTGCCAGAAGCTGAAGAGAGCCCGGCTGGCCTGGCTGCCAGAGCCTTGGAGCCAGCTTCTCCTGATCTGCGTCTCGTCTCGGTTGCTGGTGCGTCAGCTCTTCCTGAGGACGAGGAGGAGGTCGGGGGGACTGCCCCGGCCTCTGTTGCTCCATTGCCTCTGGCGGACGCCTTTGCGCTTGCCGAGTCGAACGTCCGGCAGGTCTTGGCTGCACTAGGGCGCGAGCGGGAGGAGTATACGGTTGAACGGGACCGCCTCCTCACCTGGGGGAACCTTTTGCGGGAGAGGACCGCGAAGGTTAAGAGTGAGCTCGACTCCAGGCGGGAGTTGCTCGACTTCAGGGAAGCGCTCCTCGACCGGATGAAGCGGGTTGTCGACCGCATGGACACCGAATCGCGGCGGATCAACCGGGAGACCCTGGAGGCACACGTCCGGGCCGAGGAGAGCCTTTCTGCTGCTGTGGAGATACGGCAGCGGTTGGAGCGCCGTGAACTCGCCGTTGAGGAACGGGAGCGTTGCATGGCCGCTGAGGCAGAAAGGGTCGCCGCGCAGCTGGCTGCGGGCGAGGATGACCTTCGAGCTCGGATGGAGGAGCTGGAGATCCTGAAGGTAGACCTCGACTTGAGGGAGGAACAGGTCTCCCGTGATCGTCGGGCGGTCTTGGACCGGGAGTTGACCACCGGCTTCAAGGCCGCTGAGTTGGAGCGGCTCGCCAAGGCTCTCCACCTTCGGGAGAGCTCCCTGGCGGCCAAGGAGAAGGAATTCTCCGAGAGGAACCTGGAGGCTCTGCAGGCGGCCCGCCGCGAGGTGGAGGAGCTTTCGGCCTTGTGGTCCTCCGAGGCTCTTGCAGTCTCGAGCTTCGTGGATCGAGCAGGGTCCGCCCTGATCCCTCTTGGCTTCAGTCCGGTGAGGGCCGCGGCCCCTGCGTTGGGGGTGATCCCCGCGCTGGAGTCGATCGGCGCCAAGCTGGACAGGCTAGACTCGGTGGTCGCCAGCGAGCTTGAGGCTGAGGGGCGCGGCCTAGCCTTAGAGGTCGCTTCACATGTGCTGGCATGCTTTAAGAGCCGCGACCCCTCTTTTTCGCTAGAACCAGCGAGAGAGGGCCCAGCCGCAGAGCGGGAGCAAGCGGCCAGGGCAGAAGTCGAGGATGTGGCCGCCCTTATAGCCGCAAGGTTCCGGTGGGAGCCGGGAGGTCCTTAGGACTTGTTTCTCCCTTTTTATCGAGTCTGTAGTCCAGCTCATGGAGCCTCGCTTAATTTGACTCTTTTGGATACTTGTGTCTGTGATGCTTTTTCTCTCCTTCTTGGCTTTGCCTGGCTGAGTCCTTAGCTCCGCAAGGTACTCAAAGGCCATTTCCAATCTCGGAGCTTTGCACAGACACCCTCCCCGGGTCCTAACCGTGTTAGGGGCCCCCGGAGGTCTCCGGATCTCGCCCTATGGGGAGCTCCAGATCTGCCTGCCACGTGGCGGGTCCGGAGCTCCTTCCTAAGAGGCGGGAGCTCCAGCCATGTTGGACACGTAGGGCTTTCGGAGCCCTCCCACCGAGGGGGAGGTCCGGCTTCCGCCCACCACGTGGCGAGCCCGGAGCCCTCCTCGAGGGAGGAGAGAGTTCCGGGCCTGCTGGACACGTGGGGCCCCCGGGTCCCGCCCCTGCTGGAGGGGCAGGTCCCGGTCCTTCCAGTCCCAGGCCAGAGTAGCTGGTAGCTCCTTTCCCCCCGCTTCATGCAGTCCCTGTTGCCGTAACCTGGAGGTCCTGCATACAGGCAGAGGAAACGTAATTCTCCTCGGGGGGTCCTCCCCTCCCGTCTCCTAGTCTTATCCGTCTTACGACCCTGATCTGCTATACGGGGCTTGGGCAATTCTGTGCACGAGGCGCCGGAGCTCCGGCTCCCTCCGAGGTCCGGGTACGACCGTCCGATCCCTAGTACCGGGCCATGTGCTGGGGAAGCAGAGTGCACGCGCTTTGGGTTCATGACCAGGCAAAGCGGTCGTACTCCCCTGGACCTCCGGAGGGCAGGATGCGCATGCTTTGGGCTCTGGGCCGGCTAAGCTGGATACGCACCCTGGACCCCCCATGCACAACGCAGGCCTTTCCTGGAGGTAACCAACTGGCACCGCAACACCTGACTGGGGGAGGCCCCAGAGACCCACTCGGCCATCGGCAGGTGCCTCAAGCGCAGCCGCCTTCGGTAGGATAGCGAATGCCGACTATGGATGAGCGCAGGAGAGGGGGAGCTAGATGTACGATGAACATACAGAGATAGTGCGATCATAGAAATTAATGCATAATTTAAATGAGCGCATGAGAGAGAGCTAAGTAGAACGGGGGCTCTGTATTCGTACCCATAGGTGGAATTCTGGCTGTACAGGGAGGCAATGTTTCGCCTTGTCTTCAAGGGAAGCAAGACTCTACGCGCTTAGGGTCGGAACCAGGCTAAACTGGACGTAGTCCTGTACCGTACCTTGAGACTTAGCTGCCCCAAGCGCTGTTCCAAAATTCTATGGGATCTACTACAGAAGGGAATAACCCTGTTCTATTGATGCTCAGGAAGTAGGACTTACAGTGTTGCTCCATGGCAAGGATTTTTGGGAACGGATCCCACTCTCGGTTGGAAGGCATGTGTACTTGGGGCGGCAGCGTTCATGATTCGGAAGGGACCTTCCCTGCTGGGGGAGAGCTTATGGGTCCTTCTTGGAATAGAGCGTGCCGCTTTACCAAGTTGCCCTCCTGCAGGCCCCCGACGCGTTTGGTTCTTTGGCGGTAGTGCTTAGAGCATTAGCCGAGACCGTGCGTTGCGGGGTGTCTCCTGCAGCCGAGTCTTGTCGACGAGGTTGTTATCTTCGCGCTGGATCAGGTCCTGCGCGGCTTCTCCTGGGGGCCCCCGGGGAGTTCTCCCCTTCTGGCTAAGGCCTTCAAGGGGTAGGTAGACCCGGGCTCGTCTTGGATGACCTAAGGCGTCTTCCCCTTCTGGCGAGGCCTTCAAGGGGTTGACAGACCTTAGGCGGCCCCCGAGAGGTATGTTCGAGGCACAGAGGCGTGCCGCAGTTGGCTAATGCCCTGGCCTGTCACCGTCGGAACTGGAGTCCTCACCGTCATGCACTGTCTTTATGACACGCTGAGGCTCCTGGAACCCCACCTGGTGGGCAGCAGTGACTGGGGCATCGACCTTCTGTTTGCCATCCCTCTGAGGGTAGGGCGGCGCTTCAGCCCTCTGCTGTCTTCCTTTGCGGAAGCGCTCTGCGAGCCTCTGGATCTCCCAGCACTCGGCAGCAGTATGGTTGCAGGTGCCATGCACGGGGCATAGCCTGCCTTGGTCACTGTCTGGGGCCGGTGATTGCCGCTGCCTTTTGTCGGGGCGTGGCCCCCGAGCTCCACTGGTCGTCGCAGCTGCGGCGACGGGGGCCGTGAATGGTGACTTCATCTTGCCACCCCCCCGGTTCTTGGTGTTCTTGCCACCCCCATAGACAGCAGCACCGGACCCGGGCTGTCCTCCTGACTCGGAGGCCGGCAGAGCGTGCCAGTTCCGCCCTTCAGCTGCTCTGGCGCACTTGTCCGCCAGGCTGAAGAGCTCCGAGACGTCGCGGACCTCTCTGGTCGCGAGCTTCTCAAGCATTTTCTCGTCCCGGACACCCTGTCGGAACGCCACCACCACAGAGGCACTTTGGATATGCGGGATGGTGTTGCGTACCTGAGAGAACCGCTGGATGAAAGAGCGCAGCGACTCCCCAGGTTGTTGCTTGACGGCGTGGAGGTCAAGCTCCGTGCCGGGACGGGTGTAGGAGCTGCCGAAGTTGGCGACGAACTGCCGGCAGAGCTCTCCCCAGGAGGTTATGGACCCCTAAGGTAGATTCATGAGCCAAGACCGAGCTGGGCCGGTCAAGGCGACGGGAAAGTAGTTGGCCATGACAGCATCGTCCCCTCCTGCAGCAAGTACGGCGGTGGAGTAGATCTGGAGGAACTCCGCTGGGTTGACGCTACCGTCGTACTTCTCGGGCAGATGCGGGCGAAACTTGCGTGGCCACCTTGCGAAGCGAAGGTGGGGTGCAAGGGCCGCACATCCTGCACCTGCTGCTGCAGGTACTGGCGCTGCGAACGCTTGGTTCGCACCTGGCACCGCGTATCCCGGCATGGGCATGGCTGCACCATAGGCCGGGGCCGCTACTTGCGGCGCATATAGCTGTGGCATATGCTGCGCAGCATATGCCTGAGGCAGGGCTCGCGTGGCGAAGGCCTGCCCTTCTGGTTGTGTCGAGGCCGACGACATGCTGTCGCCTGCCTCATGGTTGCGACGTCTTTCTCGGCGTCGCTCGAGGTACACCCGGGCGTCCTGGCCCAAGTGGCACCGTTCCAGTTCCCTTCGCAGGTCCGTTGACAGGAGCCTGGAGGAGCTGGAATCCGCTGTTAGCCCGTCAACCGTGGGCGTGCGCGTCAGCGACACAGCCGGTTGTCCTGGGCGCCGTCCTCGCCGAAACCGAGGGTTCGCGGCGGCGACGACGAGGCGGTCCACCTCGCGGACCCATTGCTGGGTCGCTGAATGGGGCGCATCCCCCGCAGGTGAGTTGCGCAGCAGCGCTCTTGCTGCAGCTAGCGCACCTCCATGGTGTACGCTCAGCGCTGCAGAAGATCTCACACTGGTCGGGGCCCGCATAGCCGTAGTCGGCGTTGCCGGAGTCGGCTGCTGGCTACCAGCTTGTGCCAACACACTCCGTCCTGAGTGTGTCGACATGTACTCCCCAGTGGTCACGGTTCGCCGTGACCGCGGAGGGGGAGAGTTTGCCGCTGAAGGAAGCTTGGTCATCTTCGTCGGCGGAAACTCGTGGCGCTAGGAGAAAAGCCCCCTACCTGGCGCGCCAAATGTCGAAGTGTGTGGTCGACACTTCCCCCGGGCCTGCACTGGGCAGCCCGCGGAGGTTCTTTTTTCGGAGGGGCTAGTCCCTAGCGGAGAGCTTGCGCAGATGGACGAGTTAGTAAGAGCTTGACACGGCGAGTTTTACGTGGTTCAGGCCGCCGGAACGTAAAACCCTACGTCCACGGCGAGCTATGGAGCTCGCTGTATTGCTTGCTGCTCAGGGCCGGAGGCCTGAGCTTGGGGGTGAGTTACAGCTTGAGAGTGTATGGCTAGTGTATGAGTTGCAAAGTGCGAACCCTTGCTATCGACGCCTACCCGAGCCTTTTATAGTCCAAGACTCGGGCGGCTTACAAGGGAAGCCGGGACCCGACAGGTGGTCCCGGGAAGATTGTCTATTATCTACCGTATCTGCAGTTATGCCGGTAGTTGTCTCTGGTCGAAGGCTTCTGAGTCTTCATCTTGCCGCCCTGCCCATGCCGCATGCTAGTCGTAGTGGTTGATGACGGCGCAGGCGGCATGGGATGTTTTGTCGCGGTGTTTATTGGCTGGCAGGTTCTGACACTGCGCGCCAGTCTGTGATGTGACTGGGCGCAACGGCACCTGACAGAAGCGTGCTCCGCGTCTCCGCGTCTTGGGAAGACGCGGGCCTTGAATACCTTGTACGGGCAAGGTATGGGGCGTATTTACGCCCGCTGCCTATCGCTCGGGGCAGGCAGCGTCGCTTTGCTGCCACGTGGCGGGCCCGGAGCCCTCCTCAGAGAAGAGGAGGGTCAGCCCCGCGGGGCACGTGGAGCCTCCGGACCTCTACCCACGGAGGGGGAGGTCCGGCTTCTGTATGCCACGTGGCGGGCCCGGAGCTCTCCTCTGAGGAGAGGGAGATCCGGCCCCGCTGGACACGCGGCGCCTTCGGGCCTCTCTCCCGCGGAGGGGGAGGTCCGGCTTCTGTATGCCACGTGGCGAGCCCGGAGCTCTCCTCTGAGGAGAGGGGGTCCGGCCCCGCCGGACGCGTGGCGCCTTCGGAGCTCTCCCTGCGGAGAAGGGCGAGTTCCTTAGGCATTTTACCCTGTGCGCGGGGGTACCCCATATCTCAGGTACCGACAACGTAGATGGCTGGAATTAATCAAAGATTATGAACTAGAAATTTATTATCATCCTGGAAAGGCCAATGTTGTAGCCGATGCTCTAAGCCGTAAGTCTCAGGTTCATCACCTCTCTATCACTTCTGATGCTAATTCGGAACTTAGTATTCTTGTACTTCCTGATGGAGCTCTCTACAACCTTGCTCTTGTACCAACAATAAGAGAAGAAATTGTGACAACTCATAGGAGTGATAAGGGCATCTCTCATATTCGAAGACGAATAAAGGAAGGTGAAGCCAAATGTTTCTGGGAGGATGAAGAAGGTGTCGTATGGTTCAATGACCGACTTGTGGTGCCAAATAATATGGATTTGAGAAAGAAAATCCTAGATGAGGCTCATATGTTCACATACTATATTCACCCGGGGAGTAATAAAATGTACCAAGACTTGAAAAGAAGGTTTTGGTGGACCCGTATGAAAAGAGAAATCACAAGATACGTGGCTGAGTGTGATGTGTGTCGATGGGTGAAGACCGACCACATCAAGAAGGCTGGGTTATTGCAACCACTAAGTGTACCGGAGTGGAAATGGGACGATATTAGTATGGATTTTATTGTCGGACTACCTCTCACCTTCCGCAAACATGATTCCATATGGGTGATTGTTGACCGTCTCACAAAATCAGCTCATTTTATTCCAGTCAATACATGATATAGAGTAAAGCAATATGCTGAATTGTACATATCTCGAATTGTATTCCTCCATGGAATTCTCTAAACCATTGTATGCGACAGAGGGAAGCCTTTCGTATCTCGGTTCTAGGAACAGTTGCAAGAATCACTTGGTACTAAGTTCATTCGAGGATCCGCATACCACCCGCAAATTGATGGCTAAACTGAGAGGGTTAATCAAATCATAGAAGATATGCTTCAATCTTGTGCTCTCGTTCATGGTAAGAATTGGGATGGTCACTTACCATTAGCAGAGTTCTCATATAACAACAGTTATCAAGAAAGTATCAAGATGGCCCCTTACGAAGCTATATGGCCGCAAGTGTCGGACTCCATTGAATTGGTGTGAGTCTGACGAAAGAGTTATATTTGGGATTGATCTTGTAAAGGAGGCCGAAGAACAAGTAAGAATCATCCAAGCTAATCTCCGGGCTGTGAAGGCAAGACAAAAGAGCTATGCAGACAAGCGTCGCTGACCGCTTGAATTTGAGGTCGGGGACCACGTATGCCTACGTGTGTCTCCCATGAAAAGAGTTAACCGATTCAGGGTCAAAGGCAAACTAGCTCCACATTTCATCGGTCCATTTCCTATTGTGGAGAAATATGGAGCAGTGGCATATCGCTTGGAACTACCCACCTCACTATCTGGAGTCTATGATGTATTTCACTTCTCCCAACTCTGAAAATGTCTTAAACGACCATCTGAGGTTCACATAGAGGAATAGGGAGGATTGCGACCCGATCTCTCATATGTTGAGCATCCCATCAAGATTCTTGATAAAAAGACAAGAGAGACTCAGAACCGCACTCTTAGGTTCTACAAGGTGCAATGGACTAATCACTCTGCGGATGAGGGTACTTGGGAACAATAGAGCTACCTTCATGAGCACTACCCGGAAGTATTGGATTCATATCTCCACAGGTAATAGTTTTCCTCTCTTTTACTCAAGTCCACATTCTCCGAAATCTCGGGACGAGATTTCTTTAAAGGGGGTTGTAACAATTCTAGTTTCAAAAGAATGCACAAAATATGTTTTTCAGAGACTACAATAAAATTTATATAAATTACAAGTTAAACCCTTGTTAAAAATAAAATCATCACAATTTACATTTCCCTGTAGCAGAATTCAAAACTGGGTTCATCAAAATTTAAAATATATTGGGTAGAACATCTCTGCAAATTTTTACCATTTTTGGAGGCTTCTAAGTAATTGTTTTTGAATTTTCAAGAGGGCTGCAGATTTGAAATTCACAAAAAAATATAAAGGGGCAGTACCCGCCAGTCAGTGGCTTCTTCTTCCTGTGTTCTCTGCCTCCTCGGGGCTGCGGCCAGCGCATGCCCGCCACGGCGATGGCGGGCGAGCTGCGACCGGGTAGCAACGGAGTTAAGACCCCCCACCGCTCTCTCTCTCTCTCTCTCTCTCTCTCTCTCTCTCTCTCTCTCTCTCTCTCTCTCTCTCTCTCTCTCTCTCTCTCTCTCTCTCTCGCCCCTTGCCCCCTTTCACTGCCATTTACTTCTCCACCGTGCAGCAGCCATTTTCTCCATTGCCATCACCCACGAAGCTCCGCCGGGCCTCCTCTCGCCGTACCAAGCACTCCTGCGGACGCGCCGTCGCACGGTGAGCCTCCCCCACTCGACCCTTTCCTCCCCGTGCCTCTCTGGAGCAGTGCGCCACCGCTGGAGATGGAGCTCCGCCCGCCGCTGTCGCTGCTGCGTGTAGAATCACTTTGAGCTTAAACGGACACCACCAACAAGATCCCCATGTGCCAAAACCTAGGACTCCCCTTTTCCCCCTCCGATTGGCGCTGTTTGAGCCGAATCGGCTGCTCCGGCGAGCTCCCATGGCTTCTCTGTGCGTGCCTTGGCTGGAGGAAGAAGAAAGGGCCCTGGGCCCCACCAGTCAGCCGCCCACCCCTTTTTCCCACTGATTCTCAGCCCAGAAAAAATTCCAGAAAATCACCTAACTTCAAAAATTCATAAAGACTTGTAGCAAACTCAAAAATGATGAAACCAATTTTGTTGAGTCCATAAAATCCTCCTATATAAGGCTGTGATCTTTTTATATCATAAAAACCTATAATATTTTCTGGGTAATTTAATTTCTCCAAACACCATTATCTCAATTGTGGTCCCTATATTGCTTTTATTGATCCCAAATTTTTTCAGGATGCTCCAAATATATATTCTAGACCACCATAAAAATTTCAGCTTCATTGCTCTTTCAGAACTGTATTAATTGCAACAGCGGCATAATAAGAAATATTTGTTTAGTATTTTTACTGTGTGTCCACATTTAAGTGGTTTGACCTCAAAGTTTGCAAGAACCCTTTTCATAACCCAAGAAGATTGCCATAAAAATTTCAGCTCCATTTCTTATGTAAAACTATTTTAATTCTATGATTTGCATAATGGCACATAAACAATAAAGTGAGAACTATATGCATGTTTAATAGGTTTTTTTAAACCTTACTACCAGCTGCTATATTTGATCATCAAATTTCTAAAAAGTCTTGAGTCACACGAAGTTGATTCTTAGATTCATTTTAAACACAATTACACCTTATGCACCTATATGATTAAGTTAGCGATTGATTTTCTTTTGCATACATGGCATAAATTTGGGACCGAAGAGCTCGAGGAATTACAACAAGAGGAGGAGGAAGCTCAGCTGAACCTTAACTTAAACACTAACATAGAGCACGGCAAGCCCCGGTTACATAAGCCAAGTTTTGCAAGTTTTCTATTTTACACATGTATATGTCGGCTATTGTTATGTATGTGCATTAAGTTTAGGTGTTGTGCTGACACCCTACTTGCATGGACAAATAGAAACCCTCTTGGTCAATGAATAGGTCAGCCCAAGCGAGTAGTCGCTACGCTAATTAGTCTCATGTAAATCGGTAGAAGTCGGGTGTGGGAATCCACTCGCGAGCTATAGGATTTTTGGGATCAACTTGGATTGACTAGTGGAATTGGGATCATAATCTGGAAAATTGGAGACCGGACAGGTGGTAGGGAGCAACAAGACGTGGTCTTGTGTGCATAGGCCTGCTTATATCGATTGAGGACCGAGTCATAGTCGGCACCTCGGACAAGTAACGAACGTATCAATGGCATGCTAGTGGTATGAGCACTAATAAACTGACGTACCTTGTTAACCTAGGTGTCGAATGATCATGCCGCCGTCCTAGGTTGGAGTCGAGAGGACAGGGCGGGTGTAAATCCGCTAAAGGATGACATCCGAGACGTGCATCACGTGTAGGGACCCCTGTCCGCGACAGTAGCTATCTTTCGGCATCGGGTGTCTTAGGAAAGGTTGTCACGTATGAAAGTTGTGGAGTGCACTGTGTGCGACTTCATGACGTGCGTACATGTCGTGTTATTGGGTTATCCCTGCAGAAGTATAATGATTATAATCGTCGTCACTCGCGGAGATGTGTACCGCTTGTCTTAGCTGTTGGCACGTAGTAAGGAGATGTAAGTTATATACTTATGATCAGATCTTATTTGAATATAAATCATGTTTGAAACTTGTATGTTTTAGTTCTAGATGCCAACTAAATTTACATTTCATATGTAACTAAAATCTGCTGCTGAAATCTGAATATAAGGACCCAAATTTAGGCTCTATTTTTATGCAAACTGCCCCTGTTCCCAGTAATAACCGTTGCATACTAGAATAGGGTCTAGTGAGAGTTCTTTGTCGGGTAAGTCTTGTTGAGTATTAGTTACCCAGGCTTTGTGGATTAATATTTTTCAAGTGAGCATGCTTGTGATGATGATTATGCTAGAAAGAGCTTTCCGGAAGAAGCATCGCCTCCCGCAGGGTGGACGGTGCAATGGGAGCCCGATTTGCCGCTGGATCGAATGGGTGTTGCTAGTGCATCGTGATAATTGGGCAATGACACGATGCTAATGCATAGAACACATAGGGAGTGTTGTAATATTTTGCTACGTATATTCCGCTGTAAAACTTAATGTATTTTGAAGTTATCTCTTATGTATCAAACTTGTGAACTGTCCCTTTGGTATATAATGCGGTGTCGCAGCGTGTGGCACCATCCGAACAAAAGATCCTGTTGTTGATGTGTGACCCTCACAAGTTACACTAAAACCCGGGGCCTGACAGGTGGCCCCACGGTGGTCCGTACCCTATACACAATCTAGGGTATTAATGGCTACTTGTAGTATCCATTGTTGATAGAGTTAAGGCGCGCCGTCTGACACGCCGAGCGTCTCAGGCTGAGTAGCAGTTGATGATGGCGGGAGATGGTATGTTTTATCGCTGCAGCCTACTTGGTCAGTTGCGCGACACTGTAGTATTGCTGCCATTGTCACGCCATACCGTCATGTCTTGTCAGTGTAATGACTGGCAAGTGGGGCGGAAGCGTACGCTGCTCGCCTTTCTCCTGGGGAACGCGCGAGTCTTGAATGTGTGACTGGTCACGTCTTCCTTGACTCCTGAGGCCCACAACCCATGGCGGGGTGTGGGATACGTGGCAGCTCCAGAGCTTGCCTCAGCGAGGAGGCCGGGTTCGGAGCTGAAGGACATGTGGCAGCTCTGGACCTCACCTCCGCACGGAGGCGGGGGTCGGAGATGAAGGGACACGTGGCAGCTCCGAACCTCACCTCAGCGGAGAGGCAGGGTCCGGAGCCGGAGGACACGTGGCGCACCGGACCTCGCCTCAGCGCGGAGGCCGGGTCCAGAGCCGGAGGACACATGGCAGCTCTGGAGCTCACCCTAGCGGGGAGGCAGGGTCTAGAGTCAGAGGACACATGGCATCGCCAGAGCTTGCCTCAGTAGGGAGGCGGAGTCCGGAGCCACTTCATGTCTATACGCGAGGGTACCTAGTCTGCAGGGTACCGATAATGACCACGTTGTGCTGGTCATTAGCATTACTCCATAACTAGGTTGCATGCATCTTTGGATTCCATCGCGAGAAGATCAAGAATTTTCTCTATCGTGTGTGTGTGCCTGATCATCTGAGAGCGCCGGTTAGTGTGTGTGAGAATTCTCCGTGTTCTCGCCAACATTTGGTATCAGGAGCCGAGGCCTACGATCCGCGCATGATGGCGATGAACAGCTCACGGTCACCGCCTGCCGATGAGCATCAAGGGCGTTCTCATTTGCGCAGGCCGCTGACTGTGGGTACCGGCGGTGATCGCATTGTTGAAAGGGTGGTGGAGAAGGTGACGCCGGCAGGCCCGATCAACTATCCCATCCTGACGAAGAAGAACTACAACGAGTGGTCACTTCTCATGAAGATCAAGTTGGAAGCCTGATCGCTGTGGGATGCAGTCAACACGGGTGATGCCGAGTTCTAGGTGGATCGGATGGCACTCGACACGATCTGTAGTGCTGTGCCGGCTGACATGATCGCCATGCTCGCCGTTAAGCCTACGCTGAAGGGCGCGTGGGACTGCATCAAGACGATGCAGATCGAGGACGATCGTGTTCGCAAGGAAAATCTGCATAAGGTGTGATGGGAGTACGAGCTGCTTTTGTTCTGAGAAGGAGAGTCCGTTGAAGATTTTGCCATGCGGCTGAACAATCTCACCAATCAGCTGGCAACCTTGGGTGATCCGGAGCCGGAGAACAAGATCATCGACAAGTACCTGCGCATTGCACATCCGAGGTATAATCAGTTAGTCATTTCAATTGAAACGCTGTTGGATTCGGCTGATCTGTTTGTGGAGGAGATCACTGGCCGCCTTAGAGCAGCCGAGGATGATGTGGACTCTGGAGACGGACGTGAGGGTGACAAGTTGTACCTTACCGAGGAACAGTGGCTACAAACAGAAGGAAGGCAACGGGTTTAGCCACGGCGGCGGCTCCCGTAGCTGTGGGAAAGGAGGCCAGAGTGGCAGGGGAGGTGGTTTCGGCAAGGAGACAGCTTCAAATGGAGCGAACGTGGCCGGGAACTAGATTGCATCAAAGACAAATGTCACAGCAAGACAAAGAAGGAGCAGGCTCATGTGGCAGTCGACGATGAGTCGAGTCTCCTTCTTGCTGAAGAGCAAGTGATCATCCAAGAACCAATGGTGCTGGTTGATCCAACACTGATGAACATGTCGGGGGCACTCCCACATGCAACCTATCTCTCAGGGTCCCAACAGTGTTGTGGAACTTGGGGAGAAGAAGATTTTTGCAGTCCTCGACGACGCCTTGGGCCGGAACACACGGCGATGGATATTTGACACCGGTGCATCAATCTACATGACCGGCACTCGTGCGATGTTCAGCGAGCTCGACAATGGTATTGGTGGCACAGTGAGATTTGGCGACGGCTCCATTGTGCAGATCGAAGGATGTGGGACAGTCATCTTCGCTTGTAAAAATGACGAGCACCAGACACTCGGTAATGTGTATTTCATTCCTTGTCTCGCTGCAAATATCGTTAGCTGTGGACAATTGGACGAGATTGGATTTCAGATCTTGATACACATTGGTGTGATGCACATCCATGATGATAACATGCACATGGTGGCCAAGATTCATCGCAGCCCAGGGAGGCTGTACGTGCTCGACATGGAACTTGCACGACCAGTCTGCCTGAGTGCAGTGGCGAAGGAGGATGCATGGCGCTGGTATGCGCAGTTCAGCCACACCAATTTCCACGCTCTTCGGAGGATGGTGAGAGAGGGGCTCGTGCGCGGGATGCCGCTCCTCTCTCAGGTCGATCAGGTGTGCGAGCGTGTCTAGCCGGTAAACATCGACGGATGTCATTCCCACACCACGCTCAGAGGCGCGTCACCGAGGTGCTCGAGCTGGTGCACGGGGACCATTGAGGTCCCATCACTCTAGCGACCCCAAGTGGGAAGTGCTACTTTCTACTGCTCGTCAACGACTACAGCCGATATATATGGGTGGTTCCACTGGCCACCAAGGACGAGGCACCGGCGGCAATTCGGAACGTTCAGGCGGCGGCTGAACGCAAGAGCAGGAAAAAGCTGGGTGCACTATGCACCGATCGTGGGGGAGAGTTCACCACGGACGACCTCAACGAGTACTTTGCTGAGTTGGGAATTCAGTGAGAATTGACTGTGCCCTACACCCCGCAACAAAATGGCATCGTCGAGAGGCGGAACCAGACAGTTGTTGGTACCGCACGAAGTATGCTCAAGGCCAAACATCTTCCCGGCGTCTTCTGGGGGAGAAGCTGTGACGATAGCAGTTTACACTCTGAATCGCACTATGACAAAGGGCAATGGTGTCAAGACCCCGTAAGAACTCTGGGTGGGTACCACGCCAGCGGTACACCACCTGCGCACCTTTGGGTGTATCGATCACGTCAAGACGACCGGGAACTTGAAGAAACTTTATGATCGCAGCCGACCAGCGAATGACTGTCAGATATGAACCAGGATCAAAGGCTTATCGCACCTATGAACCGAGGACTAGGGGAGTTTGGATTTTGAGAGATGTGGTGTTCGACGAGGAGGCGAAGTGGAGCTGGGACGGTGAACAACCGTACAGAAACCTTGTTATTGACTTTGTGTCGGTGACACACCCTGAGATGGTGACCATATGTGATGAGCTCCAAGATGCATCCTCAGATCAAGGTATGTCGTCACCATCACCAAACGCATCTTTCAATCAAGGCACACCATCATCTCCACCGGTTCCAGCCACATCATCCCCAGAACCGAACATATCATCGGCATCTCCTGCATCAAGCACACTAGATGTGGGTCATGACGATGCTCCACTTTGTTATCAATCCGTCCGAGACATATTAGAAGCAACAACACCAGAGAACCAAACGGCCGGGGAGTCAAGTGAGAGTCTATTGATTGTTAACACTGATGAGCCTGCATCTTTTCAAGAAGCCTAGGCATTTGATTGCTGACGCAAGGCAATGCTCGATGAGATGACGGCGATCGAATCCAATGGATCATGGGAGCTGGTCGATGCACTGGCAAACCATCGTCCGATTGGTCTCAAATGGGTGTTCAAGACAAAGAAAGATGCAGAGGGTGTCATCATGAAGTACAAGGCATTTGGTGGCAAAGGTGAACGTGCAACAACCAGGGATTGATTTTGACGAGGTGTTTGCACCGGTGACGCGGCTAGAGACTGTACGCTTACTGCTGGCATACGCGGTGAACGAGGGTGGGCCGGTTCATCATATGGATGTGAAGTCGACCTTCCTCAATGGTGATTTGCAGGAGATGGTGTTCGTCTCACAGCCACCGGGTTTTGTTGTTGATGGAGAGGAGAAGAAGGTACTGCGCCTGAAGAAAGCTCTCTATGGGTTGCGTCAGGCTCCGCGCGCTTGGTATTCCAAACTGGATACCTCTTTGTGGGAACTTGGGTTCCAGCGTGGGAGGTCGAACACGTGGTGTACACCCGTGGAGATGGTGATTGGCGTTTGATTGTGGGTGTCTACATCGACGATCTCATCATCACCGGAGGGAAGGATGAGATGAAAGAAAAGTTCCAGATGACGGACTTGGGCAATCTGAATTTATATCTCGGTCTGGAAGTAAATCAGACAAACGAAGGCATTATAGTGATCCAAGGTGCATATTCCAAGAAGATTCTGACGGCAGCAGGCTGGACCGGGTGCAACCCGTGCCACACTCCAATGGTACCACGGCTGAAATTGAATAAGTTCAATAATGCACCTGCTGTTGATCCCACGGAGTACCGGAAGATTGTGGGGGCTCTTCGATACTTAGTGAACACTAGGCCGGACTTGGCATATGCTGTGGGCTATGTGAGCCGATTCTGGAGAAACCGGCAACCGAACACCTCTTGGCAGTAAAGAGGCTGCCGCGATATGTTGCCGAAACAGTTCATCAAGGATGTCTCTACAATAAGAAGAAGGAGAAGCTTAAGCTAATTGTCTATAGTGATAGCAATTTGGCAGGAAATATTGACACCCGCAAGAGTACAACAGTTGTGCTGTATTTTCTCGGCGACAATGTGATTTCCTGGCAGTCTCAGAAACAACGTGTTGTGGCATTGTCGAACTGCGAGGCTGAGTATATGGCAGCGGCTACGGCATCCTACCAGGGCATGTGGCTGGTGCACCTACTGGCCGAGATCAGGGGGAGGAAGATCGACAAAATCACTCTCAAGATCGACAACACATCCGCAATCCAACTAAGTAAGAATCCTGTCTTTCACCATCAAAGCAAGCATATAGACATGAGGTACCATTATATCAGGCAATGCATCGAGGAAGGCATGGTGGAGGTTGAAGCTATCGGCACAAATGATCAGTTGGCATACATACTGACAATTGGGCGTGATCGATTCATCGAGCTGAGAACCAAGACCAATGTGGTCAACACTCAGGGAATGAACAAGGCTTAGGGGGAGAATTGTTAGATAAGCCTTGTTTGTTTTTCGTTCAAAGCATATTTCTGTTTTGCTTTCTGTTCAGTAGCTGCATGTACTGCATGTACACGCGTGGACATTGTGCGCACGCGCCGGGCGCTACCGAGACTCGCTCTCGATGCCAGAACGTGACCACGTTTTGCTGGTCATTAGCACTACCCTATAACTAGGTTGCATGCATCTTTGCTGTTATTCCAACGCGAGAAGATCAAGAATTTTCTCTGCCGTGTGTGTGTGTGTGCGCCTGATCATCTGAGAGCGCCAGTGTGTGTGAGAATTCTCTGTGTCCTCGCAACAGCATGAACATGGGAAAGAGAAGCACATGCAAGGATTTTTTGCCAGGATTGTTGGCGGCAAAAGAAAGTAGTAGGAGGCAGTACTTCAAGGTCTCGCTGACTCAGGGAGTCTTGCCAAGCCAAGAGAAGAACCTGCCACCAAGCTGAGGACATTCTTAAGGAGGATGGTCAGCTACCAGGGCAGAATTGTGAGGATCAACATTCCAGTCAGCACACCATCAAGGACTCTCACTGCCATACGTGAGCTTCTATTTGAGGACATGCTAAGTCAATCGAAGAGGATTGGTGCACAAGGTAGAGATGTCAGTCAGAAGCTGAGCATCACCAAGAAGCTGCACCAGGCAAGGAAGATTATCAGAGGTGCTTTGGTCGGGCTATACAAGGGATTGGGGTACCTCCAGACATTCCGGAAAGGATGTAGTTTGTGCTGTATAGGTACTAACAAGGAAAGCATTTCGTTGCAGGACCTTAAACATGATGGCCTTTGTGAAGACCCTGAAAAAATTTGACAAGGTTTCTGTCAATGTCTCTTGCCCGGTTTGATTGCCTGAAATCACCACATATGAGCAGTCCTGAAAGACAATATAACTTTCCATGTTTCAGGTTACAGCAAAAGAGGTACAGCCAGTTTACCTGAAAGTAGTGGAGAGCTCCTACTTCAATTGCTCTGACAAGGTATCTCACAATATCGAAATTGTTTCTGCTGGAATAAGTCTTGTAATCCTTTGGTCTTTGGTCCCCTAGTCCCTTGTACCCTAGTCCTTTAGTTTGTTGCACTTTAGTACTTGGTCCTTGGTCTTTGTTGTACTCTAGTCCTTTGGTCTTTGTGGCCCCAATTAGGACAGCATCTAAGGACACTAGGACAACATATTAAGGACACTAGGACAGCATCTTAGTGTCAGCCAAGGACAGCATATTAGGACAGCATCTAAGCATCTTAGACTAGCATCTTTGTGGCATATGCTTGGCTGCCATGGAAGCTATAAATATGTAGCCTCAACCCCTTGGGTTGGCATGGCATTGTGTGAGAAATAGACAAGAAAATTGCCCCAACTCCTAGTGTCATCCTCTCTTTCAATGAGAGTAAGAATTCAACTACTAACATTTGGTATCAGAGCCGTTCTATCCTGCAGCTTAAACATCTCCTGCTCATCCCCTTCCCGCACCTCTCTCTGTCCGCAACCGACAGCAGGAACACCGGCTGTTCCAACTCATTCCTCTCCTGCACAGACGAGCAGCAGCTTGTCTTCCACACACAACACCCCTTCCCCACTAGTGTGCCATGTCCGACGGACAGTCTCAGCGCTCGGTCGCCTCGAGCGCGCGGCAGACGGAGGTCGCCGCGGCAGAGGAGCGCGAGCGAGCGGCGGCAGAGACTGCGGCGACGGCGGCAAGGTTGGCGGCGGCGGAACTGGCAGCAGCAAGGGCGGAAGTGGAAGCAGCGGCGGCGGCGGCTGTAGCGCGTGCGGCGGCAGCGGAGCTGGAGGCTCTGCGCGGCAGTAGCTCCAGCAGCTCTGTCGACGGCGGCGTCGACGATGAGCTCAGGCCGGTGAGGGAGGCGGCGCGAGCACGAGAGGTGCAGCGAGCAGCCACACGCCCCCATGGCGCGCGACAGCCGCAGCCCAGACAGGCGCGGACGCGCCGGTGGCGCTCCCGGCGGCGGCGTCTGGGTCGACGGAGAACGCGGCCATTACAGGCGGCGCGGTTCTCCCTCCCCGGACAGGTACCATGGACACCACGGGGTCCAGGCCATTGTCAGGGACGTCGGTCCCGGCGGTGGGTGGCCTACCCTCACCAAGACCAACTACGTCGAGTGGGCCGCGGTGATGAGGGTACGGCTCCAGGTGCGACACATGTGGGAAGCAGTTCAGTACGGCGACGTCGACTACTACGAGGATCGACGGGCGTTGGATGCCCTCATTGCTGCAGTCCCGCCCGAGCTGCAGTTCTCGCTTTCCAAG
The DNA here is from genome assembly GCA_030760725.1 of Neostapfia colusana. Taxonomy (NCBI): domain Eukaryota; kingdom Viridiplantae; phylum Streptophyta; class Magnoliopsida; order Poales; family Poaceae; genus Neostapfia; species Neostapfia colusana. The sequence goes on along the minus strand of JASWHV010000001.1, from coordinate 37,439,688 downwards.
AAGCGGACTGCTAAGGAGGCATGGGATGCCATCGCTACGGCACGCATCGGCAGCGACCGCGCCCGCAAGGCCACACTGCAGGCGCTTCGCAAGGAGTGGGAGAACCTGGCCTTTAAGCCAGGTGAGGACGTTGATGACTTTGCTCTCCGTCTCAACACTTTGTTGCAGAAGTTGGTGCAGTTCGGCGATGACACCTACAACGAAGAGAGAGCTGTCGAGAAGCTCATTCGGTGCATCCCCGAGAAGTACAAGCAGATCACTCGCTCGATCGAGTCTCTGCTGGACCTCTCCACGATGTCGATTGAAGAGGCGATAGGTCGCCTCAAGGTCGTCGACAACGACGAACCACAACCTCTCTCGGGGCCTATCACCATTGGCGGGAAGCTTCATCTCACTCGCGAGCAGTGGGAGGCTGGCCAGGGTGACCGGAAGAAGGGGGAGTCCTCTTCCTCGACAGGCGGCCGCAAGCGCGGCAAGTCGCGCAAGAGGCGCGGAGGTACCCAGGCCGGGGCACGCGGACGTACCGAGGGTGGCGCCCGCGGAGGCGCCCAGGGCGGCACCGTCGGCAACCACAAGCCGACACGAGACGACACCTGCCACAACTGTGGCAAGCTTGGTCATTGGGCCAGGGAGTGTCGACAGCCACGACGTGGCCAGGCCCACGTGGCACAAGTGGAGAAAGAGGCCCACGTGGCACAGGTAGAGGAGGAGCCAGCTTTGCTTCTGGCACACGGAAGCATCAAGCCACCTCTAGTGGCATCGACCGCAGGGGCTCTCCTTCATCTTGATGAGCCAAAAGCACATGCTTTCCTCGACGACGGCTCCAGCAACGACAAGACTGACGGGTGGTGCCTCGACACCGGCGCCACCCATCACATGATCGGTCGACGGGAGTTCTTCGTTGAGCTTGACTCCAATGTCCGAGGCTCTGTCAAGTTTGGTGATGCCTCCGGCGTGGAGATCAAGGATGTCGTCTCCATCATCCTCACCGCCGAGTCTGGTGAGCACAGGCTGCTCGTCGGAGTCTACTACATCCCCGCGTTGAGAAACTCCATCATCAGCCTGGGACAGCTGGATGCGAACGGTTCGCGCGTGGAGATTAAGGACGGAGTCATGAGGATTTGGGATCGCCATCGTCGCCTTCTTGCCAAGGTAACTAGAGGCACCAATCGACTCTATGTCCTTCACGTGCAGGTAGCACAACCTGTCTGCCTTGCCACTCGTCGGGACGACGAGGCATGGCAGTGGCACGAGCGCTTCGGGCATCTTCACTTCGAGGCCCTAAAGCAGCTCAGTGCCAAGGAGATGGTGCGAGGCATGCCTTGCCTTGACCACGTGGAGCAGCTCTGCGACGTCTGCGTATTGACGAAGCAGAGGCGGCTTCCTTTTCCCCAGCAGTCGAGCTTTCGAGCTAAGGAACGGCTCGAGCTCGTTCACGGGGACTTGTGTGGCCCGGTGACACCAGCTACACCAGGAGGACGACGCTACTTCCTGCTGCTCGTCGACGACCTCTCCCGCTACATGTGGGTCGTGGTCCTTGGCAGCAAGGGAGAGGCTGCGAACGCCATCAGGCGCGCGCAGGCCATTGCGGAGGCGGAGTGCGGCCGCAAGCTGCGTGTGCTACGCACCGACAACGGCGGCGAATTCACGGCGGCTGAATTCGCGTCGTATTGCGCGGATGAGGGTGTTCAACGCCACTACTCCGCGCCCTACAGCCCGCAGCAGAACGGCGTCGTCGAGCGGCGCAACCAGACGGTTGTGGGGATGGCTCGAGCCCTCCTCAAGCAGAGGGGAATGCCGGCTATCTTCTGGGGAGAGGCGGTGGTGACGGTTGTTTACATCCTCAACCGCTCGCCCACCAAGGCTCTCAACGGCAGGACGCCGTACGAGGCTTGGTATGGGCGCAAGCCGGCGGTCTCTCATCTACGGGTCTTCGGCTGCCTCGCGTTTGCCAAGGAGCTTGGCCACATCAGCAAGCTCGACGACAGGAGCACTCCGGGGGTGTTCATCGGCTACGCGGAGGGCTCGAAGGCCTACCGCATTCTCGACCCAGAGATACAGCATGTGCGCACGACGCGCGACGTTGTGTTCAACGAAGGGCGAGGATGGGCATGGGACAAGGCGGTGGATGACGGTTCGACCTCGACGCACGACGACTTCATCGTCGACTACGTCCACTTCAAGAGAGTTGGGGGAGTAGGCAACTCTTCTCCACCGAGCGTGTCTACCCCAGCCCCCGACCGTCCACCTCCACCTCAGTCGGCGACCCCACGCACTCCAGCACCGACGGCCACTCCTCCGGGCACGCCCACTGTCACACCCGGTTTTTCCGAAGAACAACCAAGTGAATATCACATGTATGCCAGGATCACTTTCTCATACATGTGATGACAAATAGTGAAGCATCATTTATTACAAGCCAGGTGTCGAATATAAATAAGTCTTACATCACAAATGTCTCAATGGACACTAATGCTTCATCACAAGTAAATAAACTAGCAGCGGAATATTATTCTTTAGGGCTCCATCACAGGCGTTGCCCGGGGGTCTTCATGAACCTAAAAACCTTCTTCGGGTCCAAAGTCTTGGTCATTATACACCATCTCATTATCTTGACCTGAGCAGCAATATAAACCAACAAATATGCAAGGTTGAGTACCAATGGTACTCAGCAAGTGTGGGAAAAATTATATCATGCATGGCTAGAACAAGGAGAGGTTGAACTCATGGTTAAAGCACTACGCAATTAATACCTATCACCTTAGCTTATTAAGCACCTACATTACTACACAGGTGAAATGGTCCCATTCTCCCATCCCATCATTGTAATCCAATAACCATAACATCATTACCAATGTTAAGCTCCCCGCTTAACTTCCAAAACCATCAATCCTCTAATCATGAATAAGTCCAGGCCGCTCTTAACCGTGAGCACGGCTGTCAAGACAGTTTTGACTCCGCAGAGTTTGTACCACTGTACCCACAAGTAGTGATTTCATCCCCCGTTGCCGGGTGGACTAAAAGAACCTCCATTATGCCAGTGGCTACGAACCACATTCACACTTCCCAGGTGTGTGGCCAAGAGATCACTACGAAGCCTTTACAAAGGGATTCCCGACGAGCGTGGGCCCACTGAGGTTTCACCCCTAATAGCATACAAGAGGCTCCAACCCCGCTGCAGTGGCCCCCTCTTGAGCCTTGCGGTTCATATGGCAGTCCAGCTGACTCCTATTCCCCGCACCATCCAACACACCCATACTACGCCGGGGATACACCTAATTAATTGGCTAAGCTGCCCCATCTCAGCATGTGGTTGGCACTGTAAAGCCGGGTTACATGCTCCATGAACCGGTCCTTAGGATCCAGGCGAGTACTAAACACAAACCCAAGTCTCGTGCACCCAGCACACAACCAAAACATCCAACTTGCCTTGATCCCTACCTCTACATAACTCACAATATCTCATTCAAGAGTATGGTAATATAAACTGATGATCTCATGTCCCAAATATCCCATTCTAAGCATGGCTAAGCAAATGCATGTAAATAAATGACATGGTAAAATAAATCCCAACCCAAGCTACAAGGAAACAAGGTAATGCAATTCTAGGGAAACTTCCTAGCATGGGCTTCATATTTAAATTGACAATGCAACTAAGTCTAGCTACACATCCTAGCATAGGATCAAAGTGGTCAAGGACACTTGCCTCCTTCTTGCTGCTCTTGAAATGGGTAGTCCTGATCTTGGAAACTGATAACTTGCTCTTGAACAGGTTCTACTTCATACCATCACACATAGCAAAAGAAAAACAACAATCATAAGACATAGTTCACACTTCTACTTCATACAAACCACACATTCACATTTATGAAATTTTCTTTACCATTTTAGGTGTTGTGGATACTCTATGTGTGTTGATTTGGGGCTTGCATACACTTTTATTTACATGTGTATGATTCCTACTTTGGTGTTCATATTTATACTCACATACTATATATATATACATGTATATATGTGTGTTTCAGTTTTAAATAAATTCCTTATATATTAAACTACCAAGTAAGTATGAAAAGTATTTTTCTTCTCCATATGTGCCTTCATAATTTCTATCAACCCTAAACTGAATTCTTTGTATTTTAGAAACTCCATTTATCATTTACTAGTTTCTATATTTTCAGATTTATATTCTTATGCATAATTGTGCATTTTATTATTAAATTAGTAATACACACTACCTAAACAGATTAGGTTCTGGTCCTAAATAATTTAAGATCATATTTTGACCTTGGCTTCTGATGTATACTATTTCATAATTATTTTCCCTATTTTTCTTTAACTATTCTTTACTTAAAATGTGTCACTATACTATTAAATGTGAATAATAGATGAAACAGATTTATTTTAGCCCAAAAATATATTTTTATCTCACTCCAAAGTTTTCTAAGTACTGAGAAAGTTTTTAATAATTTTGACAATTATGTTTGTCCCCCTTTTTAATATTTAAACACTAGTTACATATTTAATTTTCTAAATTAAATACTAAACAGGGCTAAAATAATGAATTCACCCCATTACAGGGTCTATAATATTATTTTCATAATTTCCAGGGGTCTAGCTACACTTTTCAGGGGTGTTTTTCTTAATTTCTATTAAGTCTAGGGGCTAAAACTGATTTTTAAATGAATTTACATGATTTTCTGGAGTTCCAGGGGCTAGATCTGAAGTTTCCGGGGCTAGCTCTCAATTCCAGAGAACCCCAGGGGGTAGCACGTAAGAATTCCAGTCTTTATAACGCGGGGCTGACGTGGACCGTCTGATTTTAAACCGACGGCTGAGATTATAACATCGAACCGGTACGCGGGGTTTTAAAGTCTACCGTGCGATTTAAAATAAACGGCGCACAAGCGGCCACGTCGCTCTGATCGAGCGCGGGCGGCGCTGCCGGCGGCGCACGGCGGCGGGAAGCGGCGATCTCGCCGGAAACTTTCGGATCCTCGAGAATTCTGCCTAGAACTGTGATCTTATGGCCTAGATCGGTAGAGGGGAGGTCAGTGATCTCACCTCGGGGGTTTTCTCGAGCTCGGGGGTCCTGGAAAGTGCCCGGCGGCGAGGTCCGAGGCAAAACCACGGCGAAGCTCGTCGGAGCTGGATTTGCACCGTAAGTCTTCGGGTTTTCTGCACCTGCAAAGTTCCCCGGAGGCGGTGGATCAAGACCAACGAGTTAGATCAGAGTTTCCGAGCTTAGATCGGCCAGAATTCACCGGCGAAGTCTCGGTGCTCACCGGAGTGAAAATCGGCGATCGCGTGAGAAAAACTGATCGGATCGGTTGTTTTTATAGCCGGGGGAGGGCGGTGGTTCTGTTGTGATCGAGTTAGAGTCCTCAGGGTCCAGAATTCGGCTGCGGGACGCGGTTTCCCGATCGGTTGCGATCGCGCGCGCGGGGGAGAAGTCCGGGGTCGCGGGGTTAGGGATGACAGACGGGTCCCACCCGTCAGCGAGGGGCAGCGCGGCGCGCGCGGGGGCGGGCTGCGCGGGGGTTTGCTGGGCCGGCTGGGGTTTCGGCCCACTGGCCAGTTTTTTTCCGGTTTTCCTTTTTCTTTTTCCATTTCTTTTCTGTTTTGAGTCTAATTTGAATTCCAGTTTGAATTTGAATTTTTGCAAAACATGCAACACGTCCAAAAATTTCTAAATTCCCCTCTGAACATGGTTTATGGTTCTAAATCAAAATTTGAGTTTTGACTAAAAATTTGGGGTGTTACAGCTCTACCCCCCTTAAAAGAAATCTCGTCCTCGAGATTGGTGTTTCTAAGAAAACAATTCCGGAAATTGTGCCTTAAGCTCATCTTCCCGTTCCCAGGTGGCTTCCTCTTCTGAGTGATGCTTCCACTGCACCTTGCACATCCTGATTCTCTTATTTCTGGTGAGGCGTTCCATCGTCTCCAAAATCTTGTATGGTTGCTCGGCATAAGACAAATCCTCAGCTACATCCACTTCATTCATGGGTAACACCTCCTCAGGCGTCCTCAGACATTTCTTGAGTTGCGACACATGGAACACATCGTGCACGTCCGACAGATGAACCGGCAACTCTAGTTGGTACGCCACTTCGCCTTTTCTTTCCAAAACTTGAAAGGGTCCGATGTATCGAGGTGACAACTTCCCTTTCACCTTGAACCGACGTAGTCCTCTGATAGGGGACACCTTGAGATAAACATAGTCTCCTACGTTGAAAACGAGCTCTCTTCTTCGTACATCAGCATAACTCTTCTGGCGTGTCTGTGCTATCCTCAAGTTGCTGCGAATCTCCCTCACCTTTGCCTCGGCTTCTTGTAGCACTTCGGGACCAAACACTTTACTTTCTCCTGTTTGGTTCCAAAATAGGGGAGTTCTGCATTTCCTTCCATACAAAGCTTCAAACGGTGACATCTTCATACTAGCTTGATAACTGTTGTTATAGGAAAACTCCGCATACGGTAGGTTCTTGTCCCAACTCCTATTGTTTTTGAGTGCACATGCCCTTAACATATCTTCAAGGATCCGATTGGTTTTCTCCGTCTGCCCGTCAGTTTGGGGATGATAGGCAGAGCTGAAGTTCAGATGGGTTCCCATGGTTTCATGCAACTTTTGCCAAAACCTCGAGGTGAACTGTGTCCCTCGGTCCGACACTATCTTCTTTGGCACTCCATGGTAACACACAATCCTTGACATGTACAATTCTGCCAATTTGGTTCCGCTGTAGCTTTCCTTCACCGGAATGAAATGAGCTACCTTGGTTAGCCTATCAATAATAACCCATATTGAATCATACCCGGACTGGGTCCTAGGCAATCCCACGACAAAATCCATGCTGATCTCTTCCCACTTCCATTCAGGCACTTTGAGTGGTTGCAGCAATCCCGCGGGTCGTTGATGTTCTGCTTTCACCAACTGACATGTGTCACATAGGGCAACATGTTCCGCGACATCTCGCTTCATGCCATACCACCAATACCTGCTTTTGAGGTCCTGATACATCTTCGTACTCCCAGGATGAATGGAATAGTCGGAATCGTGAGCCTCCTTCAAAATTAATTTACGAATCTCCTTTACTTCTGGCACACAGATCCTTTTCCCGTGCCACACCGTTCCTTGTTCATCCTCTCTAAAACCAGGAGCTTTATTTTCCTTGATGAGCTGTCTGATCTCTTGTATCTTCTCATCATTCTTTTGTCCCTCGCGTATGTCTCGCTCAAGTGTGGAGTCCACTTCCATGGCGATGGCTTCACCACTATTTACTAGACATAGATTGAGCCTTATAACCTCGTCCTTCAATTCTGCAGGCATATCCTTCAAGCTCAACTTATTGACCTGCACTTTCCGACTCAAGGCATCGGCCACGACGTTTGCTTTCCCGGGATGATAGTTGATGCCTACATCAAAGTCATTGATTAGCTCTAACCATCTCCTTTGTCTAAGGTTGAGATCTGGCTGTGTGAATATGTACTTCAAACTCTTATGATCCGTATATATCTCTGTCCTCTTCCCCATCAAATAGTGCCGCCAAATTTTCAACGCGTGTACCACTGCAGCTAGTTCTAAGTCATGTGTAGGATAGTTCTTTTCGTGCTTCCGAAGCTGCCGGGATGCATATGCCACGACATGTCCCTCTTGCATGAGAACACATCCCAACCCGTTTCCAGAGGCATCACAGTACACCGTGAAATTCTTCTGCATATCTGGCATAACCAACACGGGGGCTGTTGTCAATCTCTTCTTTAGCTCCTGAAAGCTCGTATCGCACTGTGGCGTCCAGGTGAATGTGATTCCCTTTTCCAACAGTTTGGTGAGAGGTCTCGAGATCTTGGAGAATCCCTCAATAAACCGTCGATAGTATCCAGCCAATCCCAAAAAGCTTCGAACTTCCCCGACATTTTCAGGGGTTTTCCACTTCTGGATATCTTCGATTTTGGCGGGGTCTACGGAGATTCCTCCCTCCGAGATTATATGTCCTAAAAAGGGAACTCTCTTCAGCCAAAACTCACACTTGCTCAACTTAGCATATAGTTGGTGTTCTCTCAGCCTCTGTAACACCAACCTTAGATGTTTCTCATGTTCTTCTTCATCTTTGGAGAAGACGAGAATATCATCTATGAAAACCACCACAAATTTGTCCAGATATTCCATGAATACCTTGTTCATGAGGTACATGAAATATGCCGGGGCATTGGTTAGCCCGAAAGGCATGACAGTGTATTCGTACAGTCCGTACCGAGATACGAAAGCTGTCTTGGGAATATCAGATTGCCTTATCTTGAGTTGGTGGTATCCCGACCTGAGATCAATTTTCGAGAACACGCAAGCTCCCCTCAACTGATCAAACAAATCTTCAATGCGGGGTAATGGGTACTTGTTCTTGATGGTCACCTCATTCAAGGCACGGTAATCCACGCATAACCTTTGAGTTCCATATTTCTTAGGCACAAATATTACCGGAGCTCCCCATGGTGAGGAACTAGGGCGAACATACCCCTTTTCCGTCAATTCTCTCAAATGATCCTTGAGCTCTTCTAGCTGCTTGGAATCCATTCGATAAGGTCTATTGTATATCGGGGCTGTTCCCGGTACTAGCTCAATCGCGAATTCCACGTCACGGTCGGGAGGCATTCCTGGCAACTCCTCCGGAAAAACATCTGGATATTCCCTGATAGTCCTGATTTCCTCAACTTTCACCTCCACTTGATTTAATTTAATGTCCCTCCTAGGCTCGTGTATCGTTATGAACTTTACTCTTGTGCCACTAGGGTGAGTTAGTTCCACCGTTCTGGTCGAACAATGGATGATTCCTTTATGTTTGGTCAACCAATCCATACCCAAAATAATATCTATCCCTTGTGAATCGATCACTATGAGGTTAGCGGTAAATACTACCCCATTAATGTCTAGGTTCACTTTGGGACACACTTGTCTTGTCCTTATTTCTCCACCTGGAGAGTTTACCGCTAGCATATGGTTCATTTGTGTGGTTGCTAGGTCATGCTTCTTAACAAACCCTTGAGCAATGAACGAATGGGTAGCACCAGAATCAAACAGCAGAGTTGCAAGGTGTAAATTGGCAGGAAACTTACCAACTACCACGTCGGGTGCCTCTTGTGCTTCCTCCATAGTGACGTGGTTCACCCGTCCTCTCATTACGTTCTGCTGCTGTGGCTGCGTGGGCTTCTTCTTTGGACACTTATGGGCGTAGTGCCCCACTTCACCACAGCTGAAACATTGCACCCCAATCTTAGATGCTTGGCCCTTGTTGTCTTGGGGTTGGTTTGGGGGTCCTTGCACTGCTGGTCGAGGTGGATATGCGGGGCGAGGCTGCTGCACAAACTGACGTTGCGGCTGTGCTGGTGCTGCGGGAGGCCTGTAGTTTGGGTTGTACCCTCTTGGTGCTGAATAGGGTACCGCAGCACGGCTCGTCTGCCCCGTAGGTTGCTGCATCATACGTGGGCGGGTGTTGCTCCCTGAGGCTTGATGTGACCACCCAGCCTTCCTCTTATTCTCATTTTCCAGGGCCTTTAGCTTCCTTTCCACCACAAACGCTCTGTCCACCATCTTTTGAAAGCTTTCATACTCATTGGAGGACATTGCACACTGCATCTCTGCGGCAAGTCCTTCCACGAAACAATCTTGTTTCTGCTCATCTGTCTCTATGTCTCGTGGAGCATAACGGGATAGTTGAGTGAATTTAGTGAGGTATTCCCTCACCGTCATGTTTCCCTGCTGCAGTCCCAAAAACTCTTTCCTCTTGTTTTTGAGTTCACCTCTTGGGATGTAATGGTTGCGGAAGCTACGCTTGAACTCTTCCCAAGTGATGCTCTCCGGGTCATGATGGGCGGCCACGTAGGCGGTCCACCAATCAGCAGCAGGTCCTTGCAATTGATGAGAGGCAAACAGCACCCTCTCATACCCTTGGCATTGTATGATCCTCATCATACTTTCAATGGTCTTCAGCCAATCATCTGCCTCCAGAGGTTCAGCAGCACTTGCAAACTTTGGAGGTTGAGTTCCTAGAAACTCACTCAACCTTGGTTGGCATGGTGCAGCTTGTGGAGGTGGAACTTGATGCAAGTTGGTCACTACTTGAGTCAAGTTCTGGATGAGCTGATTTTGATTCTCCAGCATTTGGTGGAGAGGATCAACTTCTTCACGGCGACCACCCCGGTTCTGGCCTCCAGAAAGATGAGAGTTGCATGCCTCATCATTGTTGTTGGCGGGGTTGGCAGCACGTCCTTTTCCTCTTCCGGCCATCTGGCAGAATCAACAAATGTTAATTTGAAAGCATTTAGTATCATCTTACTACTTTCACTTGTTTGTACTTTGAAGTGTTGAAGTTTTGTTAAAATCTTACGAGGGTTTTATATCTCACACCCAATAAATGCACTATTATTTCCTGTGGGTTCACACACCAAAGCAAAACAATCTGAAGACGAGGCTGTGGACACTTGCTCATGGCTTCCACAACTCACGTCACACACCAAGCATTATCACACCATTAACTACGTAACGACTCGACTACTCGACCTCTTGCTAGCTAGGGGAAAGACTCTACACTACTCATCCTCTTGAGCTGGCTCCTCGGGATCTTCCTCCTCATTTAGGCTACCTTCTGACTCTGCTTTGGGTGGGGAGGCTGCTGGTGGAGAAGTGCCACGACGCCTGATCGCTCGGCGATCCGGGGAGTCAGGGGTCCATGGATCACTTACGGTGACACACAGTTCATTCCCATCTCCTCTTTCTCTCGCCTTTAAGCAAGCTCGCAGCAATGCCTCCGTCTCCTTCAGGGTATCTCGGACATCATGAAGCTCTTGTTGACACTCCTGCAGTCGAGTGCTGAGCATAGCAGCATCCTCCAAGCACAAGTCCATGTGCTCATGGGAAGTCCCTTGCTGCACCGGTGGGTACTTGTACTCCGTGGTACCACTCTCACGTTGGAGGACATACATGTACTCAGTTTTGTCCAGGTGGCGACGATAGATGTGGCTCTGGCAGGTGATGGCCTCCCAAGTGACATCTCTCTCCGCGTCAACTTGTGTTGCTCGACAAGCTGGAGAGTGGTGGATCTTAAGCAGCTGATTCTCGTGTATAATCCTCATCTCCGAAATCCATTCTTCCCTCTTCTCACGGATGGTCCTAGTGGAGTTATAGTGGATGATGAGCTTGCCCGTATTGCCGGCGGCTTCGAGCATACGTCGAAGACGGCGCAACAAATCTCCCACTGCCAATCCGTAGGAAAGGTACGTCACTGGACGACTCTCCTCTCTCTCAGCAAGGGCAACTACGGGAACTCTCCCTCCCGTGGACTTACGAGCGGTGCGAATCATGCGAACCATCTAGAACAAAAGAATTTAAAATTAGGTTAGATAAAATTTCAAACAAAAGTCCTATTTTTGAATGAAAGTTGGGGTAAGATGAAGAAAATGACCCTTTTAATAACACTTTTTCACCCACACCTTGGAAAATAGTTTTTAAGAAAATAGGGCCCTTAAATACGTCCATTTCTACCTAGGTCCACGTTCCTACGGGCAACCTTGGCTCTGATACCACCTCTGTCACACCCGGTTTTTCCGAAGAACAACCAAGTGAATATCACATGTATGCCAGGATCACTTTCTCATACATGTGATGACAAATAGTGAAGCATCATTTATTACAAGCCAGGTGTCGAATATAAATAAGTCTTACATCACAAATGTCTCAATGGACACTAATGCTTCATCACAAGTAAATAAACTAGCAGCGGAATATTATTCTTTAGGGCTCCATCACAGGCGTTGCCCGGGGGTCTTCATGAACCTAAAAACCTTCTTCGGGTCCAAAGTCTTGGTCATTATACACCACCTCATTATCTTGACCTGAGCAGCAATATAAACCAACAAATATGCAAGGTTGAGTACCAATGGTACTCAGCAAGTGTGGGAAAAATTATATCATGCATGGCTAGAACAAGGAGAGGTTGAACTCATGGTTAAAGCACTACGCAATTAATACCTATCACCTTAGCTTATTAAGCACCTACATTACTACACAGGTGAAATGGTCCCATTCTCCCATCCCATCATTGTAATCCAATAACCATAACATCATTACCAATGTTAAGCTCCCCGCTTAACTTCCAAAACCATCAATCCTCTAATCATGAATAAGTCCAGGCCGCTCTTAACCGTGAGCACGGCTGTCAAGACAGTTTTGACTCCGCAGAGTTTGTACCACTGTACCCACAAGTAGTGATTTCATCCCCCGTTGCCGGGTGGACTAAAAGAACCTCCATTATGCCAGTGGCTACGAACCACATTCACACTTCCCAGGTGTGTGGCCAAGAGATCACTACGAAGCCTTTACAAAGGGATTCCCGACGAGCGTGGGCCCACTGAGGTTTCACCCCTAATAGCATACAAGAGGCTCCAACCCCGCTGCAGTGGCCCCCTCTTGAGCCTTGCGGTTCATATGGCAGTCCAGCTGACTCCTATTCCCCGCACCATCCAACACACCCATACTACGCCGGGGATACACCTAATTAATTGGCTAAGCTGCCCCATCTCAGCATGTGGTTGGCACTGTAAAGCCGGGTTACATGCTCCATGAACCGGTCCTTAGGATCCAGGCGAGTACTAAACACAAACCCAAGTCTCGTGCACCCAGCACACAACCAAAACATCCAACTTGCCTTGATCCCTACCTCTACATAACTCACAATATCTCATTCAAGAGTATGGTAATATAAACTGATGATCTCATGTCCCAAATATCCCATTCTAAGCATGGCTAAGCAAATGCATGTAAATAAATGACATGGTAAAATATATCCCAACCCAAGCTACAAGGAAACAAGGTAATGCAATTCTAGGGAAACTTCCTAGCATGGGCTTCATATTTAAATTGACAATGCAACTAAGTCTAGCTACACATCCTAGCATAGGATCAAAGTGGTCAAGGACACTTGCCTCCTTCTTGCTGCTCTTGAAATGGGTAGTCCTGATCTTGGAAACTGATAACTTGCTCTTGAACAGGTTCTACTTCATACCATCACACATAGCAAAAGAAAAACAACAATCATAAGACATAGTTCACACTTCTACTTCATACAAACCACACATTCACATTTATGAAATTTTCTTTACCATTTTAGGTGTTGTGGATACTCTATGTGTGTTGATTTGGGGCTTGCATACACTTTTATTTACATGTGTATGATTCCTACTTTGGTGTTCATATTTATACTCACATACTATATATATATACATGTATATATGTGTGTTTCAGTTTTAAATAAATTCCTTATATATTAAACTACCAAGTAAGTATGAAAAGTATTTTTCTTCTCCATATGTGCCTTCATAATTTCTATCAACCCTAAACTGAATTCTTTGTATTTTAGAAACTCCATTTATCATTTACTAGTTTCTATATTTTCAGATTTATATTCTTATGCATAATTGTGCATTTTATTATTAAATTAGTAATACACACTACCTAAACAGATTAGGTTCTGGTCCTAAATAATTTAAGATCATATTTTGACCTTGGCTTCTGATGTATACTATTTCATAATTATTTTCCCTATTTTTCTTTAACTATTCTTTACTTAAAATGTGTCACTATACTATTAAATGTGAATAATAGATGAAACAGATTTATTTTAGCCCAAAAATATATTTTTATCTCACTCCAAAGTTTTCTAAGTACTGAGAAAGTTTTTAATAATTTTGACAATTATGTTTGTCCCCCTTTTTAATATTTAAACACTAGTTACATATTTAATTTTCTAAATTAAATACTAAACAGGGCTAAAATAATGAATTCACCCCATTACAGGGTCTATAATATTATTTTCATAATTTCCAGGGGTCTAGCTACACTTTTCAGGGGTGTTTTTCTTAATTTCTATTAAGTCTAGGGGCTAAAACTGATTTTTAAATGAATTTACATGATTTTCTGGAGTTCCAGGGGCTAGATCTGAAGTTTCCGGGGCTAGCTCTCAATTCCAGAGAACCCCAGGGGGTAGCACGTAAGAATTCCAGTCTTTATAACGCGGGGCTGACGTGGACCGTCTGATTTTAAACCGACGGCTGAGATTATAACATCGAACCGGTACGCGGGGTTTTAAAGTCTACCGTGCGATTTAAAATAAACGGCGCACAAGCGGCCACGTCGCTCTGATCGAGCGCGGGCGGCGCTGCCGGCGGCGCACGGCGGCGGGAAGCGGCGATCTCGCCGGAAACTTTCGGATCCTCGAGAATTCTGCCTAGAACTGTGATCTTATGGCCTAGATCGGTAGAGGGGAGGTCAGGGATCTCACCTCGGGGGTTTTCTCGAGCTCGGGGGTCCTGGAAAGTGCCCGGCGGCGAGGTCCGAGGCAAAACCACGGCGAAGCTCGTCGGAGCTGGATTTGCACCGTAAGTCTTCGGGTTTTCTGCACCTGCAAAGTTCCCCGGAGGCGGTGGATCAAGACCAACGAGTTAGATCAGAGTTTCCGAGCTTAGATCGGCCAGAATTCACCGGCGAAGTCTCGGTGCTCACCGGAGTGAAAATCGGCGATCGCGTGAGAAAAACTGATCGGATCGGTTGTTTTTATAGCCGGGGGAGGGCGGTGGTTCTGTTGTGATCGAGTTAGAGTCCTCAGGGTCCAGAATTCGGCTGCGGGACGCGGTTTCCCGATCGGTTGCGATCGCGCGCGCGGGGGAGAAGTCCGGGGTCGCGGGGTTAGGGATGACAGGCGGGTCCCACCCGTCAGCGAGGGGCAGCGCGGCGCGCGCGGGGGCGGGCTGCGCGGGGGTTTGCTGGGCCGGCTGGGGTTTCGGCCCACTGGCCAGTTTTTTTCCGGTTTTCCTTTTTCTTTTTCCATTTCTTTTCTGTTTTGAGTCTAATTTGAATTCCAATTTGAATTTGAATTTTTGCAAAACATGCAACACGTCCAAAAATTTCTAAATTCCCCTCTGAACATGGTTTATGGTTCTAAATCAAAATTTGAGTTTTGACTAAAAATTTGGGGTGTTACACCCACTCCGTCCCCAGCTCGTGTCGAGCACGACCCAGTGGAGTTTGTTACTCCGCTCTCCCACGACGAGGAGCGCCTCGACGGGTGCTACGACGGCGAGCAGTTGCGGTATCGCAAGATGGAGAACATTCTCGGCAACCAGCCGGTGCCGGGGACTGGCCCCTCACGATCTGGATGATCAAGATCAGGAGGCGCAGTTGCACCTTGCGTGCGATGACGGCGAGCCTCGGTCTTTTGCGGAGGCCGAGAAACACGCGGCATGGCGTGCTGCGATGCAGTCGGAGATGGACGCGGTTGAGACGAACCGCACTTGGGAGCTTGCTGATCTCCCTCGCGGTCACCGTGCGATCACCCTTAAGTGGGTGTTCAAGTTGAAGAGGGATGAAGTCGGTGCCATCGTCAAGCACAAGGCTCGCTTGGTGGCACGCGGCTTCGTACAGCAGGAGGGGATCGACTTCGACGATGCTTTTGCCCCCGTGGCACGGATGGAATCCGTGCGACTCCTTCTTGCACTCGCTGCCCAAGAAGGCTGGCGTGTCCGGCACATGGACGTCAAGTCGGCGTTCCTCAACGGCGACTTGAAGGAGGAGGTCTACGTACACCAGCCGCCGGGGTTTGTGGTCCCTGGCAAGGAGGGCAAGGTGTTGCGTCTGCGCAAGGCCCTCTATGGCTTGCGTCAGGCACCAAGGGCGTGGAATGCCAAGTTGGATTCCACGCTCAAGAGGATGGGCTTTGGGCAATGCCCGCACGCGGCAGCCATCTACCGGCGAGGCAATGGAGGAAACACCCTACTGGTGGGTGTCTATGTCGACGACTTGGTGATCACCGACACTAAGGATGCGGAGGTGGCAGCGTTCAAGGAAGAGATGAAAGCCACCTTCCAGATGAGTGACCTGGGATCTCTCTCCTTCTACCTTGGGATTGAGGTGCACCAGGCCGACTCCGAGATCACACTTCGTCAGACCGCCTACGCCAAGCGCATTGTTGAGCTAGCTGGGCTCACAAACTGCAACCCAGCTCTCACTCCGATGGGGGAGAGGCTGAAGCTGAGCCGCGACAGCACGGCGGAGGAGGTGGACGCTACGCAGTACCGGCGTCTTGTGGGGAGCCTTCGCTACCTCACCCACACACGGCCGGACTTGGCATTCCCCGTCGGCTACGTTAGTCGGTTCCTGCAACGACCGACGACGGATCACCAGCAGGCTGTGAAGAGGATCATCTGCTATGTTGCGGGGACTCTCGATCACGGCCTCCACTACCCGAGGTGTCCTGGGGAGGCACACCTTGTCGGGTACAGCGATAGCGACCACGCCGGCGACATCGACACCAGCAAGAGCACCAGTGGGATCCTCTTCTTCTTCGGCAAGTGCCTCGTTAGCTGGCAGTCGGTCAAGCAGCAGGTGGTGGCCCTGTCTAGCTGCGAGGCCGAGTACATAACGGCCTCCACTGCTTCGACTCAGGCGCTCTGGCTTAGTCGATTGCTTGGTGATCTCCTCAGCAGAGACACTGGAGTGGTCGAACTCAGGGTGGACAACGTGTCCGCTCTGGCCCTGGCCAAGAATCCCGTTTTCCATGAACGGAGCAAGCACATCCGGGTGAGGTACCACTTCATCCGAAAATGCTTGGAGGAAGGGAGCATCAAGGCGAACTACATCAACACCAATGACCAGCTTGCAGACCTGCTCACGAAGCCCCTTGGGAGGCTCAAGTTCATTGAACTTCGCACCAAGATCGGGATGGTCCAACCCTCTCAGAAGACGACGTACAAGACTTAGGGGGAGAATGCTGGAATAAGTCTTGTAGTCCTTTGGTCTTTGGTCCCCTAGTCCCTTGTACCCTAGTCCTTTAGTTTGTTGCACTTTAGTACTTGGTCCTTGGTCTTTGTTGTACTCTAGTCCTTTGGTCTTTGTGGCCCCAATTAGGACAGCATCTAAGGACACTAGGACAACATATTAAGGACACTAGGACAGCATCTTAGTGTCAGCCAAGGACAGCATATTAGGACAGCATCTAAGCATCTTAGACTAGCATCTTTGTGGCATATGCTTGGCTGCCATGGCAGCTATAAATATGTAGCCTCAACCCCTTGGGTTGGCATGGCATTGTGTGAGAAATAGACAAGAAAATTGTCCCAACTCCTAGTGTCATCCTCTCTTCCAATGAGAGTAAGAATTCAACTACTAACAGTTTCATGCTATGTAAACTCCAACTGTCTTGGTTCATTTGTTATCTTAACAGGCAGTCAGGCTGATGGATACTGTTGAGGAGCTATTTGTGAGGCACTCATAGAAGGTGACAAACAGAAAGCAATGAAGTATCTGAAGCCAAATCAGAAGGAAGAATTACACGCTACCACATTTCTCATTGGTAAATATATTTTAACAAGATTTGCTTTTCCATTATCAGCATAATTTCAGGTCCTTATGTAGAACTGTCAGATTTTCAGGGTTATGCACCGGAGGATTTGTGGCATTATTCATTGGTTACTCTATCATTGCACACATCGCTGGGATGTATACACAGCAATCAAACAAGGTGTACATGTCAACATCCTATCCGGTCCTTAGGTTAGCAACAAATATGCCAATTCAATAGCTTTTATGTTTTTCTTATAAGAAAAAGTGTTAGCAGCTGAACTCTTATTCTCATTCCAACCTGAGGGGTTGGGGTTACATATCTATAGCTGGCCCAAGACAGCCAAGCATATGCCGAGATGCTAGTCTAAGATGTTGTCCTAAGATGTTGTCCTAGTTGGTGCCACAAAGTATCGTCCTAGTCTAAGATCCTGTCCTAAGATGTTACCCTAGTTGGGGCCACAAAGACCAACAGTACAAGAGTTATTCTATCATTTCCCCCTAAGTCTTGTGCGTTGTCTTGTGGGAAAGTTGGACCATCCCGACCTTGGAGCAAAGCTCAAGAAACTTGATCCTCCCAAGAGGCTTGGTGAGGTCCGCAAGACGGTCCTCGGTGTTGATGTAGCGCTCCTTGATGCTCCCTTCCTCCAAGCAGCCTCGGATGAAGTAGTACCTCACCCAGATGTACTTGCTCCGTTCATGGAAAATGGGGTTCTTTGCCAGGGCCAAACTGGACTTGTTGTCCACCCCGAGTTCCACCGCTCCAGTGTCTCTACCGAGGAGATCACCAAGCAATCGAACAAGACAGAGCGCCTGAGTCGAAGCAGTGGAGGTCGCTATGTACTCGGCCTCGCAACTGGACATGGCCACCACCTGTTGCTTGACCGACTACCAGCTAACGAGGCACTTGCCGAAAAAGAAGAGAATCTCGCTCATGCTCTTGCTGGTGTTGATGTCGCCGGCGTGGTCGTTGTCTCTGTACCCAACAAGGTGTGCCTCCCTAGGGCATCTCGGGTAGTAGAGGCCGTGGTCGAGAGTCCCCATAACATAGCGAATGATCCTCTTCACAGCCTACTGGTGCTCCGTCATTGGTCGCTGCATGAACTGGCTAACATAGCCCATAGAGAATGCCAAGTCCGGCGGTGTGTGGACGAGGTAGCGAAAGCTCCCCACAAGATGCCGGTTTTGCGTAGCATCCACCTCCTCCGTCGTGCTATCGCGGCTCAGCTACAACCTCTCCTCCATCGTAGTGAGAGCTAGGTTGCAGTCCATGAGCCTAGCCAGCTCAACAACGCGTTTGGCGTAGGCGGTCTGTTGAAGCATGATCCCGGAGTCGGCCTAGTGCACCTCAATCCTTAGGTAGAAGGAGAGAGATCCCAGGTCACTCATCTGGAAGATGGCTTTTATCTCTTTCTTGAGTGCTGCCACCTCCGCATCCTTGGTGTCGGTGATCACCAAGTTGTCGACGTAGACACCCACCAGTAGGGCATTTACTCCATTGCCCCGCCGATAGATGACCGCCTCGTGCGGGCTTTGCCCGAAATCCATAACCTTGAGCGTGGAGTCCAACTTGTCATTCCACGCTCTTGGTGCCTGCTGCAAGCCATAAAAGGCCTTGCAAGATCCAACACCTTGCCCACCTTGCCAGGGATCGCAAATCCCGGCGGCTGATGCACGTAGACCTCCTCCTTTGAATCACCGTTAAGGAACGCCGACTTGATGTCCATGTGTTGAACACGCCAGCCTTCCTGGGCAGCCAGCATGAGGAGTCGCACATATTCCATCCGTGCGACGGGGGCGACGACATCGTCGAAGTCGGACCCCTCCTGCTGCACGAATCGTGTGCCACCAAGCGATCCTTGTGGTTGACGATGGCAACGGCTTCATCAGCTTGAACACCCACTTAAGGGTGATCGCACGGTGACCAGGAGGGAGGTCAACAAGCTCCCAGGTGCGGTTCTTCTCAACCGCGTTCATCTCTGAATGCATCGCGACACGCCATGCCACGTGTCTCTCGGCCTCCATGAAAGACCAAGACTCGCCGTCGTCGCACGCAAGATGCAACTGCGCCTCCAGATCGTGAGCGACCAGTCATGGCACCGGCTAGTCGCTGAGAAGGCCTTTCATCATACGATACCGCAACAGCTCACCATCGTGGTACACGTCTATGCGCTCCTCATCGTGGGAGAGCGGAGTAGTGAACTTCACCAGGTTGTGCTCGACACGAGCTGGTGTCAGAGTGGACATGCCTGGAAGGGTGTCCGTCGGTGCTGGAGTATGTGGGGTCGCTGGCTGTGGTGGTGGTGACGAAGAACTAGTTTTAGCCGAGGTCGTGGCTGGAGAGCGTGGCGCTGAAGTCGATGGAAGCTCAGGGACTAGGGTAGACATGCTCGATGGAAAAGAGCTGCCTACTGTCGCAGCTCCCTTGAAGTAGACGTACTCGACAGTGAAACCATCGTACATCAGAGTCGAGCCATCGTCCACCGCCTTGTCCCATGCCCATCCTCGACCTTTGTTGAACACCACATCGTGTCCCTGGGTCTAGAATGCGGTAGGCCTTCGAGCCCTGTAGCCGATGAACACCCCTGGAGTGCTCCTGTCGTCGAGCTTGCCGATGTGGCCAAGCTCCTTGACGAACGCGAGGCAGTCGAAGACCCGTAGGTGAGAGACTGTCGGCTTGCGCCCATGCCAAGCCTCGTACGACATCCTGCCATGGAGAGCCTTGGGGGGCGAGCGGTTGAGAATGTAGACAGCCATCACCATCGTCTCTCCCCAGAAGACAGCTGGCATTCCCCTCTGCTTGAGGAGGGCTCGAGCCATTCCCACAACCGTCTCATTGCACCGATTGACGAAAATCGTTCTGCTGCTGGTTGTACGGCGCGGAGTAGTGGCGCTGAACACTCTCATCCACGCAGTACGACGCGAACTCAATCACCGTGAATTCGCTGCCTGACGGAGTCCTAGGCTTTGACCCCTGGGAGAGAAGCGGAAGGATATCCCACGAAGATGACGGACTAGGCCCGAGCCTGAGCTCGGGAAAAGGCGGAACGAACATGACGAGGAGCCCGGGACCGACCTGTGGATGAGCCACAAAGTTTATCCTTAGGGGGCAGATGAAGGGAAGGCCTCGAAGGAAGACCAGGGCTCGACCTCAGGTAGGAGAGGAGCAGGTGGCTTTCAATACAGGGCAGGCACCGCCCCGGTCAAGTGGAAAGGCACTTGAGTGCTTTCCCTAGCCACAGTATTGAATACCTGTCACCTATGACGGAATCAAAGAGAAGCGGAACGCGGAGCGTGCGTGCACCTCGGTATGATCTACCCGACGACGGGACAAGAACAGGAGGTAGCTTCTAGCTACGAACGCGGTGACTCCATCAAGTGCCATGCCGAGCATATGACAAGACAAGCCGCCCTGTTCCCATGACTTGTGTTCACTCTGTAATACGGATGCCAACAGAGAGCAAGATAGAGAGTATAAATAGAAGGACCAATCAACCCCCAAGGGGCAGGCTCTCGCACTTGTAAGAACCATCCCCATTCTTGAGTAAGAACAAGCTAGACACCCCGACTGGACGTAGGGCACTTTTCCCAAACTAGGATAATCCTTTCGTGTTCTTAGCTAGGTCACCTCGAGGTAAAACACGTGACACATTCGATTACTAGTCGGAAATTCGAACGCTGACAGTTGTCGTGCCAAGTAGGGGTGCTGCCTCGCGTTCCATTTTTTCCTTTGACCACCTTGATGCCTTCTGTCGGTACCCGCGATATGGGGTACCCCCGCGCACAGGGGAAAATGCCTAAGGATCTCGCCCTTCTCCGCAGGGAAAGCTCCGAAGGCGCCACATGTCTAGTGGGGCCGGACCCCCCTCCCCTCGGAGGAGAGCTCCGGGCTCGCCACGTGGCCTACAGCAGCCAGACCTCCCCCCTCCGTGGGGAGAGCTCCGAAGGCGCCACGCGTCCGGCGGGGCCGGACCTCCCTCTCCTCAAAGGAGAGCTCCGGGCTCGCCACGTGGCCTGCAGAAGCCGGACCTCCCCCTCCGCGGGAGAGAGATCCGGAGGTGCCACGTGTCCAGCGGGGCCGGACCTCCCTCTCCTCAGAGAGGAGCTCCGGGCTCGCCACGTGGCCGACAGAAGCCGGACCTCCCCCTCCGAGGGGAGAGGTCCGAAGGCTCCACGTGTCCTGCGGGGCCGGACACCTCTCCTCTGAGGAGGGCTCCGAGCCCGCCACGTGTCTAGCAGAAGAGCGCTGCCTGCCCCCGAGCGGTAGGCGGCGGGCGTAAAGACGCCCCATACCTTGCCCATACAAGGTATTCAAGGCCCGCGTATTCCCAAGACGCGGAGCACGCCTCTGTCAGGTGCCGTTCCGCCCAGTCACATCACAGACTGGCGCGCGGTGTCAGAGCCTGCCAGCCAATAAACGCAGCAACAAGACATCCCATGCCGCCCCCGCCGTCATCAACCACTACGACTAGCATGCGGTATGGGCAGGGCGGCAAGACAAAGACTTAGAAGCCTTCACCAGAGACAACTACCGGCATAACTGCAGATACGATAGATAACAGTCAATCTCCCCGGGACCACCTGTCGGGTCCCGGGCCCCCCTTGTAAGCCACACGAGCCTTGGACTATAAAAGGCTCGGGTAGGCACCGTTAGCAAGGGTTCGCACTCTCGCAACTCATACGCTAGACATCAGTCATCCCCAAGCTCAGGACTCCGGTTCTGAGCAGCAAGTAATACAGCGAGCTCAAGCTCTCCGCAAGTGACTAGCCCCATCGAAAAAAGAACCTCCGCGGGCTGCCCAGTGCAGGCCCGGGGGAAGTGTCGACCGAACACTTCGACATTTGGCGCGCCAGGAAGGGGGCTTTCCCTTGCGCGACGAGTTTCCGCCGACGAAGATGACCAAACTTCCTTCAGCGGCAAACTCTCCTCCCTCGCGTTCGCGGCGAACCGTGACCAGGGGGGAGTACATGTCGACACACTCAGGACGGAGTGTGTCGGCGCAAGCTGGGAGCCAGCAGCCGGCTCTGGCAGCGCCGACCCCGGCAATGCAGGCTCCAACCAGCGTTAGGTCTTCAGTAGCGCTAGGCGTACCCGGCGGGGGTGCGCTAGCTGCAGCAAGAGCGCTACTGCACAATCCGCCTGCTGGGGACGTGTCTCAGGCAGCGACCCAGCAGTGGATTCGTGAGCTAGACCGTCTCGTCGTCACCGCCGCAAACCCTCGACTTCGGCGGGGACGACGCTCCGGCCAACCGGATGTGTCGCTGATGCGCACGCCAATGGTTGGCGAGTAGACGGCAGATTCCAGCTCCACCAGGCTCCAGTCGACGGATCTAAGGACAGAGCTGGAACGGTGTCACTTGGGCCAAGGTGCCCGGGTATACCTCGAGCAACGTCGAGAAAGGCGTCGCAACCAAGAGGCTGGCGACAAACTCTCATCCCCGCGTTCGCGGCCAACCGTGACCAGGGGGGAGTACATGTCGACACACTCAGGATGGAGTGTGTCAACGCAAGTTGGGAGCCAGCAGCCGGCTCTGGCAGCGCCGACCTCGGCAATGCAGGCTCCGACCAGCATGAGATCTTCTGCAGTGATAAGCGAACCCCACAGGGATGCGCTAGCTGCAGCAAGAGCGCTACTGTGCAACCCAGCTGCTGGGGACGCACCTCATTCAGTAACCCAGCAGTGGATACGCGAGGTAGACCGCCTCGTCGTCGCTGCTGCAAACCCTCGACTTCGGCGGGGACGACGCTCCGGTCAACGGGCTGAGTCGCTGACGCGCACGCCAATGGTCGACAGGCAGACGGCGGACTCCAGCTCCACCAGGCTTCCGTCGACGGATCTGAGGGCAGAGCTGGAGCGATGCCACTTGGGCCAAGATGCCCGAGTGTTCCTCGAGCGCGTCGAGAAAGGCGTCGCATCCAAGAGGCTGGCGACAGCATGACGTCGGCCTCGACCCAGCCTGAAGGGCAGATCTTCGCCACGCGAGCTCTGCCCCAGGCGTACGCCGTGCAGCATATGCCACAATCATATGCCCTGCAAATGGCGCCCTCGGTCTATGGAGCAGCCTTGCCCATACCGGGGTACACTGTGCCAGCGGCGAACCAAGCGTTCGCGGCGCCAACACCTGCAGCAACAGGAGCAGGATGTGCGGCCCTGGCGCCCCACCTTCGCTTCGCGAGGTGGCCGCGCAAGTTTCGGCCGCACCTGCTCGAAAAGTACGACGGCAGCGTCAACCCGGCGGAGTTCCTCCAGATCTACTCCACCGCCGTACTTGCCGCAGGAAGGGATGAGGCTGTCATGGCCAACTACTTCCCCGTCGCCTTGACCGGCCCAGCCCGTTCTTGGCTAATGAACCTCCCGCATGGTTCCATAACTTCCTGGGGAGAGCTCTGCCGGCAGTTCATCGCCAACTTCGACAGCTCCTACACCCGTCCCGGCACGGAGCTTGACCTCCACGCCATCAAGCAACAGCCTGGGGAATCACTGCGCTCCTTCATCCAGCGGTTCTCCCAGGTACGCAACACCATCCCGCATATTCAAAGTGCTTCTGTGGTGATGGCGTTCCGGCAGGGTGTCCGGGACGAGAAAATGCTTGAGAAGCTCGCGACCAGAGAGGTCCGCGACGTCCCCGAGCTCTTCAGCCTGGCGGACAAGTGCGCCAGAGTAGCTGAAGAGCGGAGTTGGCACTCACTGCCAGCTTCCGAAGCCAGAAGACAGCCCGAAGACGGCGGAGTTCAAGCTGAGCTCCCGACCACGTCAGACAGCCAAGAGCCAAGCACTGGCTGACTTCGTGGCTGAGTGGACACCAACGAAGGCTGACCCAGGGGGCCGCGAAGACGGTGAACCAAAGTACCGAGCTCTGGTCTTCACCGGGCCTCACTGGACGCTCTTCTTCGACGGCCCCTCGCGAAAGCAGGGGGCCGGCGCCGGCGTACTGCTTCTCATGCCATCGAGGGAGCAGTCTGGGTACATGGTGCGTCTCAATTCCAAGGCAACCAACAACTTGGCAGAGTATAAAGCACTCATCTTTGGCCTAAAAGACAGTCCTGTCTCTGGGCGCTCGCCAGTTGTTGGCGCAGGGCGACTCCCAGCTAGTTATCAAGCAAGTTAAGGGTGAATGCCCCTGCAATGACCCACAGCTAGCTGCTTATCTGCTCCACGTGCGGATGTTGGAGAAAGACTTCCTCGCCTTGGACCTGCGTCATGTAACGCGCGCTGGCAAGGCCGCAGCTGACGACCTCTCAACGAAGGCCTCCATCGGAGCCCCTGCGCCCGAAGGAGTCTTCGAGGGGACGTTGCTGCGGTCCACAGCCCGGCCCGCCGAGCCGGGCGAAGGGGGCTGAACCAGTGCCTCGAAGCTAGGCAGTCCCGGCGGCCCTGCAACCATGGATGCCACCAAAGGATCGTAAGCGTCATTGGGGACTCCGTGCAACCCAGCGCTCAAGATCCAGAAGCTCAAGTAGTCCCGATGCATGGAGCACGGAGGTCCGGGACTCCTTGAAGGACATCCTTCCTGATGAACGTGCATTCGCTGAATGGGTGGTGCGGATGGCTAAGTGCTACGCGCTGGTATCTTTACTGGCGTGGCGCCACGACATCCTATTGCGGTGCATAACCCAGGAGGAAGGCCGCGACTAGCTCGCAGTAGTCCACGGAGGCGAGTGCTGGGAACGCTCATCGTCCCGCACGCTGGTCGGTTAAGCCACCCGGCATGACTCCTACTGACCGAGAGCCACCTGGACGCCGTCAAACCGCTTAGGGATGCAATGCGTGCCAGGTCCACGCCAAGCAGACCCACACAACCGGTGCAGACGCGCACCCAGAGCCGTCGGGGGATACCGGCTCCTCCATGTCGAGGGCCAGCAGGACTTCCCAGGGCCGGGTCACGGGAACTACCCTTCCACATGGTATGCGGGGCCGAAGCCATGCTCCCCCCTGAGATCGCCATGGGGGTCCCCCCGTGTCCGGCGTACGACGAAGCCACGCATGACCCGCTCTGCGTGAAGACAGGCGCTCCGACGCTACCCCAGTAAGTTCACCATGCTTACTTAGGTGTTTATTTAAATTACGCATTAATTTATATGAACACCTCCCCACGCTCTAGACAGTGTGCGTCCATTGTACACTCGGTTCCTCTTTCCTGCTCTCATGCATAGTCGATATTTGTCGTCCTGCCGAAGGCGGTAGTGCTTGGGGTACCTGCTAGAGGCCCGGTGGCCTTTTGGATCTCCCCCCTGTAAGGGTACTGTACCGCCAGTTGGTCTCCTCTGAGAAAAGACCTACGCTAGACCGGGGGGTCAGGAGCCTTGCTTTGCCCGGTCTTGCACCCAAAGCATGCGCACTCTGCCCCCCGGCGCTACGGTGTGAGTACCAGGCGGCCGGACGGTTACACCCTGAATGGGGCTGGGGCCAGACCTCCGGGACCAAGTGCACTGGATTACCCAAGCCCCGTATTCCGGCCTGGGATAGTAAGCCAAATGAGACTAAGGGACAGAAAGGGGGGACCACTGAACAATGCCGGACTCCGCCTCCACAGCCAGGTCGAGCTCCGAGGCCAGCCCTCGCCCTCCTTCCAGAGGCGAGCGCTGATGCCGGACCTCACGCCCTTCGCTGGCCTGAGCTCCGATGACCTCCAGACCTCACGCCGTTCGCTGGCCTGAGCTCCGATGACTTCCGGACTCCGCCCCCACAGCTGGGCCAAGCTCCGAGGCCAGCCCTCGCCCTCCTTTCAAAGGCGAGCGCTGATACCGGACCTCACGCCCTTCGTTGGCCTGAGCTCCGATGACTTACGGACTCCGCCCCCATAGCTGGGCCGAGCTCCGAGGCCAGCCCTCGCCCTCCTTTCAGAGGCGAGCGCTGATGCCGGGCCTCACGCCCTTCGCTGGCCTGAGCTCCGATGACTTCCGGACTCCGCCTCCACAGCCCGGCCGAGCTCCGAGGCCAGCCCTCGCCCTCCTTTCAGAGGCGAGCGCTGATGCCGGACCTCACGCCCTTCGCTCGCTTGAGTTCTGATGACTTCCGGACCTCCGGCCCCACAGCTAGGCCGAGCTCCGATGCCAGCCCTCGCCCTCCTTTCAGAGGCGAGCCCTGATGCCGGACCTCACGCCCTTCATGGACCTGAGCTCCGATGACTTCCGGACCTCCGCCCCAACAGCCGGGCCGAGCTCCGATGCCAGGCTTCACCCTCTCCTAAGAGGCTGAACTCCGAAGCCGTCAAGACCCTGCCAGCAAAGGGAGTACTCAAGACAAGAAAGTGCGCGGGTAGGAGAAGGCCTCACCTCGGGCTCGTTACCTCCCCCGAGGTGAGCCCGGGGGCCACTGTCGGTACCCGCGATATGGGGTACCCCCGCGCACAGGGGAAAATGTCTAAGGATATCGCCCTTCTCCGCAGGGAAAGCTCCGAAGGCGCCACATGTCCAGTGGGGCCGGACCCCCCTCCCCTCGGAGGAGAGCTCCGGGCTCGCCACGTGGCCTACAGCAGCCAGACCTCCCCCCTCCATAGGGAGAGCTCCGAAGGCGCCACGCGTCCGGCGGGGCCGGACCTCCCTCTCCTCAGAGGAGAGCTCCGGGCTCGCCACGTGGCCTGCAGAAGCCGGACCTCCCCCTCCGCGGGAGAGAGGTCCGGAGGTGCCACGTGTCCAGCGGGGCCGGACCTCCCTCTCCTCAGAGAGGAGCTCCGGGCTCGCCACGTGGCCGACAGAAGTCGGATCTCCCCCTCCGAGGGGAGAGGTCCGAAGGCTCCACGTGTCCTGCGGGGCCGGATCCCTCTCCTCTGAGGAGGGCTCCGGGCCCGCCACGTGTCTAGCAGAAGAGCGTTGCCTGCCCCCGAGCGGTAGGCGGCGGGCGTAAAGACGCCCCATACCTTGCCCATACAAGGTATTCAAGGCCCGCGTATTCCCAAGACGCGGAGACGCGGAGCACACCTCTATCAGGTGCCGTTGCGCCCAGTCGCATCACAGACTGGCGCGCGGTGTCAGAGCCTGCCAGCCAATAAACGCAGCGACAAGACATCCCATGCCGCCCCCGCCGTCATCAACCACTACGACTAGCATGCGGCATGGGCAGGGCGGCAAGACGAAGACTCAGAAGCCTTCGCCAGATACAACTACCGGCATAACTACAGATACGGTAGATAACAGTTAATCTCCCCGGGACCACCTGTCGGGTCCTGGGCCCCCCTTGTAAGCCACACGAGACTTGGACTATAAAAGGCTCGGGTAGGCACCGTTAGCAAGGTTCGCACTCTCGCAACTCATACGCTAGACATCAGTCATCCCCAAGCTCAGGACTCCGGTTCTGAGCAGCAAGCAATACAGCGAGCTCCTTAGCTCGCCGTGGACGTAGGGTTTTACGCTCCGGCGGCCTGAACCATGTAAAACTCGCCGTGTCAAGCTCTTCCTAACTCGTCCATACGCTCAAGCTCTCCGCAAGTGACTAGCCCCACCAAAAAAAGAACCTCCGCGGGTTGCCCAGTGCAGGCCCGGGGGAAGTGTCGACCGAACACTTCGACACCTTCCCCACGATCGACCCTCGCACCCGGTGCGACAATGTCCTTTGTCGATTTTGAGTTCACCGCCACCGCAGGCGACGAGGGGGCATCCTGCTTAACCCTCACCTGCCAAACCCTTCCCTTCAGAAGCTTGGACTTCTTCATCAACAGTTTTTGCACCCTTCGGATCTCCAACGACTCAGGTGTCGCGTACGATGCTCCGGCATCAATCTTCGCGGGGGTAATCAAACACACTCCTACGTCCCTTTACCACATACTAGAGTTCAACCCCAGCTCCGACGACAACTCCGAAGGTGGCAAGCACCCCTCCTACGAGTGCCATGTCGCTGAAACGGCTAACGCCTCCTAGCTGGCAACACCGACCAACGCGAGCCCCCAAGCCGACCCCGAGTCATCGGAGGCACGGCACCGCAAGCTGGCTGACCAGCTCGCGGCGTGACGCGCTGCTTCGAGGGCCCCACACTTCCAAAGGGCCAGCCAGAACGTGGCGGTCGCCGCCGCCATACTGCGCGGCATGTCGGAGCCCGCCAACCCCAAGGGCTCACCAACACCTTCAGGCACTCTTAGCTTCAGCCGCCGCCCAGCAGGCTGAAAGTTCCCTCGCCCGAGCCTGAGGCTCATCAGCACCCAGCCAAAGCCCGACAGGTGTGGAACGAACCGCACTAGAACCCACACGCCGAGCTAGGCAACCTGACCCGAAAGGGCCGGGTCATCAAACCCCTCACGTAACTTGGGGCATGAGCGCGTGGGGGCTTGCGACCTCCGCTAGACTCTTGAAGCCAGGCGGCGACCTCGAGAAGGCCCTATGGACTCACCGTCCATCTCTTGGCCCCAACTGCCTCGCCAGGTTAGTCATCATGGCCACGGAAGAGGACGGAGCCTAAGCCCCGGCCCTGGGGCCCTAAAGCCTTCAAAAAGAGGATACGCAATGCTCCCTTTCCGCAAAGGTTCGGGCCCCGACCAACATCGGGAAATACGACGGGGAAACTAACCCCGACGTATGGTTGGAGGATTACCGAGTTGCCTGCCGAGCCAAGGGAGCGAAGGATGATGACTCCATCATCCAATACCTCCCCATCTACCTGGCCAAGCTAGCACGCGCTTGGCTCAAATACCTTCCACCCGATAGCATCCAAAACTGGAGTGAGCTCACGGTAACGTTCGTCGGCAACTTCCAGGGAACCTACATGTGTCCCGGCAACTCCTGGACCTCAAGGGTTGCTGGTAGAGGCCAGACAAGACCCTGCGGCAATAAATCCAACGCTTCTCCAAGAAGTGCAACGAGCTCCTCGACGTTGGCGACGCCGACATCGTCGTAACCTTCCTGTGTGGGATGACCCGTGAGTCCCTCGTACACAAGCTTGACTGCGTCAAGCCAAGAAGCACGAGGGATCTCCTTGACATCGCTCGAACCATGCCTCCGGCGAGGAGGCGGTTGGGGCCGTCTTTGACAAGCGAAAGCCGAAGAACCCTGACATGGGGAGCAAAGAGCTAGCCCGCAAAGGCGATAAGAGGAGGCGAACGAACGACAACAGGCGTTAATATCCGGCCAACAATGGTTCAGACATCGTCGCGGCTGTCGAACGTCGCGAAGGCAAGAGACCGGCCACGGGGCAGACAGACTACTCCAAGAAGCTTCTCGAGAATCCATGCACCAACCACGCCTACTCGGTAAGGCACGCCCTTAAAAAGTGCACATTGCTGAAATGCTTTGTCAGCGCGAAACCAGATGCAGCAGGAGACGAAGGCAAGGGGCTCGCCGAGACGAGTCCCGAGTCCGACGAGCCAAGCTTCCCCATGCTAGAGGGCTTCCTCATGATCTTCAGAGGGAGTCAAGACTATGAGAGCCGTCGCAGGCAGAAGCTGGCAACCTGAGAGGTCAGTATCGTCTCTCTCGCCATCCCAGCCTTCTTACGGTGGTCCGAAGCGGCTGTCACTTTCGACCGATCACACCACCCCGACCTCATCCCACAAACCAGGTGTTTCCCCCTTGTTGTGGACCCAGTCATAGGCCCAAAGCGCCTGACCAGGGTTCTATTGGATGGAGGAAGTGGTCTCAACATACTTTATGTTGGGACCCTCCACGCCTAGGGGATCCCGCGCACGAGCACCCTTCCACGGTGTCATCCCCGGCCAACAGGCAGTGCCGTTTGGAAAGATCGACCTCCCCGTCACTTTAAGGGATAAGTCCAACTTCCGCACGGAGACCCTCACCTTTGAGGTCCCCAATTTTGATGGCACTTATCACGCAATCCTAAGAAGGCCAGCTTACCGAAGTTTCCGGCCATCCCAAACTACACATACCTCAAGTTGAAGATGCCCGGCCCCATGGGAATCATCACGGTGGAAGCAAAGTTCTTGCATGCCCTACTGTGTGAGAAACATGGTTGTGAACATGCCACAGCGGCGCCCACAGCAGCAGCACCCAGCTTGGCTTGTCGAGTAACGGCAAGAACCCCTCCTAACCAGCCCTCAATCGATCCCCCGAAGGACACAAGGATGGTTGACGTCCACCTCGAGGGCTCGGCAAAGGCGGTACGGACAACATCTGCACCGCCCGGCAACTAAAGAGGGGTGTCGCTCACCTCGAAGCATAGTCTAGGCGATACTAAACTGTACTTGTAAGTCTCCAAGTTGGGCAAAACTAATATATAGATGCCAGGGTTTATCTCTCTTTTGTATTTCTAGCTCTTTACGGTCCGACATCTTTCCTCCTCACGACGAAACTGGAAACCAACCTCCAGCACCACACGATATATATATATATAGAAGCACTGTGCGATGGAAGGAACGGACCGACCCTCGCACGGTGCTCGGGCACTACCCATCCACTAGAAACCCAAACACATGCTTCAAAAAAATAATCCTCCAATTCCCGTCTTAATTCTCGACCAAGATATCGGAAGCTTTTTCATTCCACCAAAAGGAGAAATCGCGTTCCTCACAAATTACAAGGGTAAAATAGAAAACCAAGAGGGAGTCCTAACCACGAGGGGGAATCACTCCTCCTCCGCTTCTTCTCCACCTCACCCTTGATTGCTTCTTCCGAGACGAGCTCGGCCAAGGAGAGCGCAGCCAGAGCGATCGCTTCCCTAGCCCCTTCAGAATCCGTAGTCGGCTCGAGAAAACCACGAAGAAGCTCAAGATCGAGGGCGAGGTAGTGGGACAGCACCGCCCCTAGCGCCACTCAGACCCCGCATAAGACCCCGACTTCTCCAACATCGCGCCGCCGAGCGCCCTGACCAGCCGACCAGAGAGCCCGACTCCAGACTAGTCCTTGAGCACCAGGTCACAAATTGATCGTCCAGCGCCCCAGAGGCTAGCAAGCTCCGACTGCAACGCCGCAAAAAGTTGGGTGACCTACCGACGTCGTGACTCTAGGGAAGCGAGGTCCGCTGAAGTAGTCGCCAGCATCGGACATAGCATCCTATCGCAAGTCGCTGCCACCAGACGTCGAGTCTTCTCCAGTGTTCAATCCTCGGTGAAAAGACGAGCACGGAGATTCTCGACATCCCCTCCCCGAGCCTCGGCCAAGTCTCGAGCGACTGTGATGCGTCCTTGCGTTTCTACACAAGACACACCACAAAGGCGTCAGACCAGCACGGACGAAGGAAGAAGAGAGAGAAGAAAGGACCAACCCGTAATTTGGTCCCTCGCCCTCTCACAACGACCAGGGCCTGTCAGATTTCTTGGCCGTGGTCCACCAGCTCCTCCGTAGCCTGAGCCACCCCCCTCCACGCAGTTTCAGCAAACACACGAAGGCGGGTGAGCTCCACGGACGACGATGCTACACCCTCGATAGCAACTGCCGCTGCCCGCGCCGCTTCCTCAGAAACGGCTCGGGTCTTCTCGAGCTCCGCCTTCACCTCGGCCAGCTCAACCTCTGCGCTGTGACGGCGATCATTGCTGTCACGAAGACGTCGTGAGTCCTCAACGGCTCGACGAGCCAGTTCCTGTTGACAACAGAGAATCTCTTCGCTAAAGACCAAGAATTCATGATGAGAAGAAGGAGAAGAGAAAAAGGCTCACCAAACCGCTCGAAGGTACCTCCCTGACGGGGTGACAGACCCCGGGTACCTAAGGAACGGCTAAAACGGTGAAGCCACGCGGACTCGGCACGCGAATGGAGCCGCTTGAAGAAAGATCCGCACCAGGACCCAGCTCAGGGTAGGGGTGCGGGAATCGGAGACGACGCCCGACCTCGGGGTCGAGAGAAAGCGGTCGACCCCCAAGGGTCGGGACGGTAAGACCATTCCCCAAGGGCGGCAAGCAGTCACGACCCGTAAAAGGTGGAAGGCCTTAAAAGATGACAAGAGAAGACGAAGGAAGGACTTCAAAGCAAGGCGGAGTCCGCAGGCGAAGGGACAAGCATGAAGCCTAACCCTATCGTCTCATGTCTCGTCTCATCAAGAGCAGGTGGGCAGGGGCGGAAAGTAGACATCGACTGTGAACAAGACAAGAGCAAAAGTACTCATACCCTCGCGCTACGGCTAGGAGGGCTAGGACCCTAGCGCCCATTGTAAAACCCCCGCCACATTTATGTGGGAGCGGCGGGTAGGTAGAGGGAAGAGGGTTATAAAAAGAGTGATCCGTAAAGGATAGAAAGCTCTCCCCCCAACTGGTAACCCGAACCACACAAGCCGCATGAGCTAATACAAGGCCGACGAACACCTCCCTGCTGGACGTAGGACATATTGTCCGAACCAGGATAAATCCTTGCCTTTGTTAGCTAGCCATCCAGCGAAAGAATGTGAGGCATACAATTACTAGTCGGAAATCCCAACGCCGACACTCCCGCAACTAACCGAGCACGGCGTCTAGATGACCACATTGCGCCGAGAGGCTCGACCGAACGCCAACGAGTTGGGAGGAAAGAGAGCCCAGGTCTCCTTCTATCCGCCTCCGCTCCTCTTGGCTTGGAGCACCCCTGGCTTCGGCCCTAGCAACCCCCACGCCAAGGGATGGATGGCCCCCCGGCATCAGAGCTCGGGGAACGGCGCCCGCAGCCACCACCTCACCTCCATCCTTGGAACAACACGGAACAACCACCGGACCAGAGGCCGGGACAGACCCCACCCTCGGCGGCAGGGCGAGCCTCCTTACTAAGCCTTCAGCCGGGGCCACAGAACTAGGAAGAGCCTCAGGCATGGGACCGGATCTCCTGCACGAAGGCGCGGGTCAGAAAACACAATCGAAAAGAAGACGACGGAGCAGGAGTAAGAAAGTCACCTCCCCCACTGCCGAAGAATGCCGCATGACGAAGTCGCACTATCCGGGGACCGGAGAGCGAAAGCAAGCGGAACGAGGGGCGGAGTCACCGCCGCGACGGTGGAAGGAGCTGGAATGACTTGAACCTCCGGCCTTCGAGCACTAAAGGACGCGGAGACGCGCTCGACGCGAGCCGTCGATCCGGGCTCTGCGCCCGACTGACCTCCCTCCAACGCTCGACCGCCGATCTACCGCAATCCCTCGTTGAAGGACAAGGGCCCCCAAACGATCCGACAACCCGGCGCCTGAGCCCCCAAAAGGTCGGCGTCGCGTAGGGGCGCTCAGCGGGGTTGGCGCTCGCCCTCCCTTTCGGCCCCCGATCACGAGCGGGGTCGAAGGCCCGCTCCACCAACGCTTGAGCAGCAGAGGCCGAGATTCTGGCCGGGACATCGCCACTCAACCCCGAGTCGTTGTCATCCTCCGACGAGGACTCCGGGGTAGATTCGCCGGCCGCTCACGTCGCTCGCCTCCGCTTCTCACGTCGGACCCGGCGAATCTTGGAATTGTCCCTCTTCCGTTTACTGGCGGCCTCCGAAGCGGACCGCTCCGCCCGCTTCTTGCGATCCTCAGGGACCCTAGAAAGGTTAACGATGCCCCACAGTCCATGAACATTTAGAGAAGCCGCGTTGAGAGGGGGCGGGCCGGGGGAGCAAGGCTCACCGGTGTCCGGCCCCAGGATCATTCGGAAACAGCGAGACATTTCTTCTCGAGAAAGCTCCTCGTCCGACTCCATGGACGGGTCGTTTGACCCTCTGTAGAAGTTCAAGGTATGAGGCCGGACGCGGATGGGCAGCACCGTCCGCCAAAGGAAGGTTTGAAGAAGATGGGCGCTCGACGGGCCGGATCCTGAATGTGTTGAAGAACCGGGTCGAGCTTCCCCATCTCACTTCTTGGGGTCCCCCACTTCCAGGAGTCTTGCTCCCAGGGAGACTTACCTGAGAAAGGCGGAAGGGTGGGAGCGTCGTTCTCGATGTAGAACCACTGACGCTCCCACTTGATTGGGAGAGGGGGCGGAAGCACATCGATGAAGCCCGATCGTCCTCAGCGCAGCTCGATGATGGCTCCCCCCACGGATGGAAGCGGAGTCTGATCGGACGACGGCCACACACGAAAGAAGTGCCTACACAACCCAAAATGGGGAGCCATCCCCAGGTAGGCTTCACATAGGACAATGAACTGCGACACTTGGAGCACGCCGTCCAGCGTCACGTGGTGACGCTCCAGCCCGTACTCGTGCAGCAAGGCGTGGAAGAAGTGTTGCGTCGGCAAACCAAGCCCACGCAGGTGAAAGGCACTCAATGAAACAACCTCGTCAGCCCGTGGAATGGGAAATGACTCTTCTGAAGGGACGTGGATGGCCGTTGGCGTCGCGCTCCGATAGCAGCCCCATCTCCTGAAGAACAGCGATGTGGTTGTGATGGAATTCTGATTTTGACCACAAAGACATTTCGCCGGCGGAACGGGTGTAGTGTGTTGCACAAGGAAAAATGGAGCTTTTTTCTCCTCTTCCTAAGGTGGGAGCACTAAGAGGAAGAAGCATACGTCGGGACAAAGACGAAAGAGGCAATAGGAAGGTTGGGGCGCTGCATAGGGCAAGGAAGAGAGAAGAAAAAAGCAGGCGAAACCAAAAGAAAATCCGGAGGAAGTAAATATAAAGCGGGCGAAGCGTTGACTGGGCACGCAACCGTCAAATGAGAGGCGACCCTTCATGAACGCCTTGCAGGAACCGTCGTCGTAACTCCAATCTTTGCTTCAAGAAAAACGCATAAAAGCTATAGACGAAGAGGAAGCTAAAGAGCTAAAAGCTTTTCTTTCAAAAATGGATCCCAATTACTATGAACTCTCAAGGAAAGAAATAGAATATTCTCTTTTCTCGCGGAATGCTATTAACGTTGGAAAAAACACAGCTCTCAAACTCACCCAGAGGGTGATAGGTACCATTATCTCAAAAATGGACCTCGGGATATCAACTCCTCACCGGATGGAAATTGAGTGGGATGCTTGGGAATTGAGTCGAGCGGCGCCTCCTCGGTTTTCCCCACGCAAAACTAGCAAAAGAGGTACAAGGCCCCACTGGGCCGTAACCGTCTGGCTCCCTGATGCAAGATCGTGACGCGACGCGAGAATTGAGTAGAGCGACGCCTCCTCAACCCCGGTCAACTCGGAGGACACGGAGGACGAAGCAGCCATTGGGGGAAGGTAAGTCTCCAAGCCCGCATTACGGGCTCAAAAAATCTCGAGTTCGTAGGCTGGCCTACGGAAGGCTCAGAGGCTGCCCGGGGTGACCCCGAGCGAGGGACAGGCGACATGAGGCGGTCCACGATAGAGACAACTTTGTGTAGGACGAATCCGCTTGACGCCTCTAAGATTGTAGAGCCAAGTCCTAGCACCGCAAGCGCCAAGGTAACCCTTCGAAGGGTCGGCAGCGAGCCGCTTGAGCCAATGACAAGCTAGGGAACCACGCGCACACCTCAAGCAGGGATCTAATGAAACACAGACACCGAGCCCTGAACCCGAAAGCCCCTCGACATGAAGCAGGACCAAAGGCTCCGGCAGTCCAAAACGAACAAGACAAATGGGTTTCGCTTGGCTTCACCCGGTAGGCACCTCATTTGGCTCGGGGGCTCGACCATCGAGGAAAGCTCCCGATCAACCCGACCCCTCCGAGTCACAAACGGCTTGCGGATGGGGGACGAGGCGAACTCGTCATTAACGACAACCCGGTCCCTCGAAAGGGGAGGCAACCAAAAGTCGTGTTCAGGCTTTGGAGGTCCATACGTCGCGGCTATCCAAATAATCCAAGTACTATTGACCTTTCTCTTGTTTTAGTTGTGTAGGAGCGAGGACGATCGGAGTTCACCCCCTGCCCGATCGGAGAGATTGATCAGGGGCTCGGGGGCTACTGACGGGGTTCTAGGCTCCCACCCCTGGGAGAGAAGCGGAAGGATATTCCACGAAGGACGGGCGACTAGGCCCGACCCGAGCTCGGGAAAAGGCAGAACGAACATGAGGAGGAGCTCGGGATCCGACCTATGGATGAGCCGCGAAGTTTATCCTTAGGGGGCAGACGAAGGGAAGGCCTCGAAGGAAGACCCGAGCCCAAACTTGGATAGGAGAGGAGCAGGTGGCTTTCAATATGGGGCAGGCGCCGCCCCTGTAAAGTGGGAAGATACTCGAGTGCTTTCCCTAGCCACGGAATTGAACACCCGTCACCTCCGATGGAACCAAAGAGGAGCGGAGCGGAGCATGCGTGCGCCCCGGTATGGTCTACCCCAACGACGGGACAGGAGCAGGCGTAGCTATAGTCTACGAATGCGGCGACTCCATCAAGTGCCATGTCGAGCATACGACAAGACAAGCCGTCCAGTTCCCATGACTTGTGCCCGCTCTGTAATACGGACGCCAACAAAGAGCAATATAAAGAGTATAAATAGAGGGACATGTCAACCCCCAAGGGACAGGCTCACACACTTGTAAGGACCACCCCCATTTTTGAGTAAGAACAAGCGATACACCCCAGCTGGATGTAGGACTCTTTGCCCGAACCAGGATAATCTTTCTGTGTTCTTAGCTAGGCCAACTCAAGGTACAACGCGAGTCAAATTCGATTACTAGTTGGAAAGCCGAATACCAGCACTGCCGTTGTAGGTGTGCAGCATTCGCAACTTGCGGCTGCACTCTGCCTCCGCAGTTGCCTGTCCGCGCCTGATGGCGATCGTAGCCTCTCCCTTGCTGACGAGGACCATCACCCACATGTAGCGGGAGAGATCATCGACAAGCAGCAAGAAGTAGCATCGTCCTCCTAGTGTAGCCGGTGTCACTGGGCCACACAAGTCCCCGTGCACGAGCTCGAGTTGGTCCTTAGCTCGGAAGCTCGACTGCTGGGGAAAGGGAAGTCGTGTTTTCTTCGTCAACACACAGACGTCGTAGAGCTGCTCCACATGGTCAAGGCACGACAGGCCTCCTACCATCTCCTTGGCATTGAGCCGCTTCAAGGCCTCGAAGTGAAGGTGCCCAAAGCGCTCGTGCCACTGCCACACCTCGTCGTCCTGACGAGAAACAAGGCAGAGGGGTTCTGCTACCTGCACGTTGAGGACGTAGAGTCGATTGGTGCCTCTAGTTACCTTGGCAATAAGGTGACGATGGCGGTCCCAAATCCTCATGACTATGTCCTTAATCTCCACGCGTGAACCGTTCTCATCTAGTTGTCCCAGGCTGATGATATAGTTTCTCAACACGGGGATGTCGTAGACTCCGATGAGCAGTTGGTGCTCACCATACTCAGCGGTGAAGATCACGGAGCCGACACCCTTGATCTCCATGTCGGAGCCGTCCCCAAACTTGACGGAGCCTCGGACATTGGGTTCAAACTCAGTGAAGAACTCCCATCGACAGGTCATGTGAAGGGTGGCGTCGGTGTCGAGGCACCACCTGTCAATCTTGTCGTTGTTAGAGCAGTCACCGAGGAAGGCGTGTGCTCTCAGCTTATCATGGTGGAGGAGAGATGTTTTGGCCGATGCCACTGGAGGTAGCTCGATGCTTGCGTGTGCCACGAGCAAAGCCAGCTCCTCCTCCACCAGTGTGACGTGGGCCTGGCCGCGTCATGACTGTCGACACTCCTTGGCCCACTGACCAAGCTTGCCATAGTTGTGGCAGGCGTTGTCTCGTGTCGGCTTTTGATTGCCGGCGGCGCCGCCCTGGGTGCCACCCTCGACCCGTCCTTGCACTCCGGCCTAGGCACCTCCGCGCACCTTGCGCAGTTTGCCGTGCTTGCGGCCGCCTGTCGAGGTAGAGGACTCCCCCTTCTTCTCGTCAACATGGCAAGCCTCCCACTGCTCTCGAGTGAGATGTAGTTTCCCGTCGATGGTGATAGGCCCCGAGAGAGGCTGGGATTCGTCGTTGTCGATGACCTTGAGGCGCCCAATCGCCTCTTCGATCGACATCGTGGAGGGGTCCAGCAGAGACTCGATCGAGCGAGCGATCTGCTTGTACTTCTCGGGGATGCAACGGAAGAGCTTCTCGACGGCTTTCTCCTCGTTATAGGTGTCGTCGCTGAACTGCACCATCTTCTGCAGTAGTGTGTTGAGACGGAGAGCAAAGTCATCAACATCCTCACCTGGTTTGAAGGTCAGGTTCTCCCACTCCTTGCGGAGTGCCTGCAGTGTGGTCTTGCGGGCGCGGTCGCTGGCGATGCGTGCCGCAGCGATGGCATCCCAGGCCTCCTTGGCAGTCCGCTTATTGGAAAGCAAGAACTGCATCTCGAGCGGTACTGCAGCAATGAGAGCATCCAGCGCCCGTCGATCCTCGTAGTAGTCAACGTCGCCGTACCGGACTGCTTCCCACATGTGCCGCACTTGGAGCCGTATCCTCATCACCGCGGCCCACTCGACGTAGTTTGTCTTGGTGAGGGTAGGCCACCCACCGCCGGAACCAACGTCCCTAACAACGGCTTGGATCCCGTGGTGACCATGGTACCTGTTCGGGGAGGGAGAGTCGTGTCGCCTGTAAATGCCTCGATCTTCATCGACCCAACCACCCCTGCCGAGAGCATTGCCAGCGCGTCTGCGCCCGTCTGGGCTGCAGCCGCCGCACTCATGGGGGTGCGCGTCTGCCCACTGTGGCGTCTGTGGTCGTGCTACCTTCCTTGCCAGCCTAAGGTCTTCGTTGGTGCCGCCATCGGTAGAATCAGAGCCTCTGTCGCTACCGTTACGCAGAGCCTCAAGCTCTGTTGCAGCCGCACACGCTGCATTCGCAGCCGCTGCTGCTTCTACTTCCGCCTTCGCCGCTGCCAGTTCCGCCGCCGCCAGCCTCGCCGCCCTCGCTGCAGCCTCTGCCGCTGCTCGCTCGCGTTCTTCTGCCGTGGCGACCTCGGCCTCCTGCCGATGCCGCGCACTCGAAGTGACCGAGTGCTGAGAATATCCTTCGGACATGGCACGCTAGTGGGGGAGTGTTGTGTGGGGAAGAGGCTGTCTCAGACAAGCTGTTGCTTGTCTGTGCAGATGAGGAGGAATGAGTTGAAACAACCGGTGTTATTGCTGCTGGCTGAAGACGAAGAGAGGCGTGGGAAGGAGATGAGCAGGAAATGTCTAGGCTACAGAATAGAACGGCTCTGATACCACTTGTTAGTATCTGAAGTACTACTCTCATGGAGAGGATGACACTAAGAGTCGGGAAATTTTTCTTGTTTCATTCCACACACAATGCCATGCCCAAACTAGGGCAGCCAAGCATATACCTAGATGCTAGTCTAAGATGTTATCCTACCAAAGGACTAAGATGCTGTCCTCTTGGTCTAAGATGATGTCCTACCAAAGGACTAAGATGTTGTCCTACCAAAGGACTAATATGTTGTCCTACTAAAGGACTAAGATGTTGTCCTCTTGATCTAAGATGTTATCCTACCAAAGGACTAAGATGTTGTCCTGCTAAGGACTGAAATGTTGTCCTAACTAGGAGCCACATAGACCAAGAGTATAAGACTTATTCCTTCATAAGCACTCTCGTTTTTGGCACACACAAGAGTATAAACTCATATCTATTCCAAATATACATAATACAAGTTAACTTAGGAACCACAAAGCTTAATGGAGAGCTGGACTGCTTAGTACTAACCTCCCATTGCAGGTAAAAGCAGAAGATTTTGAGGCCTTAGTAAACTTTGCTTTGACAGATGTGCCGTGTGCGTGCACCTCTACATTTTTAACGTCCCCTAAAACTCAGCTGATAGTAGAGAAGAAAGCATCACTATTGACCTATTGTTCAGTATGTGTAAACCCTGGGTACAGTTTACAGAAAAGGCAGCATCATAAATTATCTGATACAGATCAATTCTCTATGCCGTATCATGGTTTTCTTGTGCTCCAGCATATCTCTGTTCAGTTAGTTGAGTTCTTATGGCTGAGTGTACAATGGCCCACTTCAACCGTAGAGGGTAAATTCCCCTTCTCTTCAGAAAAGAAGTGTTTTCAGCCACCAAGCTTATGTCACTTCAACTTGTAACGCATCATATATATCCGCTGAAAAATCCTGTGTGTCAATCCAACTATTCCCAATGTCCTTTCTTGCACGCTGGGAATCAAATACATTGCGATTCCAGGCTTTCTCATCCCACATGTCAACCGAAGCATGAATACTGGATAATATAATGTACGGTGAAGGATCCTCAGGTGTAATTTCAAGGATCTTCTTTGCTGCTAGTCTACCTAACTGCACATTGCCATAGACTTTACATGAAGCTAGCAAAGATTGCCATACCATTTGGTCTGGTCGACAAGGCATGGCATCAATGAAGTCCAATGCATCAGAAAATTTTCCAGCACGGCCATATAAATCAACCATGCATGTATAGTGCTCCATCTTTGGCTCCAAGTTGTATTTAACCGTCATTTCTTTGAAGTACTCACAACCCTCTTCTACAAGACCCATTCGGCTACAAGATGATAACAAGCCAACAAATGTGTAATCATCTGGACACACGCCTTCTTCTTGCATGAGATCAAATAGCTGAATAGCTGTCTCCTCATCTCCATGCTGTGAAAAACCTGTGATTAGAGCATTCCATGCAATGATACCTCTATCTGTCATTGAATTGAATATTCTTAATGCAGCCTGAACGCTTCCACACTTGGCATACAGATTTACAAGTGCATTCTCCACAGAATGATCAGTGTTGATTCCTAACTTCAAAGCTCTTGAATGAATTTGCAGTCCAGCAGTAAGATATAAGGTGATAGAACAGGCTCTTAACACACTAGTGATGCAAAAGACTGGAGATCCTAACCCTCTCCTGAGCATTTCCGTAAAGAACATGAGAACCTCCTGAGAAAGGCCATTCTGTCCATAGCAAGTTAACAGGGCCGTCCATGATATGATGTCCTTGTTCTCCAGTAGACCAAACACATTTTCTGCACTTACGATATCACCGCATCTGCTATATGAAGTGATTGTAGCATTCACCAGCAAAGTATCTAACTTGAAGAAAGTTCTTAAAGCATTACAGTGGACCTCCTTTACGATCCTCAATTGTCCCAACGATGAACAAATTTGCAGCAGACTAGTAATAACTGACTGGTCAAAAGAAACATTTTCCATGATCATCTCCCTAAACACCCCAAGTGCCTCTGCATTATATCCATTTCGTGCATAAGAAACAAGCAGTGAAGTCCTAGAAAATACATCATGCTTTATACGACAAGCCAATCTAACCATCCCATCAACTCCACCACATCTACCGTACATTGTCATAAGGGCACTCCCCAAAGCAGGGTCGATATCGGTCCCCATCTTCAACAAGCATCCGTGAACTTGCATCCCAACAGGGAGCAACTCAGGCACATCAAGCACCTTCAGAATGCAAGAAAATGTTGCATTCGTGGGCCAAACCTTCAAGACCAACATCTTCTTGAACAGGGTAATCGCTGAATGTTGGTACCCTGGACAAGCTTGGTTGACGAGACAGGCAATCATGCTCGTCCAGCTCACAACGCTCCTCTGTGGCGAGAGTGCGAACGCCCGCCAGGCTGAGTCAACGCGCCCGCACTTGGCGTACGTGTCCACCAGCGCCCCCACGACGCTCTCATCCTCATCGACGCCAAACTTAACTGCGCAAGCATGCACTTGCGCGCCCGCAACAATGTCTTTGGCACGGGCGCACCCCGCAGCGAGGGCCCCGAGCGCGAACGAGTCCGGGCGGTCGCAGCTTCCGCTCCCCGCGCCGTGAAGGATGTCAGAAAGGAGCCCGAAGGCCTCCGAGAGAGCGCCCAGGCGGGAGGAGCTGGAGATGAGTATGTACCAGGATGCGAGATTGCGGCGCGGCATTTCGTCGAACAGACTCCGGGCGTAGGCCAGGACGGGGCGGCGGAGATAAGCGAGGAGGAGCTTGTTGCAGAGGAAGGTGGAAGCGATGCAACCGAGCCTGACAGCAGCTCCGTGGACAGCTTGCGGTAGTGCGCCGCCGCCACCGCCACGGAGGAGGGCGGCGAGGTGGTCGTGCATTGGTGCAGGGCAGGCATTGGCCGCCCGCTCGACTCCGCCTTGTTGCTAACTTGTTATTGGTAGCACGAGCCTGTAGCGCGATGACCACTTTTTTTTCTAGATAATGGGTATAACCCCGGTCTCCCTGATTATGGCACTTTATTACAACTTTAAGTCAATCACTCAAAATTATCCATTATAAAAGTTAAAACGAGGACTACATAAGAGTATTCAGATAATTTTTGTTTTTCTAAACCATCTTATATCAAAAAACTTTAAAACTGACCCATTCATACAAAAAAGATTCCAATATAAATATTTGCGGCGCGCCATTTTGCTGTTTTCTATAACTATAAGACACATGCAAAGAGGGAATACAAAGCACAGCACTAGAGTTTACTCGAACTACAGGAAAACGTATTATTTTCGTCGGCTAAATGTATTTTCGTGGGCCCTCAGCTAGTTTCTGACTC
Organism: Neostapfia colusana; assembly: GCA_030760725.1. Classification (NCBI taxonomy): domain Eukaryota; kingdom Viridiplantae; phylum Streptophyta; class Magnoliopsida; order Poales; family Poaceae; genus Neostapfia; species Neostapfia colusana. Next base: position 37,397,088 of record JASWHV010000001.1, on the reverse strand, counting down.
ACAAAAATAACATGCAATTTCGTGTGCTGGAGTGTAAGCATAAAAAAATAACATACTGTCGGTACCTGAGATATGGGGTACCCCCGCGCACAGGGAAAATGCCTAAGGAACTCGCCCTTCTCCGCAGGGAGAGCTCCGAAGGCGCCACGTGTCTGGCGGGGGCCGGACCTCCCTCTCCTCAGAGGAGAGCTCCGGGCCCGCCGCGTGGCATACAGAAGCCGGACCTCCCCCTCCGTGGGAGAGAGGTCCGAAGTTGCCACGTATCCGGCGGGGCCGGACCTCCCTCTCCTCAGAGGGGAGCTCCGGGCCCGCCACGTGGCCGACAGAAGCCGAACCTCCCCGTCCGCGGGGAGAGGTCCGGAGGCTCCACGTGTCCCGCGGACCGGACCCTCCTCTCCTCTGAGAAGGGCTCCGGGCCCGCCACGTGGCCAGAAGAACGGCGTTGCCTGCCCCCGAGCGATAGGCTGCGGGTGTAAAGACTCCCCATACCTTGCCCGTACAAGGTATTCAAGGCCCGCGTCTTCCCAAGACGCGGAGACGCGGAGCACGCCTCTGTCAGGTGTCGTTGCGCCCAATCGCATCACAGACTGGCGCGCGGTGTCAGAACCTGCTAGCCAATAAACACCGCGACAAGACATCCCATGCCGCCTGCGCCGTCATCAACCACTACGACTAGCGTGCGGCATGGGCAGGGCGGCAAGACGGAGACTCGGAAGCCTTCGCCAGAGACAACTACCGGCATAACTGCAGATACGGTAGATAACAGTCAATCTCCTCGGAACCACCTGTCGGGTCCCGGGCCCCCCTTGTAAGCCACCCGAGTCTTGGACTATAAAAGGCTCGGGTAGGCGACGATAGCAAGGGTTCGCACTCTCCAACTCATACGCTAGCCATCCACTCCCAAGCTGTAACTCACCCCCAAGCTCAGGACTCCGGCCCTGAGCAGCAAGCAATACAGCGAGCTCCATAGCTCGCCGTGGACGTAGGGTTTTACGCTCCGGCGGCCTGAACCACGTAAAACTCTCCGTGTCAAGCTCTTACTAACTCGTCCATCTGCGCAAGCTCTCCGCAAGGGACTAGCCCCACCGAAAAAAGAACCTCCGCGGGCTGCCCAGTGCAGGCCCGGGGGAAGTGTCGACTGAACACTTCGACATTTGGCGCGCCAGGTAGGGGGCTTTTCCCCTTGCGCGACGAGTTTCCGCCGACGAAGATGACCAAGCTCCCTTCAGCGGCAAACTCTCACCCTCCGCGTTCACGGCGAACCGTGACCAGCGGGGAGTACATGTCGACGCACTCAGGACGGAGTGTGTCGGCGCAAGCTGGTAGCCAGCAGCCGACTCCGGCTACGCCGACTCTGGCGATGCAGGCTCCGACCAGTGTGAGATCTTCTACAGCGCTGAGCGTACACCATGGGGGTGCGCTAGCTGCAGCAAGAGCACTGCTGCGCAACCCACCTGCTAGGGATGCGCCCCATTCCGCGACCCAACAATGGGTCCGTGAGGTGGACCGCCTCATCGTCGTCGCCGCGAACCCTCGGTTTTGGTGAGGACGGCGCCCCGGTCAACCGGCTGTGTCGCTGACGCGCACGCCCACGGTTGACGGGCAAACGGCGGATTCCAGCTCCTCCAGGCTCCCGTCGACGGACCTGAGAAGGGAGCTGGAACGGTGCCACTTGGGCCAGGATGCCCGGGTGTACCTCGAGCGACGTCGAGAAAGGCGTCGCAACCATGAGGCTGGCGGCAGCATGTCGTCGGCCTCGACGCAACCTGGAGGGCAGGTCTTCGCCGCGCGAGTCCTGCCTCAGGCATACGCCACGCAGCATATGCCACAACCATATGCGCCGCAACCAGTGCCCCTGGTCTATGGGACAGCCTTGCCCATAGCGGGGTACACGGTGCCAAGTGTGAACCAAGCGTTCGCGGCGCCAGTACCTGCGGCAGCAGGAGCAGGATGTGTGGCCCTTGCGCCTCACCTTCGCTTCGCGAGGTGGCCGCGCAAGTTTCGGCCGCACCTGCCCGAGAAGTACGATGGTAGCGTCAACCCGGCGGAGTTCCTCCAGATCTACTCCACCGTCGTACTAGCCGCAGGAGGGAATGAGGCTGTTATGGCCAACTACTTCCCCATCGCCTTGACCGGCCCTGCTCGGTCTTGGCTCATGAATCTCCCTCAGGGATCCATAACCTCCTGGGGAGAGCTCTGCCGGCAGTTCGTCGCCAACTTCGGCAGCTCCTACACCCGTCCCGGCACGGAGCTTGACCTCCACGCCGTCAAGCAACAGCCTGGGGAGTTGCTGCGCTCTTTCATCCAGCGGTTCTCCCAGGTACGCAACACCATCCCGCATATTCAAAGTGCTTCAGTGGTGGTGGCATTTCGACAGGGTGTCCGGGACGAGAAAATGCTTGAGAAGCTCGCGACCAGAGAGGTCCGCGACGTCTCTGAGCTCTTCAGCCTGGCGGACAAATGCGCCAGAGCGGCTGAAGGGCGGAACTGGCACTCTCTGCCGACCTCCGAGTCAGGAGGACAGCCCGGGTCCGGCGCTGCTGCCTATGGGGGTGGCAAGAAGGCCAAGAATGGGGGGAGTGGCAAGATGAAGTCATCGTTCATGGCTCCCGTCGCCGCAGCAGTGACGACTAGTGGAGCTCGGGGGCCACGCCCCGACAAAAGGTAGCGGCAGTCACCGGCCCCAGATAGTGACCAGGGCGGGCTATGCCCCGTGCATGGCGCCGGCAACCATACTGCTGCCGAGTGTTGGGATATCCAGAGGCTCGCAGAGCGCTTCCGCAAAGGAAGACAGCAGAGAGCTGAAGCACCGCCCTACCCTCAGAGGGATGGCAAGCAGAAGGTTGATGCCCCAGTCACCGCCGCCCATCAGGTGGGGTTCCAGGAGCCTCAGCGTGTCATAAAGACAGTGCATAACAGTGAGGACTCCAGCTCCGACGGTGACGGGCCAGGGCGGTAGCCAGCTGCGGCAGGCCTCCGTGCCTCAGACATACCTCCCGGGGGCCGCCCAAGGTCTGTCAACCCCTTGAAGGCCTTGCCAGAAGGAGAAGACGCCTTAGGTCATCCAAGACGAGCCCGGGTCCACCTACCCCTTGAAGGCCTTAGCCAGAAGGGGAGAACTCCCCGGGGGCCCCCAGGAGAAGCCGCGCAGGACCTGATCCAGCGTGAAGATAACAACCTCGTCGACAAGACTCTGCTGCAGGTAACACCCCACAGTGCAAGGTCTCGGTTGATGCTCTAAGCACTACCGCCAAAGAACCAAACGCATCAGGGACCTGCAGAAGGGCAATCTGGTGTCGCGGCACGCTCTTTCCCGAGAAGGACCCATAAACTCTCCCGCAGCAGGGAAGGTCCCTTCCGAATCATGAAAGCTGCCGCCCCAGGTACACATGCCTTTCAACCGAGAGTGGGATCCGTTCCCAAATCCTTGGCATGGAGCAATACTGTAAGTCCTCCTCCCTGAGCGTCAGTAGAACAGGGTTGTTCCCTTCTGTAATGAATCCCATAGAATCTAAGAACAGAGCTTGGGGCAGCTAAGTCTCAAGGGACGGTACAGGACTACGTCCAGTTTAGCCTGGTTCCGACCCTAAGCGCGTAGAGTCTTACTTCCCTTGTAGACGAGGCGGAATATTGCCTCCATGTACAGCCAGAATTCCGCCTATGGGCATGAACACAGAACCCTGTTCTACTTAGCTCTCTCTCTCATGCGCTCATTTAAATTATGCATTAATTTTTATGATCGCACTATCTATGTATGTTCATCGTACATCTAGCTCCCCCTCTCCCGCGCTCATCCATAGTCAGCATTCGCTATCCTACCGAGGGCGGCTGCGCTTGAGGCACCTGCCGATGGCCGAGTGAGTCTCTCGGGCCTCCCCCAGTCAGGTGTTGCGGTGCCAGTTGGTCACCTCCAGGAAAGGCCTGCGTTGTGCATGGGGGGTCCAGGGTGCGTATCCAGCTTAGCAGGCCATGAGCCCAAAGCATGCGCATCCTGTCCTCCGGAGGTACAGGGGAGTACAACCGCTTTGCCTGGTCATGAACCCAAAGCACGTGCACTCTGCTTCCCCAGCGCATGGCCCGGTACTAGGGATCAGACGACTGTACCCGGACCTCGGAGGGAGCCGGAGCTCTGGCGCCTCGAGCACAGAATTGCCCAAGCCCCGTATAACGGATCAGGATCGTAAGACGAATAAGACTAGGAGACGGGAGGGGAGGACCCCCCGAGGAGAATTACGTTTCCTCTGCCTGTGTGCAGGACCTCCAGGTTACGGCAACGGGGACTGCATGAAGTGGGGGGAAAGGAGCTACCAACTACTCCGGCCTAGGACTGGAAGGACCGGGTCCCGCCCCTTCAGCAGGGGCGAGGCCCGAGGGCCCCACGTGTCCGGTGGGCCCGGAGCTCTCGCCTCCCCTGAGGGGGCTCCGGGCTCGCCACGTGGCAGGCGGAAACCGGACCTGCCCCCCCCCCCCGGTGGGAGGGCTCCGAAAGCCCTACGTGTCCAGCATGGCCGGAGCTCCCGCCTCCTAAGGAGGGGCTCCGGACCTGCCACGTGGCAGGCAGATTTGGAGCTCACCATAGGGCGAGATCCGGAGACCCTCGGGGGCCCCTAACACGGTTAGGACCCGGGGAAGGTGTCTGTGCAGAGCTCCGAGATTGGAGAAGGCCTCTGAGTACCTTGTGGAGCTAAGGACTCAGTTAGGCAAAGCCAAGAAGGAGAGAAAAGACATCACAGACACAAAAATATAAAAGAGTCAAACTATGCGAGGCTCCATGAGCTGGGCTACAAACTCGATGAAGAAGAAAGAAACAAGCCCCAAGATTCCCCTGACGCGACCAGAGTCTAGGAGTTGCAAGAACGGCCGCGTCACCAGGTTTCATCCCTGGCGGCGCTCTCCCGCTCCATGACCCGAGTGAAGAAATCGCCTCCCTCATCATCAGCGCAAAGGCCGGTGTCATCAAGGGTGCTCCTGAGGCCCCCTCCGCAGATTCGACGGTCTTCTTGGAGACTCTGCCGCCTGGGATCCTCCTTGGTGCATCGGCGGTTTCCTTCTCCTGAAGTTCCCTCATCACCGGCGCAAAAGCCGGTGTCATCAAGGGTGCTCCTGAAGCCCCCTCCACAGCCTCAGCGGTCTTCTCGGAGGCTCTGCCACCTGGAATTCTCCTTGGTGCTTCAGCGGTTTCTTTGAAGACTCCACCATCTGAGAAGGGACGCAACGCCAGGGAGCTTTCTGCCTGCCGTCACCAAGGAAGGGCTCCGTCGGGAGGACAAACCAGAGACCCCTTGGAGGCGCCACCTCCAGAGGCAAGGCAGGCAGGCTCCCTGGGTCACAGACTTGGTGTAGACGCCGTCGCTGGAGGAAATCGAGAGCGATTCTCCCCCCATAAGGCGGGTTAAGAGCCATGGAAGAAGACAAGACTGCAGAGACCCGAGGGAGGCGCAAGGGCTGGAAGCCTTATAAGGGGAGCATACCCACGCGGCGGTTTCTTTTCACACCTTCCCAGGAGCAATTCCAGGCGATTCGGAACTCTTCGAAAACACCGCATCGGCAACCGCTTCGGCTCCTAGACCGAGCGCCGATGACAGGTGGACCCAAGCCGCCCGACTAAAGCGGTGGGTCAAGGAGTCAGTCTCCTAAGAAGACAAGCCGGCAAGGCACTTCGGCGGTTCCCGAAGAAAGCGCCACAACATGCAGAAGTGGCAGTCTTGGGAACCGCCGCAGTAAAAGCAACCATCAAGTGGGCGCACGCTCCCACGATCCTGCGACCGTTCGTGCTCCGGCAGCGGTCAATGCGGGACTTAGAGAAAGTGCGTGGATCAGAAGAGACCGAGGTCCCACCTCGGGCTCGCTATCTCCCCCGAGATGGGCCCGGGGCCACTGTCGGTACCTGAGATATGGGGTACCCCCGCGCACAGGGGAAAATGCCTAAGGAACTCGCCCTTCTCCGCAGGGAGAGCTCCGAAGGCGCCACGTGTCTGGCGGGGGCCGGACCTCCCTCTCCTCAGAGGAGAGCTCCGGGCCCGCCGCGTGGCATACAGAAGCCGGACCTCCCCCTCCGTGGGAGAGAGGTCCGAAGGTGCCACGTATCCGGCGGGGCCGGACCTCCCTCTCCTTAGAGGGGAGCTCCGGGCCCGCCACGTGGCCGACAGAAGCCGAACCTTCCCCTCCGCGGGGAGAGGTCCGGAGGCTCCACGTGTCCCGCGGACCGGACCCTCCTCTCCTCTGAGAAGGGCTCCGGGCCCGCCACGTGGCCAGAAGAACGGCGCTGCCTGCCCCCGAGCGATAGGCAGCGGGTGTAAAGACGCCCCATACCTTGCCCGTACAAGGTATTCAAGGCCCGCGTCTTCCCAAGACGCGGAGACGCGGAGCACGCCTCTGTCAGGTGCCGTTGCGCCCAGTCGCATCACAGACTGGCGCGCGGTGTCAGAACCTGCCAGCCAATAAACACCACGACAAGACATCCCATGCCGCCTGCGCCGTCATCAACCACTACGACTAGCGTGCGGCATGGGCAGGGCGGCAAGACGGAGACTCGGAAGCCTTCGCCAGAGACAACTATCGGCATAACTGCAGATACGGTAGATAACAGTCAATCTCCCCGGGACCACCTGTCGGGTCCCGGGCCCCCCTTGTAAGCCACCCGAGTCTTGGACTATAAAAGGCTCGGGTAGGCGACGATAGCAAGGATTCGCACTCTGCAACTCATACGCTAGCCATCCACTCCCAAGCTGTAACTCACCCCCAAGCTCAGGACTCCGGCCCTGAGCAGCAAGCAATACAGCGAGCTCTATAGCTCGCCGTGGACGTAGGGTTTTACGCTCCGGCGGCCTGAACTTCGTAAAACTCTCCGTGTCAAGCTCTTACTATCTCGTCCATCCGCGCAAGCTCTCCGCAAGGGACTAGCCCCACCGAAAAAAGAACCTCCGCGGGCTGCCCAGTGCAGGCCCGGGGGAAGTGTCGACCGAACACTTCGACACATACAATTTCATGGGCCAGAGTGTAAGCACACGAAAATAACATGCAATTTCGTGAGCCAGGGTGCAAGCACACGAAAATCACATAAAATTTCGTCGGTTAGCACCAGACACACGAAAATAAGTTAGAATTTCCGTCGGCCAGAAGTAGACTCACGATAATAGCTGCATGTATTTTTGTCGGCCAGAACACGGCACACAAAAATAAGGTTAGGGCTCGGGGAGACTATGATTATCTGTAGGTAATGTCGTCGGCCAGAACCCGACACACGATAATAGCTGTCGATTTTCATCGGCTACAACCCGACACACGACAATGAAGCACGTAGTTTCGTCGGCCTATCCGGCACACGACAACATAGCATGTAATTTCGTGTGTCTGAGGTGGCACACGAAAATAAAGGGGATACGACACACAAAACTAGGCGTATTGTTGTGGGTCTGAAGCGACACACGACAATAAAGGCATATAATTTTGTGGGTTTGAGGTGGCACACGAAAATAAAGGGGATACGACACACAAACCTAGGCCTATTGTCTTCGGCTTGGCTTGGCACATGACAATATATGCATATAATTTGTTGGGTTTGAGGAGGCACACCAAAATAAGCGGGATACGGCATACGAAACTAGGTGCGTTGTCGTCGGCTTATGCGCGGCTCACGACATCACGTTTATTATCGCCGGCTTGCTATTGGCTCACGACATTACCAAAAAGTTGACCTTGTCCAGACGCCGCAACAATCGCATCTCGCATATTCGGTTGCCCGCTCCTGACCTCTGCACCCCGACGCCGCTGCTCGGACTGCTCGCGAGCTATCGTCTGTCTCCAGCCCGACGCCCGTCCCCAGCCTGCCACCCGTCCCCAGCCCGCCGCCCGTCCCCTGCCCGGCGCACGCCACACCCTCCGCCGTTCCTCCAGAGCCCGGCCGCACCAGCCGCCATTCCTGCCGAGCCCGGCCGCTGTTCCTACCGAGCCCGGCCTCGGCGCGACCGGCCCGGCCCCGGCGTCGTTGCCCCGCCATGGCTCCTGCGTGGCCGCCCCGACACTACCTCTACGCGCCTCGGCCCGACGCTGTTGCTCAGCTCTGGCCCCGCCCCCTGGCGCAGCTGCTCAGCCCCGGTCGCGCTCCGGCGCCGTGCTCAGCTCCGGTCGTGCCCCGGCGCAGCTGCTCAGCCACGGTCCCTCTCCAGCGCGGTGCTCAGCTCCGTCCTTGCCCCGGCGCATCGACTCAGCCTCTGTCTCGCTCCGGCCGTGCCCCGGCGCAGCTGCTCAGCCCCTGTCCCACTTCGGCGCTGTGCTCAGCTCTGGCCCCTCCGCCGCGGAGCTGCTCAGCCCCGGCTACGCCCTGCGCCTCTGCCTCGCCGATCGACCTGGGTGGTATGTATATTTTTTGATGCAGATTGTGCCTTTATTGGAATTTAGGTATAAGATATGAATCACAACAATTCCGGACTAGGAGGTTTTAGATACATGAGTAATGTGAGTTTGAGCTTAGCAGAATCTTTATTGCTTGTTGATTATGTTTACCGGTCATGTGATACTTGTGTGCTACTTCATGAAGACACTAGTATACTCGCGCGCTCATAGCTCCACTACAGGAACCGCGAAAATAGACGACGGCCAAAAACCATCGTCTATAAGGTTACTACCGTCGTCAATAACTTATTGACGACGGTATATGGTTATAGATGATAGTTCCTGGCCGTCGTCACTAATTAGTCGTTAATAAACTTATTGACGACGGCTAAAACCAGCTGTCGTCTATAAGTTTGTCGAGCCACGTGGCTATTCAAGAAGCTTATAGACGACGGCCAGCAGTTGGTCGTCGTCAATAAGGTCTATTATAGACGACGGTACAGCTGGTAATGAGGTCATGTCTAGCATTCACTCATCTTCAAATGAAAATCCACTTGATATAGCTGGTCCAATTACAAGGAGTAGAGCTAAACAATTGCAGAAGAAAATTCATTCTCAGGTGAACGCTAACCTTATGTTTAATAATCAGTCTATGTTGAATGAGCCTATGCTTTTGAGTTCTTGTTTCAATGTCCTTAGGAATGATGAAGTGTATGAACCAGCATGAGATCAAGATGGATTCAAACCTCTGGACATCTGAACCGAGAAGCCTATGGTGTGCATGAATAAAATGGTGGTTCATCACCTTAGCATGGGAATGCAACCAGAAGCTAGATGACTGATACATGGTACGAATTCCAAGCATCACTGCGGACACAATACAAGGAGTTAGACGGTGTTCTATAAGTAGATGGAATTGTCTTCAAGTCTACTTTACAGCCCATCAAACGGTTCATTATTTGGATGTCTTAATAAGTAGTTATGCTCATTTTAGTAACTGCTGCCAGGAGCTGAAAAGACGCGCGAACCAGCCACGAAATCCACTAGAGCATGCGCATCCAGCCATTTACTCAAAGCTGAACGCCCCTATATCTATATATATCTTATACTAGACAATGAAAAGGGAGATCTTATTTTTATTAAATTCAGAATACACAAACTCGTGGAGTTTTGTTTATGTGTGAGTCTTGAGAGACTTGCAATATTTGTTCTTTCAATTCCTGAAGGAGTTGTAGAACGCCGAACAGCGGTTCACCCAGTTCGTGCCTTTACGTCTATAGGGCGTGATTGCATGGGCTGTTTCGTCGATACGTGGAAGGGTGATTGTCTCGGTAGTTCGTCGCGTGGACAGCCTCGCGGTGCGCTGCCTCTTCACCAGGTCACGCAGCGACAATTTATTAAGTTCGCAGATCCTACGAGAAGATCGGGCCACAACAACTTGTTACACATGCTGCCTAGGCGGTATCACAGCCTCCGTTTTCTCAGTAGGATTATTCTTGCTTTTGGTAGGATAGATTTTTATATACCTACTGTCCACTAATAGCCAAAAAGAAAACCTACAGCCCAAATTTATACGTGCTACTGATTTTGTAGTTTGCTTTATCGAGTTTTAACCCTTTAAGATTTGTCTAGTTGCTGAATTTTTTTTCTTTTCCACATCGCTCTAGTTGTTATCTTTGTTCTAATCATCAAATCGCTTGCTGCATATACCCACCCATTCCACCCTTGTTTTCTACCCGCCACAAATTCCCCACCCGAGTTTCTTGTTTTTGTGCTGCACCAGCCATCTTAGTTGATCCTTATTGTCCCTTTTAGTTGAAAGTTGTGCTGCACTTGTCACAAAGATTAAAAGAAAAGATGTATATGGGTCCAAAGAAAGACTGAAAACAACGGGTTCTTGCTCAAAAAAAAGGAAAGAAGAAATAAAAGAGAATTATGTTCAGCACATCCAAAGGGGTTTGGGCAACAATAAGTTTTGGTTGATGTATTTGGTGTTCATCTATCCACTTCCTACATCTTGTTTCTACATCTTTGTGCATCTTTTCCTTTATATTCAGCAACTTAGACTTGTGTTTTTGGATTATTATTCGGTTTTGCATCACTACATTTTTCAGCGCATTCCACTTACATATTACCCCACCAAGCTCCACTTAAAACGCACCGTGAGTTGTTCTACCGTCGTCGCTGTTACAATCACTCTTCCACTATAAATTGCAGCCCGGTTCTTGCTCTTTTCAGGGAGAGAAAGAACTTGTTTTGTCAGTGGTGAGGGAGTGATTCCACATATATTACTTTCTTCCTTTGTTACTAACATGGCAGGAATGAAGATTCCCCTTCTCACACTGTTTCTGGTCAAGAAATTCAGGAAATACGTGCACAAATGCAATAATTGATGCAGGGGATGCAAGCGCTTCAACGATTACTACAGCAGCAACATGGGGAGCATCCACCTCATGATGATGAACACATTGAGGATGATGATCAACATGCCGGTAGCGGTGGTGGTGGCCGTGGCCGAGGATTCGCTGCTGGTTTTGATAACTTTGCAGGTGGCCGTGGCCGAGGATTTGCTGCTGGTTTTGGTCATGCACGACGTGTTCCTGTTGGGCATCCTCCTGATTTTGATGCTGAAACATTTTCAAATTATAGTGCTGAACATGGAGGTGATCCTTATGGTCGCCGTGGTGCATATGATGATCATGGTGGTGACAACTTTGGCTGTTTTGGAGCCCGTGGTCGTTATGGTGATCACCGTCGCCGTCATCATGAACGACGTCATAATGATGATGGTTTGGACAAGGTTAAAGTGTCCATTCCTCCATTCAGCGGCAAGGAGAATGCTGATGATTACTTTGAATGGGAAACCAAAGTGAAGTAACTATTAGATTTGTATGAATACCCTGCTGAAAAGAAGGAAAAGCTTGCAGCCATTGAGTTTAAAGGTGTAACACCCCAAAAATCTTGTTAAGAACCTAAATCATGTTAAGAGGGGAATTTAAAATTTTTTTGGACGTGTTGCATGTTTTGCAAAAATTCAAATTCAAACTGGAATTCAAATTAAACTCAAAACAGAAAAGAAATAGAAAAAGAAAAAGAAAAATAGAAAAAAAACCGGCCAGTGGGCCGAAACCCACCAGCCGGCCCACCCAGCAACCGCGCTAGCCCGCAGCCGCGCGCGCTGTTTCCTTCCGCTGACAGGTGGGACCCACCAGCTTGTCTTCTACCTCGCGCCGCGCCGGACTCCCTCTCACCCGAATCAAAACCGATCGGGATTTCTGCGTATCCCCGCTGAATTCTGTTCGTAGGCGACGCGGACTTGATCTAAACCACCCCGCCGCCTTTCCCCGTCTATAAAAACCCCGGCCTCGTTCTGTTTTTCCCACGCGATCCGCCGATTTTCCTCCGGTGAGAACCGAGACTTCTCCGGCGAATTCTGGCCGGTCTAAGCTCGGAAATTCCGATCTAACTCGCTGGTCTTGATCCACCGCCTCCGGGGAACCTTGCAGGTGCAGAAAACTCGGTGACTTGCGGTGTAAACACAGCGCCGACGAGCGTCGCCGTGGTTTCACCTCGGACCTCGTCGCCGATCACTTTCCAGGACCTCCGAGCTCAAGAAAACCCCCGAGGTGAGATCCCCGACCTCCCCTCTACCGATCTATGCCATAAAATCACAGTTCTAGGAAGAATTCCCGAAGATCCGAAAGTTTCCGGCGAGATCGCCGCTTCCCGCCGCCGTGCACCGCCGGCAGCGCCGCCCGCGCTCGATCAGAGCGACGTGGCCACTTGTGCGCCGTTTATTTTAAATCGCACGGTAGGGTTTAAATCCCCGCGTACCGGTTCGACGTTATAATCTTAGCCGTCGGTTTAAAATCAGACGGTCCACGTCAGCCCCGCGTTATAAAGACTGGAAATCTTACGTGCTACCCCCTGGGGTTCTCGGGAAATAAGAGCTAGCCCCAGAAACTTCTGATCTAGCCCCTGGAACTTCAGAAAATCATGTAAATTTATTTAAAAATCAGTTTTAGCCCCTGGACTTAATAAAAATTAGCAAAACCCCTCTGATAAGTGTAGCTAGACCCCTGGAAATTCTGAAAATAATATTATAGACCCTGTAGTGGGGTGAGTTTACTTTTTAGCCCTGTTTAGTATTTAATTTAGGAAATTGAATATGTGGCTAGTGTTAAAAAAAATTTAAAAGTGGGACAAACATATTGTCAAAATTTAATTAAAGACTTTCTCAGTATTTAGGAAACTTTGGAGTGAGATAAAAACATATTTTGGGCTGAATTGAATCTGTTTAATTTGTTATTCACATTTAGGGACACATTTTTAAGTAATGAATAGTTTTAGAAAATAGGGAAAATAATTGTGAAATAGTTTACATCAGAGGCCAAGGTCAAAATATGTTATTAAATTATTTAGGACCAGAACCTATTCTGTTTAGATGATGTGTTTTACTATTTTCATAATAAAGTACGCATTTATGCATAGGAAAATAAATCTGAAAATATAGCAACTAGTAAATGATAAATGAAGTTTCTAAAATCCAAAGAATTCAGTTTAGGGTTGGTAGAAATTATGAAGACACATATGGAGAAGGAAAATACCTTTCATGCATACTTGATAGCTAAAAGGTGTAGTAATTGAATATAAGGAATTTATTTAAATTGGAAACTCATATATATAGTATGTAAGTATAAATGTGAACACAAAAGTAGGAATCATATACACATGATTAAAAGTGCATGCAAGCCACAAATCAACACACATGGAGTGACCACAACACATATAATGGAGAATGACTTTCATAAATATGAATGTGTGGTTTGTATGAAGAGGAAGTGTGAACTATGTCTTATGGATTGTTGTTTTTCTTTGTTATGTGTGATGGTATGATGTAGAACCTGCTCAAGAGCAAGTTATTCCTTTCCAAGATCAGGACTACCCATTTCAAGAGCAGCAGGAAGGAGGCAAGTGTCCTTGACCACTTTGATCCTATACTAGGATGTTTAGATAGAATTATTTGCATTGTCAATTGAAATATGAAACCCATGCTAGGAAGTTTCCCTAGAATTGCATTACCTTGTTTCATTGTAGCTTGGGTTGGGATTTCTTTTATCATGTCATTTATTATGCATATGCTTAGCCATGCTTAGAATGGAATATTTGGGATATGAGATCATCAGTTTATTTACCATACTCTTGAATGAGATATTGTGAGTTATGTAGAGGTAGGGATCAAGGCAAGTTGGATGTTTTGGTTGTGTGCTGGGTGCACGAGACTCGGGTTTGTGTTTAGTACTTGTCTGGATCCTAAGGACCGGTTCATGGAGCATGTAACCTGGCTTTACCGTGCCAACCACATGCTGAGATGGGGCAACTTGGCCAATTAATTAGGTGTATCCCCGGCGTAGTATGGGTGTGTTGGATGGTGCGGGGAATAGGTGTCAGCTGGACTACCATATGAACCGCAAGGCTCAAGAGGGGGCCACTGCAGCGGGGTTGGAACCTCTTGTATGCTGTTAGGGGTGAAACCTCAGTGGGCCCACGCTCATCGGGAATCCCTTTGTAAAGGCTTCGTAGTGATCTCCTGGCTACACACCTGGGAAGTGTGAATGTGGTTCGTGGCCACTGGCATAATGGAGGTTCTTTTAGTCCACCCGGCAACGGGGGATGAAATCACTACATGTGGATACATGTGCTGCAAACTCTGCAGAGTCAAAACTGTCATGACAGCCGTGCTCACGGTCAAGAGCGGCTTGGACTTATTCATGATTAGAGGATTGATGGTTTTGGAAGTTGTGGATGTTAAGCGGGGAGCTTAACATTGGAAATGATGTTATGGTTATTTGATTATGATGATGGGATGAGAGATTGGGACCTTTTACCTGTGTAGTAATGTAGGTGCTTAATAAGCTAGGGTGATAGGTATTAATTGCGTAGTGCTTTAACCATGAGTTCAACCTCTCCTTGTTCTAGCCATGCATGATATAATTTTCCCACACTTGCTGAGTACCATTGGTACTCAATCTTGCATATTTTGTTGGTTTATATTGCCGCTCAGGTCAAGATAATGAGGTAGTGTATAATGACCAAGACTTTGGACCCGAAGAAGGTTTCTAGGTTCATGGAGACCCCCGGGCAACGCCTGTGATGGAGCCCTCAAGAATAATATTCCGCTGCTAGTTTATTTACTTATGAACTTATTATTGTTCATCGAGACATTTACTATGTAAGACTTACTTATATTCGACACCTGGCTTGTAATAAATGATGCTTCACTATTTGTCATCACATGTATGAGAAAATGATCCTGGCATACATGTGATATTCACTTGGTTGATCTTCGGAAAAACCGGGTGTGACAGAGGTGGTATCAGAGCCAAGGTTGCCCGTAGGAACGTGGACCTAGGTAGAAATGGACGTATTTAAGGGCCCTATTTTCTTAAAAACTATTTTACAAGGTGTGTTGAAAAGTGTTATTTAAGGGAGTCACTTTCTTCATCTTACCCCAGCTTCCATTCAAAATAGGATTTTTGTCTAAGAGTCTATCTAACCTAATTTTAAATTCTTTTTGTTTTAGATGGTTCGCATGATTCGCACCGCTCGCAAGTCCACAGAAGGGAGAGTTCCCGTAGTTGCCCTTGCCCAAAGAGAGGAGAGCTGTCCGGTGACGTACCTTTCCTACGGATTGGTAGTAGGAGGCTTGTTGCGCCGTCTTCGACGTATGCTCGAAGCCGCCGGCAATACGGGCAAGCTAATCATCCACTATAACTCCACCAGGACCATCCGTGAAAAGAGGGAAGAATGGAGTTCAGAGATGAGGATTATACACGAAAATCACCTGCTTAAGATTCACCACTCTCCAGCTTGTCGAGCGACACAGGTCGATGCGGAGAAGGATGTCACCTGGGAGGCCATCACCTGCCAGAGTCACATCTATCGTCGCCACCTGGACAGGACTGAGTACATGTATGTCCTCCAGCGTGAGAGTGGTACAACGGAGTATAAGTACCCGCCAGTGCAGCAAGGGACTTCCCATGAGCACATGGACTTGTGCTTGGAGGATGCTGCTATGCTCAGCACTCGACTGCAGGAGTGTCAGCAAGAGCTTCAGGATGTTCGGGACACCCTGAAGGAAACAGAGGCGTTGCTGCGAGCCTGCCTGAGGGCGAGAGAAAGAGGAGATGGGAATGAACTGTGTGTCACCGCGAATGATACATGGACTCCTGACTCCCCAGATCGTCGGGCGATAAGGCGTCGTCGCACTTCTCCACCAGCAGCCTCCCCACCCAAAGCAGAGTCAGAAGGAAGCCGAAATGATGAGGAAGATCCCGAGGAGCCAGCTCAAGAAAATGAATAGTGTAGAGTCCTTCCCTTAGTTAGCAAGATGTTGAATAGTCGAGTTGTTAAGTTAAGTTAATGGTGTGTTAATGCTTGGTGTGTGACGTGAGTTGTGGAAGCCATGAGCAATTGTCCACAGCCTCGTCTTTAGATTGTTTTGCTTTGGTGTGAGAATCCACGTGAAATAATATTGCATTTATTTTTGTGTGAGAAATGAACCCTCAGAAAAGTATAACAAAGCCTCAACACTTCAAAGTACAAACAAATGAAAGTAGTAAGATGATACTACATGCTTTCAAATTAACATTGGTTGATTCTGCCAGATGGCCGGAAGAGGAAAAGGACGTGCTGCCAACCCCGCCAACAACAACGATGAGGCATGCAACCCTCATCTTTCTGGAGGCCAGGCCGGGGTGGTCGCCGTGAAGAAGTTGATCCCCTCCACCAAATGCTGGAGAATCAAAATCAACTCATCCAGAACTTGACTCAAGTGGTGGCCAACTTGCATCAAGTTCCACCTCCACAAGCTGCACCACGCCAACCAAGGTTGAGTGAGTTTCTAGGAACTCAACCTCCAAAGTTCGCAAGTGCTGCTGAACCTCTGGAGGCAGATGATTGGCTGAACACCATTGAAAGTAAGATGAGGATCATACAGTGCCAATGGTATGAGAGGGTGCTGTTTGCCTCTCATCAATTGCATGTACCTGCTGCTGATTGGTGGACCGCCTATGTGGCCGCCCATCATGACCCTGAGAACATCACTTGGGAAGAGTTCAAGCGTAGCTTCCGCAACCATTACATCCCAAGAGGTGAACTCAAAAATAAGAGTAAGGAGTTTTTAGGACTGCAGCAGGGAAACATGACGGTGAGGGAATACCTCACTAAATTTACTCAACTATCCCGTTATGCCCCACGGGACATAGAGACTGATGAGCAGAAACAAGATTGTTTCGTGGAGGGACTTACCGCAGAAATGCAGTGTGCAATGTCCTCAAATGAGTATGAAAGCTTCCAAAAGATGGTGGACAGAGCGTTTATGGTAGAAAGGAAGCTAAAGGCCTTGGAAAATGAGAATAAGAGGAAGGTCGGGTGGTCACATCAAGCCTCAGGGAGCAACACCCGCCCACGTCTGATGCAGCAACCTGCAGGGCAGACGAACCGTGCTGCGGTACCCTACTCAGCACCAAGAGGGTACAACCCGAACTACAGGCCTCCGGCAGCACCAATACAGCCACAACGTCAGTTCGTACAGCAGCCTCGCCCCGCATACCCACCTCGACCAGCAGTGCAGGGACCTCCAAACCAACCCCAAGACAGCAAAGGTCAGGCATCTAAGGTTGGGGTGCAATGTTTTAGCTGCGGTGAAGTGGGGCACTACGCCCATAAATGCCCAAAGAAGAAGCCCGCGCAGCCACAACAGCAGAATGTGATGCGAGGACGGGTGAACCACGTCACTATGGAGGAAGCGCAAGAGGCACCCGACGTTGTAGTTGGTAAGTTTCCTGCCAATTTACACCTTGCAACCCTGCTGTTTTATTCTAGTGCTACCCACTCATTCATTGCTCAAGGGTTTGTTAAGAAGCATGACCTAGCAACAACACAAATGAACCATATGCTAGCCGTAAACTCTCCGGGTGGAGAAATAAGGATAAGACAAGTGTGTCCCAAAGTGAACCTAGACATTAATGGGGTAGTATTTACTGCTAACCTCATAGTGATAGATTCACAAGGGATAGATATTATCTTGGGTATGGATTGGTTGACAAAACATAAAGGAATCATCCATTGTTCGACCAGAACGGTGGAACTAACTCACCCTAGTGGCACAAGAGTAAAGTTCATAACAATACACGAGTCTAGGAGGGACATTAAATTAAATCAAGTTGAGGTGAAAGTGGAGGAGATCAGGACCATCAGGGAATATCCAGATGTTTTTCTGGAGGAGTTGCCAGGTATGCCTCCCGATCGTGAAGTGGAATTTGCAATTGAACTAGTGCCTGGAACAGCCCCGATATACAAGAGACCTTATCGGATGGACTCCAAGCAGCTGGGAGAACTCAAGGATCATTTGAGAGAATTGACGGAGAAGGGGTATATTCGTCCTAGTTCCTCACCATGGGAGCTCCGGTGATATTTGTGCCCAAGAAGGACGGAACCCAAAGGTTATGCGTGGATTACCGTGTCTTGAATGAGGTAACCATTAAGAACAAGTACCCATTACCCCGCATTGAAGACTTGTTTGATCAATTGAGAGGCGCTTGTGTGTTCTCGAAAATTGATCTCAGGTCCGGATACCACCAACTCAAGATAAGACAATCTGATATTCCCAAGACAGCTTTCGTATCTCGATACGGACTGTATGAATACACTGTCATGCCTTTCGGGCTAACTAATGCCCCGGCATACTTCATGTATCTCATGAACAAGGTATTCATGGAACATCTGGACAAATTTGTGGTGGTTTTCATAGATGACATTCTTGTCTTCTCCAAAGGTGAAGAAGAACATGAGAAACATCTAAGGTTGGTGTTGCAGAGGCTAAGAGAACACCAACTATATGCCAAATTGAGCAAGTGTGAGTTTTGGCTGAAGAGAGTTCCCTTCTTAGGACACATAATCTCGGAGGGAGGAATCTCCGTAGATCCCGCCAAAATCGAGGATATACAGAAGTGGAAGACACCTAAAAATGTCGGGGAAGTTCGAAGCTTTTTGGGATTGGCTGGATATTATCGACGGTTTATTGAGGGATTCTCTAAGATCTCGAGACCTCTCACCAAACTGTTAGAGAAGGGAATCACATTGACATGGACGCCGCAGTGCGAGGCGAGTTTTCAGGAGTTAAAGGAAAGATTGACAACAGCCCCAGTGCTCGTTATGCCAGATATGCAGAAGAACTTTACGGTGTACTGCGATGCCTCTGGAAACGGGTTGGGATGTGTTCTCATGCAAGAAGGGCATGTCGTGGCATATGCATCCCGGCAGCTTCGGAAGCACGAGAAGAACTATCCTGCACATGACCTAGAACTAGCCGCAGTGGTACACGCGTTGAAAATTTGGCGGCACTATTTGATGGGGAAGAGGACAGAGATATATACGGATCATAAGAGTTTGAAGTACATTTTCACACAGCCAGACCTCAACCTCAGACAAATGAGATGGTTAGAGCTAATCAATGACTTTGATGTGGGCATCAACTATCATCCTGGGAAAGCAAACGTCATGGCCGATGCTTTAAGTCGGAAAGTGCAGGTCAATAAGTTGAGCTTGAAGGACATGCCTGTAGAATTGAAGAACGAGGTTATAAGGCTCAATCTATGCCTTGTGAATAGTGGTGAAGCCATCGCCATGGAAGTTCACTCCACACTAGAGCGAGACATACGCGAGGGTCAAAAGAATGACGAGAAGATACAAGAGATCAGACAACTCATCAAGGAAAATAAAGCTCCTGGCTTTAGAGAGGAAGAACAAGGAACGGTGTGGCACGGGAAAAGAATCTGTGTGCCAGAAGTAAAGGAGATCCGTGAATTGATTTTGAAGGAGGCTCATGATTCTAACTATTCCATTCATCCTGGGAGTACGAAGATGTATTAGGACCTCAAGAGCAGGTATTGGTGGTATGGCATGAAGCGAGATGTCGCAGAACATGTTGCCCTATGTGACACATGTCAGTTGGTGAAAGTAGAACATCAACGACCCGCGGGATTATTGCAACCACTCAAAGTGCCTGAATGGAAATGGGAAGAAATCAGCATGGATTTCATCGTGGGATTGCCTAGAACCCAATCAGGGTATGATTCGATATGGGTCATCATTGACAGGCTAACCAAGGTAGCTCACTTCATCCCCGTGAAGGAAAGCTACAGCGGATCCAAATTGGCAGAGTTGTATATGTCAAGGATCGTGTGTTACCATGGAGTGCCAAAGAAGATTGTGTCGGATCGAGGGACACAGTTCACCTCGAGGTTCTGGCAGAAGTTGCACGAAACCATGGGAACCCATCTGAACTTTAGTTCCGCCTATCATCCCCAAACTGATGGGCAGACGGAAAGAACCAATCAGATCCTTGAAGATATGCTAATGGCATGTGCACTCAAAAACAATCGGAGTTGGGACAAGAACTTACCGTATGTGGAGTTTTTCTATAACAACAGCTATCAAGCTAGTATGAAGATGTCACCGTTTGAAGCTTTGTACGGGAGGAAGTGCAGAACTCCCCTATTTTGGAACCAAACAGGGGAAAGTAAAGTGTTTGGTCCAGAAGTACTACAAGAAGGCGAGGCGAAGGTGAGGGAAATTCGCAATAACTTGAGGATAGCACAGACACGCCAAAAGAGCTATGCCGATGTACGAAGAAGAGAGCTCGTTTTCAACGTGGGGGACTATGTCTATCTCAAGGTGTCCCCTATCAGAGGACTTCGTCGGTTCAAGGTGAAAGGGAAGTTGTCACCTCGATACATCGGACCCTTTCAAGTTTTGGAGAGGAAAGGCGAAGTGGCGTATCAACTAGAATTACCGGCTCGTCTATCGGATGTGCATGATGTATTCCATGTGTCACAACTCAAGAAATGCCTGAGGGCGCCTGGAGAGGTGTTACCCATGAATGAAGTGAACGTAGCTGAGGATTTGTCTTATGCCGAGCAACCATACAAGATTTTGGAGACAATGGAACGCCTCACCAGAAATAAAAGAATCTGGATGTGCAAGGTGCAGTGGAAGCATCACTCAGAAGAGGAAGCCACCTGGGAGCGGGAAGATGAGCTCAAGGCACAATTTCCGGAATTGTTTTCTTAGAAACACCAATCTCGAGGACGAGATTTCTTTTAAGGGGGTAGAGCTGTAACACCCCAAAAATCTTGTTAAGAACCTAAATCATGTTAAGAGGGGAATTTAAAAATTTTTGGACGTGTTGCATGTTTTGCAAAAATTCAAATTCAAACTGGAATTCAAATTAAACTCAAAACAGAAAAGAAATAGAAAAAGAAAAAGGAAAACAGAAAAAAACCGGCCAGTGGGCCGAAACCCACCAGCCGGCCCACCCAGCAACCGCGCTAGCCCGCAGCCGCGCGCGCTGTTTCCTTCCGCTGACAGGTGGGACCCGCCAGCTCGTCTTCTACCTCGCGCCGCGCCGGACTCCCTCTCACCTGAATCAAAACCGATCGGGATTTCTGCGTATCCCCGCTGAATTCTGTTCGTAGGCGACGCGGACTTGATCTAAACCACCCCGCCGCCTTTCCCCGTCTATAAAAACCCCGGCCTCGTTCTGTTTTTCCCACGCGATCCGCCGATTTTCCTCCGGTGAGAACTGAGACTTCTCCGGCAAATTCTGGCCGGTCTAAGCTCGGAAATTCCGATCTAACTCGCTGGTCTTGATCCACCGCCTTCGGGGAACCTTGCAGGTGCAGAAAACTCAGTGACTTGCGGTGTAAACACAGCGCCGACGAGCGTCGCCGTGGTTTCACCTCGGACCTCGTCGCCGATCACTTTCCAGGACCTCCGAGCTCAAGAAAACCCCCGAGGTGAGATCCCCGACCTCCCCTCTACCGATCTATGCCATAAAATCACAGTTCTAGGAAGAATTCCCGAAGATCCGAAAGTTTCCGGCGAGATCGCCGCTTCCCACCGCCGTGCGCCGCCCGCGCTCGATCAGAGCGACGTGGCCGCTTGTGCGCCGTTTATTTTAAATCGCACGGTAGGGTTTAAATCCCCGCGTACCGGTTCGACGTTATAATCTTAGCCGTCGGTTTAAAATCGGACGGTCCACGTCAGCCCCGCGTTATAAAGACTGGAAATCTTACGTGCTACCCCCTGGGGTTCTCGGGAAATAAGAGCTAGTCCCGGAAACTTCTGATCTAGCCCCTGGAACTTCAGAAAATCATGTAAATTCATTTAAAAATCAGTTTTAGCCCCTGGACTTAATAAAAATTAGCAAAACCCCTCTGATAAGTGTAGCTAGACCCCTGGAAATTCTGAAAATAATATTATAGACCCTGTAGTGGGGTGAGTTTACTTTTTAGCCCTGTTTAGTATTTAATTTAGGAAATTGAATATGTGGCTAGTGTTAAAAAAATTAAAAAGTGGGACAAACATATTGTCAAAATTTAATTAAAGACTTTCTCAGTATTTAGGAAACTTTGGAGTGAGATAAAAACATATTTTGGGCTGAATTGAATTTGTTTAATTTGTTATTCACATTTAGGGACACATTTTTAAGTAATGAATAGTTTTAGAAAATAGGGAAAATAATTGTGAAATAGTTTACATCAGAGGCCAAGGTCAAAATATGTTATTAAATTATTTAGGACCAGAACCTATTCTGTTTAGATGATGTGTTTTACTATTTTCATAATAAAGTACACATTTATGCATAGGAAAATAAATCTAAAAATATAGCAACTAGTAAATGATAAATGGAGTTTCTAAAATCCAAAGAATTCAGTTTAGTATTGGTAGAAATTATGAAGACACATATGGAGAAGGAAAATACCTTTCATGCATACTTGATAGCTAAAAGGTGTAGTAATTGAATATAAGGAATTTATTTAAATTGGAAACTCATATATATAGTATGTAAGTATAAATGTGAACACAAAAGTAGGAATCATATACACATGATTAAAAGTGCATGCAAGCCACAAATCAACACACATGGAGTGACCACAACACATATAATGGAGAATGACTTTCATAAATATGAATGTGTGGTTTGTATGAAGAGAAAGTGTGAACTATGTCTTATGGATTGTTGTTTTTCTTTGTTATGTGTGATGGTATGATGTAGAACCTGCTCAAGAGCAAGTTATTCCTTTCCAAGATCAGGACTACCCATTTCAAGAGCAGCAGGAAGGAGGCAAGTGTCCTTGACCACTTTGATCCTATACTAGGATGTTTAGATAGAATTATTTGCATTGTCAATTGAAATATGAAACCCATGCTAGAAAGTTTCCCTAGAATTGCATTACCTTGTTTCCTTGTAGCTTGGGTTGGGATTTCTTTTATCATGTCATTTATTATGCATATGCTTAGCCATGCTTAGAATGGAATATTTGGGATATGAGATCATCAGTTTATTTTACCATACTCTTGAATGAGATATTGTGAGTTATGTAGAGGTAGGGATCAAGGCAAGTTGGATGTTTTGGTTGTGTGCTGGGTGCACGAGACTCGGGTTTGTGTTTAGTACTTGTCTGGATCCTAAGGACCGGTTCATGGAGCATGTAACCTGGCTTTACCGTGCCAACCACATGCTGAGATGGGGCAGCTTGGTCAATTAATTAGGTGTATCCCCGGCGTAGTATGGGTGTGTTGGATGGTGCGGGGAATAGGTGTCAGCTGGACTACCATATGAACCGCAAGGCTCAAGAGGGGGCCACTGCAGCGGGGTTGGAGCCTCTTGTATGCTGTTAGGGGTGAAACCTCAGTGGGCCCACGCTCGTCGGGAATCCCTTTGTAAAGGCTTCGTAGTGATCTCCTGGCTACACACCTGGGAAGTGTGAATGTGGTTCGTGGCCACTGGCATAATGGAGGTTCTTTTAGTCCACCCGGCAACGGGGGATGAAATCACTACATGTGGGTACAGTGGTGCAAACTCTGCAAAGTCAAAACTGTCATGACAGCCGTGCTCACGGTCAAGAGCGGCTTGGACTTATTCATGATTAGAGGATTGATGGTTTTGGAAGTTGTGAATGTTAAGCGGGGAGCTTAACATTGGAAATGATGTTATGGTTATTTGATTATGATGATGAGATGGGAGATTGGGACCTTTTCACCTGTGTAGTAATGTAGGTGCTTAATAAGCTAGGGTGATAGGTATTAATTGCGTAGTGCTTTAACCATGAGTTCAACCTCTCCTTGTTCTAGCCATGCATGATATAATTTTCCCACACTTGCTGAGTACCATTGGTACTCAACCTTGCATATTTTGTTGGTTTATATTGCTGCTCAGGTCAAGATAATGAGGTGGTGTATAATGACCAAGACTTTGGACCCGAAGAAGGTTTCTAGGTTCATGGAGACCCCCGGGCAACGCTTGTGATGGAGCCCTCAAGAATAATATTCCGCTGCTAGTTTATTTACTTGTGATGAACTTATTATTGTTCATCGAGACATTTACTATGTAAGACTTACTTATATTTGACACCTGGCTTGTAATAAATGATGCTTCACTATTTGTCATCACATGTATGAGAAAATGATCCTGGCATACATGTGATATTCACTTGGTTGATCTTCGGAAAAACCGGGTGTGACAAAAGGCTATGCCATAACTTGGTGGAATCAGGTCCGTACTGAATATCAAAGAGTTGGGCATATTCGTATAAATTGGGAAGACATGAAGAGAGAAATGCGACGTCGTTTTGTTCCTGCATATTATTCTCGTGACCTACATTTGAAGCTGAAATGTCTTGTGCAAGGTACTCGTACTGTTGATGAATATTTTCAAGAATTGGAAATGTGTTTATATCGTACAGGGATAACTAAAGATGAGGAATCCACAATGGCCCGGTTTATGGTTGGTCTCAATAAATCCATTGCTGATAAAGTGGATATGACAAATTACACTTGTCTCACTGAGTTGGTTCATTTTGCAAAGAGGGCTGAACGACAAGTTGCTACGTCTTACAAATACAATGCTTCATGGTGTCATTCCCAACAGCAAGGAGATGCCACTCCTCAATTCCAACAGCAAGGAGCTGCAACGCCCAAATCCTCATCGCGTGGAACAAATAGATCCATTCCACCTTCTTCCAAACAATTGGATGCGAAAGGTAAAACTGTGAGTTCAAATCAGCCCACTTCTTCTACTGCAGCCACCCAACGCAAGACAAGCAAGATTGAGTGTTTTAAGTGTGGTGGTCATGGGCATAAACAAGCTGAATGTCCTAATCGTCATACTATTATTGCCCTTGCTGATGGTTCTTATGATTCACAAAGTGAAGAGGAGGACGAGTTTACCAATGTATTTACAGATTTTAATCTTGACACTTGTGAGTATTCAGTAGAGGATGGTACATTTGAGCTAGGTCTGAATTGTTTAGCGATTCAACCTATTCCAACTTTGTTCCCAATGACATGTTACAAGATGTTATTTCTCCATCTTCTGATGAGATTACTAGTGCTGATTTTGATGAGTTGTTTGCTGATTTTCTTGCTTTCGAGCCTTCTACAATGAATACACCATCTCCTTCTTTGGTGGTTAGGAGAGTTCTTTCCACTCAGTTTGTTGCAGCTGAACAAGGACAACGCCATAATTTATTTCAGTCCCGATGCAAAGTGCAAGGCCAAGTGTGCTGTTTCATCATAGATGGTGGGAGCTGCAATAATATTGTTAGTGCTTTGCTAGTTGAGAAGTTTGGTTTGCAGCCACGTCGCCATCCACATCCGTACCATATGCAATGGCTGAATAATTCCGGGACAGTTAAGGTTTCAGCCATGATTCGTTTGTCATTTTCCATTGGTGGTTATCATGGAGAGGTGGATTGTGATATTGTCCTCATGCAAGCATGTCATTTGCTGCTTGGTCGGCCCTGGATATTTGATGTGGACTCGGTGCATTTTGGACGGTCTAACAAATACACTTTCATTCACAATGACAAGAAGGTGGTTCTTGTTCCATTATCTCCAGAGGAGATACATACTTCAGATATGGCTCGCAAGAAAAGAGAGGAATCAGACAAAAGAAAATTGAGTGAGACCCTCAACCCAAGTAAGGGAGAGAATTCTAACCCATCCAGCCACATAAAGCCTCATGCCAATCCTAAACAGCCACGCCACACTGAGTGTCTCTTTGTGAGCAAGAGTGATTTGAGAGAAGTGAGAGACACCACAGCCTCATTCTTTGTGCTCTTGCACAAGGAGGTCTGTCGAAGTGTGTAGCCGACAATTCCTCCGGGCCTGCTCTGGGCAGCCTGCGGAGGTTCTTTTTCGGAGGGGCTAGTCACTCGCGGATTGCTTCAGCGTTAGGGACGATTTAGGGAGAAGCTTGACACGGGGGTTTTTACGTGGTTCAGGCCGCTGGAGCATAAAACCCTACGTCCACGGTGAGCAGAGTTGCTCGCTGTATTGCTTGCTGCTCAGAACCGAAGTCCTGAGCTTGAGGGTGTGAGATGTCGAATGGGTAGAGTGCGAGGGTGCGTAAGAGGCGAACCCCTGCTAACGTCGCCTACCCGAGCCTTTAATAGTCCAAGGCTCGTGCGGCTTACAAGGTGGGCCCAGGACCCGACAGGCGGTCCCGGGGAGATTGCCTGCCATCTACCGTATCTGCAGTTACGCTGGTAGTTGTCTCTGGCGAAGGCTTCCGAGTTTTCGTTCTGCCGCCCTGCCCATGCCGCAAGCTATTCGTAGTGGTTGATGATGGCGGGGGCGGCAGGGGATGTCTTGTCGCTGTGTTTATTGGCGGGCAGGCTCTGACACGGCGCGTCAGTCTGCGATGTGACTGGGTGCAACGGCACCTGACAGAGGCGTGCTCAGCGTCTCCGCGCCTTGGGAAGGCGCGGGCCTTGAATACCTTGTACGGGCAAGGTATGACACGTCTTTACTCTTGCTGCCTACCGCTCGGGGGCAGACAGCGTTGCTCTGCTGGCCACGTGGCGGGCCCGGAGCTCTCCTCTGAGGAGAGGGAGTCCCGTCCCCGTGGGTCACATGGAGCCCTCGGAGCTCTCCCCGCGAAGGGGGGAGGTCCGGCTTCTTCTGGCCACGTGGCGGGCCCGGAGCTCTCCTCTGAGGAGAGGGAGGTCCGGCCCCATAGGACACGCGGAGCCTCCGGAGCTCTCCCCGTGGAGGGGGGAGGTCCGGCTCAGTTGGCCACGTGGCGGGTCCGGAGCTCTCCTCTGAGGAGAGGGAGGTCCTTAGGCATTTCCCCCTGTGCGCTGGGGTACCCCGTATCGAGGGTACCGACAGTGGCCCCCGGGCCCATCTCGGGGGAGATAGCGAGCCCGAGGTGGGTCCTCCGTCTCTTCCATTCCGTGCACCTTCTCTAAGACCCGCATTGATCGTTGCCGGGGCACGAACAGTCGCAGGATCGTGGGAGCGTGTGCCCACTTGATGGTTGCTTTTACTGCGGCGGTTCCCAAGGCTGCCACTTCTGCACGTCGCAGCGCTTTTTTCGGGAACCGCCGAAGCGTCTTGCCGGCTCGTCCCCTTGGGAGACTGACTTCTTGGCCCACCGCTTCAGCTAGACGACTTGGGTCCACTTGTCACCGGCGCTTAGTCTTGGAGCCGAAGCGGTTGCCCAATCTGCTTATTCGAATAGTTTCGAATCGCTTTGAATCGCACCTGGGAAGTTTTAAAAGGGGATCTTACCCGCATCGCGGCTTCCCTTCGCACTTCCCAACGCTTGCGCCTTCCTTGAGTTCTTGCGCCTTTGTCCTCTCCGTTCTTAAGCTCTCTCCTGCCATGGCTTCTAACCCACCTCCGGAGAAGAAGCGCGCTCGGTCTCCTCCGACGGTGGCGTTTGCGCCAAGTCAGGGATCCAGGGCGCCTGCGCGCCCTGCTTCTGGAGATGGCACCCCATCCGGTGGCGACCCCAAGAGGTCTCGAGCTCATCATCCCGACGGGACTCCTCTTGAGCGACGACGGGCTGAAAGTTCCCTGGCGTCGCGTCCTCCCTCCTCAGGCGGTGGAGCCTCGAGGGAATGTGCTGGCACGTCGATGCCCAGGGGCGAGCCAAGAGCTCAGGCGCCCCGGGCTTCTGGGGCCGGGCCGGCGTCCAGGGGGGCTTCAGAAGCATCCCCTGCTCCACCAGCCCGGGCGACTGCGGGGCAGCCGTCGGCAGCGACGGCGGGCTCTAGTGGACCTACCCCGGCTCAGAAGCCGGGGTTCAGAGCCCGTTGGAGCGCTCGTGTCTCTCGGTAAGTGACGCCTACCGGATTCTAGAGCCTGTGTTGTCTTCTTCTTTTCTCAACTCAGGAGTTTCCCATGTTTGTAGGGACTCCCCGAGTGCCGGTAACGCTCCCATTTCCCGGCCATCCCTGACTGACGGGGGATCCGCGCCGCAGCACTTGGAAGCCGAGACGATCGCCGCGGCCCCCAAGCCAGCGCAAGTTCCTTCTGCATCGGTCAGCCCGGCTCCTGTGGCAGCGGCGACTCCTCCCACTCGTCCCTCTTCACCGGCTCAGGAGCCAGCTATCGGTGAGGGTTCGGCGGGTCCGGCTGTCGAAGTCCCGCCTCCTGTTGCCGGAGCGGGAGAAACTGCCACGGGCCTTACGGTGGGCAGCGAACCAGGGCGTAATGGGAGCGAGCCCGTCCCAGCGCCGGCTTCTCCTGACTGGCGCCTTATCCCGGTTGCCAGAGCGTCGACTTCTCCCAAAGACGACGTGATGGAGGAGGTCGGGGGCACCGCTCCGGCCTCTGCCGCCCCGCTGCCCCTGGCAGACGCCCTCGTGCTCGCCCAGACGAGCGTCCGGCAGGTCTTGGCCGCGCTCGGTCGCGAGCGGGAGGAGTAGGTAGGTGAGAGGGATCGCCTCCTCACCTGGGGGCGCCTTTTGAGGGAGCGGACCGAGGAGGTCAAGGGGGAGCTCGACTCCAGGCGGGCGTCGCTCGATGTCATGGAGGCGCTCCTCAACCGTCAGAAGAGGGCCGTCGACCGTCTGGACTCCGAGATGCGGCGGCTCCACAAGGAAGCCCTCGAGGCGCATGCCCGGGCTGAGGAGAACTTCTCTGCCTTGGAGGAGGTGCGGCAGAGGCTGGCACATCATGAGCACGCCATTGCGGATCAGGAGCGCTCCGTGGCGGCCGAGGCGGAGAAAGTCGCCGCGCGGCTGGCGGCGGGCGAGGGCGACCTGCGAGCCCGGGCTACGGAGCTAAAGACCCGGAAGGCAGACCTTGCCACGAGGATGGAGCAGGTCTCCCGGGAGCGTCAGGCGATCCTGGATCGGGAGCTGGCTGCCGACTTCCGGGCTTCAGAGTTGGAGCGGCTTGCCCAGACTCTCCACCTTCGGGAAAGCTCTCTGGCAGCCAAGGAGAAGGAATTCTTCGAGGGGAGCCACGATGCCTTGCTGGTAGCCCTCCGCGAGGTAGAGGAGCTCTTGGCCTCGCGGTCCTCCGAGGCCCGTGTGGTCTCAAGCTTCGTCGACCAGGCAGGGTCCGCCCTGGTCCCCCTTGGCTTCAGCCCGGTGAAGACAGCGGCTCCTGCGCTGAAGGTGGCCGAGGTGATCCCTGTGCCCGAGTCTATCGGCGCCAAGCTGAGCAGGCTAGATGCGGTGTTCGTCGGCGAGCTCGAGGCAGAGGGACGGGGTGTGGCCATGGAGGTTGCCACGCACGTGTTGGCATGCTTCCGGAGCCGGGATCCTTCCTTCTCACTAGAGCCAGCGAGACAGGGCCCCGCTGCGGAGCGGGAGGAAGCCGCCAGGGCTGAAGTCGGGGACGTGGCTGCCCTTGTAGCCTCTAGGTTCTGGCGCGAGCCAGGGGAACCCTAGGATTTGTATCTTTTCCCCTTCTCTTTTTTTATTGAGTCTGTAGTCCAGCTCATGGAGCCTTGAATGAAATAGACTCTTGTTATTTTCTGCGTCTGTGTGCTTTCGTCTTCTTCTTGGCTTGGCCTGACCGAGCCCTTAGCTCCGCAAGGCACTCAGAGGCCTTCACCAGTCTTGAAGCCCTGCACAGACACCTTCCCCGGGTTCTTATTGTGTTAAGGGCCCCGGAGGTCTCCGGAACTTGCTCCGTGAGAACGGGGAGGTCCGGATCTGCTGACCACGTGGCGGGCCCGGAGCTCTCCACTGAGAAGTCGGAGGTCCGACCCCGCGGGACACGTGGGGCCTTCGGAGCTCACCCCTGCGGAGGGGGCGAGGCCCGGCTCTGCCGGCCACGTGGCGGGCCTGGAGCTACCTGCTCAGGAGAGGGGGGGCTCCGACCCCGCCGGACACATGGGGCCTCCAGAGCCCACCCCTACGGAGGGGCGAGGTCCGGATCCTTCGGTCTTGCATTGGAGCTCCGGTCTTGCGCGGTCCTGTAGTGGCCCCCTGGTAGGTGTGGCCAATTGTTTGGGCGCTCCTATCATACTCCTGCGGGGAGCTAAGGCCCGGAGGTCCTGCACACAAGTAAGGGAAACATAATTCTCCTTGGGGCTCCTCCTTCCCTATCTCATAGTCTTATTTGGCTTACGATCCTGATCCGGTGTACGGTGCTTGGGAACTTCAGTGCGCGAAGTGCCGGGAGCTCGAGGCCCCCTGGCCATCGGCAGGTACCTCAAACGCGACCGCCTTCGGTAGGATAGCAAATGCCGACTAGAGGTGAGAATGAGAAAAGGAAGCTGAGTGCATGGTGAGCATACACAGGAAGTGCGGTCATAAAAATTAATATGTAATTTAAATGAGCACAAGAGGAAGAGCAAAGTAGGACAGGTTTCTTACCATATAAATTTCCATAGGAGGAAGGTAGGCTAAACATGGAGGCAACGACCCGCCCCATTAAGAAGGGAAGCAAGACTCTACGCGCTTAGGGTCGGAACCAGGGCAAGCTGAACGTAGTCCTGGACCGTCCCCTGAGACTTAGCTGCTCCGAGCGCTGTTCCTGGACCCTATGGAATCTATTACAAAAAGAAGAGATTGCCCTATTATTGCTCTAGGGGTAGAACTTACGGAGGTGTTCTATGTTCCAAGGGTTCGGGAGCGGATCCCCATCCTCGGTGGAAAGGCGTACGCACCCGGGACGGTACACTTTTGTGACTCGCTGGGGGAGAGTTTGTCGGTCCCTTCGCGAGAAAGTATGCGCCGCAACACCAGGTCGCCTTCCTGCAGCTCCCGGACACGCACAGATCTTTGGTGGTAGCGCCGGAGCGCTTGTCGGTACCGTGCGTTGCGGAGTGCTGCATGTAATCGAGCCTCGTCGACAAGGTCGATGTCTTCACGCCGGAGGTTGTCCTGCGTGGCTTCGTCGTAAGCTCGGACACGGAGGGACCCCATGGTGATCTCTGGGGGAAGCACAGCCTCGGCCCCGTACACCATGAAGAAGGGTGTCTCTCCAGTGGCCCGGCTCTAGGATGTCCGGTTAGCCCATAGTGTGCTCGGAAGCTCGTCCACCCACTTGGCGCCATGTTTCTTCAAGCCGACATAGGTGCGGGTCTTGAGGCACCAAAGAATCTCGGCGTTGGCCCTCTCAACTTGTCCATTGCTCTTTGGGTGAGCAACGGAGGCATAGCACACCTGGATGCCGAGGTCTTCGCAGTATTCTTGGAACGCTGTGCTGGTGAACTGGGTCCCGTTGTCAGTGATGATTCTGTTCGGGACTCCGAATCGGCAGACGATCGACTTGATGAACTTTACTGCAGATTGCTTGTTGATGGTGACGACGGGTGTGGCTTCCAGCCACTTGGTGAACTTGTCGATGGCGACGTAGAGGTACCGGAATCCCCCGACGGCTCTGGGGAATGGTCCCAGGATGTCCAACCCCCATACGGCGAACGGCCATGAGGGCGGGATCATCTGAACCGCCTGAGCCGGTGTATGGATCTGCTTGGCGTGGAACTGGCACGCCTTGCAGCTCTCGAGCAGCTTGACGGCATCCTGGAGTGCTGTCGGCCAGTAGAAGCCATGCCGGAAGGCTTTACCAACGAGCGTGCGTGAGGAAGAGCGACTCCCACATTCGCCTCCATGGATCTCAGCGAGCAAGTCGCAGCCTTCCCCCTGGATTATGCACCGCAATAGGACGTGGTTGGCGCCTCGCCGGTAGAGATCCCCTTCTACCAGCGTGTACTTCTTAGCCATGCGCACAATCTGTTCAGGGGATACACGTTCATCAGGGAGGATGTTGTCTTTCAAGTAGTCCTGGATCTCCGTGATCCATGCATCGGGTCTGACTTGAGCTTCTGGATCTTGAGCGCTGGGTTGCACGGAGTCCCCAGTGACGCTTACGATCCTTGGCAGCGTCCATGGCTGCAGGGCCGCCGGGACCGCCAGCTTCGAGGTGCTGGACCAGCCCCCTTCGCCCGGCTCGACAGGCCGGGCTGTGGGCCGCAGCAACGTCCCCTCGAAGACTCCTTCGGGCACAGGGGCTCCGGTGGAGGCCTTCGTTGAGAGGTCATCAGCTGCGGCATTGCCAGCGCGCGGTACATGGCGCAGGTCCAAGGCGAGGAAGTATTTCTCCAACATCTGCACGTGGAGGAGATAAGCAGCTAGATGTGGGTTATTGCAGGAGCATTCACCCTTAACTTGCTTGATGACTAGTTGGGAGTCGCTCTGTGCCAACAACTGGCGAGCGCCCAGAGACAGGTCTGTCTTTAGGCCAAAGATGAGTGCTTCATACTCTGCCATGTTGTTGGTTGCCTTGAAATTGAGACGCACCATGTACCCAAACTGCTCCCCCGATGGCATGAGAAGCAGTATGCCGGCACCGGCCCCCTGCTTTCGTGAGGAGCCGTTGAAGAAGAGCGTCCAGTGAGGCCCGGTGAAGACCGGAGCTCAGTGCTTTGGTTGACCGTCTTCGTGGCCCCCTGGGTCAGCCTTCGTTGGCGTCCACTCAGCCACGAAGTCAGCCAATGCTTGGCTCTTGACCGCATGGCAAGGAAGGAAGTCCAACTCAAACTCCGCCAGTTCCGCTGCCCATTTAGAGACATTGCCGGTCGCGTGAGGGCTGTGAAGGATCGCCTTCAACGGATAGGAGGTGACCACCGAGATCCGGTGGGCTTGAAAGTAGTGGCGGAGCTTCCTGGATGCCACGAGCACTGCATACAGCAGCTTGTGGACCTCCAGGTACCTTGTCTTGGCGTCGTGGAGGACTTCGCTGATGTAGTAGACAGGCCTTTGGATGGTCCGGACCCTCCCTCCCGGGCCAGAGATATCTTCATCCATTGGCTTAGGCCTACCGGAGGTAGGTGGGTCCGGGGGAGCTTCTGGGAGCTGGGACTCAAAGGCTCCTAGGCCGCCTTGGACCTCCGGGAGATCCCGCTGGTTTTCCGGGAGCTCCGGGAGGTCCCGTTGGACCTCCGGGAGGTTGTCTTGGAGGTCCGGGAGGCCGTCTTGGACCTCCGGGGTCTCCTGGTGCTTGTCTTCTGCTATCGGAGCAGGCTGTGGTGACGAGAGGTCCGGTCGCTCTGCGATGAGGACCATGCTCACCACTTCAGTTGTTGCCGCGATGTAGAGCAACAAATGCTCTTTGGGCTCGGGGGCTACCATGATGGGTAGGGTCGTCAGGAGTTGCTTCAACTCTTGGAAAGCTTCTTCTGCTTCGTCGGTCCAAGCAAATGGAGCGGATTTGCGCAGGAGCTTAAAGAAGGGGAGCGCTCGCTCTGCTAGCCTCGGTATAAACCGACTCAGTGCGGCTAGGCATCCCGTGAGTTTCTGGACTTCTTTGATGTGGGCGGGAGACCGCATCAGGTCGATGGCCTTGATCTTCTCTGGGTTGGCCTCAATTCCTCGATGTGAGACCAGGAATCTTAAGAGCTTTCCAGAGGATACACCGAACACACGTTTGTCGGGGTTCAGCTTGGTGCGCGTGACGCAGTTTGTCAAAGACTAGGGCCAGGTTATCTAACAAGGATGAACTCTGCCTGACCTTGACAACGATGTCATCAACATACACCTCGACTAGGTCTCTTATTAACTCTCCAAAGGTTTTGTGCATTGCACATACAAAGGTGGGAAGAGCATTTTTTAAGCCATAAGGCATAAAGACATAACAATACATGCTGTCTACTGTGATGAAGGAGGTGTGCTCTTCATCTTCTCTAGACATAGGGATCTGATGGAAACCCGAGTAGGCGTCTAAGAAGCACAGCATATCACAGTCTGATGTCGAGTCTACTATTTGATCTATTCTAGGGAGAGGGAATGTATCTTTGTGACATTCCTTATTGAGACTGGTGTAGTCGATGCACACCCGGAGCTTCCCGCCGGCCTTCGGGACAACGACGGGGTTCGCCAACCACCGGGGGTGGTGGACTTCCCGTATGAAGCCAGCATCCAGCAACTTCTTGATTTCTTCTCGGATGAAGTTCTGCCGCTCGATGGACTGCTTGCGAGGCTTCTGTTGGACTGGCCGGGCGTCGGGGAAGACTTTCAAGTGGTGCTCGATCACCTCCCTAGGGACCCCCGGCCTCTGTGATGGCTGCCATGCAAACATGTCAACGTTGTGCTGGAGGAAGGTGATGAGCGCGCCTTCCTATTTGCTATCCAGTCCCCCGGCTACCCGGGTGGTCTGGGCAGCATCGGCGCCAACTTGGACGACCTTCAGGGGGACGTCGCCCTCGTCGAGGGGTTGCACACGGGGTGCTGCGGAAGAGGCATGGTGGCGTGCACTCGGGTGGAGCCGGCCTGGTTCTGCACTGCCAGGGGCTGGTGCTCGAGCTGTTCCAAGTGCCTGGAGCTTTTCCAAGGCTGACACTGCAGCAGTGCGGTGTCCACGAATCCTGAGGACGCCTGTTGGTGTAGGCATCTTCAAGACGAGGTAGCCGTAGTGGGCTACTGCCATGAATCGATACAGGGCTAGCCTGCCGATTATGGCGTTGAAGGGGAGGTCGATCTCCGCCACGTCGAACAGAATGTACTCTGTCCGATAGCTATCCGGTGCCCCAAAGGTCACCGGAAGGCTGATGTTGCCATAGGGAACGACTTGTCCCGGCCCTACCCCTGAGAACGGGCTCGATGCGGTGAGCTTGGCCATCGGGATTTGCAGCTTCTGGAAAGCTGCGCGGCTGATGAGGTTCAGCCCAGCCCCGCCATCTACCAGAACATGGTACATCCTCACGTTGGCGATGGTGGCCGCTACCAAGAGCAGTAGTTGGCCGGCCCTAGCCATGTTCCTAGGACAGTCAGTGGCATCGAAGCTGATGGGGGTTCCCATCCATTTGAGGTGCGGCGCGACACTTGGGAGGAGAGCCACCGGTGCTACCGCTTGGCGCAGAGTCTTAACCGCGCTTCGGGACGAGGGGTCAGTGGACCCGCCGTAGATGACGTAGAGCATCTTCCGGCGCTCGTCATCGCTGGAGCTGGAGTCCTCATGGTTGCGCACCGCCTTCACGGCGCGCTGAGGCTCCTTGAACTCCACTTGGTGGTCGGCGTTGTCTGGGGTGTCGAGCTTCTGCTTGCCCTCCCTTTGTCGGAAGGGAGGGGCATCAGCTCGCAGCTGCTTCCCTTTGCGGAAGCGCTCCGCGAGCTTCTGAATCTCCCGGCACTCGGCAGCAGTATGGTAACTGGTGCCGTGCACGGGGCATGGCTCGCCTTGGTCACCATCTGGAGCTGGTGACTGTCGCTGCCTTTTGTCGGGGCGTGGCCCCCGAGCTCCACTGGGTGCTGCTGCTGCAGCAACGGGAGCCGCGGTCGGTGGCTTCATCTTGCCACCGCCCTGGTTCTTGATCTTCTTGCCGCTTCCATGGGAAGCAGCGCCAGATCCGGGCTGTCCTCCTGACTCGGAGGCTGGCAGTGAGTGCCAGTTCCGCCCTTCTGCTGCCCTGGCGCACTTATCCGCCAGGCTGAAGAGCTCTGAGACGTCGCGAACCTCCCTGGTCGCGAGCTTCTCAAGCATGTTCTTGTCCCGTACACCCTGTCGGAACGCCACCACCACAGAAGCATTCTGGATATGCGGGATGGTGTTCTGTACCTGGGAGAACCGCTGGATGAAGGAGCGCAGCGTCTCTCCAGGTTGTTGCTGGATGGTGTGGAGGTCGAGCTCCGTGCCAGGCCGGGTGTAGGAGCTGCCGAAGTTAGTAGTGAACTGCCGGCAGAGCTCTCCCCAAGAGGTTATGGAACCCTGGGGGAGGTTCATGAGCCAAGACCAGACTGGGCTGGTCAAGGCAACGGGGAAGTAGTTGGCCATGACAGCCTCGTCCCCTCCTGCAGCAAGGATGGCGGTGGAGTAGATTTGGAGGAACTCCACCGGGTTGACACTGCCGTCGTACTTCTCGGGCAGGTGCGGCCGAAACTTGCGCGGCCACCTGCTCCTGTTGCTGCAGGCGTTGGTGCCGTGAACGCTTGGTTTGCTGCTGGCATTGTGTACCCCGGTATGGGCAAAGCTGCGCCATATACCGGGGGCGCCATTTGCAGGGCACATGGCTGGGGCATATGCTGCGTGGCGTATGCCTGGGGCAGAGATCGCGTGGCGAACGTCTGCGCCTCAGGCTGGGTTGAGGCCGTCGACATGCTGTCGCCGCCCTCCTGGTTGTGACGCCTTTCTCGTCGTCGCTCAATGAACACTCGGGCATCTTTGCCCAAGTGGCATCGTTCCATCTCCAACCTCAGGTCCGTCGATGGGAGCCTGGTGGAGCGGGAATCGGCCATCTGCTCGTCAACCGTTGGTGTGCGCGTCAGCGACACAGCCGGTTGGCCGAGACGTCGTCCCTGCCGAAGTCGAGGGTTTGCGGCGGCGACGACGAGATGGTCTACATCGCAAATCCACTGCTGGGTCGCTGACTGAGGCGCGTCCCCAGCAGGTGGATTGCGCAGTAGCGCTCTTGCTGCAGCTAGCGCATCCCCGTGGGAGACGCTCAGCGCTGCAGAGTATCTCACACTCGCTGGAGCCTGCGCTGCCGGCGTCGGTGCTGCCGGGGTCGGCTGCTGGCTTCCAGCTTGCACCGACACACTCCGTCCAGAGTGTGTCGGGACGTAGTCCCCGCTAGTCACCGTTCATCGTGAACGTGGGCGGGGAGAGCTTGCTGCTGAAGGAAGCTTCGTCATCTTCGCCGGCAGAAGCTCGTCGCGCAAGCGAAAAGTCCCCTTCCTGGCGCGCCAAATGTCGAAGTGTGTAGCCGACACTTCCCCCGGGCCTGCTTTGGGCAGCCCGCGGAGGTTCTTTTTTGGAGGGGCTAGTCACTCGCGGAGAACTTTAGCGTTAGGGACAATTGAGGGAGAAGCTTGACACGGGGGTTTTTACGTGGTTCACGCCGCCGGAGCGTAAAACCCTACGTCCACGGTGAGCAGAGTTGCTCGCTGTATTGCTTGCTGCTCAGAACCGGAGTCCTGAGCTTGAGGGTGTGAGATGTCGAATGGCTAGAGTGCGAGGGTGCGTAAGTGGCGAACCCCTGCTAACATTGCCTACCCGAGCCTTGTTGTTGGTTGTCTTGAAGTTGAGACGCACCATGTACCCAAACTGCTCCCCCGATGGCATGAGAAGCAGTATGCCGGCATCGGCCCCCTGCTTTCGTGAGGAGCCGTTGAAGAAGAGCGTCCAGTGAGGCCCGGTGAAGACCGGAGCTCAGTGCTTCGGTTCACCGTCTTCGTGGCCCCCTGGGTCAGCCTTCGTTGGCGTCCACTCTGCCACGAAGTCAGCCAGTGCTTGACTCTTGACCGCATGGCGAGGAAGGAAGTCCAACTCAAACTCCGCCAGTTCTGCTGCCCATTTAGCGACATTGCCGGTCGCGTGAGGGCTGTGAAGGATCGTCTTCAGCGGATAGGAGGTGACCACCGAGATCCGGTGGGCTTGAAAGTAGTGGCGGAGCTTCCTGGATGCCACGAGCACTGCATACAGCAGCTTGTGGACCTCCATGTACCTTGTCTTGGCGTCGTGGAGGACTTTGATGATGTAGTAGACAGACCTTTGGATGGTCCGGACCCTCCCTCCCGGGCCAGAGATATCTTCATCCATTGGCTTAGGCCTACCGGAGGTAGGTGGGTCCGGGGGAGCTTCTGGGAGCTGGGACTCGAAGGCTCCTAGGCCGCCTTGGACCTCCGAGAGATCCCGCTGGTTTTCCGGGAGCTCCGGGAGGTCCCGTTGGACCTCCGGGAGGTTATCTTGGAGGTCCGGGAGGCCGTCTTGGACCTCCGGGGTCTCCTGGTGCTTGTCTTCTGCTATCGGAGCAGGCTGTGGTGACGAGAGGTCCGGCCGCTCTGCGACGAGGACCATGCTCACCACTTCAGTTGTTTCCGCGATGTAGAGCAACAAATGCTCTTCGGACTCAGGGGCTACCATGATGGGTAGGGTCGTCAGGAGTTGCTTCAACTCTTGGAAAGCTTCTTCTGCTTCGTCGGTCCAAGCAAATGGACAGGATTTGCGCAGGAGCTTAAAGAAGGGGAGCGCTCGCTCTGCTAGCCTCGGTATAAACCGACTCAGTGCGGCTAGGCATCCCGTGAGTTTCTGGACTTCTTTGATGCGGGCGGGAGACCGCATCAGGTCGATGGCCTTGATCTTCTCTGGGTTGGCCTCAATTCCTCGATGTGAGACCAGGAATCCTAAGAGCTTTCCAGAGGATACGCCGAACACACATTTGTCGGGGTTCAGCTTGGTGCGCGTGGAGCGCAGTTTGTCAAAGACTAGGGCCAGGTTATGTAACAAGGATGAACTCTGCCTGACCTTGACAACGATGTCATCAACATACACCTCGACTAGGTCTCTTATTAACTCTCCAAAGATTTTGTGCATTGCACATACAAAGGTGGGAAGAGCATTTTTTAAGCCATAAGGCATAGAGACATAACAATACAGGCCGTCTACTGTGATGAATTAGGTGTGCTCTTCATCTTCTCTAGACATAGGGATCTGATGGAAACCCGAGTAGGCGTCTAAGAAGCACAGCATATCACAGCCTGATGTCGAGTCTACTATTTGATCTATTCTAGGGAGAGGGAATGTATCTTTGGGACATGCCTTATTGAGACTGGTGTAGTCGATGCACATCCGGAGCTTCCCGCCGGCCTTCGGGACAACGACGGGGTTCGCCAACCACCGGAGGTGGTGGACTTCCCGTATGAAGCCAGCGTCCAGCAACTTCTTGATTTCTTCTTGGATGAAGTTCTGCCGCTCGATGGACTGCTTGCGAGGCTTCTGTTGGACTGGCCGGGCATCGGGGAAGACCTTCAAGTGGTGCTCGATCACCTTCCTAGGGATCCCCGGCCTCTGTGATGGCTGCCATGCAAACACGTCGACGTTGTGCCGGAGGAATGTGATGAGCGCGCCTTCCTATTTGCTATCCAGGCCCCCGGCTACCCGGGTGGTCTGGGCAGCATCGGCGCCGACTTGGACGACCTTCAGGTGGACGTCGCCCTCATCGAGGGGTTGCACACGGGGTGCTGCGGTAGAGGCACGGTGGCGTGCACTCGTGTGGAGCCGGTCCAGTTCTGCACTGCCAGGGGCTGGTGCTCGAGCTGTTGCAAGTGCCTGTAGCTTTTCCAAGGCTGACACTGCAGCAGTGCGGTCTCCACGAATCCTGAGGACGCCTGTTGGTGTAGGCATCTTCAAGACGAGGTAGCCGTAGTGGGCTACTGCCATGAATCGATACAGGGCTAGCCTGCCGATTATGGCGTTGAAGGGGAGGTCGATCTCCGCCACGTCGAACAGAATGTACTCTGTCCGATAGCTGTCCGGTGCTCCAAAGGTCACCGGAAGGCTGATGT
This sequence comes from Neostapfia colusana, assembly GCA_030760725.1. Taxonomy (NCBI): domain Eukaryota; kingdom Viridiplantae; phylum Streptophyta; class Magnoliopsida; order Poales; family Poaceae; genus Neostapfia; species Neostapfia colusana. Next base: position 37,358,158 of record JASWHV010000001.1, on the reverse strand, counting down.
TGCCGTAGGGAACAAAGACTTGTCCCGGCCCTACCCCTGAGAACAGGCTCGATGGGGTGAGCTTGGCCATCGGGATCTGCAGCTTCTGGAAAGCTGCGCGGCTGATGAGGTTCAGCCCAGCCCCGCCATCTACCAGGACATGGTATATCCTCACGTTGGCGATGGTGGCCGCTACCAAGAGCGGTAGTTGGCCAGCCCTAGCCATGTTCCTGGGGCAGTCGGTGGCATCGAAGCTGATGGGGGTTCCCATCCATTTGAGGTGCGGCGCGGCACTTGGGAGGGGAGCCACCGGCGCTACCGCTCGGCGCAGAGTCTTAACCGCGCTTCGGGACGAGGGGTCAGCGGACCTGCCGTAGATGACGTAGAGCATCTTCCAGCACTCGTCATCGCTGGAGCTGGAGTCCTCATGGTTGCGCACCGCCTTCACGGCGCGCTGAGGCTCCTGGAACTCCACTTGGTGGTCGGCGTTGTCTGGGTGTCGAGCTTCTGCTTGCCCTCCCTTTGTCGGAAGGGAGGGGCATCAACTCGCAGCTGCTTCCCTTTGCGGAAGCGCTCCGCGAGCTTCTGAATCTCCCGGCACTCGGCAGCAGTATGGTAATTGGTGCCGTGCACGGGGCATGGCTCGCCTTGGTCACCATCTGGAGCTGGTGACTGTCGCTGCCTTTTGTCGGGGCGTGGCCCCCGAGCTCCACTGGGTGCTGCTGCTGCAGCAACGGGAGCCGCGGTCGGTGGCTTCATCTTGCCACCGCCCTGGTTCTTGATCTTCTTGCCGCTTCCATGGGAAGCAGCGCCAGATCCGGGCTGTCCTCCTGACTCGGAGGCTGGCAGTGAGTGCCAGTTCCGCCCTTCTGCTGCCCTGGCGCACTTATCCGCCAGGCTGAAGAGCTCTGAGACGTCGCGAACCTCTCTGGTCGCGAGCTTCTCAAGCATCTTCTTGTCCCATACACCCTGCCGGAACGCCACCACCACAGAAGCATTTTGGATATGCGGGATGATGTTCCGTACCTGGGAGAACCGCTGGATGAAGGAGCGCAGTGTCTCTCCAGGTTGTTGCTGGATGGCGTGGAGGTTGAGCTCCGTGCCAGGCCGGGTGTAGGAGGTGCCGAAGTTAGTAGTGAACTGCCGGCAGAGCTCTCCCCAAGAGGTTATGGAACTCTGGGGGAGGTTCATGAGCCAAGACCGGGCTGGGCTGGTCAAGGCAACGGGGAAGTAGTTGGCCATGACGGCCTCGTCCCCTCCTGCAGCAAGGATGGCGGTGGAGTAGATTTTGAGGAACTCCACCGGGTTGACACTGCTGTCGTACTTCTCGGGCAGGTGCGGCCAAAACTTGCGCAGCCACCTGCTCCTGTTGCTGCAGGCGTTGGTGCCGTGAACGCTTGGTTTGCTGCTGGCACTGTGTACCCCAGTATGGGCAAAGCTGCGCCATAGACCGGGGGCGCCATTTGCAGGGCACATGGCTGGGGCATATGCTGCGTGGCGTATGCCTGGGGCAGAGATCGCGTGGCGAACGTCTGCGCCTCAGGCTGGGTTGAGGCCGTCGACATGCTGTCGCCGGCCTCCTGGTTGTGACGCCTTTCTCGTCGTCGCTCAATGAACACTCGGGCATCTTTGCCCAAGTGGCATCGTTCCATCTCCGACCTCAGGTCCATCGTTGGGAGCCTGGTGGAGCGGGAATCGGCCGTCTGCTCGTCAACCGTTGGTGTGCGCGTCAGCGACACAGCCGGTTGGCCAAGACGTCGTCCCCGCCGAAGTCGAGGGTTTGCAGCGGCGACGACGAGATGGTCTACATCGCGAATCCACTGCTGTGTCGCTGACTGAGGCGCGTCCCCAGCAGGTGGATTGCACAGTTGCGCTCTTGCTGCAGCTAGCGCGCCCCCGTGGGAGACGCTCAGCGCTGCAGAGTATCTCACACTCACTGGAGCCTGCGCTGCCGGCGTCGGCGCTGCCAGGGTCGGCTGCTGGCTTCCATCTTGCGCCGGCACACTCCGTCCAGAGTGTGTCGGGACGTAGTCCCCGCTAGTCACCGTTCGTCGTGAACGTGGGCGGGGAGAGTTTGCTGCTGAAGGAAGCTTCGTCATCTTCGCCGGCAGAAGCTCGTCGTGCAAGGGAAAAGTCCCCTTCCTGGCGCGCCAAATGTCGAAGTGTGTAGCCGACACTTCCCCCGGGCCTGCTTTGGGCAGCCCGCGGAGGTTGTTTTTTGGAGGGGCTAGTCACTCGCGGAGAACTTTAGCGTTAGGGACAATTGAGGGAGAAGCTTGACACGGGGGTTTTTACGTGGTTCAGGCCGCCGGAGCATAAAACACTACGTCCACGGTGAGCAGAGTTGCTCGCTGTATTGCTTGCTGCTCAGAACCGAAGTCCTGAGCTTGAGGATGTGAGATGTCGAATGGCTAGAGTGCAAGGGTGCGTAAGAGGCGAACCCCTGCTAACATTGCCTACCCGAGCCTTTTATAGTCCAAGGCTCGTGCGGCTTACAAGGTGGGCCCGAGACCCGACATTCGGTCCCGGGGAGATTGCCTGCCATCTACCGTATCTGCAGTTACGCCGGTAGTTGTCTCTGGCGAAGGCTTTCGAGTCTTCGTTCTGCCGCTCTGCCCATGCCGCAAGCTATTCGTAGTGGTTGATGATGGCGGGGGCGACAGGGGATGTCTTGTCGCTGTGTTTATTGGCGGGCATTCTCTAACACGGCGCGCCAGTCTGCGATGTGACTGGGCGCAACGGCACGTGACAGAGGCATGCTCCGCGTCTCCGCGCCTTGGGAAGGCGCGGGGTTTGAATGTACGGGCAAGGTATGGAGTGTCTTTACTCTTGCTGCCTACCGCGCGGGGGCAGACAACGTTGCTCTGCTGGCCACGTCGCGAGCCCGGAGCTCTCATCTGAGGAGAGGGAGTCCCGGCCCCACGGGTCACATGGAGCCCTCGGAGCTCTCCCCGCGAAGGGGGGAGGTCCGGCTTCTGCTGGTCACGAGGCGGGCTCGGAGCTCTCATCTGAGGAGAGGGAGGTCCGGCCCTCCAGGACACGCGGAGCCTCCGGAGCTCTCCCCGCGGAGGGGGAAGGTCCGACTCAGTTGGCCACGTGGCAGGTCCAGAGCTCTCCTCTGAGGAGAGGGAGGTCCGGCCCTGCTGGACACGTGGCGCCTTCGGAGCTCTCCCTGCGGAGAAGGGCGAGGTTCTTAGGCATTTCCCCCTGTGCGCGGGGGTACCCCGTATCGAGGGTACCGACAAGGTCCTACTTTCAACTCACGATTTACCTTCATCGCTGCCTAGTGTTGTTCTTGATCTCTTATAGGACTTCGAAGATGTTTTTCTCGATGAGATACCAGCTGGACTTCCTCCACTCCATGGAATTGAGCATCAAATTGATTTGGTACCAGGTGCTTCGCTTCCAAATTGTCCAACCTACCGCACCAATCCTGAAGAAACAAAGAAAATTCAGCGACAGGTAAAAGAGCTTTTGGACAAAGGGTATGTTCGTGAATCCTTATCACCATGTGCAGTTCCCGTTCTTATAGTCTCAAAAAAAAGATGGCTCTTGGCACATTTGTGTTGATTGTCGTACTATCAATGCTATAACTGTTCGATATCGCTATCCCATTCCACGACTTGATGACATATTAGATGAATTGAGTGGTTCTATCATTTTCACCAAGATAGATTTGCGTAGTGGTTATCATCAAATCCGCATGAAACGTGGTGATGAATGGAAAATAGCGTTTAAAACTAAATTTGGTCTCTATGAATGGCTTGTGATGCCATTTGGCTTGACAAATGCTCCTTCAACTTTTATGCGCTTAATGAATCATGTTTTACGAGCTTTCATTGGCAAGGTTGTAGTTGTTTATTTTGATGATATTCCGATCTATAGCAAATCATTTGATAAACATCTTGATCATATCCGTCAAGTACTTGCTGTTTTGAGGGGAGAGAAATTGTATGGCAACATTGCTAATTGCACCTTTTGCACAGACCGTGTTGTTTTCGTTGGCTTTGTTGTTTCCGCAAATGGTATTCAGGTTGATGAAGAGAAGGTTAAAACAATACAGGATTGGCCTACACCGGTAAATATGAGCCAAGTTCGAAACTTTCATGGTCTTGCAAGTTTCTATAGGTGTTTTGTCAAAGATTTCAGCACTCTCGCTGCACCACTTAACAATATCACAAAGAAGGATGTTCTATTCAAATAGGGACATGACGAAGACCAAGCATTTCAAACGCTGAAAACAAAGCTTTGTGAAGCACCGCTGCTGCAATTTCCTGATTTTAGTAAGACATTTGAGATAGAATGTGATGCAAGTGGTATTGGCATAGGAGGTGTACTGCTGCAAGAAGGTAAACCTGTTGCCTACTTTTCTGAAAAGCTAAATCGTCCACATCTGAATTACTCAGTTTATGACAAGAAGCTTTATGTGTTAGTTCGCGTTTTGGAAGTTTGCCAACATTACTTGTTACCTAAAGAATTTGTAATTTATTCTGATCATGAAGTTTTGAAATATCTTAAAAGTCAAGGCAAGCTAAACCGTCGACATGCTAAATGGGTTGAGTTCATTGAAACGTTTCCCTATGTTGTCAAACATAAGCGTGGTAAAGATAACATTGTTGCCGATGCCTTGTCTAGAAGATGTGCGTTGATTACACCAATTAGATACAACAGTGCTTGGTTTGAAATCCAATAAAACACTTTATGCTGCTGATGCTGATTTTAAAGAACCTTTCTCTCGTTGCATTGATGGAAAAGGTTGGGATAAATATTATATGCATGATGGCTTCTTGTTTCGGGCTAACAAAATATGCATTCCGGCTTGCTCGATTCGTCAAGTTCTTTTGCAGGAAGCACATGCAAAGGGACTAGCTGGTCATTTTGGTGTCAAAAAGACATTGGACATTCTCTCTGATAATTTCTTTTGGCCACATATGCGACGTGATGTCCAGCGGCACGTTGGGTGCTGCATCGTTTGCTTGAAATCTAAGTCCCGCCTCAATCCCCATGGTTTATATACTCCATTACCTATTCCACATGTACCTTGGGAAGATATATCTATGGACTTTGTTCTGTGGTTACCTCGGTCTCAGAGGGGGAGGGATTCTATTTTTGTTGTTGTAGATCGCTTTTCTAAAATGGCACATTTTATCCCCTGTCATAAGAGCGATGATGCTTCACACATTGCTGATTTATTTTTCAGGGAGATTGTTCGTTTACATGGAGTTCCAAAAACTATTGTTTCAGATCGGGATACTAAATTTCTCAGCTACTTTTGGAAGACATTGTGGGCTAAGCTTGGCACAAAGTTGTTATTTTCAACCACTTGTCATCCATAAACGGACGGCCAAACTGAAGTTGTCAACCGTACCTTGTCAACCATGTTGCGTGCTGTGTTGAAAAAGAATTTGAAGCTCTGGGAAGACTGCCTTCCACATGTTGAATTTGCTTATAACAGGGCAGTCCATTCCACAACAAACTCTTGTCCATTTGAAATAGTTTATGGGTTTAAACCGCATTACTCCCATGGATCTTTTGCCTTTACCATTACAGAAACAAGTTAACTTGGATGCCACAAAAAGATCAGACTTTATCAAGCGGTTACATGCAGAGACAAGAAAGAATATTGAGAAGAAATCAGCACAATATGCAAAGCAAGCAAACAAAGGTAAGAAGAAGGTTACATTTCAGCCAGGAGATCTTGTATGGTTGCATCTACGAAAGGATCGCTTTCCCAAACAGCGTAAGAGTAAGTTATCTCCTCGGGGTGATGGTCCATTCAAGGTTCTCCAAAAGATAAATGATAATGCTTACAAGATTGAGCTGCCACCTGAATATTCCAATGTGAGTACAACATTCAATGTCAAAGACTTGCTTCCATTTGTTGGTGAGCCTGAGTCGAGGACGACTCCTTCTCAAGAGGGGGAGGCTAATGAGATCATGCCTAGCATTCACTCATCTTCAAATGAAAATCCACTTGATATAGCTGCTCCAATTACAAGGAGTAGAGCTAAACAATTGCAGAAGGAAATTTATTCTCAGGTGAATGCTAACCTTATGTTTAATAATTAGTCTATGTTGAATGAGCCTATGCTTTTGAGTTCTTGTTTCAATGTCCTTAGGAATAATGAAGTGTATGAACCAGCATGGGATCAAGATGGATTCAAACCTCTGGACATCTGAACCGAGAAGCCTATGGTGTGCATGAATAAAATGGTGGTTCATCACCTTAGCATGGGAATGCAACCAGAAGCTAGATGACTGACACATGGTACGAATTTCAAGCATCACTGTGGACACAATATAAGGAGTTAGACGGTGTTCTATAAGTGGATGGAAGCGTCTTCAAGTCTACTTTACAGCCCATCAAATGATTCATTATTTGGATGTCTTAATAAGGAGTTATGCTCATTTTAGTAACTGCTACCAGGAGCTGAAAAGACGCGCGAACCAGCCACGAAATCCACTAGAGCATGCGCATGCAGCCATTTACTCAAAGCCGAACGCCCCTATCTCTATATATATCTTGTACTAGACAATGAAAAGGGAGATCTTATTTTTATTGAATCCAGAATACACAAACTCGTGGAGTTTTGTTTATGTGTGAGTCTTGAGAGACTTGCAATATTTGTCCTTTCGATTCCTGAGGGAGTTGTAGAACGCCGAACTGCGGTTGACCCAGTTCGTGCCTTTACGTCTATAGGGCGTGATTGCGTGTGCTGTTTCGTCGATACGTGGAAGGGTGATTGTCTCGGTAGTTCGTCACATGGACAGCCTCGCGGTGCGCTGCCCCTTCACCAGGTCACGCAGCGACAATTTATCAAGTTCGCAGATCCGACGAGAAGATTGGGCCACAACAACTTGTTACACGTGCTGCCTAGGCGCGTGCATATCAGCTGGCCGTCGTAAATTGTTGTGGTTTATTGACGACGGCCATCGTAAACAGTTGATCGGGTTGCAACGGGTCACTCCTCCACACCTAGATAGCGGTCGGCTCATGATCGATCTCGCGCTCCTATCGATACGTGTCAGCACAGTGATATCGCTAGAAGTTAACTAAAATAAGATTCGAGTACCACTTACCATCCGTTTAGCGACCCCCGTATGTAGCCATCCCCACCAAGACAGTGTTTCCCGTCTGTCCCTCTACTCTATCGCCGGATTATAGACACACCTTGGAAGCCCTGGCTCGCCCAATGAGCACACAGGGAACGGTACGCGTCCGGATAGGATTCAAGCCACAGTACACTGACCTACACACATTTGTTATTGGATGAAAATATTGATCAAAATCGTGTAATGAAGCAAAGTAAAATAAATATTTTACCTCTATGCACTGCTCCTCCGTCAAATACTTGTCGGCCACATCACTGAACTGCCCCGGCTCACCCTCGTCCGGATGCAACTTAAAGTACGTCTTCTAGCCTGAATGCAAGCCGTCGATATCGACTGCGTCAGAAGCTTCCTGGCATTGTTGTTAAAGACCAGACGGCGTGATCCAGCTAGGCCTCGTCCTCCAAACGGTAATATTTCTAGAAAAAGAAATATGCAAGTAAACGTATTCAACATATAATAGGTTCGCATTTAACAAATATTCTTCATACTTACCATGAATTCGTGTCACACATACTCCTGGTGGTCACACATACTCCTGGTGGTTGCCGTAGGTAATGTACTGGGTCGTAGCATAATCGTCCCAAGACGTAGCAGCCCATCCGTTCACTAGTCCAGGATAGTGACAACGGATGAGCTGGTCCAGGACAGTGTTGACCTAGCGGTGGCGTCCCTGACCCGTGAATGAGTCATCGGTCCAAGACTTGATACATGATTCTTAATTAGTACATATATAAGTTTAAAAATATCTAAATTCAATTGTTAGAGATTAACTTACCTATCGCTAACCAGATGAATAACGACCCGATCTTCTGGCCGTACAGGAACCGGAGGAGGAGCCACGTAGTGGCTCTTTCTATAATGTTGTTGTGGAGCCACATCCACATCAGGCTCTGTAGAAGGCTCCGAAGCAGGCTCTGAAGCAGGCTCCAAAACCTGCGGTGTGTGAAGAGGACCCCTAACCTCTGTGTCCTCAGACGTAGAGTCGTCTTGATAATTATGAATATTTGTAATATATATTTAATAAGTACTTATATAATTTATGTAATTAAATGTTCTTTACCTGTCGTGACCGCTTTCGTGACCCCTGGTCTCTATCGAGGCCCACCAATTGTGACAGTCTACCCTCGTTAGACTGACAACTCTGGAAGACGGAGTCCACTCTCGGGGGCAGAAAGCCCCGCGTCCCTCGTCGCCTACTGCTCGACGACATCCTGATGAAAGGAAAATTTGCTAATGAATTTAAAGGAAAATATAGAAGACAAAAGAAGAGATGAAGGAAAAGTTACTTGTACTCAATTTCAAAATTTATCAGTATCACGATCATGTACTCTACTCCTTAAACCAGACCATCGCTCTTTTGTCGTGGTTGTTTTGTGTTTTTGTTTTTTTGCACCTTATGAGTCTGTACATCTTCTACATCTCCAACTAAGTCATCAAGTCGTAGACCAGACTCAATGACAAAAGAGTCCGACAACTCTTCTTCTTAATAAAACAACATCAGCCTCATAAAGGTACCCAACATTGTCTGGTGTATATAACCGCTCACGAGTATTCACCTTGTGTACAACCCGCCAAGCACTAAGATTTTCGCATGGATATTGTAGATAATACACTTACTCGACTTGGTGTGCTAGGACGAAGGTGTCGTAACCTCGTAGCCGGTCCTTGTATTTGACTTCTACCATGTTAAATTGGTTTTGTCGAGTTCCATTGTTATGATCAAACCAATCACAGTCAAAGAAGACTACTTTAAGGTCTTTACCCCCGGTAAAACTAAATTTTAGGATTTTGTTTATGATCCCATAGTAATTAGTTTCACGTCCTTTGACGTCAGCGGCTCTCGTCACAACTCCGGTGTTAGATGTTGCCCTTAGAGGATGTTGAGCTTCAAATTGAGTTGAACGAAATCGGAACCTATTGATATCATATCGACCAAAGAGTTTAACTTTAATGGATCCGTTGGACAGTTGTCGCAAATCTTCATGGGCACCGGCTTGTGTCTTGCATTGTCCAACATATGAAGTAAAAAGACTATTTTATGCTATGAACATAATTACTAAGAGGAACAATACAAGGAAAATGTTACATGATTTCGAAACCAGGTTTAGAAGTTAGGTCCTCTATTTACTCCATAATGTCACATTGTTTGTATTTGCTTGCTCATAGGTTGCTGCTTAGACTTCCAATTTTGTCGATCAAACTCACTAAATAAGGACAAAATAGAATGATTAGCATAGATGTATAACATATCACATAAATTAGTATAGATGTTGAACAACCACTTACTGAAAAAATTGTCCATCTCATCTATGTTAGCGTACATGTATAACAAAACAACTGCCTTTTCATCTGTTGAAGCATCGTAGCTTGTGCCAGTACCAACAGTGGTGCCTCCCGTTTGAAAAAGTGAGAGGTCGCTATAAGGGGATGCTTCAGCCATATTGTACCAAAACACCAATGCATTAACATTGTGTTCTTATGCAAAGTAGACACTTGAAAAATATCCTACCTCCTAAAGTGTAAAGGCTTCGGCGATGCATCCTTCAACCCTTGCCCTATTACGAACCATTGGTTTTAGACATCTGAGTGCTCTTTCAATATGGTACATCCACCTATATTGAACATGGTCGTCTACTTTAGCTTCATGTGGAAGATGGATTAGAAGGTGTTGCATTGGATTGAAAAACCCTGGAGGGAATATTTTTTCCATCTTACATAAAAGCACGGGTATCTCTCTTTCCAACTTCTCCATCATCTCCCTTTTGATTTCTTTAGCACAAAGCTGTCAATAAAAGTAGCTAAGCTCGGCTAACACCTTCCACACCTCATCATCAAGATAGTCCCGAAACATAATTGACAGAAGTCTTTCCATGATTATGTGATCATCATGACTCTTCAAACCAGTGAGATTTCCAGTCTTAACATTCACGACTCTTCTCAGACTAGCAGCATAACCGTCTGGGAACTTCAACTTTTTCAAACACTTAAACACTTCTTCCTTTCCTTTTGGTTAAAGGCATAAAGAAGCACGTGGTTCGCCACCAGCTTCGGAGAGCTCAAGACTTGGTCGGTTACAAACCTCTGCCAGATTCTTCTAAGCCTTTATGTTGTCTTTTATTTTGCCCATCATATCCAAGCACGTGCTTATGATGCATTCGCCCATGTTACGTTTCTGGTGCATGGCATCAATGTTATGCATTGGAATTAAGGACTTCATATACGGTAACTCTCAAAATGCACATATATGAGTCTAATTGTGATCCTCTCCGTAACCAACAAAATATCCAGGACGACCTTCATCTGGCACTAGATTGTTTAGCTGTTCAACAATCTCCAACCCGTTGAGACATTGTGGTGGTCCCTTTTTTACAATGGTACCCTTTCTGAAGGCATTTCCCTATTGCCTAAACATGTGATTCGACGGTAACCAACGTTTATAGCAATCAAAGTAGCATATCTTGCCACCATGACTTAGACCAAAACAATCCGTGTCAGAAGCACATATCAGACATGTCAATCGACCATGAGTGCTCTAGCCAGAAAACATGCCGTAAGCTGGAAAATCATGAACAGACCACAAGTATGCAGCTCGAAGGTTGAATTTTTGTTTTTTGTAACAGTCGTACGCTTTGACTCCTGTCCATAACATTTTCAACTCTTCAATCATTGGTTGCAACATCACGTTTAGTCGTGAACCAGGATGATTCGGTCCAAATACAATAAGGCATAGGAACATGAACTCATACTTCATACAAGAGATGGTGGTAAGTTATACGGAATAGCGAACACGAGCCAACAAGAGTATGTGTGGCGTTTGTACTGAACGGTGAGAAGCCATCTGTCGCCAACCTGAAGCGAATATTTCTCGCGGCATTGGCGAAATCTGGATCGAAGCGGTCAAGCGCCTTCCATGCCTCACCGTCGGATGGTGCACCATCATTCCGTTGTTCTCACGTACATCTTCTTTATGCCACCTCATGTGTCTGACTGTTTTTTTAGAGAGAAACAAATGCTTGAACCTAGGTGTGATAGGCAAGTAACGAAGCTGCTTCTATGCGACTTGAGCTATAACTTTTGAACCGTCGTCATTAACAACTTCGACAAATCTCGCTTTATCACATTTTAAGCACTTGTTATCATTGGCATGCTCTCTACAAAAAAGCATGCAGTTGTCTGGACACATATCAATTTTCTCATATTTCATACCAAGACCAGAAATCAACTTCTTAGACTGATACATATCTTTAGTCACTTTATGTGACTGTGGAACGATATAGTTGATCAATTTGATAAGATCATTGTAGTAGTTATTGGAGAAAAAATATTTAGACTTAATGGCCATAAATATAGTCATAAAAGTGAGGAGTGTCACTTCAGTATGTTTATGCAACGTCTCTTCTGAAGCTTTGAGAAGCGTGAAAAACGCTTCAACCTCCGTTGTAGGAGGATCCTTCATCAATTCGGAATTTATGGCATCAAACATCTCGTCCATCCTATCGACCCCCGTGTTGTCATTCTCATCTGGAACTTGTACGGGTTGAGAAGGTGTCTCACCGTGAAAGGTCCACACGTCATAATGTTGCATGAAAATGTTTCGACACAAGTGAAACGCCAAATTCACTTTGTCCCAACAATTTACACCTGACATTTCATACATGGGCACCGCACCTTACTGTACTGTGACTCAGAAAAAACTCATTGAATGAAATCATCCGTCTTGGTGAACCACTCATCTGAGTGACTGCCATCCCTTTTCCAACCAGTATACATCCAACTGCGGGCTTCAGCCATGTTTTAGGGTATACCTTCAAAGCAGACACATCATTATTAGTTTCATTTTTATGTTATGTCACCGCCCTACAACTAGTCAGATAGGTCCTAAACCCACCCAAGAGTGGCTGAGCGGGGCGTGCTCATGACAAGACGCGTGGTCTGGATCCAAACAAAATTTTGGCAGCATAACCCCGTTGTTCTCCAACTACATGCCTGAAAATAATGCAGCAGAGAACACCAGGGTTATGCCGTTGAAATTTCGTCCAGATCCATACCCGCGTATTGTCACAAGCCACGCCCCCTCGGTCACTTCTGGGCTTTCCAAAAAGGGACAATTCCGAACCTGCACGTCTCACATGTGTATCGCATGTCAGACGTGCCGGTCCGAAACGGGTGACGCATTTCTATAGGTTATGTTACTCATTTTCATTCTTAAATCGTTTACGAGAGAGGAAAGAACGAGATAGAGGGACTCGAGGAAAGAACAAAAGGCATAGAGTTCGACTCAATGCCGACTTCGGCGTAGAGTCATCCGCGGCGGGAATGGAGTAGAGCCTCGATTGCAGGACTTGGAGTAGAGTCATCCGCGGCTCTCACACTTGGAATAGAGTTTCCCTTGCCGGACCACCAGAGGTCGCTTCAACCGTCCACCCAAGCGTGGGTGGTTGATGTCCACGCCATCGTCGTCCGCTTCCGTGCCATCTCGATGCATACATTACGACTACAACTGTCTATACGACACGAACACATTTAATATGCGCTGTGCCGTTTCAGGTTAGACCGTGTCGGGCCGTGCCCTAAACGGACCGTGTCGGGCCAGACCCTAAATAGCTTATGCTGGGCTGGGCCGGCCCGACTATTTATATAATAATTTAGCACTTCATCAATCAAAGTAATATTTAAACAATTACACTACTAATCAAATAAGTAATAAATAAAACTACAAATTAAACAACAAATCAACTAATTAAACAATTTAAACACCTAATAAATTTGGCCATCGTCAATGGTCGCTTTTCCTGTAGTGTGATAACTACTTTTTGCACCTGTTCTCATTGTTTTAGTGATTGATACCGCTATGGAGGTTAAGAACCAGTACTAATAATCTTTTTGAACCGGTTCTAGTTGAACTAGTTGTGATGGGGTGGTACGTATGTCTATTTTTGTTGTAGTGATGTGGGAGAGGCAAAAACTAAGGAACAACTCAACCAAGGATAAGTGCTCTATTTCCATGAGGATAATGAAGGGGTGCTATGGTTCAAAAATCCAATGGTAGTACCAAAAAAATCATGAACTACATGAAAATTTTTTTGATGGGGCTCATTTGTCTAAATATTTCATCCACATGGGCAACAAAAAAATGTACCTTGATTTAAGGTGTGAGTTTTAGTAGACACGAATAAAGAGATCATGAAATATGTATTAGAATGCAATAGATGTCGTACAGTCCATCACCTATGATCAGCGGTTCTTGTCCATGCAACTTATAAATATTCCAAATTGAAAATGGGAAGACAATATAGTATGGATATCATTCTCGGATTTCCTCCCATCTCTCACCACCACAACTCCATTCGGGTCACTATGGACAGATTGGCAAAATCAGCTCATTACATGTCCTATGTTTACATGGAGTGTCTAAGACCATTATTTTAGACTGAGGAACACGTTTGGTTGGTCATTTCTATGAGCAATTGCATATCTTCATGGGTACACAATTGATTCAAGGTTTAGCTTCTCATCTTCAAACAAACGGCCAAACATGGGTATATAAACCAAATTTTCGAAGATGTGCTACGAGCTTGCGTTCTCAATAACACACAAAATTAGGATGAACACCTACATTTAGATTAGTTCTCTTATAACAATAGTTATCAAGAGAGTATGAAGATGACCCCTTTTGAAGTCCTGTACGGCCACCCATGTTGCATTCTTTTAAAACTGGTCTGAATGGGCAAAAGAATGATTTTTTATCCTGGTTTAGTGGCCCAAGCAAAGAGAAGGTTTGGGTCATCCAAACAGACTTGAAGGTCGCTCAAACATGCCAAAAAAACTATGTGGACAAAAGCTACCGACCTTTATCATTTCTAATTAGCGATCATGTCTACCTTCATGTCCCTCCGTCTATATATAGGAACCTTCTAATTGTTAAGAAATGTTGTACCCTAACATATCAGTTAGATTCTAACTCAGTTTATAAGAAGTACACAACACCTTGCACGTGTCACAACAGAAAACTGTATAAAGCCCCCAATTTATACCGTCATTACCTTTGTGGAATAACTATACAATGATCTTACTTATTCTGGGTATCCCATCAAAATAATTGATCACAAGGATTGGGTGACTTGAAGCAATATCAAGTTCTATAATATACAATGATGTAACCACATCCATGCAACTAATCGAGGCCGCAGATTGAAGCCAAGCGGGCGGGAGGGGGGCCGGGACGGCGCGGGGTGGCGGGGGCGGCGCGGCGGCGGAGAAGGGCGACGGAGAGAAGGGCGTACCTCGGGCGGCGGCGACTGGAGACGGGGCGGCGGAGACCGGCGACGGTGAGTCGGGGGCGGCGGAGACCGGCGACGGCGAGTCGGGGGGCGGCGGTGTCGGGAGAGAATGCCGTCTCCCGACTCACGCCCGGGAGTATATGCAGGCTTATTGACGACAATTGTGTCTCACCGTCGTCAATAAGCAGCTTATTGATGACAGTTGTGTCTCACCGTCGTCAATAACTCCTCGGGTTGGCCCGGATCTTGGCCAATCTTGACGACGGCCGTTATAGACGATGGGCACCATCGTCTTTTAGTTTATTGACGACAATACTAGGTTAGCCGTCCTCAATGACGACATTATTGACGACGGCTGTATCTAGCCGTCGTCAATTAATTTAAAGACGACGGTCCTGTCGTCAATAAGTTTGGCCGTCATCAATGGTCACTTTTCCTGTAGTGCTCGGTCCCCTGTCAGCAGCTCGCTCTCCCTCTCAGCTCAACGTGCGGCCGCATGCTAGGCAGCTCAGGACTTGGTGTTTCACGCATGAGATTAAAAAAGAAAAGTGTGTACCAAATAACTTGATAGTTGTATGCATTTTCAAATACTCTAACAGAGACATATAAAGTGACTTAGGAAGTCTGCTGTTATAGATTCAACTTTGCAAGATCTCATCTTTTCTATTATATTAGTTTTAGCATGGTATGGTACAATTCTCTCTAAAATTGTTCTATGCAGCTTGTTCTGAGTTTCCTCGCTGATCGCCCCACCTCAGGCCCGGCGTCGCTCGCCTCTGCCACCACCTCTGTGGATGCTCCGACTGCTGCCTTGCCGCCTCCGCACCGTGAAGGTAACCACACATTGCCCTTTTCACGATTTCTTTTAGTATGTAAGTTGCGAGGATTAGCTTTGAGCTGTTATGTTAGAATCTGTATTGCCCTTAGTACTTGGTATTAAGCCTGCTGTAGGAAAATGATAGTTACATCAAATTATATTTTTGTTTCATTAAAACCTAGTGAGCTTACTTAACCTTTTGATATAGCATTAGCATTTTGATTTCTTAGTTCTTTGTTCTTGCATTTTATTGTGTAGACCATGAATAATCATAGACGATGGATGCATGAGGGTTAGCGGAAGAATGTTGCACCTTCTAATGAATGGGCCATTAATACTAAGGCTTTTATCAGTCGTGCTTTCTCGTTATCAGCCAACCGTCTTGTGAAATGTCCGTGCAACAAGTGCCGTAACTCTTTATGCAAGGAAAAGTTGGAGATGAAACGAGACCTTTGTAGATTCGGTTTTATGCCAGGTATGAAACATGATATGAGCATGGTGAATTGTACCATAGCAATGCTGCCGTTGATGTGAGGGAAGATGAAAACGAGGACATAATAGGTGACATAGTCGAAGCACTAGATCGTGAATGTGGTCCTGATGAATCTGTGGAAATTCCTAGAAGCGGAGTTGAAGAGTTTTATAGAATTCTCTCAGCATCGCATGAAGAGTTACATGAGTGTAAGGGCTCAAGTTTTGCATACACTTTAAGTGTTCATCCCCCCCCCACACACACACCTCATTTGAGGAAGTTTTATGAACATCTTTGAAGAGCAAGTAAATACCATCAACATAGTCATTAGATGATAAACTCACAAAATACAAAAGTGGTATTTTTCACATGCATCATATAGAGGCTGAGCATATGAAAAACTCCTACACCTTGTTAGGAATGCTCATGCCAAATTTCACCCAAATACAAAATCTTTTCAGGTATTTTTTGGTATAATTAGAAAAAGGCTAGTTTGAACTTAAATTCAAATTCAAACTCCTTTAATCTCATGAATTCAAAAGTGGGATTCATATTCATAATCAGCACATTTTTTTGAGCTCACAGACCAATTTTCACTCCATTTGGAGTTGATCTTGACATGAGCTAATTTGGTTAAATTCAAACCAAATTTGAATTTCAGTTAGCCTTTGCTGCAAAATTTGATCAAATGAAATCACACTTTGAATTATTCAAAGTCAATTGGTTATTTTGAAGTTTGATCAACTCACAAAGGGTATTAGTGTCTCTACTATTTAGAACAGTGGGAAAAATTGAATTTCAAAGGTTAAACTAGGCGGTGGGGGCCCCTTGTCAGTCCCACGTTGGAGCAAACCGACTGAAGAACAGAGGCACTCGGTTTCTCGGGCTGCAGCAGAGGATGCCACCGCGCTGAATCCTCGGCGCCAGCAGCTGCTTCGCCCACACCCCGCTGGAGCCGCCGTTCGGCGTCGCTAACTCTCCCCGAGCAGCTCAAAGCCGAGTTCTTCTCTGTTCTCACACACTCACTTGCTCTCGGTGCTGCTCCCGCGAAAAACATCGCCACCGCCGTTCTCGGTGTCGCCCAATCGCACACCGCAACCACACTTCGGTTGAGCGAGCCCTGCACAGCAAAAATGATCGCCATCTCGTGCTCTAGCGTGCTACCACATCACACCGAGGTTTCCTTGTGGTGGTTGGCGGCAAATTGAGGATTTTCACCGAGCTCTTGCGAGCACCGGCGGAACTCCACTTCGGGCCGCCGTCGACAGAGCGCCACAGCCGTCGTCGTCTCCCACTTGCTACACAAGAAAGGTGTAGCTGCAATCCGTATAGCAATTGATCGGCCGTGTGTAGAGAATTTCCAAGAATCCCGAAACCTAGAGGAAACTAGCCGAGCTCGGTCTAAACCCAAAACTTCCATTGAAGAGAAGCAAATAAAACACTTTCATAAAAATTCTCGTAGAATCGAGAATGAAGTTTTCATTCTGTAGGTTACACGGTCCCCCAATGCTCGAACCGGCTTGCACATAGTATGTACACGTCCTACCGCGCCTCCTCAAAGAAGAACCGAACGAAACCATTCCTAATCGACCAAGTTCTAGCCGTTTTTTGTGCATCCATGGAAAAAGTGCCTCGGGTCATCGGTGAGGTCAGTGTTGCGGCCATTTACACCGCCGGCTAAGCTCAAATCCTTGATTCCCGAGGGCTACTGATGCTGTAGGAGAAGACGGTTGCACATTTGGGGTTTTCCCGAGGTCACTACATGTTGCCGGAGTTGCTCCGCCTCGGTGTACAGTCTGGGGCTATTTTCCGGTCACCGGCAATCACCGCCGACCTCACCAGCGTGCTCCTCACATTGGACTAGGCCCTAGCGGCGAGTCTCGTGAAGTTTGGCACAAGGAATCGACCGGCGCGAGCTTCGCCCGAGTGCGCCGCCGCGGGACAGTCAGGGGGGTCGGGAGGAAGACGAAGCCGGCGGATCCCAGCAGTCAGCTGCTGTACAGAGCACGCGCGCCACATTTAATTTAAACAAAGCGGCGGACCCGCTGTCAGTGGCCCAGGCACGCGGGAAGGAATTCCTGTTACAAAATAATTCTGAATTTAGTTCCAATTTCATAAATTCATAACTTTGGCTAGGAAGCTCCAATTTGGGTGAACTAAATTTTGTTGGATTCCTCTCTCTGAGTACTTTCCAACCAATCAAGCTTCACTTCATGAAAACCATTATTTCTCCAGAATTAATTCTTCAAAATTTTAACTGTTTAGAATTTTAACTAGAGAAACCTTTGGTGGAAAATTCTGAAATTTTGCCAGGATGTTCATCAAAATATCCCTGAGCTAGCATAAAAATTTCAGATCCATTTGAGCTCATTGGATCCACCTAATGGCGTGATCAATGAAACTGTTCCATAGAAAATGAAAAATGAATTTCTCTGAACTTGTTTAGCTCATATCTTTGGCTAGGAATCTTCAAATTAAGTGTAACCAATTCCATTAGAACCCTCTGAAAATATACTTTCCATAAAGTCATGGCTTGCTCCATGAAAATCCCTAGAACACCCTAAGAGATCCAATTAAAGCCAAATACACATTTATTTGGAGGTCTAAAATGAGATTTGCTGCAAATGAAATTTGGCCAAGTCTCTGTTTAGGTTGTATCCAAACTACTGTAAAAATTTCAGGATAATTGGGCCCGTCTAGCAGTACTTATGATCTTAACTGTCGAAGTGTGTGGTCGACACTTCCCCCGGACCTGCTCTGGGCAGCCCGCAGAGGTTCTTTTTCGAAGGGGCTAGTCGCTTGTGGAGAGTTTAAGCGTAGGGACGCATTAGGGAGGAGCTTGACACGGCGGGTTTTACGCGGTTTGGGCCGCCGGAGCGTAAAACCCTACGTCCACGGTGAGCTGAGGTGCTCGCTGTATTGCTTGTTGCTCAGAACCAGAGTCCTGAGCTTGAGGATGAGTTATGCCTAGGGTGTGAGTTGCTAGAGTGCGAACCCTCGCTAACGTTGCCTACCCGAGCCTTTTATAGTCTAAGGCTCGTGTGGCTTACAAGGGGGGCCCGGGACCCGACAGGTGGTCCCGAGGAGATTGCCTGCCGACTATCGTATCCGTAGTTATGTCGGTAGTTGTCTCTGGCGAAGGCTTCCGAGTCTTCGTCTTGCCGCCCTGCCCATGCCGCATGCTAGTCGTAGTGGTTGATGACGGCGGGGGCGGCAGGGGATGTCTTGTCGCTGTGTTTATTGGCTGGTAGGTTCTGACACCGCGCGCGAGTCTGTGATGCGACTGGACGCAACGGCACCTGACAGAGGCGTGCTCCGCGTCTCCACGTCTTAGGAAGGCGCGGGCCTTGAATACCTTGTACGGACAAGGTATGGTGCGTCTTTACGCCCGCTGGCTACCGCTCGGGGGCAGGCAGCGCTGTTCTGCTGGACACGTGGTGGGCCCGGAGCTCTCCTCTGAGGAGAGGGAGGTCCGGCCCCGTAGGACACGTGGAGCCTTCGGACCTCTCCCCGCGGAGGGGGGAGGTCCGGCTTCTGTCGGCCACGTGGCGGGCCCGGAGCTCTCCTCTGAGGAGGGGGAGGTTCGGCCCTGTGGGATACGCGGCGCCTTCAGAGTCCTCCCCACAGAGGGGAGGTCTGGCCGCTGTTGGCCACGTGGCGGGCCCGGAGCTCTCCTCTGAGGAGAGGGAGGTCCGGCCCCGCTGGACACGTGGCGCCTTCGGAGCTCTCCCTACTGAGAAGGGCGAGATCCTTAGGCATTTCCCCTGTGCGCGGGGATACCCCATATCGCGGGTACCGACAGTGGCCCCCGGGCCCATCTCGGGGGAGATAGCGAGCCCGAGGTGGGGCCTCCGTCTCTTCTGTTCCGCGCACTTTCTCCAAGTCCCGCATTGACCGCTGCCAGAGCACGAACAGTCGCGGGATCGTGGGAGCGCGCGCCCACTTGATGGTTGCCTTTACTGCGGCGGTTCCCAGGGCTGCCACTTCTGCACGTTGCGGCGCTTTCTTCGGGAACCGCCGAAGTGCCTTGCCGGCTCGTCTTCTTGGGAGATTGACTCCTTGGCCCACCGCTTCAGGTGGGCGGCTTGGGTCCACCTATCATCGGCGCTCGGTCTTGGAGCCGAAGCGGTTGCCGATGCGGTGTATTCGAAGAGTTTTGAGTCGTTTGGAATCGCATCTGGGAAGTTTTAAAAGGGGATCTTACCCGCATCGCGGCTTCCCTTCGCACTTCCCAGCGCTTTTCCTTGGACTCTTGTGCCTTTGTCTTCTTGTCTTTGAGCCCTCCCTCGCCATGGCTTCCAACCCGCTGGTCGTCGTCAATAAGGTCTATTATAGACGACGGTACAGCTGGTAATGAGGTCATGTCTAGCATTCACTCATCTTCAAATGAAAATCCACTTGATATAGCTGGTCCAATTACAAGGAGTAGAGCTAAACAATTGCAGAAGAAAATTCATTCTCAGGTGAACGCTAACCTTATGTTTAATAATCAGTCTATGTTGAATGAGCCTATGCTTTTGAGTTCTTGTTTCAATGTCCTTAGGAATGATGAAGTGTATGAACCAGCATGAGATCAAGATGGATTCAAACCTCTGGACATCTGAACCGAGAAGCCTATGGTGTGCATGAATAAAATGGTGGTTCATCACCTTAGCATGGGAATGCAACCAGAAGCTAGATGACTGATACATGGTACGAATTCCAAGCATCACTGCGGACACAATACAAGGAGTTAGACGGTGTTCTATAAGTAGATGGAATTGTCTTCAAGTCTACTTTACAGCCCATCAAACGGTTCATTATTTGGATGTCTTAATAAGTAGTTATGCTCATTTTAGTAACTGCTGCCAGGAGCTGAAAAGACGCGCGAACCAGCCACGAAATCCACTAGAGCATGCGCATCCAGCCATTTACTCAAAGCTGAACGCCCCTATATCTATATATATCTTATACTAGACAATGAAAAGGGAGATCTTATTTTTATTAAATTCAGAATACACAAACTCGTGGAGTTTTGTTTATGTGTGAGTCTTGAGAGACTTGCAATATTTGTTCTTTCAATTCCTGAAGGAGTTGTAGAACGCCGAACAGCGGTTCACCCAGTTCGTGCCTTTACGTCTATAGGGCGTGATTGCATGGGCTGTTTCGTCGATACGTGGAAGGGTGATTGTCTCGGTAGTTCGTCGCGTGGACAGCCTCGCGGTGCGCTGCCTCTTCACCAGGTCACGCAGCGACAATTTATTAAGTTCGCAGATCCTACGAGAAGATCGGGCCACAACAACTTGTTACACATGCTGCCTAGGCGGTATCACAGCCTCCGTTTTCTCAGTAGGATTATTCTTGCTTTTGGTAGGATAGATTTTTATATACCTACTGTCCACTAATAGCCAAAAAGAAAACCTACAGCCCAAATTTATACGTGCTACTGATTTTGTAGTTTGCTTTATCGAGTTTTAACCCTTTAAGATTTGTCTAGTTGCTGAATTTTTTTTCTTTTCCACATCGCTCTAGTTGTTATCTTTGTTCTAATCATCAAATCGCTTGCTGCATATACCCACCCATTCCACCCTTGTTTTCTACCCGCCACAAATTCCCCACCCGAGTTTCTTGTTTTTGTGCTGCACCAGCCATCTTAGTTGATCCTTATTGTCCCTTTTAGTTGAAAGTTGTGCTGCACTTGTCACAAAGATTAAAAGAAAAGATGTATATGGGTCCAAAGAAAGACTGAAAACAACGGGTTCTTGCTCAAAAAAAAGGAAAGAAGAAATAAAAGAGAATTATGTTCAGCACATCCAAAGGGGTTTGGGCAACAATAAGTTTTGGTTGATGTATTTGGTGTTCATCTATCCACTTCCTACATCTTGTTTCTACATCTTTGTGCATCTTTTCCTTTATATTCAGCAACTTAGACTTGTGTTTTTGGATTATTATTCGGTTTTGCATCACTACATTTTTCAGCGCATTCCACTTACATATTACCCCACCAAGCTCCACTTAAAACGCACCGTGAGTTGTTCTACCGTCGTCGCTGTTACAATCACTCTTCCACTATAAATTGCAGCCCGGTTCTTGCTCTTTTCAGGGAGAGAAAGAACTTGTTTTGTCAGTGGTGAGGGAGTGATTCCACATATATTACTTTCTTCCTTTGTTACTAACATGGCAGGAATGAAGATTCCCCTTCTCACACTGTTTCTGGTCAAGAAATTCAGGAAATACGTGCACAAATGCAATAATTGATGCAGGGGATGCAAGCGCTTCAACGATTACTACAGCAGCAACATGGGGAGCATCCACCTCATGATGATGAACACATTGAGGATGATGATCAACATGCCGGTAGCGGTGGTGGTGGCCGTGGCCGAGGATTCGCTGCTGGTTTTGATAACTTTGCAGGTGGCCGTGGCCGAGGATTTGCTGCTGGTTTTGGTCATGCACGACGTGTTCCTGTTGGGCATCCTCCTGATTTTGATGCTGAAACATTTTCAAATTATAGTGCTGAACATGGAGGTGATCCTTATGGTCGCCGTGGTGCATATGATGATCATGGTGGTGACAACTTTGGCTGTTTTGGAGCCCGTGGTCGTTATGGTGATCACCGTCGCCGTCATCATGAACGACGTCATAATGATGATGGTTTGGACAAGGTTAAAGTGTCCATTCCTCCATTCAGCGGCAAGGAGAATGCTGATGATTACTTTGAATGGGAAACCAAAGTGAAGTAACTATTAGATTTGTATGAATACCCTGCTGAAAAGAAGGAAAAGCTTGCAGCCATTGAGTTTAAAGGTGTAACACCCCAAAAATCTTGTTAAGAACCTAAATCATGTTAAGAGGGGAATTTAAAATTTTTTTGGACGTGTTGCATGTTTTGCAAAAATTCAAATTCAAACTGGAATTCAAATTAAACTCAAAACAGAAAAGAAATAGAAAAAGAAAAAGAAAAATAGAAAAAAAACCGGCCAGTGGGCCGAAACCCACCAGCCGGCCCACCCAGCAACCGCGCTAGCCCGCAGCCGCGCGCGCTGTTTCCTTCCGCTGACAGGTGGGACCCACCAGCTTGTCTTCTACCTCGCGCCGCGCCGGACTCCCTCTCACCCGAATCAAAACCGATCGGGATTTCTGCGTATCCCCGCTGAATTCTGTTCGTAGGCGACGCGGACTTGATCTAAACCACCCCGCCGCCTTTCCCCGTCTATAAAAACCCCGGCCTCGTTCTGTTTTTCCCACGCGATCCGCCGATTTTCCTCCGGTGAGAACCGAGACTTCTCCGGCGAATTCTGGCCGGTCTAAGCTCGGAAATTCCGATCTAACTCGCTGGTCTTGATCCACCGCCTCCGGGGAACCTTGCAGGTGCAGAAAACTCGGTGACTTGCGGTGTAAACACAGCGCCGACGAGCGTCGCCGTGGTTTCACCTCGGACCTCGTCGCCGATCACTTTCCAGGACCTCCGAGCTCAAGAAAACCCCCGAGGTGAGATCCCCGACCTCCCCTCTACCGATCTATGCCATAAAATCACAGTTCTAGGAAGAATTCCCGAAGATCCGAAAGTTTCCGGCGAGATCGCCGCTTCCCGCCGCCGTGCACCGCCGGCAGCGCCGCCCGCGCTCGATCAGAGCGACGTGGCCACTTGTGCGCCGTTTATTTTAAATCGCACGGTAGGGTTTAAATCCCCGCGTACCGGTTCGACGTTATAATCTTAGCCGTCGGTTTAAAATCAGACGGTCCACGTCAGCCCCGCGTTATAAAGACTGGAAATCTTACGTGCTACCCCCTGGGGTTCTCGGGAAATAAGAGCTAGCCCCAGAAACTTCTGATCTAGCCCCTGGAACTTCAGAAAATCATGTAAATTTATTTAAAAATCAGTTTTAGCCCCTGGACTTAATAAAAATTAGCAAAACCCCTCTGATAAGTGTAGCTAGACCCCTGGAAATTCTGAAAATAATATTATAGACCCTGTAGTGGGGTGAGTTTACTTTTTAGCCCTGTTTAGTATTTAATTTAGGAAATTGAATATGTGGCTAGTGTTAAAAAAAATTTAAAAGTGGGACAAACATATTGTCAAAATTTAATTAAAGACTTTCTCAGTATTTAGGAAACTTTGGAGTGAGATAAAAACATATTTTGGGCTGAATTGAATCTGTTTAATTTGTTATTCACATTTAGGGACACATTTTTAAGTAATGAATAGTTTTAGAAAATAGGGAAAATAATTGTGAAATAGTTTACATCAGAGGCCAAGGTCAAAATATGTTATTAAATTATTTAGGACCAGAACCTATTCTGTTTAGATGATGTGTTTTACTATTTTCATAATAAAGTACGCATTTATGCATAGGAAAATAAATCTGAAAATATAGCAACTAGTAAATGATAAATGAAGTTTCTAAAATCCAAAGAATTCAGTTTAGGGTTGGTAGAAATTATGAAGACACATATGGAGAAGGAAAATACCTTTCATGCATACTTGATAGCTAAAAGGTGTAGTAATTGAATATAAGGAATTTATTTAAATTGGAAACTCATATATATAGTATGTAAGTATAAATGTGAACACAAAAGTAGGAATCATATACACATGATTAAAAGTGCATGCAAGCCACAAATCAACACACATGGAGTGACCACAACACATATAATGGAGAATGACTTTCATAAATATGAATGTGTGGTTTGTATGAAGAGGAAGTGTGAACTATGTCTTATGGATTGTTGTTTTTCTTTGTTATGTGTGATGGTATGATGTAGAACCTGCTCAAGAGCAAGTTATTCCTTTCCAAGATCAGGACTACCCATTTCAAGAGCAGCAGGAAGGAGGCAAGTGTCCTTGACCACTTTGATCCTATACTAGGATGTTTAGATAGAATTATTTGCATTGTCAATTGAAATATGAAACCCATGCTAGGAAGTTTCCCTAGAATTGCATTACCTTGTTTCATTGTAGCTTGGGTTGGGATTTCTTTTATCATGTCATTTATTATGCATATGCTTAGCCATGCTTAGAATGGAATATTTGGGATATGAGATCATCAGTTTATTTACCATACTCTTGAATGAGATATTGTGAGTTATGTAGAGGTAGGGATCAAGGCAAGTTGGATGTTTTGGTTGTGTGCTGGGTGCACGAGACTCGGGTTTGTGTTTAGTACTTGTCTGGATCCTAAGGACCGGTTCATGGAGCATGTAACCTGGCTTTACCGTGCCAACCACATGCTGAGATGGGGCAACTTGGCCAATTAATTAGGTGTATCCCCGGCGTAGTATGGGTGTGTTGGATGGTGCGGGGAATAGGTGTCAGCTGGACTACCATATGAACCGCAAGGCTCAAGAGGGGGCCACTGCAGCGGGGTTGGAACCTCTTGTATGCTGTTAGGGGTGAAACCTCAGTGGGCCCACGCTCATCGGGAATCCCTTTGTAAAGGCTTCGTAGTGATCTCCTGGCTACACACCTGGGAAGTGTGAATGTGGTTCGTGGCCACTGGCATAATGGAGGTTCTTTTAGTCCACCCGGCAACGGGGGATGAAATCACTACATGTGGATACATGTGCTGCAAACTCTGCAGAGTCAAAACTGTCATGACAGCCGTGCTCACGGTCAAGAGCGGCTTGGACTTATTCATGATTAGAGGATTGATGGTTTTGGAAGTTGTGGATGTTAAGCGGGGAGCTTAACATTGGAAATGATGTTATGGTTATTTGATTATGATGATGGGATGAGAGATTGGGACCTTTTACCTGTGTAGTAATGTAGGTGCTTAATAAGCTAGGGTGATAGGTATTAATTGCGTAGTGCTTTAACCATGAGTTCAACCTCTCCTTGTTCTAGCCATGCATGATATAATTTTCCCACACTTGCTGAGTACCATTGGTACTCAATCTTGCATATTTTGTTGGTTTATATTGCCGCTCAGGTCAAGATAATGAGGTGGTGTATAATGACCAAGACTTTGGACCCGAAGAAGGTTTCTAGGTTCATGGAGACCCCCGGGCAACGCCTGTGATGGAGCCCTCAAGAATAATATTCCGCTGCTAGTTTATTTACTTATGAACTTATTATTGTTCATCGAGACATTTACTATGTAAGACTTACTTATATTCGACACCTGGCTTGTAATAAATGATGCTTCACTATTTGTCATCACATGTATGAGAAAATGATCCTGGCATACATGTGATATTCACTTGGTTGATCTTCGGAAAAACCGGGTGTGACAGAGGTGGTATCAGAGCCAAGGTTGCCCGTAGGAACGTGGACCTAGGTAGAAATGGACGTATTTAAGGGCCCTATTTTCTTAAAAACTATTTTACAAGGTGTGTTGAAAAGTGTTATTTAAGGGAGTCACTTTCTTCATCTTACCCCAGCTTCCATTCAAAATAGGATTTTTGTCTAAGAGTCTATCTAACCTAATTTTAAATTCTTTTTGTTTTAGATGGTTCGCATGATTCGCACCGCTCGCAAGTCCACAGAAGGGAGAGTTCCCGTAGTTGCCCTTGCCCAAAGAGAGGAGAGCTGTCCGGTGACGTACCTTTCCTACGGATTGGTAGTAGGAGGCTTGTTGCGCCGTCTTCGACGTATGCTCGAAGCCGCCGGCAATACGGGCAAGCTAATCATCCACTATAACTCCACCAGGACCATCCGTGAAAAGAGGGAAGAATGGAGTTCAGAGATGAGGATTATACACGAAAATCACCTGCTTAAGATTCACCACTCTCCAGCTTGTCGAGCGACACAGGTCGATGCGGAGAAGGATGTCACCTGGGAGGCCATCACCTGCCAGAGTCACATCTATCGTCGCCACCTGGACAGGACTGAGTACATGTATGTCCTCCAGCGTGAGAGTGGTACAACGGAGTATAAGTACCCGCCAGTGCAGCAAGGGACTTCCCATGAGCACATGGACTTGTGCTTGGAGGATGCTGCTATGCTCAGCACTCGACTGCAGGAGTGTCAGCAAGAGCTTCAGGATGTTCGGGACACCCTGAAGGAAACAGAGGCGTTGCTGCGAGCCTGCCTGAGGGCGAGAGAAAGAGGAGATGGGAATGAACTGTGTGTCACCGCGAATGATACATGGACTCCTGACTCCCCAGATCGTCGGGCGATAAGGCGTCGTCGCACTTCTCCACCAGCAGCCTCCCCACCCAAAGCAGAGTCAGAAGGAAGCCGAAGTGATGAGGAAGATCCCGAGGAGCCAGCTCAAGAAAATGAATAGTGTAGAGTCCTTCCCTTAGTTAGCAAGATGTTGAATAGTCGAGTTGTTAAGTTAAGTTAATGGTGTGTTAATGCTTGGTGTGTGACGTGAGTTGTGGAAGCCATGAGCAATTGTCCACAGCCTCGTCTTTAGATTGTTTTGCTTTGGTGTGAGAATCCACGTGAAATAATATTGCATTTATTTTTGTGTGAGAAATGAACCCTCAGAAAAGTATAACAAAGCCTCAACACTTCAAAGTACAAACAAATGAAAGTAGTAAGATGATACTACATGCTTTCAAATTAACATTGGTTGATTCTGCCAGATGGCCGGAAGAGGAAAAGGACGTGCTGCCAACCCCGCCAACAACAACGATGAGGCATGCAACCCTCATCTTTCTGGAGGCCAGGCCGGGGTGGTCGCCGTGAAGAAGTTGATCCCCTCCACCAAATGCTGGAGAATCAAAATCAACTCATCCAGAACTTGACTCAAGTGGTGGCCAACTTGCATCAAGTTCCACCTCCACAAGCTGCACCACGCCAACCAAGGTTGAGTGAGTTTCTAGGAACTCAACCTCCAAAGTTCGCAAGTGCTGCTGAACCTCTGGAGGCAGATGATTGGCTGAACACCATTGAAAGTAAGATGAGGATCATACAGTGCCAATGGTATGAGAGGGTGCTGTTTGCCTCTCATCAATTGCATGTACCTGCTGCTGATTGGTGGACCGCCTATGTGGCCGCCCATCATGACCCTGAGAACATCACTTGGGAAGAGTTCAAGCGTAGCTTCCGCAACCATTACATCCCAAGAGGTGAACTCAAAAATAAGAGTAAGGAGTTTTTAGGACTGCAGCAGGGAAACATGACGGTGAGGGAATACCTCACTAAATTTACTCAACTATCCCGTTATGCCCCACGGGACATAGAGACTGATGAGCAGAAACAAGATTGTTTCGTGGAGGGACTTACCGCAGAAATGCAGTGTGCAATGTCCTCAAATGAGTATGAAAGCTTCCAAAAGATGGTGGACAGAGCGTTTATGGTAGAAAGGAAGCTAAAGGCCTTGGAAAATGAGAATAAGAGGAAGGTCGGGTGGTCACATCAAGCCTCAGGGAGCAACACCCGCCCACGTCTGATGCAGCAACCTGCAGGGCAGACGAACCGTGCTGCGGTACCCTACTCAGCACCAAGAGGGTACAACCCGAACTACAGGCCTCCGGCAGCACCAATACAGCCACAACGTCAGTTCGTACAGCAGCCTCGCCCCGCATACCCACCTCGACCAGCAGTGCAGGGACCTCCAAACCAACCCCAAGACAGCAAAGGTCAGGCATCTAAGGTTGGGGTGCAATGTTTTAGCTGCGGTGAAGTGGGGCACTACGCCCATAAATGCCCAAAGAAGAAGCCCGCGCAGCCACAACAGCAGAATGTGATGCGAGGACGGGTGAACCACGTCACTATGGAGGAAGCGCAAGAGGCACCCGACGTTGTAGTTGGTAAGTTTCCTGCCAATTTACACCTTGCAACCCTGCTGTTTTATTCTAGTGCTACCCACTCATTCATTGCTCAAGGGTTTGTTAAGAAGCATGACCTAGCAACAACACAAATGAACCATATGCTAGCCGTAAACTCTCCGGGTGGAGAAATAAGGATAAGACAAGTGTGTCCCAAAGTGAACCTAGACATTAATGGGGTAGTATTTACTGCTAACCTCATAGTGATAGATTCACAAGGGATAGATATTATCTTGGGTATGGATTGGTTGACAAAACATAAAGGAATCATCCATTGTTCGACCAGAACGGTGGAACTAACTCACCCTAGTGGCACAAGAGTAAAGTTCATAACAATACACGAGTCTAGGAGGGACATTAAATTAAATCAAGTTGAGGTGAAAGTGGAGGAGATCAGGACCATCAGGGAATATCCAGATGTTTTTCTGGAGGAGTTGCCAGGTATGCCTCCCGATCGTGAAGTGGAATTTGCAATTGAACTAGTGCCTGGAACAGCCCCGATATACAAGAGACCTTATCGGATGGACTCCAAGCAGCTGGGAGAACTCAAGGATCATTTGAGAGAATTGACGGAGAAGGGGTATATTCGTCCTAGTTCCTCACCATGGGAGCTCCGGTGATATTTGTGCCCAAGAAGGACGGAACCCAAAGGTTATGCGTGGATTACCGTGTCTTGAATGAGGTAACCATTAAGAACAAGTACCCATTACCCCTCATTGAAGACTTGTTTGATCAATTGAGAGGCGCTTGTGTGTTCTCGAAAATTGATCTCAGGTCCGGATACCACCAACTCAAGATAAGACAATCTGATATTCCCAAGACAGCTTTCGTATCTCGATACGGACTGTATGAATACACTGTCATGCCTTTCGGGCTAACTAATGCCCCGGCATACTTCATGTATCTCATGAACAAGGTATTCATGGAATATCTGGACAAATTTGTGGTGGTTTTCATAGATGACATTCTTGTCTTCTCCAAAGGTGAAGAAGAACATGAGAAACATCTAAGGTTGGTGTTGCAGAGGCTAAGAGAACACCAACTATATGCCAAATTGAGCAAGTGTGAGTTTTGGCTGAAGAGAGTTCCCTTCTTAGGACACATAATCTCGGAGGGAGGAATCTCCGTAGATCCCGCCAAAATCGAGGATATACAGAAGTGGAAGACACCTAAAAATGTCGGGGAAGTTCGAAGCTTTTTGGGATTGGCTGGATATTATCGACGGTTTATTGAGGGATTCTCTAAGATCTCGAGACCTCTCACCAAACTGTTAGAGAAGGGAATCACATTGACATGGACGCCGCAGTGCGAGGCGAGTTTTCAGGAGTTAAAGGAAAGATTGACAACAGCCCCAGTGCTCGTTATGCCAGATATGCAGAAGAACTTTACGGTGTACTGCGATGCCTCTGGAAACGGGTTGGGATGTGTTCTCATGCAAGAAGGGCATGTCGTGGCATATGCATCCCGGCAGCTTCGGAAGCACGAGAAGAACTATCCTGCACATGACCTAGAACTAGCCGCAGTGGTACACGCGTTGAAAATTTGGCGGCACTATTTGATGGGGAAGAGGACAGAGATATATACGGATCATAAGAGTTTGAAGTACATTTTCACACAGCCAGACCTCAACCTCAGACAAATGAGATGGTTAGAGCTAATCAATGACTTTGATGTGGGCATCAACTATCATCCTGGGAAAGCAAACGTCATGGCCGATGCTTTAAGTCGGAAAGTGCAGGTCAATAAGTTGAGCTTGAAGGACATGCCTGTAGAATTGAAGAACGAGGTTATAAGGCTCAATCTATGCCTTGTGAATAGTGGTGAAGCCATCGCCATGGAAGTTCACTCCACACTAGAGCGAGACATACGCGAGGGTCAAAAGAATGACGAGAAGATACAAGAGATCAGACAACTCATCAAGGAAAATAAAGCTCCTGGCTTTAGAGAGGAAGAACAAGGAACGGTGTGGCACGGGAAAAGAATCTGTGTGCCAGAAGTAAAGGAGATCCGTGAATTGATTTTGAAGGAGGCTCATGATTCTAACTATTCCATTCATCCTGGGAGTACGAAGATGTATTAGGACCTCAAGAGCAGGTATTGGTGGTATGGCATGAAGCGAGATGTCGCAGAACATGTTGCCCTATGTGACACATGTCAGTTGGTGAAAGTAGAACATCAACGACCCGCGGGATTATTGCAACCACTCAAAGTGCCTGAATGGAAATGGGAAGAAATCAGCATGGATTTCATCGTGGGATTGCCTAGAACCCAATCAGGGTATGATTCGATATGGGTCATCATTGACAGGCTAACCAAGGTAGCTCACTTCATCCCCGTGAAGGAAAGCTACAGCGGATCCAAATTGGCAGAGTTGTATATGTCAAGGATCGTGTGTTACCATGGAGTGCCAAAGAAGATTGTGTCGGATCGAGGGACACAGTTCACCTCGAGGTTCTGGCAGAAGTTGCACGAAACCATGGGAACCCATCTGAACTTTAGTTCCGCCTATCATCCCCAAACTGATGGGCAGACGGAAAGAACCAATCAGATCCTTGAAGATATGCTAATGGCATGTGCACTCAAAAACAATCGGAGTTGGGACAAGAACTTACCGTATGTGGAGTTTTTCTATAACAACAGCTATCAAGCTAGTATGAAGATGTCACCGTTTGAAGCTTTGTACGGGAGGAAGTGCAGAACTCCCCTATTTTGGAACCAAACAGGGGAAAGTAAAGTGTTTGGTCCAGAAGTACTACAAGAAGGCGAGGCGAAGGTGAGGGAAATTCGCAATAACTTGAGGATAGCACAGACACGCCAAAAGAGCTATGCCGATGTACGAAGAAGAGAGCTCGTTTTCAACGTGGGGGACTATGTCTATCTCAAGGTGTCCCCTATCAGAGGACTTCGTCGGTTCAAGGTGAAAGGGAAGTTGTCACCTCGATACATCGGACCCTTTCAAGTTTTGGAGAGGAAAGGCGAAGTGGCGTATCAACTAGAATTACCGGCTCGTCTATCGGATGTGCATGATGTATTCCATGTGTCACAACTCAAGAAATGCCTGAGGGCGCCTGGAGAGGTGTTACCCATGAATGAAGTGAACGTAGCTGAGGATTTGTCTTATGCCGAGCAACCATACAAGATTTTGGAGACAATGGAACGCCTCACCAGAAATAAAAGAATCTGGATGTGCAAGGTGCAGTGGAAGCATCACTCAGAAGAGGAAGCCACCTGGGAGCGGGAAGATGAGCTCAAGGCACAATTTCCGGAATTGTTTTCTTAGAAACACCAATCTCGAGGACGAGATTTCTTTTAAGGGGGTAGAGCTGTAACACCCCAAAAATCTTGTTAAGAACCTAAATCATGTTAAGAGGGGAATTTAAAAATTTTTGGACGTGTTGCATGTTTTGCAAAAATTCAAATTCAAACTGGAATTCAAATTAAACTCAAAACAGAAAAGAAATAGAAAAAGAAAAAGGAAAACAGAAAAAAACCGGCCAGTGGGCCGAAACCCACCAGCCGGCCCACCCAGCAACCGCGCTAGCCCGCAGCCGCGCGCGCTGTTTCCTTCCGCTGACAGGTGGGACCCGCCAGCTCGTCTTCTACCTCGCGCCGCGCCGGACTCCCTCTCACCTGAATCAAAACCGATCGGGATTTCTGCGTATCCCCGCTGAATTCTGTTCGTAGGCGACGCGGACTTGATCTAAACCACCCCGCCGCCTTTCCCCGTCTATAAAAACCCCGGCCTCGTTCTGTTTTTCCCACGCGATCCGCCGATTTTCCTCCGGTGAGAACTGAGACTTCTCCGGCAAATTCTGGCCGGTCTAAGCTCGGAAATTCCGATCTAACTCGCTGGTCTTGATCCACCGCCTTCGGGGAACCTTGCAGGTGCAGAAAACTCAGTGACTTGCGGTGTAAACACAGCGCCGACGAGCGTCGCCGTGGTTTCACCTCGGACCTCGTCGCCGATCACTTTCCAGGACCTCCGAGCTCAAGAAAACCCCCGAGGTGAGATCCCCGACCTCCCCTCTACCGATCTATGCCATAAAATCACAGTTCTAGGAAGAATTCCCGAAGATCCGAAAGTTTCCGGCGAGATCGCCGCTTCCCACCGCCGTGCGCCGCCCGCGCTCGATCAGAGCGACGTGGCCGCTTGTGCGCCGTTTATTTTAAATCGCACGGTAGGGTTTAAATCCCCGCGTACCGGTTCGACGTTATAATCTTAGCCGTCGGTTTAAAATCGGACGGTCCACGTCAGCCCCGCGTTATAAAGACTGGAAATCTTACGTGCTACCCCCTGGGGTTCTCGGGAAATAAGAGCTAGTCCCGGAAACTTCTGATCTAGCCCCTGGAACTTCAGAAAATCATGTAAATTCATTTAAAAATCAGTTTTAGCCCCTGGACTTAATAAAAATTAGCAAAACCCCTCTGATAAGTGTAGCTAGACCCCTGGAAATTCTGAAAATAATATTATAGACCCTGTAGTGGGGTGAGTTTACTTTTTAGCCCTGTTTAGTATTTAATTTAGGAAATTGAATATGTGGCTAGTGTTAAAAAAATTAAAAAGTGGGACAAACATATTGTCAAAATTTAATTAAAGACTTTCTCAGTATTTAGGAAACTTTGGAGTGAGATAAAAACATATTTTGGGCTGAATTGAATTTGTTTAATTTGTTATTCACATTTAGGGACACATTTTTAAGTAATGAATAGTTTTAGAAAATAGGGAAAATAATTGTGAAATAGTTTACATCAGAGGCCAAGGTCAAAATATGTTATTAAATTATTTAGGACCAGAACCTATTCTGTTTAGATGATGTGTTTTACTATTTTCATAATAAAGTACACATTTATGCATAGGAAAATAAATCTAAAAATATAGCAACTAGTAAATGATAAATGGAGTTTCTAAAATCCAAAGAATTCAGTTTAGTATTGGTAGAAATTATGAAGACACATATGGAGAAGGAAAATACCTTTCATGCATACTTGATAGCTAAAAGGTGTAGTAATTGAATATAAGGAATTTATTTAAATTGGAAACTCATATATATAGTATGTAAGTATAAATGTGAACACAAAAGTAGGAATCATATACACATGATTAAAAGTGCATGCAAGCCACAAATCAACACACATGGAGTGACCACAACACATATAATGGAGAATGACTTTCATAAATATGAATGTGTGGTTTGTATGAAGAGAAAGTGTGAACTATGTCTTATGGATTGTTGTTTTTCTTTGTTATGTGTGATGGTATGATGTAGAACCTGCTCAAGAGCAAGTTATTCCTTTCCAAGATCAGGACTACCCATTTCAAGAGCAGCAGGAAGGAGGCAAGTGTCCTTGACCACTTTGATCCTATACTAGGATGTTTAGATAGAATTATTTGCATTGTCAATTGAAATATGAAACCCATGCTAGAAAGTTTCCCTAGAATTGCATT
This sequence comes from Neostapfia colusana, assembly GCA_030760725.1. Classification (NCBI taxonomy): domain Eukaryota; kingdom Viridiplantae; phylum Streptophyta; class Magnoliopsida; order Poales; family Poaceae; genus Neostapfia; species Neostapfia colusana. The sequence goes on along the minus strand of JASWHV010000001.1, from coordinate 37,324,352 downwards.
ACCTTGTTTCCTTGTAGCTTGGGTTGGGATTTCTTTTATCATGTCATTTATTATGCATATGCTTAGCCATGCTTAGAATGGAATATTTGGGATATGAGATCATCAGTTTATTTTACCATACTCTTGAATGAGATATTGTGAGTTATGTAGAGGTAGGGATCAAGGCAAGTTGGATGTTTTGGTTGTGTGCTGGGTGCACGAGACTCGGGTTTGTGTTTAGTACTTGTCTGGATCCTAAGGACCGGTTCATGGAGCATGTAACCTGGCTTTACCGTGCCAACCACATGCTGAGATGGGGCAGCTTGGTCAATTAATTAGGTGTATCCCCGGCGTAGTATGGGTGTGTTGGATGGTGCGGGGAATAGGTGTCAGCTGGACTACCATATGAACCGCAAGGCTCAAGAGGGGGCCACTGCAGCGGGGTTGGAGCCTCTTGTATGCTGTTAGGGGTGAAACCTCAGTGGGCCCACGCTCGTCGGGAATCCCTTTGTAAAGGCTTCGTAGTGATCTCCTGGCTACACACCTGGGAAGTGTGAATGTGGTTCGTGGCCACTGGCATAATGGAGGTTCTTTTAGTCCACCCGGCAACGGGGGATGAAATCACTACATGTGGGTACAGTGGTGCAAACTCTGCAAAGTCAAAACTGTCATGACAGCCGTGCTCACGGTCAAGAGCGGCTTGGACTTATTCATGATTAGAGGATTGATGGTTTTGGAAGTTGTGAATGTTAAGCGGGGAGCTTAACATTGGAAATGATGTTATGGTTATTTGATTATGATGATGAGATGGGAGATTGGGACCTTTTCACCTGTGTAGTAATGTAGGTGCTTAATAAGCTAGGGTGATAGGTATTAATTGCGTAGTGCTTTAACCATGAGTTCAACCTCTCCTTGTTCTAGCCATGCATGATATAATTTTCCCACACTTGCTGAGTACCATTGGTACTCAACCTTGCATATTTTGTTGGTTTATATTGCTGCTCAGGTCAAGATAATGAGGTGGTGTATAATGACCAAGACTTTGGACCCGAAGAAGGTTTCTAGGTTCATGGAGACCCCCGGGCAACGCTTGTGATGGAGCCCTCAAGAATAATATTCCGCTGCTAGTTTATTTACTTGTGATGAACTTATTATTGTTCATCGAGACATTTACTATGTAAGACTTACTTATATTTGACACCTGGCTTGTAATAAATGATGCTTCACTATTTGTCATCACATGTATGAGAAAATGATCCTGGCATACATGTGATATTCACTTGGTTGATCTTCGGAAAAACCGGGTGTGACAAAAGGCTATGCCATAACTTGGTGGAATCAGGTCCGTACTGAATATCAAAGAGTTGGGCATATTCGTATAAATTGGGAAGACATGAAGAGAGAAATGCGACGTCGTTTTGTTCCTGCATATTATTCTCGTGACCTACATTTGAAGCTGAAATGTCTTGTGCAAGGTACTCGTACTGTTGATGAATATTTTCAAGAATTGGAAATGTGTTTATATCGTACAGGGATAACTAAAGATGAGGAATCCACAATGGCCCGGTTTATGGTTGGTCTCAATAAATCCATTGCTGATAAAGTGGATATGACAAATTACACTTGTCTCACTGAGTTGGTTCATTTTGCAAAGAGGGCTGAACGACAAGTTGCTACGTCTTACAAATACAATGCTTCATGGTGTCATTCCCAACAGCAAGGAGATGCCACTCCTCAATTCCAACAGCAAGGAGCTGCAACGCCCAAATCCTCATCGCGTGGAACAAATAGATCCATTCCACCTTCTTCCAAACAATTGGATGCGAAAGGTAAAACTGTGAGTTCAAATCAGCCCACTTCTTCTACTGCAGCCACCCAACGCAAGACAAGCAAGATTGAGTGTTTTAAGTGTGGTGGTCATGGGCATAAACAAGCTGAATGTCCTAATCGTCATACTATTATTGCCCTTGCTGATGGTTCTTATGATTCACAAAGTGAAGAGGAGGACGAGTTTACCAATGTATTTACAGATTTTAATCTTGACACTTGTGAGTATTCAGTAGAGGATGGTACATTTGAGCTAGGTCTGAATTGTTTAGCGATTCAACCTATTCCAACTTTGTTCCCAATGACATGTTACAAGATGTTATTTCTCCATCTTCTGATGAGATTACTAGTGCTGATTTTGATGAGTTGTTTGCTGATTTTCTTGCTTTCGAGCCTTCTACAATGAATACACCATCTCCTTCTTTGGTGGTTAGGAGAGTTCTTTCCACTCAGTTTGTTGCAGCTGAACAAGGACAACGCCATAATTTATTTCAGTCCCGATGCAAAGTGCAAGGCCAAGTGTGCTGTTTCATCATAGATGGTGGGAGCTGCAATAATATTGTTAGTGCTTTGCTAGTTGAGAAGTTTGGTTTGCAGCCACGTCGCCATCCACATCCGTACCATATGCAATGGCTGAATAATTCCGGGACAGTTAAGGTTTCAGCCATGATTCGTTTGTCATTTTCCATTGGTGGTTATCATGGAGAGGTGGATTGTGATATTGTCCTCATGCAAGCATGTCATTTGCTGCTTGGTCGGCCCTGGATATTTGATGTGGACTCGGTGCATTTTGGACGGTCTAACAAATACACTTTCATTCACAATGACAAGAAGGTGGTTCTTGTTCCATTATCTCCAGAGGAGATACATACTTCAGATATGGCTCGCAAGAAAAGAGAGGAATCAGACAAAAGAAAATTGAGTGAGACCCTCAACCCAAGTAAGGGAGAGAATTCTAACCCATCCAGCCACATAAAGCCTCATGCCAATCCTAAACAGCCACGCCACACTGAGTGTCTCTTTGTGAGCAAGAGTGATTTGAGAGAAGTGAGAGACACCACAGCCTCATTCTTTGTGCTCTTGCACAAGGAGGTCTGTCGAAGTGTGTAGCCGACAATTCCTCCGGGCCTGCTCTGGGCAGCCTGCGGAGGTTCTTTTTCGGAGGGGCTAGTCACTCGCGGATTGCTTCAGCGTTAGGGACGATTTAGGGAGAAGCTTGACACGGGGGTTTTTACGTGGTTCAGGCCGCTGGAGCATAAAACCCTACGTCCACGGTGAGCAGAGTTGCTCGCTGTATTGCTTGCTGCTCAGAACCGAAGTCCTGAGCTTGAGGGTGTGAGATGTCGAATGGGTAGAGTGCGAGGGTGCGTAAGAGGCGAACCCCTGCTAACGTCGCCTACCCGAGCCTTTAATAGTCCAAGGCTCGTGCGGCTTACAAGGTGGGCCCAGGACCCGACAGGCGGTCCCGGGGAGATTGCCTGCCATCTACCGTATCTGCAGTTACGCTGGTAGTTGTCTCTGGCGAAGGCTTCCGAGTTTTCGTTCTGCCGCCCTGCCCATGCCGCAAGCTATTCGTAGTGGTTGATGATGGCGGGGGCGGCAGGGGATGTCTTGTCGCTGTGTTTATTGGCGGGCAGGCTCTGACACGGCGCGTCAGTCTGCGATGTGACTGGGTGCAACGGCACCTGACAGAGGCGTGCTCAGCGTCTCCGCGCCTTGGGAAGGCGCGGGCCTTGAATACCTTGTACGGGCAAGGTATGACACGTCTTTACTCTTGCTGCCTACCGCTCGGGGGCAGACAGCGTTGCTCTGCTGGCCACGTGGCGGGCCCGGAGCTCTCCTCTGAGGAGAGGGAGTCCCGTCCCCGTGGGTCACATGGAGCCCTCGGAGCTCTCCCCGCGAAGGGGGGAGGTCCGGCTTCTTCTGGCCACGTGGCGGGCCCGGAGCTCTCCTCTGAGGAGAGGGAGGTCCGGCCCCATAGGACACGCGGAGCCTCCGGAGCTCTCCCCGTGGAGGGGGGAGGTCCGGCTCAGTTGGCCACGTGGCGGGTCCGGAGCTCTCCTCTGAGGAGAGGGAGGTCCTTAGGCATTTCCCCCTGTGCGCTGGGGTACCCCGTATCGAGGGTACCGACAGTGGCCCCCGGGCCCATCTCGGGGGAGATAGCGAGCCCGAGGTGGGTCCTCCGTCTCTTCCATTCCGTGCACCTTCTCTAAGACCCGCATTGATCGTTGCCGGGGCACGAACAGTCGCAGGATCGTGGGAGCGTGTGCCCACTTGATGGTTGCTTTTACTGCGGCGGTTCCCAAGGCTGCCACTTCTGCACGTCGCAGCGCTTTTTTCGGGAACCGCCGAAGCGTCTTGCCGGCTCGTCCCCTTGGGAGACTGACTTCTTGGCCCACCGCTTCAGCTAGACGACTTGGGTCCACTTGTCACCGGCGCTTAGTCTTGGAGCCGAAGCGGTTGCCCAATCTGCTTATTCGAATAGTTTCGAATCGCTTTGAATCGCACCTGGGAAGTTTTAAAAGGGGATCTTACCCGCATCGCGGCTTCCCTTCGCACTTCCCAACGCTTGCGCCTTCCTTGAGTTCTTGCGCCTTTGTCCTCTCCGTTCTTAAGCTCTCTCCTGCCATGGCTTCTAACCCACCTCCGGAGAAGAAGCGCGCTCGGTCTCCTCCGACGGTGGCGTTTGCGCCAAGTCAGGGATCCAGGGCGCCTGCGCGCCCTGCTTCTGGAGATGGCACCCCATCCGGTGGCGACCCCAAGAGGTCTCGAGCTCATCATCCCGACGGGACTCCTCTTGAGCGACGACGGGCTGAAAGTTCCCTGGCGTCGCGTCCTCCCTCCTCAGGCGGTGGAGCCTCGAGGGAATGTGCTGGCACGTCGATGCCCAGGGGCGAGCCAAGAGCTCAGGCGCCCCGGGCTTCTGGGGCCGGGCCGGCGTCCAGGGGGGCTTCAGAAGCATCCCCTGCTCCACCAGCCCGGGCGACTGCGGGGCAGCCGTCGGCAGCGACGGCGGGCTCTAGTGGACCTACCCCGGCTCAGAAGCCGGGGTTCAGAGCCCGTTGGAGCGCTCGTGTCTCTCGGTAAGTGACGCCTACCGGATTCTAGAGCCTGTGTTGTCTTCTTCTTTTCTCAACTCAGGAGTTTCCCATGTTTGTAGGGACTCCCCGAGTGCCGGTAACGCTCCCATTTCCCGGCCATCCCTGACTGACGGGGGATCCGCGCCGCAGCACTTGGAAGCCGAGACGATCGCCGCGGCCCCCAAGCCAGCGCAAGTTCCTTCTGCATCGGTCAGCCCGGCTCCTGTGGCAGCGGCGACTCCTCCCACTCGTCCCTCTTCACCGGCTCAGGAGCCAGCTATCGGTGAGGGTTCGGCGGGTCCGGCTGTCGAAGTCCCGCCTCCTGTTGCCGGAGCGGGAGAAACTGCCACGGGCCTTACGGTGGGCAGCGAACCAGGGCGTAATGGGAGCGAGCCCGTCCCAGCGCCGGCTTCTCCTGACTGGCGCCTTATCCCGGTTGCCAGAGCGTCGACTTCTCCCAAAGACGACGTGATGGAGGAGGTCGGGGGCACCGCTCCGGCCTCTGCCGCCCCGCTGCCCCTGGCAGACGCCCTCGTGCTCGCCCAGACGAGCGTCCGGCAGGTCTTGGCCGCGCTCGGTCGCGAGCGGGAGGAGTAGGTAGGTGAGAGGGATCGCCTCCTCACCTGGGGGCGCCTTTTGAGGGAGCGGACCGAGGAGGTCAAGGGGGAGCTCGACTCCAGGCGGGCGTCGCTCGATGTCATGGAGGCGCTCCTCAACCGTCAGAAGAGGGCCGTCGACCGTCTGGACTCCGAGATGCGGCGGCTCCACAAGGAAGCCCTCGAGGCGCATGCCCGGGCTGAGGAGAACTTCTCTGCCTTGGAGGAGGTGCGGCAGAGGCTGGCACATCATGAGCACGCCATTGCGGATCAGGAGCGCTCCGTGGCGGCCGAGGCGGAGAAAGTCGCCGCGCGGCTGGCGGCGGGCGAGGGCGACCTGCGAGCCCGGGCTACGGAGCTAAAGACCCGGAAGGCAGACCTTGCCACGAGGATGGAGCAGGTCTCCCGGGAGCGTCAGGCGATCCTGGATCGGGAGCTGGCTGCCGACTTCCGGGCTTCAGAGTTGGAGCGGCTTGCCCAGACTCTCCACCTTCGGGAAAGCTCTCTGGCAGCCAAGGAGAAGGAATTCTTCGAGGGGAGCCACGATGCCTTGCTGGTAGCCCTCCGCGAGGTAGAGGAGCTCTTGGCCTCGCGGTCCTCCGAGGCCCGTGTGGTCTCAAGCTTCGTCGACCAGGCAGGGTCCGCCCTGGTCCCCCTTGGCTTCAGCCCGGTGAAGACAGCGGCTCCTGCGCTGAAGGTGGCCGAGGTGATCCCTGTGCCCGAGTCTATCGGCGCCAAGCTGAGCAGGCTAGATGCGGTGTTCGTCGGCGAGCTCGAGGCAGAGGGACGGGGTGTGGCCATGGAGGTTGCCACGCACGTGTTGGCATGCTTCCGGAGCCGGGATCCTTCCTTCTCACTAGAGCCAGCGAGACAGGGCCCCGCTGCGGAGCGGGAGGAAGCCGCCAGGGCTGAAGTCGGGGACGTGGCTGCCCTTGTAGCCTCTAGGTTCTGGCGCGAGCCAGGGGAACCCTAGGATTTGTATCTTTTCCCCTTCTCTTTTTTTATTGAGTCTGTAGTCCAGCTCATGGAGCCTTGAATGAAATAGACTCTTGTTATTTTCTGCGTCTGTGTGCTTTCGTCTTCTTCTTGGCTTGGCCTGACCGAGCCCTTAGCTCCGCAAGGCACTCAGAGGCCTTCACCAGTCTTGAAGCCCTGCACAGACACCTTCCCCGGGTTCTTATTGTGTTAAGGGCCCCGGAGGTCTCCGGAACTTGCTCCGTGAGAACGGGGAGGTCCGGATCTGCTGACCACGTGGCGGGCCCGGAGCTCTCCACTGAGAAGTCGGAGGTCCGACCCCGCGGGACACGTGGGGCCTTCGGAGCTCACCCCTGCGGAGGGGGCGAGGCCCGGCTCTGCCGGCCACGTGGCGGGCCTGGAGCTACCTGCTCAGGAGAGGGGGGGCTCCGACCCCGCCGGACACATGGGGCCTCCAGAGCCCACCCCTACGGAGGGGCGAGGTCCGGATCCTTCGGTCTTGCATTGGAGCTCCGGTCTTGCGCGGTCCTGTAGTGGCCCCCTGGTAGGTGTGGCCAATTGTTTGGGCGCTCCTATCATACTCCTGCGGGGAGCTAAGGCCCGGAGGTCCTGCACACAAGTAAGGGAAACATAATTCTCCTTGGGGCTCCTCCTTCCCTATCTCATAGTCTTATTTGGCTTACGATCCTGATCCGGTGTACGGTGCTTGGGAACTTCAGTGCGCGAAGTGCCGGGAGCTCGAGGCCCCCTGGCCATCGGCAGGTACCTCAAACGCGACCGCCTTCGGTAGGATAGCAAATGCCGACTAGAGGTGAGAATGAGAAAAGGAAGCTGAGTGCATGGTGAGCATACACAGGAAGTGCGGTCATAAAAATTAATATGTAATTTAAATGAGCACAAGAGGAAGAGCAAAGTAGGACAGGTTTCTTACCATATAAATTTCCATAGGAGGAAGGTAGGCTAAACATGGAGGCAACGACCCGCCCCATTAAGAAGGGAAGCAAGACTCTACGCGCTTAGGGTCGGAACCAGGGCAAGCTGAACGTAGTCCTGGACCGTCCCCTGAGACTTAGCTGCTCCGAGCGCTGTTCCTGGACCCTATGGAATCTATTACAAAAAGAAGAGATTGCCCTATTATTGCTCTAGGGGTAGAACTTACGGAGGTGTTCTATGTTCCAAGGGTTCGGGAGCGGATCCCCATCCTCGGTGGAAAGGCGTACGCACCCGGGACGGTACACTTTTGTGACTCGCTGGGGGAGAGTTTGTCGGTCCCTTCGCGAGAAAGTATGCGCCGCAACACCAGGTCGCCTTCCTGCAGCTCCCGGACACGCACAGATCTTTGGTGGTAGCGCCGGAGCGCTTGTCGGTACCGTGCGTTGCGGAGTGCTGCATGTAATCGAGCCTCGTCGACAAGGTCGATGTCTTCACGCCGGAGGTTGTCCTGCGTGGCTTCGTCGTAAGCTCGGACACGGAGGGACCCCATGGTGATCTCTGGGGGAAGCACAGCCTCGGCCCCGTACACCATGAAGAAGGGTGTCTCTCCAGTGGCCCGGCTCTAGGATGTCCGGTTAGCCCATAGTGTGCTCGGAAGCTCGTCCACCCACTTGGCGCCATGTTTCTTCAAGCCGACATAGGTGCGGGTCTTGAGGCACCAAAGAATCTCGGCGTTGGCCCTCTCAACTTGTCCATTGCTCTTTGGGTGAGCAACGGAGGCATAGCACACCTGGATGCCGAGGTCTTCGCAGTATTCTTGGAACGCTGTGCTGGTGAACTGGGTCCCGTTGTCAGTGATGATTCTGTTCGGGACTCCGAATCGGCAGACGATCGACTTGATGAACTTTACTGCAGATTGCTTGTTGATGGTGACGACGGGTGTGGCTTCCAGCCACTTGGTGAACTTGTCGATGGCGACGTAGAGGTACCGGAATCCCCCGACGGCTCTGGGGAATGGTCCCAGGATGTCCAACCCCCATACGGCGAACGGCCATGAGGGCGGGATCATCTGAACCGCCTGAGCCGGTGTATGGATCTGCTTGGCGTGGAACTGGCACGCCTTGCAGCTCTCGAGCAGCTTGACGGCATCCTGGAGTGCTGTCGGCCAGTAGAAGCCATGCCGGAAGGCTTTACCAACGAGCGTGCGTGAGGAAGAGCGACTCCCACATTCGCCTCCATGGATCTCAGCGAGCAAGTCGCAGCCTTCCCCCTGGATTATGCACCGCAATAGGACGTGGTTGGCGCCTCGCCGGTAGAGATCCCCTTCTACCAGCGTGTACTTCTTAGCCATGCGCACAATCTGTTCAGGGGATACACGTTCATCAGGGAGGATGTTGTCTTTCAAGTAGTCCTGGATCTCCGTGATCCATGCATCGGGTCTGACTTGAGCTTCTGGATCTTGAGCGCTGGGTTGCACGGAGTCCCCAGTGACGCTTACGATCCTTGGCAGCGTCCATGGCTGCAGGGCCGCCGGGACCGCCAGCTTCGAGGTGCTGGACCAGCCCCCTTCGCCCGGCTCGACAGGCCGGGCTGTGGGCCGCAGCAACGTCCCCTCGAAGACTCCTTCGGGCACAGGGGCTCCGGTGGAGGCCTTCGTTGAGAGGTCATCAGCTGCGGCATTGCCAGCGCGCGGTACATGGCGCAGGTCCAAGGCGAGGAAGTATTTCTCCAACATCTGCACGTGGAGGAGATAAGCAGCTAGATGTGGGTTATTGCAGGAGCATTCACCCTTAACTTGCTTGATGACTAGTTGGGAGTCGCTCTGTGCCAACAACTGGCGAGCGCCCAGAGACAGGTCTGTCTTTAGGCCAAAGATGAGTGCTTCATACTCTGCCATGTTGTTGGTTGCCTTGAAATTGAGACGCACCATGTACCCAAACTGCTCCCCCGATGGCATGAGAAGCAGTATGCCGGCACCGGCCCCCTGCTTTCGTGAGGAGCCGTTGAAGAAGAGCGTCCAGTGAGGCCCGGTGAAGACCGGAGCTCAGTGCTTTGGTTGACCGTCTTCGTGGCCCCCTGGGTCAGCCTTCGTTGGCGTCCACTCAGCCACGAAGTCAGCCAATGCTTGGCTCTTGACCGCATGGCAAGGAAGGAAGTCCAACTCAAACTCCGCCAGTTCCGCTGCCCATTTAGAGACATTGCCGGTCGCGTGAGGGCTGTGAAGGATCGCCTTCAACGGATAGGAGGTGACCACCGAGATCCGGTGGGCTTGAAAGTAGTGGCGGAGCTTCCTGGATGCCACGAGCACTGCATACAGCAGCTTGTGGACCTCCAGGTACCTTGTCTTGGCGTCGTGGAGGACTTCGCTGATGTAGTAGACAGGCCTTTGGATGGTCCGGACCCTCCCTCCCGGGCCAGAGATATCTTCATCCATTGGCTTAGGCCTACCGGAGGTAGGTGGGTCCGGGGGAGCTTCTGGGAGCTGGGACTCAAAGGCTCCTAGGCCGCCTTGGACCTCCGGGAGATCCCGCTGGTTTTCCGGGAGCTCCGGGAGGTCCCGTTGGACCTCCGGGAGGTTGTCTTGGAGGTCCGGGAGGCCGTCTTGGACCTCCGGGGTCTCCTGGTGCTTGTCTTCTGCTATCGGAGCAGGCTGTGGTGACGAGAGGTCCGGTCGCTCTGCGATGAGGACCATGCTCACCACTTCAGTTGTTGCCGCGATGTAGAGCAACAAATGCTCTTTGGGCTCGGGGGCTACCATGATGGGTAGGGTCGTCAGGAGTTGCTTCAACTCTTGGAAAGCTTCTTCTGCTTCGTCGGTCCAAGCAAATGGAGCGGATTTGCGCAGGAGCTTAAAGAAGGGGAGCGCTCGCTCTGCTAGCCTCGGTATAAACCGACTCAGTGCGGCTAGGCATCCCGTGAGTTTCTGGACTTCTTTGATGTGGGCGGGAGACCGCATCAGGTCGATGGCCTTGATCTTCTCTGGGTTGGCCTCAATTCCTCGATGTGAGACCAGGAATCTTAAGAGCTTTCCAGAGGATACACCGAACACACGTTTGTCGGGGTTCAGCTTGGTGCGCGTGACGCAGTTTGTCAAAGACTAGGGCCAGGTTATCTAACAAGGATGAACTCTGCCTGACCTTGACAACGATGTCATCAACATACACCTCGACTAGGTCTCTTATTAACTCTCCAAAGGTTTTGTGCATTGCACATACAAAGGTGGGAAGAGCATTTTTTAAGCCATAAGGCATAAAGACATAACAATACATGCTGTCTACTGTGATGAAGGAGGTGTGCTCTTCATCTTCTCTAGACATAGGGATCTGATGGAAACCCGAGTAGGCGTCTAAGAAGCACAGCATATCACAGTCTGATGTCGAGTCTACTATTTGATCTATTCTAGGGAGAGGGAATGTATCTTTGTGACATTCCTTATTGAGACTGGTGTAGTCGATGCACACCCGGAGCTTCCCGCCGGCCTTCGGGACAACGACGGGGTTCGCCAACCACCGGGGGTGGTGGACTTCCCGTATGAAGCCAGCATCCAGCAACTTCTTGATTTCTTCTCGGATGAAGTTCTGCCGCTCGATGGACTGCTTGCGAGGCTTCTGTTGGACTGGCCGGGCGTCGGGGAAGACTTTCAAGTGGTGCTCGATCACCTCCCTAGGGACCCCCGGCCTCTGTGATGGCTGCCATGCAAACATGTCAACGTTGTGCTGGAGGAAGGTGATGAGCGCGCCTTCCTATTTGCTATCCAGTCCCCCGGCTACCCGGGTGGTCTGGGCAGCATCGGCGCCAACTTGGACGACCTTCAGGGGGACGTCGCCCTCGTCGAGGGGTTGCACACGGGGTGCTGCGGAAGAGGCATGGTGGCGTGCACTCGGGTGGAGCCGGCCTGGTTCTGCACTGCCAGGGGCTGGTGCTCGAGCTGTTCCAAGTGCCTGGAGCTTTTCCAAGGCTGACACTGCAGCAGTGCGGTGTCCACGAATCCTGAGGACGCCTGTTGGTGTAGGCATCTTCAAGACGAGGTAGCCGTAGTGGGCTACTGCCATGAATCGATACAGGGCTAGCCTGCCGATTATGGCGTTGAAGGGGAGGTCGATCTCCGCCACGTCGAACAGAATGTACTCTGTCCGATAGCTATCCGGTGCCCCAAAGGTCACCGGAAGGCTGATGTTGCCATAGGGAACGACTTGTCCCGGCCCTACCCCTGAGAACGGGCTCGATGCGGTGAGCTTGGCCATCGGGATTTGCAGCTTCTGGAAAGCTGCGCGGCTGATGAGGTTCAGCCCAGCCCCGCCATCTACCAGAACATGGTACATCCTCACGTTGGCGATGGTGGCCGCTACCAAGAGCAGTAGTTGGCCGGCCCTAGCCATGTTCCTAGGACAGTCAGTGGCATCGAAGCTGATGGGGGTTCCCATCCATTTGAGGTGCGGCGCGACACTTGGGAGGAGAGCCACCGGTGCTACCGCTTGGCGCAGAGTCTTAACCGCGCTTCGGGACGAGGGGTCAGTGGACCCGCCGTAGATGACGTAGAGCATCTTCCGGCGCTCGTCATCGCTGGAGCTGGAGTCCTCATGGTTGCGCACCGCCTTCACGGCGCGCTGAGGCTCCTTGAACTCCACTTGGTGGTCGGCGTTGTCTGGGGTGTCGAGCTTCTGCTTGCCCTCCCTTTGTCGGAAGGGAGGGGCATCAGCTCGCAGCTGCTTCCCTTTGCGGAAGCGCTCCGCGAGCTTCTGAATCTCCCGGCACTCGGCAGCAGTATGGTAACTGGTGCCGTGCACGGGGCATGGCTCGCCTTGGTCACCATCTGGAGCTGGTGACTGTCGCTGCCTTTTGTCGGGGCGTGGCCCCCGAGCTCCACTGGGTGCTGCTGCTGCAGCAACGGGAGCCGCGGTCGGTGGCTTCATCTTGCCACCGCCCTGGTTCTTGATCTTCTTGCCGCTTCCATGGGAAGCAGCGCCAGATCCGGGCTGTCCTCCTGACTCGGAGGCTGGCAGTGAGTGCCAGTTCCGCCCTTCTGCTGCCCTGGCGCACTTATCCGCCAGGCTGAAGAGCTCTGAGACGTCGCGAACCTCCCTGGTCGCGAGCTTCTCAAGCATGTTCTTGTCCCGTACACCCTGTCGGAACGCCACCACCACAGAAGCATTCTGGATATGCGGGATGGTGTTCTGTACCTGGGAGAACCGCTGGATGAAGGAGCGCAGCGTCTCTCCAGGTTGTTGCTGGATGGTGTGGAGGTCGAGCTCCGTGCCAGGCCGGGTGTAGGAGCTGCCGAAGTTAGTAGTGAACTGCCGGCAGAGCTCTCCCCAAGAGGTTATGGAACCCTGGGGGAGGTTCATGAGCCAAGACCAGACTGGGCTGGTCAAGGCAACGGGGAAGTAGTTGGCCATGACAGCCTCGTCCCCTCCTGCAGCAAGGATGGCGGTGGAGTAGATTTGGAGGAACTCCACCGGGTTGACACTGCCGTCGTACTTCTCGGGCAGGTGCGGCCGAAACTTGCGCGGCCACCTGCTCCTGTTGCTGCAGGCGTTGGTGCCGTGAACGCTTGGTTTGCTGCTGGCATTGTGTACCCCGGTATGGGCAAAGCTGCGCCATATACCGGGGGCGCCATTTGCAGGGCACATGGCTGGGGCATATGCTGCGTGGCGTATGCCTGGGGCAGAGATCGCGTGGCGAACGTCTGCGCCTCAGGCTGGGTTGAGGCCGTCGACATGCTGTCGCCGCCCTCCTGGTTGTGACGCCTTTCTCGTCGTCGCTCAATGAACACTCGGGCATCTTTGCCCAAGTGGCATCGTTCCATCTCCAACCTCAGGTCCGTCGATGGGAGCCTGGTGGAGCGGGAATCGGCCATCTGCTCGTCAACCGTTGGTGTGCGCGTCAGCGACACAGCCGGTTGGCCGAGACGTCGTCCCTGCCGAAGTCGAGGGTTTGCGGCGGCGACGACGAGATGGTCTACATCGCAAATCCACTGCTGGGTCGCTGACTGAGGCGCGTCCCCAGCAGGTGGATTGCGCAGTAGCGCTCTTGCTGCAGCTAGCGCATCCCCGTGGGAGACGCTCAGCGCTGCAGAGTATCTCACACTCGCTGGAGCCTGCGCTGCCGGCGTCGGTGCTGCCGGGGTCGGCTGCTGGCTTCCAGCTTGCACCGACACACTCCGTCCAGAGTGTGTCGGGACGTAGTCCCCGCTAGTCACCGTTCATCGTGAACGTGGGCGGGGAGAGCTTGCTGCTGAAGGAAGCTTCGTCATCTTCGCCGGCAGAAGCTCGTCGCGCAAGCGAAAAGTCCCCTTCCTGGCGCGCCAAATGTCGAAGTGTGTAGCCGACACTTCCCCCGGGCCTGCTTTGGGCAGCCCGCGGAGGTTCTTTTTTGGAGGGGCTAGTCACTCGCGGAGAACTTTAGCGTTAGGGACAATTGAGGGAGAAGCTTGACACGGGGGTTTTTACGTGGTTCACGCCGCCGGAGCGTAAAACCCTACGTCCACGGTGAGCAGAGTTGCTCGCTGTATTGCTTGCTGCTCAGAACCGGAGTCCTGAGCTTGAGGGTGTGAGATGTCGAATGGCTAGAGTGCGAGGGTGCGTAAGTGGCGAACCCCTGCTAACATTGCCTACCCGAGCCTTGTTGTTGGTTGTCTTGAAGTTGAGACGCACCATGTACCCAAACTGCTCCCCCGATGGCATGAGAAGCAGTATGCCGGCATCGGCCCCCTGCTTTCGTGAGGAGCCGTTGAAGAAGAGCGTCCAGTGAGGCCCGGTGAAGACCGGAGCTCAGTGCTTCGGTTCACCGTCTTCGTGGCCCCCTGGGTCAGCCTTCGTTGGCGTCCACTCTGCCACGAAGTCAGCCAGTGCTTGACTCTTGACCGCATGGCGAGGAAGGAAGTCCAACTCAAACTCCGCCAGTTCTGCTGCCCATTTAGCGACATTGCCGGTCGCGTGAGGGCTGTGAAGGATCGTCTTCAGCGGATAGGAGGTGACCACCGAGATCCGGTGGGCTTGAAAGTAGTGGCGGAGCTTCCTGGATGCCACGAGCACTGCATACAGCAGCTTGTGGACCTCCATGTACCTTGTCTTGGCGTCGTGGAGGACTTTGATGATGTAGTAGACAGACCTTTGGATGGTCCGGACCCTCCCTCCCGGGCCAGAGATATCTTCATCCATTGGCTTAGGCCTACCGGAGGTAGGTGGGTCCGGGGGAGCTTCTGGGAGCTGGGACTCGAAGGCTCCTAGGCCGCCTTGGACCTCCGAGAGATCCCGCTGGTTTTCCGGGAGCTCCGGGAGGTCCCGTTGGACCTCCGGGAGGTTATCTTGGAGGTCCGGGAGGCCGTCTTGGACCTCCGGGGTCTCCTGGTGCTTGTCTTCTGCTATCGGAGCAGGCTGTGGTGACGAGAGGTCCGGCCGCTCTGCGACGAGGACCATGCTCACCACTTCAGTTGTTTCCGCGATGTAGAGCAACAAATGCTCTTCGGACTCAGGGGCTACCATGATGGGTAGGGTCGTCAGGAGTTGCTTCAACTCTTGGAAAGCTTCTTCTGCTTCGTCGGTCCAAGCAAATGGACAGGATTTGCGCAGGAGCTTAAAGAAGGGGAGCGCTCGCTCTGCTAGCCTCGGTATAAACCGACTCAGTGCGGCTAGGCATCCCGTGAGTTTCTGGACTTCTTTGATGCGGGCGGGAGACCGCATCAGGTCGATGGCCTTGATCTTCTCTGGGTTGGCCTCAATTCCTCGATGTGAGACCAGGAATCCTAAGAGCTTTCCAGAGGATACGCCGAACACACATTTGTCGGGGTTCAGCTTGGTGCGCGTGGAGCGCAGTTTGTCAAAGACTAGGGCCAGGTTATGTAACAAGGATGAACTCTGCCTGACCTTGACAACGATGTCATCAACATACACCTCGACTAGGTCTCTTATTAACTCTCCAAAGATTTTGTGCATTGCACATACAAAGGTGGGAAGAGCATTTTTTAAGCCATAAGGCATAGAGACATAACAATACAGGCCGTCTACTGTGATGAATTAGGTGTGCTCTTCATCTTCTCTAGACATAGGGATCTGATGGAAACCCGAGTAGGCGTCTAAGAAGCACAGCATATCACAGCCTGATGTCGAGTCTACTATTTGATCTATTCTAGGGAGAGGGAATGTATCTTTGGGACATGCCTTATTGAGACTGGTGTAGTCGATGCACATCCGGAGCTTCCCGCCGGCCTTCGGGACAACGACGGGGTTCGCCAACCACCGGAGGTGGTGGACTTCCCGTATGAAGCCAGCGTCCAGCAACTTCTTGATTTCTTCTTGGATGAAGTTCTGCCGCTCGATGGACTGCTTGCGAGGCTTCTGTTGGACTGGCCGGGCATCGGGGAAGACCTTCAAGTGGTGCTCGATCACCTTCCTAGGGATCCCCGGCCTCTGTGATGGCTGCCATGCAAACACGTCGACGTTGTGCCGGAGGAATGTGATGAGCGCGCCTTCCTATTTGCTATCCAGGCCCCCGGCTACCCGGGTGGTCTGGGCAGCATCGGCGCCGACTTGGACGACCTTCAGGTGGACGTCGCCCTCATCGAGGGGTTGCACACGGGGTGCTGCGGTAGAGGCACGGTGGCGTGCACTCGTGTGGAGCCGGTCCAGTTCTGCACTGCCAGGGGCTGGTGCTCGAGCTGTTGCAAGTGCCTGTAGCTTTTCCAAGGCTGACACTGCAGCAGTGCGGTCTCCACGAATCCTGAGGACGCCTGTTGGTGTAGGCATCTTCAAGACGAGGTAGCCGTAGTGGGCTACTGCCATGAATCGATACAGGGCTAGCCTGCCGATTATGGCGTTGAAGGGGAGGTCGATCTCCGCCACGTCGAACAGAATGTACTCTGTCCGATAGCTGTCCGGTGCTCCAAAGGTCACCGGAAGGCTGATGTTGCCGTAGGGAACAAAGACTTGTCCCGGCCCTACCCCTGAGAACAGGCTCGATGGGGTGAGCTTGGCCATCGGGATCTGCAGCTTCTGGAAAGCTGCGCGGCTGATGAGGTTCAGCCCAGCCCCGCCATCTACCAGGACATGGTATATCCTCACGTTGGCGATGGTGGCCGCTACCAAGAGCGGTAGTTGGCCAGCCCTAGCCATGTTCCTGGGGCAGTCGGTGGCATCGAAGCTGATGGGGGTTCCCATCCATTTGAGGTGCGGCGCGGCACTTGGGAGGGGAGCCACCGGCGCTACCGCTCGGCGCAGAGTCTTAACCGCGCTTCGGGACGAGGGGTCAGCGGACCTGCCGTAGATGACGTAGAGCATCTTCCAGCACTCGTCATCGCTGGAGCTGGAGTCCTCATGGTTGCGCACCGCCTTCACGGCGCGCTGAGGCTCCTGGAACTCCACTTGGTGGTCGGCGTTGTCTGGGTGTCGAGCTTCTGCTTGCCCTCCCTTTGTCGGAAGGGAGGGGCATCAACTCGCAGCTGCTTCCCTTTGCGGAAGCGCTCCGCGAGCTTCTGAATCTCCCGGCACTCGGCAGCAGTATGGTAATTGGTGCCGTGCACGGGGCATGGCTCGCCTTGGTCACCATCTGGAGCTGGTGACTGTCGCTGCCTTTTGTCGGGGCGTGGCCCCCGAGCTCCACTGGGTGCTGCTGCTGCAGCAACGGGAGCCGCGGTCGGTGGCTTCATCTTGCCACCGCCCTGGTTCTTGATCTTCTTGCCGCTTCCATGGGAAGCAGCGCCAGATCCGGGCTGTCCTCCTGACTCGGAGGCTGGCAGTGAGTGCCAGTTCCGCCCTTCTGCTGCCCTGGCGCACTTATCCGCCAGGCTGAAGAGCTCTGAGACGTCGCGAACCTCTCTGGTCGCGAGCTTCTCAAGCATCTTCTTGTCCCATACACCCTGCCGGAACGCCACCACCACAGAAGCATTTTGGATATGCGGGATGATGTTCCGTACCTGGGAGAACCGCTGGATGAAGGAGCGCAGTGTCTCTCCAGGTTGTTGCTGGATGGCGTGGAGGTTGAGCTCCGTGCCAGGCCGGGTGTAGGAGGTGCCGAAGTTAGTAGTGAACTGCCGGCAGAGCTCTCCCCAAGAGGTTATGGAACTCTGGGGGAGGTTCATGAGCCAAGACCGGGCTGGGCTGGTCAAGGCAACGGGGAAGTAGTTGGCCATGACGGCCTCGTCCCCTCCTGCAGCAAGGATGGCGGTGGAGTAGATTTTGAGGAACTCCACCGGGTTGACACTGCTGTCGTACTTCTCGGGCAGGTGCGGCCAAAACTTGCGCAGCCACCTGCTCCTGTTGCTGCAGGCGTTGGTGCCGTGAACGCTTGGTTTGCTGCTGGCACTGTGTACCCCAGTATGGGCAAAGCTGCGCCATAGACCGGGGGCGCCATTTGCAGGGCACATGGCTGGGGCATATGCTGCGTGGCGTATGCCTGGGGCAGAGATCGCGTGGCGAACGTCTGCGCCTCAGGCTGGGTTGAGGCCGTCGACATGCTGTCGCCGGCCTCCTGGTTGTGACGCCTTTCTCGTCGTCGCTCAATGAACACTCGGGCATCTTTGCCCAAGTGGCATCGTTCCATCTCCGACCTCAGGTCCATCGTTGGGAGCCTGGTGGAGCGGGAATCGGCCGTCTGCTCGTCAACCGTTGGTGTGCGCGTCAGCGACACAGCCGGTTGGCCAAGACGTCGTCCCCGCCGAAGTCGAGGGTTTGCAGCGGCGACGACGAGATGGTCTACATCGCGAATCCACTGCTGTGTCGCTGACTGAGGCGCGTCCCCAGCAGGTGGATTGCACAGTTGCGCTCTTGCTGCAGCTAGCGCGCCCCCGTGGGAGACGCTCAGCGCTGCAGAGTATCTCACACTCACTGGAGCCTGCGCTGCCGGCGTCGGCGCTGCCAGGGTCGGCTGCTGGCTTCCATCTTGCGCCGGCACACTCCGTCCAGAGTGTGTCGGGACGTAGTCCCCGCTAGTCACCGTTCGTCGTGAACGTGGGCGGGGAGAGTTTGCTGCTGAAGGAAGCTTCGTCATCTTCGCCGGCAGAAGCTCGTCGTGCAAGGGAAAAGTCCCCTTCCTGGCGCGCCAAATGTCGAAGTGTGTAGCCGACACTTCCCCCGGGCCTGCTTTGGGCAGCCCGCGGAGGTTGTTTTTTGGAGGGGCTAGTCACTCGCGGAGAACTTTAGCGTTAGGGACAATTGAGGGAGAAGCTTGACACGGGGGTTTTTACGTGGTTCAGGCCGCCGGAGCATAAAACACTACGTCCACGGTGAGCAGAGTTGCTCGCTGTATTGCTTGCTGCTCAGAACCGAAGTCCTGAGCTTGAGGATGTGAGATGTCGAATGGCTAGAGTGCAAGGGTGCGTAAGAGGCGAACCCCTGCTAACATTGCCTACCCGAGCCTTTTATAGTCCAAGGCTCGTGCGGCTTACAAGGTGGGCCCGAGACCCGACATTCGGTCCCGGGGAGATTGCCTGCCATCTACCGTATCTGCAGTTACGCCGGTAGTTGTCTCTGGCGAAGGCTTTCGAGTCTTCGTTCTGCCGCTCTGCCCATGCCGCAAGCTATTCGTAGTGGTTGATGATGGCGGGGGCGACAGGGGATGTCTTGTCGCTGTGTTTATTGGCGGGCATTCTCTAACACGGCGCGCCAGTCTGCGATGTGACTGGGCGCAACGGCACGTGACAGAGGCATGCTCCGCGTCTCCGCGCCTTGGGAAGGCGCGGGGTTTGAATGTACGGGCAAGGTATGGAGTGTCTTTACTCTTGCTGCCTACCGCGCGGGGGCAGACAACGTTGCTCTGCTGGCCACGTCGCGAGCCCGGAGCTCTCATCTGAGGAGAGGGAGTCCCGGCCCCACGGGTCACATGGAGCCCTCGGAGCTCTCCCCGCGAAGGGGGGAGGTCCGGCTTCTGCTGGTCACGAGGCGGGCTCGGAGCTCTCATCTGAGGAGAGGGAGGTCCGGCCCTCCAGGACACGCGGAGCCTCCGGAGCTCTCCCCGCGGAGGGGGAAGGTCCGACTCAGTTGGCCACGTGGCAGGTCCAGAGCTCTCCTCTGAGGAGAGGGAGGTCCGGCCCTGCTGGACACGTGGCGCCTTCGGAGCTCTCCCTGCGGAGAAGGGCGAGGTTCTTAGGCATTTCCCCCTGTGCGCGGGGGTACCCCGTATCGAGGGTACCGACAAGGTCCTACTTTCAACTCACGATTTACCTTCATCGCTGCCTAGTGTTGTTCTTGATCTCTTATAGGACTTCGAAGATGTTTTTCTCGATGAGATACCAGCTGGACTTCCTCCACTCCATGGAATTGAGCATCAAATTGATTTGGTACCAGGTGCTTCGCTTCCAAATTGTCCAACCTACCGCACCAATCCTGAAGAAACAAAGAAAATTCAGCGACAGGTAAAAGAGCTTTTGGACAAAGGGTATGTTCGTGAATCCTTATCACCATGTGCAGTTCCCGTTCTTATAGTCTCAAAAAAAAGATGGCTCTTGGCACATTTGTGTTGATTGTCGTACTATCAATGCTATAACTGTTCGATATCGCTATCCCATTCCACGACTTGATGACATATTAGATGAATTGAGTGGTTCTATCATTTTCACCAAGATAGATTTGCGTAGTGGTTATCATCAAATCCGCATGAAACGTGGTGATGAATGGAAAATAGCGTTTAAAACTAAATTTGGTCTCTATGAATGGCTTGTGATGCCATTTGGCTTGACAAATGCTCCTTCAACTTTTATGCGCTTAATGAATCATGTTTTACGAGCTTTCATTGGCAAGGTTGTAGTTGTTTATTTTGATGATATTCCGATCTATAGCAAATCATTTGATAAACATCTTGATCATATCCGTCAAGTACTTGCTGTTTTGAGGGGAGAGAAATTGTATGGCAACATTGCTAATTGCACCTTTTGCACAGACCGTGTTGTTTTCGTTGGCTTTGTTGTTTCCGCAAATGGTATTCAGGTTGATGAAGAGAAGGTTAAAACAATACAGGATTGGCCTACACCGGTAAATATGAGCCAAGTTCGAAACTTTCATGGTCTTGCAAGTTTCTATAGGTGTTTTGTCAAAGATTTCAGCACTCTCGCTGCACCACTTAACAATATCACAAAGAAGGATGTTCTATTCAAATGGGGACATGACGAAGACCAAGCATTTCAAACGCTGAAAACAAAGCTTTGTGAAGCACCGCTGCTGCAATTTCCTGATTTTAGTAAGACATTTGAGATAGAATGTGATGCAAGTGGTATTGGCATAGGAGGTGTACTGCTGCAAGAAGGTAAACCTGTTGCCTACTTTTCTGAAAAGCTAAATCGTCCACATCTGAATTACTCAGTTTATGACAAGAAGCTTTATGTGTTAGTTCGCGTTTTGGAAGTTTGCCAACATTACTTGTTACCTAAAGAATTTGTAATTTATTCTGATCATGAAGTTTTGAAATATCTTAAAAGTCAAGGCAAGCTAAACCGTCGACATGCTAAATGGGTTGAGTTCATTGAAACGTTTCCCTATGTTGTCAAACATAAGCGTGGTAAAGATAACATTGTTGCCGATGCCTTGTCTAGAAGATGTGCGTTGATTACACCAACTAGATACAACAGTGCTTGGTTTGAAATCCAATAAAACACTTTATGCTGCTGATGCTGATTTTAAAGAACCTTTCTCTCGTTGCATTGATGGAAAAGGTTGGGATAAATATTATATGCATGATGGCTTCTTGTTTCGGGCTAACAAAATATGCATTCCGGCTTGCTCGATTCGTCAAGTTCTTTTGCAGGAAGCACATGCAAAGGGACTAGCTGGTCATTTTGGTGTCAAAAAGACATTGGACATTCTCTCTGATAATTTCTTTTGGCCACATATGCGACGTGATGTCCAGCGGCACGTTGGGTGCTGCATCGTTTGCTTGAAATCTAAGTCCCGCCTCAATCCCCATGGTTTATATACTCCATTACCTATTCCACATGTACCTTGGGAAGATATATCTATGGACTTTGTTCTGTGGTTACCTCGGTCTCAGAGGGGGAGGGATTCTATTTTTGTTGTTGTAGATCGCTTTTCTAAAATGGCACATTTTATCCCCTGTCATAAGAGCGATGATGCTTCACACATTGCTGATTTATTTTTCAGGGAGATTGTTCGTTTACATGGAGTTCCAAAAACTATTGTTTCAGATCGGGATACTAAATTTCTCAGCTACTTTTGGAAGACATTGTGGGCTAAGCTTGGCACAAAGTTGTTATTTTCAACCACTTGTCATCCATAAACGGACGGCCAAACTGAAGTTGTCAACCGTACCTTGTCAACCATGTTGCGTGCTGTGTTGAAAAAGAATTTGAAGCTCTGGGAAGACTGCCTTCCACATGTTGAATTTGCTTATAACAGGGCAGTCCATTCCACAACAAACTCTTGTCCATTTGAAATAGTTTATGGGTTTAAACCGCATTACTCCCATGGATCTTTTGCCTTTACCATTACAGAAACAAGTTAACTTGGATGCCACAAAAAGATCAGACTTTATCAAGCGGTTACATGCAGAGACAAGAAAGAATATTGAGAAGAAATCAGCACAATATGCAAAGCAAGCAAACAAAGGTAAGAAGAAGGTTACATTTCAGCCAGGAGATCTTGTATGGTTGCATCTACGAAAGGATCGCTTTCCCAAACAGCGTAAGAGTAAGTTATCTCCTCGGGGTGATGGTCCATTCAAGGTTCTCCAAAAGATAAATGATAATGCTTACAAGATTGAGCTGCCACCTGAATATTCCAATGTGAGTACAACATTCAATGTCAAAGACTTGCTTCCATTTGTTGGTGAGCCTGAGTCGAGGACGACTCCTTCTCAAGAGGGGGAGGCTAATGAGATCATGCCTAGCATTCACTCATCTTCAAATGAAAATCCACTTGATATAGCTGCTCCAATTACAAGGAGTAGAGCTAAACAATTGCAGAAGGAAATTTATTCTCAGGTGAATGCTAACCTTATGTTTAATAATTAGTCTATGTTGAATGAGCCTATGCTTTTGAGTTCTTGTTTCAATGTCCTTAGGAATAATGAAGTGTATGAACCAGCATGGGATCAAGATGGATTCAAACCTCTGGACATCTGAACCGAGAAGCCTATGGTGTGCATGAATAAAATGGTGGTTCATCACCTTAGCATGGGAATGCAACCAGAAGCTAGATGACTGACACATGGTACGAATTTCAAGCATCACTGTGGACACAATATAAGGAGTTAGACGGTGTTCTATAAGTGGATGGAAGCGTCTTCAAGTCTACTTTACAGCCCATCAAATGATTCATTATTTGGATGTCTTAATAAGGAGTTATGCTCATTTTAGTAACTGCTACCAGGAGCTGAAAAGACGCGCGAACCAGCCACGAAATCCACTAGAGCATGCGCATGCAGCCATTTACTCAAAGCCGAACGCCCCTATCTCTATATATATCTTGTACTAGACAATGAAAAGGGAGATCTTATTTTTATTGAATCCAGAATACACAAACTCGTGGAGTTTTGTTTATGTGTGAGTCTTGAGAGACTTGCAATATTTGTCCTTTCGATTCCTGAGGGAGTTGTAGAACGCCGAACTGCGGTTGACCCAGTTCGTGCCTTTACGTCTATAGGGCGTGATTGCGTGTGCTGTTTCGTCGATACGTGGAAGGGTGATTGTCTCGGTAGTTCGTCACATGGACAGCCTCGCGGTGCGCTGCCCCTTCACCAGGTCACGCAGCGACAATTTATCAAGTTCGCAGATCCGACGAGAAGATTGGGCCACAACAACTTGTTACACGTGCTGCCTAGGCGCGTGCATATCAGCTGGCCGTCGTAAATTGTTGTGGTTTATTGACGACGGCCATCGTAAACAGTTGATCGGGTTGCAACGGGTCACTCCTCCACACCTAGATAGCGGTCGGCTCATGATCGATCTCGCGCTCCTATCGATACGTGTCAGCACAGTGATATCGCTAGAAGTTAACTAAAATAAGATTCGAGTACCACTTACCATCCGTTTAGCGACCCCCGTATGTAGCCATCCCCACCAAGACAGTGTTTCCCGTCTGTCCCTCTACTCTATCGCCGGATTATAGACACACCTTGGAAGCCCTGGCTCGCCCAATGAGCACACAGGGAACGGTACGCGTCCGGATAGGATTCAAGCCACAGTACACTGACCTACACACATTTGTTATTGGATGAAAATATTGATCAAAATCGTGTAATGAAGCAAAGTAAAATAAATATTTTACCTCTATGCACTGCTCCTCCGTCAAATACTTGTCGGCCACATCACTGAACTGCCCCGGCTCACCCTCGTCCGGATGCAACTTAAAGTACGTCTTCTAGCCTGAATGCAAGCCGTCGATATCGACTGCGTCAGAAGCTTCCTGGCATTGTTGTTAAAGACCAGACGGCGTGATCCAGCTAGGCCTCGTCCTCCAAACGGTAATATTTCTAGAAAAAGAAATATGCAAGTAAACGTATTCAACATATAATAGGTTCGCATTTAACAAATATTCTTCATACTTACCATGAATTCGTGTCACACATACTCCTGGTGGTCACACATACTCCTGGTGGTTGCCGTAGGTAATGTACTGGGTCGTAGCATAATCGTCCCAAGACGTAGCAGCCCATCCGTTCACTAGTCCAGGATAGTGACAACGGATGAGCTGGTCCAGGACAGTGTTGACCTAGCGGTGGCGTCCCTGACCCGTGAATGAGTCATCGGTCCAAGACTTGATACATGATTCTTAATTAGTACATATATAAGTTTAAAAATATCTAAATTCAATTGTTAGAGATTAACTTACCTATCGCTAACCAGATGAATAACGACCCGATCTTCTGGCCGTACAGGAACCGGAGGAGGAGCCACGTAGTGGCTCTTTCTATAATGTTGTTGTGGAGCCACATCCACATCAGACTCTGTAGAAGGCTCCGAAGCAGGCTCTGAAGCAGGCTCCAAAACCTGCGGTGTGTGAAGAGGACCCCTAACCTCTGTGTCCTCAGACGTAGAGTCGTCTTGATAATTATGAATATTTGTAATATATATTTAATAAGTACTTATATAATTTATGTAATTAAATGTTCTTTACCTGTCGTGACCGCTTTCGTGACCCCTGGTCTCTATCGAGGCCCACCAATTGTGACAGTCTACCCTCGTTAGACTGACAACTCTGGAAGACGGAGTCCACTCTCGGGGGCAGAAAGCCCCGCGTCCCTCGTCGCCTACTGCTCGACGACATCCTGATGAAAGGAAAATTTGCTAATGAATTTAAAGGAAAATATAGAAGACAAAAGAAGAGATGAAGGAAAAGTTACTTGTACTCAATTTCAAAATTTATCAGTATCACGATCATGTACTCTACTCCTTAAACCAGACCATCGCTCTTTTGTCGTGGTTGTTTTGTGTTTTTGTTTTTTTGCACCTTATGAGTCTGTACATCTTCTACATCTCCAACTAAGTCATCAAGTCGTAGACCAGACTCAATGACAAAAGAGTCCGACAACTCTTCTTCTTAATAAAACAACATCAGCCTCATAAAGGTACCCAACATTGTCTGGTGTATATAACCGCTCACGAGTATTCACCTTGTGTACAACCCGCCAAGCACTAAGATTTTCGCATGGATATTGTAGATAATACACTTACTCGACTTGGTGTGCTAGGACGAAGGTGTCGTAACCTCGTAGCCGGTCCTTGTATTTGACTTCTACCATGTTAAATTGGTTTTGTCGAGTTCCATTGTTATGATCAAACCAATCACAGTCAAAGAAGACTACTTTAAGGTCTTTACCCCCGGTAAAACTAAATTTTAGGATTTTGTTTATGATCCCATAGTAATTAGTTTCACGTCCTTTGACGTCAGCGGCTCTCGTCACAACTCCGGTGTTAGATGTTGCCCTTAGAGGATGTTGAGCTTCAAATTGAGTTGAACGAAATCGGAACCTATTGATATCATATCGACCAAAGAGTTTAACTTTAATGGATCCGTTGGACAGTTGTCGCAAATCTTCATGGGCACCGGCTTGTGTCTTGCATTGTCCAACATATGAAGTAAAAAGACTATTTTATGCTATGAACATAATTACTAAGAGGAACAATACAAGGAAAATGTTACATGATTTCGAAACCAGGTTTAGAAGTTAGGTCCTCTATTTACTCCATAATGTCACATTGTTTGTATTTGCTTGCTCATAGGTTGCTGCTTAGACTTCCAATTTTGTCGATCAAACTCACTAAATAAGGACAAAATAGAATGATTAGCATAGATGTATAACATATCACATAAATTAGTATAGATGTTGAACAACCACTTACTGAAAAAATTGTCCATCTCATCTATGTTAGCGTACATGTATAACAAAACAACTGCCTTTTCATCTGTTGAAGCATCGTAGCTTGTGCCAGTACCAACAGTGGTGCCTCCCGTTTGAAAAAGTGAGAGGTCGCTATAAGGGGATGCTTCAGCCATATTGTACCAAAACACCAATGCATTAACATTGTGTTCTTATGCAAAGTAGACACTTGAAAAATATCCTACCTCCTAAAGTGTAAAGGCTTCGGCGATGCATCCTTCAACCCTTGCCCTATTACGAACCATTGGTTTTAGACATCTGAGTGCTCTTTCAATATGGTACATCCACCTATATTGAACATGGTCGTCTACTTTAGCTTCATGTGGAAGATGGATTAGAAGGTGTTGCATTGGATTGAAAAACCCTGGAGGGAATATTTTTTTCATCTTACATAAAAGCACGGGTATCTCTCTTTCCAACTTCTCCATCATCTCCCTTTTGATTTCTTTAGCACAAAGCTGTCAATAAAAGTAGCTAAGCTCGGCTAACACCTTCCACACCTCATCATCAAGATAGTCCCGAAACATAATTGACAGAAGTCTTTCCATGATTATGTGATCATCATGACTCTTCAAACCAGTGAGATTTCCAGTCTTAACATTCACGACTCTTCTCAGACTAGCAGCATAACCGTCTGGGAACTTCAACTTTTTCAAACACTTAAACACTTCTTCCTTTCCTTTTGGTTAAAGGCATAAAGAAGCACGTGGTTCGCCACCAGCTTCGGAGAGCTCAAGACTTGGTCGGTTACAAACCTCTGCCAGATTCTTCTAAGCCTTTATGTTGTCTTTTATTTTGCCCATCATATCCAAGCACGTGCTTATGATGCATTCGCCCATGTTACGTTTCTGGTGCATGGCATCAATGTTATGCATTGGAATTAAGGACTTCATATACGGTAACTCTCAAAATGCACATATATGAGTCTAATTGTGATCCTCTCCGTAACCAACAAAATATCCAGGACGACCTTCATCTGGCACTAGATTGTTTAGCTGTTCAACAATCTCCAACCCGTTGAGACATTGCGGTGGTCCCTTTTTTACAATGGTACCCTTTCTGAAGGCATTTCCCTATTGCCTAAACATGTGATTCGACGGTAACCAACGTTTATAGCAATCAAAGTAGCATATCTTGCCACCATGACTTAGACCAAAACAATCCGTGTCAGAAGCACATATCAGACATGTCAATCGACCATGAGTGCTCTAGCCAGAAAACATGCCGTAAGCTGGAAAATCATGAACAGACCACAAGTATGCAGCTCGAAGGTTGAATTTTTGTTTTTTGTAACAGTCGTACGCTTTGACTCCTGTCCATAACATTTTCAACTCTTCAATCATTGGTTGCAACATCACGTTTAGTCGTGAACCAGGATGATTCGGTCCAAATACAATAAGGCATAGGAACATGAACTCATACTTCATACAAGAGATGGTGGTAAGTTATACGGAATAGCGAACACGAGCCAACAAGAGTATGTGTGGCGTTTGTACTGAACGGTGAGAAGCCATCTGTCGCCAACCTGAAGCGAATATTTCTCGCGGCATTGGCGAAATCTGGATCGAAGCGGTCAAGCGCCTTCCATGCCTCACCGTCGGATGGTGCACCATCATTCCGTTGTTCTCACGTACATCTTCTTTATGCCACCTCATGTGTCTGACTGTTTTTTTAGAGAGAAACAAATGCTTGAACCTAGGTGTGATAGGCAAGTAACGAAGCTGCTTCTATGCGACTTGAGCTATAACTTTTGAACCGTCGTCATTAACAACTTCGACAAATCTCGCTTTATCACATTTTAAGCACTTGTTATCATTGGCATGCTCTCTACAAAAAAGCATGCAGTTGTCTGGACACATATCAATTTTCTCATATTTCATACCAAGACCAGAAATCAACTTCTTAGACTGATACATATCTTTAGTCACTTTATGTGACTGTGGAACGATATAGTTGATCAATTTGATAAGATCATTGTAGTAGTTATTGGAGAAAAAATATTTAGACTTAATGGCCATAAATATAGTCATAAAAGTGAGGAGTGTCACTTCAGTATGTTTATGCAACGTCTCTTCTGAAGCTTTGAGAAGCGTGAAAAACGCTTCAACCTCCGTTGTAGGAGGATCCTTCATCAATTCGGAATTTATGGCATCAAACATCTCGTCCATCCTATCGACCCCCGTGTTGTCATTCTCATCTGGAACTTGTACGGGTTGAGAAGGTGTCTCACCGTGAAAGGTCCACACGTCATAATGTTGCATGAAAATGTTTCGACACAAGTGAAACGCCAAATTCACTTTGTCCCAACAATTTACACCTGACATTTCATACATGGGCACCGCACCTTACTGTACTGTGACTCAGAAAAAACTCATTGAATGAAATCATCCGTCTTGGTGAACCACTCATCTGAGTGACTGCCATCCCTTTTCCAACCAGTATACATCCAACTGCGGGCTTCAGCCATGTTTTAGGGTATACCTTCAAAGCAGACACATCATTATTAGTTTCATTTTTATGTTATGTCACCGCCCTACAACTAGTCAGATAGGTCCTAAACCCACCCAAGAGTGGCTGAGCGGGGCGTGCTCATGACAAGACGCGTGGTCTGGATCCAAACAAAATTTTGGCAGCATAACCCCGTTGTTCTCCAACTACATGCCTGAAAATAATGCAGCAGAGAACACCAGGGTTATGCCGTTGAAATTTCGTCCAGATCCATACCCGCGTATTGTCACAAGCCACGCCCCCTCGGTCACTTCTGGGCTTTCCAAAAAGGGACAATTCCGAACCTGCACGTCTCACATGTGTATCGCATGTCAGACGTGCCGGTCCGAAACGGGTGACGCATTTCTATAGGTTATGTTACTCATTTTCATTCTTAAATCGTTTACGAGAGAGGAAAGAACGAGATAGAGGGACTCGAGGAAAGAACAAAAGGCATAGAGTTCGACTCAATGCCGACTTCGGCGTAGAGTCATCCGCGGCGGGAATGGAGTAGAGCCTCGATTGCAGGACTTGGAGTAGAGTCATCCGCGGCTCTCACACTTGGAATAGAGTTTCCCTTGCCGGACCACCAGAGGTCGCTTCAACCGTCCACCCAAGCGTGGGTGGTTGATGTCCACGCCATCGTCGTCCGCTTCCGTGCCATCTCGATGCATACATTACGACTACAACTGTCTATACGACACGAACACATTTAATATGCGCTGTGCCGTTTCAGGTTAGACCGTGTCGGGCCGTGCCCTAAACGGACCGTGTCGGGCCAGACCCTAAATAGCTTATGCTGGGCTGGGCCGGCCCGACTATTTATATAATAATTTAGCACTTCATCAATCAAAGTAATATTTAAACAATTACACTACTAATCAAATAAGTAATAAATAAAACTACAAATTAAACAACAAATCAACTAATTAAACAATTTAAACACCTAATAAATTTGGCCATCGTCAATGGTCGCTTTTCCTGTAGTGTGATAACTACTTTTTGCACCTGTTCTCATTGTTTTAGTGATTGATACCGCTATGGAGGTTAAGAACCAGTACTAATAATCTTTTTGAACCGGTTCTAGTTGAACTAGTTGTGATGGGGTGGTACGTATGTCTATTTTTGTTGTAGTGATGTGGGAGAGGCAAAAACTAAGGAACAACTCAACCAAGGATAAGTGCTCTATTTCCATGAGGATAATGAAGGGGTGCTATGGTTCAAAAATCCAATGGTAGTACCAAAAAAATCATGAACTACATGAAAAATTTTTTGATGGGGCTCATTTGTCTAAATATTTCATCCACATGGGCAACAAAAAAATGTACCTTGATTTAAGGTGTGAGTTTTAGTAGACACGAATAAAGAGATCATGAAATATGTATTAGAATGCAATAGATGTCGTACAGTCCATCACCTATGATCAGCGGTTCTTGTCCATGCAACTTATAAATATTCCAAATTGAAAATGGGAAGACAATATAGTATGGATATCATTCTCGGATTTCCTCCCATCTCTCACCACCACAACTCCATTCGGGTCACTATGGACAGATTGGCAAAATCAGCTCATTACATGTCCTATGTTTACATGGAGTGTCTAAGACCATTATTTTAGACTGAGGAACACGTTTGGTTGGTCATTTCTATGAGCAATTGCATATCTTCATGGGTACACAATTGATTCAAGGTTTAGCTTCTCATCTTCAAACAAACGGCCAAACATGGGTATATAAACCAAATTTTCGAAGATGTGCTACGAGCTTGCGTTCTCAATAACACACAAAATTAGGATGAACACCTACATTTAGATTAGTTCTCTTATAACAATAGTTATCAAGAGAGTATGAAGATGACCCCTTTTGAAGTCCTGTACGGCCACCCATGTTGCATTCTTTTAAAACTGGTCTGAATGGGCAAAAGAATGATTTTTTATCCTGGTTTAGTGGCCCAAGCAAAGAGAAGGTTTGGGTCATCCAAACAGACTTGAAGGTCGCTCAAACATGCCAAAAAAACTATGTGGACAAAAGCTACCGACCTTTATCATTTCTAATTAGCGATCATGTCTACCTTCATGTCCCTCCGTCTATATATAGGAACCTTCTAATTGTTAAGAAATGTTGTACCCTAACATATCAGTTAGATTCTAACTCAGTTTATAAGAAGTACACAACACCTTGCACGTGTCACAACAGAAAACTGTATAAAGCCCCCAATTTATACCGTCATTACCTTTGTGGAATAACTATACAATGATCTTACTTATTCTGGGTATCCCATCAAAATAATTGATCACAAGGATTGGGTGACTTGAAGCAATATCAAGTTCTATAATATACAATGATGTAACCACATCCATGCAACTAATCGAGGCCGCAGATTGAAGCCAAGCGGGCGGGAGGGGGGCCGGGACGGCGCGGGGTGGCGGGGGCGGCGCGGCGGCGGAGAAGGGCGACGGAGAGAAGGGCGTACCTCGGGCGGCGGCGACTGGAGACGGGGCGGCGGAGACCGGCGACGGTGAGTCGGGGGCGGCGGAGACCGGCGACGGCGAGTCGGGGGGCGGCGGTGTCGGGAGAGAATGCCGTCTCCCGACTCACGCCCGGGAGTATATGCAGGCTTATTGACGACAATTGTGTCTCACCGTCGTCAATAAGCAGCTTATTGATGACAGTTGTGTCTCACCGTCGTCAATAACTCCTCGGGTTGGCCCGGATCTTGGCCAATCTTGACGACGGCCGTTATAGACGATGGGCACCATCGTCTTTTAGTTTATTGACGACAATACTAGGTTAGCCGTCCTCAATGACGACATTATTGACGACGGCTGTATCTAGCCGTCGTCAATTAATTTAAAGACGACGGTCCTGTCGTCAATAAGTTTGGCCGTCATCAATGGTCACTTTTCCTGTAGTGCTCGGTCCCCTGTCAGCAGCTCGCTCTCCCTCTCAGCTCAACGTGCGGCCGCATGCTAGGCAGCTCAGGACTTGGTGTTTCACGCATGAGATTAAAAAAGAAAAGTGTGTACCAAATAACTTGATAGTTGTATGCATTTTCGAATACTCTAACAGAGACATATAAAGTGACTTAGGAAGTCTGCTGTTATAGATTCAACTTTGCAAGATCTCATCTTTTCTATTATATTAGTTTTAGCATGGTATGGTACAATTCTCTCTAAAATTGTTCTATGCAGCTTGTTCTGAGTTTCCTCGCTGATCGCCCCACCTCAGGCCCGGCGTCGCTCGCCTCTGCCACCACCTCTGTGGATGCTCCGACTGCTGCCTTGCCGCCTCCGCACCGTGAAGGTAACCACACATTGCCCTTTTCACGATTTCTTTTAGTATGTAAGTTGCGAGGATTAGCTTTGAGCTGTTATGTTAGAATCTGTATTGCCCTTAGTACTTGGTATTAAGCCTGCTGTAGGAAAATGATAGTTACATCAAATTATATTTTTGTTTCATTAAAACCTAGTGAGCTTACTTAACCTTTTGATATAGCATTAGCATTTTGATTTCTTAGTTCTTTGTTCTTGCATTTTATTGTGTAGACCATGAATAATCATAGACGATGGATGCATGAGGGTTAGCGGAAGAATGTTGCACCTTCTAATGAATGGGCCATTAATACTAAGGCTTTTATCAGTCGTGCTTTCTCGTTATCAGCCAACCGTCTTGTGAAATGTCCGTGCAACAAGTGCCGTAACTCTTTATGCAAGGAAAAGTTGGAGATGAAACGAGACCTTTGTAGATTCGGTTTTATGCCAGGTATGAAACATGATATGAGCATGGTGAATTGTACCATAGCAATGCTGCCGTTGATGTGAGGGAAGATGAAAACGAGGACATAATAGGTGACATAGTCGAAGCACTAGATCGTGAATGTGGTCCTGATGAATCTGTGGAAATTCCTAGAAGCGGAGTTGAAGAGTTTTATAGAATTCTCTCAGCATCGCATGAAGAGTTACATGAGTGTAAGGGCTCAAGTTTTGCATACACTTTAAGTGTTCATCCCCCCCCCACACACACACCTCATTTGAGGAAGTTTTATGAACATCTTTGAAGAGCAAGTAAATACCATCAACATAGTCATTAGATGATAAACTCACAAAATACAAAAGTGGTATTTTTCACATGCATCATATAGAGGCTGAGCATATGAAAAACTCCTACACCTTGTTAGGAATGCTCATGCCAAATTTCACCCAAATACAAAATCTTTTCAGGTATTTTTTGGTATAATTAGAAAAAGGCTAGTTTGAACTTAAATTCAAATTCAAACTCCTTTAATCTCATGAATTCAAAAGTGGGATTCATATTCATAATCAGCACATTTTTTTGAGCTCACAGACCAATTTTCACTCCATTTGGAGTTGATCTTGACATGAGCTAATTTGGTTAAATTCAAACCAAATTTGAATTTCAGTTAGCCTTTGCTGCAAAATTTGATCAAATGAAATCACACTTTGAATTATTCAAAGTCAATTGGTTATTTTGAAGTTTGATCAACTCACAAAGGGTATTAGTGTCTCTACTATTTAGAACAGTGGGAAAAATTGAATTTCAAAGGTTAAACTAGGCGGTGGGGGCCCCTTGTCAGTCCCACGTTGGAGCAAACCGACTGAAGAACAGAGGCACTCGGTTTCTCGGGCTGCAGCAGAGGATGCCACCGCGCTGAATCCTCGGCGCCAGCAGCTGCTTCGCCCACACCCCGCTGGAGCCGCCGTTCGGCGTCGCTAACTCTCCCCGAGCAGCTCAAAGCCGAGTTCTTCTCTGTTCTCACACACTCACTTGCTCTCGGTGCTGCTCCCGCGAAAAACATCGCCACCGCCGTTCTCGGTGTCGCCCAATCGCACACCGCAACCACACTTCGGTTGAGCGAGCCCTGCACAGCAAAAATGATCGCCATCTCGTGCTCTAGCGTGCTACCACATCACACCGAGGTTTCCTTGTGGTGGTTGGCGGCAAATTGAGGATTTTCACCGAGCTCTTGCGAGCACCGGCGGAACTCCACTTCGGGCCGCCGTCGACAGAGCGCCACAGCCGTCGTCGTCTCCCACTTGCTACACAAGAAAGGTGTAGCTGCAATCCGTATAGCAATTGATCGGCCGTGTGTAGAGAATTTCCAAGAATCCCGAAACCTAGAGGAAACTAGCCGAGCTCGGTCTAAACCCAAAACTTCCATTGAAGAGAAGCAAATAAAACACTTTCATAAAAATTCTCGTAGAATCGAGAATGAAGTTTTCATTCTGTAGGTTACACGGTCCCCCAATGCTCGAACCGGCTTGCACATAGTATGTACACGTCCTACCGCGCCTCCTCAAAGAAGAACCGAACGAAACCATTCCTAATCGACCAAGTTCTAGCCGTTTTTTGTGCATCCATGGAAAAAGTGCCTCGGGTCATCGGTGAGGTCAGTGTTGCGGCCATTTACACCGCCGGCTAAGCTCAAATCCTTGATTCCCGAGGGCTACTGATGCTGTAGGAGAAGACGGTTGCACATTTGGGGTTTTCCCGAGGTCACTACATGTTGCCGGAGTTGCTCCGCCTCGGTGTACAGTCTGGGGCTATTTTCCGGTCACCGGCAATCACCGCCGACCTCACCAGCGTGCTCCTCACATTGGACTAGGCCCTAGCGGCGAGTCTCGTGAAGTTTGGCACAAGGAATCGACCGGCGCGAGCTTCGCCCGAGTGCGCCGCCGCGGGACAGTCAGGGGGGTCGGGAGGAAGACGAAGCCGGCGGATCCCAGCAGTCAGCTGCTGTACAGAGCACGCGCGCCACATTTAATTTAAACAAAGCGGCGGACCCGCTGTCAGTGGCCCAGGCACGCGGGAAGGAATTCCTGTTACAAAATAATTCTGAATTTAGTTCCAATTTCATAAATTCATAACTTTGGCTAGGAAGCTCCAATTTGGGTGAACTAAATTTTGTTGGATTCCTCTCTCTGAGTACTTTCCAACCAATCAAGCTTCACTTCATGAAAACCATTATTTCTCCAGAATTAATTCTTCAAAATTTTAACTGTTTAGAATTTTAACTAGAGAAACCTTTGGTGGAAAATTCTGAAATTTTGCCAGGATGTTCATCAAAATATCCCTGAGCTAGCATAAAAATTTCAGATCCATTTGAGCTCATTGGATCCACCTAATGGCGTGATCAATGAAACTGTTCCATAGAAAATGAAAAATGAATTTCTCTGAACTTGTTTAGCTCATATCTTTGGCTAGGAATCTTCAAATTAAGTGTAACCAATTCCATTAGAACCCTCTGAAAATATACTTTCCATAAAGTCATGGCTTGCTCCATGAAAATCCCTAGAACACCCTAAGAGATCCAATTAAAGCCAAATACACATTTATTTGGAGGTCTAAAATGAGATTTGCTGCAAATGAAATTTGGCCAAGTCTCTGTTTAGGTTGTATCCAAACTACTGTAAAAATTTCAGGATAATTGGGCCCGTCTAGCAGTACTTATGATCTTAACTGTCGAAGTGTGTGGTCGACACTTCCCCCGGACCTGCTCTGGGCAGCCCGCAGAGGTTCTTTTTCGAAGGGGCTAGTCGCTTGTGGAGAGTTTAAGCGTAGGGACGCATTAGGGAGGAGCTTGACACGGCGGGTTTTACGCGGTTTGGGCCGCCGGAGCGTAAAACCCTACGTCCACGGTGAGCTGAGGTGCTCGCTGTATTGCTTGTTGCTCAGAACCAGAGTCCTGAGCTTGAGGATGAGTTATGCCTAGGGTGTGAGTTGCTAGAGTGCGAACCCTCGCTAACGTTGCCTACCCGAGCCTTTTATAGTCTAAGGCTCGTGTGGCTTACAAGGGGGGCCCGGGACCCGACAGGTGGTCCCGAGGAGATTGCCTGCCGACTATCGTATCCGTAGTTATGTCGGTAGTTGTCTCTGGCGAAGGCTTCCGAGTCTTCGTCTTGCCGCCCTGCCCATGCCGCATGCTAGTCGTAGTGGTTGATGACGGCGGGGGCGGCAGGGGATGTCTTGTCGCTGTGTTTATTGGCTGGTAGGTTCTGACACCGCGCGCGAGTCTGTGATGCGACTGGACGCAACGGCACCTGACAGAGGCGTGCTCCGCGTCTCCACGTCTTAGGAAGGCGCGGGCCTTGAATACCTTGTACGGACAAGGTATGGTGCGTCTTTACGCCCGCTGGCTACCGCTCGGGGGCAGGCAGCGCTGTTCTGCTGGACACGTGGTGGGCCCGGAGCTCTCCTCTGAGGAGAGGGAGGTCCGGCCCCGTAGGACACGTGGAGCCTTCGGACCTCTCCCCGCGGAGGGGGGAGGTCCGGCTTCTGTCGGCCACGTGGCGGGCCCGGAGCTCTCCTCTGAGGAGGGGGAGGTTCGGCCCTGTGGGATACGCGGCGCCTTCAGAGTCCTCCCCACAGAGGGGAGGTCTGGCCGCTGTTGGCCACGTGGCGGGCCCGGAGCTCTCCTCTGAGGAGAGGGAGGTCCGGCCCCGCTGGACACGTGGCGCCTTCGGAGCTCTCCCTACTGAGAAGGGCGAGATCCTTAGGCATTTCCCCTGTGCGCGGGGATACCCCATATCGCGGGTACCGACAGTGGCCCCCGGGCCCATCTCGGGGGAGATAGCGAGCCCGAGGTGGGGCCTCCGTCTCTTCTGTTCCGCGCACTTTCTCCAAGTCCCGCATTGACCGCTGCCAGAGCACGAACAGTCGCGGGATCGTGGGAGCGCGCGCCCACTTGATGGTTGCCTTTACTGCGGCGGTTCCCAGGGCTGCCACTTCTGCACGTTGCGGCGCTTTCTTCGGGAACCGCCGAAGTGCCTTGCCGGCTCGTCTTCTTGGGAGATTGACTCCTTGGCCCACCGCTTCAGGTGGGCGGCTTGGGTCCACCTATCATCGGCGCTCGGTCTTGGAGCCGAAGCGGTTGCCGATGCGGTGTATTCGAAGAGTTTTGAGTCGTTTGGAATCGCATCTGGGAAGTTTTAAAAGGGGATCTTACCCGCATCGCGGCTTCCCTTCGCACTTCCCAGCGCTTTTCCTTGGACTCTTGTGCCTTTGTCTTCTTGTCTTTGAGCCCTCCCTCGCCATGGCTTCCAACCCGCCCCAAGAGAAGAAACGCGCTCGATCTCCTCCAGTAGCGGCATCTGTGCCAAGCCGGGGATCCAGGGTGCCTGCACCTCCTGCTTCTGGAGATGGCACTCCTTTTGGTGGCGACACGAAGAGGTCTCGGGCTGATCATTCCGACTGGACTCTTCTTGAGTGACGACTGGCTGGGGGTTCCCAGGCGTTGCGTCCTTTCTCGTCAAGTGGTGGAGTCTCCGAAGAAGTTGCTGAAGCACTAAGGAGGACTCCAGGCGGCAGAGTCTCCAAGGAAACTGCTCAAGCGGCGGAGGGGGCTTCAGAAGCATCCTTGATGACACCAGCCTTTGCGCTGGTGATGGCCGAGATGATCCCTGTGCTCGGGTCGGAGGAGTCTCCAAAGAAACTGCTGAAGCAGCGGTGGGGGCTTCAGAAGCGTCCTTGATGACACCGGCCCTTGCGCTGGTGATGGCCGAGGTGATCCCTGTATTCGGGTCACGGAGCAGGAGAACGCCGCCAGGGCTGAAGTTGGGGACGTGGCCGTTCTCGCAGCTTCTAGGTTCTGGACGTGCCAGGGGAACCCTAGGGCCTGTTTCTTTCTTTTTTATCGAGTCTGTAGTCCAGCTCATGGAGCCATGAATACATATACTCTTAGACCCCTCGTGCCTGTGATGCCCTTGTCTTTTTCTTGGCTTCGCCTGGCCGAGCCCTTAGCTCCGTAAGGTACTCATAGGCCTTCACCAATCTCGAGGGTCTGCACAGACACCTTCCCCGGGTCCTTACTGTATTAAGGGCCCCGGAGGTCTCCGGAGCCGCCCCATGAGGACGGGGAGGTCCGGATCTGCTGGACACGTGGCGGCTCCGGAGCTCTCCTCTGAGGAGAGGGGGGTCCGGCCCCGCAGGACACGTGGAGCCTTCGGACCTCTCCCCACGGAGGGGGGAGGTCTGGCTTCTGCCCGCCACGTGGCGGATCCGGAGCCCCTCCTGAGGAGGCGGGAGCCCCGGCCCCGCTGAACACGTGGGGCCTCCGGGGCCCGCCCCTGCTGAGGGGGCGGGGTCCGGTTCTCCCGGTTTTGCACGGTCCGTAGCGGCCCCCTGGTAGGCGTGGCCAACTGTTTGGGTACTCCTACCATACTCCTGCGGGAAGCCAAAGCCGGAGGGTCCTGCACACAAACAAGGGAAACATAATTCTCCTTGGGGCTCCCCCCTTTCCGATCTCATAGTCTTATTTGGCTTACAATCCTGATTCGGTGCACTGTGCTTGGGAATTTCGGTGCACGACGTGCCGGGGGCTCGGGGCCCCCTGGCCATCGGCAGGTCCCCCAATCGCGACCGCCCCAGGCAGGATAGCAAATGCCGACTAGAGTTGAGAATGGGAAAAAGGGGACTGGGTGTATGGTGAACATACCCAGGAAGCGCGGTCATAAAAATTAATACATAATTTGAATGAGCATAAAGGAAGAGCAAAGCAGGACAGGTTCTTTTCCTATAAATTTCCATAGGCGGAAAACAGGCTAAACATGGAGGCCACGACCCGTCCCATTAAAAAGGGAAGCAAGACTCTATGCGCTTGGAGTCGGAACCAGGCAAAGCTGAACGTAGTCCTGGACCGTCCCCTGAGACTTAGCTGCTCCGAGCGCTGCTCCGGGACTCTATGGGATCTATTAGAAAGAAGAAACTGTCCTGCTACTGTTCTAGGGGTAGAACTTACGGAG
Organism: Neostapfia colusana; assembly: GCA_030760725.1. NCBI lineage: Eukaryota > Viridiplantae > Streptophyta > Magnoliopsida > Poales > Poaceae > Neostapfia > Neostapfia colusana. Next base: position 37,286,397 of record JASWHV010000001.1, on the reverse strand, counting down.
GTGTTTGATGTTCCAAGGGTTCGGGAGCGGATCCCCACCCTCGGTGGAAAGGCGTACGCACCCGGGGCGGCATACTTTTGTGACTCGGAAGGGACCTACACAACTAGGGGAGAGTTTGTGGGTCCCTTCACGAGAAAGTATGCGCCGCAGCACCAGGTCGCCTTCCTGCAGCTCCCGGGCACACACAGACCTCTGGTGGTAGCGGCGGAGCGCTTGTCTGTACCGTGTGTTACGGAGTGCTGCATGCAATCGGACCTCGTCGACGAGGTCGCTGTCTCCGCGCCGGAGGTTGTCCTGCGCGGCTTCGTCATAAGCTCGGACGCGGTGAGACTTCATGGTGATCTCTGGGGGAAGCACAGCTTCGGCCCCATACACCATGAAGAAGGGTGTCTCTCCGGTGGCCCGGCTCTGGGATGTCCGGTTAGCCCATAGTGTGCTCGGAAGCTCATCCACCCAATTGGCACCATGTTTCCTCAGGCTGGCATAGGTGCGGGTCTTAAGGCCCCGGAGAATCTCGGCGTTGGCCCTCTCGACTTGCCCATTGCTCTTTGGGTGAGCAACAGAGGCATAGCACACCTGGATGCCGAGGTCTTCGCAGTAGTCTTGGAAGGCTGCGCTGGTGAACTGGGTCCCGTTGTTGGTGATGATTTTGTTCGGGACCCCGAACCGGCAGACAATCGACTTGATGAACTTTACTGCTGATTGCTTGTTGATGGTGACAACTGGTGTGGCTTCCAGCCACTTGGTGAACTTGTCGATGGCGACATAGAGGTACCGGAATCCCCCGACGGCTCTGGGGAATGGTCCCAGGATGTCCAACCCCCATAAGGCAAACGGCCATGAGGGTGGGATCATCTGTACCGCCTGAGCCGGTGTATGGATCTGCTTGGCGTGGAACTGGCACGCCTTGCAGCTCTAGACCAGCTTGACGGCATCCTGGAGTGCTGTCGGTCAGTAGAAGCCATGCCGGAAGGCTTTACCGACAAGCGTGCGTGAGGAAGAGTGACTCCCACATTCGCCTCCATGGATCTCAGCGAGCAAGTCGCAGCCTTCCCCCTAGGTTATGCACCGCAATAGGACGTGGTTGGCGCCACGCCGGTAGAGATCCCCTTCTACCAGCGCGTATCTCTTAGCCATACGCACGATCCGTTCAGCGGTTGCATGTTCATCAGGGGGGATGTTGTCTTTCAAGTAGTCCCAGATCTCCGTGATCCATGCATCGGGTCTGACTTGAGCTTCTGGATCTTGAGCGCTGGGTTGCACGGAGTCCCCAGTGACGCTTACGATCCTTGGCGGCATCCATGGCTGCAGGGCGGCCGGGACCGCCAGCTTCGAGGTGCTGGTCCAGCCCCCTTCCCCCGGCTCGGCGAGCCGGGCTGTGGGCCGCAGCAACGTCCTCTCGAAGACTCCCTCGGGCACAGGGGCTCCGGTGGAAGCCTTCGTTGAAAGGTCGTCAGCTGCAGCATTGCCAGCGCGCGGTACGTGGCGCAGGTCCAAGGCGAGGAAGTCTTTCTCCAACATCTGCACGTGAAGCAGATAAGCAGCTAGCTGTGGGTCATTGCAGGAGCATTCACCCTTAACTTGCTTGATAACCAGCTGGGAGTCGCCCTGTGCCAACAACTGGCGAGCGCCCAGAGACAGGGCTGTCTGTAGGCCAAAGATGAGTGCTTCATACTCTTCCATGTTGTTGGTTGCCTTGAAATTGAGACGCACCATGTACCCAAACTGCTCCCCCGATGGCATGAGAAGCAGTACGCCGGCACCGGCCCCCTGCTTTCGCGAGGAGCCGTAGAAGGAGAGCGTCCAGTGGGGCTCGGTGAAGACCGGAGCTCGGTGCTCTGGTTCACCGTCTTCGTGGCCCCGTGGGTCAGCCTTCGTTGGTGTCCACTCTGCCACGAAGTCAGCCAGCGCTTGGCTTTTGACTGCATGGCGAGGAAGGAAGTCCAGCTCGAACTCCGCCAGCTCCGCTGCCCATTTAGCGACGTTGCCAGTTGCATGGGGGCTGTGAAGGATCGTCTTCAGTGGATAGGAGGTGACTACTGAGACCCGGTGGGCCTGAAAGTAGTGGCGGAGCTTCCTGGACGCCACGAGCACTGCATACAGCAGCTTGTAGACTTCTAGGTACCTTGTCTTGGCATCATGAAAGACCTCACTGATATGGTAGACAGGCCTCTGGATGGTTCGAACCCTCTCTCTTAGGTCTGAGAGGTCTTCATCCATTGGCCCTGGCCCGCTGGAGGTGAGTGGGTCCAGGGGGGCTTCCGGGAGTTGGAACTCGGAGGTTCTTAAGCCATCTTGACCCTCCGGGGGGCCCTGCTGGTTCTCCGTGAGCTCCGGGAGGTCCTGCTGGATCTCTGGGAGGTCCCGTTGGGCCCCTGGGGGGTCCCACTGGACCCCCGGGAGGTTGTCTTGGGGGTCCGGGAGGCCGCCCTGGACCTCCGGGAGGTTGTCTTGGAGGTCCGGGAGTCTGTCTTGGACCTGCGGGGTTTCCTGGCGTCTGTCTTCTGCTGCCGGAGCAGGCTGTGAAGACGAGAGGTCCGGCCGCTCTGCGACGAGGACGATACTCACCACTTCAGTTGTCGCCGCGATGTAGAGCAACAGATGCTCTCCGGGCTCGGGGGCTACCATGATAGGTAGGGTCGTCAGGGGTCGCTTCAACTCCTGGAAAGCCTCTTCTGCTTCGTCAGTCCAGGCAAATGGACCGGATCTGCGCAGGAGCTTAAAGAAAGGGAGTGCCCGCTCTGCTAGTATCGGTATAAACCGACTCAGCGCGGCTAGGCATCCCGTGAGTTTTTGGACATCTTTGACGCGGGCAGAAGGCCGCATCAAGTCGATGGCCTTGATCTTCTCTGGGTTGGCCTGAATTCCCCGGTGCGAGACCAGGAATACTAAGAGTTTCCCAGAGGATACACCGAACACACATTTGTCGGGGTTCAGCTTGGTGCGCGTGGAGCGCAATTTGTCAAAAACTAAGGCTAGGTTATCTAACAAAGATGAACTCTGCCTGACCTTGACAACGATGTCATCGACGTACACCTCAACTAAGTCTCTTATTAACTCTCCAAAGGTTTTGTGCATTGCACGTACAAAGGTGGGGAGAGCATTCTTTAGGCCATAAGGCATAGAGACATAACAATACAGGCCATCTACTGTGATGAAGGAGGTGTGCTCTTCATCTTCTCTAGACATGGGAATCTGATGGAAACCCGAGTAGGCGTCTAGGAAGCACAACATATCGCAGCCTGATGTCGGGTCTACTATTTGATCTATTCTAGGGAGAGGGAATGGATCTTTGGGACATGCCTTATTGAGACTTGTGTAGTCAATGCACATCCGGAGCTTCCCACCGGCCTTCGGGACAACGACGGGGTTCGCCAACCACCGGGGGTGGTGGACTTCCCGTATGAAGCCAGCGTCTAGCAGCTTCTTGATTTCTTCGCGGATGAAGTTTTGCCGCTTGATGGACTGCTTGCGGGGCTTCTGTTGAACTGGCCGGGCGTCGGGGAAGACCTTTAAGTGGTGCTCAATCACCTCCCTAGGGATCCCCGGCATCTGTGACGGCTGCCATGCAAACACGTCGACGTTGTGCCGGAGGAAGGTGACGAGCGCGCCTTCCTATTTGCTATACAGGCCCCCGGCTACCCCGGTGGTCTGGGTGGCATCGACGCCGACTTGGACGATCTTTAAGGGGACGTCGCCCTCGTCGAGGGGTTGCACACAGGGTGCTGTGGTGGAGGCACGGTGGCGTGCACTCGGGTGGAGCTGGTCTGGTTCTGCACTGCCAGGGGCTGGTGCTCTAGCTGTTGCAAGCGCTTGGAGCTTTTCCAAGGCCGACACTGCAGCAGTGCGGTCTCCACGAATCCTGAGGATGCCTGTTGGTGTAGGCATCTTCAAGACGAGGTAGCCGTAGTGGGCTACTGCCATGAATCGGTACAGGGCTGGCCTGCCAATTATGGCGTTGAAGGGGAGGTCGATCTCCGCCACGTCGAACAGAATGTATTCTGTCCGATAGCTGTCCGGAGCTCCGAAGGTCACCGGGAGGCTGATGTTGCCGTAGGGAACGACCTGTCCCAGCCCTACCCCTGAGAACGGGCTCGACGGGGTGAGCTTGGCCATCGGGATCTGCAGCTTCTGGAAGCTGCACGGCTGATGAGGTTCAGCCCAGCTCCGCCATCTACCAAAACGTGGTACATCCTCACATTGGCGATGGTGGGTGCTACCAAGAGCGGTAGTTGGCCGGCCCCAGCCATGTTCCTGGGGCAGTCGGTGGTGTCAAAGCTGATGGGGGTTCCCATCCACTTGAGGTGCGGTGCGGCACGTGGGAGTGGAGCCACCGACGCTACGCTCGGCGCAGAGTCTTAACTGCGCTTCAGGACGAGGGGTCGGCGGACCCGCCGTATATGACGTAGAGCTTCTTTCGACGCTCATCATCACTGGAGCTAGAGTCCTCATGGTTGCGCACCGCCTTCACGGCGCGCTGAGGCTCCTGGAACCCCACTTGGTGGTCGACGCTGTCTGGGGCGTCGACCTTCTGCTTGCCCTCCCATTGGCGGAAGGGTGGAGCATCAGTCCGCTGCTGCTTCCCTTTGCGGAAGCGCTCCGCGAGCTTCTGAATCTCCTGGCACTCGGCAGTAGTATGGGGACAGCTGCCGTGCACGGGGCATAGCTTGTCTTGGTCACCTTCTGGGGCTGGTAACTGTCGCTGCCTCTTGTCAGGGCGTGGCCCCCGAGCTCCACTGGGTGCCGCTGCTGCGGCAACGGGGGCCGTGGCTGGCGGTTTCATCTTGCCACTGCCCTGGTTCTTGGCCTTCTTGCTGCCTCCATAGGAAGCAGCGCCAGACCCGGGCTGCCCTCCTGACTCGTAGGCTGGCAGTGAGTGCCAGTTCCGCCCTTCGGCTGCTCTGGCGCACTTGTCCGCCAGGCTGAAGAGCTCTGAGACGTAGCGGACCTCTCTGGTCGCGAGCTTCTCAAGCATATTCTTGTCCCGAACGCCTTGCCGGAACGCCACCACCACAGAAGCGTTTTGGATGTGTGGGATGGTGTTCCGCACCTGGGAGAACCGCTGGATAAAGGAGCGCAGCGACTCCCTAGGTTGTTGCTGGATGGCGTGGAGGTCGAGCTCCGTGCCAGGCCGGGTGTAGGAACTGCCGAAGTTTGCGGTGAACTGCCGGCAGAGCTCTCCCCAGGAAGTTATGGAACCCTGGGGGAGGTTCATGAGCCAAGACCGGGCTGGGCCGGTCAAGGCGACGGGGAAGTAGTTGGCCATGACGGCCTCATCCCCTCCTGCGGCAAGAACGGCGGTAGAGTAGATCTGGAGAAACTCCGCCGGGTTGACGCTGCCGTCGTACTTCTCGGACAGGTGCGGCCGAAACTTGCGAGGCCACCTTGCGAAGCGAAGGTGGGGCGCCAGGGCCGCACACCCTGCCCCTGTTGCTGCAGGCGTTGGTGCCGCGAACGCTTGGTTCGCCGCTGGCACATTGTACCCCGGTATGGGCAAGGCTGCGCCATAGACCGGGGACGCCGTTTGCAGGGCATATGGCTGTGGCATATGCTGCACGGCGTATGCCTCGGGCAGAGATCGCGTGGCAAAGGTCTGCGCCTCAGGCTGGGTCGAGGCTGACGTCATGCTGTCGCCAGCCTCTTGGTTGCGACGCCTTTCTCAACGTCGCTCGAGGTACACCCAGGCATCCTGGCCCAAGTGGCACCGTTCCAGCTCTGTCTTCAGGTCCGTCGACTGAAGCCTGGTGGAGCTGGAATCCGCCGTCTGCCCGTCAACTGTTGGCGTGCGCGTCAGCGACACAGCCGGTTGTCCGGAGCGTCGTCCCCGCCGAAGTCAAGGGTTTGCGGCGGCGACGACGAGACGGTCTACCTCGCGAATCCACTGCTGGGTCGCTGCCTGAGGCGCGTCCCCAGCAGGCGGATTGTGCAGTAGCGCTCTTGCTGCAGCTAGCGCACCCCCGTGGGAAACGCTCAGCGCTGCAGAAGATCTCACGCTGGTTGGAGCCTGCATTGCCGGAGTCGGCTGCTGGCTTCCAGCTTGCGCCGACATACTCCGTCCTGAGTGCGTCGACACGTATTCCCCGCTGGTCACGGTTCGCCGCGAACGCGGGGGAGGAGAGCTTGCCGCTGAAGGAAGCTTGGTCATCTTCGTCGGCAGAAACTCGTCGCGTAAGGGAAAGCCCCCTACCTGGCGCGCCAAATGTCGAAGTGTGTGGTCGACACTTCCCCCGGACCTGCTCTGGGCAGCCCGCGGAGGTTCTTTTTCGGAGGGGCTAGTCACTTGCGGAGAGCTTAAGCGTAGGGACAAATTAGGGAGGAGCTTGAAACCCTACATCCACGGTGAGCTGAGGTGCTCGCTGTATTGCTTGTTGCTCAGAACCGGAGTCCTAAGCTTGAGGATGAGTTATGCCTAGGGTGTGAATTGCTGGAGTGCGAACCCTCGCTAACGTTGCCTACCCGAGCCTTTTATAGTCCAAGGCTCGTGTGGCTTACAAGGGGGGCCCGGGACCCGACAGGTAGTCCCGGGGAGATTGCCTGCCGACTATCGTATCCGCAGTTATGTCGGTAGTTGTCTCTGGCAAAGGCTTCCGAGTCTTCGTCTTGCCGCCCTGCCCATGCCGCATGCTAGTCGTAGTGGTTGATGACGGCGGGGGCGGCAGGGGATGTCTTGTCGTTGTGTTTATTGGCTGGCAGGTTCTGACACTGCGCGCCAGTCTGTGATGCGACTGGGTGCAACGGCACCTGACAGAGGCGTGCTCCGCGTCTCCGCGTCTTGGGAAGGTGTGTGCCTTGAATACCTTGTACGGGCAAGGTATGGTGCGTCTTTATGCCCGCTGCCTACCACTCGGGGGCAGGCAGCACTGTTCTGCTGGACACGTGGCGGGCCCGGAGCTCTCCTCTGAGGAGAGGGAGGTCCGGCCCCGCAGGAAACGTGGAGCCTTCGGACCTCTCCCCACGGAGGGGGGAGGTCCGGCTTCTGTAGGCCATGTGGCGGGTCCGGAGCTCTCCTCTGAGGAGGGGGAGGTCCGGCCCCGCGGGATACGCGGCGCCTTCAGAGTCCTCCCCACGGAGGGGAGGTCTGGCCGCTGTTGGCCACATGGCGGGCCCGGAGCTCTCCTCTGAGGAGAGGGAGGTCCGGCCCCGCTGGACACGTGGTGCCTTCGGAGCTCTCCCTGTGGAGAAGGGCGAGATCCTTAGGCATTTTCCCCTGTGCGCGGGGGTACCCCATATCGCGGGTACCGACATTAACAAATTCAACTTCAAATTCAAATACATTCAAATTGACATATACATAAGTTTATCTCATGTAGTCGCTAAGATTGAGGAGGAGCCAGAAGTCTTAGACTTCATAACTCTGGAGGAACAGCTAGCCTACGACCAACAGCGGCAAGGCAAGCTCCGGTTTGCATTAGCCGTTTTATTAATTTTACTGTTTTGAGAAATTACGTTGAGTATCCACCTTATTTTATGCATTAGAGTCTTGTTTGAAAACCCAACTGCATAGCCAAGAAAACTCTGGTTTAGTCTTAGGTTTTTAAACCTCGATTAGTGTCACACCCGGTTTTTCCGAAGAAACAACCAAGTGAATATCACATGTATGCCAGGATCATTTTCTCATACATGTGATGACAAATAGTGAAGCATCATTTATTACAAGCCAGGTGTCGAATATAAATAAGTCTTACATCGCAAATGTCTCAATGGACACTAATGCTTCATCACAAGTAAATAAACTAGCAGCGGAAAATTTATTCTTTAGGGCTCCATCACAGGCGTTGCCCGGGGGTCTTCATGAACCTAAAATCCTTCCTCGGGTCCAAAATCTTGGTCATTATACACCACCTCATTATCTTGACCTGAGCAGCAATATAAACCAACAAATATGCAAGGTTGAGTACCAATGGTACTCAGCAAGTGTGGGAAAATTATATCATGCATGGCTAGAACAAGGAGAGGTTGAACTCATGGTTAAAGCACTACGCAATTAATACCTATCACCTTAGCTTATTAAGCACCTACATGCTCCAATAACCATAACAAGTGAAATGGTCCCAATCTCCCAACCCATTATCATAATCCAATAACCATAACATCATTTCCAATGTTAAGCTCCCCGCTTAACATCCACAACTTCCAAAAACCTTCACTCCTCTAATCATGAATAAGTCCAGGCCGCTCTTAACCGTGAGCACGACTGTCAAGACAGTTTTGACTCTGCAGAGTTTGTACCACTGTACCCACAAGTAGTGATTTCATCCCCCGTTGCCGGGTGGACTAAAAGAACCTCCATTATGCCAGTGGCTACGATCCACATTCACACTTCCCAGGTGTGTGGCCAAGAGATCACTACGAAGCCTTTACAAAGGGATTCCCGACGAGCGTGGGCCCACTGAGGTTTCACCCCTAACAGCATACAAGAGGCTCCAACCCCGCTGCAGTGGCCCCCTCTTGAGCCTTGCGGTTCATATGGTAGTCCAGCTGACACCTACTCCCCGCACCATCCAACACACCCATACTACGCCGGGGATACACCTAATTAATTGGCCAAGCTGCCCCATCTCAGCATGTGGTTGGCACTGTAAAGCCGGGTTACATGCTCCATGAACCGGTCCTTAGGATCCAGGCAAGTACTAAACACAAACCCAAGTCTCGTGCACCCAGCACACAACCAAAACATCCAACTTGCCTTGATCCCTACCTCTACATAACTCACAATGTCTCATTCAAGAGTATGGTAATATAAACTGATGATCTCATTTCCCAAATATCCCATTCTAAGCATGGCTAAGCAAATGCATGTAAATAAATGACATGACAAAATAAATCCCAACCCAAGCTTCAAGGAAACAAGGTAATGCAATTCTAGGGAAACTTTCCTAGCATGGGTTTCATATTTCATTTGACAATGCAAATAATTCTATCTACACATCCTAGCATAGGATCAAAGTGGTCAAGGACACTTGCCTCCTTCTTGCTGCTCTTGAAATGGGTAGTCCTGATCTTGGAAATGAATAACTTGTTCTTGAACAGGTTCTACTTCATACCATCACACATAGCAAAAGAAAAACAACAATCATAAGACATAGTTCACACTTACACTTCATATAAACCACACATTCATATTTATGAAAGTTCTTTACCATTATATGTGTTGTGGTTACTTTATGTGTGTTGAGTTGTGGCTTGTATGCACTTTTAACCATGTGTATATGATTCCTACTTTTGTGTCCACCTTCATACTTACACACTATTTATATGGGTTTCCAATAAATTTGTTATATTCAACTACTTCACCTTTTTACGACCAAGTGTGTATGAAAAGTATTATTCTTCCTCATATGTGCTTTCATAATTTCCATCAACCCTAAACTGAATTCTTTGTATTTTAGAAACTCCATTTATCATTTACTAGTTGCTATATTTTCAGATTTATATTCCTATGCATAATTGTGTATTTTATTATTAAATTAGTAATACACATCACCTAAACAGAATAGGTTCTGGTCCTAAATAATTTAAAATCATATTTTGACCTTGGCTTCTGATGTAGACCATTTCATAATTATTTTCCCTATTTTTCCTATAACTATTCTTTACTTAAAAATGTGTCCCTATACTAATAAATGTGAATAATAAATGAAACAGATTCATTTCAGCCCAAAAATATACTTTTATCTCACTCCAAAGTTTTCTAAGTACTGAGAAAGTTTTTAATTAATTTTGACAATTATGTTTATTCCCCTTTTTAATTTTTAAACACTAGTTACATATTCAATTTCCTAAATTAAATACTAAACAGGGCTAAAATAATGAATTCACCCCATTACAAGGTCTATAATATTATTTTCATAATTTCCAGGGGTCTAGCTACACTTATCAGAGGTGTTTTTCCTAATTTTTATTAAGTCCAGGGGCTAAAACTGATTTTTAAATGAATTTACATGATTTTCTGGAGTTCCAGGGGCTAGATCTGAAGTTTCCGGGGCTAGCTCTCAATTCCAGAGAACCCCAGGGGGTAGCACGTAAGAATTCCAGTCTTTATAACGCGGGGCTGACGTGGACCGTCCGATTTTAAACCGACGGCTGAGATTATAACATCGAACCGGTACGCGGGGTTTTAAAGTCTACCGTGCGATTTAAAATAAACGGCGCACAAGCGGCCACGTCGCTCTGATCGAGCGCGGGCGGCGCTGCCGGCGGCGCACGGCGGCGGGAAGCGGCGATCTCGCCGGAAAGTTTCGGATCCTCGAGAATTCTACCTAGAACTGTGATCTTATGGCATAGATCGGTAGAGGAGAGGTCAGGGATCTCACCTCGGGGGTTTTCTCGAGCTCGGGGGTCCTGGAAAGTGATCGGCGGCGAGGTCCGAGGCAAAACCACGGCGAAGCTCGTCGGCGCTGGATTTACACCGTAAGTCTCCGAGTTTTCTGCACCTGCAAAGTTCTCTGGAGGCGGTGGATCAAGACCAGCGAGTTAGATCAGAGTTTCCGAGCTTAGATCGGCCAGAATTCACCGGCGAAGTCTCGGTGCTCACCGGAGTAAAAATCGGCGATCGCGTGGGAAAAACTGATCGGGGCTGGGGTTTTTATAGCCGGGGGAGGGCGGTGGGTCTGTTGTGATCGAGTTGGAGTCCTCTGGGACCGGAATTCGGGCTGCGGGACGGGTTTTCCGATCGGTTAAGATCGCGCGCGCTCGGGGAAAAGTCCGGGGTCGCGGGGTTAGGGATGACAGGCGGGTCCCACCCGTCTGTGAGAGGCAGCGCGGCGCGCGCGGGGGCGGGCTGGCGCGGGGAAGCTGGGCCGGCTGGCGGGTTTCGGCCCACTGGCCGGTTTTTTTCCCGTTTTTCTTTTTCTTTTTCCATTTCTTTTCTGTTTTGAGTATAATTTGAATTCCAGTTTGAATTTGAATTTTTGCAAAACATGCAACACGTCCAAAAATTTTTAAATTCCCCCCTGAACATGATTTAGAGTTTTGAATCAAAATTTGGGGTGTTACAATTAGCTACTGCAATGCTAAGATAGTGTAGGATTCGGTACAAGTCGAGTAGTTGGAACTGCTCGCCAGAATAGGCTAGAGGCACACCACTCGGTTAGAGATAGCAAATGGAACACATGACAAGAAAAATAGATCGAGCGGAGAGTAAGGGCAGCAGGACGTTGGGGCCTAGGTGCCATAGCTCCGTTTGTGTCGATTACGGACTGAGCCATGTGCGGGCCTGTTTAACAAGGTAGAACAGTACTGAAAACCTACCGGATATATGGGAACCGGAAAACCGATGTAATTCGGGTAGCTAAGTGTTGAGGCATAGCTCGTCGTTCAGAGGGTACGTTGAGAGCTTGAGGTGTAAATCGGCTGGTGGTACTGTGGATGCGCGCGTAGAGACCTCTTGCTCGAGACAATGGGACCGGTTCAACATTTGGCTGATGGATGAAAGATAGTCGCGTACGACGTCCGTGATAGTTGCTGTAGGCAACATCGAGAACGGGCGTACGTGACGGGTTATTTGGGTAACCCTCCAGGTGTAAATCGATTATAATCACCGTCCTCGCCGTCAGTGAATACCACTTGTTCACTGTACCATGACGTAGAAAGAATAGGCTAGAGTCATGTAAAAGTTGCTGATTGAAAGCTATACCTTGATTGTTAATGACTTGTTGTAGTTTAGAGCAAATTAAAGTTCTGTTCAACCTTGCGCAAAACACATGAGAGATATGCGTTTCTTGTTTGGTTGCGACTCTCTTATGTGTCTTAGCGTGAGGTTCTCTACAACTCGCTGCTAGAACCTGAAAGTAAGGTTCAACTATTTAGGCGTGTCCTTTGCAACTTACATTCCCATTTACACTATAATCCAGCATGTACAAGTTTCATGTATAGGAAAGATAGGTGAGTCTTGCTGAGCCATCGTGCTCACTGCTTGTGTTTGAAGCTTTTGCAGGGTGTTATGAGGAGGAGACTCTCAAGGAGGAGACGGACCCCCAAGAGGGCAACCCCTTCGAATGAGAGTCGTGCACGCCGCCGTGTTAGTGTGTGTGCGTGCTAGAGGGAACATGTTCACGGGCTGAACATGAACTCTGTGCTTAGTCTACGCCCATGAGTGTGGACTGAACATATTTTGTTGTAAACATGTCTATAAACTCTTTTATTTAATAAATTTTTGCTTCCGCTTTATACTTTTTACGTGTGTTATCCGGTGCTATGCAACGCAGCACCCCTCAGCGTGATTCGGGCTCGTCGAGGCCGTGAGGCCCTCGCAGCGTGGTATCAGAGCTCGCTTGTGGTTTAACGCACTAAAAAAGTCATCTTTTTCAAAAACTCGGTGAGGAATGAGTTAGTAGGCCATATAAGGATGTTATTAGTATATAGCAAGTGGCAAATCTAACCTAATTATTTATGTCAGAAAATTATGCATCTCGGGATGTCATATGTCTTGAGGTGCATGTAAGCGCTGTCCACCAGTGCGCACAAGATAAAGGGTGGAGCCTCACAGGTGGCAGGTAACCCAGCCAACTTTAGTATCCTCTACGACTCTTCAAGTCATTTGGGGTACTCGAGCAACGCCCTACCCTGGCGTGCTATGGGCAAATATGGGAGACCCCATTACGTGGTTAGTAACATGAACACGTAGCTCAAGGTGTGATTGGCTTGAGAACAACCGTGCGAGTGATGACGGACGGTTGTATGAACTGTATTGGGACCGGGTTCGGTGTGCAGCCGAGCCTGACGATTGTGTGAATTATTTGCAGGTAGTCTGACCACGAATCGGTAGACGAGTAGTATTCGTGTGCGAGAGACGTTTAGTGTCACTGAACTAACAAAGCCGTCTAAGTCCGATATAGGTTTTTCTTTGTGAGTAACGTAGTACAGACATGAAACTGGTGACGCTTTGACGTCACACCCCACTAAATGTTCTACATCATTGTAAAACTTGAAGGTTTTGATGTAGAGCACTAAAACTGTGACTTAATTTCTTTCCTTAATCAGGATGTTCAAAGTTAACAAGTTTCCAATTTATAGGATACTAAGGACAGAGTCCCCTGTTTTCAGCTGACATAAGGATGAAGTTAAACAAAGGTTAGAGGTTGAGTTCTTCCGAGGTTGGGGTTGTATGATACATTTATGGAAAGATTTGAAATAGTTTTACAACTTTTCTATTGATGTCCAGAGATGTTTCATCTCTTAACTTGTCAAAAAATGCAGTAGAGTTGAAACTGTCTAGAAAATAGCGCAGAGCAAATACTCTCTGTAACTCTCTGTAAAATGAGCATAACTTCCTGCATAAAAATAGAACAATAGAAAATGAGTTAGTTCTGAAAATTTCATGAGATAGGTTACAACTTTGTAACAGAAGGTTTTGTCAAATTCGAGGTGGAATTAACTGGAATTCTTGGATCAAATCAGTACCTCAAGCTGGGAGGTGCTGTCCAATTTTCTCCAGAAATCTTGTCAACTTTGACATCTCATAACTTTCGAACCAGGACAGATATGAGACCAAGCAAATACTTTCTGGAAAGCTATTGAGGTTAGCTTTAACTTTGATGTTGAGCTCCAGAACTGGTTTTGCATTTAGCATGGTCTAAATAAGGTTGAAATAGAAACTGGTCAGTGCTGTCAGTTTGGGCAGCAGACCAGCAATCAAATTGTTCTAAGTTGAATTGTGTTTCTAAGTTTTATGAGTTCAATGACATGTTTTATGTTATAAATCAATGATTTACTGTTGAAATAAATATTTGACCTTTTTCAAATATGTTTCTACAGATGACAGCGGATAGACAACTGGGGAACAGGTGGGTGGTATCCCACTGTTCGCAATGCAGCGGTTATCCAAAACTGGTGAAGCAAATGCTTCACTATTTCCGGTACATGGAGACGCCGTGTTACCTCGCCAAGGAAGAAGGCGAGGAGGGGAACAGGACATGGATCATCCATGTCGATGTTCCAGCAGGACCTACGCCACCCGGTTGGGCCCCGTTCACCGTCACGGTGAGAGGTAGATAACTGGAGGAGATGTGGCAGGTGGCAGCCCGCGACACCATGTCGCGTTTTTTCCAACTACACGTGAGAGCTATGGAGGGCACTTCATACGCGCTTGTCCCGGTGGAGGGGTGAGCTAATCACGTGTGGAGGGAGAGGTACTTGGAGGCAACGGATCCGGGTTGGCCAAGGTACAACCCCGCGGAGGCAAACCTCAGCCTCCAGTTGATGGCAGGGAAGATCGTGATACAGATTGTCTTGCCGTGAAGCTCAAGGAGAGCACCAGCCGTCGAGACCATTTAGAGAGTGCTCACAGTGCACTCCATAATGTTCTCTTTACGACAATAAAGCGACTGAACGAACAACACAATCAGTTGCGTCGTCTAAAGAAGGCAAAGAAGAAAAGCCGCACTGACATCACGTCTTTACAGCAGCAAGTGCAGGCCTTGACCCAGCAGAATGAGGTCCTCACTCAAGAGCGTGATGATGCTATCAAGGAGGGGCAGGGCTGGGAAGAGGACAACAACCAGACCATGGACGAGGTGCATGTGTTGCAAGACCTCGTACCTCCGATAGTGGGCCTACCGATGGTAGGTGCCGTACCCGTGGTTTTGGGTATTTGAGCCAGAAGAGAGGGTCATGGATCCTGAGCCACCAGCAGAGGTAGCGGAGGAGGACGACGCACAGGAGGTCGAGTACTACTCCGAGTAGTGAGTTACCGTTGCCAAGTAGGGCAGCGAGGGTGGTTTATAGAAACTTTTGTAATCGGTGACATGTCGTGTAGACAGTAGTATGTGTATAGGCAGTGACGACATGATCACGACTTCCTAGGGATTCGAGAATAATGTATCTTGTATAAAGTTTATGCTTTATCAATATATGTGAAAGTTGTGCAAGTTTATCCATGTCTCACTACAATACCTACTGTTTTATATGGAATTTTAAGAATGGCATGTGCTGATCCCTGCTGTTTTAAATTTCAGAATGACTCGCACTCGTGCCAACCTGGAGGTTGGGGGTTCTAGTCAGGGGGGGGGACACCTCCCAACAGCCTCCCGAGGCTTCCTCAGGACAGCAACAACAGCAACAGTAACAATCGCCACCGCCAACAGTTACATTGGCCGACATTGTTGCGGCCATGGTGGGCTCACATCAGCAGCATACAGAGCTGCTACAAACTCTTATTGCAAATATGTCTCGACCAGAGAGGCGTCAAGACCGGGAGGAGCATCAACAAAGCTCCTACTCCGACTTTCTGGCTACTCATCCCCCAGTATTCTCAAGGGCGAATGAACCCCTTGATGCGGACAACTGGCTCCACACGATGGAGATGAAGTTCAGGCTGCTCCAAGTTAGTGAGCAGCGCAAGACTCAGTTCGCGGCCCAGCAGCTTCAAGGGTCCACGAGCGCTTGGTGGGCAGACTTCTGTGCCTCGCAACCCACCGAGCGAGTTATGACCTGGGCGGAGTTCCGGACGGCCTTCAGGGCCTATCATATACCGCCAGGTTTGATAAAGAGGAAGACACAGGAGTTCCTTCGCCTGCATCAAGGCAGCAGAAACGCGCTGGAATACTCCAGGACGTTCAATTATCTCGTGCTCTACGCCTCCTATCACGCCGATACTGACGAGAAGCGGTGGGATCACTTTTACCAGGGGCTTAATCCGCTCCTGAAGGACAAGCTAGCGATGTTCAATCGCGGCAGCCTCAATGACATTATTGATGCTACGATTGTGCAAGAGGACTCCGGAAAGGAGTTAGCAGCGGCGGAGAAGAAGCGAAGCGCGCCAAAGAGCAGCGGAGATGGAGGTGGTCCCTCTCAAAAATATCGGATGGTGTATCGCTCACCATCGGGTCAAAGCTAGCAGTAACCACAGCGTCCGATGCAATTCCGCAGTCGGCCATATTCTCCACCGGCGTTCCGGGCGGCATTACCATTATCACCTCTGCAGCAACAACAGCAGCAGCGGGTGATGCCGCGTGCGTTTGCACCTTAGCAGCGGCTGCAGCGCATGCCAGGTTTTCATCCTCCAAGCACGGGGCAGACATCAACCGCATGTTACAAATGCGGTCACCAAGGGCACTTCGCCAACAACTGCCCTGAGAGGCAAGGCGGCGGAGTGGCACCATAGTTTTCTGGGAGGAATCAGCCCCGGAACCCCATTAATGTGCGGCGGGCAAATCCTAAGCCCGGCACCGTCCACCAACTCACCATAGAGGACGTGCCGGAGTGGGAGCCAATCCTTGCAGGTATGTTCCAACTCCACCAGCATCCCTCCATAGTGTTACTTGATTCAGGCGCCACACATAGTTTCATTAGTCAAGCTTTTATTGCTAAATACAGCTTGCAAATACTACCCACCGAAAGTCCTTACTTAATTTGTTCACCGGGTGGAAAAATTTCAGCAAGTATGATGGTTCCAAAAGTGTCATTATGCTTAGGAGGTAGAGTATACCCTACGTCTCTCATAGTTTTAGAGGGACAAAAGGTCGATGTCATCTTAGGGATGTCGTGGTTAACCCGCCACGGCGCTATTTTAGACACCGTCCTACGAGTCGTGCATTTGCACTTAGAAGTGCACGAGTCTCACTCATTATTTCTGGACAGTCCAGAAATAAAACTTTCAAGTGTATACCAATCCACCACTATCAGATTGGTAAACATTCCAGTAGTCCGTGAGTTCCTAGACGTGTTCTCGGATGATTTGCTAGGGATGCAGCCCGACCGAGAGGTGGACTTCAAGATTGAACTTGCACTGGGAACAATACCAATATCCTGAAGGCCGTACAAGATGGCGCCAAAAGAGTTGGCGGAATTGAAAACTCAGTTGACGGACTTGCGGGAGAAGGGTTTTATTAGGCCGAGCTCCTCGCCATAGGGCTGTTCGGCATTGTCTGTGAAGAAGAAGGATGAGACGTTGCGGCTTTGCATTGACTAACGTCCACTAAACGCTGTAACTATCAAGAACAAGTACCCGTTGCCACGGATCGACATGTTGTTTGATCAGTTGGTCAATGCAAAGATCTTTTCCAAGATGGACTTAAGATCCGGGTACCATGAGATTAAGATACGGGCTGAGGATATACCGAAGACGGCTTTCTCGATGAGGTATGGACTTTATGAGTACCTAGTCATATCCTTCGGCCTCACCAACGCTCCAGCTCATTTCATGTACTTGATGAACTTGGTATATATGACGGAGCTGGACAAGTTCGTCGTGGTCTTCATCGACGACATATTAGTATATTCCAAGTTGGAGGAAGAACACACGAAGCATCTGCGTATAGTCTTGCAAAAGCTGCAGGATCACAAGCTATACGCGAAATTCAGCAAGTGCGACTTCTAGATATCGCAAGTGCCTTTTCTCGGGCATATTATGTCAGCGGAGGGCATCACTGTAGACCCGAGTAAGATCACACAAGTGCTGAACTGGAAGTCCCCGAGAACTGTTCACGAGGTATGGAGTTTCCTCGGACTCGTGGGATATTATCGAAGGTTCATTCCATACTTCTCGAAGATTGCCAACGCTATGACTGAGCTGTTGAAGGAGGCTATCAAATATGTTTGAAGTCCAGCATGTGAAGCAGCATTCAAGGCATTAGTAAAGCATCTAACAGCAGCACCGGTTTTGGCGCAGCAAGACACAACAAAACCGTTCGATGTGTACTGTGATGCATCCGGCATTGGGTTCGAATGTGTGCTGATGCAAGACCGAAGGGTGGTCGCGTATGGATCACGGCAGCTCTGGAACTATGAGCAAAATTAGCCAACTCACAACTTGGAGCTCGCTGCCGTGGTACTCGCACTCAAAATATGGAGACACTACCTACTCGGTAACCTCGTACATTTATATACCGACCACAAAAGCCTCAAGTACATATTCACTCAGAAGGAATTGAACATGAGGCAACAAATATGGTTGGAGTTGATAAATGATTATAAAATAGATATCCATTATCACCCCGGAAAAGCTAACGTAGTGGCAGATACGCTGAGTCGCAAGTCACACGTCCACAATCTAACCATCACACCGTTGGAAAAGAGAGAGCCACCATTGCATGTGATTCCACATGGAGCTCTCTACAACTTAGCTTTGATCCCCACCATCCGTGAAGAGATAGCGGCAGCTCAGAAACATGACAAGGGCATGTCGTATTTGCGAAGACGTGTAGACAATGGGGAGCTGAAGTTTTTCCAGAAAGACAGAGACGGCATCCTATGGTTCAAGGACCGGATCGTTGTACCCCGTAACCTGGAGTTGTGGAAGAAAATCTTTGATGAGGAACAAGATGTATCCAAGGCTATGACTGAGCTGCTGTCAAAGTTTTCTATTCACCCCAGCAGCAACAAGATGTATCAAGAACTCAGAAACAAGTTTTGATGGACACGGATGAAGCAGTAGATCGCAAAATACGTGTCCAAATGTGATACATGTCGGAGAGTGAAAGCGGACCACATGAAGAAACCGGGATTGCTACAACCACTGGGCGTTCCTGCCTGGAAGTGGGAGGATGTGAACATGGACTTTATTGTCGGTTTACCCACCACATTTCAGAAGCATGATTTAATGTGGATGATCGTCGACCGGCTCACCAAAGTTGCCACTTTATCCCGGTCAATACCAATTACAACGCCAAGAAGTATGCTGAATTATACATCCCACGGATCTTGTGCTTATACGGCATACCCCGGACCATCATCTCGGATCAGGGCACTTTATTTGTGTCTCGTTTTTGGGAGCAATTACATGCTTCTTTGGGGACAAAGCTGATCCCTAGTTCAGTGTACCACCCGCAGATGGATGGGCAAATCGAGCGGGTGAATCAGATTTTAGAAGATATGCTACGATCTTGCGCTATCAACCATGGTAAGAATTGGGATGATCACTTACCATTAGCTGAGTTCTCGTACAATAATGGGTACCAAGCCAGCATCAATATGTCGCCCTATGAGGCGCTATACGGGAGAAAATGCCGCACACCGCTGAATTGGTTTGAGTCTGGCGAAAGGGTGACCTTCGGGATTGATCTTGTCAATAACTCGGAAGAAAAAGTTCGGCTAATTCAAGCGAACTTAAAAGCCGCCTAATCCTGACAAAAACAGTATGTGAACCGGAGAAGACGTCCTTTGCAATTCGAAGTCAGGGATCACGTGTGTCTCCAATGAAGGGCGTGGACAGATTTGGGTGAGAGGAAAGTTGGCACCCCGCTTCATTGGTCCATTCCAGATTACGGAAAGATATGGATCAGTTACATATCGGCTGGAATTACCAGCGACACTCTCCGGTGTGCACAACGTCTTTCACATTTCTTAGCTGCGGAAGTGCCTCAAGCTTTCAACCACTGTTCAGCTGGGAGATATTGAAGAGTTGAAACCGGATCTCACCTATCAGGAGGAACCGGTTCAGATAATTGATGAAAAGGCCCGAACCACACGCAACCGTATGTTGTGGTTCTACAAGCTTCTATGGAATAATCACTCCGTAGATGAAGCGACATGGGAGAGCGAAGGCTTTCTTCGCGCTAACTACACCGACTTTTTAACGTCACATATACGGTAACTTTTCACCGTCCTCTCTCCCATTTTCACCTTATAATCTCAGGACGAGATTCTTTTAAGGGGAGAGGAATGTAAGGGCTCAAGTTTTGCATACACTCAAAGTGTTCATCACCCCCCCCCCCCACACACACACCTCATTTGAGGATGTTTTATGAACATCTTTGAAGAGCAAGTGAACACCATCAACATAGTCATTAGGTGATAAACTCACAAAATGCAAAAGTGATATTTTCCACATGCATCATATAGGGGCTGAGCATATAAAAAACTCCTACACCGTGTTAGGAATACTCATGCCAAATTTCACCCAAATACAAAACCTTTTGAAGTATTTTTGAGTATAATTAGAAAGAGGCTAGTTTGAACTTAAATTCAAATTCAAACTCCTTTCATCCCATGAATTCAAAAGTGGGATTCATATTCACACTCAGCACATTTTTGTGAGCTCGCACACCAATTTTTACTACATTTAGAGTTGATCTTGACATGAGATAATTTGGTTAAATTCAAACTAAATTTGAATTTCAGTTAGCCTTTGCTGCAAAATTTGATCAAATCAAATCACACTTTGAATTATTCAAAGTCAATTGGTCATTTTGAAGTTTGATCAACTCACAAAGGGTATTAGTTTCTCTACTGTTTAGAGCAGTGGGAAAATTTAATTTCAGAGATTAAACTAGGGGTGGGCCCCTCTTGCCAGTCCCTTATTTGAGCAAACCGACTGAAGAACAGAGGCACTCGGTTTCTCGGGCTGCAGCAGCGGATGCCACCGCGCTGAATCCTCGGCACCAGCAGCTGCTTCGCCCACGCCCCGCTGGAGCCGCCGTTCGGCGTCGCTAACCCTCCCCGAGCAGCTCAAAGCCGAGTTCTTCTCTGTTCTCACACGCTCACTTGCTCTCGGTGCTGCTCCCATGAAAAACTTCACCACAGCCGCTCTCGGTGTCGTCCGATCACACACCGCAACCACACTTCGGTTGAGCGAGCCCTCCACAGCAAAAACGATCGGCATCTCATGCTCTAGCGTGCTACCACATCACACCGAGGTTTCCTTGTGGTGGTTGGCGGTAAATTGAGGATTTTCACCGAGCTCTTGCGAGCACCGGCGAAACTCCACTTTGGGTCACCGTCGATAGAGCGCCACAGCCATCGTCGTCTCCCACTTGCTACACAAGAAAGGTGTGCTATACTCCCTAGATGGTGTAGCTGCAATCCATATAGCAATTGATCGCCCATGTGTAGAGAATTTCCAAGAATCCCGAAACATAGAGGAAACTAGCCGAGCTTGGTCTAAACCCATATTCGGGTTACACGATCCCCCAACGCTCGAGCCGTCTTGCACATAGTTTGTACACGTCCTAGCGTGCCTCCTCGAAGAAGAACTGAACGAAACCATCCTTAATCAACTAAGTTCTAGCCGTTTTTCGTGCCGCCATGGAAAAAGCGCCTCGAGTCGTCGGTGAGGTTAGTGTTGCGGCCATTTCCACCGGTGCTGTAGGAGAAGACGGTTGAGCATTTCGGGTTTTCCCGAGCTTACTACACGTTGCCGAAGTTGCTCCGCCTCAGTGTACCATCGGGGGCTATTTTCCGGTCACCGGCAATCACCGCCGACCTCACTAGCGTGCTCCTCACGTCGGACTAGGCCCTAGCGGCGAGTCTCGTGAAAATTTGGCGCAAGGAATCGATCGGCGGCAAGCTTCGCCGGAGTGCGCCGCCACGGGACAGCCGGGGGATCAGGAGGAAGACGAAGCCGGCGGGTCCTAGCGGTCAGACGCTGTACAGAGTGCGCGCGCCACGTTTTATTTAAACAAAGCGGCGGCCCGCTGTCAGTGGCCCAGGCAGCGCGGGAAGGAATTCCTGTTAGAAAATAATTCCGAATTTAGTTCCAACTTCATAAATTCATAATTTTGGCTAGAAAGCTCCAATTTGGGTGAACCAAATTTGTTGGAGTCGACTCTCTGAGTACCTTCCAACAAATTAAATTTCACTTCATAAAACCTTTATTTCTTCAGAATTAATTCTTTAAATTTAAACTATTTAGAATTTTAACTGGAGAACTCTCTGGTGGAAAATTCTGAAATTTTGCCAGGGTGTTCATCATAATATCCCTGAGCTACCATAAAAATTTCAGATCCATTTGAGCTTATTTGATCCACCTAATGGTGTGATTAATAAAACTATTCCAGAGAAAATGAAAAATATACAGAAACATTTTTAGAATTTCACTGAACTTGTTTAGCTCATACCTTTGGCTAGAAATCTTCAAATTAAATGAAACCAATTCCATTAGAACCCTCTGAAAATCTAGTTTCCGGACAGTCATGGCTTGCTCCATGAAAATCCATAGAACATCCTAAGAGATCCAATTAAGGCCAAATACACATTTATTTGTGGAGGGCTCAAATGAGCTTTGATGCAAATGAAATTTGGCCAAGTCTTTGTTTAAGTTGTATCTAAACCACAGTAAAAATTCGAGTCATTGGGCCTGTCTAACCGTACTTATGGGCTTAAAAAATTCAACTTTAAATTGAAATGCATTCCAATTGACATATGCATATGTTTATCTTATGTAGTCGCTAAGGTTGAGGAGGAGCCAGAAGTCTTAGACTTCATAACTCCGGAGGAACAGCTAGCCTACGACCAACAGTAGCAAGGCAAGCTCCGGTTTGCATTAGCCGTTTTATTAATTTTACTGTTTTGATAACTTACATTGAGTATCCACCTTATTTATGCATTAGAATCTTGTTTGAAAACCCAACTGCATAGCCAAGAAAACCCTGGTTTGGGCTTAGGTTTTTAAACCTCGATTAGCTACTGCAATGCTAAAATAGTGTATGATTCGGTACAAGTCGAGTAGTTGGAACTGCTCGCGAGAATAGGCTAGAGGCACACCACTCCGTTAGAGATAGCAAATGGAACACATGGCTCGAAAAATGAGACCGAGTGAAGAGTAACGGCAGCATGACGTTGGGGCCTGGGTGCCATATTTCCCTTTGTGTCGATTGAGGACCGAGCCGTGTGCGGACTCTTGAACAAGCTAGAACAGTACCGAAGAACTACCGGATATATGGGAACCGGAAAATCGATGTAATTCGGGTAGCTAGGTGTTGAGGCATAGCTCGTCATTCAGAGGGTAGGTTGAGAGCTTGAGGTGTAAATCGGCTGGCGGCACTGCAGATGCGCGCGTAGAGCCCTCTTGCTCTGGACGATGGGACATGTTCAACATTTGGCTGACGGATGAAAGGTACTCGCGTACGACGTCCGTGATGGTTGTTGTAGGCAACATCGAGTACGGGCGTATGTGACGGGTTATTCGGGTAATCCTGCAGGTGTAAATCGATTATAATCACCGTCCCTCGCGGTCAGTGAGTACCACTCATTCATTGTACTATGATGTAGAAAGAACATGATAGAGTGATGTAAAAGTTGCTGATTTAAAGCTATACCTTGAATGTTAATGACTTATTGTAGTTTAGAGCAAATTAAAGTTCTTTTCAACCTTGGGCAAAACACATGAGAGAAATGTGTTTCTTGTTTGATTGTGGCTCTCTTATGTGTCTTAGCGTGAGGTTATCTACAACTTGCCGCTAAAACTTGAAAGTAAGGTTCAACTGTTAAGTCGTGTCCTTTGCAACTTATATTCCCATTTACACTGTAATCCAGTATGTAGAAGTTTCATGTATAGGAAAGATTGGTGAGTCTTGTTGAGCCATCGTTCTCACTGCTTGTGTTTGAAGCTTTTACAGGGTGTTATGAGGAGGAGACTCCCAAGGAGGAGACGGACCCCCAAGAGGGCAACCCCGTCGAATGGGAGTCGTGCATACCGCCGTGTTAGTGTGTGTGCGTGCTAGAGGGAACACGTTCACGGGCTGAACGTGAACTCTGTGCTTAGTCTACGTCCGTGAGTGTAGACTGTAACACCCCAAATTTTGATTCAAAACCCTAAACCATGTCCAGAGGGGAATTTAAAAATTTTTGGACGTGTTGCATATTTTGCAAAAATTCAAATTCAAACTGGAATTTAAATTATACTCAAAACAGAAAAGAAATGGAAAAAGAAAAAGAGAAACGGGAAAAAACCGGCCAGTGGGCCGAAACCTGCCAGCCGGCCCAGTATCCCCGCGCCAGCCCGCCCCCGCGCGCGCCGCGCTGCCTCTCACAGACGGGTGGGACCCACCTGTCATCCCTAACCCTGAGCCCCCGTGACCCCGGACTTTTCCCCGAGCGCGCGCGATCTTAACCGCCCGGAAACCGCGTCTCGCCGCCCGAATTCTGGTCCCAGAGGACTCCAACTCGATCACAACAGACCCACCGCCCTCCCCCGGCTATAAAAACCCCAGCCCCGTTCAGTTTTTTCCACGCGATCGCCGATTTTTACTCCGGTAAGCACCGAGACTTCGCCGGTGAATTCTGACCGATCTAAGCTCGGAAACTCTGATCTAACTCGCTCGTATTGATCCACCGCCTCCGGGGAACTTTGCAGGTGCAGAAAACTCGGAGAGTTACGGTGTAAATCCAGCGCCGACGAGCTTCGCCGTGGTTTTGCCTCGGACCTCGCCGCCGATCACTTTCCAGGACCCCCGAGCTCGAGAAAACCCCCGAGGTGAGATCCCTGACCTCCCCTCTACCGGTCTAAGCCATAAGATCATAGTTTTAGGCAGAATTCTCGAGGATCCGAAACTTTCCGGCGAGATCGCCGCTTCCCGCCGCCGTGCGCCGTCGGCAGCGCCGCCCGCGCTCGGTCAGAGCGACGTGGCCGCTTGTGCGCCGTTTATTTTAAATCGCACGGTAGACTTTAAAACCCCGCATACCGGTTCGATGTTATAATCTCAGCCGTCGGTTTAAAATCGGACGGTCCACGTCATCCCCGCATTATAAAGACTGGAATTCTTACGTGCTACCCCCTGGGGTTCTCTGGAATTGAGAGCTAGCCCCGGAAACTTCAGATCTAGCCCCTGGAACTCCAGAAAATTATGTAAATTCATTTAAAAGTCAGTTTTAGCCCCTGGACTTAATAGAAATTAGGAAAAACACCTCTGATAAGTGTAGCTAGACCCCTGGAAATTATGAAAATAATATTATAGACCCTGTAATGGGGTGAGTTCATTATTTTAGCCCTGTTTAGTATTTAATTTAAAACATTGAATATGTAACTAGTGTTTAAAAATTAAAAAGGGGGACAAACATAATTGTCAAAATTAATTAAAAACTTTCTCAGTACTTAGAAAATTTTGGAGTGAGATAAAAATATATTTTGGGCTGAAATGAATCTGTTTCATTTAATTATTCACATTATTTAGTATAAGGACACATTTTTAAGTAAAGAATAGCTATAGAAAAAAGGGGGAAAATAATTATGAAATAGTTTACATCAGAGGCCAAGGTCAAAATATGTTATTAAATTATTTAGGACCAAAACCTATACTGTTTAGATGATGTGTATTACTAGTTTCATAATAAAATACACAATTATGCATAGGAATATAAATCTGAAAATATAGCAACTAGTAAATGATAAATGGAGTTCTTAAAATCCAAAGAGTTCAGTTTAGGGTTGATAGAAATTGTGAAGGCACATATGGAGAAGAAAAATACTTTTCATACATACTTGGTAGTTTAATGTAAGGAATTTATTTAAAACTGAAACACACACACATATATATATATATATATATATATATATATATATATATATATATATATATATATATATAGTATGTAAGTATAAATATGAACACCAAAGTAGGAATCATATATACATGGTTGAAAGTGCATACAAGACACAACTCAACACACATAAAGTAACCACAACACATATAAGGGTGAATGAATTTCATAAACATAAATGTGTGGTTTGTATGAAGTAGAAGTGTGAACTATGTCTTATGATTGTTGTTTTTCTTTTGCTATGTGTGATGGTATGAAGTAGAACCTATTCAAGAGCAAGTTATTCCTTTCCAAGATCAGGACTACCCATTTCAAGAGCAGCAAGAAGGAGGCAAGTGTCCTTGACCACTTTGATCCTATACTAGGATGTGTAGATAGAATTATTTGCATTGTCAAATGAAATATGAAACCCATGCTAGGAAAGTTTCCCTAGAATTGCATTACCTTGTTTCCTTGAAGCTTGGGTTGGGATTTAGTTTACCATGTTATTTATTTACATGCATATGCTTAGCCATGCTTAGAATGGGATATTTGGGACATGAGATCATCAGTTTATATTACCATACTCTTGAATGAGCTATTGTGAGTTATGTAGAGGTAGGGATCAAGGCAAGTTGGATGTTTTGGTTGTGTGCTGGGTGCACGAGACTTGGGTTTGTGTTTAGTACTTGCCTAGATCCTAAGGACCGGTTCATGGAGCATGTAACCCGGCTTTACAGTGCCAACCACATGCTGAGATGGGGCAGCTTGGCCAATTAATTAGGTGTATCCCCGGCGTAGTATGGGTGTGTTGGATGGTGCGGGGAGTAGGTGTCAGCTGGACTACCATATGAACCGCAAGGCTCAAGAGGGGGCCACTGCAGCAGGGTTGGAGCCTCTTGTATGCTGTTAGGGGTGAAACCTCAGTGGGCCCACGCTCGTCGGGAATCCCTTTGTAAAGGCTTCGTAGTGATCTCCTGGCTGCACACCTGGGAAGTGTGAATGTGGATCGTAGCCACTGGCATAATGGAGGTTCTTATAGTCCACCCGGCAATGGGAGATGAAATCACTACATGTGGGTACAGTGGTACAAACTCTGCAGAGTCAAAACTGTCTTGACAGCCGTGCTCACGGTTAAGAGCGGCCTGGACTTATTCATGATTAGAGGAGTGATGGTTTTGGAAATTGTGGAAGTTAAGCGGGGAGCTTAACATTGGAAATGATGTTATGGTTATTGGATTATGATAATGGGTTGGGAGATTGGGACCATTTCACCTGTGTAGTAATGTAGGTGCTTAATAAGCTAAGGTGATAGGTATTAATTGCGTAGTGCTTTAACCATGAGTTCAACCTCTCCTTGTTCTAGCCATGCATGATATAATTTTCCCACACTTGCTGAGTACCATTGGTACTCAACCTTGCATATTTGTTGGTTTATATTGCTGCTCAGGTCAAGATAATGAGGTGGTGTATAATGACCAAGACTTTGGACCCGAAGAAGGTTTTTAGGTTCATGAAGACCCCCGGGCAACGCCTGTGATGGAGCCCTAAAAGAATAATATTCCGCTGCTAGTTTATTTACTTGTGATGAAGCATTAGTGTCCATTGAGACATTTGCGATGTAAGACTTATTTATATTCGACACCTGGCTTGTAATAAATGATGCTTCACTATTTGTCATCACATGTATGAGAAAATGATCCTGGCATACATGTGATATTCACTTGGTTGTTTCTTCGGAAAAACCGGGTGTGACAGAGGTGGTATCAGAGCCAAGGTTACCCGTAGGAACGTGGACCTAGATAGAAATGGACGTATTTAAGGGCCCTATTTTCTTAAAAACTATTTTCCAAAGTGTGGGTGGAAAAGTGTTATTAAAGGAGTCATTTTCTTCATCTTACCCCAACTTTCATTCAAAATAGTATTTTTGTTTGAGAATTTATCTAACCTAATTTTAAATTTTTTTGTTTTAGATGGTTCGCATGATTTGCACCGCTCGCAAGTCCACGGGAGGGAGAGTTCCCGTAGTTGCCCTTGCCGAAAGAGAGGAGAGTCGTCCAGTGACGTACCTTTCCTACGGATTGGCAGTAGGAGATTTGTTGCGCCGTCTTCGACGTATGCTCGAAGCCGCCGGCAATACGGGCAAGCTAATCATCCACTATAACTCCACCAGGACCATCCGTGAGAAGAGGGAAGAATGGAGTTCGGAGATGAGGATTATACACGAGAATCAGCTACTTAAGATTCACCACTCTCCAGCTTGTCGAGCAACACAAGTTGACGCGGAGAAAGATGTCACCTGGGAGGCCATCACCTGCCAGAGTCACATCTATCGTCGCCACTTGGACAAAACTGAGTACATGTATGTTCTCCAATGTGAGAGTGGTACCACGGAGTACAAGTACCCACCGGTGCAGCAAGGGACTTCCCATGAGCACATGGACTTGTGCTTGGAGGATGCTGCTATGCTCAGCACTCGACTGCAGGAGTGTCAACAAGAGCTTCAGGATGTCCGAGACACCCTGAAGGAAACGGAGGCGTTGCTGCGAGCTTGTTTAAAGGCGAGAGAAAGAGGAGATGGGAATGAACTGTGTGTCACCGTGAGTGATCCATGGACACCTGACTCCCCGGATCGCCGAGCAATCAGGCGTCGTCGCACTTCTCCACCAGCAGCCTCCCCACCCAAAGCAGAGTCAGAAGGTAGCCGAAATGAGGAGGAAGATCCTGAGGAGCCAGCTCAAGAGGACGAGTAGTGTAGAGTCTTTCCCCTAGCTAGCAAGAGGTCGAGTAGTCGAGTCGTTACGTAGTTAATGGTGTGATGATGCTTGGTGTGTGACGTGAGTTGTGGAAGCCATGAGCAATTGTCCACAGCCTCGTCTTCAGATTGTTTTGCTTTGGTGTGTAAACCCACAGGAAATAATAGTGCATTTATTTGGTGTGAGATATAAACCCTCGTAAAAGTATAACAAAGCCTCAACACTTCAAAGTACAAACAAATGAAAGTAGTAAGATGATACTAAATGATGTCGAAGTAACATTTGTTGATTCTGCCAGATGGCCGGAAGAGGAAAGAGACGTGCTGCCAACCCCGCCAACAACAATGATGAGGCATGCAACCCTCATCTTTCTGGAGGCCAGGACCGGGGTGGTCGCCGTGAAGAAGTTGACCCTCTCCACCAAATGCTGGAGAATCAAAATCAGCTCATCCAGAACTTGACTCAAGTGGTGGCCAACTTGCATCAAGTTCCACCTCCACAAGCGGCACCACGCCAACCAAGGTTGAGTGAGTTTCTAGGAACTCAACCTCCAAAGTTTGCAAGTGCTGCTGAACCTCTGGAGGCAGATGATTGGCTGAAGACCATTGAAAGTAAGATGAGGATAATACAATGCCAAGGGTATGAGAGGGTGCTGTTTGCCTCTCATCAATTGCATGGACCTGCTGCTGATTGGTGGACCGCCTACGTGGCCGCCCATCATGACCCTGAGAACATCACTTGGGAAGAGTTCAAGCGTAGCTTCCGCAACCACTACATCCCAAGAGGTGAACTCAAAAACAAGAGGAAGGAGTTTTTGGGACTGCAGCAGGGAAACATGACGGTGAGGGAATACCTCACTAAATTCACTCAACTATCCCGTTATGCCCCACGGGACATAGAGACTGATGAGCAGAAACAAGATTGTTTCGTGGAAGGACTTACCGCAGAGATGCAGTGTGCAATGTCCTCAAATGAGTATGAAAGCTTCCAAAAGATGGTGGACAGAGCATTTGTGGTAGAAAGGAAGCTAAAGGCCCTAGAAAATGAGAATAAGAGGAAGGCCGGGTGGTCACATCAGGCCTCAGGGAGCAACACCCGCCCACGTATGATGCAGCAACCTACGGGGCAGACGAGCCGTGCTGCGGTACCCTATTCAGCACCAAGAGGGTACAACCCAAACTACAGGCCTCCCGCAACATCAGCACAGCCACAACGTCAGTTTGTACAGCAGCCTAGCCCCGCATATCCACCTCGACCAGCAGTGCAAGGACCCCCAAACCAACCCCAGGACAACAAAGGCCAGGCGTCTAAGATTGGGGTGCAATGTTTCAGCTTGGCGAAGTGGGGCACTACGCCCATAAATGCCCAAAGAAGAAGCCTGCGCCGCCACAACAGCAGAATATATTGAGAGGACGGGTGAACAATGTCACTCTGGAGGAAGCACAAGAGGCACCCGACGTGGTAGTTGGTAAGTTTCCTGCCAATTTACACCTTGCAACTCTGCTGTTTGATTCTGGTGCTACCCACTCGTTCATTGCTCAAGGGTTTGTTAAGAAGTATGACCTAGCAACCACACAAATGAACCATATGCTAGCCGTAAACTCTCCAGGTGGAGAAATAAGGACAAGACAAGTGTGTCCCAAAGTGAGCCTAGACATTAATGGGGTAGTATTTACTGCTAACCTCATAGTGATAGATTCACAAGGGATAGATATTATTTTGGGTATGGATTGGTTGACCAAACATAAAGGAATCATCCATTGTTCGACCAGAACGGTGGAACTGACTCACCCTAGTGGCACAAGAGTAAAGTTCATAACGATACACGAGCCTAGGAGGGACATTAAATTAAATCAAGTGGAGGCGAAAGTTGAGGAAATCAGGACTATCAGGGAATATCCAGATGTTTTTTCCGGAGGAATTGCCAGGAATGCCTCCCGACCGTAACGTGGAATTCGCAATTGAGCTAGTACCGGGAACAGCCCCGATATACAAGAGACCTTATCGAATGGACACTAAGCAGCTAGAAGAGCTCAAGGATCATTTGAGAGAATTGACGGAGAAGGGGTATATTCGCCCTAGTTCCTCACCATGGGGAGCTCCGGTGATATTTGTGCCCAAGAAAGACGGAACCCAAAGGTTATGCGTGGATTACCGTGCTTTGAATGAGGTAACCATCAAGAACAAGTACCCATTACCCCACATTGAAGACTTGTTTGATCAGTTGAGGGGAGCTTGTGTGTTCTCGAAAATTGATCTCAGGTCGGGGTACCACCAACTCAAGATAAGGCAATCTGATATTCCCAAGACAGCTTTTGTATCTCGGTACGGACTGTATGAATACACTGTCATGCCTTTCGGGCTAACCAATGCCCCGGCATATTTCAGGTACCTCATGAACAAGGTATTCATGGAATATCTGGACAAATTTGTGGTGGTTTTCATAGATGATATTCTCGTCTTCTCCAAAGATGAAGAAGAACATGAGAAACATTTAAGGTTGGTGTTACAGAGGCTGAGAGAACACCAACTATATGCCAAGTTGAGCAAGTGTGAGTTTTAGCTGAAGAGAGTTCCCTTTTTAGGACATATAATCTCGGAGGGAGGAATCTCCGTAGATCCCGCCAAAATCGAGGATATCCAGAAGTGGAAGACCCCTGAAAATGTCGGGGAAGTTCGAAGCTTTTTGGGATTGGCTGGATACTATCGACGGTTTATTGAGGGATTCTCCAAGATCTCGAGACCTCTCACCAAACTGTTGGAAAAGGGAATCACATTCACCTGGACGCCACAGTGCGATACGAGCTTTCAGGAGCTAAAGAAAAGATTGACAACAGCCCCAGTGTTGGTTATGCCAGATATGCAGAAGAATTTCACAGTGTACTGCGATGCCTCTGGAAATGGGTTGGGATGTGTTCTCATGCAAGAAGGACATGTCGTGGCTTATGCATCCCGGCAGCTTCGGAAGCACGAGAAGAACTATCCTACACATGACCTAGAACTAGCCGCAGTGGTACACGCGTTGAAAATTTGGCGGCACTATTTGATGGGGAAGAGGACAGAGATATATACGGATCATAAGAGTTTGAAGTACATATTCACACAGCCAGATCTCAACCTCAGACAAAGGAGATGGTTAGAGCTAATCAATGACTTTGATGTGGGCATCAACTATCATCCCGGGAAAGCAAACGTCGTGGCCGATGCTTTGAGTCGGAAAGTGCAGGTCAATAAGTTGAGTTTGAAGGACATGCCTTCAGAATTGAAGGACGAGGTTATAAGGCTCAATCTATGTCTAGTAAATAGTGGTGAAGCCATCGCCATGGAAGTGGACTCCACACTCGAGCGAGACATACGCGAGGGCCAAAAGAATGATGAGAAGATACAAGAGATCAGACAGCTTATCAAGGAAAATAAAGCTCCTGGTTTTAGAGAGGATGAACAAGGAACGGTGTGGCACGGGAAAAGGATCTGTGTGCCAGAAGTAAGAGAGATCCGTGAATTGATTTTAAAGGAGGCTCATGATTCTGACTATTCCATTCATCCTGGGAGTACGAAGATGTACCAGGACCTCAAGAGCAGGTATTGGTGGTATGGCATGAAGCGAGATGTCGCGGAACATGTTGCCCTATGTGACACATGTCAGTTGGTGAAAGCAGAACATCAACGACCCGCGGGATTGCTGCAACCACTCAAAGTGCCTGAATGGAAGTGGGAAGAAATCAGCATGGATTTTGTCGTCGGATTGCCTAGGACCCAATCCGGGTATGATTCAATATGGGTCATTATTGATAGGCTAACCAAGGTAGCTCATTTCATCCCTGTGAAAGAAAGCTACAGTGGATCCAAATTAGCAGAATTGTACATGTCAAGGATTGTGTGTTACCATGGAGTGCCAAAGAAGATAGTATCGGACCGAGGGACACAGTTCACCTCGAGGTTTTGGCAAAAGTTGCATGAAACCATGGGAACCCATTTGAATTTCAGCTCTGCCTATCATCCCCAAACTGATGGGCAGACGGAGAGAACCAATCAGATCCTTGAAGATATGTTAAGGGCATGTGCACTTAAAAACAATAGGAGTTGGGACAAGAACTTACCGTATGCGGAGTTTTCCTATAACAACAGTTATCAAGCTAGTATGAAGATGTCAACGTTTGAAGCTTTGTATGGAAGGAAGTGCAAAACTCCCCTATTTTGGAACCAAACAGGAGAAAGTAAAGTGTTTGGTCCAGAAGTGCAACAAGAAGCCGAGGTGAAGGTGAGGGAGATTCGCAACAACTTGAGGATAGCACAAACACGCCAGAAGAGTTATGCTGATGTACGAAGGAGAGAGCTCGTTTTCAATGTGGGAAACTATGTTTATCTCAAGGTGTCCCCTATCAGAGGACTTCGTCGGTTCAAGGTGAAAGGGAAGTTGTCACCTCGATACATCGGACCCTTTCAAGTTTTGGAAAGAAAAGGCGAAGTGGCGTACCAACTAGAGTTACCGGTTCATCTATCGGATGTACATGATGTATTCCATGTGTCACAACTCAAGAAATGCCTGAGGACGCCTGAGTAGGTGTTACCCATGAATGAAGTGGATGTAGCTGAAGATTTGTCTTATGCCGAGCAACCATACAAGATTTTGGAGACAATGGAACGCCTCACCAGAAATAAGAGAATCCGGATGTGCAAGGTGCAGTAGAAGCATCACTCAGAAGAGGAAGCCACCTGGGAACGGGAAGATGAGCTCAAGGCACAATTTCAGGAATTGTTTTCTTAGAAACACCAATCTCGAGGACGAGATTTCTTTTAAGGGGGGTAGAGCTGTAACACCCCAAATTTTGATTCAAAACCCTAAACCATGTCCAAAGGGGAATTTAAAAATTTTTGGACGTGTTGCATGTTTTGCAAAAATTCAAATTCAAACTGGAATTCAAATTATACTCAAAACAGAAAAGAAATAGAAAAAGAAAAAGAGAAACGGGAAAAAAACCGGCCAGTGGGCCGAAACCCGCCAGCCGGCCCAGTATCCCCGCGCCAGCCCGCCCCCGCGCGCGCCGCGCTGCCTCTCACAGACGGGTGGGACCCACCTGTCATCCCTAACCCTGAGTCCCCGCGACCCCGGACTTTTCCCCGAGCGCGCGCGATCTTAACCGCCCGGAAACCGCGTCCCGCCGCCCGAATTCTGGTCCCAGAGGACTCCAACTCGATCACAACAGACCCACCGCCCTCCCCCGGCTATAAAAACCCCAGCCCCGATCAGTTTTTCCCACGCGATCGCCGATTTTTACTCCGGTAAGCACCGAGACTTCGCCGGTGAATTCTGGCCGATCTAAGCTCGGAAACTCTGATCTAACTCGCTGGTATTGATCCACCGCCTCCGGGGAACTTTGCAGGTGCAGAAAACTCGGAGAGTTACGGTGTAAATCCAGCGCCGACGAGCTTCGCCATGGTTTTGCCTCGGACCTCGCCGCCGATCACTTTCCAGGACCCCCGAGCTCGAGAAAACCCCCGAGGTGAGATCCCTGACCTCCCCTCTACCGGTCTAAGCCATAAGATCACAGTTTTAGGCAGAATTCTCGAGGATCCGAAACTTTCCGGCGAGATCGCCGCTTCCCGCCGCCGTGCGCCGCCGGCAGCGCCGCCCGCGCTCGGTCAGAGCGACGTGGCCGCTTGTGCGCCGTTTATTTTAAATCGCACGGTAGACTTTAAAACCCCGCGTACCGGTTCGATGTTATAATCTCAGCCGTCGGTTTAAAATCGGACGGTCCACGTCATCCCCGCATTATAAAGACTGGAATTCTTACGTGCTACCCCCTGGGGTTCTCTGGAATTGAGAGCTAGCCCCGGAAACTTCAGATCTAGCCCCTGGAACTCCAGAAAATCATGTAAATTCATTTAAAAATCAGTTTTAGCCCCTGGACTTAATAGAAATTAGGAAAAACACCTCTGATAAGTGTAGCTAGACCCCTGGAAATTATGAAAATAATATTATAGACCCTGTAATGGGGTGAGTTCATTATTTTAGCCCTGTTTAGTATTTAATTTAAAACATTGAATATGTAACTAGTGTTTAAAAATTAAAAAGGGGGACAAACATAATTGTCAAAATTAATTAAAAACTTTCTCAGTACTTAGAAAACTTTGGAGTGAGATAAAAATATATTTTGGGCTGAAATGAATCTGTTTCATTTAATTATTCACATTATTTAGTATAAGGACACATTTTTAAGTAAAGAATAGCTATAGAAAAAAGGGGGAAAATAATTATGAAATACTTTACATCAGAGGCCAAGGTCAAAATATGTTATTAAATTATTTAGGACCAAAACCTATACTGTTTAGATGATGTGTATTACTAGTTTCATAATAAAATACACAATTATGCATAGGAATATAAATCTGAAAATATAGCAACTAGTAAATGATAAATGGAGTTCTTAAAATCCAAAGAGTTCAGTTTAGGGTTGATAGAAATTGTGAAGGCACATATGGAGAAGAAAAATACTTTTCATACATACTTGGTAGTTTAATGTAACGAATTTATTTAAAACTGAAACACACACACATATATATATATATATATAGTATGTAAGTATAAATATGAACACCAAAGTAGGAATCATATATACATGGTTGAAAGTGCATACAAGCCACAACTCAACACACATAAAGTAACCACAACACATATAAGGGTGAATGAATTTCATAAACATGAATGTGTGGTTTGTATGAAGTAGAAGTGTGAACTATGTCTTATGATTGTTGTTTTTCTTTTGCTATGTGTGATGGTATGAAGTAGAACCTATTCAAGAGCAAGTTATTCCTTTCCAAGATCAGGACTACCCATTTCAAGAGCAGCAAGAAGGAGGCAAGTGTCCTTGACCACTTTGATCCTATACTAGGATGTGTAGATAGAATTATTTGCATTGTCAAATGAAATATGAAACCCATGCTAGGAAAGTTTCCCTAGAATTGCATTACCTTGTTTTCTTGAAGCTTGGGTTGGGATTTAGTTTACCATGTCATTTATTTACATGCATATGCTTAGCCATGCTTAGAATGGGATATTTGGGACATGAGATCATCAGTTTATATTACCATACTCTTGAATGAGCTATTGTGAGTTATGTAGAGGTAGGGATCAAGGCAAGTTGGATGTTTTGGTTGTGTGCTGGGTGCACGAGACTTGGGTTTGTGTTTAGTACTTGCCTGGATCCTAAGGACCGGTTCATGGAGCATGTAACCCGGCTTTACAGTGCCAACCACATGCTGAGATGGGGCAGCTTGGCCAATTAATTAGGTGTATCCCCGGCGTAGTATGGGTGTGTTGGATGGTACGGGGGGTAGGTGTCAGCTGGACTACCATATGAACCGCAAGGCTCAAGAGGGGGCCACTGCAGCGGGGTTGGAGCCTCTTGTATGCTGTTAGGGGTGAAACCTCAGTGGGCCCACGCTCGTCGGGAATCCCTTTGTAAAGGCTTCGTAGTGATCTCCTGGCTGCACACCTGGGAAGTGTGAATGTGGATCGTAGCCACTGGCATAATGGAGGTTCTTATAGTCCACCCGGCAACGGGAGATGAAATCACTACATGTGGGTACAGTGGTACAAACTCTGCAGAGTCAAAACTGTCTTGACAGCCGTGCTCACGGTTAAGAGCGGCCTGGACTTATTCATGATTAGAGGAGTGATGGTTTTGGAAATTGTGGAAGTTAAGCGGGGAGCTTAACATTGGAAATGATGTTATGGTTATTGGATTATGATAATGGGTTGGGAGATTGAGACCATTTCACCTGTGTAGTAATGTAGGTGCTTAATAAGCTAAGGTGATAGGTATTAATTGCGTAGTGCTTTAACCATGAGTTCAACCTCTCCTTGTTCTAGCCATGCATGATATAATTTTCCCACACTTGCTGAGTACCATTGGTACTCAACGTTGCATATTTGTTGGTTTATATTGCTGCTCAGGTCAAGATAATGAGGTGGTGTATAATGACCAAGACTTTGGACCCGAGGAAGGTTTTTAGGTTCATGAAGACCCCCGGGCAACGCCTGTGATGGAGCCCTAAAAGAATAATATTCCGCTGCTAGTTTATTTACTTGTGATGAAGCATTAGTGTCCATTGAGACATTTGCGATGTAAGACTTATTTATATTCGACACCTGGCTTGTAATAAATGA
Source organism: Neostapfia colusana (assembly GCA_030760725.1). NCBI lineage: Eukaryota > Viridiplantae > Streptophyta > Magnoliopsida > Poales > Poaceae > Neostapfia > Neostapfia colusana. Next base: position 37,250,298 of record JASWHV010000001.1, on the reverse strand, counting down.
TGCTTCACTATTTGTCATCACATGTATGAGAAAATGATCCTGGCATACATGTGATATTCACTTGGTTGTTTCTTCGGAAAAACCGGGTGTGACATAGACTGAACATATTTTGTTGTAAACATGTCTATAAACTCTTTTATGTAATAAAACTTTGTTTCCGCTTTGTACTTTTTATGTGTGTTACCCGGTGCTATGCAACACAGCACCCCTCAACGTGATCCGGACTTGTCGAGGCCGTGAGGCCCTCGCGATGAGCACACTAAAGTGTTTGTACTTGTGACCGTGACTCAGCTCATGTCTATAAAATCAAAGTACAATTTGTCGAACAAGTGTTATGATGAGATAAGCGATTTCATATCGGACATTCTTCCGACAAATCATAAGTTGCCGAGAGACATGTACGAGTCGAAGAAATTATTGGCAAGACTTGGTATGAAAAGATTGATTGTTCTCATAACAATTGTATGCTTTTCTGGAAGGAGAATACAAATATGACAAAAGATGTCATGCATCAGGAACGCAATGTAGCCGAAAACATCATCAGCACATGTTTTAATTTGAAAAAGACAAAAGATAATCTGAAGGCTCAAAAAGATTTAGCAGAAATTTGTAATGGTCCGGGACTAGAAACGAATCAAGATGGTAGTGGTAAGCAGAGAGTGCCTCGTGTTCCGTTTTGCCTTGAAGATGAAGAAAAAAAGAGGTGCTGAACTGGTTGCAACAACTGAAGTTTCCAGGCGGTTATTGTGCTGGGTTGAGACGCAAAATAAATCTTGAAAATTGGGTATTAAATAATCTTAAAAGCCATAAGTATCATATAATTATGGAAGGACTTCTTCCTGTAATGTTTCATGGATATGTGCATCAGGATGTGTGGAGAGTACTTGCGGAACTTAGCTTTTTTATAGACAATTATGTGCTAAGGAAATTACAGTTGAAATGATGGAAAAATTGAAAAAAGAAATACCTGCACTCATATGCAAAATGGAGAAGATATTCACGCCAGGATTTATGAATGTAATGCAACATCTACTTGTGCATTTGCCGTATTAAGCTAAAGTTTGTGGGCCCGTGCAGTATCGGTGGATGTGCCACATTGAAAGGACATTAAAAAAATTTAGAGCAACCGTTTTGAATAAAGCAAGTGCCTGTTTTTTAGACGAACACAATGTGTACGCTCCCACAATGCGGTACAACATAGATGAAGAAACTCCTTGCAGTAATCTAAATATTTTTTGATGAAAGCGAAAAACAGTTGGTGGCAGCAGTAGGCATGTGGTTTCAGAAAAAGAATGGAATTCATGTATGTTATGCATGTACACAAACATTTAAGAGATGAATCAATATTTTGTGTAAGTCTTTTTTTTAAGTATAGCAAGGCTACAAACCTCAAACTCTAGTAGGTGATGTTCTAATGTAGGCATACTTTTCATTATGCAGCAAGTTCGACAAATAATATTGAAAGTCCACGCGTCAACTAACAAGCAAATAATTAGATAAATGTGACATGATGGTCTTCATGGAGGGCCTAACTTCGTCAATTGGTTTCGGAAGCATGTAACAATCTCTTCTTATATGTTACTTGTATTTTTCCTAGGTTAATATGATTAATACAACTAATATTTTTTTAAATCTCAAGTGCATGATCGATGTAAATGTTCATGAGGACCTACGACAACTTTCTCAAGGTACAATAACAGCAAAGAGTGTCGATTGTTACGACGTAAATAGGTTCCGATTCAGTTCAGCCAAATTTGAAGCAAACATCCTCTTGCGGCCACGACAAATAGTGGGTTTGTGACTAGAGCATGTAATGCACAGGGACAAAAAACGAACTACTATAAGATTATTCAAAACATTATGGAGTTCAAATTTGGCGGTTCTAAAGATCTTAGAGTTACTTTCTTCCATTACGGATGGTTTGATAATAACATAGGAACACGACAAGATGAATTTGGTATAGTCGAGGTGAAACATGAAGAAAGACTTCGTAGATGTGATAATTATGTTCTTACTCATCAAGTTGAGTTGGTTTACTATCTACCGTATCTTTGTCCAAAGTTGAATGCTTGGTGGGTCGTGTATAAATTTAATCCACGAGAACGTTTATATGCCCCGAGTGACGCTGGTTATCGAGGCGAACAGGATAAAGTGTATCAAGAAGATGATGTTTCACTATCTTCTAATATTAATGATGGTATAGGACTATACATTAGTAGGTGATGTTGAACACAATGAAATGGCGGAGGTTCTAATGGCTAAAAGAAAGCGACCAAGAACTAAAAAAGTAAAGGTTCGACAGAAGAAAAAAGTTGGTCGGCGAAACGTTACCGAAGAAACTTTGGATCATGATGAATTTTAATCCTGTAATATTTTATGTTACATTTATAATTGCTTTTGTTACTTTATGTCTGTTGTATTTTTTCTTACCAATTTTTCTTTTGAACATGATGCCACATGGTGTAAAGAGTATCACTAGGGGCTTTTGGCTCCTCAAGCAAGTCTGGGAGCCGGTCCGCAACCTCTTCTCGTAGCCAGGACTCTCTTTTTCAGGGTAGTGCCTCAAATAATAGCAGACGAGAAGCATTTAGGAGATGCATGGAAGAAACTAACGAACAGGTTTGTGTCTCTGTATTTCTATTGTATTAACCTAATTTTATTATGTGAAACCTAACTTCTCTAACGACAGGTGCAACAGGATATTCAGGAGCCGGATGGTCACGAGGAAAGTCAAGAAAATCTAGGGGAAGATGTTTCTGCACGGGAAGAACAACAAACATCAGTAAGAGACTATATTGATGAGGAAGTTGAGAATGATAATGAGGGAGATGACGAGGAGGATGGCAGAGATATGGGAGACTTGGCACCATCATTCAGGTATCGGTCTACAAACTCTCTTCCGCTGGCTGTGCCTCCACAACAGAGAATAAGGATCACTCCTATCGGTGACTGTTTTTTAATATGTCTGTGTAGGCTACAGAAAGTGGCGAGGAGTCATCTTTCATTAATACTTATATAAAAGGGCATAGAGGCACCGACGGAAATCAACTTTGCACTCCGATAGCCACTCAAAACTTGGTGCGTCATATTACTTATGCTAATGATTTGACAAAATAATTGTTGTATAATTGGTTTACAATTATTTTTTACTGCAAGAAAAATATGCTAAAGAGGTGGTGCAATGTCACGAAAATGACTATGATTGGAGAAAGCAAGACGTCGACGTCGTTGCTTTGTACCAATCCAGTGGAGGAAAGTGTCACGGGAGGTGACTTGTACATCTCTTATTTCTTTATTCTCATACAAAAATTGGTTTTCAAGTGTCAAATTTATAAATATGATTGTAGTTATTCGATGTTCAATGGTATTATGAACTTGATGTGGTTCTCTCAGAGTCACGGTCAACACAGAGCGGACAGAGTTCTACAAACGATTGCGTTCAGAAGATGACTCTCGGTTAAGAATAGTGAAGGAACACATGAGACAACAGGAAGAGTTTATAAAATCATAAAATGAATATTTCTCAAGTCTTGCAACATGGCAACAACAGATGCATGTACGTTATTAAGAGTTGAAGTATTTATATAATCAATTTAGAGAGGTTGTGCTAGACAGTTTAAAATAATTTAGGGATATTTTTCTCAACTTGGATTGCCTATCGCCATGCCACCGTTGCCGCCGCCTCCACAGTTTCCGGCGTATCCCCCGCAACCGATGTCTACACCCCCTTTTACCGCTGGAACGCACGTATGTATACTCGTTAGATTCTCTTTTTTATTATATAATGATAGTAATAATGTAACATGTCCCATTTTTAATTTTAAGGGATCATCGTCAATGCCAGTTAGAAATTTGCAAACTCCGTCTCCAGGGGGACAATGTGGAGAAGACAACTCTATCGATCAATACTTTGCTCCTAGCGGTAGCAACTAGGTTAGTTGTTTGAATGAGATAAACATCTTGGCTAATTGATTACTATTCTGTGAGACTAATTGGGATAGCATTTTCATCTAATATCTTATATTTTCACACTTGCAGTCTTGTTAGAGATAATACTACATGTTGCTGAAGGCGAGAGGTTGACAGCCGATTAATTTTTTTTTAATGTGTGTTGATGGTCAAACATGAATATATCAAACGATTATAATAAACCGTTTGTAAAAATTGTGATATTTAATATTTTATATTAAATGTGTGTTGAATGTTTTCTATATTAAATGTGTGTTGAATGTTTTCTATATTAAATGTGTGTATATATTTCTATTTGTTAAAGTGTGAAATGTGTCGATAAATTAATGGTTTATCCGATATGGCCACTGTATTTTCGTGGGCCTCAAAAGAGCCCATGACAATATGACCAAATTATTTTCGTGGGCCAGACCTGGCCCATAAAAGATGACCAAATTATTTCCGTGGGCCATAGCCGGCCAATGAAAATATTATTTCCGTGGGCCACACCCGGGCCATGAAAATATTATTTTCGTGGGCCAGACCCGGCCCATGAAAATATTATTTTTGTGGGTCGAAGCTAGCCCATGAAAATAACTTTATTTTCATGGGTCGGGTCTGGCCCACGAAAATATACATATTTTTGTGGGCGACACACGAAAAAAGTGTATTTTTGACAGTTTAATTTCGTGAGCCAGAGGCACACGAAAATAATGGAAATTCCACGAAAATAAATATTGTCGTGGGTTTCTGGCACCCGAAAATAATTCGGTTTTCTGTAGTGTCGTAACTTTTGTTGAAATAGGTTTCATGCCGTTTTCTACTTATAAAGGTATGAAAACCACACTACTACTACTATCAAAGTATTGTTTTAGATGATCTATTTTTAAAACTTAATATTTTTATATTAGATTTATATTCTAATAATAATAAAATAAAAATAAAGGAAGTACTTGCTTCGGTTCTTTGAGGCTACTGGGACCCAAAACTACTGTCACACACAAATCTAGGAAGATTATGAAGCGTATGCATATTTTCATATCGCAAACTTTATATCTTTGTAGCCTAAGTATTGCCTAAAAAAGAAAGGGCGGCTCGGTGCATGTAGCTCTCTCGGTGCATGTAGCTCTCGCTTGCGTAGGGTTCGAGGAAGGATCCGACTCACTTAGCTCGTATGTACGTAGCTTTTCCCTATATTTTCGCAAGACGTTATTTATATAACTCAAACTTGTGACCTTATAGTCACAAGGTTATATACCGCTGCGCCAGGACTCGCCTTTTAAGTATTGTCTAAATCTAATATAATTTTAATTTCTTTTTTGTGGGTATGTACACACCGTGCGCATCCTTTAGACTCGTAGAAATGGGGATAACTAAAATGCAAACAACTCTCCGATGCAATCGTGTAAAAAATTCTCTTATACTACACGATCTCCATCCTATGGTGAATGTATTTTACACTTAAACCCTCAACATTAAGTTGAAAAAAGTAATGTGTGAAGGTGGGAGGGTTTAAGTGTAAAAATATAATCATTGTAGTATAGAGATCATGTGGTCTAAAAAAGATTTTTGCATGATTGCACCAGAGTTATTTGCATTCTAATCGTTTTTCGCACAAACATGTAATTTTATTTCCTAATATTTGATTGGATTTGAGAATCTGATTTGATGCATAACCTTCCTATAAAAAAATCTCAGGCTTGATTTCAATCGGTGCAGTACATCCTTTAACTAAACTTGTCTTTTGTCGCCACTCGACATAAGTGAGGTTTTGATTTCGAATTTTTATAAATATTGATAATGCATGTTTATATCTATATTTTATAAACAAAAATTAGATACTATTAACTATGAAAAATCATGTAAAAATGCATCGCTTTTGGAGGTAGTACTCTCGGATCAGCAACCTTTTGAGCGCCCATCCCCGCATCCGTTTCGCCCAAGCCTTTTGCTGGTTCCTCGACTCCCATCCATCCCCACTCTCTTCTCAATCCTCCCTCTCTCCTTTGAGAAAATTGCTATTACAGATTCCTTATCGAGTAGCTTCGACGAAATAATATTTCTACTGTGGGATTCGATAAAATATCGCTTTCAACGTCGACACACTTTTAAAATAGGGTTATAGTCTAATTAACTCGTTTTTATTTCTTTTCTTATTTTCAGGCCATATAAAATGACCGAATTATCCTTTTTCCTTGAACAAATTGCCCTATTCCAAACAAAATAACTTATGTGTACTCTGAAACAACCTCAGGAATCTACATAAGAATATAACATCATATTGAACGTCATAATTAGTGTGCTTCAAATGATATGTATGCGGTGGGAGCAGATTGCCGTGGGTGAAAGCAGGGACGACGGTGGGGGGAATAGGGGACGGGAGCAGGGGGCACCGATGGCAGGAGCAGGCGCCAAGGGAGTGGCGGCGGGAGCAGGAGACGTGGTCATGTAGCTATCGAGAAAATCAAACATAAGAAAGAAAAATATTTCTTGTTAGGGGAGGAGGGTAATATGGTCATTTCAGCTAGCTGAAATAGAAAAAATGAATAAAATTTAGTTGAATAGGCTATAATCCTATTTTAACGACGCGTCAATGTTAAAAGTTTTATTTTACCAAAGCACATCGTAAAAATGCTATTTTCTCAAAGCCAATAAAGATCTTATAATAGCAATTTTCTCCTCTCATTCTGTAACACCCCAAAATCCTGTCAAGAGAGGAATTTAAAAATTTTTGGACGTATTGCATGTGTTGCAAAAATTCAAATTCAAACTGAAATTCAAATTAAACTCAAAACAAAAATGAAAAAGAAAAAGAAAAAGAAAAAACAAACCTCCCCGGCCAGTGGGCCGAAACCCACCAGCCGGCCCACTAACCCCCGCGCCAGCCCGCAGCCGCGCCCCCCCCTCTTTCCCACTGACACGCGGGGCCCGCCAACCCTTCTTCCTCCTCGCGCCCGCGCTCGGCCGGACGGACTCTTCTCACCTCCGAATCGAAACCGCCCCGGATCCTCGCGTATCCCAGCCGAATTTTATTCGTGGACGACGCAAACTCGATCACAACCGAATGCCGCCCTCCCCCGTCTATAAAAACCCCGGCATCGTCCCGTTTTTCGCCCACGATCCGCCGATTTTCCTCCCGGTGAGGACCCGAGCTTCTCCGGCGAATTCTGCTCGATCTACGCTCGGGAATTCTGATCTAACTCGTTGGTCTTGATCCACCGCCTCCGGGGAACCTCGCAGGTGCAGAAAACTCGGTGGTTTGCGGTTCAAACACAGCGCCGACAAGCCTCGCCATGAATTCACCTCGGACCTCGTCGCCGATCGCTTTCCAGGACCTCCGAGCTCAAGAAAACCCAGAGGTGAGATCCCCGACCTCCCCTCTACCGATCTATGCCATAAAATCACAGTTTTAGGAAGAATTGACGGAGATCCGAAACTCTCCGGCAAGATCGCCGCCTCCCGCCACCATGCGCCACCGGGCAGCGCCGCCCGCGCTCGATCAGAGCGACGTGGCCGCTTGTGCGCCGTCTATTTTAAATCGCACGGTAGAATTTAAATCCCCGCGTACCGGTTCGACGTTATAATCTCAGCCGTCTGTTTTAAATCGGACGGTCCATGTCAGCCCCGCGTTATAAAAACTGGAATTCTTACGCGCTACCCCCTAGGGTTCTCGGAAAATAAGAGCTAGCCCCGGAAACTTCTGATCTAGCCCCTGGAACTTCAGAAAATTATGTAAATTCATTTAAAAATCAGTTTTAGCCACTGGACTTAATAAAAATTAGGAAAACCCCCTCTGTTAAGTGTAGTTAGATCCCTGGAAATTCTTAAAATAATATAATGGACCCTGTAGTGGGGTGAGTTTATCTTTTTAACCCTATTTGATATTAAAGTTAGGAATTTGCATATGTGGCTAGTATTTAAATTTAAAAGGTGGGACAAACATATTGTCAAATTCAAATTAAAAACTTTCCCATTACTTAGAAAACCTTGGAGTGAGATAAAAAGAGATTTTTGGCTGAAATGAATCTGTTTAATTGATTATTCATATTTATTAGTTATAGGGACACATTTTTAAGTAGAGAATAATTCTAAAAATTAGTAAAATAAATGTAAAATAGTTTACATCAGAGGAGAAGTTTAAAAATATATTATTTTATATTTTAGACCCAAAATCTATTCTGTTCAGATGAGGTGTCTTACTATTTTTATAATAAAGTTCACATTTAGGCATAGAAAATAAATCTGAAAATATAGCAAGCTAAGGATAAATAACTAGAAAATGATAAATGAAGTTTCCAAAATCCAAAGAATTCAGTTTAGGGTTGGTAGAAGGTCTGAAGACACATATGAAGTAGGAAAATACCTTCCATGCACACTTGGTAGCTAAAAGATGTATTAATTAAATATAAGAGATTTATTTAAATTAGAAATACATATATAGTATGCCAACATGAATATGAATACAAAAGTAGAAATCATATGTACATGATTAAAAGTGCATGTAAGCCAAAATCAACACATATAGAGTAACCACAACACATAGAATTGTGAATGACTTTCATAAATGTGAATGTGTGGTTTGTATGAAGTGGAAGTGTGAACTATGTCTTATGGATTGTTATTTTTCTTTTACTATGTGTGATGGTATGATGTAGAACCTGCTCCAGAGCAAGTTCTCCCTTTTCAAGATCAGGACTACCCATTCCAAGAGCAGCAGGAAGGAGGCAAGTGTCCTTGACCACTTTGATCCTATACTAGGATGTGTAGGTAGAATTATTTGCATTGTCAATTGAAATATGAAACCCATGCTAGGATGTTTTCCTAGAATTGCATTACCTTGTTTCCTTGTAGCTTGGGTTGGGATTTATTTTATCATGTCATTTACTTATATGCTTATGCTTAGCCATGGTTAGAATGGGATAATTGGGATATGAGAACATCAGTTTATTTTACCATACTCTTGAATGAGATATTATGAGTTATGTAGAGGTAGGGATCAAGGCAAGTTGGATGTTTTTGGTTGGTGCTGGATGCACGAGACTCGGGTTTGTGTTTAGTACTTGCCTGGATCCTAAGGACCGGTTCATGGAGCATGTAACCTGGCTTTACCGTGCCAACCACATGCTGAGATGGGACAGCTTGGCCAATTAATTAGGTGTATCCCCGGCGTAGTATGGGTGTGTTGGATGGTGCGAGGAATAGGTGTCAGCTGGACTATCATATGAACCGCAAGGCTCAAGAGGGGGCCACTGCAGCGGGGTTGGAGCCTCTTGTATGCTGTTAGGGGTGAAACTTAGTGGGTCCACACTCGTCGGGAATCCCTTTGTAAAGGCTTCGTAGTGATCTCCTGGCTACACACCTGGGAAGTGTGAATGTGGTTCGTAGCCACTGGCATAATGGAGGTTCTGTTAGTCCACCCGGTAACGGGGGATGAAAACACTACATGTGGGTACAGTGGTGCAAACTCTGCAGAGTCAAAACTGTCATGACAGCCGTGCTCACGGTCAAGAGCGGCTTGGACTTATTCATGATTAGAGGATGAGGACCTTGGAGGTTGTGGATGTTAAGCGGGGAGCTTAACATTGGAGATGATGTTATGGTTATTTGATTATGATGATGGGATGGGAGATTGGGACCATTTCACCTGTGTAGTAATGTAGGTGCTTAATAAGCTAAGGTGATAGGTATTAATTGTGTAGTGCTTTAACCATGAGTTCAACCTCTCCTTGCTTTAGCCATGCATGACATAACTTTCCCACACTTGCTGAGTACCATCGGTACTCAATCTTGCATATTTGTTGGTTTATATTGCTGCTCAGGTCAAGATAATAAAGTGGTGCATAATGACCAAGACTTTGGACCCGAAGAAGGTTTCTAGGTTCATGGAGTCACCCGGGCAATGCCTGTGACGGAGCCCACAAGAATAATTATTCCGCTGCTAGTTTATTTACTTGTGATGAACTTATTATTGTCCATCGAGACATTTGCTATGTAAGACTTATTTATATTCGACACCTGGCTTGTAATAAATGATGCTTCACTATTTGTCATCACATGTATGAGAAAATGATCTTGACATACATGTGATATTCACTTGGTTGTTCTTCAGAAAAACCGGGTGTGACAGAAGTGGTATCAGAGCCAAGATTGCCCGTAGTAACGTGGACCTAGGTAGAAATGGACGTATTTAAGGGCCCTATTTTCTTAAAAACTATTTTACAAGGTGTGTGTTGAAAAGTGTTATTTAATGGAGTCACTTTCTTCATCTTACCCCAACTTTCATTCAAAATAGGATTTTTGTTTAAAAGTTTATCTAACCTAAGTTTAAATGCTTTCTATTTTAGATGGTTCGCATGATTTGCACCGCTCGCAAGTCCACAGGAGGGAGAGTTCCCGTAGTTGCCCTTGCCCAAAGAGAGGAGAGCCGTCCGGTGATGTACCTTTCCTACGGATTGACAGTAGGAGGCTTGTTGCGCCGTCTTCGACGAATGCTCCAAGCCGCCGGCAATACGGGCAAGCTAATCATACACTATAGCTCCACCAGAACCATCCGTGAGAAGAGGGAAGAATGGAGTTCATAGATGAGGATTATCCATGAAAATCAGCTGCTCAAGATCCACCGCTCTCCAGCTTGTCGAGCGATACAGGTCGATGCGGAGAAGGATGTCACATGGGAGGCCATCACCTGCCAGAGTCACATCTATCGTCGACACCTGGACAGGACCGAGTACATGTATGTCCTCCAGCGCGAGAGTGGTACAACGGAGTATAAGTACCCGCCAGTGAAGCAAGGGACTTCCCATGAGCACATGGACTTGTGCTTGGAGGATGCTGCTATGCTTAGCACTCGATTGCAGGAGTGTCAGCAGGAGCTTCAGGATGTCCGTGACACCCTGAAGGAAACCGAGGCGTTGCTTCGAGCCTGCTTGAGGGCGAGAGAAAGAGGAGATGGGAATGAACTATGTGTCACCGTGAATGATACATGGACTCCTGACTTTCCAGATCGCCGGGCGATCAGGCGTCGTCGCACTTCTCCACCAGCAGCCTCCCCCCCCCCCCCAAAGCAGAGTCAGAAGGCAGGCGCAATAATGAGGAAGATCCCGAGGAGCCAGCTCAGTGATACGAGTAGTGTAGAGTCCTTCCCTTAGTTTAGCAGGATGTCGAGTAGTCGAGTCGTTATCTTAGTTAATGGCGTGTTAATGCTTGGTGTGTGACGTGAGTTGTGGAAGCCATGAGCAATTGTCCACAGCCTTGTCTTCAGATTGTTTTGCTTTGGTGTGTAAACCCACATGAAATAATAGTGCATTTATTTTTGTGTGAGACATGAACCCTAGAAAGTATAACAAAGCCTCAACACTTCAAAGTACAAACAAGTGAAAGTAGTAAGATAATATGTAATGTTTTAAATTAACATTTGGTTGATCATGCTAGATGGCCGGAAGAGGAAAAGGTCGTGCTGCCAACCCCGCCAACAACAACGATGAGGCCTGCAACCCTCATCTTTCTGGAGGCCAAGACAGGGGTGGACGCCGTGAAGGAGTTGATCCCCTCCACCAAATGCTTGAGAATCAAAATCAGCTCATCCAGAACTTGACTCAAGTGGTGGCCAACTTGCATCAAGTTCCACCTCCACAAGCTGCACCACGCCAACCAAGGTTGAGTGAGTTTCTAGGAACTCAATCTCCAAAGTTTGCAAGTGCTGCTGAACCTCTGGAGGCAGATGATTGGCTAAAGACCATTGAGAGTAAGATGAGGATCATACAGTGCCAAGGGTATGAGAGGGTGCTGTTTGCCTCTCATCAATTGCATGGACCTGCTGCTGATTGGTGGACCGCCTACGTGGCCACCCATCATGACCCTGAGAACATCACTTGGGAAGAGTTCAAGCGTAGCTTCCGCAACCATTACATACCAAGGGGTGAACTCAAAAACAAGAGGAAGGAGTTCTTGGGGTTGCAGCAAGGTAACATGACAGTGAGGGAATACCTCACTAAATTTACTCAACTTTCCCGTTATGCCCCACGGGACATAGAGACTGATGAGCAGAAACATGATTGTTTCGTGGAAGGACTTACCGCAGAAATGCAGTGTGCAATGTCCTCCAACGAGTATGAAAGCTTCCAAAAGATGGTGGACAGAGCGTTTATGGTAGAAAGGAATCTGAAGGCCTTGGAAAATGAGAACAAGAGGAAGGCCGGGTGGTCACATCAAGCCTCAGGGAGCAACACCCGCCCACGTCTGATGCAGCAACCCGCAGGGCAGACGAACCGTGCTGTGGTACCCTACTCAGCACCAAGAGGGTACAACCCGAACTTCAGGCCTCCGGCAGCACCAGCACAGCCACAACGTCAGTTTGTACAGCAGCCTCGCGCCGCATATCCACCTCAACCAGCAGTACAAGGACCTCCAAACCAACCCCAAGACAACAAAGGCCAGGCACCTAAGGTTGGGGTGCAATGTTTTAGCTGTGGTGAAGTGGGGCACTACGCCCATAAGTGACCAAAGAAGAAGCCCACGCAGCCACAACAGCAGAGTGTAATGAGAGGACGGGTGAACCACGTCACCATGGAGGAAGTGCAAGAGGCACCTGACGTGGTAGTTTATAAGTTTCCTGCCAATTTACACATTGCAACCCTGCTATTTGATTCTGGTGCTACCCACTCGTTCATTGCTCAAGGGTTTGTTAAGAAGCATGATCTAGCAACAACACAAATGAACCATATGCTAGCAGTAAACTCTCCAAGTGGAGAAATAAGGACAAGACAAGTGTGTCCCAAGGTGAATCTAGACATTAATGGGGTAGTATTTACTGCCAACCTCATAGTGATAGATTCCCAAGGGATCGATATTATTTTGGGCATGGACTGGTTGACCAAACATAAGGGAATCATCCATTGTTCGACTAGAACGGTGGAACTAATGCACCCTAGTGGCACAAAAGTAAAGTTTATAACAATACAAGAGCCTGGGAGGGACGTTAAATTAAATCAAATTGAGGTGAAAGTGGAGGAGATCAGGATTATCAGGGAATATCCAGATGTTTTTCCGGAGGAGTTGCTAGGTATGCCTCCCGATCGTGAAGTGGAATTCGCGATTGAGCTAGTGCCTGGAACAGCTCCGATATACAAGAGACCTTATCGGATGGACTCCAAGCAGCTGGGAGAACTCAAGGATCATTTGAGAGAATTGACGGAGAAGGGGTATATTCGTCCTAGTTCCTCACCTTGGGGAGCCCCGGTCATATTTGTGCCTAAGAAGGACGGAACACAAAGGTTATGCATGGACTACCGTGCCTTGAATGAGGTAACCATCAAGAATAAGTACCCATTACCCCGCATTGAAGACTTGTTTGATCAGTTGAAGGGAGCTTGTGTGTTCTCGAAAATTGATCTCAGGTTGGGATACCACCAACTTAAGATAAGGCAATCTGATATTCCCAAGACTGCTTTCGTATCTCGGTACGGACTGTATGAATACACTGTCATGCCTTTTGGGCTAACTAATGCCCCGGCGTACTTCATGTATCTCATGAACAAGGTATTCATGGAATATCTGGAAAATTTGTGGTGGTTTTCATAGATGACATTCTCGTCTTCTCCAAAGATGAAGAAGAACATGAGAAACATCTAAGGTTGGTGTTGCAGAGGCTGGGAGAACATCAATTATATGCCAAGTTGAGCAAGTGTTAGTTTTGGCTGAAGAGAGTTCCGTTCTTAGGACATATAATCTCGGAGGGAGGAATCTCCATAGATCCCGCAAAAATCGAGGATATACAGAAGTGGAAGACCCCTGAAAATGTCGGGGAAGTTCGAAGCTTCTTGGGATTGGCTGGATACTATCGACGGTTTATTGAGGGATTCTCTAAAATCTCGAGACTCCTCACCAAAATGTTGGAGAAGGGAATCACATTCACATAGACGCTGCAGTGCGAGACGAGTTTTCAGGAGTTAAAGGAGAGATTGACAACAGCCCCAGTGCTAGTTATGCCAGATATGCAGAAGAACTTTACGCTGTACTGCGATGTCTCTGGAAACAGGTTCGGATGTGTTCTCATGCAAGAAGGGCATGTCGTGGCTTATGCATCCCGGCAGCTCCGGAAGCACGAGAAGAACTATCCTACACATGACCTAGAACTAGCCGCAGTGGTACACGTGTTGAAAATTTGGCGGCACTACTTGATGGGGAAGAGGACAGAGATATACACTAGAGGCATTGAATGTCTTTTGTTCTCCCGGTAGAAGCAATGGAAGAAGTGTTGGCTGCAACTTGGGTGGATCCTTTTATTGTCTCGATTGCACGCGAAGGTGCTGATTTTGATGTAGTCCTGGGCAACCCATTGGAAGCATCGTCTGGAGAAACATGCTTAGTACCAGCAGCACTTGAGCGGAACTGTCATGAGGTAGTTCGACCTGCAGAAATGTTAGTTCTTGTACGTCGTTCCTGCACTTCTCTTTCAGCCTTACAAGCAAGATGGAATAATCGAGTGACGTTAGTGTATTCCTTATAAGCCAATATGTTCTGAATTTCTCTTGTTAAACCACCCATAAACCTAGCCATTGCAGCCTCTTCATTTTCAACTAGGCCACAATGCATCATGCCTATTTGAAGTTCTTGATAGTATTCCACAACAGATTCGTTGCCTTGCCTAAGTTGTTGTAATTTATGGTCACGAGCATGATAGGAAGGAACAAAACGACGACGCATGATTCGTTTTAAAGCATTCCAAGTTTGTGATACGGTAGCTGGATTTTTAGTTTGATATTCATGCCACCAAACAGAAGCAAAGTCAGTGAATTCACTAGTGGCAGCTCTAACCTTTTTATCATCAGGGAAATCATGGCATGCAAATTTTTGATCTACTGACAATTCCCAAGACAGATATGCATCCGGATCATATTTACCATCAAAAGGCGGTATGAAGAATTTAATGCTACGTAGGGAATCGTCATTGTCATGTACCTCGGGTCGTTGAGCTCGACCACTCATACCACGATGGTCGCGACGTGGCTGCCGTCGATACCTGAAAGGTCCATCATCAAGCTCGGTATCCGCCGAATACTCCGCCTCGTCATATCTTGCAGCACTGCCAACGGAGTCGTGGCTGTCATCAACACGTCTTTGCCTCTCTTCGCGTCGAACCTGTTCCATCCTCTCCAATCGCTCAATGATTGCTGCAAGAGAAGTGTTAATAGCCCCAGCAGTGCTTTTAATGTGGTCAGTTTGGTGTTGGTGCAAATCTGCGTCGACTCTAATTGACCAATGCGTTCATTGGTGACTTGAATATCCTCATTGAGAGCATTTGTGTGTAGCTTTACTTGGCGTTTGAAATGCTGAATTATGCCCCTCGTACGTGGTGAATGTGGAGATGTCCCATTCGCATCAGCTGACATGGTTAGTAAAGAAAGGAAATACACCAGCAAGCAGATTAATCCTAACAGTTGCTAAGAGGTGGTAGGACAGCACAATCCCTCACTAGCAAGAAATCAAGGTCTTACAAGTTCTTACCATGCGATGCAGGAGGCGCCGGCAATCAGCAAGAACAACAACAAACGGTGGCTGCCAGCACAACCTTATGGTGTCGTAGACAATTTTGTGGAGCTGTAGGTGGCTGCTAGACACAATTTGTACAAAGGAACAGCTAGTACCACATTAGTCACAATAAGTTGAATAAACGTTCCACGATGGTATTGTGTTGGTCCTAGCTCAAACCTTACTAGAGACGTGAGCCGTAACTCCACGTGATGCTGGATTACTATGGTAGGCAAGTTGAACTTCGAAACATGAAATAAATGTTACACAAATTGTCTCTCTTTTTTTGTACTTAGAAACTTTTTTTTTGTGATTGTAATCAGTGCGGCTTTTTTCTTTTTGCACGTGCCTTTTTCTTTCTGATCCGTGCAGCTTTTCTTTTGCACTTGCCTTTTTTCTCAACTTTGGGTAGATAATGGAAATGGACTGAGAACAAAGTGGCACGAACTCAAAACTCTAGCGGTGAAAAACTTAGGACCAGCAACTTGACACAAAAAGGCAACCGTGAATTCAACAAGTCGAGAGCTAAGTAGTCAAGCAAAAGGCTCAAAGTGTTTTTAGGATTTTTTTAGAGTGAACTTTTGTAGGCAAAAGTGGACTGTAGGTAAATGAAGAACAAGGAGAAGGAAATCTCTCACCGAACAAGCTGAAATCTGATACCACTTGATGAACCCAACGGGTACGGGGGACGCCCTATCTCTCGATGAGAGATGTTGGTAATGAACGAATTTGGTGGAGGCCGACGTTGGCTGCCCGACTACCACAACCAGAATGGTGTGGCGCCTTGAGCTACAGTTACACCGTCTCCTGGTAACTACGATTTGGGTGGAGGTCGACGTTGTGCTACCCGACTACAACAACCACAAGGATGCTGCACCTTAGCGATAGTTACACCGGCTCCTGTTGTTGCTGTACTTGCCGTGCCAAGAACAGCCTTGAACCTGCAAGCAATCAAAGAACAAGCAAGAATAAGATAACAAGCAATCACTCACGGGTGTGAAAAAGTTGGGGTTCTAATTCAAGTAATCGGAAGGTCTCCTCGACACTTGCGTTACAAGGAAGTAGCAATGGCTAAACTTACAGAAAACAAAACCCGCCCTGTCAAGGAGCTCTTGGACTACTTAAATAGGGGAGGGAAGAGGGAAATTCGTCCAGCAACAAAGGTAGGACGTGATCTCCCTTATTCCCTTCCTTTTTCTGTGATAGACTACCATTTAATAAGGAAAGAAAGAGGGAAACCCATCCAGCAGCAAGGCAGGATATGATTTCCTCTATTTCTTTCCTTATTATAGCACATCTATCTTTAAATGGGGGAAGAAAGAGGGAATTTCGTCCAGCAGCAAAGTTGAACGAGATTTCCCTTATTCCTTTTCTTATTTGTCTAAATCTCTCTTTATTACATGACCCCAGCCTCAAGATTTCTCCTCGGGTGGAGCAGCCTTTATTGCATTAATCCCTCCATCCCTCCTAGCTGGATCAATTCCCAAGCACATAATAATAACAAGGTCATCACAAGGTTTTAATAGGTCCCCATTTGAAGGATAATTACTTTGAACAGCCAGGAATGAATTCACCTGATAATTAAGTTGACGTGCACGAGCGCGTGTCATTGGACCTTGATTAGCTGAGAGTGGTGAATGGGCTGGTGTTGTGGTTGTATCAACGGTAGCGATGTCCGCATCAAATCTGCCAGTGGGCACAGTCACGCTCCACGCGGGGACATCCTGCCCGTTACGGATGGACCGGTTCGGCATTTGGGTTGCCTTTGAAAGGTTGTTGCATACAACAGAGTAGGAAGGGGTATGGAATCACGCTTCTGAAAGTGGGTGTATGCAACGTGTTATCCGGGTGTGTCTTGATTGCAATCACCGTCCCTCGCGATTATTTGAGTACCCGCTTGTTCACTGCGCTGTGACGTAGTAAAAAGTGAAATAAGCCAACTGAAAATGCTGCATTGAATTATTAATGTCTTGAAACCTTGTATGTTGTAGTTATAGAGCTAATTAAGTTTATATTTCACTTCGGGCATCACATCGGTGGAAAGCGTTTCTTGTTTGATTGTAGACTTCCGGTGTGAGGCTGCCTAAGGCTAATTAAACTGTTGCTATAAAACTGAAAGTAAGGATCAGCATGTAGGCGTGTCTTTATTGCAAAGTGATTTTTCCTATCTTACACATCCTTGCATGTAGAGTTCCATGCCTAGGTTGTTGGTTAAGCCTTGCTGAGCCATCGTGCTCACGGTTGCAATATTTTGAGCTGTGTGCAGGTGAGAGTTATGAGGAAAGATCGGAGGACGAGGCGATGCCCCCGTCAGGGTACACGGCTGAGCTGGAGCCTTGCACGCCGCCGTGATTCTCTGGTTCTATGCTGCTAGTGTGTAGCGTCCCCGGGCTAGACGGCTGCACTTTTGCTTAGTTAGTATTTGAGAGAATCTATGTATATAACTTCCGCTGTATAATTAAGTTTTGTAAAAAGACTTCCGCTGTTTTATATCAAATAAAACTTTGTATGTTGTTCTTAAATTCTTTTCGTGTGTGCTGTTAGGTGACGCATCGCACGGCACCACCCTATGCGATCCTGGAGTGGGTGAACCACGGGGTGATCCCCACAGACGTGGTATCAGAGCCGCATTGGGAATAACACGCTCAAAAAGAGACTATTTTGAAAACTTAGAAGTAGTCGAGTGAGGATTAGTCAATAAGGCCACATAAGGTCTATGATAGTACTAGATATGATGGTGGAAAAAGCTAACTTACTTGTTATACATTTTGTAACGACGCTCCGACGTCAGGTAAGAAGTAAGGTACACCACCGCAGGCGGATCAATTGCGGTAACTTGCCATACGAGCAATAGTATGGAAGGATATACCGTGGCTTGGCACGGTAGTTAATATGAGTCTCTGAACCTTTCTATGGTTCTGAGAGCATATGAAAACGCTGATCTCCAGTGTGCTTTAGGCAAAAGTGAGAATACCCCATCGTGTGGTAAGCAACACGATAGTATGCAACTCTTGAACGTTCAATGTTCAAAGGGCCATACGCAGCGCTCGCCATCGGCATGCCTTAACGGTCATGAGGCAGTAGGTGATATCCGTTGGGTTGATAAAATTCCCAACCGTGATGACCCGTTCGCGCTCTACTCGGGTTCCCCGTCGTGTGGTGTGAAAATACGACCATGTACCTTGAGACGTGGCTTGACTCAAGGACGATCCGTATGGCAATGATATGGACCGTATGTTTTTGTTATGATATGGAACTGCCTGCAATGTTAAAACCTTTGTGTGTACCATTATTGTATGTTCTTCTGCAGGTACATTAACCACGTTAGTGCATGACGTTTAGAAACCATTTGTGAGTGACGTTCTTAGTTCCACCATTTGACACGTATATGCCGGAATACCAGCTTAGGATTTTTCTTTGGTGAGAAAACGTGGTACCGAGACTGCATAAAAGGATATTTTTAAAGAAAAGAGTTAAAATGAGGTTTAGGATTCCATTTAGGGGTTAATAAACTCCTATATTGAACTAAGAGTCAATTGGGAGTATAGATTCAATTTCAAAGGCTTAGGAACAACCTCCCCTGTTTCGGCAGAAACTTTGCTGAACTTAAACAGGGTATAACTTAGTATTGGTTGAACCAATGGGGGTGTGGGATACCAAGTCCTCTACAACTTTTCTGTAGAGCTCGAGAACATAATTTCCCTCCAAACGGATGAAAATCTCAGATGAGTAGGCACTGTCCAGAAACAGGGCAGACCGAAAATGCTCTCTGGAATTTTCTGTATTTCAAGCACAACTTTCTGTAGAAAAAATTCTAAGGGTCAAGCAAGACATCGTTGGAAAGTATAGGAAATGTGCTACAACGTTGTAGTTCAGTGTTTTCCTAGATTGAGGGCAGAATATGATGGAATTTTGTGAACAATACAGCCCCTTGCAAAGGAGGTGCTGTCAAAATTTCTAAGAAAATTCTATCAACTTGTAGAGATCATAACTCACAAACTAGGAAGGCTATGGAGGCAAATAAATACAATATGGATTCCTTTGAGCGTTTACTACAACTTTGTTGTTGAACTCTAGTCCAGATTTTGCCTCCAAGGGGGCTAAAACAGTTAAAATTCTTCCAACTGGCCTGCTGGACCAGAAGCTGGACAGTGAACACCATATTGAAGTGTTTCAACCAAAACACTTAGTTTCACAATTCAACGTCCAGCAGCTGTTGTAAAACAGAAAGTTGGAGTCGAAAAGTTGATGCATTAACAATATCATTTCGAGCGAGGACATGTTAGGGTCCAGTAAAATAGCGAGGAATTACGCAGGCTAACACACTTAACATCCCGTGGCGATCCACGATGGACGATGGTCGAAATGAACTTTTAACCCATAAAGTTCATCATTTTGGAATTCGATCGTGTGACATGGTCCTGGGATGTATATGTTGTATAAAGTTTATACTTTATCCATATGTGTGATTGTTATGCGCATTATTTATTCCATTCTCGCACTACTATTGTATAAACTGGATGCAATAAACCAACATGTGCTGATCGTTTGAATGTTATGAATCCAGAATGGTGCGTACACAGTCCACACAAGAGGAGGGAGGTTCAAGTCAGGTTCGTGGTGATGAGTCTCTACCTCCGGAGCAAACCACGACGCAGCAGCAACCACCTCCTCCACCGCCAGAACTTCCAAGAAACCTGGCGGAGGTTCTCACCGCAGTGCTCGGCTCGCGCGACGAGCAAACCGAGTTGCTGCGGATGCTAGTCCAGCAGAATGCATCCCATCAAGGAGGACACCAAGACAATGGGCAACGCCAGCCCCAACAAAGTTCTTATTCAGAATTCCTGGCGACCCATCCACCGGTCTTTACGGAGGCTAAAGAGCCTTTGGAGGCGGACAACTTTATCTGCACTCTGGAGGCGAAGTTCGGGCTGCTACGATGCACCGAACACCAGAAGACGTTGTACGCAGCGCAACAGCTTCAAGGAGAAGCCGGTACATGGTGGGCGAACTACACCGCCTCCTTACCGGCTGGCCATGCCGTCACATGGACGGAGTTACGGGAGGCGTTCCGCGCCTATCACATACCTCACGGGGTTATAGAAAGGAAGCTCCAGGAGTTCCTGGCACTGAGACAAGGCGAGAGGAGTGCTCATGAGTACTCTAGGTTATTCAACCGGCTGGCGCAGTATGCGCCAGGATTTGTGAGAACAGAGGAAGACAAGCGAAACGCGTTCTTCAGAGGCCTGAATTCTAAGATGAAGGTCCATCTCGCCCAAAGCAATCGCGGCACATTCAACGATCTAGTTAATGCCGCGATTTTACAAGAGAATGCCCAGCGAGAGCGCGGTTCTGATAAGAGGAAATGCAGCGCGCTGACGAGCAGGAGTGGTGGGGCACCACAAAAATACCGCGTGGTGTATCACTCACCATCCGGTCAGAGATGGCAGCCACTGGTGCGACCGCCTCAGTTCCGCGGTTGACAATATAATGCGTCAGGCTTCTGACCGACGTATCCACCACAGCAACAACAGCAGCAAAGGATGGTCCCGCGTGCGCCTCAGTTACAACCGCGTGCACCGGGATTCCGTCCTCAAGTCGGAGGGACCCCGACACCTTACACGTGCTTCATGTGTGGCCGTGTCGGGCATATTTAGAGGGACTGCCCCGAGCCGCGACAGGGCAGGGGTGTAGCACCGTATCAGGGTGCTAATCAGCCCCGCAATCAGCCCAAGAAACCAGCACCAAAACCCAGCAACGTCCACCACTTAGCCATCGAAGACGTGCCGGAAGGTGAACCCATCCTCGCGGGTACGTTCTCTTATTTAGATCATCCCGTAGTCATACTTTTTGACTTCGGTGCCACTCATAATTTCATAAGTCAGTGTTATGTTATTAAATACCAACTGCCTATCATTCCCACAAATAATTCATACTTGATATGCTCTCCGGGTGGGAAAATAACAGCTGATAGAATAGTTTATAGAGCACCATTACAATTAGGTGAGAATCTATATCCGACTTCTCTAATCATGTTAGAGAGTCAGAAACTTGATGTCATTTTAGAAATGTCATGGCTACATCGCCAGGGGGTTGTTCTTGACATTACTCCACGTATGGTTCATTTAAACTCTCCAGTTCATGAACCACATGTTCTTATTCTTGACCGTTCGGTTCAAGAATCTCCAGCCACATATAACACGGAAGCCACAAAATTTGAGGATATTCGTGTGGTCCATGAATACCCGGATGTCTTTCCAGATGATCTTCTGGGCATGCCACCCGAAAGAGATGTCGAGTTCAAGATTGAACTTGTACCTGGGACGACACCGATTTCACGGAGACCGTATAAGATGGCTCTGAATGAGCTAGCTGAATTAAAAGAGCAGCTCAATGATTTAATGAATAAGGGATTCATTCGACCGAGTTCCTCGCCATGGGGATGCTCAGCGCTGTTTGTGAAGAAGAAGGATGAAACCTTGAGGTTGTGTGTGGACTACCGACCTCTCAATCCCGTCACCATCAAGAATAAATATCCACTACCCCGTATCGATATTCTCTTCGATCAACTTGTGGGTGCGAGTGTATTTTCAAAGATGGATCTTCGCTCCGGATATCACCAAATCAAGATCCGAGCGGAAGATATTCTGAAGATGGCCTTCTCGACGAGATATGAGTTGTATGAATACCTCATCATGTCCTTTTGTGTCACCAACACCTCGGCACACTTCATGTATCTTATGAATTCAGTGTTCATGCCGGAGTTGGACAAGTTTGTGGTGGTGTTCATAAATGACATCTTGGTTTATTCCAAGACTGAAGAAGAACACGCCAAACACTTGCATATCATGCTTCAACGATTGCGAGACTAAGCTTTATGCCAAGTTCAGCAAGTGCAAATTTTGGATCAGCCAAGTGCCATTTCTTGGTCATATTATTTCTGCAGAAGGCATTGCAGTTGATCCAAACAAAATCGAACAAGTGCTGAAATGGAAGTCCCCCACATCAGTCCATGAAGTCAGAAGTTTCCTCGGGTTAGCAGGATATTATCGGAGATTCATACCGAATTTCTCCAAGCTTGCTAAGCCGATGACTGAACTGTTGAAGAAGGGGATCAAATATGTTTGGAGCTCAGCTTGTGAAGAAGCTTTCCAATCATTAGTGAAACATCTTACAACAGCCCTGGTGTTAGCTCAACCGGATACAACCAAGCCCTTCGACGTATATTGTGATGAGTCCGGTATCGGGCTCGGCTGTGTATTGATGCAAGGAGGAAGAGTGATCGCCTATGGCTCACGTCAACTTCGTAACCATGAGCAGCACTATCCGACTCATGATCTTGAGCTCGCTGCTTTGATGTTGGCCTTAAAAATATGGAGGCACTATTTACTCGGGAACTTAGTGCACCTCTACACCGACATAAGAGTTTGAAGTATATATTCACTCAAAATGAGTTGAATATGCGGCAACGGAGATGGCTAGAACTGATCAAAGACTATGAGATCGAGATTCACTATCATCCCGGTAAGGCAAACGTGGTTGCCAATGCCTTAAGCCGCAAATCTCATGTCAACAATCTGTCCATCAACCCACCTGAAGAGGAGGAGCCGAGTCTGTACTTGGTTCCACATGGGGCATTATATAATCTTCCTCTCGTCCCTACCATTCGAGAGGAGATTATGGAAGCTCAGAAGAAAGACATGGGAATGTCGCACATTCGGAGAAGGATGAAGAATGGCGAAATAAAATGCTTCCAAAGAGATGAACACAACATTCTATGGTTTAAAGACCGTATAGTGGTACCCCGTGACATGAAGCTTCGGAAGAAAATTTTGGATGAGGCTCATTTATCCAAGTATTCTATTCATCCGGGCAGCAACAAGATGTACTAGGATCTAAAAACCAGGTTTTGGTGGACAAGGATGAAAAGAGAAATCGCAAAGTACGTATCCAAATGTGATACGTGTCGGCATGTGAAAGCCGACCATATGCGTAAAGCCGGACAACTGCAACCATTAAATATTCCGGCCTGGAAGTGGGAGGATATCATTATAGACTTCATTGTTGGTTTACCTCTCACGTCTCACAAGCATGACTCGATTTGGGTAATAGTCGATCAACTAACCAAGTTGGCTCATTTTATCGTCGTACATACAAATTACGTAGCCAAGAAATATGTGGAGCTTTATATTGCAAGAATCTTGTGTTTGCACGGTGTTCCCCGCTCCATTATTTTAGATCGTGGTGCGCTGTTCGTCGCTCGATTCTGGGAACAGCTGCACGCGTCATTGGAGACCAAACTGATCCGAAGCTCCGCGTATCACCCGCAGACGGATGGTCAAACTGAATGGGTGAACCAAGTTCTGGAAGACATGCTACGCGCTTGTGCCATCCACCACGATAAGAATTGGGACGATCATTTGCCGTTGGCTGTAAGGGCCTCAGTTTTGGCACACATTTGAAGTGTTCATCAGCACACCACACTAATTTTCACTCCATTCGGAGTTGATCTTGACATGAGCTAAGTGGGACGAATTCAAACTTTATTTGAATTCAAAACTGAACTTGTGCTGAAATTCACTCAAACCGAACCCAATTTGAATTCTATTCGATTCAAATGGCTCAGGGGTGAATAATTTGATTCACTAGGGGTATTATGGGGCTCAATGTTTACAACAGTGATTAGGAGTAAATTTCAGAGGTTAAAACCCCGGGTGGGACCTACCTGTCATAGAGGGGAGAAGGAGAAACTTGCACCCAAAGTCAGAGTCTCGGTGGGAAATTCCACCGAGCAGCTACCGGCGCCACCAGCTGCTTCCCTCTCTGCGCGCTGGCGCCCAGTGCGGCTGGCTCGCGCCCCCACGCGACCGGCACCGCCTCAGCCGAGCAGGAGTCGGCCGGCTTTATCTTCTCGCGGGCAAACCCGAGCAGCGGCATTGTTTCTCGCCGCAGCTCTCTACTCAATCGGGAAAACCAGCAAAACCATCTCCTCCTCCGTCCCTGAGCTGCTAGACAGCCACCTGAGCTCGCACTCCACATCTCCCACGCCAGAAACCTCGAGCTCCGACCTCCTTTGCCCAAAGACAATCGCCACCGCGGCGACCTAGCCTCAGCCGAGAGTCAGGCGCCCGTGGGCAGCGTTCCACAGGCGTCTTCACGGTCCAGCGAGAGAGGCAACAGGAGCGCACGACCACCGTGCTGCTCTCCTCCAAGTTTGGAAGCCAACCGTGAAGAATCCGCAGAGAATTTCCAGTTTGTGCTCCGGCAATCGTAAACCGAGCTTCCGGTACGGTTTCTTTAAATTCTCGCTCTATGATCTTTTGGAGGTCATCAAATCTTACACATAGACGCTGGACTAGCCGGCGATCAAGTTCTTTTCTGCATCCGTAGCGTGAAACTGTCTAGGAGTGACGAATTTCGAGCTCGATCGAGGGCGGTCATGGCGGGCACGATCGGTCACACGGTGCCGACCGACTTGCCGCCATCCCTGAACCCTTTTGACAACTTGTCGAGCTTCCTAGAGGTACACTGATGCTGTAGGGCCGTTTGTTCGAGGTGTTGGCGGGTTTGGAAACCACGGTCGACGGTGTCGAACCTCAACCGAGGCCGCGGCACGTCGCCGAGCTATTTTTGGTCACCCCCAGACTGACCTGTCACCCCCGACGTGTTCCTCGACGTCGACAATCCCCTAGCGGCGAGTTTCAGACCATGGGAGGTCCGGCAGCGGCGAGCCGGCGAGCCCCGAGTCTGCTCCGGCGAGGTCGGCGGCGCGGGCGCGAGAGAACGGCGGGAGGAAGACGAAGCCGGCTGGCCCACGTGTCAGCGGCTGAAGAATTTAAATCGGGATCGGGTGTGGCCAGGGATCGGCTGTGCTTGCGCGCAAATACCCTGTGGTATCTCCGGTGTGCCGGACACCTCTGCGCTCGACACGTGTCCCCGCGGGCCCCGAGAGTTTAAACTTTTCTCCCGATTTTCAGAATTCTTCCAAACTTCAAATCCTCATAACTTTGGCTAGAAAGCTCTAAATCGGGTGAACCAAATTTTGTTGGATTCAGCTCTCTGAGCACTTTCCAGCAATACCAAATTCAGCTCATGAAAGTGAATAGTTTTCCAGAATTAAATCCCTAAATTTTAAACTGTTGGGAATTTTATCTGGAGAACTACTTTATGAAAAATTCTGAAATTTGGCTGAAAGGTTCATTGGAAAATTCCTGAATCCCAGTAAAATTTTCAGACTCATCCAAGTTCATTTAGTTACCCTAATTGGGTGATTAAGGGAACTGCCCAGAGAAAATAGAAAAAAAATGTACAGAAACATTTTTCAGATTTTCTCCAATCTTAATTAGGACATAACTTTCTGTAGAATTCTTCAAATGACATGAAACCAACTCCATTAGAACCATCCTAAATTCTAGTTTCCAGAAAGTAATGGTGGGAGCCATGAAAAACCTTGAAATTACTTAGAGGCTCAATTATTGACCAAAGAGGTTTTTATTTGTACTAGGTTCAATTGAACTTTGTTTCAAATAAAACTTGGTCACAACTCTGGTTAGGACCCTACCAATCCACCATAAAAATTTCAGAACCAAAGGGGAGGGCTAGCTAGAGTTATTAACAATTATGTATTTAAGTTCACACATTGCATTTAAATTTACATGTAGTATTGTATTCAACGTGTAGCCATTGAAGAAGAGACCCCGGAAGTGCTGGATTTCCTTCTTCTGGACGAAGAACTAACTACTGACCAGCAGCAACAAGGCAAGCCCCGGTTTGCATTAACCCTTTTATAAGTTTTGTTTTGTTCACACGAGTCATATGAAGTATGTATGTGCATTAGGTGTAGGATGAATGGAACCCCACTTGCATAACCAAAGGTTACTAAAAGAGTGAGGGTAGTGTCTAGGACTTCGAGTAGACAGGCTATGCTTAATGAGTCATAGGACTTCGGTACAAGTCGAGTAGTTGGAATCTACTCACGAGATAGGCTTGGGACACACGGGTTCGGTTGAGTGTCGTGAGATCACTTTAGTAATGAAAAATGAGACTAGGCAGGGGCTAGGGCGCAACAAGAGTGAGTCTTGTGTGCGCAGCCTTGCCCGTGTCGATTGAGGACTGATCCGTGTGCGGCCCTGCTGAACAAGTATTGAACGTACCGAAGGCATATCGGATATATGGGCCCCGATAAACCGATGTAGCCTAAACCTCCGGGCGTCGAGGCATAACGCACCGATTTATAGGTGTAGGCTGAGGGCAGCAAGGTGGAAATCTGCCAATGGGCATAGAGAGATGCTCCGTTTGGGAAACCTCCTGCTCGTTTCGGTGCGACCGGTTCAACGTTTGGGCTGTGGGGTGAAAGGTTGTCCCGTACGACATCGAGTGAGCGTGCTGTGCAGCTCCACGGGTGGGCGTACGTGACGTGCTCTTTGGGTTTCCCTGCAGGTGTATATCGAGTCGATTCGCCGTCCCTCGCGGTGACGAGTACCGCTTGTTCACTGCATCATAACGTGGACTAATGAATGAAATGTTATGATTCAATATTGCTGATATGATATAACTTTGTATTACTACATGTTTGCCACCAAATATTGCTTACTAAATTTCAGCTTCATGAACTGTTAACTTGTTGCTAAAAGAGGAATTAAGGATGTACATGTAGGCGTGTCCATTTGCTGCAACAATGCTATCCTATGTTATTGTACACCTCATGTAGAGTTTCATGCTTAGGTGAGTCGGTTAAGCCTTGCTGAGCCTTCGTGCTCACGGTTGCTGCTTAAGTGTTTTTCAGGTGAGGAGCCACCCACGGACTCGGAGTACGAGTCCACCGGCGAGGGTTACCCTCCGTCGGGGACCACGGCTGAGTGGGAGCCGTACACGCCGCGCTGAGCTGAGACGTGCAACTAGTGTGGGTTGCGCTAGGGCTGGGCAACCGACTTTTGCTAGATAGGCGGGCGTGAGTTGTACAAAAGAAACTTCCGCTGTGTAATAAAGACCATAGTTTGTAACTGAGAAATGTACTACTTTGTACATTCAGTGTGTTTTCCCATGTAATATAATGTGTTCTTATGACGTGTGCTGTCGGGTGTCGCATCGCGCGGCACCACCCTCTGCGATCCTGGATGAGCGGATTCCGGTCCGCCACAGCCTGGTATCAGAGCTGCAGTGGGGATAGCACAATACTAAAGGACTGCATTATAGGAAAAACTTAGGTATACGGTGAGAATTCGGTAGTTTCCCAAGTAAGGACTATATTAGCATAGTTACTTAAAGTGGCAAAGACTAACTTATGTGTTATAATTCTAAATTTCAATTATGTAACGACGCACCTACGCTCTGGTAAGTATGGTAAGGAACGCCACCGAAAGCGGTTCAATTTCGGTTAGCTCCCCCCTGACGAGGAACCTGGTTCAGGGATAGAGTCTCACAGCTTGGTGTGAGATGTCAATATGAAACTCTTGGACTCTTCATGTTTCTGAGTTCATATGAAACGCTGATCCCTAGCGTGCATTAGGCAAGTAAGTGGAGACCCCATCGCGTGGTCAGTAACGTGAGAGTGTGTTCGTCTGGAAGTAGCCCAGGGGGACATACACAGCGCTTGCCATCGGCGTGCCCTGCAGGGCAGTAGGTGGTATCTGTTGGTTGATAACATTCCCAACCGTGACGACCCGTTCATGACCTACTCGGGTTCCCCGTCGTGTGGTGTTGAAACACGATCACGTAGCTTGAGACGTGACTTAGCTCAAGGACGACCGTATGGCAATGATACGGGCGTTTGTATTTACTTTTAAATATGGAACTACCTGAAATGAACAACCTTTGAGTGCACCATCATTGTGTGGTCTTCTGCAGGTACTAACCACGTATGTATCCGTGTAGAAAACGTGTGCGAGAGATCGTCTAGTGCCACACTTGAGACGTATATACCGGTATGATCCGGTTAGGATTTTCTTCTGTGAGGAACGTAGTACCGAGATATTGTAGGAATATGCATGAAAATATTAAGAACAAGGAACTAAAATCATTAGGTTCAACAATTAAGACCCTGGTTGGGTGTAAGAATGGGATTACTAGGACCAGGATAGCTAAAGGGATGAAAAACAGAGTGCTCTGTTTTGGGCAGCACGTTTGCTGATCTTCAACAGGGTATAACTCACAGGTCTTTTAGTCCAGAGAGGTGTGCTATACAGTTCTAGAAAGGTATTTAAGTACTCTACAACTTTGTTGTAGACTTCCAGAGCTGAAACTCACCTTAAGATGGCTAAAATCTCAGAGGAATGTAAACGGTCCAGAACCAGGACAGAGTAGAACATTCTCTGAACTGTTTTGTTTTTCAATAATAACTCCCAGTAGCATAACCCAAAAATTTCATATGATACTCGCTTAGAAAGAGTAGAAGATGTGTGATACCTTTGCAATTCAAAGTTTCTGAAGTTTCAGCACAGATTTCAGTGGAAATCAGGGTTGAAAACAGCCACTTCCAAGGGAGGTGCTGTTAAAATTCTTGCAGAAATTCTGCTGACTTTGAATTAGCATAACTTTTTAACCAAAGCTGATCTGGGGGCAAATGAATACTCGTTGGAAAGATACTGAAGATAACTTTAACTTTGGTATTCAATTTGAGTCATGAAAATGCCCAGAACCAGATCAAAACTTGGGATAGGTAGAAATTGGTCATTCTGACAGAAGAATGACAGTTGAACCCATTGGAGAGGGTGTTGTACCCCAAGGGTGGTATGCGTGATGACAACGCGATAGTAATGTCTCGTGGTGGCCAAACCTAGTTATGGTGAGCTTCCAAAGTGGAAGTTCATCAAGTTGGATTAAACTAGCTTGTGTTTGGTCTGGTAATGGTGTAGCTTGTGCAAAGTTATTACATTATCTACTTACGAGATATATCGCATGTTTTTGTTGTCATAATGTTTTTACGCCCATATCACGGAGACCATACAAGATGGCTCCAAATGAGCTGGCGGAACTGAAAGAACAGCTCAATGATCTGTTGAGCAAGGGTTTCATTAGGCCGAGTTCCTCGCCTTGGGGATGCTCGGCGCTATTCGTGAAGAAGAAGGAGGAAACCCTGAGGCTGTGTGTGGATTACCGGCCGCTCAACGCCTTCACCATCAAGAATAAGTACCCACTGCCCCGCATCGACATATTGTTTGATCAACTTATGGGTGCAAGTGTGTTCTCCAAGATGGACCTTCGCTCTGGATATCACCAGATAAAGATCCGGGCGGAGGATATCCCGAAGACGGCGTTCTCGACGAGATACGGCTTATATGAATATCTCGTCATGTCCTTTGGTCTCACAAATACTCCAGCCCATTGCATGTATCTCATGAACTCGGTGTTCATGCCGGAGCTGGACAAGTTCGTGGTAGTGTTCATCGACGATATCTTGGTTTACTCCAAGACAGAAGCCGAACATGCCGAACACTTGCGGATCGTTCTTCAACGATTGCGAGACCACAAGCTTTACGCCAAGTTCAGCAAATGTGAATTTTGGATCAGCCAAGTGCCATTCTTGGGACATATCATCTCAGCTGAAGGCATTGCGGTTGACCCAAGTAAAATAGAGCAAGTGTTGAAATGGAAAGCTCTCACTTCAGTTCATGAAGTCAGAAGCTTCCTTGGGTTAGCGGGATACTACCGGAGATTCATTCCAAGCTTCTCCAAGCTCGCTAAGCCGATGACAGAGTTGCTGAAGAAAGGGAAGAAATATGTTTTGGAACACGGCGTGTGAAGGAGCGTTCCGAACATTGGTGAAGCATCTCACAACAGCCCCGGTGTTAGCTCAGCCGGATACAACAAAGCCCTTCGACGTGTATTGTGACGCGTCCGATATTGGGCTCGGCTGCGTGTTGATGCAGGAAGGACGTGTGGTCGCTTATGGATCACGCCAACTTCGGAACCATGAGCAGCATTACCCTACTCATGATCTGGAGCTTGCTGCAGTGGTTCTGGCGCTGAAAATGTGGAGGCACTATCTACTGGGGAACTTGGTGCATCTCTACACCGACCACAAGAGCTTGAAATACATTTTCACCCAGAAGGAGCTGAACATGAGACAACGGAGGTGGTTAGAATTAATCAAGGACTATGAAATTGAGATTCACTACCACCCCGGCAAGGCGAATGTGGTTGCCGACGCGCTGAGTCGGAAATCACATGTCCATCACCTCACCATTACACCGGTGGAGGAGGAAGAGCCAAGTTTATACTTGGTTCCTTATGGATCGCTGTACAACCTTGCCCTCATCCCTACTATTAGGGAGGGCATCATTGTAGCTCAGAAGACGGATAAAGGCATGACACATCTCCGGAGACGGATAGACAATGGAGAGATCAAGTGTTTCCGGAAGGATGATGAGGGGACGCTATGGTTTAATGACCGCATAGTCGTGCCCCGAGATATGGAGTTAAGGAAAAAGATCCTCGATGAAGCTCACTTGTCTAAATACTCCATTCATCCGGGCAGCAACAAGATGTACCAAGATTTGAAACAGAAATTTTGGTGGACACGGATGAAGCGGGAGGTAGCGAAGTACGTATCCGAGTGTGATACGTGCCGCCGAGTGAAGGCTGATCACATGAAGAAATCAGGGCTGTTGCAACCCCTGAAGATTCCGGCATGGAAATGGGAAGATGTGAGCATGGATTTCATTGTGGGATTACCCCTAACATCCAACAAACATGATTCCATATGGGTAATCGTTGATCGGTTAACCAAGACGGCTCACTTCATTCCGGTGAATACACGTTACAATGCCGGCAAATATGCGGAACTATACATAGCGAAGATTCTATGCCTATACGGGGTACCCAAGACCATTATCTCAGATCAAGGTGCATTATTTGTATCTCGCTTTTGGGAGCAGCTACACGCTGCATTGGGTACTAGGTTGATCAGGAGCTCCGCCTATCACCCTCAGACAGATGGCCAGACAGAGAGGGTGAATCAAGTTCTCGAAGACATGTTGAGAGCATGTGCCACCCACCATGGTAGGAACTGGGATGATCACCTACCATTGGCGAATTCTCGTACAACAATGGCTATCAGGCGAGCATCAAGATGGCACCCTACGAAGCTCTCTACGGTCGTAAATGCCGCACCCCACTAAATTGGTGCGAGTCCGGTGAAAGGGTCACATTCGGGGTTGATGTGGTGAACGACGCCGAAGAGCGCGTTCAGACAATTCAAGCCAATTTGAAGGCCACTCAATCCCGACAGAAGAGCTACGCTGATAAGAGGCGTAGACCGTTGCACTTTGACGTTGGGGAACGCGTGTACCTCCGCGTGTCTCCAATGAAGGGCGTGCACCGGTTCGGTGTGAAGGGGAAGCTCGCTCCCCGTTTTATTGGACCCTACACTATCACCGAGAAGTGTGGACCAGCGGCGTATCGATTGGAACTACCGGCATCTCTTGCTGGTGTCCATGATGTTTTCCATGTTTCGCAACTGCGAAAATGTTCGAAGCATACAGCTGCTGTTCCTACCGAAGACATCGGCGAGTTGAAACTGGATTTAACATATGATGAGTATCCGGTGGCCATTCTTGATGAGAAAGTCCGAACCACGCGTAGCAGAACGATGTGGTTCTACAAAATACCCTGGAGTAACCACACTGTGGAAGAAGCGACGTGGGAGAGCGAGGAATTCCTTCGTTCAAATTACCCGGAGTTCATGGCTTCTCAACACGAGTAAGTCCCTACTACATCGCTATCTCTTCTTTTGTAATCTCGGGAAGAGATTCTTTTAAGGGGGGAGGAATGTAAGGGCCTCAGTTTTGGCACACATTTGAAGTGTTCATCACCACACCACACCAATTTTCACTCCATTCGGAGTTGATCTTGACATGTGCTAAGTGGGACGAATTCAAACTTTATTTGAATTCAAAACTGAACTTGTGCTGAAATTCACTCAAACCGAAACCAATATGAATTCTATTCGATTCAAATGGCTCAGGGGTGAATAATTTGATTCACCAGGGGTATTATGGGGCTCACTGTTTACAACAGTGATTAGGAGTAAATTTCAGAGGTTAAAACCCCGGGTGGGACCTACCTGTCATAGAGGGGAGAAGGAGAAACTTGCACCCAAAGTCAGAGTCTCGGTGGGAAATTCCACCGAGCAGCTGTCGGCTGTACCACCGAGCAGCTACCTGCGCCACCAGCTGCTTCCCTCTCCGCGCGCTGGCACCCAGGGCGGCTGGCTCGCGCCCCCACGCGACCGGCACTGCCTCAGCCGAGCAGGAGCCGGCCGGCTTTATCTTCTCGCGGGCAAACCCGAGCAGCGGCATTGTTTCTCGCCGCAGCTCTCTGCTCAATCGGGAAAACCAGCAAAACCATCTCCTCCTCTGTCCCTGAGCTGCTAGACAGCCACCTGAGCTCGCACTCCACCTCTCCCACGCCAGAAACCTCGAGCTCCGACCTCCTTTGCCCAAAGACGATCGCCACCGCGGCAATCTAGCCTCAGCCGAGAGTCAGACGCCCGTGGGCAGCATTCCACAGGCGTATTCACGGTCCAGCGAGAGAGGCAACAGGAGCACGTGACCACCGTGCTGCTCTCCTCCAAGTTTGGAAGCCAACCGTGAAGAATCCGCAGAGAATTTCCAGCTTGTGCTCCGGCAACCGTAAACCGAGCTTCCGGTACGGTTTCTTTAAATTCTCGCTCTATGATCTTTCGGAGGTCATTAAATCTTACACATAGACGCTGGACTAGCCGGCGATCAAGTTCTTTTCTGCATCCGTAGCGTGAAACTGTCTAGGAGTGACGAATTTTGAGCTTGATCGAGGGCGGTCATGGCGGGCACGATCGGTCACACGGTGCCGACCGACTTGCCGCCATCCCTGAACCCTTTTGACACCTTGTCGAGCTTCCTAGAGGTACACTGATGCTGTAGGGCCGTTTGTTCGAGGTGTTGGCGGGTTTGGAAACCACGGTCGACGGTGTCGAACCTCAACCGAGGCCGCGGCACGTCGCCGAGCTATTTCCGGTCACCCCCAGACCGACCTGTCACCCCCGACGTGTTCCTCGACGTCGGCAACCCCCTAGCGGCGAGTTTCAGACCATGGGAGGTCCGGCAGCGGCGAGCCGGCGAGCCCCGAGTCTGCTCCGGCGAGGTCGGCGGCGCGGGCGTGAGAGAACGGCGGGAGGAAGACGAAGCCGGCTGGCCCACGTGTCAGCGGCTGAAGAATTTAAATCGGGATCGGGTGTGGCTAGGGATCGGCTGTGCTGGCGCGCAAATACCCTGTGGTATCTCCGGTGTGCCGGACACCTCCGCGCTCGACACGTGTGGTATCTCCGGTGTGTCGGACACCTCCGCGCTCGACACGTGTCCCCGCGGGCCCCGAGAGTTTAAACTTTTCCTCCGATTTTCAGAATTCTTCCAAATTTCAAATCCTTATAACTTTGGCTAGAAAGCTCCAAATCGGGTGAACCAAATTTTGTTGGATTCAGCTCTCTGAGCACTTTCCAGCAATACCAAATTCAGGTGTTTTTCAGGTGAGGAGCCACCCACGGACTCGGAGTACGAGTCCACCGGCGAGGGTTACCCTCCGTCGGGGACCACGGCTGAGTGGGAGCCGTACACGCCGCGCTGAGCTGAGACGTGCAGCTAGTGTGGGTTGCCCTAGGGCTGGGCAACCGACTTTTGCTAGATAGGCGGGCGTGAGTTGTACAAAAGAAACTTCCGCTGTATAATAAAGACCATAGTTTGTAATTGAGAAATGTACTACTTTGTGCATTCAGTGTGTTTTCCCATGTAATATAATGTGTTCTTATGACGTGTGCTGTCGGGTGTCGCATCGCGCCGCACCACCCTCTGTGATCCTGGATGAGCGGATTCCGGTCCGCCACATTGGCGGAGTTTTCTTACAACAATGGCTATCAAGCTAGCATTAAGATGGCGCCGTATGAAGCTCTCTACGACCGGAAATGCCGCACACCTCTCAATTGGTGCGAGTCCGGCGAGCGAGTTATCTACGGCATTGAACTTGTGAATGAGGTTGAATAACGAGTGCGAGTAATACAAGCCAATCTCAAGACTGCTCAATCTCGTCAGAAGAGCTAGGCGGATAAAAGACACCGCCCTCTCCACTTTGACATCGGGGACCATGTTTATGTTTGTGTGTCTCCGATGAAGGGAGTTCATCGTTTCGGAGTGAAGGGCAAACTTGCGCCGCGATTCATTGGTCCATTTGCTGTCATTGAAAAATGCGGACCTGTGGCCTATCGCCTGGATTTACCGGCGTCGCTTGCAGGAATTCACAATGTCTTCCACATTTCTCAGCTGAGGAAGTGCCTCAAACCCTCAGCTGAAATCCGCACTGAAGACATAGAAGTTCTTCAACCAGACCTCACGTACACGGAGTATCCAATCCGGATTATCGATAAAAAGACTCGCGCCACAAGATGAAACTTAGGTGGAAGAACGGTGGAGGCTGGAGCACGCTCTTGCACTTCTTTTTGCTGCTTGGAGCTCGATCGTCCGAGCTCGGGCGAGGGTGTGCGAGGGAGGAACAGAAATGGTGCGGGGTAGTTTCCTTGCGGGAGAAAACCAAGCAAGCGGTGAGCGTGCGAGGGAGCAAAAGAAAGTTTCGGTGCTGCAGCTGAGGGGGCGCGGAGATGATCACGCAGCCGAGAAGCAGGAGCTGGCGCGGTGCCGTCCTCGGGAGAGGGTCGCACCGGGAGTTGGCGTCGCCTCGGCGACCGGCTGAAGCAAAACAGAGGCGGTAGCTCTGTTGTGAGGCAGACTACTGGGCCCCACCTCCCCCTCTTTTAATCAAATTTTTCTCTGATATTTTTGTCCCAGCTACTCAGAATTAAAGTCCATACTTCCACCCCAAGTCATGGTTTAAACTTGATGAATTTAAATGGTTTGAATTCTGGTGTTAAGTTCTAATTGTGTTTGATCATTTGAATTTGAAATCAAATTTGAATTCTCCTTCTTGCCTTGCTCCAAAAACATAGCAAACCAAGTCTAAAGTTTCTAATTTTTGGTATGACTGCTAATTCAAATGTGGAGATCACATTTGTGGAACCAAATTTGCAAATTGAGGCAATTGGAATTTGAAACTGAATTTGAAATTCAGATTAGAGGCTTCCTCTTTTAATCCCAAACAAATATTAAAACTCCTCCAAATGAGCTGAAATTTGGAAGGTTGAATATTTGAAATGTGAAGACCCAAGTTATGAATTTAGATCTCCATATTTGGAAGTTTTTAGGAAGTTTGAACCCTCACTTTGAACTTACACCGTTATAATTTAAAGTTTTAATTCCCCTCATTTTTCCTAAACATGAGCTAAAAATTCTTTCTACCACTTTTTGGGGATTTTACATCCCTCCCCCCTTAAAGAGAATCTCGTCCTGAGATTCCAAAAGAAATGCAAACTAGGGGAAACTTTACCTGTTCTACGATGATAGCAAGTCCGGATAATATGTTCGTAGATAGTCCTTGCTTTCCCATGGCACCTCATCAGCGGTATGGTTACTCCACAAGATCTTGTAGAACCTTAAGGTCCAGTTACACCATTCGATTGTGTATTCCATCAAGGTCCCGTCCAGCGTCCTGAGGCCCTAGTACATGAGTTTTTCCGAATTTTTCAGTTTTGACCCAGGTGGCCATCCGCTCATGCAAAACCATCAAGTTGCACCGTCCGAACGTGTATTCCGTCAAGGTCCCGTCCGACCGCTCGGGCCTGAGTTCATGAGTTTTCCCTACTTTCCCAACTTTCCCAATGTTGACCTAGATGGTCATCCGCACATGCAAAACCATCAAGTTGCACCATCCGGATGTGTATTACGTCAAGGTCCCGTCTGGCCATCCGGTACCCGAGTTCGTGAGTTTTCCCAACATTCCCGATTACAACTCAGATGGCCATCCGCGCATGCAAAACCATAAAGTTGCACCGTCTGAATGTGTATTCCATTGAGGTCTCGTCAGGTTGCAAGGGACCCGAGTTCGTAAGTTTTACCAACTTTCACGATTTCGAACCAGATGGCCATCCGTGCATGCAAAATCATCCAGTTACACCATTCGAACGTGTATTCCATCAATGTCCCGTCCGGCGTCTCAGGACCCAAGTTCATGAATCTTCCTGAACTTCCAAATTTTGATCAAGATGGCTATCCGCGCATGCAAAACCATCAAGTTCCACAGCTTGAACGAGTATTCCGTTAAGATCCCGTCCGGCCGCCCAGAACCCGAGTTCGTGAGTTTTACCAACTTTCCCGATTTTGAATCCGATGGCCATCGGCGCATGAAAGCCATCAAGTCGGACCATCTGGATGTGTATTCCGTCAAGGTCCCGTCCGTCCTCCCGGGACCCGAGTTCGTGAGTTTTACACTTCCCCGACTTTCCCGATTTTGACCCACATGGCCATCCGCGCATGCAAAACCATCAAGTTGCACAATCCAAACATGTATTCCGTATAGGTCCCGTCCGGCCACCCGGGACCCGAGATTGTGAGTTTTACTCACTTTCTCAATTTCGACCCAGATGGCCCTCTACGCATGCAAAACCATCAAGTTCCACCGTCCGGACGTGTATTCTGTTAAGGT
This sequence comes from Neostapfia colusana, assembly GCA_030760725.1. Classification (NCBI taxonomy): domain Eukaryota; kingdom Viridiplantae; phylum Streptophyta; class Magnoliopsida; order Poales; family Poaceae; genus Neostapfia; species Neostapfia colusana. The sequence goes on along the minus strand of JASWHV010000001.1, from coordinate 37,213,260 downwards.
TCCATTTGGCCGCTCGGGACCCGAGTTCGTGTGTTTTACCGACTTTTCTGACTTTCCCGATTAGGACCCAGATGGCCATCCGCGCAAGCAACACAATCAAGTTGCACCGTCCGGACGTGTATTCCGTCAAGGTCCTATCCGGCCGCTCGGGACCTGAGTTTATGAGTTTCTCTTAGCTTCTCGATTTCCACCCAGATGGCCATACGCGCATGCAAAACCATCAAGTTGCACCATTCGGACGTTTATTCCGTAAAGGTCTCGTCCGGCCACCCGGCCCAAGTTCGTGAGTTTTCCCGACTTTCCCAATTCCAACCTAGATGGCCATCCGCGCATGTTGTAAAACCATCAAGTTGCACTGTTCGAACGTGTATACAGTCAAGGCCCCCGTCCGGCTGTCTGGGACCCAAGTTTGTGAGTTTTCCTGACTTTTCCGATTTCGACCGAGATGGTCATCCGCGCATGCACAACCATCAGGTTGCACCATCTGGACTTGTATTCAGTCAAGGTCCCGTCCGGCCACCTGGGACCCGAGTTCGTGAGGTTTACCACTCCTGATCTCGATCCAGATGGCCATCCACGCATGCAAAACAATCAAGTTGCAGCATCCGGGTGTGTGTTCCGTCAAGTTCCGGTCCGGCCACCCAGGACCCGAGTTCCTCTGTTTTACTGACTTTCCCGACTTTCCTCACTTCGACCCAGATGGCCATTCGCGCACGCCAAACCATCAAGTTGCACCGTCCGGTCAGGTATTCCGTCATGGTCCCGTTCGGGACCCAGGTTTGCGAGTTTTCCTGACTTTTCCGATTTCGACCGAGACGGTCATCCGCACATGCAAAACCATCAAGTTGCACCATCCGGCCACGTATTCTCATGGTCCCGTTCGGCCGCCCGGGATCCCAGTTCATGCATTTTACTGACTTTCCCGACTTTCTCGATTACGACCCAGATGACCATCCGCGCATGCAAAACCATCAAGTTGAACCTTCCATACGTGTATTCCGTCATGACCCCGTCCGGCCGTCCTAGACCCAAGTTTGTGAGTTTTATCGACTTTCTCAATTTCGACCCAGATGGCCCTTCGCACATGCAAAACCATCGAGTTGCACCATCCGAACGTGTATACCATCAAGGTCCCGTCCGGCCTCCCTTGACCCGTGTTCGTGAGTTTTACCGACTTTCTCGATTTTGGCCAAATGTCCATCCGCGCATGCAAAACCATCAAGTTGCACCGTCCGTACGAGTATTCCGTCAATGTTCCGTCTGGCCTCCCGAGTCCCGACTTTCCCTATTTTGACTCAGATCGCCATCCGTGTATGAAAAATCATCAAGTTTGACCGTTCGGTCGGGTATTCTGTCAAGGTTGCGTCCGGCCGCTCGGGGCCCGAGTTCCAAAGTTTTAACAACTTTCCCCACTTTCTCGATTTTTGAACCAGATGGCCATCCGCGCATGCAAAACCATCAAGATGCACCGTCCGGATGAGTATTCCGTCATGGTTCCATCCGGCCACCAGGGCCCATGTTCGTGTGTTTTAACTACTTTTCCGATTTGGACCCAGATGGCCATCCACACATGCAAAACCATCAAGTTGCACCGTTCGAACGTGTATGCCGTCAAGGTCTTGTCCGGTCGCTCGGGACCCGAGTTTGTGAGTTTTCTCAAATTTCCTGATTTCGACCAAAATGGCCATCCACGAATGGAAAACCATTAAAATGCACCCAAACGTGTATTCCATCAAGGTCCTGTCCAGCTGCCCATAACCCAAGTTAATAAGTTTTACCAACTTTCACGACTTTCTCGATTTCAACCCAGATGGATATTCGTGCTTGCAAAACCATCAAATTGCATCGTCCGGGCGTGTATTCCATCAAGGTATCGTCCGTCTGCCCGGGACCCGAGTTTGTGAGTTTTCCCTTCGGAGCTCACCCCCACGGAGGGGGGAGGTCCGGCTCTTCTGGCCACGTGGCAGGCCCGGAGCTCTCCTCTGAGGAGAGGGGGAGCTCCGGCACTGCTGGACACGTGGCGCCTTTGGAGCTCGCCCCCGCGGAGGGGGGGGCGAGGTCCGGCTTTCCTGGGGTCGGGTTGGAGTCGGGAGCTCCAGTCTTGAGAAGCCCTTGGACTTCAGTACCGCCGAGTGCTCCGGTCTTCCCTTGTGCAGGCCCCGTAGTGGCACCCTGGCAAGTGTGGCCAATGCATTTGACACACCTATCACATTCCTGCGGGGGAGCTAAGGCCAGGCCCCCCCTCTCCGCCTGGAGCACACCGGTGTTGGAACCCCGGCTCCGGAGGTCCGGGAGGCCTCTCAGGAGGTCCTGCACACAAGTAGGGGAACGGTAATTCTTCTCGGTGGCTCTCCCTTCCCTGTCTCTTAGTCTTATTTAGCTTACAGTTCTAGACCGGTATACGGGGCTTGGATAATTCAGTGCGCCCGGCACCGGAGGTCCGGATCCCTCCGAGGTCATGGTGCAACCGTCCGGCCCCTAGTACTAGACCGTAGCGCTGGGGAGGCAGAGTGCACACGCTTTGTGTACAAAACCAGGCAAAGCAGGCTGCATACCCTGGACCTCCCGAGAGGCAGAGTGCGTACACTTTGGGTATGGAACCAGGCAAAGCATGCTACACACCTCTGACCTCCCATGGCCGGCGTACATTTTTCCTGGAGGTGACCAACTGGCGTCACAGTACCTGACTGAGGGAGGTCCAAGAGGCCCCCTGGCCTTCGGCAGGTACCTCAAGCACGACCGCCTTCGGTCAGGATAGCAAATGCCGACTAGGTATGAGAGTAGGAAAGGAGATGTCGGTACCCTCAATATGGGGTACCCCCGCGTACAGGGGAAACTGCCTAAGGACCTCGCCGTTCTCCGCAGCGAGAGTTCCGAAGGCGCCACGTTCCCGCGGGGCCGGACCTCCCTCTCCTCAGAGGAAAGCTCCGGGCCCGCCATGTGGCCAACAGAGCCGGACCTCCCCCCTTCGCGGGGAGAGCTCCGAAGGCTCCACGTGTCCCGCGGGGCCGGACCTCCCTCTCCTCAGAGGAAATCACCGGCCCGCCATGTGGCCAACAGAGCCGGACCTCCCCCCTCCCCGGGGAGAGCTCCGAAGGCTCCACGTGTCCAGCAGGGCTGGACCTCCCTCTCGTCAGAGGAGAGCTCCGGGCCCGCCACGTGGCCAGCAGAGCCGGACCTCTCTCCACCGCGGGGAGAGCTCCGAAGGCTCCACGTGTCCAGCGGGGCCGGATAATGCGTGATGAACCCAACGGGTACGGGGTACGCCCTATCTTTCGATGACAGATGTTGGTAATGAACGAATTTGGTGGAGGCCGACGTTGGCTTCCCGACTGCCACAACCAGAATGGTGTGGCGCCTTGAGCGACAGTTACACCGTCTCCTGGTAACTACGATTTGGGTGGAGGTCGACGTTGTGCTACCTGACTATAACAACCACAAGGATGCTGCATCCTTGTGGTTGTTATAGTCAGGTAGCACAACGTCGACCTCCACCCAAATCGTAGTTACCAGGAGACGGTGTAACTGTCGCTCAAGGCGCCACACCATTCTGGTTGTGGTAGTCGGGCAGCCAACGTCGGCCTCCACCAAATTCGTTCATTACCAACATCTCTCATCGAAAGATAGGGCGTCCCTCGTACCCGTTGGGTTCATTACCGGACCACCCTCTCCTCAGAGGAGAGCTCCGGGCCTGCCACGTGGCCAGCAGAGCCGCGCTACCTGCCCCCGCGCGGTAGGCAGCAAGAGTAAAGACGCGCCATACCTTGCCCGTACAAGGTATTCAAGACCCGCGCCTTCCCAAGGCGTGGAGTCACGGAGCACGCCTCTGTCAGGTGTCATTGCAACCAGTCACATCACAGTGAAGACTGGCACGGCATGTCAGAGGCTGTACGCCAATAAACACACCGACAAGACATCCCCTGCCGCCCCTGCCATCACCAACCACTACGACTAGCTTGCGGCATGGGCAGGGTGGCAGAACAAAGACTCAGAAGCCTTCGCCAGAGATAACTACCGGCATAACTGCAATATACGGTAGATGGCAGGCAATCTCACTGGGACCACCTGTCGGGTCCCGGGCCCACCTTGTAAGCCGCTCGAGCCCTGGACTATAAAAGGCTCGGGTAGGCGACGTTAGCAAGGGTTCGCTCCTCAGCCACTCGCACCTGAGGTTCAACTCTTTGCACACTTTCTCCGTAGGCATTCTAGCACTCAGGTCATCCTCAAGCTCAGAACTCCAGTTCTGAGCATCAGGCAATACAACGAGCATCTCTGCTCACCGTGGACGTAGCGTTTTACGCTCCGGCATCCTGAACCACGTAAAAATCTCTGTGTCAAGCTCCTCCTTCCATCGTCCCTAACGCGTAAGCTCTCCGTGAGTGACTAGCCCCTCCGAAAAAGAACCTCTGCGGGCTGCCCAGAGCAGGCCCGGGGAAGTGTGGACAACACACTTCGACATTTGGCGCGCCATGTAGGGGGCTTTTCCCTTACGCGACGAGCTTTCACTGACAAAGATGACAAAGCTTCCTTCAGCGGCAAGCTCTCCCCACCCACGTTCACGATGAACGGTGACCAGTGGGGACTACGTCTCGACACACTCAGGAGGGAGTGTGTCGGTGTAAGCTGGAAGCCAGCAGCCGACTCCGGCAGCGCCGACTCCAGCAAACCCAAGATCCACTGCAGCATTGAGTGTCTCGCACAAGACTGCACTAGCTGCAGCACGAGCGCTACTCTGCAATCCACCTGTTGGGGACGTGCCTCAGTCAGCGACCCAGCAGTGGATTCACGACGTAGACCGTCTCGTCGTTGCCGCCGTCAACCCTCGACTTCGGCGGGGACGACGTCCCGGTCAACCAGGTGTGTCGCTGACGCGCACGCCAACGGTTGACGGGTAGACGACAGACTCCCGCTCCACCAGGCTCCTATCTACGGACCTGAGGTCGGAGCTGGAGCGATGTCACCTGGGCGAAGACGCCCGCCTGACCATCGAGCGTTGCCGAGAGGCGTCGCAACCGCGAGGTCGGCGACAGCATGTCGACCGCCTCGACTCAGCCTGGCCTGCAAGTGGCACCCCCGGTCATGGCGCAGCCTTGCCCATACCGGGGTACGTGGTGCCGGCGGAGAACTAAGCGTTCGCGGCACCAACACATGCAGCAACAGGAGCAGGATGTGCGGCCCTGGCGCCACACCTTCGCTTCGTGAAGTGGCCGCGCAAGTTCCGGCCGCACCTGCCCGAGAAGTACGATAGCAGCGTCAACCCGGCGGAGTTCCTCCAAATCTACTCCACCGCCATCCTTGCTGCAGGAGGGGATGAGGCCGTCATGGCCAACTACTTCCCCGTAGCCCTGACCGGCCCAGCACGGTCTTGGCTCATGAATCTCCCCCACGGTTCCATAACCTCCTGGGGAGAGCTCTGTCGGTAGTTTACTGCAAACTTCGGCAGCTCCTACACCCGGCCTGGCACAGAGCTCGACCTCCACGTCATCCAACAACAACCTGGAGAGTCGCTGCGCTCCTTCATCCGACGGTTCTCCCAGGTACGGAACACTATCCCCCACATTCACAATGCTTCTGTGGTGGTGGCATTCCGACAGGGTGTACGGGACAAGAAGATGCTTGAGAAGCTCATCACCAGAGAAGTGCGCGACGTCTCAGAGCTCTTCAGCGTAGCTGACAAGTGCGCCAGGGCAACAGAAGGGCGCAACTGACACTCACAGCCAGTCGCCGAAGCCGGAGAACAGCCCGGACCAAGTGCTGCTCCCCGTGGAAGCGGCAGAAAGGTCAAGAAGGCCAGCAGCAAGATCATGCTGCCGACCAAAGCTCCGGTTGCAGCAGCTGCAGCATCCACTGGAGCTCAGGGGCCACACCCTGACAAGAGGCCGCGACAGTCACCAGCCCCGGACGGTGACCAAAGCGAGCCGTGCCCCGTGCACAACACAAGCAGCCATACTGCTGCTGAGTGCCGGGAGATCCAGAAGCTCGCGGAGCACTTCCACAGGGGGAAGCAGCCGCATGCTGATGCCCCTCCCTTCCGTCAAAGGGAGGGCAAGTAGAAGGTTGACGCCCAAGACAACGTTGACCACCAGACGGAGTTCCAGGAGCCTCAATGCGCCGTGAAGGCGGTGCGCAACCGTGAGGACTCCAGCTCCAGCGACGATGAACGCCGGAAGGCGCTCTACGTCATCTACGGCGGGTCCTCTGACCCCTCATCCCGACGCGCAGTCAAGACTCTGCGCAGAGCAGTAGCGTCGGTGGCTCCTCTCTCAAGTGCCACGCCGCACCTCAAGTGGATGGTAACCCTCATCAGCTTCGACGCCACCGACTGCCCCAGGAACATGGCTGGGGCCGACCAGCTACCGCTCTTGGCAGCCCCCACCATCGCCAACGTGAAGATGTACCACGTCCTGATAGATGGCGGGGCTAGGCTGAACCTCATCAGCCACGCAGCTTTCCAGAAGCTGCAGATCCCGATGGCCAAACTCACCCCATCGAGCCCATTCTCAGGGGTCGGGCTGGTACAGGTCGTCCCCTACGGCAACATCAGCCTTCCGGTGACCTTTGGGGCACCGGACAGTTATTGAACAGAGTACATTCTGTTCGACATGGCGGAGATTGACCTCCCCTTCAACGCCATCATCGGCAGGCCAGCCCTGTACCGGTTCATGGCAGTGGCCCACTATGGCTACCTCGTCTTGAAGATGCCTACACCAACAAGTGTTCTCAAGATTCGTGGAGACCGCACTGCTGCAGTGTCAGCCTTGGAGAAGCTTCAAGCGCTTGCAGCAGCCCGAGTACCAGCTCCTGGCGGTGCAGAACCGGGCCAGCTCCACCCGAGTGCACGCCACCGTGCCTCGATGATATGCACACGCCTAGGAAGCACGTGTAACAAGTTGTTGTGGCCCGATCTTCTCGTAGGATCTGCGAACTTGATAAATTGTTGCTGCGTGACCTGGTGAAGAGGCAGCACACCGCGAGGCTGTCCATGCGACGAACTATCGAGACAATCACCCTTCCACGTATCGACGAAACAGCCCACGCAATCACGCCCTATAGACGTAAAGGCACGAACTGGGTGAACCGCAGTTCGGCGTTCTACAACTCCCTCAGGAATCGAAAGAACAAGTATTGCAAGCCTCTCAAGACTCACGCATAAATAAAACTCCACGAGTTTGTGTATTCTGAATTCAATCAAAATAAGATCTCCTTTTCATTGTCTAGTACAAGATATATATAGAGATAGGGGCCTTCAGCTTTGAGTAAATGGCTGCATGCGCATGCTCTAGTGGATTTCGTGGCTGGTGATGCGGACATCGCTACCGTTGATACAACCACAACACCAGCCCATTCACCACTCTCAGCTAATCAAGGTCCAATGACACGCGCTCGTGCACGTCAACTTAATTATCAGGTGAATTCATTCCTGGCTGGATGGGTTTCCCTCTTTCTTTCCCTATTAAATGGTAGTCTATCACAGAAAAAGGAAGGGAATAAGGGAGATCACGTCCTACCTTTGTTGCTGGATGAATTTCCCTCTTCCCTCCCCTATTCAAGTAGTCCAAGAGCTCCTTGACAGGGCGGGTTTTGTTTTCTGTAAGTTTAGCCATTGCTACTTCCTTGTAACGCAAGTGTCGACGAGACCTTCCAATTACTTGAATCAGAACCCCAACTTTTTCACACCCGTGAGTGTTTGCTTGTTATGTTGTTCTTGCTTGTTCTTCGATTGCTTGCAGGATCAAGGCTGTTCTTGGCACGGCAAGTACAGCAACAACAGGAGCCGGTGTAACTATCGCTAAGGCGCAGCATCCTTGTGGTTGTTGTAGTCGGGTAGCACAACATCGATCTCCACCCAAATCGTAGTTACCAGGAGACGGTGTAACTGTCGCTCAAGGCGCCACACCATTCTGGTTGTAGTAGTCGGGCAGCCAACGTCGTCCTCCACCAAATTCATTCATTACCAACATCTCTCATCGAAAGATAGGGCGTCCCCCGTACCCGTTGGGTTCATCAGCTGGTTCGCGCATCTTTTCAGCTTCTGGCAGCAGTTACTAAAATGAGCATAATTCCTTATTAAGACATCCAAATAATGAATCGTTTGATGGGCTGTAAAGTAGACTTGATGACACTTCCATCCACTTATAGAACACCGTCTAACTCCTTGTATTCTGTCCGCAGTGATACTTGGAATTCGTACCATGTGTCAGTCATCTAGCTTCTGGTTGCATTCCCATGCTAAGGTGATGAACCACCATTTTATTCATGCACAACATAGGCTTCTTGGTTCAATTTTCCAGAGGTTTGAATCCATCTTGATCCCATGCCGGTTCATACACTTCATCATTCCTAAGGACATTGACACAACAACTCAAAAGCATAGGCTCATTCAACATAGACTGATTATTAAACATAAGGTTAGCGTTCACCTGAGAATGAATTTCCTTCTGCAATTGTTTAGCTCTACTCCTTGTAATTGGACTAGCTATATCAAGTGGATTTTCATTTGAATATGAGTGAATGCTAGGCATGACCTTATTAGCCTCCCCCTCTTGAGAAGGAGTCGTCCTCGACTCAGACTCACCAACAAATGGAAGCAAGTCTTTGACATTGAATGTTGTACTCATATTAGAATATTCAGCTGGCAGCTCGATTTTTTAAGCATTATCATGTTGTACTCTTACGCTGTTGGGGAAAGCGATCCTTTCGTAGATGCAACCATACAAGATCTCGTGGCTGAAATGTAACCTTCTTCTTACCTTTGTTTGCTTGCTTTGCATATTGTGCTGATTTCTTCTCAATATTCTTTCTTTGTCCGCATGTAACCGCTTGATAAAGTCTGATCTTTTTGTGGCATCCAAGTTAACTTGTTCCTGTAATGGTAAAGGAAAAAGATCCATGGGAGTATGCGGTTTAAACCCATAAACTATTTCAAATGGACAAGAGTTTGTTGTGGAATGGACTGCCCTGTTATAAGCAAATTCAACATGTGGAAGACAGTCTTCCCAGAGCTTCAAATTCTTTTTCAACACAGCATGCAACATGGTTGACAAGGTACGGTTGACAACTTCAGTTTGGCCATCCGTTTATGGATGACAAGTGGTTGAAAATAACAATTTTATGCCAAGCTTAGCCCACAATGTCTTCTAAAAGTAGCTGAGAAATTTAGTATCCCGGTCTGAAACAATAGTCTTTGGAACTCCATGTAAACGAACAATCTCCCTAAAAATTAAATCAGCAACGTGTGAAGCATCATCACTCTTATGACAGGGGATAAAATGTGCCATTTTAAAAAGCGATCTACAACAACAAAAATAGAATCCCTCCCCCTCTGAGACCGAGGTAACCCCAGAACAAAGTCCATAGATATATTTTCCTAAGGTACATGTGAAATAGGTAATGGAGTATATAAACCATAGGGATTGAGGCGGGACTTAGCTTTCAAGCAAACGATGCAGCACCCAACGTGCCGCTGGACATCACGTCGCATATGTGGCCAAAAGAAATGATCAGAGAGTATGTGCAATGTCTTTTTGACACCAAAATGACCAACTAGTCCACCTGCATGTGCTTCCTGCAAAAGAACTTGACGAATCGAGCAAGCTGGAATGTATATTTTGTTAGTCCGAAACAAGAAGCCATCATGCGTATAATATTTATCCCAACCTTTTCCATCAATGCAACAAGAGAAAGGTTCTTTAAAATCAGCATCAACATCATAAAGTGTTTTAATGGATTCCAAACCAAGCACTTTTGTATCTAGTTGTGTAATCAACGCACATCTTCTAGACAAGGCATCGGCAACAATGTTATCTTTACCAGCTTATGTTTGACAACATAGGAAAACGTTTCAATGAACTCAATCCATTTAGCATGTCGACGGTTTAGCTTGCCTTGACTTTTAAGATATTTCAAAGCTTCATGATCAAAATGAATTACAAATTCTTTAGGTAACAAGTAATGTTGTCAAACTTCCAAAACGCGAACTAACGGATAAAGCTACTTGTTATAAACTGAGTAATTCAGATGTGGACCATTTAGCTTTTTAAAAAAGTAGGCAACAGGTTTACCTTCTTGTAGCAGTACACCTCCTATGTCAATACCACTTGCATCACATTCGATCTCAAATGTCTTACCAAAATCAGGAAGTTGCAGCAGCGGTGCTTCACAAAGCTTTGTTTTCAGCATTTGAAATGCTTGGTCTTCGTCATGTCTCCATTTGAATAGAGCATCCTTCATTGTGAGATTGTTAAGTGGTGCAACAAGAGTGCTGAAATCTTTGACAAAACGCCTATAAAAACTTGCAAGACCATGAAAGCTTCAAACTTGGCTCACATTTACCTGTGTAGGCCAATCCTTTATTGCTTTAACCTTCTCTTCATCAACCTGAATACCATTTGCGGAAACAACAAAGCCAAGGAAAACAACACGGTCTGTGCAAAAGGTGCACTTAGCAATGTTGACATACAATTTCTCTCCCCTCAAAACAGCAAGTACTTGACGGATATGATCAAGATGTTCATCAAATGATTTGCTATAGATCAGAATATCATCAAAATAAACAACTACAAACTTGCCAATGAAAGCTCGTAAAACATGATTCATTAAGCGCATGAAAGTTGAAGGAGCATTTGTTAAGCCAAATGGCATCACAAGTCATTCATAGAGACCAAATTTAGTTTTAAACGCTGTTTTCCATTCATCACTAAGTTTCATGCAGATTTGATGATAACCACTACGTAAATCTATCTTGGTGAAAATGATAGAACCACTCAATTCATCTAACATGTCATCAAGTCGTGGAATGGGATGGCGATATTGAACAGTTATAGCATTAATAGTATGACAATCAACACACATGCGCCGAGAGCCATCTTTTTTGGGACTAAAAGAACGGGAACTGCACATGGTGATAAGGATTCACGAACATACCCTTTGTCCAAAAACTCTTTTACCTGTAGCTGAATTTCCTTTGTTTCTTCAGAATTGGTGCGGTAGGTTGGACGATTTGGAAGCGAAACACCTGGTACCAAATCAATTTGATGCTCAATTCTACGGAGTGGAGGAAGTCCAGCTGGTATCTCATCGGGAAAAACATCTTCGAAGTCCTGTAAGAGATCAAGAACAACACTAGGCAGCGATGAAAGTAAATCGTGAGTTGAAAGTAGGACCTCCTTGTGCAAGAGCATAAAGAATGGGGCTGTAGTGTCTCTCACTTCTCTCAAATCACTCTTGCTCACAAAAAGACACTCAGTGTGGCGTGTCTGTTTAGGATTGGCATGAGGCTTTATGTGGCTGGATGGGTTAGAACTCTCTTCCTTACTTGGGTTGAGGGTCTCGCTCAATTTTCTTTTGTCTGATTCCTCTCTTTTTCTTGTGAGCCATGTCTGAAGTATGTATCTCCTCTGGAGATAATGAAACAAGAACCACCTTCTTGTCATTATGAATGAAAGTATATTTGTTACACCGTCCAAAATGCATCGAGTCCACATCAAATTGCCAGGGCCGACCAAGCAGCAAATGGCATGCTTGCATGGGAACAATATCACAATCCACCTCTCCATGATAACCACCAATGGAAAATGACAAACGAATCATGGCTGAAACCTTAACTGTCCCGGAATTATTCAGCCATTGCATATGGTACGGATGTGGATGGCGACGTGGCTGCAAACCAAGCTTCTCAACTAGTAAAGCACTAACAATATTATTGCAGCTCCCACCATCTATGATGAAACGGCACACTTGGCCTTGCACTTTGCATCGGGACTGAAATAAATTATGGCGTTGTCCTTGTTCAGCTGCAACAAACTGAGTGGAAAGAACTCTCCTAACCACCAAAGAAGGAGATGGTGTATTCATTGTAGAAGGCTCAAAAGTAAGAAAATCAGCAAGCAACTCATCAAAATCAGCACTAGTAATCTCATCAGAAGATGGAGAAATAATATCTTGTAACATGTCATTGGGAACAAAAGTTGTAATAGGTTGAATCGCTAAACAATTCAGACCTAGCTCAAATGTACCATCCTCTACTGAATACTCATAAGTGTCAAGATTAAAATCTGAAAATACATTGGTAAACTCGTCCTCCTCTTCACTTTGTGAGTTATAAGAACTATCAGCAAGGGCAATAATAGTACGACGATTGGGATATTCAGCTTGTTTATGCCTATGATCACCACATTTAAAACACTCAATCTTGCTTGTCTTGCATTGGGTGGCTGCAGTAGAAGAAGTAGGCTGATTTGAACTCACAGCTTTACCTTTCGCATCCAATTGTTTGGAAGAAGGTGGAGTGGATCTACTTGTTCCACGCGATGAGGATTTGGGCGTTGCAGCTCCTTGCTGTTAGAATTGAGGAGTGACATCCCCTTGCTGTTGGGAATGATGCCATAAAGCATTGTATTTGTAAGACGTAGCAACTTGCCGTTCAGCCCTCTTTGCAAAATGAACCAACTCAGTGAGACAAGTGTAATTTGTCATATCCACTTTATCAGCAATGGATTTATTGAGGCCAACCATAAACCGGGCCATTGTGGATTCCTCATCTTCAGTTATCCCTGTACGAAGTAAACACATTTCCAATTCTTGAAAATATTTATCAACAGTTTGAGTACCTTGCACAAGACGTTTCAGCTTCAAATGTAGGTCACGAGAATAATATGCAGGAACAAAACGACGTTGCATTTCCCTCTTCATGTCTTCCCAAGTTATACGAACATGCCCAACTCTTTAATATTCAGTACGGACCTGATTCCACCAAGTTATGGCATAGCATTTAAACTCAATGGCTGCAAGCTTTGCCTTCTTTTCAGCAGGGAATTTATACAAATCAAATAGTTGCTCCACTTTGGTTTCCCATTCAAAGTAATCATCAGCATTCTCCTTGCCGCTGAATGGAGGAATGGACACTTTAACCTTGCCCAAACCATCATCATTATGACGTCGCTCATGATGACGTCGACGGTGATCACCATAACGACCACGGGCCCCAAAACGGCTAAAGTTGTCACCACCATGATCATCATATGTACCACGGCGACCATAAGGATCACCTCCGTGTTCAGCACTATAATTTAAAAATGTTTCAGCATCAAAATCAGGAGGATGCCCAACAGGAACACGTCGTGTACGACCAAAACCAGCAGCAAATCCTCGGCCACGGCCACCTGCAAAGTTATCAAAACCAACAGCGAATCCTCGGCCACGACCACCACCACCGCCACCGGCATGTTGATCATCATCCTCAATGTGTTCATCATCATGAGGTGGATGCTTCCCGTGTTGCTGTTGTAGTGATCGTTGAAACGCTTGCATCCCCTGCATTAATTGTTGCATTTGTGCAGGTATTTCCTGAATTTCTTGACCAGAAACAGTGTGAGAAGGGGAATCTTCATTTCCTGCCATGTTAGTAACAAAGGAAGAAAGTACTAGGATAAAATATATGTGGAATCACTCCCTCACCACTGACAAAACAAGTTCTTTCTCTCCCTGAAAAGAGCAGGAACCGGGCTGCAATTTGTAGTGGAAGAGTGATTGTAACAACGACGGCGGTACAACAACTCACGGTGCGTTTTAAGTGGAGCTTGGTGGGGTAATATGTAAGTGGAATGCACTGAAAAATGTAGTGATGCAAAACCGAATAATAATCCAAAAACACAAGTCTAAGTTGCTGAATATAAAGGAAAAGATGCACAAAGATGTGGAAACAAGATGTAGGAAGTGGATAGATGAACACCAAATGCATCAACCGAAACTTATTGTTGCCCAAACCCCTTTGGATGTGCTGAACACAATTCTCTTTTATTTCTTTTTTCCTCTTTTTTTGAGCAAGAACTCGTTGTTTTCAGTCTTTCTTTGGACCCATATACATCTTTTCTTTTAACCTTTGTGACAAGTACAGCACAATTTTCAACTAAAGGGGCGCATAAGGATCAACTAAGATGGATGGTGCAGCACAGAAACAAGAAACTTGGGTGGGGAATTTGTGGCGGGTAGAAAACAAGGGTGGGATGGGTCGGTATATGCAGCAATTTGATGATTAGAACAAAGATAACAACTAGAGCGATGTGGAAAAGAAAAAAATTCAGCAACTAGACAAATCTTAAAGGATTAAAACTCGATAAAGCAAACTACAAAATCAGTAGCACGTATGAATTTGGGCTGTAGGTTTTCTTTTTGGCTATTAGTGGACAGTAGGTATATAAAAATCTATCCTACCAAAAGCAAGAATAATCCTACTGAGGAGACGGAGGCTGTGATACAAGATGATATGCACGCGCCTAAGCAGCACGTGTAACAAGTTGTTGTGGCCTGATCTTCTCGTAGGATCTACGAACTTGATAAATTGTCGCTGCGTGATCTGGTGAAGAGGCAGCACACCGCGAGGCTGTCCATGCGACGAACTACCGAGACAATCACCCTTCCACGTATCGACGAAACAACCCACGCAATCACGTCCTATTGACGTAAAGGCACGAACTGGGTGAACCGTAGTTCGGCGTTCTACAACTCACTCAGGAATCGAAAGAACAAGTATTGCAAGCCTCTCAAGACTCACGCATAAACAAAACTCCACGAGTTTGTGTATTCTGAATTCAATCAAAATAAGATCTTTTCATTGTCTAGTACAAGATATATATAGAGATAGGGGCGTTCAGCTTTGAGTAAATGGCTGCATGCGCATGCTCTAGTGGATTTCATGGCTGGTTCGCGCGTCTTTTCAGCTTCTGGCAGCAGTTACTAAATTGAGCATAACTCCTTATTAAGACATCGACCTCATCAACGAGGCTCGATTACACGCAGCGCTCCGCAACGCACGGTACCGGCAGATGCTCCGGCGCTACCAACAAAGGTCCGTGCGTGTCCGGGAGCTGCAAGAAGGCGACCTGGTACTACGGCGCATACTTTCTCGTGAAGGGACCAACAAACTCTCCCCCAGCTGGGAACGTTCCTTCTGAGTCACAAAAGTTTGCCGCCCCGGGTGCGTACGCCTCTCCACCCAGGATGGGGACCCGCTCCCGAACACTTGGAACATAGAACACCTTCATAAGTTCTATCCCTAGAGCAGTTGTAAGATAGTTTTTTTCTGTAATAAATCTCATAGAGTCTGGGAACAGCGCTCGGAACAGCTAAGTCCCAGGGGACGGTCCAGGACTATGTTTCAGCTTGGCCTGGTTCCGACCCTAAGTGCGTAGAGTCTTTCTTCCCTTCTTAATAGGGTGGATCATTGTCTCCATGTTTCGCCTGCCTTCCTCCTATGGATATTTATATAGAAACAAACCTGTCCTGCCACGCTCTTACCCCTGTGTTCATTTAAATTACGCATTAATTTTTATGATCGCACTTTCCATGTATGCTCACCGTACATTTATCTCTCCATTCCCACTCTCGTCCCTAGTCAACATTTGCTATCCTTCCGTATACCGGACTAGGACCGTAAGCCAAATAAGACTATGAGAAAGGGAAGAGAGAGCTCCCGAGGAGAATTACATTTCCTCTACTTATGTGCAGGACCTCCCAGCTTTAGCTCCCCTGCAGGAGTATGGTAGGTGTGCCTAAAGCATTGGCCACACCTACCAGTGGGCCACTACGGGGACCGCGCAGGGAAAGACCGGAGCTCCAGACTACTCCAAGGCAAGACCGGAGGAGACGGACCTCGCCCCCTCCGCAGGGGTGAGCTCTGAAGGCTCCACGTGTCCCGCGGGGCCGGACCTCCCTCTCCTCAGGGGAGAGCTCCGGGCCCACCATGTGGCCAGCAGATCCGGACCTCCCCGTCCTCACGGCGCGAGCTCCGAAGACCCCTTGGGCCCTTAACGCAACAGGGACCTGAGGAAAGTGTCTGCGCAAGACTTCAAGATCGGTGAAGGCCTCCGAGATCCTTGCGGAGCTAAGGACTCGGCCAGGCCAAGCCAAGAAGAAGATAAGCATGGACACAAGAAACAAAGAGCCTGTTCATTCATCAAAAGCTCTACAAGCTGGGCTACAGACTCGACAAAAACAAACAAAGAAAAAGAAAAGATACAGGGCCTTCTGGCCGCAGGGGCCTAGGAGTCCCCGGACTCCCGCTGGAACCTAGAGGCCACAAGGGCGGCCATGTCCCCGACTTCGGCCCTGGCAGCTTCCTCCCTCTTGATGACGGGGCCTAGTCTTACCGGCTCTAGAGAGAAGGAAGGGTCTTGACTCCGGAAGCACGCCAGCACGTGCGTGGCGACCTTGTTCGCCAGACCCCGTCCCTCCTCCTCAAGCTCATCGGCGATCACCGCTTCAAGCCTGCCCAGCTTGGCACCGATGGATTCAAGCGCCGGGATTGCCTCAAACACCTCCTGCGCCGGAGTCTCCGTCCTCACCGGGATGAAACCGAGGGGAACCAGGGCAGACCCCGCCTCACCGACAAAGCTTCAGACCGCGCGGGCCTCGACAGACCGCGAAGCCTGGAGCTTCTCCACCTCTTGGCGGGCTGCCAGCTCACGATCCAGCGCCGCCTGGCGCTCCCAGGAGGTCTGCTCCTCCCTCGCGGCAACAGCCGACTCCTGAAGCCCCAGCTCCTCGGTCCGAGCCCTCAGCTCGCCCCCACTGGCCTCCAGCCGTGCGGCGACCTTCTTCTCCTCGGCCGCCACAGCACGCTCCCGATCTGCGACGGCGCACTTGCGGTGAGGTACCTGCAGCCGCAGCTCCTCCACCGCAGTGGAACACGCCTCGGCCCTGGCGTGAGCCTCGCGGGTCTCCTGGTGGAGCCGCCGGGTCTCGGAGTACAGGAGGTCGACGGCCCTCTTCTGAGCGCCGAGCAGCACCTCCATGGCATCAAGCCTCGACTGCCTCGAGTCGAGCTCCGCCCTGACCTCCTGAGTCCGCTGCTTCAGGAGATGCCCCAGCTGAGGAGGCGGTCCCTCTCCCCAGCCAGCACCTCCCGCTCTCGCTCCAGGGCGGCCTGGACCTGCCGGACGCCCGCCTGGGCAAGCCCAAAGGCGTCCGCCAGGGGCCGTGGGGCGGCAGAGGCCGAAGCCGCGCCCCGACCTCCTCCATCACGTCGTCGTCCGGAGGAGATGCTGGTATCTCGGCAACCGAGATGAGGCGCCGATCTGGAGAAGCTGGAGGACCTGCAGCTGCTCCTCCAGCCTCTACACCGGAGGGTCGGGCACCGCCAGCCGGCTTCGCTGAGCCTCAGGCAACCGCCGGCTTCTGAGCTGGTGAAGGGGGACGAGTGGGTGCTGCCGCCACCGCCGCAGTGGATGATCGCGCTGGCACAGAAGAAGCCTGCACCGACTTGGGGGTCATCGGAGCCGCTGCAGCTTCCGGACGCTGCGATGCAGAACCTCCGCCAGCCGGAGATGGCCGGGGAACAGACTCACCCCAGCAGCCGATGAGTCGCTGCCAACATGGGACTCAGGCTAAGAAAAGGAGAAAGGAACACAGGTTCTAAAATCCGGAAAGAACAAAGCTTACCGAGGGACGCGAGTGCTCCAACGGGCATGGAGCACCGGCTTCCGAGCAGGGGCAGGATCACCAGAGCCTACGGTCGACGCCTGCGCCTGCGCCGCAGGTACCCGGACCGGCGGGGCAGGAGACGCACCCGGAGCCCCCTTGGGAGGCGGAGCAGTAGGGCTCCCACCGGCAGCGCCCCTGGCACAGCTCGCCGATCCAGTCCCCGAAACCCGGGGCACCTGCGTCCCCGGTTGAGTCTTGGCGCTGCTCCCTCTGAAGCCGTCGCCCGCTGAGCCTGCGGCCGGGACGTTCATTGGCCGGGGCGCCTGAGCTCTCGGCTCACCCCCGGGCATCGCTGCACCGCCGTCCCCCCTCAGAGCTCCTCCACCTGAGGAAGGAGGGCGGGACGCCCGGGGCCCCTCGGACCACCGCTGTCCGAGAGGAGCCCCGTCGGAGTGGAAGACCCGAGGCCTCTTGGGGTCACCGCCCGACGAACCGGTGCCTCCCGAAGATGGGAGCAAGGGTACCCCGGTCCCGTGGCTTGGCGCGAATGGCACCCTCAGATGGGACCAGGCACGCTTCTTCTCCGGCTGCCCGGAGGCCGGCTCCTTCCCCTTCCTCTTGTCGACGGTCCGAGCTCCATCGACCCTCGGTGCTGTTTGGGCGTCGGCCGACGCCTCGCGCTCCGCTCCGGAGCACTCGACCCCGGGAATCGAGATTCCCCGGAAGACATCCCCAACCTGACGCATGGCGATTCCGATGTCGTCCAGGTTCAGCATCTTCCGCAGCAACTCCGCACTCCACTGCGGCTCCAAGAAGAGGGGAGTGCAGGAGGCCGGGAAAGTGAGGTCGCCGCTGTTGATGAAGTCGCTGCTCACCCTTGCCACCATCTCGTACAACATATCCTCAGATGGGTCGGAGCTGAGACCAGTCTCCAGCCGGGTGCAGTCGTGCTCGCCGGTGTAGTACCACGCCGGGCGGTTGCGCTGTTGCGAGGGTGCAATGCGGCATGACAGGAAGTCTATCAGCACCATCAGGGACATCAGCCCCTCGTTGGCCAGGAACCGGATCCGCTCCAAGACCGGCGCGTACTCTGGCTCCAGCTCCGGGATCTCCTCCCAGAAGCGACGCTCGGTGGTCGGGCCGGCAGTTGGCAGCTGAAGGTGATCATGCTCGTTGGTCTGCACGATCACCCAGTTCTCTCTCCAGTTTTCTCACCTCGCCGCACCGAAAGGTAGAAGGTATCCAGAGGCCTTCGGATCCTTGCAGCGATGCTGGAAGTAGTACACCCCCAGCTGATTCTTCGAGCTGCGCCCAGTCATCCGCAACACGAAGAAGTAGCGGAAGAGCGTCACCGAAGCGCACACTCCCATGAACATCTCACAGAAGTGCACGAAGACGGCGGCCATCGCGAAGGAGTTGGGGGAGAGATGATGAAGCTGGAGACCGTACGTCTCCAGCAGTGTCATGAAGAAGGAAGAAATCAGTGGAACGAACCACGCCAAGGTGTAGGCGGTGAAGAAAACTATCTCCCCCTTCTCCAGGAACAGGGGGAGAGATCCCCGCCGGAGCCAGTGTTTCTGCTCCTCCGCACGCCAGCCCAGCAGCTTGCGCACTGTCATGAGCTCGGCCGATCGGGTGAGGTGCGACGGAGGCAGGTTGGAAGCCATGGCCAACAGAATCTCAAGAACTTGGAAGACAAGGGCGCAAGAACCCAGAGAACAAGAAAGGTTCAAGCTCGGGGAAGTGCGAAGGGAAGCCTGCGATGCAGATAAGATCCCCTTTTATACTTCCCATACTTGATTAAAATCAATTTGAAACTCTTCGAATGCACTGCTTGGACAACCGCTTCAGCTCCAAGACCAAGTGTCAATGACAAGTGGACCTGAGCCGTCCAGCAGAACCGGTGGGCCAAGAAGTCAGTCTCCCGAGAAGTCGATCCGGCAGGACGCTTCGGCGGTTCCCGAAAAGGCGCTGTGACGTGCAGAAGTGGCAGCCTTGGAACCGCCACAGTAAAAGCAGCCATCAAGCAGGGCACACGCTCCCACGATCCCACGACTGTTCGTGCTCCGGCAGCAGTCAAAGTGGGTCCCCGAGAAGGTGTGCGAAGTTGAAGAGACGGGGGCCCCACCTCGGGCTCGCTATCTCCCCCAAGATGGGCCCGGGGGCCACTGTCGGTACCCTCAATATGGGGTACCCCCGCGCACATGGGAAACTGGCTAAGGATCTCGCCCTTCTCCACAGGGAGAGTTCCGAAGGCACCACGTGTCCCGCGGGGCTGGACCTCCCTCTCCTCAGAGGAAAGCTCCGGGCCCGCCACGTGGCCAACAGAGCCGGACCTCCCCCCTCCGCGGGGAGAGCTCCGAAGGCTCCACGTGTCCTGCAGGGCCGGACCTCCCTCTCCTCAGAGGAAAGCTTCGGCCCGCCACGTGGCCAGCAGAGCCAGACCTCCCCCCTCCGCGGGGAGAGCTCTGAAGGCTCCACGTGTCCAGCGGGGCCGGACCTCCCTCTCCTCAGAGCAAAGCTTCGGGCCCGCCACGTGGCCAGCAGAGCCGGACCTCCCTCCACCGCGGGGAGAGCTCCGAAGGCTCCACGTGTCCAGCGGGGCCGGACCACCCTCTCCTTAGAGGAGAGCTCCAGGCCTGCCACGTGGCCAGCAGAGCCGCGCTACCTGCCCCCGTGCGGTAGGAAGTAAGAGTAAAGACGCGCCATACCTTGCCCGTACAAGGTATTCAAGACCCACGCCTTCCCAAGGCGCGGAGACGCGGAGCACGCCTGTCAGGTGCCGTTGTGCCCAGTCACGTCGCAGTGAAGACTGGCACACCACGTCAGAGGCTGTACGCCAATAAACACAGCGACAAGACATCCCCTGCCGCCCCTGCCATCATCAACCACTACGACTAGCTTGCGGCATGGGCAGGGCGGCAGAACGAAGACTCAGAAGCCTTCGCCAGAGACAACTACCGGCGTAACTGCAATATACGGTAGATGGCAGGCAATCTCCCCGGAACCACCTGTCGGGTCCGGGCCCACCTTGTGAGCCGCCCGAGCCTTGGTATATAAAAGGCTCGGGTAGGCGACGTTAGCAAGGGTTCGCTCCTCAGCCACTTGCACCTAAGGGTTCGACTTTTGACATTCTAGCACTCAGGTCATCCTCAAGCTCAGAACTCCGGTTCTGAGCATCAGGCAATACAACGAGCACCTCTGCTCACTGTGGACGTAGGGTTTTACGCTCCGGCGGCCTGAACCACGTAAAAATCTCTGTGTCAAGCTTCTCCTTCCATTGTCCCTAACGCATAAGCTCTCCGTGAGTGACTAGCCCCTCCGAAAAAGAACCTCCGCGGGCTGCCCAGAGTAGACCCGGGGGAAGTGTCGACAACACACTTCGACAGGAGAGCTGAGTGTACGATGGGCATACACTGTCTGTGAGCATGAGGAGGTGATAATAAAAATTATATGCATAATTTAAATGAACACATGAGGAAGAGCGTGGTAGGACAGGGTTCTTTCCATACATAAACATCCATAGGAGGAAGACAGGCTGTACATGGAGGCAACGACCCACCCTATTATGAAGGGGGGTAGGGCCTACGTGCTTAGGGTACGGAACCAGGCCAAGCTGGACGTAGCCCTGGACCGCCCCCTGGGGCTTAGTTGCTCAGAGCGCTGTTCCAGGGCTCTATGGGATCTATTACAGAAAGAAGAGAAAACCTGTCCTACTACTGCTCTAGGGATAGAACTTACGGAGGTGTTCTATGTTCCAAGGGTTTGGGAGCGGGTCCCCGTTCTCGGTGGAAAGGCGCACGCACCCGGGGCGACAAACTTTCGTGACTCGGAAGGGATCTTCCCAGCTGGGGGAGAGTTTGTTGGTCCTTTCTCGAGAAAGTATGCGCCGCAGCACCAAGTCGCCTTCTTTGAGCTTCCGGACACGCCCGGTCCTCTGGTGGTAGCGCCGGAGCGCCTGCCGGTACCGTGCGTTGCGGAGCGTAGCTTGCCATATTGCCTCATCGACGAGGTCGATGTCCTCAGGTCGGAGTTGGTCCTGCGCGGCTTTGTCGTAAGCTCGGACACGGGGGGACCCCATGGTGACTTCTGGGGGAAGCACGGCTTCGGCCCCGTAGACCATGAAGAAGGTTGTCTCCCCTGTGGCCCGGCTCTGGGATGTCCGGCTAGCCCACAGTGCGCACAGAAGCTCGTCCACCCACTTGGCACCATGTTTCTTCAAGCTGGCATAGGTGCGAGTCTTGAGGCCCCGAAGTATCTCGGCGTTGACCCTCTCGACTTGCCCTTTGCTATTTGGATGAGCGACAGAGGCATAGCACACCTGGATGCCAAGGTCTTTGCAGTACTCTTGGAACGCTGCGCTGGTGAACTGGGTCCCATTGTCGGTGATGATCCTGTTCAGGACCCCGAACCTGCAGACGATCAACTTGATGAACTTGACTGCGCATTGCTTGTTGATGGTGATGGCTGGTGCAGATTCTGGCCACTTGGTGAACTTGTCGATGGCAACATAGAGGTACCGGTATCCCCCGACGGCTTTGGAGAATGGCCCCACGATGTCCAACACCCATACCGCAAACGGCCACGAGGGCGGGATCATCTGCAGCGTCTGTGCCGGTGTGTGGATCTGCTTGGCATGGAACTGGTATGCCTTGCATCTCTTGACCAGCTCGACGGCATCCAGGAGAGCTGTCGGCAAGTAGAAGCTGTCGGTACCCTCGATATGGGGTACCCCTGCGCACAGGGGAAACTGGCTAAGGGCCTCGCCCTTCTCCGCAGGGAGAGCTCCGAAGGCGCCATGTGTCCAGCGGGGCCGGACGTCCCTCTCCTCAGAGGAAAGCTCCGGGCCCGCCACGTGGCCAACAGAGCCGGACCTCCCCCCTCCGTGGGGAGATCTCCGAAGGCTCCACGTGTCCAGCGGGGCTGGACCTCCCTCTCCTCAGAGGAGAGCTCCGGACCCACCACGTGGCCAGCAGAGCCGGACCTCCCCCCTCCGCGGGGACAGCTCCGAAGGCTCCACGTGTCTAGCGGGACCGGACCTCCTTCTCCTCAGAGGAGAGCTCCGGGCCCGCCATGTGGCCAGCAGAGCCGGACCTCCCCCCTCCATGGGGAGAGCTCCGAAGGCTCCACGTGTCCAGCGGGGCTGGACCTCCCTCTCCCAAGAGAAGAGCTCCGGGCCCGCCACATGGCCGGCAGAGCAGCGCTGCTCACCCCCACGCGGTAGGCAGCAAGAGTAAAGACGCGCCATACCTTGCCCTACAAGGTATTCAAGACCCCCGCCTTCCCAAGGCGCGGAGACACGGAGCACGCCTATGTCAGGTGCCGTTGCGCCCAATCACATCGCAGTAAAGACTGGCGCGCCTCGTTAGAGGCCGTGATGAATACAACGGGTACGGGGGACGCCCTATCTTTCGATGAGAGATGTTGGTAATGAACGAATTTGGTGGAGGCCACGTTGGCTGCCCGACTACCACAACCAGAATGGTGTGGCACCTTGAGCGACAGTTACACCGTCTCCTGGTAATTACGATTTGGGTGGAGGTCGACGTTGTGCTACCCGACTACAACAACCACAAGGATGCTGCGCCTTAGCGATAGTTACACCGGCTCCTGTTGTTGCTGTACTTGCCGTGCCAAGAACAGCCTTGAACCTGCAAGCAATCGAAGAACAAGCAAGAACAAGATAACAAGCAAACACTCATGGGTGTGAAAAAGTTGGGGTTCTGATTCAAGTAATCGGAAGGTCTCGTCGACACTTGCGTTACAAGGAAGTAGCAATGACTAAACTTACAGAAAACAAAACCCGCCCTGTCAAGGAGCTCTTTGACTACTTAAATAGGGGAGGGAAGACGGAAATTCATCCAACAACAAAGGTAGGACGTGATCTCCCTTATCCCCTTCCTTTTTCTGTGATAGACTACCATTTAATAGGAAAACAAAGAGGGAAACCCATCCAGCAGCAAGGCAGGATATGATTTCCTCTATTTCTTTTCTCATTATAGCACATCTATCTTTAAATGGGGGAAGAAAGAGGGAATTTCGTCCAGCAGCAAAGTTGGACGAGATTTCCCTTATTCCTTTCCTTATTTCTCTAAATCTCTCTTTATTACATGGCCCCAGCCTCAAGATTTCTCCTCGGGTGGAGCAGCCTTTATTGCATTAATCCCTCCATCCCTCCTAGCTGGATCAATTCCCAAGCACCTAATAATAACAAGGTCATCACAAGGCTTTAATAGGTCCCCATTTGAAGGATAATTACTTTGAACAGCCAGGAATGAATTCACCTGATAATTAAGTTGACGTGCACGAGCGCGTGTCATTGGACCTTGATTAGCTGAGAGTGGTGAATGGGCTGGTGTTGTGGTTGTATCAACGGTAGCGATGTCCGCATCAGGCTGTACGCTAATAAACACAGCGACAAGACATCCCCTGCCGCCCCTGCTATCATCAACCACTACGACTAGCTTGCGGCATGGGCAGGGCGGCAGAACGACGACTCAGAAGCCCTCGCCAGAGACAACTACCGGCGTAACTGCAGATACAGTAGATGGCAGGCAATCTCCCCGGGACCACCTGTCGGGTCCCGGGCCCACCTTGTAAGCCACCCAAGCCTTGGACTATAAAAGGCTCGGGTAGGTAATGTTAGCAAGGGTTCGACTCTTTGCACACTTACGCTCCAGCATCCGAGCACCCAACTCATCCTCAAGCTCAGAACTCCACTTCTGAGCGTCAAGCAATACAACGAGCATCTCTGCTCACTGTGGACGTAGGGTTTTACGCTCCGGCACCCTGAACCATGTAAAAATCCCTGTGTCAAGCTTATCCTTCAATCGCCCCTAACACGTGAGCTCTCCATGAGTGACTAGCCCCTCCGAAAAAGAACCTCCGCAGGCTGTCCAGAGCAGGCCCGGGGGAAGAGTCGGCTACACACTTCGACATTTGGCACGCCAGGTATGGGGCTTTTCCCTTGCACGACGAGCTTTCACCGACGAAGATGACGAAGCTTCCTTCAGCGGGAAGCTCTCCCCGCCCACGTTCACGACGAATGGTGACTAGCAGGGACTACGTCTTGACACACTCAGGACGGAGTGTGTTGGTGCAAGCTGGAAGCTAGCAGCCGACTCCGGCAGCGCCGACTCCAGCGAGCCCAAGATCCACTGCAGCGCTGAGTGTCTCCCACGGGAGTGCACTAGCTGCAGCACGAGCACTACTGCGCAATCCACCTGCTGGGGACGCGCCTCAGTCAGCGACCCAACAGTGGATTCGCGACGTAGACCGTCTCGTCGTCGCCGCCGCCAACCCTCAACTTCGGCGGGGACGACTGTCACACCCGGTTTTTCCGAAGAACAACCAAGTGAATATCACATGTATGCCAGGATCACTTTCTCATACATGTGATGACAAATAGTGAAGCATCATTTATTACAAGCCAGGTGTCGAATATAAATAAGTCTTATATCGCAAATGTCTCAATGGACACTAATGCTTCATCACAAGTAAATAAACTAGCAGCGGAATATTATTCTTTAGGGCTCCATCACAGGCGTTGCCCGGGGGTCTTCATGAACCTAAAAACCTTCTTCGGGTCCAAAGTCTTGGTCATTATACACCACCTCATTATCTTGACCTGAGCAGCAATATAAACCAATAAATATGCAAGGTTGAGTACCAATGGTACTCAGCAAGTGTGGGAAAATTATATCATGCATGGCTAGAACAAGGAGAGGTTGAACTCATGGTTAAAGCACTACGCAATTAATACCTATCACCTTAGCTTATTAAGCACCTACATTACTACACAGGTGAAATGGTCCCAATCTCCCATCCCATCATTATAATCCAATAACCATAACATCATTACCAATGTTAAGCTCCCCGCTTAACTTCCAAAACCATCAATCCTCTAATCATGAATAAGTCCAGGCCGCTCTTAACCGTGAGCACGGCTGTCAAGACAGTTTTGACTCTGCAGAGTTTGTACCACTGTACCCACAAGTAGTGATTTCATCCCCCGTTGCCGGGTGGACTAAAAGAACCTCCATTATGCCAGTGGCTACGAACCACATTCACACTTCCCAGGTGTGTGGCCAAGAGATCACTACGAAGCCTTTACAAAGGGATTCCCGACGAGCGTGGGCCCACTGAGGTTTCACCCCTAACAGCATACAAGAGGCTCCAACCCCGCTGCAGTGGCCCCCTCTTGAGCCTTGCGGTTCATATGGCAGTCCAGCTGACTCCTATTCCCCGCACCATCCAACACACCCATACTACGCCGGGGATACACCTAATTAATTGGCTAAGCTGCCCCATCTCAGCATGTGGTTGGCACTGTAAAGCCGGGTTACATGCTCCATGAACCGGTCCTTAGGATCCAGGCAAGTACTAAACACAAACCCAAGTCTCGTGCACCCAGCACACAACCAAAACATCCAACTTGCCTTGATCCCTACCTCTACATGACTCACAATATCTCATTCAAGAGTATGGTAATATAAACTGATGATCTCATTTTCCCAAATATCCCATTCTAAGCATGGCTAAGC
The DNA here is from genome assembly GCA_030760725.1 of Neostapfia colusana. NCBI lineage: Eukaryota > Viridiplantae > Streptophyta > Magnoliopsida > Poales > Poaceae > Neostapfia > Neostapfia colusana. The sequence continues at coordinate 37,187,299 of JASWHV010000001.1, read as the reverse complement.
AAATGCATGTAAATAAATGACATGACAAAATAAATCCCAACCCAAGCTACAAGGAAAACAAGGTAATGCAATTCTAGGGAAACTTTCCTAGCATGGGTTTCATATTTCATTTGACAATGCAAATAATTCTATCTACACATCCTAGCATAGGATCAAAGTGGTCAAGGACACTTGCCTCCTTCTTGCTGCTCTTGGAATGGGTAGTCCTGATCTTGGAAAGTGATAGCTTGCTCTTGAACAGGCTCTACTTCATACCATCACACATAGCAAAAGAAAAACAACAATCATAAGACATAGTTCACACCTCTACTTCATACAAACCACACATTCACATTTATGAAAGTTTCTTCACTATTTTATGTGTTGTGAATACTCTATGTGTGTTGATTTAGGACTTGCATACACTTTTATTCATATGTGTATGATTCCAACTTTGGTGTTCATATTTATACTCACATACTATATATATATATATATACATGTATATATGTGTGTTTCAGTTTTAAATAAATTCTTTATATATTAAACTACCAAGTATGTATGAAAAGTATTTTTCTTCTCCATATGTGCCTTCATAATTTCTATCAACCCTAAACTGAATTCTTTGTATTTTAGAAACTCCATTTATCATTTATTAGTTTCTATATTTTCAGATTTATATTCTTATGCATAATTGTGCATTTTATTATTAAATTAGTAATACACACTACCTAAACAGATTAGGTTCTGGTCCTAAATAATTTAAGATCATATTTTGACCTTGGCTTCTGATTTATACTATTTCATAATTATTTTCCCTGTTTTTCTTTAACTATTCTTTACTTAAAAATGTGTCCCTATACTATTAAATGTGAATAATAGATGAAACAGATTTATTTCAGCCCAAAAATATATTTTTATCTCACTCCAAAGTTTTCTAAGTACTGAGAAGGTTTTTAATAAATTTGACAATTATGTTTGTCCCCCTTTTTACTATTTAAACACTAGTTACATATTCAATTTTCTAAATTAAATACTAAACAGGGCTAAAATAATGAATTCACCCCATTACAGGGTCTATAATATCATTTTCATAATTTCCAGGGGTCTAGCTACACTTTTCAGAGGTGTTTTTCTTAATTTCTATTAAGTCCAGGGGCTAAAACTGATTTTAAATGAATTTACATGATTTTTTGGAGTTCCAGGGGCTAGATCTGAAGTTTCCGGGGCTAGCTCTCAATTCCAGAGAACCCCAGGGGGTAGCACGGAAGAATTCCAGTCTTTATAACGCGGGGCTGACGTGGACCGTCTGATTTTAAACCGACGGCTGAGATTATAACATCGAACCGGTACGCGGGGTTTTAAAGTCTACCGTGCGATTTAAAATAAACGGCGCACAAGCGGCCACGTCGCTCTGATCGAGCGCGGGCGGCGCTGCCGGCGGCGCACGGCGGCGGGAAGCGGCGATCTCGCCGGAAACTTTCGGATTCTCGAGAATTCTGCCTAGAACTGTGATCTTATGGCCTAGATCGGTAGAGGGGAGGTCAGGGATCTCACCTCGGGGTTTTCTCGAGCTCGGGGGTCCTGGAAAGTGCCCGGCGGCGAGGTCCGAGGCAAAACCACGGCGAAGCTCGTCGGAGCTGGATTTGCACCGTAAGTCTTCGGGTTTTCTGCACCTGCAAAGTTCCCCGGAGGCGGTGGATCAAGACCAACGAGTTAGATCAGAGTTTCCGAGCTTAGATCGGCTAGAATTCACCGGCGAAGTCTCGGTGCTCACCGGAGTGAAAATCGGCGATCGCGTGAGAAAAACTGATCGGATCGGTTGTTTTTATAGCCGGGGGAGGGCGGTGGTTCTGTTGTGATCGAGTTAGAGTCCTCAGGGTCCAGAATTCGGCTGCGGGACGCGGTTTCCCGATCGGTTGCGATCGCGCGCGCGGGGGAGAAGTCCGGGGTCGCGGGGTTAGGGATGACAGGCGGGTCCCACCCGTCAGCGAGGGGCAGCGCGGCGCGCGCGGGGGCGGGCTGCGCGGGGGTTTGCTGGGCCGGCTGGGGTTTCGGCCCACTGGCCAGTTTTTTTCCGGTTTTCCTTTTTCTTTTTCCATTTCTTTTCTGTTTTGAGTCTAATTTGAATTCCAGTTTGAATTTGAATTTTTGCAAAACATGCAACACGTCCAAAAATTTCTAAATTCCCCTTCTGAACATGGTTTATGGTTCTAAATCAAAATTTGAGTTTTGACTAAAAATTTGGGGTGTTACAGCTCTACCCCCCTTAAAAGAAATCTCGTCCTCGAGATTGGTGTTTCTAAGAAAACAATTCCGGAAATTGTGCCTTAAGCTCATCTTCCCGTTCCCAGGTGGCTTCCTCTTCTGAGTGATGCTTCCACTGCACCTTGCACATCCTGATTCTCTTATTTCTGGTGAGGCGTTCCATCGTCTCCAAAATCTTGTATGGTTGCTCGGCATAAGACAAATCCTCAGCTACATCCACTTCATTCATGGGTAACACCTCCTCAGACGTCCTCAGACATTTCTTGAGTTGCGACACATGGAACACATCGTGCACGTCCGACAGATGAACCGGCAACTCTAGTTGGTACGCCACTTCGCCTTTTCTTTCCAAAACTTGAAAGGGTCCGATGTATCGAGGTGACAACTTCCCTTTCACCTTGAACCGACGTAGTCCTCTGATAGGGGACACCTTGAGATAAACATAGTCTCCCACGTTGAAAACGAGCTCTCTTCTTCGTACATCAGCATAACTCTTCTGGCGTGTCTGTGCTATCCTCAAGTTGTTGCGAATCTCCCTCACCTTTGCCTCGGCTTCTTGTAGCACTTCGGGACCAAACACTTTACTTTCTCCTGTTTGGTTCCAAAATAGGGGAGTTCTGCATTTCCTTCCATACAAAGCTTCAAACGGTGACATCTTCATACTAGCTTGATAACTGTTGTTATAGGAAAACTCCGCATACGGTAGGTTCTTGTCCCAACTCCTATTGTTTTTGAGTACACATGCCCTTAACATATCTTCAAGGATCTGATTGGTTCTCTCCGTCTGCCCGTCAGTTTGGGGATGATAGGCAGAGCTGAAGTTCAGATGGGTTCCCATGGTTTCATGCAACTTTTGCCAAAACCTCGAGGTGAACTGTGTCCCTCGGTCCGACACTATCTTCTTTGGCACTCCATGGTAACACACAATCCTTGACATGTACAATTCTGCCAATTTGGTTCCGCTGTAGCTTCCCTTCACCGGAATGAAATGAGCTACCTTGGTTAGCCTATCAATAATAACCCATATTGAATCATACCCGGACTGGGTCCTAGGCAATCCCACGACAAAATCCATGCTGATCTCTTCCCACTTCCATTCAGGCACTTTGAGTGGTTGCAGCAATCCCGCGGGTCGTTGATGTTCTGCTTTCACCAACTGACATGTGTCACATAGGGCAACATGTTCCGCGACATCTCGCTTCATGCCATACCACCAATACCTGCTTTTGAGGTCCTGATACATCTTCGTACTCCCAGGATGAATGGAATAGTCGGAATCGTGAGCCTCCTTCAAAAATTAATTTACGAATCTCCTTTACTTCTGGCACACAGATCCTTTTCCCGTGCCACACCGTTCCTTGTTCATCCTCTCTAAAACCAGGAGCTTTATTTTCCTTGATGAGCTGTCTGATCTCTTGTATCTTCTCATCATTCTTTTGTCCCTCGCGTATGTCTCGCTCAAGTGTGGAGTCCACTTCCATGGCGATGGCTTCACCACTATTTACTAGACATAGATTGAGCCTTATAACCTCGTCCTTCAATTCTGCAGGCATATCCTTCAAGCTCAACTTATTGACCTGCACTTTCCGACTCAAGGCATCGGCCACGACGTTTGCTTTCCCAGGATGATAGTTGATGCCTACATCAAAGTCATTGATTAGCTCTAACCATCTCCTTTGTCTAAGGTTGAGATCTGGCTGTGTGAATATGTACTTCAAACTCTTATGATCCGTATATATCTCTGTCCTCTTCCCCATCAAATAGTGCCGCCAAATTTTCAACGCGTGTACCACTGCAGCTAGTTCTAAGTCATGTGTAGGATAGTTCTTTTCGTGCTTCCGAAGCTGCCGGGATGCATATGCCACGACATGTCCCTCTTGCATGAGAACACATCCCAACCCGTTTCCAGAGGCATCACAGTACACCGTGAAATTCTTCTGCATATCTGGCATAACCAACACGGGGGCTGTTGTCAATCTCTTCTTTAGCTCCTGAAATCTCGTATCGCACTGTGGTGTCCAGGTGAATGTGATTCCCTTTTCCAACAGTTTGGTGAGAGGTCTCGAGATCTTGGAGAATCCCTCAATAAACCGTCGATAGTATCCAGCCAATCCCAAAAAGCTTCGAACTTCCCCGACATTTTCAGGGGTTTTCCACTTCTGGATATCTTCGATTTTGGCGGGGTCTACGGAGATTCCTCCCTCCGAGATTATATGTCCTAAAAAGGGAACTCTCTTCAGCCAAAACTCACACTTGCTCAACTTAGCATATAGTTGGTGTTCTCTCAGCCTCTGTAACACCAACCTTAGATGTTTCTCATGTTCTTCTTCATCTTTGGAGAAGACGAGAATATCATCTATGAAAACCACCACAAATTTGTCCAGATATTCCATGAATACCTTGTTCATGAGGTACATGAAATATGCCGGGGCATTGGTTAGCCCGAAAGGCATGACAGTGTATTCGTACAGTCCGTACCGAGATACGAAAGCTGTCTTGGGAATATCAGATTGCCTTATCTTGAGTTGGTGGTATCCCGACCTGAGATCAATTTTCGAGAACACGCAAGCTCCCCTCAACTGATCAAACAAGTCTTCAATGCGGGGTAATGGGTACTTGTTCTTGATGGTCACCTCATTCAAGGCACGGTAATCCACGCATAACCTTTGAGTTCCATCTTTCTTAGGCACAAATATTACCGGAGCTCCCCATGGTGAGGAACTAGGGCGAACATACCCCTTTTCCGTCAATTCTCTCAAATGATCCTTGAGCTCTTCTAGCTGCTTGGAATCCATTCGATAAGGTCTCTTGTATATCGGGGCTGTTCCCGGTACTAGCTCAATTGCGAATTCCACGTCACGGTCGGGAGGCATTCCTGGCAACTCCTCCGGAAAAACATCTGGATATTCCCTGATAGTCCTGATTTCCTCAACTTTCACCTCCACTTGATTTAATTTAATGTCCCTCCTAGGCTCGTGTATCGTTATGAACTTTACTCTTGTGCCACTAGGGTGAGTTAGTTCCACCGTTCTGGTCGAACAATGGATGATTCTTTTATGTTTGGTCAACCAATCCATACCCAAAATAATATCTATCCCTTGTGAATCGATCACTATGAGGTTAGCGGTAAATACTACCCCATTAATGTCTAGGTTCACTTTGGGACACACTTGTCTTGTCCTTATTTCTCCACCTGGAGAGTTTACCGCTAGCATATGGTTCATTTGTGTGGTTGCTAGGTCATGCTTCTTAACAAACCCTTGAGCAATGAACGAATGGGTAGCACCAGAATCAAACAGCAGAGTTGCAAGGTGTAAATTGGCAGGAAACTTACCAACTACCACGTCGGGTGCCTCTTGTGCTTCCTCCATAGTGACGTGGTTCACCCGTCCTCTCATTACGTTCTGCTGCTGTGGCTGCGTGGGCTTCTTCTTTAGACACTTATGGGCGTAGTGCCCCACTTCACCACAGCTGAAACATTGCACCCCAATCTTAGATGCTTGGCCCTTGTTGTCTTGGGGTTGGTTTGGGGGTCCTTGCACTGCTGGTCGAGGTGGATATGCGGGGCGAGGCTGCTGCACAAACTGACGTTGCGGCTGTGTTGGTGCTGCGGGAGGCCCGTAGTTTGGGTTGTACCCTCTTGGTGCTGAATAGGGTACCGCAGCACGGCTCGTCTGCCCCGTAGGTTGCTGCATCATACGTGGGCGGGTGTTGCTCCCTGAGGCTTGATGTGACCACCCAGCCTTCCTCTTATTCTCATTTTCCAGGGCCTTTAGCTTCCTTTCCACCACAAACGCTCTGTCCACCATCTTTTGAAAGCTTTCATACTCATTGGAGGACATTGCACACTGCATCTCTGCGGTAAGTCCTTCCACGAAACAATCTTGTTTCTGCTCATCTGTCTCTATGTCTCGTGGAGCATAACGGGATAGTTGAGTGAATTTAGTGAGGTATTCCCTCACCGTCATGTTTCCCTGCTGCAGTCCCAAAAACTCTTTCCTCTTGTTTTTGAGTTCACCTCTTGGGATGTAATGGTTGCGGAAGCTACGCTTGAACTCTTCCCAAGTGATGCTCTCCGGGTCATGATGGGCGGCCACGTAGGCGGTCCACCAATCAGCAGCAGGTCCTTGCAATTGATGAGAGGCAAACAGCACCCTCTCATACCCTTGGCATTGTATGATCCTCATCTTACTTTCAATGGTCTTCAGCCAATCATCTGCCTCCAGAGGTTCAGCAGCACTTGCAAACTTTGGAGGTTGAGTTCCTAGAAACTCACTCAACCTTGGTTGGCGTGGTGCAGCTTGTGGAGGTGGAACTTGATGCAAGTTGGCCACTACTTGAGTCAAGTTCTGGATGAGCTGATTTTGATTCTCCAGCATTTGGTGGAGAGGATCAACTTCTTCAAGGCGACCACCGCGGTTCTGGCCTCCAGAAAGATGAGAGTTGCATGCCTCATCATTGTTGTTGGCGGGGTTGGCAGCACGTCCTTTTCCTCTTCCGGCCATCTGGCAGAATCAACAAATGTTAATTTGAAAGCATTTAGTATCATCTTACTACTTTCACTTGTTTGTACTTTGAAGTATTGAAGTTTTGTTAAAATCTTACGAGGGTTTTATATCTCACACCCAATAAATGCACTATTATTTCCTGTGGGTTCACACACCAAAGCAAAACAATCTGAAGACGAGGCTGTGGACACTTGCTCATGGCTTCCACAACTCACGTCACACACCAAGCATTATCACACCATTAACTACGTAACGACTCGACTACTCGACCTCTTGCTAGCTAGGGGAAAGACTCTACACTACTCATCCTCTTGAGCTGGCTCCTCGGGATCTTCCTCCTCATTTCGGCTACCTTCTGACTCTGCTTTGGGTGGGGAGGCTGCTGGTGGAGAAGTGCGACGACGCCTGATCGCTCGGCGATCCGGGGAGTCAGGGGTCCATGGATCACTTACGGTGACACACAGTTCATTCCCATCTCCTCTTTCTCTCGCCTTTAAGCAAGCTCGCAGCAATGCCTCCGTCTCCTTCAGGGTATCCCGGACATCCTGAAGCTCTTGTTGACACTCCTGCAGTCGAGTGCTGAGCATAGCAGCATCCTCCAAGCACAAGTCCATGTGCTCATGGAAAGTCCCTTGCTGCACCGGTGGGTACTTGTACTCCGTGGTACCACTCTCACGTTGGAGGACATACATGTACTCAGTTTTGTCCAGGTGGCGACGATAGATGTGGCTCTGGCAGGTGATGGCCTCCCAAGTGACATCTCTCTCCGCGTCAACTTGTGTTGCTCGACAAGCTGGAGAGTGGTGGATCTTAAGCAGCTGATTCTCGTGTATAATCCTCATCTCCGAACTCCATTCTTCCCTCTTCTCACGGATGGTCCTGGTGGAGTTATAGTGGATGATGAGCTTGCCCGTATTGCCGGCGGCTTCGAGCATACGTCGAAGACGGCGCAACAAATCTCCCACCGCCAATCCGTAGGAAAGGTACGTCACTGGACGACTCTCCTCTCTTTCAGCAAGGGCAACTACGGGAACTCTCCCTCCCGTGGATTTACGAGCGGTGCGAATCATGCGAACCATCTAAAACAAAAGAATTTAAAATTAGGTTAGATAAAATTTCAAACCAAAATCCTATTTTTGAATGAAAGTTGGGGTAAGATGAAGAAAATGACTCTTTTGATAACACTTTTTCACCCACACCTTGGAAAATAGTTTTTAAGAAAATAGGGCCCTTAAATACGTCCATTTCTACCTAGGTCCACGTTCCTACGGGCAACCTTGGCTCTGATACCACCTCTGTCACACCCGGTTTTTCCGAAGAACAACCAAGTGAATATCACATGTATGCCAGGATCACTTTCTCATACATGTGATGACAAATAGTGAAGCATCATTTATTACAAGCCAGGTGTCGAATATAAATAAGTCTTACATCGCAAATGTCTCAATGGACACTAATGCTTCATCACAAGTAAATAAACTAGCAGCGGAATATTATTCTTTAGGGCTCCATCACAGGCGTTGCCCGGGGGTCTTCATGAACCTAAAAACCTTCTTCGGGTCCAAAGTCTTGGTCATTATACACCACCTCATTATCTTGACCTGAGCAGCAATATAAACCAACAAATATGCAAGGTTGAGTACCAATGGTACTCAGCAAGTGTGGGAAAATTATATCATGCATGGCTAGAACAAGGAGAGGTTGAACTCATGGTTAAAGCACTACGCAATTAATACCTATCACCTTAGCTTATTAAGCACCTACATTACTACACAGGTGAAATGGTCCCAATCTCCCATCCCATCATTATAATCCAATAACCATAACATCATTACCAATGTTAAGCTCCCCGCTTAACTTCCAAAACCATCAATCCTCTAATCATGAATAAGTCCAGGCCGCTCTTAACCGTGAGCACGGCTGTCAAGACAGTTTTGACTCTGCAGAGTTTGTACCACTGTACCCACAAGTAGTGATTTCATCCCCCGTTGCCGGGTGGACTAAAAGAACCTCCATTATGCCAGTGGCTACGAACCACATTCACACTTCCCAGGTGTGTGGCCAAGAGATCACTACGAAGCCTTTACAAAGGGATTCCCGACGAGCGTGGGCCCACTGAGGTTTCACTCCTAACAGCATACAAGAGGCTCCAACCCCGCTACAGTGGCCCCCTCTTGAGCCTTGCGGTTCATATGGCAGTCCAGCTGACTCCTATTCCCCGCACCATCCAACACACCCATACTACGCCGGGGATACACCTAATTAATTGGCTAAGCTGCCCCATCTCAGCATGTGGTTGGCACTGTAAAGCCGGGTTACATGCTCCATGAACCGGTCCTTAGGATCCAGGCAAGTACTAAACACAAACCCAAGTCTCGTGCACCCAGCACACAACCAAAACATCCAACTTGCCTTGATCCCTACCTCTACATGACTCACAATATCTCATTCAAGAGTATGGTAATATAAATTGATGATCTCATTTTCCCAAATATCCCATTCTAAGCATGGCTAAGCAAATGCATGTAAATAAATGACATGACAAAATAAATCCCAACCCAAGCTACAAGGAAAACAAGGTAATGCAATTCTAGGGAAACTTTCCTAGCATGGGTTTCATATTTCATTTGACAATGCAAATAATTCTATCTACACATTCTAGCATAGGATCAAAGTGGTCAAGGACACTTGCCTCCTTCTTGCTGCTCTTGGAATGGGTAGTCCTGATCTTGGAAAGTGATAGCTTGCTCTTGAATAGGCTCTACTTCATACCATCACACATAGCAAAAGAAAAACAACAATCATAAGACATAGTTCACACCTCTACTTCATACAAACCACACATTCACATTTATGAAAGTTTCTTCACTATTTTATGTGTTGTGAATACTCTATGTGTGTTGATTTAGGACTTGCATACACTTTTATTCATATGTGTATGATTCCTACTTTGGTGTTCATATTTATACTCACATACTATATATATATATATATATATATATACATGTATATATGTGTGTTTCAGTTTTAAATAAATTCCTTATATATTAAACTACCAAGTATGTATGAAAAGTATTTTTCTTCTCCATATGTGCCTTCATAATTTCTATCAACCCTAAACTGAATTCTTTGTATTTTAGAAACTCCATTTATCATTTATTAGTTTCTATATTTTCAGATTTATATTCTTATGCATAATTGTGCATTTTATTATTAAATTAGTAATACACACTACCTAAACAGATTAGGTTCTGGTCCTAAATAATTTAAGATCATATTTTGACCTTGGCTTCTGATGTATACTATTTCATAATTATTTTCCCTGTTTTTCTTTAACTATTCTTTACTTAAAAATGTGTCCCTATACTATTAAATGTGAATAATAGATGAAACAGATTTATTTCAGCCCAAAAATATATTTTTATCTCACTCCAAAGTTTTCTAAGTACTGAGAAGGTTTTTAATAAATTTGACAATTATGTTTGTCCCCCTTTTTACTATTTAAACACTAGTTACATATTCAATTTTCTAAATTAAATACTAAACAGGGCTAAAATAATGAATTCACCCCATTACAGGGTCTATAATATCATTTTCATAATTTCCAGGGGTCTAGCTACACTTTTCAGAGGTGTTTTTCTTAATTTCTATTAAGTCCAGGGGCTAAAACTGTTTTTTAAATGAATTTACATGATTTTCTGGAGTTCCAGGGGCTAGATCTGAAGTTTCCGGGGCTAGCTCTCAATTCCAGAGAACCCCAGGGGGTAGCACGGAAGAATTCCAGTCTTTATAACGCGGGGCTGACGTGGACCGTCTGATTTTAAACCGACGGCTGAGATTATAACATCGAACCGGTACGCGGGGTTTTAAAGTCTACCGTGCGATTTAAAATAAACGGCGCACAAGCGGCCACGTCGCTCTGATCGAGCGCGGGCGGCGCTGCCGGCGGCGCACGGCGGCGGGAAGCGGCGATCTCGCCGGAAACTTTCGGATCCTCGAGAATTCTGCCTAGAACTGTGATCTTATGGCCTAGATCGGTAGAGGGGAGGTCAGGGATCTCACCTCGGGGTTTTCTCGAGCTCGGGGGTCCTGGAAAGTGCCCGGCGGCGAGGTCCGAGGCAAAACCACGGCGAAGCTCGTCGGAGCTGGATTTGCACCGTAAGTCTTCGGGTTTTCTGCACCTGCAAAGTTCCCCGGAGGCGGTGGATCAAGACCAACGAGTTAGATCAGAGTTTCCGAGCTTAGATCGGCCAGAATTCACCGGCGAAGTCTCGGTGCTCACCGGAGTGAAAATCGGCGATCGCGTGAGAAAAACTGATCGGATCGGTTGTTTTTATAGCCGGGGGAGGGCGGTGGTTCTGTTGTGATCGAGTTAGAGTCCTCAGGGTCCAGAATTCGGCTGCGGGACGCGGTTTCCCGATCGGTTGCGATCGCGCGCGCGGGGGAGAAGTCCGGGGTCGCGGGGTTAGGGATGACAGGCGGGTCTCACCCGTCAGCGAGGGGCAGCGCGGCGCGCGCGGGGGCGGGCTGCGCGGGGGTTTGCTGGGCCGGCTGGGGTTTCGGCCCACTGGCCAGTTTTTTTCCGGTTTTCCTTTTTCTTTTTCCATTTCTTTTCTGTTTTGAGTCTAATTTGAATTCCAGTTTGAATTTGAATTTTTGCAAAACATGCAACACGTCCAAAAATTTCTAAATTCCCCTCTGAACATGGTTTATGGTTCTAAAGCAAAATTTGAGTTTTGACTAAAAATTTGGGGTGTTACAACGACGTCCCAGTCAACCGGCTGTGTCGCTGATGCGCACGCCAACGGTTGACGGGCAGACGGCAGACTCCCGCTCCACCAGGCTCCCATCGGCGGACCTGAGGTTGGAGCTGGAACGACGCCACCTGGGCAAGGATGCCCGAGTGGTCATCGAGCGACAGCGAGAAAGGTGTCGCAACCAAGAGGCCGGCAACAGCATGTCAACCGCCTCGACCCAGCCTGAGCCGCAGACGTTCGCCATGCGATCTCTGCCCTAGGCATGCGCCACACAGCATATGCTCCAGCCATATGCCCTGCAAATGGTGCCCCCGGTCTATGGTGCAGCCTTGCCCGTACCGGGGTATACGGTGCTGACAGCGAACCAAGCATTCGCGGCGCCAACACCTGCAGCAATAGGAGCAGGATGTGCTGCCCTAGCGCCACACCTTCGCTTCACGAAGTGGCCGCGCAAGTTCCGGCCGCACCTGCCCGAGAAGTACAATGGCAGCGTCAACCCGGCGGAGTTCCTCCAGATCTACTCCACCGCCATCCTTGCTGCAGGAGGGGACGAGGCCGTCATGGCCAACTACTTCCCCGTCGCCTTGACCGGCCCAGCCCGGTCTTGGCTCATGAATCTCCCCCAGGGTTCCAAAACCTCCTGGGGAGAGCTCTGCCGGCATTTCACTGCGAACTTTGGCAGCTCCTACATCCGGCCTGGCACAGAGCTCGACCTCCATGCCATCCAACAACAACCTGGAGAGACGCTGCACCCCTTCATCCAGCGGTTCTCTCAGGTCCGGAACACCATCCCACATATCCAGAATGCTTCTGTAGTGGTGGCGTTCCGGCAGGGTGTACGGGATACGAAGATGCTCGAGAAGCTCGCGACCAGAGAAGTTCGCGATGTCTCAGAGCTCTTCAGCCTGGCGAACAAGTGCGCCAGGACAGCTGAAGGGCGGAACTGGCACTCACAGCCAGCATTCGAATCAGTAGGACAGCCCGGATCTGGTGCTGCTTCCCATGGAAGCAGCAAGAAGATCAAGAATCGGGGTGGTGGCAAGATGAAGCCACCGACCGTAGCTCCCGTTGCTGCAGCAGCAGCACCTAGTGGAGCTCGGGGGCCACGCCCCGACAAGAGGCAGCTACAGTTACTAGCTCCAGATGGTGACCAAGGCGAGCCGTGCCCCGCGCACAACACCAACAGCCATACTGCTGCTGAGTGCCGGAAGATCCAGAAGCTCCCGGAGCGCTTCCACAAGGGGAAGCAACCGCGTTCTGACACCCCTCCTTTCCGTCAAAGGGAGGGCAAGCAGAAGGTCAGCACCCAAGACAATGTCGACCACCAGGTGGAGTTCCAGGAGCCTCAGCGCGCCGTGAAGGCGGTACACAACCATGAGGACTCCAGCTCCAGTGACGATGAGTGCCGGAAGACGCTCTACGTCATCTATGGCGGGTCCGCTGACCCCTCGTCCCGAAGCGCAGTCAAGACTCTGCGCCGAGCGATAGCGTCGGTGGCTCCTCTCCCAAGTGCCGTGCCGCACCTCAAGTGGATGGGAACCCCCATCAGCTTTGACGCCACCGACTGCCCCAGGAACATGGCTGGGGCCAGCCAGCTACCACTCTTGGTAGCACCCACCATCGCCAACATGAGGATGTACCATGTTCTGGTAGATGGCGGGGATGGGCTGAACCTCATCAGCCGCACAGCTTTCCAGAAGCTGCAGATCCCGATGGCCAAGCTCACCCCATCGAGCCCGTTCTCAGGGGTAGGGCCGGGACAAGTCGTCCCCTACGGTAACATCAGCCTTCCGGTGACCTTTGGGGCACCGGACAGCTATCGAACAGAGTACATTCTGTTCGACGTAGCGGAGATCGACCTCCCCTTCAACGCCATAATCGGCAGGCCAGCCCTGTACCGATTTATGGCGGTAGCGCACTACGGCTATCTCGTCTTGAAGATGCCCGCACCAACAGCGTCCTCAACATTCGTGGAGACCGCACTGCTGCAGTATCAGCCTTGGAGAAGCTCCAAGCACTTGCAACAGCCCGAGCACCAGCCCCTAGCGGTGCAGAACCGGGCTAGCTCCACCTGAGTGCACGTCACCGTGCCTCGACCTCAGCACCCCGTGTGCAACCCCTTGACGAGGGCGACGTCCCCCTGAAGGTCATCCAAGTCGGCGCCGATGCGGCCCATACCACCCAGGTAGCCGGGGGCCTGGACAGCAAATAGGAAGACGCGCTTGTCGGTACCCTCAATATGGGGTACCCCCGCGCACAGGGGAAACTGCCTAAGGACCTCGCCCTTCTCCGCAGGGAGAGCTTCGAAGGCGCCATGTGTTCAGCGGGGCCGGACCTCCCACTCCTCAGAGGAGAGCTCTGGGCCCGCCACGTGGCCAACTGAGCCGGACCTCCCCCCTCCGCGGGGAGAGCTCTGGAGGCTCCACGTGTCCAGCAGGGCCGGACCTCCCACTCCTCAGAGGAGAGCTCCGGGCCCGCCATGTGGCCAGCAGAGCCGGACCTCCCCCCTCCGCGGGGAGAGCTCCGAAGGCTCCACGTGTCCTGCGGGGCCGGACCTCCCTCTCCTCAGAGGAGAGCTCCGGACCCACCACGTGGCCAGCAGAGCAGCTCTGCCTGCCCCCGCGCGGTAGGCAGCAGGAGTAACAATGCGCCATACCTTGCCCGTACAAGTTATTCAAGACCCGCGCCTTCCCAAGGCGCGGAGACGCGGAGCACGCCTCTTTCAGGTGCCGTTGCGCCTAGTCACATCGCACACTGACGCGCCGCGTCAGAGCCTGCCCACCAATAAACACAGCGACAAGACATCCCCTGCCGCCCCTGCCAACAACTACGACTAGCTTGCGGCATGGGCAGGGCGGCAGAACGAAGACTCGGAAGCCCTCGCCAGAGATAACTACCAGCGTAACTGCAGATACGGTAGATGACAGGCAATCTCCCCGGGACCACCTGTCGGGTCCCGGGCCCACCTTGTAAGCCGCCCGAGCCTTGGACTATAAAAGGCTCGGGCAGGCAACGTTAGCAAGGGTTCGACATTTGACCCACTCTCCCATAGGGTTCGCACTCCCAACTCATCCTCAAGCTCAGGACTCCGGTTCTAAGCAACAAGCAATACAACGAGCAACTCAGCTCACAGTGGACGTAGGGTATTACGCTACAGCGGCCTGAACCACGTAAAAATCCCTGTGTCTAGCTTCTACCTCCATCGTCCCTAATGTGAGAGCTCTCCGTGAGTGACTAGCCCCTCTGAAAAAGAACCTCCGCGGGCTACCCAGAGCAGGCCCGGGGGAAGTGTCGGCTACACACTTCGACAATTGGCGCGCCAGGAAGGGGACTTTTCCCTTGCACGACGAGCTTCTGCCGACGAAGATGAAGAAGCTCCCTTCAGTGGCAAGCTCTCCCCGCCCACGTTTGCGACAAACGGTGACCAGCGGGGACTACGTCTCGACACACTCAGGACAGAGTACAAGCTGGGAGCCAGCAGCCGACTCCGGCAGCGCAGGCTCCAGCGAGCGTGAGATCCACTGCAGCGCTGAGTGTCTCCCACGGGGGCGCACTAGCTGCAGCGCGAGCGCTACTGCGTAATCCACCTGCTGGGGACGCGCCACAGTCAGCGACCCAGCAGTGGATTCGCGACGTAGACTATCTCGTCATCGCCGCTGCCAACCCTCGACTTCGGTGGGGACGACGTCCCAGTCAACCAGCTGTGTCGCTGATGAGCACGTCAACGGTTGACGGGCAGACGGCAGATTCCCGCTCCACCAGGCTCCCATCGGCGGACCTGAGGTCGGAGCTGGAACGACACCACTTGGGCGACGATGCCCGAGTGGTCATCGAGCGACGATGAGAAAGGCGTCGCAACCAAAAGGCCGGAGACAGCATGTCAACCGCCTCAACCCAGCCTGGGCCGTAGACGTTCGCCACGCGATCTCTGCCCCAGGCATACGCCACGCAGCATATGCCCCAGCCATATGCCTTGCAAATGGTGCCCCCGGTCTATGGCGCAGATTTGCCCATACCGGGGTATACAATGCCGGCAGCGAATCAAGCGTTCACAGCACCAACACCTGCAGCAACAGGAGCAGGATGTGCGGCCCTGGTGCCACACCTTCGCTTCGCGAAGTGGCCGCGTAAGTTTCGGCCGCACCTGCCCGAGAAGTACGATGGCAGCGTCAACCCGGCGGAGATCCTCCAGATCTACTCTACCGCCATCCTTGCTGCAGGAGGGGACGAGGCCGTCATGGCCAACTACTTTCCCGTCGCCTTGACCGACCCAGCCCGGTCTTGGCTCATCAATCTCCCCCAGGGGTCCATAACCTCCTGGGGAGAGCTCTGCCGGCAGTTCACTACTAACTTCGGCAGCTCCTACACCCGGCCTGGCACGGAGGTCGACCTCCACGCCATCCAGCAACAACCTGGAGAGACGCTGCGCTCCTTCATCCAGCGGTTCTCCCAGGTACGGAACACCATCCCGCATATCCAAAATGCTTCTGTGATGGTGGCGTTCTGGCAGGGTGTACGGGACAAGAAGATGCTTGAGAAGCTCACGACCAGAGAGGTTCACGATGTCTCAGAGCTCTTCAGCCTGGCGGACAAGTACGCCAGGGCAGCAGAAGGGTGGAACTGGCATTCACAGCCAGCCTCCGAATCAGGAGGACAGCCCGGATCTAGCGCTGCTTCCCATGGAAGCAGCAAGAAGATCAAGAACCGGGGCGGTGGCAAGATGAAACCACCGACCGCAGCTCCCGTTGCTGCAGCAGCAGCACCCAGCGGAGCTCGGGGGACACACCCCGACAAAAGGCAGCGACGGTCACCAGCTCCAGAGTGCCGGGAGATTCAGAAGCTCGCGGAGCGCTTCCGCAAGGGAAAGCAACCGCGTGCTGACGCCCCTCCCTACCATCAAAGGGAGGACAAACAGAAGGTTGACACCCAAGGCAACTTCGGCCACCAGGTGGGGTTCCAGGAGCCTCAGCGTGCCGTAAAGGCGGTACACAACTATGAGGACTCCAGCTCCAGTGATGACGAGTCAGGGCGGTAGCCCACTACGACTGCCCCAAAAGATCTGTGGAGGCTGCACTGCTACAGTATCAGCCTTGGAGAAGCTCCAAGCAGTTGCAGCAGCCCGAGCACCAGCCCCCGGCGATGCAGAACTGGGTGAGCTCCACCCGAGCGCACGTCTCTGTGCCTCGGCCTCACCCCCCGGGGGCCGCCCAAGATCCGTCAACCTCCTGTCAGCCTGAGCCAATGGAAGAAGACATCCTGGGTCCCCCAAGAAGAGTCCGGGTCCGCCAACCTCTTGTCGGCCTGAGCCAATAGAGGAAGGTACCCCAGGGCTGACGGGAGAAGCCGCGCAGGACCAGCTCCGGTATGAAGATATTGACCTCGTCAACGAGGCACGATTACAAGCAACACCCCACAATGCACGGCCCTGGCTGGTGCTCCGACACTACCGCCAAAGGACCAAGCACGTCTGGGAGCTACAAAAAGGCGACCTTGTGCCGCGGCGAACACTTTCCCGCGAATGACCTATAAGCTCTCCCCCAGCCGGGAAGGTCCGTTCCGAGTCACGAAAGTTGCCGCCCCAGGTGCATACGCCTCTCCACCAAGGATGGGATCCGCTCCCGAACCCTTGGAGCATGGAACATCACAGTAAGTTCTATCCCCTGAGCATTAGTATAACAGGCCTTTTCCTTTCTGTAATAGATCCCATAGGCTCCAGGAACAGCGCTCGGAGTAGCTAAGTCTCAGGGGACGGTCCAGGACTACGTCCAGCTTGGCCTGGTTCCGACCCCAAGCGCGTAGAGTCTTGCTTCCCTTCTTAATGGGGCGGGTCGTTGCCTCCATGTTCAGCCTGCCTTCCTCCTATGGGCATTTACACAGAAACCTGTTCTACCACGCTCTTATGTGTTCATTTAAATTGCGCATTAATTTCTATGACCGCACTTTCAATGTATGCTCACCGTACATTTAGCTCCCCTTTCCAGCTCTCATCCATAGTCAGCATTTGCTATCCTACCTGTCGAAGTGTTCGGTTGACACTTCCCCCGGGCCTGCACTGGGCAGCCCGCGGAGGTTCTTTTTTCGGTGGGGCTAGTCCCTTGCGGAGAGCTTGCGCGTATGGACGAGTTAGTAAGAGCTTGACACGGTGAGTTTTACGTGGTTCAGGCCGCCGGAGCATAAAACCCTACGTCCACGGCGAGCTATGGAGCTCGCTGTATTGCTTGCTGCTCAGAACCGGAGTCCTGAGCTTGAGGATGAGTTACAGCTTGGGGGTGAATGGCTACAGTGCGAACGACTAGAGTTGCAGAGGGGCGAACGACTAGAGTTGCAGAGGTGCGAACCCTTGCTATCGTCGCCTACCCCAGTCTTTTATAGTCCAAGACTCGGGTGGCTTACAAGGGGGGCCCGGGACCCGACAGGTCGTCCCGGGGAGATTGTCTGTCATCTACCGTATCTGCAGTTATGCCGGTAGTTGTCTCTGGCGAAGGCTTCTGAGTCTTCGTCTTGCAGCCCTGCCCATGCCGCATGCTAGTCGTAGTGGATGATGACGGCGGGGGCAGCATGGGATGTCTTGTTGCTGCGTTTATTGGCTGGCAGGCTCTGACACCGCGCGCCATTCTGTGATGCGACTGGGCGCAACGGCACCTGACAGAGGCGTGCTCCGCGTCTCCGCGTCTTGGGAAGACGCGGGCCTTGAATACCTTGTACGGGCATGGTATGGGGCGTCTTTACGCCCGCTGCCTATCGCTTGGGGCAGGCAGCGCCGTTCTGCTGGCCACGTGGCAGACCCGGAGCTCTTCTCAGAGGAGAGGGGGGTCCGGCCCCATGGGACACGTGGAGCCTTCGGACCTCTCCCCGCGGAGGGGGAGGTTCGGCTTCCGTCGGCCACGTGGCGGGCCCGGAGCTCCTCTCTGAGGAGAGGGAGGTCCGGCCCCGCCGGATACGTGGCACCTTCGGACCTCTCTCCCGCGGAGGGGGAGGTCCAGCTTCTGTATGCCATGTGGCGGGCTCGGAGCTCTCCTCTGAGGAGAGGGAGGTCCGGCCCCGCCAGACGCGTGGCACCTTCAGAGCTTTCCCTGCGGAGAAGGGCGAGTTCCTTAGGCATTTTCCCCTGTGCGCGGGGGTACCCCATATCGCGGGTACCGACAGTGTCCCCCGGGCCCATCTCGTGGGAGATAGCGAGCCCGAGGTGGGACCTCCGTCTCTTCTGATCCGCGCACTTTCTCTAAGTCCCGCATTGACCGCTGCCGGAGCACGAATGGCCGCGGGTTCGTGGGAGCGTGCGCCCACTTGATGGTTGCTTTTACTGCGGCGGTTCCCAAGACTGCCACTTCTGCATGTTGCGGCGCTTTCTTCGGGAACCGTCAAAGTGCCTTGCTGGCTTGTCTTCTTAGGAGACTGACTCCTTGACCCACCGCTTCAGTCGGGCGGCTTGGGTCCACCTGTCATCGGTGCTCGGTCTAGGAACCGAAGCGGTTGCCGATGCGGCGCATTCGAAGAGTTCCGAATCGCCTGGAATTGCACCTGGGAAGGTTTTAGAGGGGATCTTACCCGCATTGCGCTTCCCTTCGCACTTCCCAGCGTTTCTTCTTGGACTCTTGTGCTTTTGCCCTCTTGCCCTTGAGTCCTCCCTCGCCATGGCCTCCAACCCGCCACCAGAGAAGAAGCGCGCTCGATCTCCTCCAGCGGTGGCGTCTGTGCCAAGTCGGGAATCTGGTGTGCCTGGCACTCCTTCCGGTGGCGACTCAAAGAGGCCCCGGGCTGATGCGTTGAGGGAAGCTTCTGGGGCATCCCCTGCTCCACCAGTTCAAGCGACTGCGGAGCGGCCGTCAGTGACGGCAGCGGGCTCTGGGAGTCCTACCCCGGCTCGGAAGTCGGGGTTCAGAGCCCGCTGGAGTGTCCGCGCTTCCCGGCCATCCCCGACTGGCGGGGAGTCTGTGCCGTTGCGCTCGGAACCCGGGACAACTACCGCGGCCCCCAAGCCAGCGCGAGCTTCTCCTGTTCTGGTGTGCCTGGACTCCGCGGCGGCGTCATCTCTTCCTGCCGAGAGGCCGCCGCGGCCCCCAGGCCAGCGCAGGTCGACCCTGCACCAGGTGGCCCGACCTTTATTCCAGCGCTGCCTTCCCCGGCTCGCCCCTCTCCACAGGTCAAGAAGCCAGAAGCTAAAGAGGGCCCGGCAGGTCCGGCTGCCAGAGCCCCGGTGCCAGCTTCTCCTGACCGGCATCTCGTCTTGGTTGCTGATGCATCGACTCCTCTTGAGGACGAGGTGATGGAGGAGGTCAGGGGAACTGCCCCGGCCTCTGTTGCTCCATTGCCCCTGGCAGATGCCTTCGCGCTTGCCGAGACGAGCGTCCGACAGGTCTTGGCTGCACTAGGTCGCGAGCGGGAGGAGTATACAGTTGAACGGGATCGCCTCCTCACCTTGGGAACCTTTTGCGGGAGCGGACCGCGAAGGTCAAGGGCGAGCTCGACTCCAGGCAGGAGTTGCTCGACTTCAGGGAAGTGCTCCTCGACCGGCTGAAGCGGGCTGTCAACTGCATGGACGCCGAACCGCGGCGGATCAACAGGGAGGCTCTGGAGGCACACTCCCGGGCCGAGGAGAGCCTCTCTGCCGCTGAGGAGATACGGCAGCGGTTGGAGCGCCGTAAACTCGCCGTTGAGGAACGGGAGCGTTCCACGGCAGCCGAGGCGGAGAGGGTCGCCGCGCAGCTGGCGGCGGGCGAGGATGATCTTCGAACTCGGATCGAGGAGCTAGAGATTCTGAAGGCAGACCTCGACCTGAGGGAGGAACAGGTCTCCCGCAAATGCCGGGCGGTCTTGGAACGGGAGTTGGCCGCCGACTTCAAGGCTTCTGAGTTGGAGCGGCTCGCCAAGACTCTCCACC
This sequence comes from Neostapfia colusana, assembly GCA_030760725.1. Taxonomy (NCBI): domain Eukaryota; kingdom Viridiplantae; phylum Streptophyta; class Magnoliopsida; order Poales; family Poaceae; genus Neostapfia; species Neostapfia colusana. The sequence continues at coordinate 37,166,906 of JASWHV010000001.1, read as the reverse complement.
TTCGGGAGAACTCCCTGGCGGCCAAGGAGAAGGAATTCTCCGAGAGAAAACTAGAGGCCCTGCAGGCAGCCCGCCGCGAGGTGGAGGAGCTCTCGGCCTTGCGGTCCTCCGAGGCTCTTGCGGTCTCAAGCTTCCTTGATCGAGCGGGGTCCTCCCTGATCCCTCTTGGCTTCTGTCCGGTGAGGGCAGCGGCTCCTGCGTTGAAGGTGGCGGAGGTGATCCCCGCGCTGGAGTCGATCGGCGCCAAGCTGGACAGGCTAGACTTGGTGGTCGCCAGCGAGCTTGAAGCTGAGGGACGCGGCCTAGCCTTAGAGGTCGCCTCACATGTGCTGGCATGCTTCAAGAGCCGCGACCCCTCTTTCTCGCTGGAACCAGCGAGAGATGGTCCAGCCGCGGAGCGGGAGGAAGCTGCCAGGGCTGAAGTCAAGGATGTGGCCGCCCTTGTAGCCGCAAGGTTCCGGTGTGAGCCGGGAGGTCCTTAGGACTTGTTTCTCCCTTTTTATCAAGTCTGTAGTCCAGCTCATGGTGCCTCGCATAGTTTGACTCTTTTAGATACTTGTGTCTGTGATGCCTTTTCTCTCCTTCTTGGCTTTGCCTGACTGAGTCCTTAGCTCCGCAAGGTACTCAGAGGCCTTCTCCAATCTCGGAGCTCTGCACAGACACCTTCCCCGGGTCCTAACTGTGTTAGGGGCCCCCGGGGGTCTCCGGATCTCGCCCCATGGGGAGCTCCAGATCTGCCTTCCACGTGGCGGGTCCAGAGCCCCTCCTCAGGAGGCGGGAGCTCTGGCCCTGCTGGACACGTAGGGCTTTCGGAGCCCTCCTACCAGGGGGAGGTCCAGTTTCCGCCTGCCACGTGGCGAGTCCGGAGCCCCCCTCAGGGGAGGCGGGAGCTCCGGGCCCGCTGGACACGTGGGGCCTTCGAGCCTCGCCCCTGCTGAAGGTGCGGGACCCGGCCCTTCCAGTCCTAGGCCGGAGTAGTTGGTAGCTCCTTTCCCCCCCGCTTCATGCAGTCCCCGTTGCCGTAACCTGGAGGTCCTGCACACAGGCAGAGGAAACGTAATTCTCCTCGGGGGGTCCTCCCCTCCCGTCTCCTAGTCTTATTCGTCTTACGATCCTGATCCATTATACGGGGCTTGGGAAATTCTGTGCTCGAGGCGCCGGAGCTCCGGCTCCCTCCGAGGTCCGGGTACGGTCGTCCGATCCCTAGTATCGGGCCGTGCGCTGGGGAAGCAGAGTGCACATGCTTTGGGTTCATGACCAGGCAAAGCAGTTGTACTCCCCTGTACCTCCGGAGGGCAGGATGCACACGCTTTGGGCTCGTGGCCTGCTAAGCGGGATACGCACCCTGGACCCCCCATGCACAACGCAGGCCTTTCCTGGATGTGACCAACTGGCACCGCAACACCTGACTGGGGGAGGCCCGAGAGACTCACTCGGCCATCGGCAGGTGCCTCAAGCGCGGCCGCCCTCGGTAGGATAGCGAATGCTGACTATGGATCAGCGCGGGAGAGGGGGAGCTAGATGTACGATGAACATACATAGATAGTGCGATCATAAAAATTAATGCATAATTTAAATGAGCGCATGAGAGAGAGCTAAGTAGAACAAGTTTCTGTGTTCATGTCCATAGGTGGAATTCTGGCTGTACATGGAGGCAATGTTCCGCCTCGTCTACAAGGGAAGCAAGACTCTACGCGCTTAGGGTCGGAACCAGGCTAAACTGGACGTAGTCCTGTACCGTCCCTTGAGACTTAGCTGCCCCAAGCTTGTTCCTAAATTCTATGGGATTCATTACAGAAGGGAATGACCCTGTTCTACTAATGCTCGGGGAGTAGAACTTACAGTGTTGCTCTATGCCAAGGGTTTTGGGAACGGATCCCATACTCGGTTGAAAGGCATGTGTATCTGGGGCGGCAGCTTTCGTGATTCGGAAGGAACCTTCCCTGCTGGGGGAGAGTTTATAGGTCCTTCTCGGGAAAAAGCGTGCCGCGACACCAGGTTGCCCTTCTGCAGGTCCCTGACGCATTTGGTTCTTTGGCAGTAGTCCTTAGAGCATCAGCCGAGACCGTGCGTTGTGGGATGTTACCTGCAGCCGAGTCTCGTCGTCGAGGTTGTCATCTTCACGCTGGATCAGGTCCAGCACGGCTTCCCCTGGGCGCCCCCGGGGAGTTCTCCCCTTCTGGCTAAGGCCTTCAAGGGGTAGGTGGACCCAGGCTCGTCTTGGAACACCTAAGGCGTCTTCCCCTTCTGGCAAGGTCTTCAAGGGGTTGACAGACCTTGGGCAGCCCCCGGGAGGTATGTCCGAGGCTCGGAGGCGTGCTCTTGGGTCAGGCTGGCCCGACCTTGCACCATTGTGATCGGTGCTTGTGCTGCCGCGACTACTTGGGGCTTCTCCAAGGTTGACGCCGCATCAGTGCAGCCTCCACTGACCTGGGACGGCAGCCACAGCCGGCTACCGCCCCGGACCGTCACCATCGGAGCTGGAGTCCCCACCGTTATGCACTGTCTTTATGACACGCTGAGGCTCCTGAAACCCCACCTGGTGGGCGGCGCTGACTGGAGCATCAACCTTCTGCTTGCCATCCCTCTGAAGGTAGGGCGGTGCTTCAGCTCTCTGCTGTCTTCCTTCGCGGAAGCGCTCTGCGAGCCTCTGGATATCCCAGCACTCGGCAACAGTATGGTTGCCGGCGCCATGCACGGGGCATAGCCCGCCCTGGTCACTATCTGGGGCCGGTGACTGCCGCTGCCTTTTGTCGGGGCGTGGCCCCCGGGCTCCACTAGTCGTCGCTGCTGCGGCGACGGGAGCCGTGAACGATGACTTCATCTTGCCACTCCCCCGGTTCTTGGCCTTCTTGCCACCTCCATAGGCAGCAGCGCCAGACCCGGGCTGTCCTCCTGACTCGGAGGTCGGCAGAGAGTGCCAGTTCCGTCCTTCAGCTGCTCTGGCGCATTTGTCCGCCAGACTAAAGAGCTCAGAGACGTCGCGGACCTCTCTGGTTGCGAGCTTCTCAAGCATTTTCTCATCCCGGACACCCTGCCGGAACGCCACCACCACAGAAGCACTTTGAATATGCGGGATGGTGTTGCGTACCTGGGAGAACCGCTGGATGAAAGAGCGCAGCGACTCCCCATGTTGTTGCTTGACGGCGTGGAGGTCAAGCTCCGTGCCGGGACGGGTGTAGGAGCTGCCGAAGTTGGCGACGAACTGCCGGTAGAGCTCTCCCCAGGAGGTTATGGACCCCTGAGGGAGATTCATGAGCCAAGACCGAGCTGGGCCGGTCAAGGCGACGGGGAAGTAGTTGGCCATGACAGCCTCATCCCCTCCTGCGGCAAGTACGGCGGTGGAGTAGATCTGGAGGAACTCCGCCGGGTTGACGCTACCGTCGTACTTCTCGGGCAGGTGTGGCCGAAACTTGCGCGGCCACCTCGTGAAGCGAAGGTGGGGTGCAAGGGCCGCACATCCTGCTCCTGCTGCCGCAGGTATTGGCGCTGCGAACGCTTGGTTTGCACTTGGCACTGTGTACCCCGGTATGGGCAAGGCTGCACCATAGACCGGGGACGCCATTTGCAGGGCATATGGTTGCGGCATATGCTGTGCGGCGTACGCCTGGGGCAGAGCCCGCGTGGCGAAGATCTGCCCTTCAGGCTGGGTTGAGGCCGACGTCATGCTGTCGCCAGTCTCTTGGATGCGACGCCTCTCTTGACGTCGCTCAAGGAACACTCGGGCATCTTGGCCCAAGTGGCATTGCTCCATCTCTGCCCTCAGGTCCGTCGTCGGAGGCCTGGTGAAGCTGGGGTCCGCCGTCTATCCGTCAACCGTGGGCGTGCGCGTCAGCGACACTGCCGGTTGACTGGAGCGTCGTCCCCGCCGAAGTCGAGGGTTTGCGGCTGGCGACGACGAGATGGTCTACCTCGCGAATCCACTGCTGGGTCGCTGCCTGAGGCGCGTCCCCATCAGGCGGATTATGCAGTAGCGCTCTTGCTGCGGCTAGCGCACCCCCACTGGGTACGCCTAGCACTACTGAAGACCTGACGCTGGTTGGAGCCTGCATTGCCGGGGTCGGTGCTGCCAGAGCCGGTTGCTGGCTCCCAGCTTGTTTCGACACACTCCGTCCTGAGCGTGTTGACATGTACTCCCCCCTGGTCGCGGTTTGCCGCGGAAGCGGGGGGGGGGGGGGGGGGAGTTTGCCGCTGAAGGAAGTTTGGTCATCTTCGTCGGCGGAAACTCGTTGCGCAAGGGGAAAAGCCCCCTACCTGGCGCGCCAAATGTCGAAGTGTTCGGTCGACACTTCCCCCGGGCCTGCACTGGGCAGCCCGCGGAGGTTCTTTTTTCGGTGGGGCTAGTCCCTTGCGGAGAGCTTGCGCGTATGGACGAGTTAGTAAGAGCTTGACACGGTGAGTTTTACGTGGTTCAGGCCACCGGAGCGTAAAACCCTACGTCCACGGCGAGCTATGGAGCTCGCTGTATTGCTTGCTGCTCAGAACCGGAGTCCTGAGCTTGAGGGTGAGTTACAGCTTGGGGGTGAATGGCTAGAGTGCGAACAACTAGAGTTGCAGAGGTGCGAACGACTAGAGTTGCAGAGGTGCGAACCCTTGCTATCGTCGCCTACCCGAGTCTTTTATAGTCCAAGACTCGGGTGGCTTACAAGGGGGGCCCGGGACCCGACAGGTGGTCTCGGGGAGATTGTCTGTCATCTACCGTATCTGCAGTTATGCCGGTAGTTGTCTCTGGCGAAGGCTTCTGAGTCTTCGTCTTGCAGCCCTGCCCATGCCGCATGCTAGTCGTAGTGGATGATGACGGGCGGGGCGGCATGGGATGTCTTGTCGCTGCGTTTATTGGCTGGCAGGCTCTGACACCGTGCGCCAGTCTGTGATGTGACTGGGCGCAACGGCACCTGACAGAGGCGTGCTCCGCGTCTCCGGGTCTTGGGAAGACGCGGGCCTTGAATACCTTGTACGGGCAAGGTATGGGGCGTCTTTACGCCCGCTGCCTATCCCTTGGGGCAGGCAGCGCCGTTCTGCTGGCCATGTGGCGGGCCCGGAGCTCTCCTCAGAGGAGAGGGGGGTCCGGCCCCGCGGGACACGTGGAGCCTTCGGACCTCTCCCCACGGAGGGGGGGGGGTTCGGCTTCCGTCGGCCACGTGGCGGGCCCGGAGCTCCTCTCTGAGGAGAGGGAGGTCCGGCCCCGCCGGATACGTGGCACCTTCGGACCTCTCTCCCGCGGAGGGGGAGGTCCGGCTTCTGTATGCCACGTGGCGGGCCCGGAGCTCTCCTCTGAGGAGAGGGAGGTCCGGCCCCGCCAGACGCGTGGCGCCTTCGGAGCTTTCCCTATGGAGAAGGGCGAGTTTCTTAGGCATTTTCCCCTGTGCGCGGGGGTACCCCATATCGCGGGTACCGACACTACCAAAGACGGTTGCGCTTGAGGCACCTGCCGATGGCCAGAGGGCCTTTCGGGCCTCCCCAATCAGGTGTTGCGGTGCCAATTGGTCACCTCCAGGAAAGTCCTGCGCTGTGCATGGGGGTCCATGGTACGTAGCCTGCTTTGCCGGTTCCGACCCAAAGCGTGCGCACCCTGCCCTTCGGAGGTCCAGGGGTGTACAACTGCTTTGCCTGGTTCCGTACCGAAAGCCTTTGCACTCTGCTTCCCTGGTGTACGGTCCGGTACTAGGGGCCGGACGATCGTACCCTGACCTCGGAGGGAGCCGGAGCCCCTGTGCCTCGCGCACAGAATTGCCCAAGCCCCGTACACCGGACTAGAACCGTAAGCCAAATAAGACTAAGAGACGGGGAGGGGAGAACCCTTCGAGGAGAATTACGCTTCCTCTACCTGTGTGCAGGACCTCCAGGTTTTGGCTACGGGGACCGCACGAAGGGGGGGAAAGAGCTATCGACTACTCCAGCGCAAGACCGGAGGATCCGGGTCTCACCCCTTCCGAAGGGGCGAGCCTCGAAGGCCCAACATGTTCAGGCGGGGCCGGACCTCCATCTTCTCAAAGGAGAGCTCCGGGCCCGCCACGTGGTTAGCAGATCCGGACCTCCCCGTTCTCACGGGGCGAGCTCCGGAGACTCCTAGGGCCCTTAACTCAATAAGGACCCGAGGAAGGTGTCTGTGCAAGGCTTCAAGATTGGTGAAGACCTCTGAGTACCTTGCGGAGCTAAGGACTCAGCCAGGCCAAGCCAAGAAGAAGATAAAAGAACACAGACATAGGAAACAACAAGAGTCTATTCATTCAAGGCTCCACAAGCTGGACTACAGACTCGACAAAAGAAAAAGAATAGATACAAGCCCTAGGATTCCCCTGGCTCGTGCCGGAACCTAGAGGCTACAAGGGCAGCCACGTCCCCGACTTCAGCTCTGGCGGCTTCCTCCCGCTCCGCGGTGGGGCCCTGTCTCGCTGGCTCCAGTGAGAAGGAGGGATCCCGGCTCCGGAAGCACGCCAACACATGCGTAGTAACCACCATTGCCAGGCCCTGTCCCTCTGCATCGAGCTCACCGGCGACCACCGCTTCAAGCCTGTTCAGCTTGGCACCGATAGACTCAAGCGCGGGGATCACCTCGGCCACCTTCTGCGCCGGGGCCGCTGCCTTCACCGGGCTGCAGCCAAGGGGTACCAGGGCAGACCCCACCTGGTCGATGAAGCTCGAGACCGCCCGGGCCTCGGAGGACCGCGAGGCCAGGAGCTCCGATACCTCGCGGCAGGCTGCCAGCAAGGCGTCAAGGCTCCCCTCGGAGAATTCCTTCTCCTTGGCCGCCAGAGAGTCTTCCCGGAGCTGGAGACTCTGGGCAAGCCGCTCCAACTCTGAAGTCCGGAAGTCGGTAGCCAGCTCCCGATCCAGGACCACCTGGCGTTCCCGGGAGACTTGCTCCTCCCTTGCGACCAGACCGGTTTTCCGGGCCTCCAGCTCTTTGGCTCGGGCCCTTAGGTCACCGTCGCCAGCCGCCAGCTGCGCGGCGACCTTCTCTGCCTCAGCCGCCGCAGTGCACTCCTGGTCCGCGATGATGCGCTCACGGCGCTCCAGCTTCAGACGCAGTCCCTGCAAAGCGGAAAGACGCTCATCGGGCTGAGTGTGAGACTCGCGGGCCTCCCGGTGGAGCCACCGAGTCTCGGAGTCCAGGCGGTTGACGGCCCTCCTCTGGCGGTCAAGGAGTGATGCGGACATCGCTACCGTTGATACAACCACAACACCAGCCCATTCACCACTCTCAGCTAATCAAGGTCCAATGACACGCGCTCGTGCACGTCAACTTAATTATCAGGTGCTTGGAAATTGATCCAGCTAGGAGGGATGGAGGGATTAATGCAATAAAGGCTGCTCCACCCGAGGAGAAATCTTGAGGCTGGGGCCATGTAATAAAGAGAGATTTAGACAAATAAGGAAAGGAATAAGAGAAATCTCGTCCAACTTTGCTGCTGGACGAAATTCCCTCTTTCTTCCCCCATTTAAAGATAGATATGCTATAATAAGGAAAGAAATAGAGGAAATCATATCCTGCCTTGCTGCTGGATGGGTTTCCCTCTTTCTTTCCCTATTAAATGGTAGTCTATCACAGAAAAAGGAAGGGAATAAGGGAGATCACGTCCTACCTTTGTTGCTGGACGAATTTCTCTCTTCCCTCCCCTATTTAAGCAGTCCAAGAGCTTTGACAGGGTGGGTTTTTGTTTTCTGTAAGTTTAGCCATTGCTACTTCCTTGTAACGCAAGTGTCAATGAGACCTTCCGATTACTTGAATCAGAACCCCAACTTTTTCACACCCGTGAGTGTTTGCTTGTTATCTTGTTCTTGCTTGTTCTTCGATTGCTTGCAGGTTCAAGGCTGTTCTTGGCACGGCAAGTACAGCAACAACAGGAGCCGGTGTAACTATCGCTAAGGCGCAGCATCCTTGTGGTTGTTGTAGTCGGAAAGCACAAATCGTAGTTACCAGGAGACGGTGTAACTGTCGCTCAAGGCGCCACACCATTCTGGTTGTGGTAGTCGGGCAGCCAACGTCGGCCTCCACCAAATTCGTTCATTACCAACATCTCTCATCGAAAGATATGGCGTCCCCCATACCCGTTGGGTTCATCAAGTGGTATCAGATTTCAGGTGGCTCGGTGAGAGATTTCCTTCTCCTTGTTATTCATTTACCTACAGTCCACTTTTGCCTACAAAAGTTCGCTCTAAAAAAAATCTTAAAAACACTTTGAGCCTTTTGCTTGACTACTTAGCTCTCGACTTGTTGAATTCACGGTTGCCTTTTTGTGTCAAGTTGCTGGTCCTAAGTTTTTCACCGCTAGAGTTTTGAGTTCGTGCCACTTTGTTCTCAGTCCATTTCCATTATCTACCCAAAGTTGAGAAAAAAGGCAAGTGCAAAAGAAAAGCTGCACGGATCAGCAAGAAAAAGGCACGTGCAAAAAGAAAAGCCGCACTGATTACAATCACAAAAAAAGTTTCTAAGTACAAAAAAAAGAGAGATAATTTGTGTAACATTTGTTTCATGTTTCGAAGTTCAACTTGCTGTTTTTAACGTTGTTCAAACACAACGGATCGGGCTGTTCAAACTTCCCTACCATAGTAATCCAACGTCACGTGGAGTTACGGCTCACGTCTCTAGTAGGGTTTGAGCTAGGACCAGCACAATACCATCGTGGAACGTTTATTCAACATGTTGTGATTAATGTGATACTAGCTGTTCCTTTGCACAAATTGTGTCTAGCAGCCACCTACAGCTCCACAAAAATTGTCTACGACACCATAAGGTTGTGCTGGCAGCCACCGTTTGTTGTTGTTCTTGCTGATTGCCGGCGCCTCCTGCATCGCATGGTAAGAACTTGTAAGACCTTGATTTCTTGCTAGTGAGGAATTGTGCTATCCTACCACCTCTTAGCAACTGTTAGGATTAATCTGCTTGCTGTTGTATTTCCTTTCTTTACTAACCATGTCAGCTGATGCGAATGGGACATCTCCACATTCACCACGTACGGGGGGCATTATTCAGCATTTCGAACGCCAAGTAAAGCTACACACAGATGCTCTCAATGAGGATATTCAAGTCACCAATGAACGCATTGGTCAATTAGAGTCGACGCAGATTTGCACCAACACCAAACTGACCATATTAGAAAGCACTGCTGGGGCTATTAACACTTCTCTTGTAGCAATCATTGAGCGATTGGAGAGGATGGAACAGGTTGGACGCGAAGAGAGGCAAAGACGTGTTGATGACAGCCACAACTCCGTTGGCAGTGCTGCAAGATATGACGAGGCGGAGTATTCGGCGGATACCGAGCTTGATGATAGACCTTTCAGGTATCGACGGCAGCCACGTCGCGACCATCGTGGTATGGGTGGTCGAGCTCAACGACGCGAGGTACGTGACAATGACGATTCCCTACGCAGCATTAAATTCTCCATACCACCTTTTGATGGTAAATATGATCCGGATGCATATCTGTCTTGGGAATTATCAGTACATCAAAAATTTGCATGCCATGATTTCCCTGATGATAAAAAGGTTAGAGCTGCCACTAGTGAATTCACTGACTTTGCTTCTGTTTGGTGGCATGAATATCAAACTAAAAATCCAACTACCGTACCACAAACTTGGAATGCTTTGAAACAAATCATGCATCGTCGTTTTGTTCCTTCCTATCATGCTCGTGACCTGTTGCATAAATTACAATAACTTAGGCAAGGCAACAAATCTGTTGAGAAATACTATCAAGAACTTCAAATAGGCATGATGCGTTGTGGCCTAGTTGAAAATGAAGAGGCTGCAATGGCTAGCTTTATGGGTGATTTAACAAGAGAAATTCAGGACATATTGGCTTATAAGGAATACACTAACGTCACTCGACTATTCCATCTTGCTTGTAAGGCTGAAAGAGAAGTGCAGGGACAACGTACAAGAACTAACATTTCTGCAGGTCGAACTACCTCATGGCAGTTCCGCTCAAGTACTGCTGGTACTAAGTATGATTCTCCAGACGATGCTTCCAATGGGTTGACCAGGACTACATCAAAATCAGCACCTTCGCGTGCAATCGAGACAACAAAAAGATCCACCCAAGTTGCAGCCAACACTTCTTCTTCCATTGCTTCTACCGGGAGAACAAAAGACATTCAATGCCTCCAGTGCAAGGGTTTTGGGCACCTACGAAGGGACTGCCCAAGCAAGCGTGTGCTGGTTGTACGAGAAAATGGTGAGTACTCATCCGCTAGTGATTTAGATAATGAAACATATGCCATGCTTGCTGCACAAGCAGCAGGAAAGAAGAATGATGATGAAGAGCACATTGGGGCTGATCATGCTGCCCACTATGAGAGTCTTGTTGTGAGGCGTGTCTTGAGTCCCAAATGATCAAAGCTGAACAGAACCAGCGACACAATCTATTCCAAACTAAGTGTGTAGTTTTGGAATGATCATGTCGCATTATTATTGATGGAGGAAGCTGCAACAATTTAGCAAGTGCTACCATGGTAGAAAAGCCTGGGATGACAACACTTCCACATCCACATCCCTACTACATCCAATGGTTCAACGACAGTGGTAAGCTTAAGCTAACACGTATGGTTCGTGTCGAATTTGCAATTGGTTCCTAACATGATTACATTGATTGTGATGTGTTACCTATGCAATCTTGTTCTATGCTATTTGGTCGACCTTGGCAATTTGATAAAGATACATTACATCATGGTAAATCAAATCAATACTCTTTCATGCATCATGAGAAGAAACTTATTTTGCACCCGATGTCCCCTGATGCTATTTTGAAGGATGACATTGCTAGAGCTTGCAAAGAGAAAAATAAGAAATCTGCTGAAAATGAAAATTCAGATGTCGTGAAGAAATCGGTACAGCCTAAGACTGACAATTCCAAATCTGATTTGTTTGAATTAAAAAGTGATACTGAAAGCTGCTATGTGTTTATTTGCAAAGAAGCTTTGTTCTCACTTCACGACACACCATGTGCTTTGCCTCCTTCTATCACTAAGCTTTTGTAGGAATACGTTGATGTGTTTCCACAAGAGGTACCAGCCGGGCTGCCACCATTGAGAGGGATTGAGCATCAGAATGACCTCATCCCTGGGGCTTCTTTGCCCAACCGAGCACCATACAGGACCAATCCGGAGGAGACTAAGGAGATTCAGCGGCAAGTACAGGAATTACTCGACAAAGGTTATGTGCATGAGTCCCTTAGTCCTTGCTCCGTTCCTGTCCTTTTAGTCCCAAAGAAAGATGAATCATGGCGCATGTGTGTAGATTATCGAGCAATTAATAACATTACCATTAGATATCGTCATCCTATTCCTAGGTTAGATGATATGCTTGATGAACTTAGTGGCTCGATGATTTTCTCTAAAATTGATTTGCGTAGTGGATACCATCAAATTCGTATGGAGCTAGGTGATGAATGGAAAACAGCGTTTAAAACAAAGTTTGGTTTGTATGAGTGGTTAGTCATGCCTTTTGGTCTCACAAATGCACCTAGCACTTTCATGAGATTAATGAATGAGGTTTTACGTGCTTTCATTGGAAGATTTGTGGTAGTATATTTCGATGACATCTTGATCTATAGCGCATCTCTCGAAGTTCATCTTGATCATCTCCGTGCTGTTTTCAATGCTTTACGTGATGCACGCTTATTTGGTAACATTGACAAGTGCACCTTTTGCACGGATCGAGTTTCTTTTCTTGGCTATGTTGTGACCCCACAGGGAATTGAAGTTGATCAAGCCAAGGTGGAGGCGATACACAGCTGGCCGACTCCTACCACGGTCACACAAGTACGAAGCTTTCTCGGACTTGCTGGATTCTATCGTCATTTTGTAAAAGACTTCAGCACCATAGCAGGCCCACTGCATGAGCTTACAAAGAAGGGTGCTCCATTCACATGGGGCAAGGCGCAAGAGGCTGCATTTGCAACTTTGAAAAATAGGTTAACTCATACACCCCTGTAACACCCCAAATTTTGATTCAAAACCCTAAACCATGTTCAGAGGGGAATTTAAAAATTTTTGGACGTGTTGCATGTTTTGCAAAAATTCAAATTCAAACTGGAATCCAAATTATACTCAAAACAGAAAAGAAATGGAAAAAAGAAAAAGAGAAACGGAAAAAACCGGCCAGTGGGCCAAAACCCGCCAGCCGGCCCAGTTTCCCCCCGCCAGCCCGCCCCCGCGCGCGCCGCGCTGTCTCTCACAGACAGGTGGGACCCACATGTCATCCCCAACCCTGAGCCCCCGCGCCCCCGGACTTTTCCCCCGAGCGCGCGCGATCTTAACCGATTGAAAACCGCGTCCCTCAGCCGAATTCCGGTCCCAAAAGAATCCAACTCGATCACAACTGACCCACCGCCCTCCCCCGGCTATAAAAACCCCAGCCCCGATCGGTTTTTCCCACGCGATCGCCGATTTTTACTCCGGTGAGCACAGAGACTTCGCCGGTGAATTCTGGCCGATCTAAGCTCGGAAACTCTGATCTAACTCGCTGGTTTTGATCCACCGCCTCCGGGGAGCTTTGCAGGTGCAGAAAACTCGGAGACTTACGGTGTAAACACAGCGCCGACGAGCTTCGCCGTGGTTTTGCCTCGGACCTCGCCGCCGATCACTTTCCAGGGCCCCCGAGCTCGAGAAAACCCCCGAGGTGAGATCCCTGACCTCCCCTCTACCGATCTATGCCATAAGATCACAGTTTTAGGCAGAATTCTCGAGGATCCGAAACTTTCCGGCGAGATCGCCGCTTCCCGCCGCCGTGCGCCGCCGGCAGCGCCGCCCGCGCTCGATCAGAGCTACGTGGCCGCTTGTGCGCCGTTTATTTTAAATCGCACGGTAGGGTTTAAATCCCTACGTACCGGTTCGATGTTATAATCTCAGCCGTCAGTTTAAAATCGGACGGTCCATGTGTAAGGGCCTCAGTTTTGACAACCATTTGCAGTGTTCATCACCACACCACACACCTCATTTGAGCAAGAAAGATGAACATAAAAGAAGAGCAAGTAACAATTATCAACATGCTCATTAGAGAACAAACTCACACATTGCAAAAGTGGTACTTCCCACATGTGATATAGATGGGCTGGACATATGAAAACTCCTACACTTTGCTAAGGATGTCCATGCCAAGTTTCACCCAAATTCAAAACCTTTTTGAGGTCATCTTGGGTATAGATAGGAAAGGGGCAGTTTGAAAACATATTCAAATTCAAACTGTTTTCACACCATGAATTTGAAAGTGGAAGGCATATTCTTGCTCAGCACATTTTTGTGAGCTCACACACCAATTTTCACTCCCTTTGGAGTTGATCTTGACATGAGCTAAGGGGGAGAAATTTAAACTTTATTTGGATTTCAAACTGAACTTGTGCTGAAATTCATTCAAACCAAACCTCATTTGAACTTTGATCAATTCAAATGGCTCTTGGGTGAATAATTTGAATTGCCAAGGGTAGAATAGGGTTCACTGTTTACCACAGCTGTTAGGAGTAAATTTCAGAGGTTAAAAGAGAGGTGGGACCCACATGTCAGCCTCTGCCTCAAAACAAACCGACTGAAACACAGTTCAGTCGGTTCCCGGCTGCTGTGTGCGCGCGCCACCGAAGGGGGCAGCTGGCGCCAGCTCCTGCTGCGCGCCCCAAGCCGGAGACCAGCCGCCGGGCTATTTATTCCCTCCCCGGCGTGCTCCGATCACTCACTTCCCGAGCTGCCGACGTGCACGATCCATTTCTCCACTGCCATCACCGCCGCTCGAGCTCCCGCTTGATCAAGCCGATCGCAGCTCCCTCCTTCCACTCCAGGGTCCCCGCAAGGTACTAGAGACCTTCCTCCATCCTCCCCATTGCTAGAAGTCGATTGAAACCGAGTGCTATCGGCTGTGCCGAAAGATCAAACTCGGAACTGGAAACCGCCGCACCTCGGGCTCTCGTGGACAGCCCAACCTGGGCGTTGTCACGCCCGAGCCAAGGCACCCTTGGACGCGCGGGTGACCGGTGCTGCTCATCCCCGAGCCACAGCTCGAGTGGTTGCTCACCGGCGGCGAATTTCCACTTTTCCCCTTTCTGTGTGCAGAACGACCTTCGGGTACGATTCTGTTTAATTCGTGCTCTAGAAAGGATTAGAGGACCTCAGGCCACTCCTACACGAGCTAGACACGGTGACGCACAAGTTGCCTTCACAACTCTGGGCCGGAGAACCTCTGTGCCCGGCGTAATTCAAGGTCTACTAATGGCGGAACGAACGGGGGGTATCGGGCGCACGGTTAGGACCTATTTCGGGCCTTCCCCGAGCTGCCCCGAGTTCATGTCGACCTTCTCTGAGGTCCACTGATGCTCCCCGACCGATTTCCCAAGTAGCTGAGGTACTAGGAGAGTCAGCCGACATGGCCGAAGTTGTTCCGATATGGCGGCTCGTCGCCGACCATGCTCCGGCCGTTGTCATGAGCAGCTGACCCTCGGGTCAGGTTCCCCAAGTAAAAGTAGGCAGGGGCAGCCAGAATCAAGAAGTTTGGAGCTGTACAGCGGCCAGCGGCGAGCTCTCCGGCGAGGTCCCTCGGCGGCGGAGCGCGGGTGTCGCGAGGTTGAAGAAGGGGGTGGACCCCAGCTGTCAGCGGCCGATATTTTGAATCGGGATCCGGCTGCGGCCGGGATCGGGTGTGCTGGCGCACGAAAGCCTTGTGGGCCGCGGTGTGCTGTCGCTTCGGCGTGCGACGCGTGTCCCCTGGGCCCACGCGCGAGTTTAAACTTTTCCCCGATTTTCAGATTTCCTTCAAACTTCAAATCCTTATAACTTTGGCTAGAAAGCTCCAAATCGAGTGAACCAAATTTTGCTGGATTCAGCTCTCTGAGTACTTTCCAGAAAATCAAGTTTCACTTCATGAAATTCCTTAATTCTCCAGAATTAATTCCTTAAAGTTTAAACTGTTAGGAATTTTAACTGGAGAATCCTTTGGAGGAAAATCCTGAAATTTTGCTGGGATGTTCACCAAAATATCCTTGAGCTACCATAAAAATTTCAGATCCATTTGAGCTCATTTAGTCCACCTAATGGTGGGATTAGTAAAACTGTTCCAGAGAAAATAGAAAATGTTCAGAAACATTTTCAGAATTTTCTCTGAAATTGTTTAGCTCATATCTTTAGTTAGAGACTTCCAAATTAAGTGAGACCGACTCCATTAGAACCCCCTGAAAATCTAGTTTTCAGAAAGTCATAGTTTGTCTCATGAAAATTCCTAGAACACCCTAAGAGTTCCAATTAAGGTCAAGGACATAATTATTTGTGGAGGGCTCAAATGAGCTTTGCTGCAACTAAAACTTGACCAATTCTCTGTTTAGGTTGTAACCAAGCCACAGTAAAAGTTTCACAATCATTAGGTCTGTCTAGCAAGGGTTATAGACTTCACAACTTCAAAGTTAATACAAATGCATTTAAATTAATACATACATTGTTCTTATCATGTAGTCGCTAAGGTCGAGGAAGAACCCGAAGTCCTAGACTTCGTTACTCCGGAGGAACAGCTAGCCTACGACCAAGAGCAGCAAGGCAAGCCCCGGTTTGCATTAACCTTTTTACAAATTTTTATTGTTTTGAGCACATACTTGTTTCCTTTGTTCTTTGCATTAGAGTCTTGATTGGAAACCCAACTGCACAGCCAAGAAAACCATGGGTTAGGTTTAGGATGGAAAACCTCGTTAGCCACTGCATGGCTAGGATAGAGTAGGATTCGGTACAAGTCGAGTAGTTGGAACTACTCGCGAGAATAGGCTAGAGGCACATTGCTCGGGTAGTGATAGCACATGAAACACATGGCAAGAAAATCAGACCGAGCGGAGAGTAAGGACAGCAGGACTTTGGGGCCTGTGTGCTGTAGCTCCGCTTGTGTCGATTGAGGACCGAGCCGTGTGCGGGCCTGTTGAACAAGCTAGAACAGTACCGAAGACCTACCGGCTATATGGGAACCGGGAAACTGATGTAACTCGGGTAGCTGGGTATTGAGGCATTGCCCGTCGTTCAGAGGGTAGGTTGAGAGCTCGAGGTGTAAATCAGCTGGCGGCACAGAGATGCGCGTGCAGGGACCTCTTGCTCGGGACGATGGGACCGGTTCAATATTTGGCTGACGGGTGAAAGGTAGTCACGTACGGCGTCCGTGATGGTTGTTGTAGGCAACATCGAGTACGGGCGTACGTGACGGGTTATTCGGGTAACCCTGCAGGTGTAAATCGATTATAATCGCCGTCCCTCGCGGTCAGTGAGTACCACTTGTTCACTGTACCGTGACGTAGAAAGAACAGGCTAGTTACATGTTAAAATGTTGCTGATTGAAAGCTGGATATTGATTGTTAATGATATGCTGTAGCTTAGAGCTAACTAAAGTTCTTTTCAACTTTGGGCAAAGTACATGAGAGAAATGCGTTTCTTGTTTGATTGCGGCTCTCTCATGTACCTTAGCGTAAGGTTTCCACAACCTGCTGCTAAAACTTGAAAGTAAGGTTCTACTAATTAGGCGAGTCCTTGCAAATGATTTTTACCTCATGCAACCCATTACCCTCATGTAGAAGTTCCATGTTTAGGTGAGACGGGTCAGACTTGCTGAGCCTTCGTGCTCACTGCTTGTGTTTGAAGCTTTTTGCAGGGTTCTATGAGGAAGGGACTCCCGAAGAGGAGACGGAACCCCAGGAGGGGAACCCCGTCGAGTGGGAGTCGTGCACGCCGCAGAGTTAGTGTGCGTGTGTGCTAGCAAGGACACGTTCGAGGGCTGAACGTGCACTTGATGCTTAGTCTACGCCCGCGAGTGTGGACTAAACTTATTTTGATGTAAACATGTTAATAACTTGTTTATGTAATAAAGCTTCCGCTTCCGCTTTGTACCTTTGACGTGTGTTATACGGTGCTGTGCAACGCAGCACCCCTCAGCGTGATCCTGGCTCGACAGGACCAGTGGGGTCGTGTCAGCGTGGTATCAGAGCTCGCTTGAGGTTTAACACAGTACAAAGGTCTTCTTTTTCAAAAATCCAGTGAGGAACGAGTTAGTAGCCCGTATAAGGATGTTATTAGCATATAGAAAGTGGCATATTAATCTATTTGTTATGTCGGAAAATCGTGCATCTCGGGACGTTCATGTCTTGGGGGGTGCACGTAAGCGCTGTCCACCAGTGCGCACAAGCTGAAGGGTGGAGCCCCACGGGTGGCAGGTAACCCGACCCGCTTTGATATCCTCTACGACTCTTCATGTCGTTTGGGGTATTCGAGCAACGTCTGTCCCTGGCGTGCGTGGTGCAACATGGGAGACCCCGTCACGTGGTCTGAAACGTGAACACGTAACTCAAGGCGTGTTTGGCTTGGGAACATCCGGGCGAGTGATGACGGCCGGATGTACCAACTGTATGGATTCCGGGCTCGGTGTGCAGCCGAGTCTGATGATTGTTTGAGTTTCTGCAGGTAGCCTTACCACGAAACGGTAGACGTGTAGCATCCGTGTGCGAGTGACGAGTAGTGCCATTGAACTAACGAAGCCGGCTAAGTCCGGTATAGGTTTTTCCTTTGTGAGAACGTAGTACCGACATAAGCTGGTGACGCATCGACGTCACACCCAACTAAATGAACAACTTCATTTAAAACTTGAAGGTTTTGATCCAAAGTAGTAAAACTTGATGTAACTCCTTCCCTTGAACAGGATATTCAAAGCTAATAAGTTTTCAACTTATAGGATGTTAAGGACAGAGCACTCTGTCTTCAGCTAAATCAAGGCTGAAGTTAATCAGAGGTTAGAGGTTGAGTTCTTTCGAGGTTGGGGTCGTATGATACATTTCTGGAAAGCTTTGGAGGAGCTTTACAACTTTTCTGTCGAGTTCCAGAGGTGTTTCATCCCTTAACCACTCGAAAAATGCAGTAGAGTTGAAACTGTCCAGAAAACAGGACGGAGCAAAAACTCTCTGTAGACTCTCTGTAAATTAAGCATAACTTCCTGCATAAAAATCCAAAAATAGAAAATGAGGTAGTTCTGGAAAGCTTATGAGATGGGTTACAACTTTGTAACAGAAAGTTTTGTCAGATTAGGAACAGAATTAACTGGAATTCTTGGATCCAATCAGTACCTAAGGCAGGGAGGTGCTGTCCAATTGTTCCCAGAAATTCTGTTAACTTTGGCATCTCATAACTTTTGAACCAGAACAGATCTTAGGCCAACCAAATACGTTCTGGAAAGCTATTAAAGTTAACTGTAACTTTGATGTTGAGCTCCAGGACTGGTTTCGCTTTTAACCTGGTCTAAATCAGATTGATATGGAAACTGGTCAGGGCTGTCATGGTAACAGCAGATCAGCAGTCAAATTTGTTTAAAAATTTGAACTATGTTTCCAAGTGTTATGGGTTCAATGACATATCTTATGTTATAACTCAATGGTTTACTGTTTAAATAAATATTTGACATTTCTCAAATATATTTTTACAGATGGCAGCAGATAAACGGTTGGAGAACGGGTGGGTAGTTTCCCACTGCTCTGACCGTAGCGGCTACCCGGAAGCATTGTGACAAATGCTCCAATATTTCGGGTACAACCAGAGGCCGCAATACTTCGCCAAGGAAGAAGGCGAAGAGGGGAACAAGACGTGGACGATCCATGTCGAGGTTCCTGCAGGGCCTACGCCACCCGGTTGGGTGCCATTCACCGTCACGGTGAGAGGAAGACAACCGGAAGGGATATGGCAAGTGGCAGCCCGTGACACTATGTCACGTTTCTGCCAACTACACGTGCAGGCTATGGAGGGAACTTCATACGCACTCGTTCCGGTGGAGGGACGAGCTCAGCATGTGTGGGGAGAGAGGTACCTGGAGGCAACAGACCCGACTTGCCCAAGGTACAACCCCGCGGAGGCAAATCTCAGTCTCCAAATGAGGGCGGGAAACGCTTTGATGGACAGCCAAGCTGTTCATACGGAGCATCTCGCCACCAAGCTCAAGGAGAGCACAAGCCGTGGAGATCATTTCGAGGGTGCTCACAGCGCACTCCGTAATGTGCTCCTTCCGACGATCAAGCGACTGAATGAACAACACAATCAGTTGCGTCGTCTGAAGAAGGCAAAGAAAAAGGGCCGTGTTGACATCGCGGCGTTGCAAGAGCTGGTGCAGACCCTAACCCAGCAGAATGAGGACCTTGCTCAAGAGCGGGACGACGCTATTGAGGAAGGACAAGGCTGGGAAGAGGACTACAACCAGGCTATGGACGAGGTGCATGCATTGCAGGACCTCGTGCCCCCGGTATTGGGCGTACCGGTAGTCTTGGGTCTTCCAGCCATGGGAGAGCCCGGAATGGGAGAAGAGGTGGTAGATCCAGAGCCACCAGCCGAGGTACCGGAGGAGGACGACCCACAGGAGGTCGAGTTCTACTCCGAGTAGGGGGTTACGGTTGCCAAGTAGGGCAGCTAGGGTAATGTAACCCAACTTTTGTAATCGGCGACATGTCGTGTAGGCAGTAGCTTATGTATAGGTAGTGACGACATGAGCACGACTTCTCGGAGATCCGAGAATAATGTATCTTGTATAAAGTTTATACTTTATCAATATATGTGAATGTTGTGCAAGATAATCATGCGTCGCTTCAATACCTACTGCTGTTTATGGAATTTTGAGTAAGACATGTGCTAATTGCTGCTATGTTGAATTTCAGAATGACGCGTACTCGTGCCAACCCTGATGTTGGGGGTACTAGCCAAGGGGGAGAGACTTCCCAACCGCCTCCCGAGGACTCCTCGGGACAGCAGCAGCAACAGCAACAGCAACAGCAAACACCGCCACCGCCACTGCCAACGGTTACATTGGCCGACATTGTCGCGGCAATGGCGGGCTCGCATCAGCAGCACACAGAGTTGCTGCAGACTCTCATCGCCAATACGTCTCGCCCAGAGAGACGTCAAGATCGTGAGGAGCGCCAACAGAGCTCCTACTCCGACTTCCTGGCGACTCATCCCCCTGTATTCTCAAGGGCGGATGAACCACTTGACGCGGACAACTGGCTCCGCGCCATAGAGATGAAGTTCGGGCTGCTCCAAATCAGCGAGCAGCGCAAGACTCAGTTCGCGGTCCAGCAGCTCCAAGGATCCGCGAGCGCGTGGTGGGCCAACTTCTGTGCTTCACAGCCCACCGACCGAGTGATGACCTGGGCGGAGTTCCGGACGGCCTTCAGGGCCTATCATATACCGCCCGGTTTGATGAAGAGGAAGACGCAGGAGTTTCTACACCTGCAACAAGGGAGCCGAAACGCGCTGGAATATTCCAGGGCGTTCAACGATCTCGCGCTCTACGCGTCGTATCACGCAGATACGGACGAGAAGCGGCGGGACCACTTTTACCAGGGGCTTAACCCGCTCCTGAAGGACAAGCTGGCGATGTTCAATCGCGGCAGCCTCAACGACATAATTGATGCTGCGATTGTTCAGGAGGACTCCGGCAAGGAGTTGGCGGCGGCAGAGCGAAAGCGAAGCGCGCCGCAGAGCAGCGGAGAAGGAGGCGGTCCTTCTCAGAAGTTTCGGATGGTGAATCGCCCACCATCAGGTCCACGCTGGCAGCCACCACAGCGGCCGATGCCGTTCCGCAGTCGGCCGTATTCTTCACCGGCATTCCGGCCGGCACTGCCAGCACCACCGCAACAACAGCAGCAGCAGCGGGCGATGCCGCGTGCGTTTGCACCTCCGCAACGCATGCCGGGCTTTCGTCCACCCAGTACTCCACCAGCAGCGGCCACATGTTACAAGTGTGGTCGTCCAGGACACTTCGCGAGCAGTTGCCCGGAGAGGTAAGGCGGCGGAGTGGCACCACAGTTTCCGGGGAGGAATCAACCCCGGAACCCTACTAATGCGCGGCGGGCAAACCCTAGGCCCGGCACTGTCCACCAACTTGCCATTGAGGACGTGCCGGAGGGCGAGCCAATCCTTGCGGGTATGTTCCAACTCCACCAGCATCCCGCTATAGTACTATTTGATTCAGGCGCCACGCATAATTTTATTAGCCAAGCTTTCATTGCTAAACACAGCTTGCCAATACTACCCACCGATAGTCCATATTTAATTTGTTCACCGGGTGGGAAGATTTCAGCAAGCGTAATGGTCTCCAAAGCACCATTATGCTTAGCGGGTAGAGTGTACCCCACGTCTCTCATTATCTTAGAGGGACAGAAGGTCGATGTCATCCTAGGGATGTCGTGGTTAACCCGCCACGGCGCTGTTTTAGACACCGTCCTTCGAGTCGTGCACTTAAACTCAGAAGTGCACGGTTCTCACTCATTATTTCTGGACAGTCCAGAAATAAAACTTCCAAGTGTCTATCAAGCTACAACCATCAGATTGGAAGACATTCCAGTGGTCCGAGAGTTCCCTGATGTATTCCCGGACGATTTGCCGGGGATGCCACCCGATAGAGAGGTGGAATTCAAGATTGAACTTGCACCGGGAACCATGCCAATATCCCAAAGGCCGTACAAGATGGCACCTAAGGAGTTGGCTGAACTGAAGACTCAGCTCACGGACCTTCTGGAGAAGGGTTTTATTAGGCCGAGCTCCTCGCCATGGGGCTGTTCGGCATTATTTGTCAAGAAGAAGGATGAAACGTTGCGGTTTTGCGTGGACTACCGTCCATTAAATGCCGTAACCATCAAGAACAAGTACCCGTTGCCACGGATCGACATGTTGTTTGATCAGTTGGTCGAAGCGAAGATCTTTTCCAAGATGGATTTAAGATCCGGGTACCATCAGATTAAGATAAGGGCGGAGGACATTCCAAAGACAGCTTTCTCGATAAGGTACGGGCTTTATGAGTACCTGGTCATGTCCTTCGGCCTCACCAATGCTCCAGCTCACTTCATGTACTTAATGAACTCGGTGTTCATGCCGGAGCTGGACAAGTTTGTCGTGGTCTTCATCGACGATATCCTAGTATACTCCAAGTCGGAGGAAGATCACAAGAAACATCTGCATATAGTCTTGCAACGGCTGCGGGATCACAAGTTATACGCAAAGTTCAGCAAATGCGAGTTTTGGATAACGCAAGTGCCTTTCCTCGGGCATATCATCTCAGCAGAGGGTATCGCTGTGGACCCGAGCAAGATCACGCAAGTGCTGAATTGGAAATCCCCGAGAACTGTTCACGAGGTACGGAGTTTCCTCGGACTCGCGGGATATTATCGGAGGTTCATTCCGAACTTCTCGAAGATTTCCAAGCCAATGACAGAGCTGCTGAAGAAGGCTACCAAATATGTTTGGAGTCCAGCATGTGAAGCAGCATTCAAGGCTTTAGTCAAGCACCTGACATCAGCACCGGTTTTGGCGCAGCCAGACACAACAAAACGTTCGATGTGTACTGCGATGCATCCGGCATTGGGCTCGGATGTGTGCTGATGCAAGACCGAAGAGTGGTCGCGTATGGATCACGGCAGCTTAGGAACCATGAGCAAAATTATCCAACTCACGATTTGGAGCTCGCTGCCGTGGTACTTGCATTGAAGATGTGGAGGCACTACCTACTCGGTAACCTCGTACATTTATATACCGACCACAAAAGCCTCAAGTACATATTCACTCAGAAGGAGCTGAACATGAGGCAACGAAGATGGTTAGAACTGATAAAGGATTATGAGATAGAGATCCATTATCATCCGGGCAAAGCAAACGTTGTGGCAGATGCGCTGAGCCGCAAGTCACACGTCAATAATCTGACCATCACACCGTGGGAAGAGAGCGAACCACCACTCCATGTGATCCCACACGGAGCTCTCTACAACCTAGCTTTGATCCCCACCATCCGTGAAGAGGTAGCGGCAGCCCAGAAGAATGACAAGGGCATGTCCCATTTGCGGAGACGTGTAGACAGTGGGGAGTTGAAATGTTTCCAGAAGGACGGAGACGGCGTCCTATGGTTCAAGGACCGAATTGTCGTACCCCGAAACCCGGAGTTACGGAAGAAAATCTTTGATGAGGCTCACTTATCAAAGTTTTCTATTCACCCCGGCAGCAACAAAATGTATCAAGAACTCAGAAGAAGGTTTTGGTGGACACGGATGAAGCGAGAGACTGCCAAATACGTGTCCGAGTGTGATACATGTCGAAGGGTGAAGGCAGACCATATGCGGAAACCGGGACTGCTGCAACCACTAGGCATTCCTGCCTGGAAGTGGGAGGACGTGAGCATGGATTTCGTCGTCGGTTTACCCACCACCTTACAGAAACATGATTCTGTGTGGGTGATCGTCGATCGGCTCATCAAAGTTGCCCATTTCATCCCGGTCAACACCAACTACAACGCCAAGAAGTACGCTGAACTGTACATCTCACGGATTCTATGCTTATACGGCGTACCCCATACCATCATATCGGACCGGGGCACTTTATTTGTGTCCCGTTTTTTGGAGCAGCTACACGCTGCCTTGGGGACGAAGCTGATCCGTAGTTCAGCCTACCACCCGCAGACGGATGGGCAAACGGAGCGGGTAAATCAAATCTTAGAAGACATGCTACGAGCTTGCGCTATCGACCACGGCAAGAATTGGGATGATCACTTGCCGTTAGCCGAGTTCTCGTACAACAATGGGTACCAAGCCAGCATCAAGATGGCGCCCTACGAGGCGCTATACGGGAGAAAATGCCGCACACCACTGAACTGGTGTGAGTCTGGCGAAAGGGTTACCTTCGGGATTGACCTTGTCAACAACGCGGAAGAAAAGGTTCGACTGGTTCAAGCGAACCTAAAAGCCGCTCAATCCCGTCAGAAACAGTATGCGGACCGGAGAAGGCGCCCATTACAATTCGAAGTTGGGGACCACGTATATCTACGGGTGTCTCCAATGAAGGGCGTAAACAGATTTGGGGTGAGAGGAAAGTTGGCACCCCGATTCATCGGTCCATTCCAGATTACCGAAAGATGTGGATCGGTAGCATACCGGCTGATATTACCAGAAGCACTTTCCGGTGTGCACAATGTTTTTCACATTTCCCAGCTGAGGAAGTGTCTCAAGCTATCAACTACCGTTCAGCTGGAAGACATTGAAGAACTGCAACCGGATCTCACCTATCGGGAGGAACCGGTGCAGATTATTGATGAAAAGGCCCGAACCACACGCAACCGTACGTTGTGGTTCTACAAGGTTCTATGGAGTAATCACTCCATGGACGAAGCGACATGGGAGAGCGAAGAATTCCTTCGCACTAACTACCCCGACTTTTTCACGTCGCACATCCGGTAATTTTCCACCGTCCTCTCTCTCATTTTCACCCTATAATCTCGGGACGAGATTCTTTTAAGGGAGGAGGAATGTAAGGGCCTCAGTTTTGACAACCATTTGCAGTGTTCATCACCACACCACACACCTCATTTGAGCACGAAAGATGAACACAAAAGAAGAGCAAGTAACAATTATCAACATGCTCATTAGAGAACAAACTCACACATTGCAAAAGTGATATTTCCCACATGTGATATAGATGGGCTGGACATATGAAAACTCCTACACTTTGCTAAGGATGTCCATGCCAAGTTTCACCCAAATTCAAAACCTTTTTGAGGTCATCTTGGGTATAGATAGGAAAGGGGCAGTTTGAAAACATATTCAAATTCAAACTGTTTTCACACCATGAATTTGAAAGTGGAAGGCATATTCTTGCTCAGCACATTTTTGTGAGCTCACACACCAATTTTCACTCCCTTTGGAGTTGATCTTGACATGAGCTAAGGGGGAGAAATTCAAACTTTATTTGGATTTCAAACTGAACTTGTGCTGAAATTCATTCAAACCAAACCTCATTTGAACTTTGATCAATTCAAATGGCTCTTGGGTGAATAATTTGAATTGCCAAGGGTAGAATAGGGTTCACTGTTTACCACAGCTGTTAGGAGTAAATTTCAGAGGTTAAAAGAGAGGTGGGACCCACATGTCAGCCTCTGCCTCAAAACAATCCGACTGAAACACAGTTCAGTCGGTTCCCGGCTGCTGTGCGCGCGCGCCACCGAAGGGGGCAGCCGGCGCCAGCTCCTGCTGCGCGGCCCAAGCCGGAGACCAGCCGCCGGGCTATTTATTCCCTCCCCGGCGTGCTCCGATCACTCACTTCCCGAGCTGCCGACGTGCACGATCCATTTCTCCACTGCCATCACCGCCGCTCGAGCTCCCGCTTGATCAAGCCGATCGCAGCTCCCTCCTTCCACTCCAGGGTCCCCGCAAGGTACTAGAGACCTTCCTCCATCCTCCCCATTGCTAGAAGTCGATTGAAACCGAGTGCTATCGGCTGTGCCGAAAGATCAAACTCGGAACTGGAAACCGCCGCACCTCGGGCTCTCGTGGACAGCCCAACCTGGGCGTTGTCACGCCCGAGCCAAGGCACCCTTGGACGCGCGGGTGACCGGTGCTGCTCATCCCCGAGCCACAGCTCGAGTGGTTGCTCACCGGCGGCGAATTTCCACTTTTCCCCTTTCTGTGTGCAGAACGACCTTCGGGTACGATTCTGTTTAATTCGTGCTCTAGAAAGGATTAGAGGACCTCAGGCCACTCCTACACGAGCTAGACACGGTGACGCACAAGTTGCCTTCACAACTCTGGGCCGGAGAACCTCTGTGCCCGGCGTAATTCAAGGTCTACTAATGGCGGAACGAACGGGGGGTATCGGGCGCACGGTAAGGACCTATTTCGGGCCTTCCCCGAGCTGCCCCGAGTTCATGTCGACCTTCTCTGAGGTCCACTGATGCTCCCCGACCGATTTCCCAAGTAGCTGAGGTACTAGGAGAGTCAGCCGACATGGCCGAAGTTGTTCCGATATGGCGGCTCGTCGCCGACCATGCTCCGGCCGTTGTCATGAGCAGCTGACCCTCGGGTCAGGTTCCTCAAGTAAAAGTAGGCAGGGGCGGCCAGAATCAAGAAGTTTGGAGCTGTACAGCGGCCAGCGGCGAGCTCTCCGGCGAGGTCCCTCGGCGGCGGAACGCGGGTGTCGCGAGGTTGAAGAAGGGGGTGGACCCCAGCTGTCAGCGGCCGATATTTTGAATCGGGATCCGGCTGCGGCCGGGATCGGGTGTGCTGGCGCGCGAAAGCCTTGTGGGCCGCGGTGTGCTGTCGCTTCGGCGTGCGACGCGTGTCCCCTGGGCCCACGCGCGAGTTTAAACTTTTCCCCGATTTTCAGATTTCCTTCAAACTTCAAATCCTTATAACTTTGGCTAGAAAGCTCCAAATCGAGTGAACCAAATTTTGCTGGATTCAGCTCTCTGAGTACTTTCCAGAAAATCAAGTTTCACTTCATGAAATTCCTTAATTCTCCAGAATTAATTCCTTAAAGTTTAAACTGTTAGGAATTTTAACTGGAGAATCCTTTGGAGGAAAATCCTGAAATTTTGCTGGGATGTTCACCAAAATATCCTTGAGCTACCATAAAAATTTCAGATCCATTTGAGCTCATTTAGTCCACCTAATGGTGGGATTAGTAAAACTGTTCCAGAGAAAATAGAAAATGTTCAGAAACATTTTCAGAATTTTCTCTGAAATTGTTTAGCTCATATCTTTAGTTAGAGACTTCCAAATTAAGTGAGACCAACTCCATTAGAACCCCCTGAAAATCTAGTTTTCAGAAAGTCATAGTTTGTCTCATGAAAATTCCTAGAACACCCTAAGAGTTCCAATTAAGGTCAAGGACATAATTATTTGTGGAGGGCTCAAATGAGCTTTGCTGCAACTAAAACTTGACCAATTCTCTGTTTAGGTTGTAACCAAGCCACAGTAAAAGTTTCACAATCATTAGGTCTGTCTAGCAAGGGTTATAGACTTCACAACTTCAAAGTTAATACAAATGCATTTAAATTAATACATACATTGTTCTTATCATGTAGTCGCTAAGGTCGAGGAAGAACCCGAAGTCCTAGACTTCGTTACTCCGGAGGAACAGCTAGCCTACGACCAAGAGCAGCAAGGCAAGCCCCGGTTTGCATTAACCTTTTTACAAATTTTTATTGTTTTGAGCACATACTTGTTTCCTTTGTTCTTTGCATTAGAGTCTTGATTGGAAACCCAACTGCACAGCCAAGAAAACCATGGGTTGGGTTTAGGATGGAAAACCTCGTTAGCCACTGCATGGCTAGGATAGAGTAGGATTCGGTACAAGTCGAGTAGTTGGAACTACTCGCGAGAATAGGCTAGAGGCACATTGCTCGGGTAGTGATAGCACATGAAACACATGGCAAGAAAATGAGACCGAGCGGAGAGTAAGGACAGCAGGACTTTGGGGCCTGTGTGCTGTAGCTCCGCTTGTGTCGATTGAGGACCGAGCCGTGTGCGGGCCTGTTGAACAAGCTAGAACAGTACCGAAGACCTACCGGCTATATGGGAACCGGGAAACTGATGTAACTCGGGTAGCTGGGTATTGAGGCATTGCCCGTCGTTCAGAGGGTAGGTTGAGAGCTCGAGGTGTAAATCAGCTGGCGGCACAGAGATGCGCGTGCAGGGACCTCTTGCTCGGGACGATGGGACCGGTTCAATATTTGGCTGACGGGTGAAAGGTAGTCACGTACGGCGTCCGTGATGGTTGTTGTAGGCAACATCGAGTACGGGCGTACGTGACGGGTTATTCGGGTAACCCTGCAGGTGTAAATCGATTATAATCGCCGTCCCTCGCGGTCAGTGAGTACCACTTGTTCACTGTACCGTGACGTAGAAAGAACAGGCTAGTTACATGTTAAAATGTTGCTGATTGAAAGCTGGATATTGATTGTTAATGATATGCTGTAGCTTAGAGCTAACTAAAGTTCTTTTCAACTTTGGGCAAAGTACATGAGAGAAATGCGTTTCTTGTTTGATTGCGGCTCTCTCATGTACCTTAGCGTAAGGTTTCCACAACCTGCTGCTAAAACTTGAAAGTAAGGTTCTACTAATTAGGCGAGTCCTTGCAAATGATTTTTACCTCATGCAACCCATTACCCTCATGTAGAAGTTCCATGTTTAGGTGAGACGGGTCAGACTTGCTGAGCCTTCGTGCTCACTGCTTGTGTTTGAAGCTTTTTGCAGGGTTCTATGAGGAAGGGACTCCCGAAGAGGAGACGGAACCCCAGGAGGGGAACCCCGTCGAGTGGGAGTCGTGCACGCCGCAGAGTTAGTGTGCGTGTGTGCTAGCAAGGACACGTTCGAGGGCTGAACGTGCACTTGATGCTTAGTCTACGCCCGCGAGTGTGGACTAAACTTATTTTGATGTAAACATGTTAATAACTTGTTTATGTAATAAAGCTTCCGCTTCCGCTTTGTACCTTTGACGTGTGTTATACGGTGCTGTGCAACGCAGCACCCCTCAGCGTGATCCTGGCTCGACAGGACCAGTGGGGTCGTGTCAGCATGTCAGCCCCACATTATAAAGACTGGAATTCTTACGTGCTACCCCCTGGGGTTCTCTGGAATTGAGAGCTAGCCCCGGAAACTTCAGATCTAGCCCCTGGAACTCCAGAAAATCATGTAAATTCATTTAAAAATCAGTTTTAGCCCCTGGACTTAATAAAAATTAGGAAAACACCTCTGATAAGTGTAGCTAGACCCCTGGAATTTTGAAAATAATATTATAGACCCTGTAATGGGGTGAGTTTACTTTTTAACCCTGTTTAGTATTTAATTTAGAAAATTGGATATGTAACTAGTGTTTAAAAATTAAAAAGTGGGACAAACATATTGTCAAAATTAAGTTAAAGACTTTCTCAATGTTTAGAAAATTTTGGAGTGAGATAAAAACATATTTTGGACAGAATTAAATCTGTTTCATCTATTATTCACATTTATTAGTATAGGGACACATTTTAAGTAAAGAATAGTTATAGAAAAATAGGGAAAATAATTATGAAATAGTCTACATCAGAAGCCAAGGTCAAAACATGTTATTAAATTATTTAGGACCAGAACCTATACTGTTTAGATGATGTGTATTACTGATTTCATAATAAAATACACAATTATGCATAGGAATATAAATCTGAAAATATAGCAACTAGTAAATGATAAATGGAGTTTCTAAAATACAAAGAATTCAGTTTAGGGTTGGTAGAAATTCTGAAGGCACATATGGAGAAGAAAAATACTTTTCATACATACTTGGTAGTGAAGAGGTGTAGTAGTTTAATATAAGAAATTTATTTAAAACTGAAACACACACATATAAGGGTGAATGAATTTCATAAATATGAATGTGTGGTTTGTATGAAGTAAGAAGTGTGAACTATGTCTTATGATTGTTGTTTTTCTTTTGCTATGTGTGATGGTATGAAGTAGAACTGCTCAAGAGCAAGTTATTCCTTTCCAAGATCAGGACTACCAATTTCAAGAGCAGCAAGAAGGAGGCAAGTGTCCTTGACCACTTTGATCCTATGCTAGGATGTGTAGATAGAATTATTTGCATTGTCAAGATAATTATGAAACCCATGCTAGGAAGTTTTCCTAGAATTGCATTACCTTGTTTCCTTGAAGCTTGGGTTGGAATTTATTTTGTCATGTCATTTATTTACATGCATTTGCTTAGCCATGCTTAGAATGGGATATTTGGGAAATGTGATCATCAGTTTATTTTACCATACTCTTGAATGAGATATTGGGAGTTATGTAGAGGTAGGGATCAAGGCAAGTTGGATGTTTTGGTTGTGTGCTGGGTGCACGAGACTTGGGTTTGTGTTTAGTACTTGCCTGGATCCTAAGGACCGGTTCATGGAGCATGTAACCTGGCTTTACAGTGCCAACCACATGCTGAGATGGGGCAGCTTGGCCAATTAATTAGGTGTATCCCCGGCGTAGTATGGGTGTGTTGGATGGTGCGGGGAGTAGGTGTCAGCTGGACTACCATATGAACCGCAAGGCTCAAGAGGGGGCCACTGCAGCGGGGTTGGAGCCTCTTGTATGCTGTTAGGGGTGAAACCTCAGTGGGCCCATGCTCGTCGGGAATCCCTTTGTAAAGGCTTCGTAGTGATCTCCTGGCTGCACACCTGGGAAGTGTGAATGTGGATCGTAGCCACTGGCATAATGGAGGTTTTTTTAGTCCACCCGGCAACGGGGGATGAAATCACTACTTGTGGGTACAGTGGTACAAACTCTGCAGAGTCAAAACTGTCTTGACAGCCGTGCTCACGGTTAAGAGCGGCCTGGACTTATTCATGATTAGAGGATTGATGGTTTTGGAAGTTAAGCGGGGAGCTTAACAATGGAAATGATGTTATGGTTATTAGATTATAATGATGGGATGGGAGATTGGGACCATTTCACCTGTGTAGTAATGAAGGTGCTTAATAAGCTAAGGTGATAGGTATTAATTGCGTAGTGCTTTAACCATAAGTTCAACCTATCCTTGTTCTAGCCATGCATGATATAATTTTCTCACACTTGCTGAGTACCATTGGTACTCAACCTTGCATATTTGTTGGTTTATATTGCTGCTCAGGTCAAGATAATGAGGTGGTGTATAATGACCAAGATTTTGGACCCGAGGAAGGATTTTAGGTTCATGAAGACCCCCAGGCAACGCCTGTGATGGAGCTCTAAAAGAATAATATTCCGCTGCTAGTTTATTTACTTGTGATGAAGCATTACTGTCCATTGAGACATTTGCAATGTAAGACTTATTTATATTCGACACCTGGCTTGTAATAAATGATGCTTCACTATTTGTCATCACATGTATGAGAAAATGATCCTGGCATACATGTGATATTCACTTGGTTGTTTCTTCGGAAAAACCGGGTGTGACAGAGGTGGTATCAGAGCCAAGGTTGCCCGTAGGAACGTGGACCTAGATAGAAATGGACGTATTTAAGGGCCCTATTTTCTTAAAAACTATTTTCCAAGGTGTGGGTGGAAAAGTGTTATTAAAGGAGTCATTTTCTTCATCTTACCCCAACTTTCATTCAAAATAGGATTTTTGTTTGAGAATTTATCTAACCTAATTTTAAATTCTTTTGTTTTAGATGGTTCGCATGGTTCGCACCGCTCGTAAGTCCACGGGAGGGAGAGTTCCCGTAGTTGCCCTTGCTGAAAGAGAGGAGAGTCGTCCAGTGACGTACCTTTCCTACGGATTGGCAGTAGGAGATTTGTTGCGCCGTCTTCGACGTATGCTCGAAGCCGCCGGCAATACGGGAAAGCTCATCATCCACTATAACTCCACCAGGACCATCCGTGAGAAGAGGGAAGAATGGAGTTCGGAGATGAGGATTATACACGAGAATCAGCTGCTTAAGATTCACCACTCTCCAGCTTGTCGAGCAACACAAGTTGACGCGGAGAAAGATGTCACCTGGGAGGCCATCACCTGCCAGAGTCACATCTATCGTTGCCACTTGGACAAAACTGAGTACATGTATGTCCTCCAATGTGAGAGTGGTACCACGGAGTACAAGTACCCACCGGTGCAGCAAGGGACTTCCCATGAGCACATGGACTTGTGCTTGGAGGATGCTGCTATGCTCAGCACTCGACTGCAGGAGTGTCAACAAGAGCTTCAGGATGTCCGAGACACCCTGAAGGAAACGGAGGCATTGCTGCGAGCTTGCTAAAGGCGAGAGAAAGAGGAGATGGGAATGAACTGTGTGTCACCGTGAATGATACATGGACTCCTGACTCCCCGGATCGCCGAGCAATCAGGCGTCGTCGCACTTCTCCACCAGCAGCCTCCCCACCCAAAGCAGAGTCAGAAGGTAGTCGAAATGAGGAGGAAGATCCCGAGGAGCCAGCTCAAGAGGACGAGTAGTGTAGAGTATTTCCCCTAGCTAGCAAGAGGTCGAGTAGTCGAGTCGTTACGTAGTTAATAGTGTGATAATGCTTGGTGTGTGACGTGAGTTGTGGAAGCCATGAGCAATTGTCCACAGCCTCGTCTTCAGATTGTTTTGCTTTGGTGTGTGAACCCACAGGAAATAATAGTGCATTTATTTGGTGTGAGATATAAACCCTCGTAAAATTTTAACAAAGCCTTAACATCTCAAAGTACCAACAAATGAAAGTAATAAGATGATACTAAATGGTATCAAATTAACATTTGTTGATTCTGCCAGATGGCCGGAAGAGGAAAAGGACGTGCTGCCAACCCCGCCAACAACAATGATGAGGCATGCAACCCTCATCTTTCTGGAGGCCAGGACAGGGGTGGTCGCCGTGAAGAATTTGATCCTCTCCACCAAATGCTGGAGAATCAAAATTAGCTCATCCAGAACTTGACTCAAGTGGTGGCCAACTTGCATCAAGTTCCACCTCCACAAGCTACACCACGCCAACCAAGGTTGAGTGAGTTTCTAGGAACTCAACCTCCAAAGTTTGCAAGTGCTGCTGAACCTCTGGAGGCAGATGATTGGCTGAAGACCATTGAAAGTAAGATGAGGATAATACAATGCCAAGGGTATGAGAGGGTGCTGTTTGCCTCTCATCAATTGCATGGACCTGCTGCTGATTGGTGGACCGCCTACGTGGCCGCCCATCATAACCCTGAGAACATCACTTGGGAGGAGTTCAAGCATAGCTTCCGCAACCACTACATCCCAAGAGGTGAACTCAAAAACAAGAGGAAAGAGTTTCTGGGACTGCAGCAGGGAAACATGACGGTGAGGGAATACCTCACTAAATTTACTCAACTATCCCGTTATGCCCCACGGGACATAGAGACTGATGAGCAGAAACAAGATTGTTTCGTGGAAGGACTTACCGCAGAGATGCAGTGTGCAATGTCCTCCAATGAGTATGAAAGCTTTCAAAAGATGGTGGACAGAGCATTTGTGGTGGAAAGGAAGCTAAAGGCCCTAGAAAATGAGAATAAGAGGAAGGCGGGGTGGTCACATCAGGCCTCAGGGAGCAACACCCGCCCACGTATGATGCAGCAACCTACGGGGCAGACGAACCGTGCTGCGGTACCCTATTCAGCACCAAGAGGGTACAACCCAAACTACAGGCCTCCCGCAGCACCAGCGCAGCCGCAACGTCAGTTTGTGCAGCAGCCTCGCCCCGCATATCCACCTCGACCAGCAGTACAAGGACCCCCAAACCAACCCCAAGACAACAAGGGCCAAGCATCTAAGATTGGGGTGCAATGTTTTAGCTGCGGTGAAGTGGGGCACTACGCCCACAAATGCCCAAAGAAGAAGCCCGCGCAGCCACAACAGCAGAATGTGATGCGAGGACGGGTGAACCATGTCACCATGGAGGAAGCACAAGAGGCACCCGACGTGGTAGTTGGTAAGTTTCCTGCCAATTTACACCTTGCAACTCTGTTGTTTGATTCTGGTGCTACCCACTCGTTCATTGCTCAAGGGTTTGTTAAGAAGTATGACCTAGCAACCACACAAATGAACCATATGCTAGCCGTAAACTCTCCAGGTGGAGAAATAAGGACAAGACAAGTGTGTCCCAAAGTGAGCCTAGACATTAATGGGGTAGTATTTACTGCTAACCTCATAGTGATAGATTCACAAGGGATAGATATTATTTTGGGTATGGATTGGTTGACCAAACATAAAAGAATCATCCATTGTTCGACCAGAACGATGGAATTAACTCACCCCAGTGGCACCAGAGTAAAGTTCATAACAATACACGAGCCTAGGAGGGACATCAAATTAAATCAAGTGGAGGCAAAAGTTGAGGAAATCAGGACTATCAGGGAATATCCAGATGTTTTTCCGGAGGAATTGCCAGGAATGCCTCCCGACCGTGACGTGGAATTCGCAATTGAGCTAGTACCGGGAACAGCCCCGATATACAAGAGACCTTATCGAATGGACTCCAAGCAGCTAGAAGAGCTCAAGGATCATTTGAGAGAATTGACGGAGAAGGGGTATATTCGCCCTAGTTTCTCACCATGGGGAGCTCCGGTGATATTTGTGCCCAAGAAAGACGGAACCCAAAGGTTATGCGTGGATTACCGTGCCTTGAATGAGGTAACCATCAAGAACAAGTACCCATTACCCCGCATTGAAGACTTGTTTGATCAGTTGAGGGGAGCTTGTGTGTTCTCGAAAATTGATCTCAGGTCGGGGTACCACCAACTCAAGATAAGGCAATCTGATATTCCCAAGACAGCTTTCGTATCTCGGTACGGACTGTATGAATACACTGTCATGCGTTTCGGGCTAACCAATGCCCCGGCATATTTCATGTACCTCATGAACAAGGTATTCATGGAATATCTGGACAAATTTGTGGTGGTTTTCATAGATGATATTCTCGTCTTCTCCAAAGATGAAGAAGAACATGAGAAACATCTAAGGTTGGTGTTACAGAGTCTGAGAGAACACCAACTATATGCCAAGTTGAGCAAGTGTGAGTTTTGGCTGAAGAGAGTTCCCTTTTTAGGACATATAATCTCGGAGGGAGGAATCTCCGTAGATCCCGCCAAAATCGAAGATATCCAGAAGTGGAAAACCCCTGAAAATGTCGGGGAAGTTCGAAGCTTTTTGGGATTGGCGGGATACTATCGACGGTTTATAGAGGGATTCTCCAAGATCTCGAGACCTCTCACCAAACTGTTGGAAAAGGGAATCACATTCACCTGGACGCCACAGTGCGAGACGAGCTTTCAGGAGCTAAAGAAGAGATTGACAACAGCCCCAGTGTTGGTTATGCCAGATATGCAGAAGAATTTCACAGTGTACTGCGATGCCTCTGGAAATGGGTTAGGATGTGTTCTCATGCAAGAAGGACATGTCGTGGCTTATGCGTCCCGGCAGCTTCGGAAGCACGAGAAGAACTATCCTACACATGACCTAGAACTAACCGCAGTGGTACACGCGTTGAAAATTTGGCGGCACTATTTGATGGGGAAGAGGACAGAGATATATACGGATCATAAGAGTTTGAAGTACATATTCGCACAGCCAGATCTCAACCTCAGACAAAGGAGATGGTTAGAGCTAATCAATGACTTTGATGTGGGCATCAACTATCATCCCGGGAAAGCAAACGTCGTGGCCGATGCTTTGAGTCGGAAAGTGCAGGTCAATAAGTTGAGCTTGAAGGACATGCCTGCAGAATTGAAGGACGAGGTTATAAGGCTCAATCTATGTCTAGTAAATAGTGGTGAAGCCATCGCCATGGAAGTGGACTCCACACTCGAGCGAGACATACGCGAGGGCCAAAAGAATGATGAGAAGATACAAGAGATCAGACAGCTTATCAAGGAAAATAAAGCTCCTGGTTTTAGAGCGGATGAACAAGGAACGGTGTGGCACGAGAAAAGAATCTGTGTGCCAGAAGTGAAGGAGATCCGTGAATTGATTTTAAAGGAGGCTCATGATTCTGACTATTCCATTCATCCTGGGAGTACGAAGATGTACCAGGACCTCAAAAGCAGGTATTGGTGGTATGGCATGAAGCGAGATGTCGCGGAACATGTTGCCCTATGTGACACATGTCAGTTGGTGAAAGCAGAACATCAACGACCCGCGGGATTATTGCAACCACTCAAAGTGCCTGAATGAAAGTGGGAAGAAATCAGCATGGATTTTGTCGTGGGATTGCCTAGGACCCAATCCGGGTATGATTCAATATGGGTCATTATTGATAGGCTAACCAAGGTAGCTCATTTCATCCCTGTGAAAGAAAGCTACAGCGGATCCAAGTTGGCAGAATTGTACATGTCAAGGATTGTGTGTTACCATGGAGTGCCAAAGAAGATAGTGTCGGACCGAGGGACACAGTTCACCTCGAGGTTTTGGCAAAAGTTGCATGAAACCATGGGAACCCATCTGAATTTCAGCTCTGCCTATCATCCCCAAACTGACGGGCAGACGGAGAGAACCAATCAGATCCTTGAAGATATGTTAAGGGCATGTGCACTCAAAAACAATAGGAGTTGGGACAAGAACTTACTGTATGCGGAGTTTTCCTATAACAACAGTTATCAAGCTAGTATGAAGATGTCACCGTTTGAAGCTTTGTATGGAAGGAAGTGCAGAACTCCCCTATTTTG
Organism: Neostapfia colusana; assembly: GCA_030760725.1. Taxonomy (NCBI): domain Eukaryota; kingdom Viridiplantae; phylum Streptophyta; class Magnoliopsida; order Poales; family Poaceae; genus Neostapfia; species Neostapfia colusana. The sequence continues at coordinate 37,131,008 of JASWHV010000001.1, read as the reverse complement.
GAACCAAACAGGAGAAAGTAAAGTGTTTGGTCCAGAAGTGCTACAAGAAGCCGAGGCGAAGGTGAGGGAGATTCGCAACAACTTGAGGATAGCACAAACACGCCAGAAGAGTTATGCTGATGTACGAAGAAGAGAGCTCGTTTTCAACGTGGGAGACTATGTTTATCTCAAGGTGTCCCCTATCAGAGGACTTCGTCGGTTCAAGGTGAAAGGGAAGTTGTCACCTCGATACATCGGACCCTTTCAAGTTTTGGAAAGAAAAGGCGAAGTGGCGTACCAACTAGAGTTACCGGTTCATCTATCGGATGTGCACGATGTATTCCATGTGTCACAACTCAAGAAATGCCTAAGGATGCCTGAGGAGGTTTTACCCATGAATGAAGTGGATGTAGCTGAAGATTTGTCTTATGCCGAACAACCATACAAGATTTTGGAGACAATGGAACGCCTCACCAGAAATAAAAGAATCCGGATGTGCAAGGTGCAGTGGAAGCATCACTCAGAAGAGGAAGCCACCTGGGAACAGGAAGATGAGCTCAAGGCACAATTTCCGGAATTGTTTTCTTAGAAACACCAATCTCGAGGACGAGATTTCTTTTAAGGGGGGTAGAGCTGTAACACCCCAAATTTTGATTCAAAACCCTAAACCATGTTCAGAGGGGAATTTAAAAATTTTTGGACGTGTTGCATGTTTTGCAAAAATTCAAATTCAAACTGGAATCCAAATTATACTCAAAACAGAAAAGAAATGGAAAAAGAAAAAGAGAAACGGAAAAAAACCGGCCAGTGGGCCGAAACCCGCCAGCCGGCCCAGTTTCCCCGCGCCAGCCCGCCCCCGCGCGCGCCGCGCTGTCTCTCACAGACAGGTGGGACCCACATGTCATCCCCAACCCTGAGCCCCCGCGCCCCCGGACTTTTCCCCCGAGCGCGCGCGATCTTAACCGATTGAAAACCGCATCCCTCAGTCGAATTCCGGTCCCAAAAGAATCCAACTCGATCACAACTGACCCACCGCCCTCCCCCGGCTATAAAAACCCCAGCCCCGATCGGTTTTTCCCACGCGATCGCCGATTTTTACTCCGGTGAGCACCGAGACTTCGCCGGTGAATTCTGGCCGATCTAAACTCGGAAACTCTGATCTAACTCGCTGGTTTTGATCCACCGCCTCCGGGGAGCTTTACAGGTGCAGAAAACTCGGAGACTTACGGTGTAAACACAGCGCCGACGAGTTTCGTCGTGGTTTTGCCTCGGACCTCGCCGCCGATCACTTTCCAGGACCCCCCGAGCTCGAGAAAACCCCCGAGGTGAGATCCCTGACCTCCCCTCTACCGATCTATGCCATAAGATCACAGTTTTAGGCAGAATTCTCGAGTATCCGAAACTTTCCGGCGAGATCGCCGCTTCCCGCCGCCGTGCGCCGCCGGCAGCGCCGCCCGCGCTCGATCAGAGCTACGTGGCCGCTTGTGCGCCGTTTATTTTAAATCGCACGGTAGGGTTTAAATCCCTGCGTACCGGTTCGATGTTATAATCTCAGCCGTCGGTTTAAAATCGGACGGTCCACGTCAGCCCCGCATTATAAAGACTGGAATTCTTACGTGCTACCCCCTGGGGTTCTCTGGAATTGAGAGCTAGCCCCGGAAACTTCAGATCTAGCCCCTGGAACTCCAGAAAATCATGTAAATTCATTTAAAAATCAGTTTTAGCCCCTGGACTTAATAAAAAATAGGAAAAAAACCTCTGATAGTGTAGCTAGACCCCTGGAAATTTTGAAAATAATATTATAGACCCTGTAATGGGGTGAGTTTACTTTTTAACCCTGTTTAGTATTTAATTTAGAAAATTGGATATGTAACTAGTGTTTAAAAATTAAAAAGTGGGACAAACATATTGTCAAAATTAAGTTAAAGACTTTCTCAATGTTTAGAAAATTTTGGAGTGAGATAAAAACATATTTTGGACAGAATTAAATCTGTTTCATCTATTATTCACATTTATTAGTATAGGGACACATTTTAAGTAAAGAATAGTTATAGAAAAATAGGGAAAATAATTATGAAATAGTCTACATCAGAAGCCAAGGTCAAAACATGTTATTAAATTATTTAGTACCAGAACCTATACTGTTTAGATGATGTGTATTACTGATTTCATAATAAAATACACAATTATGCATAGGAATATAAATCTGAAAATATAACAACTAGTAAATGATAAATGGAGTTTCTAAAATACAAATAATTCAGTTTAGGGTTGGTAGAAATTCTGAAGGCACATATGGAGAAGAAAAATACTTTTCATACATACTTGGTAGTGAAGAGGTGTAGTAGTTTAATATAAGAAATTTATTTAAAACTGAAACACACACATATAATGGTGAATGAATTTCATAAATATGAATGTGTGGTTTGTATGAAGTAAGAAGTGTGAACTATGTCTTATGATTGTTGTTTTTCTTTTGCTATGTGTGATGGTATGAAGTAGAACTGCTCAAGAGCAAGTTATTCCTTTCCAAGATCAGGACTACCAATTTCAAGAGCAGCAAGAAGGAGGCAAGTGTCCTTGACCACTTTGATCCTATGCTAGGATGTGTAGATAGAATTATTTGTATTGTCAAGATAATTATGAAACCCATGCTAGGAAGTTTCCCTAGAATTGCATTACCTTGTTTCCTTGAAGCTTGGGTTGGGATTTATTTTGTCATGTCATTTATTTACATGCATTTGCTTAGCCATTCTTAGAATGGGATATTTGGGAAATGTGATCATCAGTTTATTTTACCATACTCTTGAATGAGATATTGGGAGTTATGTAGAGGTAGGGATCAAGGCATGTTGGATGTTTTGGTTGTGTGCTGGGTGCACGAGACTTGGGTTTGTGTTTAGTACTTGCCTGGATCCTAAGGACCGGTTCATGGAGCATGTAACCCGGCTTTACAGTGCCAACCACATGCTGAGATGGGGCAGCTTGGCCAATTAATTAGGTGTATCCCCGGCGTAGTATGGGTGTGTCGGATGGTGCGGGGAGTAGGTGTCAGCTGGACTACCATATGAACCGCAAGGCTCAAGAGGGGGCCACTGCAGCGGGGTTGGAGCCTCTTGTATGCTGTTAGGGGTGAAACCTCAGTGGGCCCACGCTCGTCGGGAATCCCTTTGTAAAGGCTTCGTAGTGATCTCCTGGCTGCACACCTGGGAAGTGTGAATGTGGATCGTAGCCACTGGCATAATGGAGGTTCTTTTAGTCCACCCGGCAACGGGGGATGAAATCACTACTTGTGGGTACAGTGGTACAAACTCTGCAGAGTCAAAACTGTCTTGACAGCCGTGCTCACGGTTAAGAGCGGCCTGGACTTATTCATGATTAGAGGATTGATGGTTTTGGAAGTTAAGCGGGGAGCTTAACAATGGAAATGATGTTATGGTTATTAGATTATAATGATGGGATGGGAGATTGGGACCATTTCACCTGTGTAGTAATGTAGGTGCTTAATAAGCTAAGGTGATAGGTATTAATTGCGTAGTGCTTTAACCATGAGTTCAACCTATCCTTGTTCTAGCCATGCATGATATAATTTTCCCACACTTGCTGAGTACCATTGGTACTCAACCTTGCATATTTGTTGGTTTATATTGCTGCTCAGGTCAAGATAATGAGGTGGTGTATAATGACCAAGATTTTGGACCCGAGGAAGGATTTTAGGTTCATGAAGACCCACGGGCAACGCCTGTGATGGAGCTCTAAAAGAATAATATTCCGCTGCTAGTTTATTTACTTGTGATGAAGCATTAGTGTCCATTGAGACATTTGCAATGTAAGACTTATTTATATTCGACACCTGGCTTGTAATAAATGATGCTTCACTATTTGTCATCACATGTATGAGAAAATGATCCTGGCATACATGTGATATTCACTTGGTTGTTTCTTCGGAAAAACCGGGTGTGACAACCCCTTCTCCAATTACCAGATTTCAGTAAGACTTTTGAATTGAAATGTGATGCTAGTGGTATTGGATTAGAAGGTGTCTTGTTGCAAGAGGGGAAACCTATTGCTTATTTTAGCGAGAAACTGAATGGGACTAGTCTGAACTATTCCACTTATGATAAAGAATTATATGCACTAGTACGAACTTTAGAAACATGGCAACATTATTTATGGCCTAAAGAATTTGTTATATATTATGATCATGAATCTTTGAAGCACATTAAGACCCAAACTAATCTGAACCGTAGGCATGCCAAGTGGGTAGAATTCATTGAGTACTTTCCTTATGCCATCAAACACAAGAAAGGGAAAAATAATGTCATTGCGGATGCCTTATCTCGCCGTTACAATATGTTGTCCCAACTTGATTTTAAGATTTTTTGGCTTGGAAACAATTAAAGAACAATATGCTTTTGATGCTGATTTCAAAAATGTGCTGCTGCAATGTAAAGAAGGAAAAACATGGAACAAGTTTGTTCTCACTAATGGTTTTATGTTTCGAACTAATAAATTGTGCATTCCAGCTGGTTCTGTGTGTATCTTACTATTGCAGGAAGCACATGATGGAGGATTGATGGGACACTTTGGTGTCAAGAAGACGGAAGACATCTTAGCAAGCCATTTCTTTTGGCCAAAGATGAGGAGAGATGTGGAGCGGTTTGTTGCTCGTTACACCACCTGTCAAAAAGCTAAGTCCCGTCTTAATCCATATGGTTTATACATGTCTCTTCCTGTTCCTAATGCTCCATGGGAGGGTGTTTCTATGGATTTTGTTTTAGGATTGCCTAGAACAAAGAAGGGGAGGGATAGTATTTTTGTTGTTGTCGACAGATTTTCTAAAATGGCACATTTCATATCATGCCACAAAACTGATGATGCTACCCATATTGCTGATTTGTTCTTTCAAGAAGTTGTTCGTTTCCATGGGGTTCTAAACACTATTGTTTCAGATAGAGATGCCAAATTTCTTAGTCGAAAAACCTTATGGGCTAAGTTGGGGACAAAATTACTCTTTTCTACCACTTGTCACCCTCAAACTGATGGACAGACCGAAGTAGTGAACCGTAGTTTATCTACCATGCTAAGGGCTGTTCTGAAACATAACATCAAATTATGGGAAGAATGTTTGCCTCATATTGAATTTGCTTACAATCGTTCCCTGCATTCTACTACTAAATTGTGCCCTTTTCAGATTGTATATGGTTTTATTCCTCGTGCTCCCATTGATCTTTTGGCTCTGCCACCTTAAGAGAAATTGAATTTTGATGCTTCTCGCCGTGCTGAATTAATTTTTAAAATGCATGAGCAAACTAAAGCAAACATTGAGAGCATGAACGCTAAGTATCAACAAGCCGGTAGCAAGGGTAGGAAGCATGTTACTTTTGAACCTGGTGATTTGGTTTGGGTGCATTTGAGAAAGGATAGATTTCCTGATTTGAGAAAATCTAAATTACTACCTAGATCTGCAGGACCCTTCAAAGTGCTTCGAAAAATTAATGATAATGCATATGAAATTGAGTTGCCTGCACATTTTGGGGTTACTTCCTCTTTTAATATTGCAGATTTGAAACCATATATGGGCGAGGAAGACACATTTGAGTCGAGGACGACTCAATTGCAAGAAGGGGAGGATGATGCGGACATCGCTACCGTTGATACAACCACAGCACCAGCCCATTCACCACTCTCAGCTAATCAAGGTCCAATGACACGCGCTCGTGCACGTCAACTTAATTATCAGCTGCTTGGAAATTGATCCAGCTAGGAGGGATTAATGCAATAAAGGCTGCTCCACCCGAGAAGAAATCTTGAGGCTGGGGCCATATAATAAAGAGAGATTTAGACAAATAAGGAAAGGAATAAGGAAAATCTCGTCCAACTTTGCTGCTGGACGAAATTCCCTCTTTCTTCCCCCATTTAAAGATAGATGTGCTATAATAAGGAAAGAAATAGAGGAAATCATATCCTGCCTTGCTGTTGGATGGGTTTCCCTCTTTCTTTCCCTATTAAATGGTAGTCTATCACAGAAAAAGGAAGGGAATAAGGGAGATCACGTCCTACCTTTGTTGCTGGACGAATTTCCCTCTTCCCTCCCCTATTTAAGTAGTCCAAGAGCTCCTTGACAGAGCGGGTTTTTGTTTTCTGTAAGTTTAGCCATTGCTACTTCCTTGTAACGCAAGTGTCGACGAGACCTTCTGATTACTTGAATCAGAACCCCAACTTTTTCACACCCGTGAGTGTTTGCTTGTTATCTTGTTCTTGCTTGTTCTTCGATTGCTTGCAGGTTCAAGGCTGTTCTTGGCATGGCAAGTACAGCAACAACAGGAGCCGGTGTAACTATCGCTAAGGCGCAGCAGCCTTGTGGTTGTTGTAGTCAGGTAGCACAACGTCGACCTCCACCCAAATCGTAGTTACCAGGAGACGGTGTAACTGTCGCTCAAGGCGCCACACCATTCTGGTTGTAGTAGTCGGGCAGCCAACGTCGGCCTCCACCAAATTCATTCATTACCAACATCTCTCATCGAAAGATAGGGCATCCCCCGTACCCGTTGGATTCATCAAGGAGCGCCTCTATGACATCAAGTGACGCACGCCTCGAGTCGAGCTCTTTCCTGACCTCCTCAGTCCGCTCCTTCAAGAGGCGCCCCGAGGTGAGGAGGCGATCCCTCTCTACTGCCTGCCCCTCCCGCTCTCGACTGAGCGCAGCCAGAACCTGCCGAACGCTCGTCTGGGTGAGCTCAAGAGCGTCTGCCAGGGGTAGCGGGGCGGCAGAGGCCGAAGCCGCGCCCCCGACTTCCTCCATCACGTCGTCTTCAAGAGAGGTCGACGCTCCGGCAACCGGGATAAGGCGCTGATCAGGAGAAGGCGGCACTGGGGCAGGCTCGCTCCCGGAGAACCCCGGTTCGCTGCCCACCGTAGGGCCCGTGGCAGCTTCTCCCGCTTCGACAACAGGAGGCGGGACACCGCCAGCCGGTCCCGCCGAATCTTCAGCGACAGCCGGCTCCCGAGCCGGTGAAGGGGGATGAATGGGGGGTGTCGCCACTGCCGCAGGAGCCGGGCCAACCGGTGCAGAAGGAACCTGCCCCCGCTTCGGGGCCGCTGCGACCATTTCGGCTTCCGGGCGCTGCGGCGCAGATCCCCCGTCAGTCGGGGATGGCTGGGAAATGGAAACGTTGCCGGCACTCGAGGGGTCCCTGCAAACATGGGAGACTCCCGAGTTAAGTAAAGAAGAAGACAATACAGGCTCTGGAACCCGGTAGACGTCACTTACCGAGGGACATGAGCACTCCAACGGGCTCTGAACCTTGGCTTCCGAGCGAGGTAGGTCCACTAGAGCCCGCCGTCGCCGCCGAGGGCTGCCCTGCAGTCGCCCGGACTGGCGGAGCAGAGGACGTTCCTGAAGCCCCCCTGGGCGCTGATCCAGCTCCCGGGGTCCGGGGCGCCTGAGCCCTAGACTCGCCCCTGGGCATCGCCGCACCAGCACTACCCCTCGGGGATCCACCCTCTGAGGAAGGAGGACGCGACGTCCGGGGACCTTCAGGTCGTCGCCGGTCAAGAGGAGTCCCATCGGGATGATGGGCCCGAGGCCTCTTGGAGTCGCCACCGGACAGGGCACCGTCTCCAGATGCAGGACGCGCAGGCGCCCTGGATCCCTGACTTGGCGCAAATGCCGCCGCCATAGGAGACCGGGTGCGTTTCTTCTCCGAAGGCAAGTTGGAAGCCATGGCAAAGAAAGTTCAAGGACAGGGAAGACAAGGGCGCAAGAGCTCAAAGAAGATGCAAGCACTGGGAAGTGCGAAGGGAAGCCGCGATGCGGGTAAGATCCCCATTTAAACTTTCCAGGCGCGATTCAAAGCGATTCGAAACTCTTCGAATACGCCGCTTGGACAACCGCTTCAGCTCCAAGACCAAGCGTTGATGACAAGTGGACCCAAGCCATCCGGCTGAAGCAGTGGGCCAAGAAGTCAGTCTCCCAAGGAGACGAGCCGGCAAGACGCTTTGGCGGTTCCCGAAAAGGCGCTGCGACGTGCAGAAGTGGCAGCCTTGGGAACCGCCACAGTAAAAGCAGCCATCAAGTGGGGCTCACGCTCCCACGATCCTGCGACTGTTCGTGCTCCGGCAACGGTCAATGCGGGTCTTCAAGAAGGTGCGCAGAGTAGAAGAGACGGGTGCCCCACCTCGGGCTCGCTATCTCCCCCGAGATGGGCCCGGGGGCCACTGTCGGTACCCTCAATATGGGGTACCCCCACGCACAGGGGAAACTGCCTAAGGACCTCGCCCTTCTCCGCAGGGAGAGCTCTGAAGGCGCCATGTGTCCAGCGGGGCCGGACCTCCCTCTCCTCAGAGGAGAGCTCCGGGCCCGCCACGTGGCTAACTGAGCCGGACCTCCCCCCTCCGCGGGGAGAGCTCCGGAGGCTCCACGTGTCCAGCGGTGGCCAGACCTCCCACTCCTCAGAGGAGAGCTCCGGGCCCGCCACGTGGCCAGCAGAGCCGGACCTCCCCCCTCCGTGGGGAGAGCTCCGAAGGCTCCACGTGTCCCGCGGGGCTGGACCTCCCTTTCCTCATAGGAGAGCTCCTGACCCGCCACGTGGCCAGCTGAGCAGCTCTGCCTGCCCCGCGCAGTAGGCAGCAGGAGTAAAGACGCGCCATACCTTGCCCGTACAAGGTATTCAAGACCCGCTCCTTCCCAAGGCGCGGAGACGCGGAGCACGCCTCTGTCAGGTGCCGTTGCACCCAGTCACATCGCAGACTGGCGCGCCACGTCAGAGCCTGCCCGCCAATAAACACAGCGACAAGACATCCCCTGCCGCCCCTGCCAACCACAACGACTAGCTTGCGGCATGGGAAGGGTGGCAGAACAAAGACTCGGAAGCCCTCACTAGAGACAACTACCGGCGTAACTGCAGATACGGTAGATGGCAGGCAATCTCCCTGGGACCACCTGTCGGGTCCCGGTCCCACCTTGTAAGCCACCCGAGCCTGCCGACTATCATATCCTCGGAGTCCTGAGCTTGAGGATGAGTTATGCCTAGGGTGTGAGTTGCTGGAGTGCGAACCCAGGGTGCGAATGGCTAGAGTGCAAACCCTTGCTAACGTCGCCTACCCGAGCCTTTTATAGCCCAAGGCTCGTGTGGCTTACAAGGGGGGCCCGGGACCCGACAGGTGGTCCTGGGGAGATTGCCTGCCGACTATCATATCCGCAGTTACGTCGGTAGTTGTCTCTGGCAAAGGCTTCTGAGTCTTCGTCTTGCCGCCCTACCCATGCCGCATGCTAGTCGTAGTGGTTGATGACGGCGGGTGCGGCAGGGGATGTCTTGTCGTGTGTTTATTGGCTAGCAGGTTATGACACCACGCGCCAGTCTGTGATGCGACTGGGCGCAACGGCACCTGACAGAGGCGTGCTCCGCGTCTCCGCGTCTTGGGAAGGCGCGGGCCTTGAATACCTTGTACGGGCAAGGTATGGGGCGTCTTTACGTCCGCTGCCTACCGCCCGGGGGCAGGCAGCGCTGTTCTGCTGGACACGTGGCGGGCCCGGAGCTCTCCTCTGAGGAGAGGGAGGTCTGGCCCCGCAGGACACGTGGGGCCTTCGGACCTCTCCCCGCGGAGGGGGAGGTCCGGCTTCTGTCGGCCACGTGGCGGGCCCGGAGCTCTCCTCTGAGGAGATGGAGGTCCGGCCCCGCTGGACACGTGGCGCCTTCGGACCTCTCCCCCGCGGAGGGGGAGGTCCGGCTTCTGTCGGCCACGTGGCGAGCCCGGAGCTCTCCTCTGAGGAGAGGGAGGTCCGGCCCTGCTGGACACGTGGCGCCTTCGGAGCTCTCCCTGCGGAGAAGGGCGAGATCCTCAGGCATTTTCCCCCTGTGCGCGGGGGTACCCCATATCGTGGGTACCGACAGTGGCCCCCGGGCCCATCTCGGGGGAGATAGCGAGCCTGAGGTGGGACCTCCATCTCTTTCGATCCGCGCACTTTCTCTAAGTCCCGTATTGACCGCTGCCGGAGCACGAACAGTCGCGGGATCGTGGGAGCGTGCGCCCACTTGATGGTTGCTTTTACTGCGGCGGTTCCCAAGGCTGCCATTCCTGTACGTCGCAGCGCTTTCTTCCGGAACCGCCGAAGCGACTTGCCGGCTTGTCTTCTGGGGAGACTGACTCCTTGACCCACCGCTTCAGTTAGGCGGCTTGGGTCCACTTGTCATCGGCGCCCGGTCTCGGAGCCAATGCGGTCGCCGATGCGATGTATTCGAAGATTTTCGAATCACCTCGAATCGTTCCTGGAAAGTTTTAAAAGGGGATCTCACCCGCATCGCGGCTTCCCTTCGCATTTCCTAGCGCTCGTTCTTCCCTTGAACTCCTGTACCTCGGCTTTCCTGTCCTTGTGCTCTCTTTCGCCATGGCTTTCAACTTGCTCCCGACGCACCTCGTTCGTTCCTCCGAGCTTGGGCCAGTGCGCAGGCTGCTGGGCTGGCGCACGGAAGAACAGAAACGCCGGCTTCGCCGGGGATCTCTCCCCATGATCCTGGAAAAGGGGGAGATGATCTTCTTCACAGCTTATGCTCTGGCGGGGTTCGTCCCGCCAATTTCTTCCTTCTTTGTCACACTGCTGGAGACATATGGGCTCCAGCTCCACCATCTCTCCCCCAACTCCTTCGCAATGGCTGCTGTCTTCGTCCACTTCTGCGAGATGTTTGTGGGGGTGCACGCTTCTGTGACGCTCTTCCGCTACTTCTTTGTGTTGCGGACGACTGGGCGCGGCTCGAAGACCCAGATGGGGGCATACTACTTCCAGCATCGCTGCAAGGACCCAAAGGTCTCTGGGTACCTTCTGCCCTTCAGCGCATCAAGGTGGGAAAACTGGAGGGAGAGCTGGGTGGTAGTGCAGACCGACGAGCACGATCGCCTACAACTCCCGACCACCAGCCCAACCACCGATCGTCGCTTCTGGGAGGAGATCCCTGAGCTGGAGCAGGGGTACACCCCGGTCTTGGAGCGGATCCGGTTCTTGGCCAACGAGGGGCTGACGTCGTTAATGGTGCTGATGGACTTCATATCACGTCGTGTTGCGCCCTTGCAGCAGCGCAGTCGCCCAGCGTGGTACTATACTGGCGAGCAGGACTGTACCAGGCTGGAGAGGGGCCCCGGCTCTGACCCTTCCGACGAGGACCTGTACGAGATGGTGGGCAAGGTGAGCGGCGACTACATTCCCAGTGGCAACCCCGCCCTTCCACCCTCTGCCACCCCCCTCTTCTTGGAGCCACAGAGGAGGTCAGAGCTCTTGCGGAAGATGCCGAACCTTGACGACATCGGGATCTCCGTCCGGCAGGTCGGGGATGCCTTCCGGGGTATTACGATTCCAGGAACCGAGTGCTCCGGATCAGGGCATGAGGCGTCTGCTGCTGCCCAATCCTTCCCAAGAGCCGATGGAACTCAAGCCGCCGACAAGGGGAAGGGGAAGGAGCCGGCCCCCGGGCATCCAGAGAAGAAACGCACCCGGTCTCCTCCGAGGGCGCCGCCTGCGCCGAGTCAGGGTGCCGGAGCACCCTTGTACCCATCTCCCGGGGGTGCTGGTCCATCAGGTGGCGACCCGAAGAGGCCCCGGGTGTCCCTCCCCAGCGGGTCTCTCCCCGGACAGCGGCAGTCCGAAGTAACCCAAGCACCTCGTCATCCTCCCTCAAGCGGAGAGGCTTCTAGGATGGATGCTGGTGGGGCAACGCCGGCGAGTATGCCGGGGATCCAGGCGTCACGTCCCGGGACGATTCCAACCGCCGGTCCTGGCGGTTCAATTACAGCCCAGAGGCCAGTGCTGCAAGCCCGTTGGAGCACTCATGTCGCCCAGTAAGTGTTGCTCCTTCTGGCTTGTAGGAGCAGCGTTCTCGTCTCCTCTCTTAGCCTGAGAGCTTTCTTTTCTTGCAGGGACTGACCAGCTGCCAGGGGCGGGCCTCTTACCCGACCGCCTTCAACCGACGGAGGCTCCGCGCCTCATCGCCTGGGAACCGTGGTGGCTCCCACGGTCCCCAAATCGACGGGGGCTTCCTCTGTGCCGGCGAGTTCACCCTCCGCGGCGGCCGCATCCGCTCCTATCCGCCCTCCTTCACCAGCCCAGAAACCCGGTCCTGAGACTGGGAGGGCCGCTGTAGGTGCGCCTGCTGGCCCCCTGGCTTCCTTAGGACAGCGCCCTGCTCTGGTTGCTGAGGTACCGGCGCCTCCGCCGGTCTTAGACTCAACGGGGGGGGGGGGGGGGGGGTCAGGGGCGTGACTCCTGTCCCTTCTGTCCCGGCGCCCCTGTGGGATGCCCTGGGGCATGTCCAGACCAGCGCCCGGCAGCTCCAGTCCGCCTTCGAGCAGGAGCAGGGGGCGCTGGCCGGCGAGAGGGAACGCCTTCTCAGCTGGCAGCAGCGGGCCCAGGAGGCTAAGGCGGACCTTGACTCGAGGCAGTCAAGGCTTGAGGCCATGAGTGCTCTGCTTGACACTCAGCAGAAGGCCATTAGCCGCTTGGAGTCAGAGACCTGGCGGCTCCATGCCTCCTACCGCGAGGCCCTGGCTCATGTTGAAGCCAAAGCCGAGGAGCGTTCCGCCGCCGCGGAGGAGTTGCGGCTGTAGGTAGCTCATCGAGAGTGCGCCATTGCCGATCAGGAACGCGCCGCAGCGGCCGAGGAGGAGAAGACCACCGCCCGTCTGAGAGCCAAAGTGGGGGAGCTAAGGGCTCGGACCGAGGAGCTGGAGCTCCGTGAGTCGGCTGTTGCCGCGAGGGAGGAGCAGTTCTCCCAGGAGCGCCAGGCAGCGAAGGATCGCGAGCTGGCGGCTCACCAAGAGGTAGAGAAGCTCCAGTCCTTGCGGTCTGCCGAGGCCCAGGCAGTCTGGGGCTTTATTGTCAAGGCGGGGTCCGCCTTGGCTCCTCTTGGTTTCAGCCCTGTGCGGATGGAGGCTCCGGCCTGGCAGATGTCCGAAGCGATCCCGGCACTTGAGTCCATCGGTGACAAGCTGGATCGGCTCGAAGCGGTGATTGCTGACGAGCTTGAAGTGGAAGGTCGGTGTCTTGCGAAGGAGGTCGCTATGCACGTATTGGCGTGCTTCCGGAGCCAAGACCCTTCCTTTTCTCTGGGGCCAGTCCGTCTAGGACCCATTGCCGAGCGGGAGGAAGCTGCCAGGGCCGAGGTCGAGGACGTGGCTGCCCTCGTGGCCTCTAGGTTTCATCGGGAGTCCGGGGACTCTTAGGCATCTGCCCCCGTGGCCACAAGGCCCTGTACTTCTTTTTTTTTATTTTTGTTGAGTCTGTAGCCCAGCTCATGGAGCTTTGTATGAACAGACTCCTGTTTCCTTCTGTGTCTGCATGTCCTAGTCTTCTTCCTGGTTTTTCCTGGCCGAGTCCTTAGCTCCGCAAGGTACTCGGAGGCCTTGACCAATCTCGAAGCTCTGCATAGACACCTGTCGGTACCTGAGATATGGGGTACCCCCACGCACAGGGTAAAATGCCTAAGGTACTCGCACTTCTCCGCAGGGAGAGCTCCGAAGGCGCCACGCGTCCGGCGGGGCCGGACCTCCCTCTCCTCAGAGGAGAGCTCCGGGCCCGCCACGTGGCATACAGAAGCCGGACCTCCCCCTCCGCGGGAGAGAGGTCCGAAGACGCCACGCGTCCAGCGGGGCCGGACCTCCCTCTCCGCAGAGGAGAGCTCCGGGCCCGCCACGTGGCATACAGAAGCTGGACCTCCCCCTCCGCGGGGAGAGGTCCGGAGGCTCCACGTGCCCCGCAGGCCGGACCCTTCCCGCCTCAGAGAAGGGCTCCGGACCCGCCACGTGGCCAGAAGAACGGTGCCGCCTGCTCCCGAGCGGTAGGCAGCGGGCGTAAAGGCGCCCCACACCTTGCCCGTACAAGGTATTCAAGACCCGCGTCTTCCCAAGACGCGGAAACGCGGAGCATGCGTCTGTCAGGTGCCGTTGCGCCCAGTCGCATCACAGACTGGCGCGCGGTGTCAGAACCTGCCAGCTAATAAACGCTGCGACAAGACATCCCATGCCGCCTGCGCCGTCATCAACCACTACGACTAGCGTGCGGCATGGGCAGGGCGGCAAGATGAAGACTCAGAAGCCTTCAACCAGAGGCAGCGACCGGCGTAACTACAGATACGGTAGATAATAGACAATCTTCCCGGGACCACCTGTCGGGTCCCGGCTCCCCTTGTAAGCCACCCGAGTCTTGGACTATAAAAGGCTCGGGTAGGCGTCGATAGCAAGGGTTTGCATTTTGCAACTCATACGTTAGCCATACACTCTCGAGCTGTAACTCACCCCCAAGCTCGGGCCCCCGGCCCTGAGCAGCAAGCAATACAGCGAGCTCCATAGCTCGCCGTGGACGTAGGGTTTTACGCTCCGGCGGCCTGAACCACGTAAAACTCCCCGTGTCAAGCTCTCACTAACTCGTCCATCTGCGCAAGCTCTCCGCTAGGAACTAGCCCCTCCGAAAAAAGAACCTCCACGGGCTGCCCAGTGCAGGCCCGGGGGAAGTGTCGACCGAACACTTCGACAACACCTTCTCCGGGTCCTTACTGTATATTAAGGGCCCCGGAGGTCTCCAGGACCCACCTCACGAGAATGGGGGGGGGGGGTCCGGGCCTGCTGGCCACGTGGCGGGCCCGGAGCTCCCCTCTGAGGGGAGGTCCGGTCTTGCGGGGCACGTGGAGCCCTCGGACCTCTCCCCGCGGAGGGGGGAGGTCCGGCTCCTGTAGGCCACGTGGCGGGCCCAGAGCTCCCCCTCCAGGAGGTGGATGGTCTGGCCCTGCTGGACACGTGGGACCTTCGGGCCTCACCCCTGCGGAAGCGGTGAGGTCTAGGTTCTTTGATCTTACCTTGGGGTTTCGGTCTTGCGCGATCCCGTAGCGGCCCCCTGGTAGGTGCGTTCCACTGGATGGATGTGCCTACCATACTCCTGCGGGGAGCTGAGGCCGAGAGACCCTGCACACAAGTAAGGGAAATGTAATTCTCCTTGGGGGCTCTCTATCTCATAGTCTTATTTGGCTTACGGTCCCCGTCCACTTATACGGTGCTTGGGGACTATCGTGCGCGAAGTGCCGGGGTCTCGGGGCCCCCCTGGCTATCGGCCGGTACCTCCAACGCAGCCGCCTTTGGTAGGGCAGCAAATGCCGACTAAAGATGAGAATGAGAAGGGGGAGCTGAGCGCATGGTAAGCACGCGCTAGTAGTGCAGTCATAAAAATTTAATAAGTAAATTAAATGAGCACCAAAGAAGAGCAACGTAGGACAGGTTTCTTTTCATATAAATTTCCATAGGAGGAAGGCAGGCTAAGTATGGAGGCCACGACCCGCCTCAAGGGAAGCAAGACTCTACGCGCTTGGGGTCGGAACCAGGCGAAGCTGAACGTAGTCCTGGACCGTCCCCTGAGGCTTAGCTGCTCCGAGCACTGTTCCTGGACTTTTATGGAATTTATTATAAAAAGAAGAGTCTGTCCTATTGTTGCTCTAGGGGTAGAACTTACGGAGGTGTTCTGTGTTCTGAGGGTTCGGGAGCGGGTCCCCATCCTTGGTTCTGGGGAATGGTCCCAGGTCCCAGGATGTCCAGCCCCCGTACGGCAAATGGCCATGTGGGCTAGATCGTCTGTACCGTCCAAGCCGGTGTATGGATCTGCTTGGCGTGGAACAGGCACGCCTTGCAGTTCTCGACCAGCTTGACGCCATCCTGGAGTATTGTCGGCTAGTAAAAGCCATGCCGGAAGGCTTTACCGACAAGCGTGCGTGAGGAAGAGTGACTCCCACATTCACCTCCATGGATCTCATCGAGCAAGTCGCAGCCTTCCCCCTGGGTTATGCACTGCAATAGGATGTGGTTGGCGCCACATCGGTAGAGATCCCTGTCGAAGTGTTCAGTCGACACTTCCCCCGGGCCTGCACTGGGCAGCCCGCGGAGGTTCTTTTTTTCGGTGGGGCTAGTCCCTTGCGGAGAGCTTGAGCGTATGGACGAGTTAGTAAGAGCTTGACACGGCGAGTTTTACGTGGTTCAGGCCGCCGGAGCATAAAACCCTACGTCCACGGCGAGCTATGGAGCTCGCTGTATTGCTTGCTGCTCAGAACCGGAGTCCTGAGCTTGAGGATGAGTTACAGCTTGGGGGTGAATGGCTAGCGTATGAGTTGCGGGAGTGCGAACCCAGGGGTGCGAATGTCTAGAGTGCGAACCCTTGCTAACGTTGCCTACCCGAGCCTTTTATAGTCCAAGGCTCGAGTGGCTTACAAGGGGGGCCCGGGACCCAACAGGTGGCCCCGGGGTGATTTCCTACCAGCTATTATGTCTTGACGCTGGCGTCGAAGTCCTCGTCCTGCCGCCCTACCCATGCCGCAGGCTAAGTGAAGCGTGTAGTCATTGGCGATGGCAGGGGCGGCAGGGCATGTCTTGTCCGGTCTTGTCACTGCCTTCAATGGCCTGCAGCTTCAGACACTGTACGTCTGTCCTGACTGTGACTGGTCACAGCGCCTCCTGACAGGCGTGCGCTGCGCCCCTTCTTCTCGGGAAGGTGCGGGTCTTGAATGCTTTGTACGGTAAAGGCATGGCTCGCCTTTAATCCCGCTGCCTACCGCGCTGGTCGGCAGCACTGTTCTGCTGGCCACGTGTCGAACCCGGAGCTCTCCTCTGAGGAGGGGGGGAGCTCCGGCTCCACTGGACACGTGGAGCCTTCAGAGCTCAACCCCGCGGAGGGGGCGAGGTCCGGTCTTCCGGGCCACGTGGCAGGCTCGGAGCTATCCTTTGAGGAGAGGAGAGCCCCGGCCCTGCCGGACATGTGGTGCCTTCGGAGCTTGCCCTTGCGGAGGGGGCGAGGTCCGGCCTCCTGGTCCACGCAGCAGGCCCGGAGCTATCCTCCGTGGGGAGGGGAGCTCCGGCCCTGCTGGACACGTGGCGCCTTCAAACCTCGCCCCTGCAGAGGGAGCGAGGTCCTTAGGAAGTTTTACCCTGTGCGCGGGGGTACCCGGTATTGAGGGTACCGACAGTGGCCCCGGGCTCACCTCGGGGGAGGCAACGAGCCCGAGGTGAGGCCTTATCCTTCCCGCGCACTTTCTTGTCTTGAGTACTCCCTGTGCTGGCAGGGTCTTGACGGCTTCGGAGTTCAGCCTCTGAGGAGTGGGTGAAGCCTGGCATCGGAGCTCAGCCCTTGTGAAAGGGGGAGGTCCGGCTTCGGAGCTCGCCTCTGAGAAGAGGGGTGGTCCAGGAAGTCATCGGAGCTCAGGCCCACGAAGGGCGTGAGGTCCAGCATCAGGGCTCGCCTCTGAAAGGAGGGCGAGGGCTGGCGTCGGAGCTCGGCCCAGCTGTGGGGGTGGAGGTACGGAAGTCATCGGAGCTCAGGCCAGCGAAGGGTGTGAGGTCCGGCATCAGCGCTCGCCTCTGAAAGGAGGGCGAGGGCTGGCCTCGGAGCTCGGCCCAGCTGCGGGGGCGGAGGTCCGGAAGTCATTGGAGCTCAGGCCAGCGAAGGGCGTGAGGTCCGGAGGTCATCGGAGCTCAGGCCAGCGAAGGGCGTGAAGTCCGGCATCAGCGCTCGCCTCTGAAAGGAGGGTGAGGGCTGGCCTCGGAGCTCGGCCCAGCTGCGGGGGTGGAGGTCCAGAAGTCATCGGAGCTCAGGCCAGCAAAGGGCGTGAGGTCCGGCATCAGCGCTCACCTCTGAAAGGAGGGCGAGGGCTGGCCTTGGAGCTCGGCCCAGCTGTGGGGGCGGAGTCCAGAAGTCATCAGAGCTCAGGCCAACGAAGGCGTGAGGTACGGCATCAGCGCTCGCCTCTGAAAGGAGGGCGAGGGCGGGCCTCAGAGCTCGGCCTGGCTGTGGAGGCGGAGGTCCAGAAGTCATCGGAGCTCAGGCCAACGAAGGGCGTGAGGTCCAGCATCAGCGCTCGCCTCTGAAAGGAGGGCGAGGGCTGGCCTCGGAGCTCGGCCTGGCTGTGAAGGCGGAGTCCAGAAGTCATCGGAGCTCAGGCCAACGAAGGGCATGAGGTCCGGCATCAGCGCTCGCCTCTGAAAGGAGGGCGAGGGCTGGCCTCGGAGCTCAGCCTGGCTGTGGAGGCGGAGTCCGGAAGTCATTGGAGCTCAGGCCAACGAAGGGCGTGAGGTCCGGCATCAGCGCTCGCCTCTGAAAGGAGGGCGAGGGCTGGACTCGGAGCTCGGCCTGGCTGTGGAGGCGGAGTCCGGAAGTCATCGGAGCTCAGGCCAACGAAGGGCGTGAGGTCCGGCATCAGTGCTCACCTCTAAAAGGAGGGCGAGGGCTGGCATCGGAACTCGGCCCAGCTGTGGAGGCGGAGTCCGGTACTGCTCAGAGGTCCCCCCTTTCCTGTCCCTTAGTCTCATTTGGCTTACTGTCCCAGGCCAGAATACGGGACTTGGGTAATCCAGTGCACTTGGTCCCGGAGGTCTGGCCCCAGCCCCAGTCAGGGTGTAACCGTCCGGCCCCCTGGTACTCAGACCGTAGCGCTGGGGGGCAGAGTGCGCATGCTTTGGGTGCAAGACCGGGCAAAGCAAGGCTCCTGACCCCCGGTCTAGCGTAGGTTTTTTCTCGGAGGAGACCAACTGGCGGTACAGTACCCTTACAGGGGGAGATCCAAAAGGCCACCGGGCCTCTGACAGGTACCCCAAGCATTACCGTCTTTGGCAGGACGGCAAATATCGACTATGCATGAGAGCAGGAAAGAGGAACTGTCGGTACCTGAGATATGGGGTACCTCCGCGCACAGGGTAAAATGCCTAAGGTGCTCGCCTGTCGGTACCTGAGATATGGGGTACCCCCGCGCACAGGGTAAAATGCCTAAGGTGCTCGCCCTTCTCCGCAGGGAGAGCTCCGAAGGCGCCACGCGTCTGGCGGGGCCGGACCTCCCTCTCCTCAGAGGAGAGCTCCGGGCCTGCCACATGGCATACAGAAGCCGGACCTCCCCCTCCGCGAGAGAGAGCTCCGAAGGCGCCACGCGTCTGGCGGGGCCGGACCTCCCTCTCCTCAGAGGAGAGCTCCGGGCCCGCCACGTGGCATACAGAAGCCGGACCTCCCCCTCCGCGGGAGAGGTCCGAAGACGCCACGCGTCCAGCGAGGCCGGACCTCCCTCTCCTCAGAGGTGAGCTCCGGGCCCGCCACGTGGCATGCAGAAGCCGGACCTCCCCCTCCGCGGGAGAGAGGTCCGAAGGCGCCACGCGTCCAGCGGGGCCGGACCTCCCTCTCCTCAGAGAGGAGCCCCGGACCTGCCACGTGGCTGGAGGAACGGTGCTGCCTGCCCCTGGGCAGTAGGCAGCGGGCGTAAAGGCGCCCCTCACCTTGCCCGTACAAGGAATTCAAGGCCCGCGTCTTCCCAAGACGCGGAAACGCGGAGCACGCGCCTGTCAGGTGCCGTTGCGTCCAGTCGCATCACAGACTGGCGCGCGGTGTCAGAACCTGACAGGTAATAAACGCCGCGACAAGACATCCCATGCCGCCTGCGCCGTCATCAACCACTACGACTAGCGCACGGCATGGGCAGGGCGGCAAAAGGAAGACTCAGAAGCCTTCGACCAGAGGCAACCACCGGCATAACTACAGATACGAAAGATAATAGACAATCTTCCCGGGACCACCTGTCGGGTCCCGGCTTCCCTTGTAAGCCGCCCGAGCCTTGGACTATAAAAGGCTCGGGTAGGCGTCGATAGCAAGGGTTCGCATTCTGCAACTCATACGCTAGCCATACACTCTCAAGCTGCAACTCACCCCCAAGCTCAGGCCCCCGGCCCTGAGCAGCAAGCAATACAGCGAGCTCCATAGCTCGCCGTGGACGTAGGGTTTTACGCTCCGGCGGCCTGAACCACGTAAAACTTCCCATGTCAAGCTCTCACTAACTCATCCATCCACGCAAGCTCTCCGCTAGGAACTAGCCCCTCCGAAAAAAGAACCTCCACGGGCTGCCCAGCGCAGGCCCGGGGGAAGTGTCGATCGCACACTTCGACATTTGGCGCGCCAGGTAGGGGGCTTTTCCCCTAGCGCGACGTGTTTCCGCCAACGAAGATGACCAAGCTCCCTTCGGCGGCAAGCTCACCTCCCCCGCCTCCGCGGCAAGCCGCGGATAGGGGGGAGTACAAGCCAACACACTCAGGACGGAGTGTGTCAGTACAAGCTGGGAGCCAGCAACCGGCTCTGGCAGCGCAGACCCCGGCAATGCAGGCTCCAACCAGCGTCATATCTCCAGTAGCGCCGGGCGTACCCGGAAGGGGCGCGCTAGCTGCAGCAAGAGCGCTACTGCACAATCCGCCCGCTGGAGACGCGCCTCAGGCAGCGACCCAGCGGTGGATTCTCGAGGTAGACCGTCTTGTCGTCGCTGCCGCAAGCCCGTGACTCCGGCGGAGACGACACTCTAACCATCCGGCCGTGTCGCTGATACGCACACCGATGGCTGATGAACAGACGGCAGACTCCAGCTCTGCCAGCCCTCAATCGATGGATCTGAGGACAGAGCTGGAGTGGTGACGCTCGGGTCAAGATGCCCGGGTATACCTCAAGCAACACCGAGAAAGGGCGCTACTGCGCAACCTGCCTGCTGGGGGCGCGCCTCAGGCGGCGACCCAGCAGCGGATTCGCGAAGTAGACCGATTTGACGTCGGCCTCGACCCAGCCTGAAGGACAGATCTTCACTACGCGGGCTCTGCCCCAGGCATACGTCGCGCAGTATGTGCCACAACCATATGCCCTGCAAGCGGCGTCCCCGGTCCATAGAGCGGCCTTGCCCATACCGGGGCATACTGTGCCAGCGGAGGACCAGGCGTTCGCGGCGCCGATACCTGCACTGGGAGCCAGCAACCGGCTCTGGCAGCGCCGACCCCGGCAATGCCGGCTCCGACCAGCGTCAGGTTTTCAGTAGCGCTGGATGTACCTAGTGAAGGTGCGCTAGCTGCAGCGAAGAGCGCTGCTACTCAATATGCTACAGTCGTATGTCCTGTGTATGGCCGCCGGAGCATGTGATGCTCAGCGCGAACCAAGCATTTGTGGCATCAGAACCTGCGGCGACAGAAGCGGGGTGTGCGGCCCCCGCGCCCCGCCTTCGCTTCACAAAATGGCCGCGCAAGTTTCGGTCACTCTCGCCTGAGAAGTGCGACGGCAGCATCAACCCGGCGGAATTCCTCCAGAGGCCGGAAAATCCAGAAGCTCGCGGGTACCTCCGGAAGGGGAAGCAGCCCCTAGCTGATGCCCCATCCTATAGTAAGGGAGGGCAACCGAAAGATCGAGGCCCGAGACGGCGACGACCGCCAGATGGATTTCCAGGAGCTCCGGCGCGCCGCAAAGGCAGCGCGCAATCATGGAAGCTCCATCTCCAGTGACGACGAACACTGGAAGATGCCCTGTGACATCTTCGGTGGGTCTGCTGACCCCCCTGACCAGAAGCATGGCTAAGGCCTTGCGACGAGCGGTAGCGTCGGTAGCTCCCCCCCCATCAGCTCTAATGACACCGACCGCCCCAGGAACATGGCTGGGGCCGGCCAACTGCCGCTCGTGGTGGCCCATACCGCCGCCAACGTGAAGATGTACCACGTTTTGGTGTGTGGTGGGGCTGGACTGAACCTCATCAGTCACGCAGCCTTCCAGAAGCTGCAGATCCCGATGGTCAAGCTCGCCCCGTCAAGCCCATTCTCAGGGGTAGGGCCGGGACAGGTCGTTTCCTACGGCCGCATCAGCCTCCCGGTGACCTTTGGGGCACTGGGCAGCTACCGGACGGAGTACATTCTGGTCGACATGGCCGAGACTGACCTCCCCTTCAATGCCACAATCGGTGTCCCCAAGGTTGTGGAGACCGTGTTGCCGCAGTATTAGCCTTGGAAAGGCTTCGGGCGCTTACAGCAACTAGAGCGCCAGCCCTCGGCAGTACAGGACCAAACCAGCTCCACCCGAGTGCATGCCACCGTGCCTCTACCGCCGCACCCCACGTGCAACTCCTTGATGAGGACGACGTCCCCACAAGGCTCATCCGAATCAGCGCCGATGCCACCCAGACCACCCGGGTAGCCGGGGGCCCGGGTAGCATATAGGAAGGCGCGCTCGTTGCCCCCCTCCGACATGAGGTCGATGTGCTGCATGACAGCCATCACCGAGGCCAGAGATCCCCAGGGGGGTGATAGAGCATTACTTAAAGGTCTTTCCTGACGCCCAGCCGTCCGACGAGACGGAGAGTCCGCCGCTCCCGGTGCTTGGCAAACCGTGTTATTATCCCGAAGGCCAGCGAGAAGTTCCGGAAGCGCATCCACTACACCAGTCTCAATAAGGCATGTCCTAAAGACCTATTTTCTCTTCGGCTGATAGAGCAAATGGTAGACTCGATACCAGGCTGTGATATGCTGCGCTTCCCAAATGCTTGCTAGGGCTCCCATCAGACCCCTGTGTCTGAAGTAGTTGAAGGGCGCCCCCTACCTACTAATCCCGGCGTAAGCCGACTTGGCATAGCTAGGGGCCCCGCGAATTTCTGGTTTTCGCGCAATGGCTTTAACCCCATACCACAGTAACCTGTCCCGCTACCAAGAAGCAAGTGCCAGAAGACCAGACCTCGGAACCCTGACACAACCTCCCGGAGCCCCCAGGACGACAGTGGAGCTTCCCGTGAGGTCCAAAGCAGCCTGAGGACCCCCGAGTGCCGGGCACCCGGCAATCTCCCCAGGCTAAAAGCTATCTCTTGCAGCCCCATGCGACGGGCAATGCCGCCGAATGGGCGGCGGAGCTACTAAAGTTTGATCTAGGTTCCCTTTCCCGTCAAAAAGACATCAACCGAGCATTAGTTCACTCGTGGCTGAAGTAGACACACGCTCAGGGGGCCATGAAGACGATGAAACAGGACCTTGAGCCCTGACCTTCATCAGGACTCATCAAATGATGTTCGCCCATGGCTCCCCGCGAAAGCAGGGGGCCGATGCTAGCGTACTGTTCCTCACGCCATCAGGGGAGCAGTCTGGGTATGTGGCGTGTCTCAATTCCAAGGCAGCCAACACCATAGCAGAGTATGGAGTGCTCATCCTTCTTGCTAGTTGTTGGCTCAGGGCAATCCCCAGTCTGGTAATCAACCAAGACGGCGGGGACAAACCCCCTCGCCTTGGACCTGCACCACGTACCGCGCACTAGCAAGGCCGCAGCTGACGACCTTCCAACGAGGGCCCCCACTGCCACCGGAGCACTGTGCCTGAAGGGGGCCTCGAGAGGACGTTGCCGCGACCCACAGCACGGCCCGCCGAGCCGGGCGAAGGGGGCTAGACCAGCACCTCGAAGCTGGCGGTCCCGGCGGCCATGAGCGCTGCCAAGGATCATAAGCGTCACTGGGGACTCCGTGCGACCCAGCGCTCAAGATCCAGATGCTCAAGTCAGACCCGATGCATGGATCACGGAGGTCCGGGACTACTTGAAAGACAATATCCTCCCTGATGAACGTGTATCCGCTGAACGGATTGCGCGTATGGCTAAGAGACACATGGCGGTAGAGGGGGATCTCTACCGACGTGGCGCCAACCACATCCTATTGCGGTGCACAACCCAGGGGGAAGGCTGCGACTTGTTCGCTGAGATCCATGGAGGCGAATGTGGGAGTCATTCTTCCTCATGCACGCTTGTCGGTAAAGCCTTTCGGCATGGCTTCTACTAGCCGGCAACACTCCAGGATGCCGTCGAGCTGGTCGAGAGCTGCTAGGCATGCCTGTTCCATGCCAAGCAGATCCATACACCGGCTTGGACGGTACGGATGATCCAGTCCGCATGGCCATTTGCCGTACTAGGGCTGGACATCCCGGGCCTGGGACCATTCCCCAGAACCGAAGAAAGGGACCCGCTCCCGAACCTTCGGAACACGGAACACCGCTGTAAGTTCTACCCCTAGAGCAACAATCAGGCAGGCCCTTCTTTTCATAGTAATTTCCATAAAAGTCTGTGAACCGGGCTTGGAGCAACTAAGCCTCAGGGGACGGTCCAGGACTACGTTCAGCTTCGCCTGGTTCCGACCCCAAGCGCGTAGAGTCTTGCTTCCCTTGAGGTGGGTCGTGGTCTACATATGCGGCCCTCCTTCCCCCGTATGGAAATTTATATGAAAAGAAGCCCACCCTACGTTGCTCTTCTTTGGTACTCATTTAATTTACTTGTTAAATTTCCATGATTACCCTGCTAACGCGTGCTCACTATGCGTTCAATTCCCTCTTCTCATTTCCATCTTTAGTCGGATTTTGCTGCAGATATGACTAAGGAATAGAGGGAGAAGCCCCCAAGGAGAATTACTTTTTCCTTATGTGCAGGATTTCTCAGCCCCAGCTTCCCGCAGGAGTATGGTAGGCGCATCCACCCAATGGAACGCACCTACCAGGGGGCCGCTACGGGATCGCGGTAGGCCAGAAACCCTAAGGTAAGATCAAAGGGCTAGCCCTCGCAGGGGTGAGGTCCGAAGGCCCCACGTGTCCGGCAGGGCCGGGACTCCCACCTCTCCGAGGGGAGCTCCGGGATCGCCGCGTGGTCTGCAGGGAGAGGCCCGGGACCTCCACGTGCCCTGCGGGCCCGGACCTCCTCCAAGGCAGGAGCTCCGGGCCCGCCACGTGACCAACCGGCTCGGACCCCCCTCCGATCTCGTGAGGCGGGTCCTGGAGACCTCCGGAACCCTTAGTATACAGTGGGGACCCGGACAAGGTGTCCATGCAGAGCTTCGAGATTGGTCGAAGCCTCCGAGCCCTTGCGGAGCTAAGGGCTCGGTCGGGAAAGGCCAGGAAGAAGACTAGGGCATGCAGACAGAAAGAAACAGGAGTCTGTCCATACAAAGGCTCCACGAGCTGGGCTACAGACTCAGCAAAAATAAAGAAAGGAAGTACAGGGCCTTGTAGCAGGGCCTTGTAGACACGAGGGCGGGTGCCTAGGGGTCCCCGGACTCCCGATGAAACCTAGAGGCCACGAGGGCAGCTAAGTCCTCGACTTCGGCCCTGGCAGCTTCCTCCCGGTCGGCGATGGGTCCTAAACAGACCGGCCCCAGGGAAAAGGAAGGGTCTCGGCTAACGAAGCACGACAGAACGTGCGTCGCAACCTCCTTCGCAAGGCCCCGACCTTCCGCTTCCAGCTCATCGGCGATCACTGATTCAAGCCGACCTAGCTCGTCGCCGAGAGACTCAAGGGCTGGGGCCGCTTCGGACACCAGCCGTGCTGGGGTCTCCACCTGCACAGGGCTAAAACCAAGAGGAGCCAAGGCGGATCCCGCCTTAGCAATGAAGTGCCAGACCGCCTGGGCCTCGGCAGTCCGCAGGGACTGAAGCCTCTCTACCTCTTGACGGGCCGCTAGCTCGCGATCCATCGCCGCCTGAAGCTCCTTGGAAGATTGCTCCTCCCTCGCGGCGACAGCCGACTCACGGAGCTCCAACTCCTCAGTCCGAGCCCTTAGCTCCTCCACCTTGGCCCTCAGCCGAGCGGTGGTCTTCTCCTCGTCCGCAGCAGCGCGTTCCCGATCAGCGACGGCATGCTCCCGACGGGCTACCTGCAGCTGCAGCTCCTCCGCGGCGGTGGAACACTCCTTGGCTTTGGCTTCAGCTTTGGCCAGGGCCTCGCGGTAGGTGGCACGAACTCGCTGGGCCTCTAGCTCCAAGCGGCTAATGGCCTTCTTCTGGGCGCCGAGCAGAGCACTCATGGCCTCAAGCCTTGACTGCCTTGAGTCGAGGTCCGCCCGGGCCCGCTGCTGCCAGCTGAGAAGGCGGTCCCTCTCGCTGGCCAATGCCTTCCGCTCCTGCTCAAAGGCAGATTGGAGCTGCCGGGAGCTGGTCTGGGCACGCTCCATGGCGTCCCACACGGGTAACGGAGCAGGGGGAGCAGGAGTCGCGCCGCTGGACCCCCCGGACGAGTCCAAGACCGGCGGGAGCACCGGCGCCTCGGCAGCTACGGGGGGGCGCTGTCCTAAGCAGGCCAGGGGGCCAGCAGGCACACCCACAGCGGCCCTCCCGGTCTCAAGACCTGGCTTCTGGGCTGGTGAAGGAGGGCGGGTAGGAGCAGATGCGGCCACTGAGGCCACTGCCCCCGTCGATTTGGGAGCTATGGGGGCCGCCGCGGCCCCCAAGTGCCGAGGCGTGGAGCCCCCGCTGGTTGAAGGCGGCCAGATAAGAGGCCCGCCCCTGGCAGCCGGTCGGTCCCTGCAAAGAAGAAGTGGCACTCAGAATAAGAGAAGAGGCAGGAGCTCTACTCCTGTAAGTCAGAAAGAATAACACTTACTGAGCGGCATGAGCGCTCCAGCGAGCTTGCTGCACTGGCCTCTGGGCTGTAGCTGAACTACCAGGACCAGAGGCTGGAACGGTCGCGGAATGGGACGCCTGGACCTCCGGCGCGCTCGCCGGCGTTGCCCCACCAACATCCGTCCTGGGAGCCCCCCCACTCGAGAGAGGATGGCGAGATACTTGGGCTGATTCGGATGACTGCTGTCTAGGGAGAGACCCGCTGGGGAGGGACACTCGGGACCTCTTCGAGTCGCCACCCGATGGACCAGCACCTCCGGGAGATGGAGGCAAGGTAGCTCCGGCACCCTGGATTGGCACAGGCGGCACCCTTGGAGGAGACCGAGCGCATTTTTTCTCTAGATGCCCGGGGGCCGGCTCTTTGCCTTTCCCTTTATCGACGGCTTGGGTTCCGTCGGCTCTGGGGGAAGGTTTCGCAGCAGTGGATGCCTCATGCCCTGATTCGGGGTGCTCGGTTCCTGGAATGGTGATACCCCGGAAGGCATCCCCGACCTGACGAACGGCAATCCCGATATCATCAAGGTTCGGCATCTTCCACAGGAGCTCTGACCTCCTCTGAGGCTCCAAGAAGAGGGGAGTGGCAGAAGGCGGAAGGATGGGGACGCCGCTGGGAATATAGTCACCGCTCACCTTGCTCACCATCTCCTCCAGCTCCTCGTCGGAAGGGACAGAGTCGGGGCCTCTCTTCAGCCTGGTACAGTCCTGTTCACCGGTGTAGTACCACGCTGGGCGGCTGCGTTGCTGCAAGGGAGCAATGCGGCGTGACACGAAGTCCATCAGCACCATCAGAGATGTCAGCCCCTCGTTGGCCAAGAACCGGATCCGCTCCAAGACCGGAGTGTACTCCTGCTCCAGCTCAGGGATCTCCTCCCAGAAGCGGCGATCGGTGGTTGGGCTGGCGGTTGGGAGTTGTAGGCGATCGTGCTCATCGGCCTGCACTACCACCCAGCTCTCCCTCCAGTTCTCCCACCTTGATGCGCTGAAGGGCAGAAGGTATCCGGAGACCTTGGGGTCTTTGCAGTGATGCTGGAAGTAATACGCCCCCATCTGAGTCTTTGAGCCGCGTCCGGTCGTACGCAGCACAAAGAAGTGGCGGAAGAGCGTCACGGAGGCGTGCACCCCCACGAACATCTCGCAGAAGTGGACAAAAACTGCCGCCATTGCGAGGGAGTTGGGGGAGAGATGGTGGAGTTGGAGACCATATGTCTCCAGCAGGGTGACGAAGAAGGAAGAAATCGGCGGAACGAACCCCGCCAGAGCATAAGCGGTAAAGAAGACCATCTCCCCCTTTCCAAGGACCAGGGGGAGAGATCCTCGGCGGAGCCGATGCTTCTGCTCTTCCGAGCGCCAGCCCAGCAGCCTGCGCACTGGCCCGAGCTCGGAGGAATGAACGAGGCGCGTCGGAAGCAAGTTGGAAGCCATAGCGAAAGAAGGCGCAAGGGCAGGAGAGCCGGTGCGCAAGAATTCAAGGGGAGTACGAGTGCAATGCGAAGGGAAGCCGCGATGCGGGTGAGATCACCTTTTAAAACTTTCCAGGGATGGTTCGAAGTAATTTGAAATCCTCCGGAAACATCACATCGGCGACCTCGCCGGCTCCGAGACTGGGCGCCAATGAAAGCTGGACCCAAGCCGCTTAGCTAAAGCGGTGGGGGTCAAGGAGTCAGTCTCCTAAGAAGATGAGCCGGCAAGGCCCTTTGGCGGTTCCCGAAGAAAGCGCCGCAACGTGCAGAAGTGGCAGCCTTGGGAACCACCACAGTAAAAGCAATCATCAAGTGGGCGCATGCTCTCACAACCCCGCGGCCGTTTGTACTCCAGCAGCGGTCAAGTCGGGACTTAGAGAAAGTGCGCGGATAGGAAGAGACGGAGGTCCCACCTCGGGCTCGCTATCTCCCCCGAGATGGGCCCGGGGGCCACTGTCGGTACCTGAGATATGGGGTACCCCCGCGCACAGGGTAAAATGCCTAAGGTGCTCGCCCTTCTCCGCAGGGAGAGCTCCGAAGGTGCCACGCGTCTGGCGGGGCCGGACCTCCCTCTCCTCAGAGGAGAGCTCCGGGCCCGCCACGTGGCATACAGAAGCCGGACCTCCCCCTCCGCCGGAGAGAGCTCCAAAGGCGCCACGCGTCTGGCGGGGCCGGACCTCCCTCTCCTCAGAGGAGAGCTCCGGGCCCGCCACGTGGCATACAGAAGCCGGACCTCCCCCTCCGCGGGAGAGGTCCGAAGACGCCACGCGTCCAGCGAGGCCGGACCTCCCTCTCCTCAGAGGTGAGCTCCGGGCCCGCCACGTGGCATGCAGAAGCCGGACCTCCCCCTCCGCGGGAGAGAGGTCCGAAGGCGCCACGCGTCCAGCGGGGCCGGACCTCCCTCTCCTCAGAGAGGAGCCCCGGACCTGCCACGTGGCTGGAGGAACGGTGCTGCCTGCCCCTGGGCGGTAGGCAGCGGGCGTAAAGGCGCCCCTCACCTTGCCCGTACAAGGAATTCAAGGCCCGTGTCTTCCCAAGACGTGGAAACGCGGAGCACGCGCCTGTCAGGTGCCGTTGTGTCCAGTCGCATCACAGACTGGCGCGCGGTGTCAGAACCTGACAGGTAATAAACGCCGCGACAAGACATCCCATGCCGCCTGCGCCGTCATCAACCACTACGACTAGCGCACGGCATGGGCAGGGCGGCAAAAGGAAGACTCAAAAGCCTTCGACCGGAGGCAACCACCGGCATAACTACAGATACGGTAGATAATAGACAATCTTCCCGGGACCACCTGTCGGGTCCCGGCTTCCCTTGTAAGCCGCCCAAGCCTTGGACTATAAAAGGCTCGGGTAGGCGTCGATAGCAAGGGTTCGCATTCTGCAACTCATACGCTAGCCATACACTCTCAAGCTGCAACTCACCCCCAAGCTCAGGCACCCGGCCCTGAGCAGCAAGCAATACAGCAAGCTCCATAGCTCGCCGTGGACGTAGGGTTTTACGCTCCGGCGGCCTGAACCACGTAAAACTTCCCGTGTCAAGCTCTCACTAACTCGTCCATCCGCGCAAGCTCTCCGCTAGGAACTAGCCCCTCCGAAAAAAGAACCTCCGCGGGCTGCCCAGTGCAGGCCCGGGGGAAGTATCGATCGCACACTTCGACATCGCCCTTCTCCGCAGGGAGAGCTCCGAAGGCGCCACGCGTCTGGAGGGGCCGGACCTCCCTCTCCTCAGACGAGAGCTCCGGGCCCGCCACGTGGCATACAGAAGCCGGACCTCCCCCTCCGCGGGAGAGAGGTCCGAAGACGCCACGCGTCAAGCGGGGCCGGACCTCCCTCTCCTCAGAGGTGAGCTCCGGGCCCGCCACGTGGCGTGCAGAAGCCGGACCTCCCCCTCCGCGGGAGAGAGGTCCGAAGGCGCCACGCGTCCAGCGGGGCCAGACCTCCCTCTCCTCAGAGAAGAGCTCCGGACCCGCCACGTGGCTGGAAGAACGGTGCTGCCTGCCCCCGAGCGGTAGGCAGCGGGCGTAAAGGCGCCCCTCACCTTGCCCGTACAGGGTATTCAAGGCCGCATGTTCCCAAGACGCGGAAACGCGGAGCACGAGCCTGTCAGGTGCCGTTGCGTCCAGTCGCATCACAGACTGGCGTGCGGTGTCAGAACCTGCCAGGTAATAAACGCCGCGACAAGACATCCCATGCCGCCTGCGCCGTCATCAACCACTATGACTAGTGCGCGGCATGGGCAGGGCGGCAAAAGGAAGACTCAGAAGCCTTCGACCAGAGGCAACCACCGGCGTAACTACAGATACGGTAGATAATAGACAATCTTCCCGGGACCACCTGTCGGGTCCCAGCTTCCCTTGTAAGCCGCCCGAGCCTTGGACTATAAAAGGCTCGGGTAGGCGTCGATAGCAGGGGTTCGCATTCTGCAACTCATACGCTAGCCATACACTCTCAAGCTGTAACTCACCCCCAAGCTCAGGCCCCCGGCCCTGAGCAGCAAGCAATACAGCGAGCTCCATAGCTCGCCGTGGACGTAGGGTTTTACGCTCCGGCGGCCTGAACCACGTAAAACTTCCCGTGTCAAGCTCTCACTAACTCGTCCATCCGCGCAAGCTCTCCGCTAGGAACTAGCCCCTCCGAAAAAAGAACCTCCGCGGGCTGCCCAGTGCAGGCCCGGGGGAAGTGTGATCGCACACTTCGACATTTGGCGCGCCAGGTAGGGGGCTTTTCCCCTAGCGCGACGAGTTTCCGCCGACGAAGATGACCAAGCTCCCTTCAGCGGCAAACTCTCCCCCACCGCATTCACGGCGAACCGTGACCAGCGGGGAGTACATGTCGACGCACTCAGGACGAAGTGTGTCGGCACAAGCGGGTAGCCAGCAGCCGACTCCGGCAACGCCGACTCCGGCTATGCAGGCCCCGACCAGCGTGAGGTCTTCTGCAGCGCTGAGCGTACACCATGGAGGTGCGCTAGCTGCAGCAAGAGCGCTGCTGCGCAACCCACCTGCAGGGGATGCGCCCCATTCAGCGACCCAGCAATGGGTCCGCGAGGTGGACCGCCTCGTCGTCGCCGCTGCGAACCCTCGGTTTCGGCGAGGGGCGCCCGGGGCAACCGACTGTGTCGCTGATGCGCACACCCACGGTTGACGAGCTAACGGCAGATTCCAGCTCCTCCAGGCTCCTGTCGACGGACCTGCGAAGGGAACTGGAACGGTGCCACTTGGGGCAGGACGCCCGGGTGTACCTCGAGCGACGTCGAGAAAGGCGTCGCAACCATGAGGCAGGCGACAGCGTGTCGTCGGCCTCGACGCAACCAGAAGGGCAGGCCTTCGCCATGCGAGCCCCGCCTCAGGCATATGCTGCGCAACATATGCCACCACCATATGCGCCGCAAGTAGCGGCCCCGGCCTACGGTGCAGCCTTGCCCATGCCAGGATACGTGGTGCCAGGTGCGAACCACCTGTTCGCAGCGCCAGTACCTGCAGCAGCAGGTGCAGGATGTGCGGCCCTTGCACCCCACCTTCGCTTCGCAAGGTGGCCGCGCAAGTTTCGCCCGCACTTGCCCGAGAAGTACGACGGAAGCGTCAACCCAGCGGAGTTCCTCCAGATCTACTCCACCTCCATACTTGCTGCAGGAGGCGATGAGGCTGTCATGGCCAACTACTTTTCCGTCGCCTTGACCGGCCCAGCCCGGTGCTGGCTCATGAATCTACCCCAGGGGTCCATAACCTCTTGGGGTGAGCTCTGCCGGCAGTTCGTCACCAACTTCGGCAGCTCCTACACCCGTCCCGGCACGGAGCTCGACCTCCACGCCATCAAACAACAACCTGGGGAGTCGCTGCGCTCTTTCATCCAGCGGTTCTCTCAGGTGCGCAACACCATCCCACATATCCAAAGCGCCTCTGTGGTGGTGGCGTTCCGACAGGGTGTCCGGGACGAGAAAATGCTCGAGAAGCTCGTGACCAGAGAGGTCAGCGACGTCTCGGAGCTCTTTAGCCTGGCGGACAAGTGCGCCAGAGCAGCCGAAGGGCGGAACTGGCACGCACTGCCGACCTCTGAGTCAGGAGGGCAGCCCGGGTCCGGTGCTGCTGCCTATGGGGGTGGCAAGAACACCAAAAACCGGGGGAATGGGAAGATGAAGTCACCACTCACGGCCCCCGTCGCCGCAGCTGCGACAACCAGTGGAGCTCGGGGGCCGCGCCCCGACAAGAGGCAGCGGCAATCACCGGCCCCAGACAGTGGCCAAGGCGGGCTATGCCCCGTGCATGGCACCTGTAACCATACAGCTGCCGAGTGCTGGGAGATCCAGAGGCTCGCAGAGCGCTTCCGCAATGGAAGACAGCAGAGGGCTGAAGCACCGCCCTACCCTCAGAGGGATGGCAAACAAAAGGCCGATGCCCCAGTCACCGCTGCCCACCAGGTGGGGTTCCAGGAGCCTCAGCGTGTCATAAAGACAGTACATGACGCTGAGGACTCCAGTTCCGACGATGACGGGCCAAGGCGTTAGCCAGCTACGGCACGCCTCCGTGCCTCGAACATACCTCTCGGGGGCTGCCTAGGGTCCGTCAACCCCTTGAAGGCCTTGCCAGAGGGGGGGACGCCTTAGGTCATCCAAAGCGAGCCCCGGTCCACCTACCCCTTGAAGGCCTTAGCCAGAAGGGGAGAACTCCCCGGGGGACCCCGAGAGAAGCCACGCAGGACCTGATCCAGCGTGAAGACAACAACCTCGACAAGACTCGGCTTGCAGGGAACACCCCACAACGCAAGGTCTCGGCTAATGCTCTAAGCACTACCGCCAAAGAACCAAACGCGAAGGGGGCCCGCAAGAGGGCAGCCTGGTGAAGTGGCACGCTATATTCCAAGAAGGACCCATAAGCTCTCCCCCAGCAGGGAAGGTCCCTTCCGAATCATGAAAGCTGCCGCCCCAGGTACACATGCCTTTCAACCGAGAGTGGGATCCATTCCCAAAAATCCTTGCCATGGAGCAACACTGTAAGTCCTACTTACTGAGCATCAGTAGAACAGGGTTATTCACTTCTGTAATAGACCCCATAGAACTTAGGAACAGAGCTTGGGGTAGCTAAGTCTCAAGGGACGGTACAGGACTACGTCCAGTTTAGCCTGGTTCCGACCCTAAGCGCGTAGAGTCTTGCTTCCCTTGTAGACGAGGCGGAACATTGCCCCCACGAACAGCCAGAATTCCA
Organism: Neostapfia colusana; assembly: GCA_030760725.1. Lineage (NCBI taxonomy): Eukaryota > Viridiplantae > Streptophyta > Magnoliopsida > Poales > Poaceae > Neostapfia > Neostapfia colusana. The sequence continues at coordinate 37,098,157 of JASWHV010000001.1, read as the reverse complement.
CCTATGGGTGCGAATACAGAGACCTGTTCTACTTAGCTCCTTCTCATGCGCTCATTTAAATTATGCATTAATTTTTATGATCGCACTATCTCTGTATGTTCATCATACGTCTAGCTCCCCCTCTCCTGCGCTCATCCATAGTCGGCATTTGCTATCCTCCCGAAGGCGGCTGCGCTTGAGGCACCTGCCGATGGCCGAGTGAGTCTCTCGGGCCTCCCCCAGTCAGGTGTTGCGGTGTCAGTTGGTCACCTCCAGGAAAGGCCAGCGTTGTGCATGGGGGGTCCAGGGTGCGTATCCAGCTTAGCCGGCCCAGAGCCCAAAGCATGCGCATCCTGCTCTCCGGAGGTCCAGGGGAGTACGTCCGCTTTGCCTGGTCATGAACCCAAAGCGCGTGCACTCTGCTTCCCCAGCGCATGGCCCGGTACTAGGGATCGGACGGCCGTACCCGGACCTCGGAGGGAGCCGGAACTCCGGCGCCTCGTGCACAGAATTGCCCAAGCCCCGTATAGCGGGCCAGGACCATAAGACGGATAAGACTAGGAGACAGGAGGGGAGGACCCCCCGAGGAGAATTACGTTTCCTCTACCTGTGTGCAGGACCTTCAGGTTACGGCAACAGGGATTGCATGAAATGGGGGGAAAGGAGCTACCAGCTACACCGTCCTGGGACTGGAAGGACCGGGACCCGCCCCTCCAGCTGGGGCGGGGCCCGGGGGCCCCGCGTGTCCAGCAGGCCCGGAACTCTCTCCTTCCTTGAGGAGGGCTCCGGGCTCGCCACATGGCAGGCAGGAACCGGACCTCCCCCCTTAGCGGGAGGGCTCCGAAAGCCCTACGTATCCAACATGACCGGAGCTCCCGTCTCTTGAGGAGGAGCTCCGGACCCACCACGTGGCCGGCAGATTTGGAGCCCCCCATAGGGCGAGGTTCTGAGACCTCCGGGGGGGCCTAACACGGTTAGGACCCGGGGGAAGGTGTCTGTGCGAAGCTCCGAGATTGGAAATGACCTCTGAGTACCTTGCGGAGCTAAGGACTCAGCCAGGCAAAGCCAAGAAGGAGGGAAAAAGCATCACAGACACAAGTATCCAAGAGAGTCAAATTAAGCAAGGCTCCTTGAGCTGGACTACAGACTCGATAAAAAAAAAGGGAGAAGCAAGTCCTAAGGACCTCCCGGCTCTCGCCGGAACCTTGCGGCTACAAGGGCAGCCACATCCTCGACTTCAGCCCTGGCAGCTTCCTCCCGCTCCGCGGCTGGGCCCTCTCTTGCTGGCTCCAGTGAGAAAGAGGGGTCGCGGCTCTTGAAGCATGCCAGCACATGCGAGGCGACCTCTAAAGCTAAGCCGCGGCCCTCCGCTTCAAGCTCGCTGGAGACCACCGAGTCGAGTCTGTCCAGCTTGGCGCCGATCGACTCCAATGCAGGGATCACCTCTGCCACCTGCAATGCGGGAGTTGCGGCCCTCACCCGACTGAAACCAAGAGGGATCAGGGCGGACCCCGCTCGATCCACGAAGCTTGAGACCGCAAGGGCCTCGGAGGACCGTAGGGCTGAGAGCTCCTCCACCTCGCGGCGGGCCGCCCGCAGAGCCTCCAGGTTCCTCTCGGAGAATTCCTTCTCCTTGGCCGCCAGGGAACTCTCCCGAAGGCGGAGAGTCTCGGCTAGCCGCTCCAACTCAGCGGCCCTGAAGCCGGCAGTCAACTCCCGGTCCAAGACCGCCCGGCGATCATGGGAGACCTGTTCATCCCTCAAGTCAAGGTCTGCCTTCAGAATCTCCAGCTCCTCCATCCGAGCTCGGAGGTCATCCTCGCCCGCAGCCAGCTGCGCGGCGACCCTCTCTGCCTCAGCTGCCACGGAACGCTCCCGCTCCTCGACAGCGAGTTCGCGGCGCTCCAACTGCTGCCGTATTTCCACAGCAGCAGAGAGGCACTCTTCGGCCCGGGCGTGAGCCTCCAGGGCCTCCCTGTTGATCCGCCACGACTGGGTGTCCATGCGGTCAACAGCCCGCTTCATCCGGTCGACAAGCGTTTCCCTGAAGTCGAGCAACTCCCGCCTGGAGTCGAGCTCGCTCTTAACCTTCGCGGTCCTCTCCCGCAAAAGGTTCCCCCAGGTGAGGAGGCGGTCCCGTTCAACCGTATACTCCTCCCGCTCGCGCCCTAGTGCAGCCAAGACCTGCCGGACGCTCGACTCGGCAAGCGCGAAGGCGTCCACCAGAGGCAATGGAGCAACAGAGGCTGGGGCAGTCCCTCCGACCTCCTCCATTACCTCGTCCTCAGGAAGAGCCGACGCACCAGCCGCCGAGACGAGACGTCGATCAAGAGAAGCTGGCTCCGCGGCACTGGCAGCCAGGCCAGCCGGGCTCTTTTCAGCTTCTGGCTCCTTGACCTGAGGAGAGGGACGAGCCGGGGAAGACGGAGCTGGAGAAGAAGCCAGGCCGCCTAGTGCAGGATCAACCTGTGCTGGCTCGGGGGCCGCGGTAGCCGTCTCGGCAGGAAGAGACGGCGCCGCCGCGGAGTCCGGGCACACCGGAACAGGAGAAGTCCGCGCTGGCCTGGGGACCGCAGCAGTTGCCCCTGGCTCCAAGCGCATCGGCACAGATTCCCCGCAAGACGGGGAAGGCCGGGAAGCGCGGACACTCCAGCGGGCTCTAAACCCCGACTTCTGAGCCGGGGTAGGATTTCCAGAGCCCGCTACCGTCTCCGACGACCGCTCCGCAGTCGCTTGGACTGGCGGAACAGAAGACGCCACAGAGGCTTCCCCCAGCACATCAGCCTGGGGCCTCTTCGAGTCACCACCGGAGGGAGTGTCAGGCACCCCAGAATCCCGACTTGGCACCGGCGCCATTGCTGGAGGGGATCGAGCGTGTTTCTTCTCTGGCAGCGGGTTGGAAGCCATGGCAAGGGAGAGCTCAAAGGCAAGAAAGCAAAAGCGCAAGAGTCCAAGAAGAAACGCAGAGAAGTGCGAAGGGAAGCTACAATATGGGTGAGACCCCCTCTAAAAAGCTTCCCGGTGCAGTTCCAAGCGATTCGGAACTCTTCGAATACCCCGCACCCGCAACCGCTTCGGTTCCAAGACCGAGTGCCGATGACGGGTGGGCCCAAGCCGCTTAACTGGAGCGGTGGGGGCAAGGAGTCAGTCTCCTGAGAAGATGAGCCGGCAAGGCCCTTCGGCGGTTCCCGAAGAAAGCGCCACAACGTGCAGAAGTGGCAGCCTTGGGAACCACCGCAGTAAAAGCAATCATCAAGTGGGCGCACGCTCTCACGACCCCGAGGCCGTTCGTGCTCCGGCAGCGGTGAAGTCGGGACTTAGAGAAAGTGCGCGGATCGGAAGAGACGGAGGTCCCACCTCGGGCTCGCTATCTCCCCCGAGATGGGCCCGGGGGCCACTGTCGGTACCTGAGATATGGGGTACCTCCGCGCACAGGGTAAAATGCCTAAGGTGCTCTCCCTTCTCCGCAGGGAGAGCTCCGAAGGCGCCACGCGTCTGGCGGGGCCGGACCTCCCTCTCCTCAGAGGAGAGCTCCGGGCCCGCCACGTGGCATACAGAAGCCGGACCTCCCCCTCCGCGGGAGAGAGGTCCGAAGACGCCACGCGTCAAGCGGGGCCGGACCTCCCTCTCCTCAGAGGTGAGCTCCGGGCCCACCACGTGGCGTGCAGAAGCCGGACCTCCCCCTCCGCGGGAGAGAGGTCCGAAGGCGCCACGCGTCCAGCGAGGCCAGACCTCCCTCTCCTCAGAGAAGAGCTCCGGACCCGCCACGTGGCTGGAAGAACGGTGCTGCCTGCCCCCGAGTGGTAGGCAGCGGGCGTAAAGGCGCCCCTCACCTTGCCCGTACAGGGTATTCAAGGCCGCGTGTTCCCAAGACGCGGAAACGCGGAGCACGCGCCTGTCAGGTGCCGTTGCGTCCAGTCGCATCACAGACTGGCGCGCGGTGTCAGAACCTGCCAGGTAATAAACGCCGCGACAAGACATCCCATGCCGCCTGCGCCGTCATCAACCACTATGACTAGTGCGCGGCATGGGCAGGGCGGCAAAAGGAAGACTCAGAAGCCTTCGACCAGAGGCAACCACCGGCGTAACTACAGATACGGTAGATAATAGACAATCTTCCCGGGACCACCTGTCGGGTCCCGGCTTCCCTTGTAAGCCGCCCGAGCCTTGGACTATAAAAGGCTCGGGTAGGCGTCGATAGCAGGGGTTCGCATTCTGCAACTCATACGCTAGCCATACACTCTCAAGCTGTAACTCACCCCCAAGCTCAGGCCCCCGGCCCTGAGCAGCAAGCAATACAGCGAGCTCCATAGCTCGCCGTGGACGTAGGGTTTTACGCTCCGGCGGCCTGAACCACGTAAAACTTCCCGTGTCAAGCTCTCACTAACTCGTCCATCCGTGCAAGCTCTCCGCTAGGAACTAGCCCCTCCGAAAAAAGAACCTCCGCGGGCTGCCCAGTGCAGGCCCGGGGGAAGTGTCGATCGCACACTTCGACAGGAACCGAGTGTACAATGGACGCACACTATCTAGAGCGTGGGGAGGTGTTCACATAAATTAATGCGTAATTTAAATAAACACCTAAGTAAGCTTGGTGAACTTACTGGGGTAGCATCGGAGCACCTGTCTTCACGCAGAGCGGGTCATGCATGGCTTCGTCGTACGCCGGACACGGGGGGACCCCCATGGCGATCTCAGGGGGAAGCATGGCTTCGGCCCCGCATACCATGTGAAAGGGTAGTTCCCGTGACCCGGCCCTGGGAAGTCCGGCTGGCCCTCGACATGGAGGAGCCGGTATCCCCCGACGGCTCTGGGTGCACGTCTGCACCGGTTGTGTGGGTCTGCTTGGCGTGGACCTGGCACGCATTGCATCCCTAACCGGTTTGACGGTGTCCAGGTGGCTCTCGGTCAGTAGGAGCCATGCCGGGTGGCTTAACCGAGCAGCGTGCGGGACGATGAGCGTTCCCAGCACTCGCCTCCGTGGACTACTGCGAGCTAGTCGCAGCCTTCCTCCTGGGTTATGCACCGCAATAGGATGTCGTGGCGCCACACCAGTAAAGATACCAGCGCGTAGCACTTAGCCAACCGCACCACCCGTTCAGCGAACGCACGTTCATCAGGAAGGATGTCCTTCAAGCAGTCCCGGACCTCCGTGGTCCATGCATCGGGACTACTTGAGCTTCTGGATCTTGAGCGCTGGGTTGCACGGAGTCCCCAGTGACGCTTACGATCCTTTGGCGGCATCCATGGCTGCAGGGCTGCCGGGACTGCCTAGCTTCGAGGCACTGGTTCAGCCCCCTTCGCCCGGCTCGGCGCGCCGGGCTGTGGACCGCAGCAACGTCCTCTCAAAGACTCCTTCGGGCGCAGGGGCTCCGATGGAGGCCTTCATTGAGAGGTCATCAGCTGCGGCCTTGCCAGCGCGCGGTACATGGCGCAGGTCCAAGGCGAGGAAGTCTTTCTCCAACATCCGCATGTGGAGCAGATAAGCAGCTAGCTGTGGGTCATTGCAGGGGCATTCACCCTTAACTTGCTTGATAACTAGCTGGGAGTCGCCCTGCGCCAACAACTGGCGAGCGCCCAGAGACAGGACTGTCTTTTAGGCCAAAGATGAGTGCTTCATACTCTGCCAAGTTGTTGGTTGCCTTGGAATTGAGACGCACCATGTACCCAGACTGCTCCCCCGATGGCATGAGAAGCAGTACGCCGGCACGGCCCCCTGCTTTCGCGAGGAGCCGTCGAAGAAGAGCGTCCAGTGAGGCCCGGTGAAGACCGGAGCTCGGTACTTTGGTTCACGGTCTTCGCACCCCCCTGGGTCAGCCTTCGTTAGCGTCCACTCAGCCACGAAGTCAGCCAGTGCTTGGCTCTTGGCTGTCTGACGTGGTCGGGAGCTCAGCTTGAACTCCGCCGTCTTCGGGCTGTCTTCCGGCTTCGGAAGCTGGCAGTGAGTGCCAATGACGCCCGTCTTCTGCCCCGGCGCGCTTGTCCGCCAGGCTGAAGAGCCCCGAGATGTCTTGCACCTCCCTGGTGGCCAACTTCTGGAGAATCTTCTTGTGCCTCACACCTTGCCGGAATGCGACCACTGCTGATGCATTCGGGATGTGGGGGATGGCGTTGCGTACCTGGGAGAACCGCTGACGAAGGAGCGCAGCGACTCCCCAGGTTGTTGCTGGATGGCGTGGAGGTCGAGCTCCGTGCCAGGCCGGGTGTAGGAACTGCCGAAGTTGGCAGTGAACTGCCGAAGTTGGCAGTGAACTGCCGGCAGAGCTCTCCCCAGGAAGTTATGGAACCCTGAGGGAGGTTCATGAGCTAAGACCGGGCTGGGCCGGTCAAGGCGACGGGTAAGTAGTTGGCCATGACAGCCTCATCCCCTCCTACGGCAAGTACGGCGGTGGAGTAGATCTGGAGGAACTCTGCCGGGTTGACGCTGCCATCATACTTCTCGGGCAGGTGCGGCCGAAACTTGCGCGGCCACCTCGTGAAGCGAAGGTGGGGCGCCAGGGCCGCACATCCTGCCTCCGCTGCTGCAGGAATTGGTGCCGTGAACACTTGGTTCGCCGCTGGCATAGTGTACCCCGGTATGGGCAAGGTTGCGCCATAGACCGGGGGCGCCGCTTGCAGAGCATGTGGCTGTGGCATATGCTGCGCGGCGTATGCCTGGGGCAGAGATCGCGTGGTGTAGGTCTGCTCTTTAGGCTGGGTCGAGGCCGATGTCATGCTGTCGCCAGCCTCCTGGTTGCGACGCCTTTCTTGACGTCGCTCGAGGTACACCCGGGCATCCTGGCCCAAGTGGCACCGTTCCAGCTCTGTCCTCAGGTCCGTCAACTGGGGCCTGGTGGAGCTGGAATCCGCCGTCTGCCTGTCAACCGTTGGCGCGCGCGTCAGCGACACAGCCGGTTGGCCGGAGCGTTGCCCTCGCCGAAACCGAGGGTTTGCGGCGGCGACGACGAGACGGTCTACCTCGCGAACCCACTGCTGGGTCGCTGAATGAGGCACGTCCCCAGCAGGTGGGTTGCGCAGTAGCGCTCTTGCTGCAGCTAGCGCACCCCCGTGGTGTACGCTCAGAGCTGCAGAAGATCTGACACTGGTTGGAACCTGCATCGCCGGGGTCGGCGCTGCCAGAAGGAAGCTTGGTCATCTTCGTCGGTGGAAACTCGTCGCGCAAGGGAAAAGCCCCCTACCTGGCGCGCCAAATGTCAAAGTGTTCAGTCGACACTTCCCCCGGGCCTGCACTGGGCAGCCCGCGGAGGTTCTTTTTTTCGGTGGGACTAGTCCCTTGCGGAGAGCTTGAGCGTATGGACGAGTTAGTAAGAGCTTGACACGGCGAGTTTTACGTGGTTCAGGCCGCCGGAGCGTAAAACCCTACGTCCACGGCGAGCTATGGAGCTCGCTGTATTGCTTGCTGCTCAGAACCGGAGTCCTGAGCTTGAGGATGAGTTACAGCTTGGGGGTGAATGGCTAGCGTATGAGTTGCGGGAGTGCGAACCCAGGGGTGCGAATGGCTAGAGTGCGAACCCTTGCTAACGTTGCCTACCCGAGCCTTTTATAGTCCAAGGCTCGAGTGGCTTACAAGGCGGGCCTGGGACCCGACAGGTGGCCCCGGGGTGATTTCCTACCAGCTATTATGTCTTGACGCTGGCGTCGAAGTCCTCGTCCTGCCGCCCTACCCATGCCGCAGGCTAAGTGTATTGTGTAGTCGTTGGCGATGGCAGGGGCGGCAGGGCATGTCTTGTCCGGTCTTGTCGCTGCCTTCAATGGCCTGCAGCTTCAGACACTGTACGTCTGTCCTGACTGTGACTGGTCACAGCACCTCCTGACAGGCGTGCGCTGCGCCTCTTCGTCTCGGGAAGGTGCGGGTCTTGAATGCTTTGTACGGTAAAGGCATGGCGCGCCTTTAATCCTGCTGCCTACCGCGTCGGTCGGCAGCACTGTTCTGCTGGCCACGTGTCGAACCCGGAGCTCTCCTCTGAGGAGGGGGGGAGCTCCGGCTCCGCTGGACACGTGGAGCCTTCGGAGCTCACCCCCGTGGAGGGGGCGAGGTCCGGTCTTCCGGGCCACGTGGCAGTCTCGGAGCTATCCTTTGAGGAGAGGAGAGCCCCGGCCCTGCCGGACACGTGGTGCCTTCGGAGCTCGCCCTTGCGGAGGGGGCGAGGTCCGGCCTCCTGGGTCACGCAGCAGGCCCGGAGCTATCCTCCATGGGGAGGGGAGCTCCGGCCCTGCTGGACATGTGGCGCCCAAACCTCGCCCCTGCAGAGGGAGCGAGGTCCTTAGGAAGTTTTACCCTGTGCGCGGGGGTACCCGGTATTGAAGGTACCGACAATCCCCTTCTACCATCACGTGTCTCTTAGCCATACGCACGATCCGTTCAGCGGATACACGTTCATCAGGGAGGATATTGTCTTTCAAGTAGCCCCGGATCTCCCTGATCCATGCATCGGGTCTGACTTGAGCGTCTGGATCTTGAGCGCTGGGTTGCACGGAGTCCCCAGTGACGCTTACGATCCTTGGCGGCGTCCATGGCCGCCGGGACCGCCAGCTTCGAGGTGCTGGTCTAGCCCCCTTTGCCCGGCTCGGCGGGCCGGGCTGTGGGCCGCGGCAACGTCCTCTCGAAGCCCTCTTCGGGCACAGGGGCTCCGGTGGGGGTCTTCGTTGAGAGGTCGTCAGCTGCGGCCTTGCCAGCACGCGGTACGTGGCGCAGGTCCAAGGCGAGGCAGTATTTCTCCACCATCTTGCTTGATAACTAGCTGGGAGTCGCCCTGTGCCAACAACTGGCGAGCGCCTAGAGACAGGGCTGTCTTTAGGCCAAGGATGAGTGCTTCATACTCTGCCATGTTGTTGGTTGCCTTGGAATTGAGACGCACCATATACCTAGACTGCTCCCCCGATGGCATGAGGAACAGTACGCTAGCACCGGCCCCCTGCTTTCGCAAGGAGCCGTCGAAGAAGAGCGTCCAGTAAGGCCCGGTGAAGGCCAGAGCTCGGGATCCTGGTTCACCGTCTTCATGGCCCCCTGGGTCAACCTGCGTTGGTGTCCACTTCAGCCACGAAGTCAGCTAGTGCTTTGCTGTTGCCTGCGTGACGAGGAAGGAAGCCTAGCTCAACTCCAGTAGCTCCGCTGCCCATTTGGCGGCATCGTCCGTCGCGTGGGGGCTGTGGAGGGTAGCCTTCAGCTGGTAGGAGGTGGCCACTGAGGCCCGGTGTGTTTGGCAGCAGTGGCGGAGATTCCTGGACGCCATGAGCACTGCATACAGCAGCTTATGTACCTCCAGGTACCTTGTCTTGGCAACATGGGGGACCTCGCTGATGAAGTAGACAGAACCTCCCGCGGGCCCGGGGAGGCCGCCGGGAGCTGATACTCGGAGGTCTCAAGGCTGTCTTGGACCTCCGGGAGGTCCCGCTGATTTCCCGGGAGCTCCAGGGGGTCCCGTTGGACGTCCGGGAGGTTCTGTTGAGCCTCCGGGGGGGGGGGTCCTGTTGCACCTCCGGGAGGTTGTGTCGGGGGTCCGGGGTCCGTTCTAGACCTCCGGGGGGTTGCCTCGGAGACCCGGGGGGTCGTCTCGGACCTCCAGGGTTTCCTGGCGCTTGTTTCCCGATACCGGAGCAGGTTGCGGCGATGAGGGGTCCGTCCGCTCTGCGGCGAGGACCATACTCACCACTGCAGCCGTCGCCGTGATGTAGGGCAACAGATGCTCTTCGGGCTCGGGGGGCTACCATTACGGTTAGGGTCATCAGGAGCTGGTTCAGCTCCTGGGGAGCTTCCTCCGCTTCGTCGGTCCAAGCGAATGGCCCGGATTTGCGTAGGAGCTTAGAGAAGTGGAGCATTCGCCTTGCTAACCTCGGTATAAACCGACTCAGCACAGCTAGGCATCCCGCGAATTTCTGGACTTTTTTGATGCGGGCGGGGGGCTGCCTCGAGCCGATGGCTTTGATCTTCTCTGGGTTAGCCTCAGTTCCTCGGCGTGAGGCCAGGAATTCTAAGGGTTTTCCAGAGGATACACCAAACTCACACTTGTTGGAAGGACGAAGACTAAGGCCAGGTTATCTAGTAGGGATGAACTCTGCCTGACCTTAACAACAGTGTCTTCGACACACACCTCAACTGAGTCTCTCATTAGCTCTCCTAAGGTCTTGTGCATTGCACGTACGAAGGTAGGGAGAGCGTTCCTTAGGCCATAAGGCATAGAGGCATGACAGTACAGACCGACTACTGTGATGAAGGAGGTGTGCTCTTCATCTTCTCTAGACATAGGGGTCTGGTGGAAACCCGAGTAAGCATCTAGGAAGCACAGCATATCGCAGCCTGACATCGAGTCTACTGTTTGATCTATCATAGGGAGAGAAAATAGATCTTTAGGACAGGCCTTACTGAGACTGGTGTAGTCGATGCACTTCCGGAGCTTCCCGCCGGCCTTTGGTATAACAACAGGGTTCGCCAAGCACCGGGGGTGGCGGACTTCCCGTATGGAGCCAGCGCCCAACAGCTTCTTGGTTTCTTCGCGGATGGGGCTTTACTGCTCGGTGGACTGCTTGAGGGGCTTCTGTCGGACTGGCCGGGCATCGGGGAAGACCTTTAGATAGTGCCCAATCACCTCCCTAGGGATCTCTGGCATCTGCGACGGCTGTCATGCAACACATCGACATTGTGCCGGAGGGAGGTAACGAGCGCGCCTTCCTATTTGCCATCCAGGCCCCCGGCTACCCGGGTGGTCTGGGTGGCATTGGCGCTGATTCGGATGAGCCTCAAGGGGACGTCATCCTTGTCGAGGGGTTGCACATGGGGTGCTGTGGTAGAGGCACGGTGGCGTGCACTTAGGTGGAGCCGGTTTGGTTCTGCACTGCCTGGGGTTGGTGCTCTAGCTGCTGTAAGCGCCTGGAGCTTTTCCAAGGCTAACACTGCAGCAGTACGGTCTCCACAAACCTTGAGGACGCCTGTTGGTGTAGGCATCTTTAAGACAAGGTAGCCGTAGTGGGCTACTGCCATGAATCGGTACAGGGCTGGCCTGCCAATTATGGCGTTGAAGGGGAGGTCGATCTCGGCCACGTCGAACAGAATGTACTCTGTCCGATAGCTGTCCGGTGCCCCAAAGTTCACCGGGAGACTGATGTGGCCATAGGGAACGACCTGTCCCGGCCCTACCCCTGAGAACGGGCTCGATGGGGTGAGCTTGGCCATCGGGATCTGCAGCTTCTGGAAGGCTGCGCGACTGATGAGGTTCAGTCCAGCCCCGCCATCCACCAAAACGTGGTACATCCTCACGTTGGCGATGGTGGGGGCCACCACGAGCGGTAGTTGGCCGGCCCCAGCCATGTTCCTGGGGCAGTCGCTGGCATCGAAGCTTATGGGGGTTCCCATCCACCTGAGGTGCGGTGCTGCACTCGGGGGGGGGGGGGGGGGGGAGCCACTGACGCTACTGCTCGGCGCAAGGCCTTAGCCGCGCTTTGGGACGAGGGGTCAGTGGACCCGCCGAAGATAACATAGAGCATCTTCCGGTGCTCGTCTTCACTGGAGCTGGAGCTCTCATGATTGCGCACCGCCTTCACGGCGCGCTGAAGCTCCTGGAACTCCACCTGGCGGTCGACGTCATCTGGGGCATCGACCTTCTGCTTGCCCTCCCTTTGACGGTAGGGTGGGGCATCAGTTAGAAGCTGCTTCCCTTTCTGGAAGCGTTCCACGAGCTTCTGGATTTCCCGGCACTCGGCAGCAGTATGGTAACTGGTGCCGTGCACGGGGCATAACTCGCCCTGGCCTCCATCTGGAGCCGGTGATTGTCGCGGCCTTTTGTCGGGGCGCGGCCCCCGAGCTCCACTGGGCGCTGCTGTTGCGGCAACGGGGGCTGCGGCTGGCGGCTTCATCTTGCCACCGCCCCTGTTCTTGATCTTCCTGCCGCTTCCATAGGAAGCGGCGCCAGATCCCGGCTAACCCCCTGGCTCGGAGGCTGGCAGTGAGTGCCAGCTCCGCCCTTCGGCTGCTCTGGCACACTAGTCCGCCAGGCTGAAGAGCTCCGAGACGTCGCGGACCTCCCTAGTCGCGAGCTTCTCGAGCATCTTCTTGTCCCGAACGCCTTGTCGGAACGCCACCACCACAGAAGCGTTCTGGATGTGTGGGGTGGTGTTCCGCACCTGGGAGAACCGCTGGATGAAGGAGCGCAGCGACTCCCCTGGTTGTTGCTGGATGGCGTGGAGGTCGAGCTCCGTGCCAGGCCGGGTGTAGGAACTGCCGAAGTTGGCGACGAACTGCCGGCAGAGCTCTCCCCAGGAGGTTATGGAGTCCTGGGGTAGGTTCATGAGCCAAGACCGGGCTGGGCCGGTTAAGGCGACGGGGAAATAGTTGGCCATGATGGCCTCATCCCCTCCTGCAGCAAGTACGGCAGTGGAGTAGATCTGGAGGAACTCCGCCGGGTTGACGCTGCCGTCGTACTTTTCGGGCAGGTGCGGCCGAAACTTGCGCGGCCACCTCGCGAAGCGAAGGTGGGGTGCAAGAGCCGCACATCCTGCTCCTGTTGTCACAGGTATTGGTGCCGTGAATGCTTGGTTCGCACCTGGCACTGTGTACCCCGGTATGGGCAAGGCTGCGCCATAGACCGGGGACGCCGTTTGCAGGGCATATGGTTGTGGCATATGCTGCGCGGCGTACGCCTGGGGCAGAGCTCGCGTGGCGAAGATCTGCCCTTCAGGCTGGGTCGAGGCTGACGTCATGCTGTCGCCAGCCTCTTGGATGCGACGCCTCTCTCGACGTCGCTCGAGGAACACTCGAGCATCTTGGCCCAAGTGGCATCGCTCCAGCTCTGCCCTCAGGTCCGTCGTCGGGGCCTGGTGGAGCTGGAGTCCGCCGTCTGCCCGCCAACTGTGGGCGTGCGCGTCAGCGACACTGCCGGTTGACCGGAGTGTCGTCCCCGCCGAAGTCGAGGGTTTGCGGCGGCGACGACGAGACGGTCTACCTCGCGTATCCACTGCTGGGTTGCTGAATGAGGTGCGTCCCCAGCAGGTGGGTTGCGCAGTAGCGCTCTTGCTGCAGCTAGCGCACCCCTGTGGGGTTCGCTTATCGCTGCAGAGGATCTCACATTGGTCGGAACCTGCATTGCCGGGGTCGGCGCTGCCAGAGCCGGCTGCTGGCTCCCAGCTTGCGCCGACACACTCCGTCCTGAGTGTGTTGACATGTACTCCCCCCTGGTCACGGTTCGCCGCGAACGCGGTGGAGGAGAGTTTGCCGCTGAAGAAAGCTTGGTCATCTTCGTTGGCGGAAACTCATCGCGCAAGGGAAAAGCCCCCTACCTGGCGCGCCAAATGTCGAAGTGTTCGGTCGACACTTCCCCCGGGCCTGCACTGAGCAGCCGGCGGAGGTTCTTTTTTTGGTGGGGCTAGTCACTTGCGGAGAGCTTAAGCGTATGGATGAGTTAGGAAGAGCTTGACACGGTGAGTTTTACGTGGTTCAGGCCGCCGTTGCGTAAAACCCTACCTCCACGGCGAGCTAAGGAGCTCGCTGTATTGCTTGTTGCTCAGAACCGGAGTCCTGAGCTCGGGGATGACTGAAGTCTAGTGTATGAGTTGCGAGAGTGCGAACCCTTGCTAACGTCGCCTACCCGAGCCTTTTATAATCTAAGACTCGGGTGGCTTACAAGGGGGGCCCGGGACCCGACAGGTGGTCCCGGGGAGATTGACTGTTATCTACCGTATCTGCAGTTATGCTGGTAGTTGTCTCTGGCGAAGGCTTCTGAGTCTTCGTCTTGCAGCCCTGCCCATGGCGCATGCTAGTCGTAGTGGTTGATGATGGCGGGGGCGGCATGGGATGTCTTGTCGCTGCGTTTATTGGCTGGCAGGCTCTGACACCACGCGCCAGTCTGTGAGGTGACTGGGCGCAACGGCACCTGACAGAGGCGTGCTCCGCGTCTTGGGAAGGCGCGGGCCTTGAATACCTTGTACGGGCAAGGTATGGGGCGACTTTACGCCCACTGCCTACCGCTTGGGGGCAGGCGGCGTTCTTCTGCTAGACACGTGGCAGGCCCGGAGCCCTCCTCAAAGGAGAGGGGGGTCCGGCCCCGCAGGACACGTGGAGCCTCCGGACCTCTCCCCGTGGAGGGGGAGGTCCGGCTTCTGTCGGCCACGTGGCAAGCCCGGAGCTCTCCTCTGAGAAGAGGGAGGTCCGGCCCTGCTGGACACGTGGTGCCTTCGGACCTCTCTCCCGCGGACGGGGGAGGTCCGGCTTCTGTATGCCACGTGGCGGGCCCGGAGCTTTCCTCTGAGGAGAGGGAGGTCCGGCCCCGCCGGACGCGTGGCGCCTTCGGAGCCCCCCCTGCGGAGAAGGGCGAGTTCCTTAGGCATTTTCCCCCGTGCGCGGGGGTACCCCATATCGCGGGTACCGACACCGGCGTACGGTCCGATATTAGGGGCCGGATGGTCGTACCCTGGCCTCGGAGGGAGCCCGAGCCCCGGCACCTCGCACACAGAATTGCCCAAGCCCCGTATACCGGACTAGGACCGTAAGCCAAATAAGACTAAGAGACGGGGAAGGGAGAACCCCCCGAGGAGAATTACGCTTCCTCTACCTATGTGCAGGATCTCCAGATTTTAGCTACGGGGACCGCATGGAGGGGAAAGAGCCATCGACTACTCCAGCGCAAGACCGGAGGATCCGGGTGTCGGTACCTGAGATATGGGGTACCCCCGTGCACAGGGTGAAATGCCTAAGGTGCTCGCCCTTCTCCGCAGGGAGAGCTCCGAAGGCGCCACGCGTCTGGCGGGGCCGGACCTCCCTCTCCTCAGAGGAGAGCTCCGGGCCCGCCACGTGGCATACGGAAGCCGGACCTCCCCCTCCGCGGGAGAGAGGTCCGAAGACGCCACGCGTCCAGCGGGGCCGGACCTTCCTCTCCTCAGAGGTGAGCTCCAGGCCCGCCATGTGGCATGCAGAAGCCGGACCTCCCCCTCCGCGGGAGAGAGGTCCGAAAGCGCCACGCGTCCAGTGGGCCCGGACCTCCCTCTCCTCAGAGAAGAGCTCCGGACCCGCCATGTGGCTGGAAGAACAGTGCTGCCTGCCCCCGAGCGGTAGGCAGCGGGCGTAAAGGCGCCCCTCACCTTGCCCGTACAAGGTATTCAAGGCCCGCGTCTTCCCAAGACGCGGAAACGCAGAGCACGCGCCTGTCAGGTGCCATTGCGTCCAGTCGCATCACAGACTGGCGCGCGGTGTCAGGACCTGCCAGGTAATAAACGCTGCGACAAGACATCCCATGCCGCCTGCGCCGTCATCAACCACTATGACTAGTGCGCGGCGTGGGCAGGGCGGCAAAATGAAGACTCAGAAGCCTTCGACCAGAGGCAACCACCGGCGTAACTACAGATACGGTAGATAATAGACAATCTTCCCGGGACCACCTGTCGGGTCCCGGCTTCCCTTGTAAGCCGCCCGAGCCTTGGACTATAAAAGGCTCGGGTAGGCGTCGATAGCAAGGGTTCGCATTCTGCAACTCATACGCTAGCCATACACTCTCAAGCTGTAACTCACCCCCAAGCTCAGGCCCCCGGCCCTGAGCAGCAAGCAATACAGCGAGCTCCATAGCTCGCCGTGGACGTAGGGTTTTACGCTCCGGCGGCCTGAACCACGTAAAACTCCCCGTGTCAAGCTCTCACTAACTCGTCCATCCGCGCAAGCTCTCCGCTAGGAACTAGCCCCTCCGAAAAAAGAACCTCCGCGGGCTGCCCAGTGCAGGCCCGGGGGAAGTGTCGATCGCACACTTCGACATTTGGCGCGCCAGGTAGGGGGCTTTTCCCCTAGCGCGACGAGTTTCTGCCAACGAAGATGACCAAGCTCCCTTCGGCGGCAAGCTCACCTCCCCCGCCTCCGCGGCGAGCCGCGGCTAGGGGGGAGTACAAGCCAACACACTCAGGACGGAGTGTGTCAGTACAAGCTGGGAGCCAGCAACCGGCTCTGGCAGCGCCGACCCCGGCAATGCAGGCTCCAACCAGCGTCATATCTCCAGTAGCGCCGGGCGTACCCGGAAGGGGCGCGCTAGCTGCAGCAAGAGCGCTACTGCACAATCCGCCCGCTGGAGACGCGCCTCAGGCAGCGACCCAGCGGTGGATTCTCGAGGTAGACCGTCTTGTCATCGCTGCCGCAAGGCCGCGACTCCGGCGGAGACGACACTCTAACCAGCCGGCCGTGTCGCTGATACGGACGCCGATGGTTGATGAACAGACGGCAGATTCCAGCTCTGCCAGCCCTCAACCGATGGATCTGAGGACAGAGCTGGAGCGGTGTCGCTCGGGTCAAGATGCCCGGGTATACCTCGAGCAACGCCGAGAAAGGCGTCGCTACCAAGAAGCTGACGACAGCATGACGTCGGCCTCGACCCAGCCTGAAGAGCAGACCTTCGCCATGCGATCTCTGCCCCAGGTCTGCGCCGTGCAGAATATGCCACAGTCATATGTACTGCAGATGGCGCCCCCGGCCTATGGTGCAGCTTTGCCCGTACCGGGGTACACTGTGCCTGGTGCGAACTCAGCGTTCGCGGCACCAGAACCTGCGGTGACAGAAGCAGGGTGTGCAGCCCTCGCGCCCCATCTTCGCTTTGCGAAGTGGCCGCGCAAGTTTCGGCCACACCTGCCCAAGAAGTACGACGGCAGCGTCAACCCGGCGGAGTTCCTCCAGATCTACTCCACCGCCGTACTTGCCGCAGGAGGGAATGAAGCCGTCATGGCCAATTACTTCCCTGTCGCCTTGACCGGTCCAGCCCGGTCTTGGCTCATGAACCTCCCCCAAGGTTCCGTCACCTCCTGGGGAGAGCTTTGCCGACAGTTCATAGCCAACTTCGGCAGCTCCTACACCCGGCCTGGCACGGAGCTCGACCTCCACGCCGTCCAGCAGCAACCTGGGGAGTCGCTGCGCTCTTTCATCCAGCGGTTCTCCCAGGTGCGGAACACCATCCCACACATTCAAAATGCTTCTGTGGTGGTGGCGTTCCGGCAAGGCGTCCGGGACAGGAAGATGCTCGAGAAGCTCGCGACCAGGGAGGTCCGCGACGTCTCAGAGCTCTTCAGCTTGGCAGACAAATGCGCCAGCTGCCGAAGGACGGAACTGGCACTCGCTGCCATCCTCCGAGTCAGGGGGACTGCCCGGATCCAGTCCTACTCCCTGTGGAGGCAGCAGGAAGGCCAAGGACCGAGGCAGAAGCAAGATAGAGTCACCGACCGCAGCCCCAATCGTCACTGCAGCGATGCTCGGTGGGGCTCGGGGGCCGCGCCCCGACAAGAAGCAGCGAAGATCACCAATCCCAGAAGGTGATAAAGACAATATGTGCCCCGTGCACGGCAGCTGTCGCCACACTGCTGCCGAGTGCTGGGAGATCCGAAGGCTCGCAGAGTGCTTCTGCAAGGAGAAGCGGCAGCGGGCTGATGACCTGCCCTTCCGTCCAAAGGAAGATGAGCAGAGGGTGGATGTTCCAGACAACATCGACCACCCAGAGGAGATCCAGGAGCCTCCGCGTGTCGTGAACGCGGCACGCAATCACGAGGATTCCGGCTCCAGCGGCGATGAGCGTCGGAAGAAGCTCTACGTCATATACGGCGGGTCCGCCGACCCATCGTCCCGAAGCGCAGTCAAGACTCTGCGCCGAGCGGTAGCGTCGGTGGCGCCACTCCCAAGTGCTGCACCGCACCTAAAGTGGATGGGGACCCCCATCAGCTTTGATGCCACCGACTGCCCCAGGAACATGGCTGGGGCCGGCCAACTGCCGCTCCTGGTGGCCCCTACCATCGCCAACGTGAGAATGTACCATGTTTTGGTGGATGGAGGGGCTGGGCTGAACCTCATCAGCCGTGCAGCTTTCCAGAAGCTGCAAATCCCGATGGCCAAGCTCACCCCGTCGAGTCCGTTCTCAGGGGTAGGGCCGGGACAGGTTATCCCCTACGGCAGCATTAGTCTCCCGGTGACCTTCGGGGCTCCGGACAGCTATCAAACAGAGTACATTCTGTTCGACGTAGCGGAGATAGACCTCCCCTTCAACGCCATAATCGGCAGGCCAGCCCTGTACCGGTTCATGGCTGTAGCCCATTATGGCTACCTTGTCCTGAAGATGTCAACACCGACAGGTGTTCTCAGGATTCGTGGGGACCGCACTGCTGCAATGTCGGCCCTGGAGAAGCTCCAAGCACTCGCGACAGCTGGGGCCTCAGCCCCCGGCAATACGGAATCGGACCAGCTCCGCCCGTGCGCACGTCACCGTGCTTCCACCACAGCACCCCGGGTGCAACCTCTCGACGAGGGCGGCGTCCCCTTAAAGGTCGTCCAAGTCGGTGCGGAAGCTACCCAGACCACCCGGGTAGCCGGGGGCCTGGATAGTAAATAGGAAGGCGCGCTCGTCACCTTCCTCCGGCACAACGTCGACGTGTTTGCATGGCAGCCGTCACAGATGCCGGGGATCCCCAGGAAGGTGATCGAGCACCACTTGAAAGTCTTCCCCGAGGCCCGGCCGGTTCAACAGAAGCCCCGCAAGCAGTCCATCGAGTGGCAGAACTTCATCCGTGAAGAAGTCAAGAAGCTGCTGGACGCTGGCTTCATACGGGAGGTCCACCACCCTCGATGGTTGGCGAACCCCGTCGTTGTCCCGAAGGCTGGCGGGAAGCTCTGGATGTGCATCGACTACACCAGTCTCAATAAGGCATGTCCTAAAGATCCATTCCCTCTCCCTAGAATAGATCAAATAGTAGACTCAACGTCAGGCTGTGATATGCTGTGCTTCCTAGACGCCTACTCGGGTTTCCATCAGATCCCCATGTCTAGGGAGGACGAGGAGCACCTCCTTCATCACAGTAGACGGCCTTTATTGCTATGTGTCTATGCCTTACGGCCTAAAGAATGCACTCTCCACCTTTGTGCGGGCAATGCACAAAACCTTTGGGGTCGATGACATAGTTGTCAAGGTCAAGCAGGGTCCGTCCCTGCTAGATAACCTAGCCTTAGTCTTTGACAAGTTGCGCTCTACGCGCACCAAGCTGAACCCAGATAAATGTGTGTTCGGCGTGTCCTCTGGGAAGCTCTTAGGGTTCCTGGTCTCGCACCAGGGAATTGAGGCCAACCCAGAGAATATCAAGGCCATCGACTTGATGCAGCCCCCTGCCCGCGTCAAGGATGTCCAGAAACTCACAGGATGTCTAGCCGCGCTGAGTCGGTTTATACCGAGGCTAGCAGAGCGGGCACTCCCTTTCTTTAAGCTCCTGCGCAAGTCAGGCCCTTTTGCCTGGACTGACGAAGCAGAAGAGGCTTTCCAGGAGTTGAAGCGACTCCTGACGACCCTACCAATCATGGTAGCCCCTGAGCCCGGAGAGCATCTGTTGCTCTACATCGCGGCGACAACTGAAGTAGTGAGTATGGTCCTCGTCGCAGAGCGGCCGGACCCCTCATCTTCACAACCTGCTCCGGTAGCAGAAGACAGACGCCAGGAGGCCCCGCAGGACCAAGACGGTCTCCCGGGCCTCCAAGGCAACCTCCCGGAGGCCCAGGTCGGCCTCCCGGAGGTCCTGGGCAGTCTCCCGGACCTCCAAGATAAACCCCCGGGGGCCCCGCGGGACCCCCCGGGGGCCAAATGGGACCTCCCAGAGGTCCCCCAAGACCCCCCGGAGCTCCCGGACAATCAAGATAGCTTAAGGGCCTCCGGGTCCCAGCTCCCGGAGGCCCCCATGGGTCCGCCCACCTCCAGTGGGCCAATCGACGAGGACCTCCCAGGCCTGAGAAAGAGGGTTCGAACCATACAGAGGCCTGTCTACTACATCAGTGAAGTACTTCATGATGCCAAGACAAGGTACCTGGAAGTCCACAAGCTGCTGTATGCGGTGCTCGTTGCCTCCAGAAAGCTCCGCCATTACTTCCAGGCCCACCGGGTCTCGGTAGTCACCTCGTATCCACTGAAGACAATTCTTCACAGCCCCCATGCGACTGGCAACGTTGCTAAATGGGCGGCGGAGCTGGCGGAGTTTGAGCTGGACTTCCTCCCACGCCATGCAGTCAAGAGCCAAGCACTGGCTGACTTTGTGGCAGAGTGGACACCAACGGAGGCTGACCCAGGGGGCCATGGGGGCGGAGAACCGGAGCACCAAGCTCCGGTCTTCACCGAACCCCACTGGACACTCTTCTTCGACGGCTCCTCGCGAAAGCAGGGAGCCGGTGCCGGCGTACTGCTCCTCATGCCATCGGGGGAACAGTTTGGGTATATGGTGCGTCTCAATTTCAAGGCAACCAACAACATGGCGGAGTATGAAGCACTCATCTTTGGCCTGCAGACAGCCCTATCTTTAGGCGCTCGCCAGTTGTTGGCACAGGGCGACTCCCAGCTGGTCATCAAGCAAGTCAAGGGCGAATGCTCCTGCAATGACCCCCAGCTAGATGCATATCTGCTTCACGTGCAGATGTTGGAGAAAGAATTCCTCGCCTTGGACCTGCACCACGTACCGCGCGCCGGTAATACCGCAGCCAATGACCTTTCAACGAAGGCTTCCACCGGAGCCCCTGCGCCCGAAGGAGTCTTCGAGAGGACGTTGCTGCGGCCCACAGCCCGGCCTGCCGAGCCGGGCGAAGGGGGCTTGACCAGCACCTCGAAGCTGGCGGTCCCGGTGGCCCTACAACCGTGGGCGCCGCCAAGGATCGTAAGCGTCACTGGGGACTCCGTGCAACCCAGCGCTCAAGATCCAGAAGCTCAAGTCAGACCCGATACATGGATCACGGAGATCCGGGACTACATGAAGGACAATATCCTCCCTGATGAACATGCAACCGCTGAACGGATTGTGCGTATGGCTAAGAGGTACGCGCTGGTAGAGGGGGATCTCTACCGGCGTGGCACCAACCACATCCTATTGCGGTGTATAACCCAGGGGGAAGGCTGCGACTTGCTCGCTGAGATCCATGGAGGCGAATGTGGAAGTCATTCTTCCTCACGCACGCTTGTCGGTAAAGCCTTCCGGCATGGCTTCTACTGGCCGACAGCACTCCAGGATGCCGTCAAGCTGGTCGAGAGCTGCAAGGCGTGCCAGTTCCACACCAAGCAGATCCATACACCGGCTCAGGCGGTACAGATGATCCCACCCTCGTGGCCGTTTGCCGTGTGGGGGCTGGACATCCTGGGACCATTCCCCAGAACCGTCGGGGGGTTCCGGTACCTCTATGTCGCTATCGACAAGTTCACCAAGTGGCCGGAAGCTACACCAGTTGTCACCATCAATAAACAATTAGCAGTAAAATTCATCAGATCCATTGTCTGCCGGTTTGGGGTCCCAAACAGGATCATCACTGACAATGGGACCCAGTTCACCAGTGCAGCGTTCCAAGACTACTGCGAGGACCTTGGCATTCAGGTATGCTATGCCTCTGTCGCTCACCTGAAGAGCAATGGGCAAGTCGAGAGGGCCAATGCGGAGATTCTCCGGGGCCTCAAGACTCGTACCTTCGCCAGCCTGAAGAAACATGGTGCCAATTGGGTAGATGAACTTCCGAGCACACTATGGGCTAACCGGACATCCCAGAGCCGGGCCACCGGGGAGACACCCTTCTTCATGGTGTACGGGGCCGAAGCTGTACTTCCTCCAGAAGTCACCATAAAGTCTCACCGTGTCCGGGCTTACGACGAAGCAACGCAGGACAACCTCCGGCGTGGAGAAATCAACCTCGTCGACGAGGTCCGATTACATGCGGCACTCCGTAACGCGCGGTACAGACAGGCGCTTCGGCGCTACCACCAGAGGTCTGTGCATGCCCGGGAGCTGCAGGAAGGTGACCTGGTGTTGCGGCGCATACTTTCTCGCGAAGGGGCCCACAAACTCTCCCCTAGTTGGGATGGCCCCTTCCGAGTCACGAAAGTATGCCGCCCCGGGTGTGTGCACCTTTCCACCGAGGATGGGGACCTGCTCCCGAATCCTTGGAACATAGAACACATCCGTAAGTTCTACCCCTAAGAGCAAAAATAGGTCAGTACTTTCTTTTCGTAATGAACCCCATAGAGTCCAGGAGCAGCGCTCGGAGCAGCTAAACCCCAGGGGACGGTCCAGGACTACGTTCAGCTTTGCCTGGTTCCGACTCCAAGCGCGTAGAGTCTTGCTTCCCCTCTTAATGGGGTGGGTCGTGGCCTCCATGTTTAGCCTGCCTTCCTCCTATGGAAGGTTGTACGAAAAGAAGTCTGCCCTACTTTGCTCTTTCCTTGTACTCATTTGAATTGTGAATTGAGTTATTTTTTATCACCCTTGCAGTACATGGTTGCCATGTGCTCAGCTCCCCCTCTCTACAAATCCCCAAGCATCAAGCATATGGTTGGGGGCTGTAAGTCAAATAAGACTGTGAGACAAGGGAGGGGGAGCCCCCAAGGAGAATTACGTTTCCTCTACCTGTGTGCAGGACTTCCAGGTTGCGGCAACGGGGACTGCATGAAGTAGGGGGAAAGGAGCTACCAACTACTTCGACCCGGGGCTAGAGGGGGCGGGACCCGGGGGCCCCACGTGTCCAGCAGGCCCGGAACTCTCTCCTTCCTTGAGAGGGGCTCCGGGCTCGCCACGTGGCAGGCGGAAGCCGGACCTACCCCCGCGGTGGAAGAGCTCCGAAAGCCCTGCGTGTTCAACATGGCCGGGGCTCCCGTCGCCGCAGTAAAAGCAATCATCAAGTGAGCGCACGCTCTCACGACCCCGCGGCCGTTCGTGCTCCGGCAGCGGCTAAGTCGGGACTTAGAGAAAGTGCGCGGATCGGAAGAGACGGAGGTCCCACCTTGGGCTTGTTATCTCCCCCAAGATGGGCCCGGGGGCCACTATCGGTACCTGAGATATGGGGTACCCCCGCGCACAGGGTGAAATG
Organism: Neostapfia colusana; assembly: GCA_030760725.1. Classification (NCBI taxonomy): domain Eukaryota; kingdom Viridiplantae; phylum Streptophyta; class Magnoliopsida; order Poales; family Poaceae; genus Neostapfia; species Neostapfia colusana. The sequence continues at coordinate 37,075,365 of JASWHV010000001.1, read as the reverse complement.
CCTAAGGTGCTCGCCCTTCTCCGCAGGGAGAGCTCCGAAGGCGCCACGCGTCTGGCGGGGCCGGACCTCCCTCTCCTCAGAGGAGAGCTCCGGGCCCGCCACATGGCATACGGAAGCTGGACCTCCCCCTCCACGGGAGAGAGGTCCGAAGACGCCACGCGTCCAGCGGGGCCGGACCTCCCTCTCCTCAGAGGTGAGCTCCGGGCCCGCCACGTGGCATGCAGAAGCCGGACCTCCCCCTCCGTGGGAGAGAGGTCCGAAGGCGCCACGCGTCCAGCGGGCCCGGACCTCCCTCTCCTCAGAGAAGAGCTCCGGACCCGCCACGTGGCTGGAAGAACGGTGCTGCCTGCCCCCGAGCGGTAGGCAGCGGGCGTAAAGGCGCCCCTCACCTTGCCCGTACAAGGTATTCAAGGCCCGCGTCTTCCCAAGACGCGGAAACGCGGAGCACGCGCCTGTCAGGTGCCATTGCGTCCAGTCACATCACAGACTGGTGCGCGGTGTCAGGACCTGCCAGGTAATAAACGCCGCGACAAGACATCTCATGCCGCCTGCGCCGTCATCAACCACTATGACTAGTGCGCGGCGTGGGCAGGGCGGCAAAATAAAGACTCAGAAGCCTTCGACCAGAGGCAACCACCGGTGTAACTACAGATACGGTAGATAATAGACAATCTTCCCGGGACCACCTGTCGGGTCCCGGCTTCCCTTGTAAGCCGCCCGAGCCTTGGACTATAAAAGTCTCGGGTAGGCGTCGATAGCAAGGGTTCGCATTCTGCAACTCATACGCTAGCCATACACTCTCAAGCTGTAACTCACCCCCAAGCTCAGGCCCCCGGCCCTGAGCAGCAAGCAATACAGCGAGCTCCATAGCTCGCCGTGGACGTAGGGTTTTACGCTCCGGCGGCCTGAACCACGTAAAACTCCCCGTGTCAAGCTCTCACTAACTCGTCCATCCGCGCAAGCTCTCCGCTAGGAACTAGCCCCTCCGAAAAAAGAACCTCCGCGGGCTGCCCAGTGCAGGCCCGGGGGAAGTGTCGATCGCACACTTCGACACCGGGTCTCGCCCCTTCCGCAGGGGCGAGCCCTGAAGGCCCCACGTGTCCGGCGGGGCCGGAGCCCCCGTCTCCTCAGAGGGTAGCTCCGGGACCGCCACGTGGCCGGCAGAGCCGGGCCTCGCCCCCTCCGCAGGGGTGAGCCCCGAAGGCCCCACGTGTCCAGCGGGGCTGGACCTCTATCTTCTCAAAGGAGAGCTCTGGGCCCGCCACGTGGTCAGCAGATCCGGACCTCCCCGTTCTCACGGGACAAGCTCCGGAGACCTCTGGGGCCCTTAACACAATAAGGACCTGGGGAAGGTGTCTGTACAAGACTTCAAGATTGGTGAAGACCTCTGAGTACCTTGCGGAGCTAAGGACTCGGCCAGGCCAAGCCAAGGAGAAGATAAAAATATACAGGCACGGAAAATAATAAGAGTCTATTCATTCAAAGCTCCACGAGCTGGACTACAGACTCAATGAAAGAAAAAGAAAAGATACAAGCCCTAGGCTTCCCCTGGCTTTCGCGGGAACCTAGAGGCTACGAGGGCGGTCACGTCCCCGACTTCAGCCTTGGCGGCTTCCTCCCGTTCAGTGGCGGGGCCCTGACTCACTGGCTCCAGTGAGAAGGAGGGATCCCGGCTCTGGAAGCACGCCAACACGTGCGTAGCAACCGCCATTGCCAGGCCCCGTCCCTCTGCCTCGAGCTCGCCGGCGACCACCGCTTCAAGCCTATTCAGCTTGGCGCTGATAGACTCAAGCGCGGGGATCACCTCGGCCACCTTCTGCACCGGGGCCGCTGCCTTCACCGGGCTAAAGCCAAGAGGGACCAGGGCGGACCCCGCCTGGTCGACGAAGTTCGAGACCGCCTGGGCCTCGGAGGACTGCAAGGCCAGGAGCTCCTCCACCTCGTGGCGGGCTGCCAGCAAGGCGTCAAGGCTCCCCTTGGAGAATTCCTTCTCCTTGGTGGCCAGTGAACTCTCCCGAAGCTGGAGGTGCTGGGCAAGCTGGTCCAACTCCGAAGCCCGGAAGTCAGCTGCCAGCTCCCGGTCCAGGGCCACATGGTGCTTCCGGGAGACCTGCTCCTCCCTTGCGACCAGGTCTTCCTTCTGGACCTCCAGCTCCTTGGCACGAGCCCTCAGGTCACCCTCGCCAGCCGCCAGCCGTGCGGCGATCTTCTCTGCCTCGGCCGCCGCAGAGCGCTCCTGGTCCGCGATGGCACGCTCATGGCGCTCCAGCTTCAGACGCAGATCCTCCAAAGCGGAGAGACGCTCATCGGCCTGAGCGTGAGACTCGCGGGCCTCCCGGTGGAGCCGCCGAGTCTCGGAGTCCAGACGGTCGACGGCCTACTTCTGACGGTCAAGGAGCGCCTCCATGACATCGAGTGATGCCCGCCTCAAGTCAAGCTCCTCCCTGACCTCCTCAGTTCGCTCCCTCAAGAGGTGCCCCTAGGTGAGGAGGCGATCCCTCTCACCTACCTGCTCCTCCCGCTCGCGACCGAGCGCGGCCAAAACCTGCCAGACGCTCGTCTGGGCAAGCACGAGGGCGTCTGCCAGGGGCAGCGGGGCGGCAGAGGCCGAAGCGGCGCCCCGACCTCCTCCATCATGTCGTCTTCGGGAGAAGTCAACGCTCCGGCAACCGGGATAAGGCGCTGATCAGGAGAAGCCGGCACTGGGGCAGGCTCGCTCCCGGTGCGCCCTGGTTCGCAGCCCACCGTAAGGCCCGTGGCAGCTTCTCCTGCTCCGGCAACAGGGGGCGGGACACCGACAGCCGGTCCCGCCGAACCCTCAGCGACAGCCGGCTCCCGAGCCGGTGAAGGGGGATGAACGGGAGGTGTCGCCGCTGCCACAGGAGCCAGGCCGACCGGCGCAGCAGGAACTTGCGCTGGCTTGGGGGCCGCTGCGACCGTTTCGGCTTCCGAGCGCGGCGGCGCGGATCCCCCGTCGGTCGGGGATGGCTGGGAAACGGGAGCATTACCGGCACTCGGGGAGTCCCTGCAAACATGGGAAACTCCTGAGTTAGAAAAATAAGAAGACAATGCAGGCTCTAGAATCCGGTAGGCGTCGCTTACCGAGAGACACGAGCGCTCCAACGGGCTCTGAACCCCGTCTTCCGAGCCGGGGTAGGTCCACTAGAGCCCGCCGTCGCCGCCGACGGCTGCCCCGCAGTCGCCCGGACTGGCGGAGCAGGGGATGCTTCTGAAGCCCCCCTAGACGCCGATCCGGCCCCTGAGGCCCGGGGCGCCTGAGTTCTTGGCTCGCCCCAGGGCATCAACGTACCAGCACTCCCCCTCGAGGCTCCACCACCTGAGGAGGGAGGACGCGACGCCCGGGAACCTTCAGCCCGTCGTCGCTCAAGAGGAGTCCCGTCGGGATGATGAGCCCGAGGCCTCTTGGAGTCGCCACCGTACGGGGCGCCATCTCCACAAGCAGGGCGTGCAGGCGCCCTGGATCACTGACTCAGCGCAAACGCCGCCGCTGGAGGAGACCAGGCGCGCTTCTTCTCCGGAGGCAGGTTGGAAGCCATGGCAGGAGGAAGCTCAAGGACAGGGAAGACAAGGGCGTAAGAACTCAAGGAAGATGCAAGCGCTGGGAAGTGCGAAGGGAAGCCACGATGCGGGTAAGATCCCCTTTTAAACTTCCCAGGCACGATTCAAAGCGATTCGAAACTCTTCGAATGCTCCGCTTGGGCAACCGCTTCGGCTCCAAGACCAAGTGTCGATGACAAGTGTACCCAAGCCATCCAGCTGAAGCGGTGGGCCAAGAAGTCAGTCTCCCAAGGAGACGAGCTGGCAAGACGCTTCGGCGGTTCCCGAAAAGGCGCGGTGACATGCAGAAGTGGCAGCCTTGGGAACCACCGCAATAAAAGAATCCATCAAGTGGGGCACACGCTCCCACGATCCCGCGACTTTTCCTGCTCCGGCAATGGTCAATGCGGGTCTTCGAGAAGGTGCGCGGAGCGGAAGAGACGGGGGGCCCACCTCAGGCTCGCTATCTCCCCCGAGATGGGCCCGGGGGCCACTGTCGGTACCCTCAATACGGGGTACCCCCGCGCACAAGGGAAAATGCCTAAGAACCTCGCCCTTCTCCACAGGGAGAGCTCCGAAGGCGCCATGTGTCCAGCGGGGCCGGACCCCCCTCTCCTCAGAGGATAGCTTCGGACCCGCCACGTGGCCAACTGAGCCGGACCTCCCCCCTCCGCGGGGAGAGCTCCGGAGGCTCCACGTGTCCCGCGGGGCTGGACCTTCCTCTCCTCAGAGGAGAGCTCCAGGCCCGCCACATGGCCAGCAGAAGCCAGACCTCCCCCCTCCGCGGGGAGAGCTCCGAAGGCTCCATGTGTCCGGCGGGGCCGGACCTCCCTCTCCTCAGAGGAGAGCTCCGGGCCTGCCACGTGGCCAGCAGAGCAGCGCTGCCTGCCCCCCCGCGGTAGGCAGCAAGAGTAAAGACGCGTCATACCTTACCCGTACAAGGTATTCAAGACCCGCGCCTTCCCAAGGCGCGGAGACGCGGAGCACGCCTCTGTCAGGTGCCGTTGCACCCAGTCACATCGCAGACTGGCGCGCCGTGTCAGAGCCTGCCCGCTAATAAACACAGCGACAAGACATTCCCTGCCGCCCCTGCTAACCACTACGACTAGCTTGCGGCATGGGCAGGGCGGCAGAACGAAGACTCGGAAGCCCTCGCCAGAGACAACTACCGGCGTAACTGCAGATACGGTAGATGGCAGGCAATCTCCCCGGGACCACCTGTCGGGTCCCGGGCCCACCTTGTAAGCCGCTCGAGCCTTGGACTATAAAAGGCTCGGGTAGGCAACGTTAGCAAGGGTTCGCCTCTTACACACTCTTTCACCCTAGCGGTTCGCACTTTAGCCATTCGACATCTGTCCGTACCCGCGATATGGGGTACCCCCGCGCACAGGGGAAATGCCTAAGGATCTCGCCCTTCTCCACAGGGAGAGCTCCAAAGGCGTCACGTGTCCGGCGGGGCCGGGCCTCCCTCTCCTCAGAGGAGAGCTCCGGGCCCGCCACATGGCCAGCGGCAGCCGGACCTCCCCCTCTGTGGGGAGAGCTCTGAAGGCGCCACGTGTCCCGCGGGACCGGACCTCCCCCTCCACAGAGGAGAGCTCCAGGCCCGCCATGTGGCCGACAGAAGCCGGACCTCCCCCCTCCGCGCGGAGAGGTCCGAAGGCTCCACGTGTCCCGAGGGGCCGGACCTCCCTCTCCTCAGAGGAGATCTCCGGGCCCGCCACGTGGCCAGCAGCAGCCGGACCTCCCCCCTCCGTGGGGAGAGCTCCGAAGGTGCCACGTGTCCCGTGGGACCGGACCTCCCCCTCCACAGAGGAGAGCTCCGGGCCCGCCACGTGGCCGACAGAAGCCGGACCTCCCCCCTCCGCGGGGAGAGGTCCGAAGGCTCCACGTGTCCCGCGGGGCCGGACCTCCCTCTCCTCAGAGGAGAGCTCCGGGCCCGCCACGTGTCCAGCAGAACAGCGCTGCCTGCCCCCGCGCAGTAGGCAGCAGGCGTAAAGACGCACCATACCGTGCCCGTACAAGATATTCAAGGCCCGCGCCTTCCCAAGACGCGGAGACGTGGAGCACGCCTCTGTCAGGTGCCGTTGCGCCCAGTCGCATCACAGACTGGCGCGCAGTGTCAGAACCTGCCAGCCAATAAACACAGAGACAAGACGTCCCCTGCCGCCCCCGCCGTCATCAACCACTACGACTAGCATGCAGCATGGGCATGGCGGCAGAACAAAGAATCGGAAGCCTTCGGCAGAGACAACTACCGACATAACTGCGGATACGTTAGTCTGCAGGAAATCTCCCCGGGACCACCTGTCGGGTCCCGGGCCCCCCTTGTAAGCCACACAAGCCTCGAACTATAAAATGCTCGGGTAGGCAACGTTAGCAAGGGTTCGCACTCCAGCAACTCACACCCTAGGCATAACTCACACTCAAGCTCAGGACTCCGGTTCTGAGCAACAAGCAATACAGCAAGCACCTCTGCTCACCGTGGATGTAGGGTTTTACGCTCCGGCAGCCCGAACCACGTAAAACTCGCCGTGTCAAGCTTCTCCCTCACTCGTCCCTTATGCTGAAGCTCTCCGCAAGCGACTAGCCCCTCCGAAAAAGAACCTCCGCGGGCTGCCCAGAGCAGGTCCGGGGGAAGTGTCGACCACACACTTCGACATTTGGCGCGCCAGGTAGGGGGCTTTTCCCTCGCGCGATGAGTTTCTGCCGATGAAGATGACGAAGCTTCCTTCAGCGGCAAGCTCTCCTCCCCCGCGTTCACGACGGACCGTGACTAGCGGGGAATACGTGTCGACACACTCAGGAAGGAGTGTGCCGCCGCAAACCCTCGACTTCGGCGGGGACGACGCCCTGGCCAATCGGCTCTGTCGCTGACACGCACGCCGACGGTTGACGGACAGACGGTGGATTCCAGCTCCACCAGGCTTCCGTCGACGGACCTGAGGACTGAGCTGGAACGATGCTGTCGAAGTGTGCGATCGACACTTCCCCCGGTCCTGCACTGGGCAGCCCGCGGAGGTTCTTTTTTCGGAGGGGCTGGTCCCTAGCGAAGAGCTTGCGCAGATGGACGAGTTAGTAAGAGCTTGACACGGCGAGTTTTACGTGGTTCAGGCTGCCGGAGCGTAAAACCCTACGTCCACGGTGAGCTATGGAGCTCGCTGTATTGCTTGCTGCTCAGGGCCGGAGGCCTGAGCTTGGGGGTGAGTTACAGCTTGAGAGTGTATGGCTAGCGTATGAGTTGCAAAGTGCGAACCCTTGCTATCAACGCCTACCCGAGCCTTTTATAGTCCAAGACTCGGGCGGCTTACAAGGGAAGCCGGGACCCGACAGGTGGTCCCGGGAAGATTGTCTATTATCTACCGTATCTGCAGTTATGCTGGTAGTTGTCTCTGGTCGAAGGCTTCTGAGTCTTTATCTTGCCGCCCTGCCCATGCCGCATGCTAGTCGTAGTGGTTGATGACGGCGCAGGCGGCATGGGATGTCTTGTCGCGGTGTTTATTGGCTGACAGGTTCTGACACCGCGCGCCAGTCTGTGATGCGACTGGGCGCAACGGCACCTGACAGAAGCGTGCTCCGCGTCTCCGCGTCTTGGGAAGACGCGGGCCTTGAATACCTTGTACGGGCAAGGTATGGAGCGTATTTACGCCCGCTGCCTATCGCTCGGGGCAGGCAGCGTCGCTCTGCTGCCACGTGGCGGGCCCGGAGCCCTTCTCAGAGAAGAGGAGGATCAGCCCCGCGGGGCACGCGGAGCCTCCGGACCTCTCCCCGCGGAGGGGGAGGTCCGGCTTCTGTATGCCACGTGGCGGGCCCGGAGCTCTCCTCTGAGGAGAGGGAGGTCCGGCCCCGCTGGACACGCGGTGCCTTCGGGCCTCTCTCCCGCGGAGGGGGAGGTCCGGCTTCTGTTTGCCACATGGCGGGCCCGGAGCTCTCCTCTGAGGAGAGGGAGGTCCGGCCCCGCCGGACGCGTGGCGCCTTCGGAGCTCTCCCTGCGGAGAAGGGCGAGTTCCTTAGACATTTTACCCTGTGCGCGGGGGTACCCCATATCTCAGGTACCGACAGTGGCCGCCGGGCCCATCTCGGGGGAGATATCGAGCCCGAGGTGGGACCTCCGTCTCTTCCGATCCGCGCACTTCCTCTAAGTCCCGAATTGACCGCTGCCGGAGCACGAACGGCCACGGGATCGTGGGAGCGTGCGCTCACTTGATGGTTGCTTTTACTGTGGCGGTTCCCAAGACTGCCACCTTTGCGGCGCTTTCTTTGGGAACCGCTGAAGTGCCTCGCCGGCTCATCTTCTCAGGAGACTGACTCCTTGACCCACCGCTTCAGTTGGGCGGCTAGGGTCCACCTTTCATTGGCGCCCGGTCTTGGAGCCAACGAGGTTGCCGACGCGATGATTCCGGAGGTTTTCGAATTACCCCGGACCATCCCTGGAAAGTTTTAAAAGGGGATCTCACCCGCACCGCTGCTTCCCTTCGCATTGCGCTCGTACTTCCCTTGAACTCTTGCGCCCCGGCTCTCCTGCCCTTGCGTCCTCTTTCGCCATGGCTTCCAACTTGCTCCCGACGTGCCTCGTCCGCTCTTCCGAGCTCGGGCCAGTGCGCAGGCTGCTGGGCTGGCGCTCAGAAGAGCAGAAACATCGGCTTCGCCGAGGATCTCTCCCCCTGGTCCTGGAAAACGGGGAGATAGTCTTCTTCACGGCTTATGCTCTGGCGGGGTTCGTTCCGCCGATTTCTTCCTTCTTTGTCACCCTGCTGGAGACATACGGTCTCCAGATTCACCATCTTTCCCCCAATTCCTTCGCAATGGCTGCTGTTTTTGTCCATTTCTGCGAGATGTTCGTGGGGGTGCACGCCTCCGTGACGCTCTTCCGCCACTTCTTTGTGCTGCGGACGACTGGGCGCGGCTCAAAGACTCAGATGGGGGCATACTACTTCCAGCATCGCTGCAAAGACCCCAAGATCTCCGGATACCTCCTGCCCTTCAGCGCATCAAGGTGGGAAAACTGGAGGGAGAGCTGGGTGATAGTGCAGACCGACGAGCACGATCGCGTACAACTCCCAACCGCCAGCCCAACCACCGATCGCCGCTTCTGGGAGGAGATCCCTGAGCTGGAGCAGGAGTACACCCCGGTCTTGGAGCGGATCCGGTTCTTGGCCAACGAGGGGCTGACGTCTCTAATGGTGCTGATGGACTTCGTGTCGCGCCATATTGCTCCCTTGCAACAGCGTAGCCGCCCAGCATGGTACTACACCGGCGAGCAGGACTGTACCAGGCTGGAGAGAGGCCCCGGCTCAGACCCTTCCGACGAGGAGCTGATCGAGATGGTGAGCAAGGTGAGCGGTGACTACATTTCCAGTGGCGATCCCGCTCTTCCGCCCTCTGCCACCCCCCTCTTCTTGGAGCCTCAGAGGAGGTCGGAGCTCCTGCGGAAGATGCCGAACCTTGATGATATCGGGATCGCCGTCCGACAGGTCGGGGATGCCTTCCGGGGTATCACCATTCCAGGAACCGAGCACCCCAGGTCAGGGCATGAGGCATCCGCTGCTGTCAAACCCTCCCCCAGAGCCGACGGAACCCAAGCCGCCGAAAAAGGGAAAGGAAAAGAGCCGGCCCCCGGGCATCTAGAGAAGAAACGCGCCCGGTCTCCTCCGAGGGTGCCGCCTGTGCCGAATCAGGGTGCCGGAGCTGCTTTGCTCCCATCTCCCGGAGGTGCTGGTCCATCGGGTGGCGACCCGAAGAGGTCCCGAGTGTCCCTCCCCGGCGGGTCTCTCCCCAGACAGCAGCCGTCCGAATCAGCCCAGGTACCTCGCCAGCCTTCCTCAAGTGGAGGGGCTCCCAGGACGGATGTTGGCGGGGCGACGCCGGCGAGTGCGCCAGGGATCCAGGCGTTCCATTCCGCGACCGTTCCAGCCGCTGGTCCTGGCGGTTCAGCTACAGCCCAGAGGCCAGTGCTGCAAGCTCGCTGGAGCGCTCATGCCGCCCAGTAAGTGTTATTCTTTCCGGCTTATAAGAGCAGAGCTCTTGCCTCTTCTCTTATTCTGAGGGCTTCTTCTTCTTTGCAGGGACCAACCGGCCACCAGGGGCGGGCCTCTTATCCGGCCGCCTTCAACCAGCGGAAGCTCCGTGCCTCAGCACCTGGGGACCGTGGCGGCCCCCATGGCTCCCAAATCGACGGGGGCACCCTCTGCCCCAGCGGGTTCATTTTCCGCGGTGGCCACATCTGCTCCTACCCGCCCTCCTTCACCAGTCCAGAAGCCAGGTCCTGAGACCGGGAGGGCTGCTGTAGGTGCACCTGCTGGCCCCCTGGCCTGCTTAGGACAGCGCCCCACCGTGGCTGCTGAGGCACCGGCGCCCCGCCGGTCTTAGACTCATCAGGGGGGTCCAGCGGCGCAACTCCTATCCCCCCTGCTCCAGCGCCCGTGTGGGACGCCATGGGGCGTACCCAGACCAGCGCCCGGCAGCTCCAATCTGCCTTTGAGCAGGAGCGGAAGGCATTGGCCGGCGAGAGGGAACGCCTTCTCAGCTGGCAGCAGCGGGCCCGGGCGGACCTTGACTCAAGGCAGTCAAGGCTTGAGGCCATGAGTGCTCTGCTTGGCACTCAGAAGAAGGCCATTAGCCGCTTGGAGTCAGAGGCCCAGCGGGTTCGTGTCACCTACCGCGAGGCTCTGGCCCAAGCTGAAGCCAAAGCCAAGGAGTGTTCCGCCGCCGCGGAGGAGCTGCAGCTGCAGGTAGCCCGTCGGGAGCACGCCGTCGCTGATCGGGAACGCGCCGTTGCGGCCGAGGAGGAGAAGACCACCGCCCGGCTGAGGGCCAAGGTGGAGGAGCTAAGGGCTCGGTCCGAGGAGCTGGAGCTCCGTGAGTCGGCTGTCGCCGCGAGGGAGGAGCAGTCCTCTAAGGAGCGTCAGGCGGCGATGGATCGCGAGCTAGCAGCTCGCCAAGAGGTAGAGAGACTCCAGTCCCTGCGGACTGCCGAGGCCCAGGCGGTCTGGCGCTTCATTGCCAAGGCGGGATCCGCCTTGGCTCCTCTTGGTTTCAGCCCTGTGCAGGTGGAGACCCCAGCGCGGCCGATGTCCGAAGCGGCCCCGGCCCTTGAGTCTCTTGGCGACGAGCTAGGTCGGCTCGAATCAGTGATCGCCGACGAGCTGGAAGCGGAAGGTCGGGGCCTCGTGAAGGAGGTTGTGATGCACGTTCTGTCGTGCTTCGTTAGCCGAGATCCTTCCTTTTCTCTGGGGCCGGTTTGTCTAGGACCCGTCGCCGATCGGGAGGAAGCTGCCAGGGACGAAGTCGAGGACTTAGCTACCCTCGTGGCCTCTAGGTTCCATCGGGAGTCCGGGGACCCCTAGGGATCTGCCCTCGTGTCCACAAGGCCCTGTACTTCCTTTTTTATTTTTGTTGAGTCTGTAGCCCAGCTCGTGGAGCCTTCATATGGACAGACTTTTGTTTCTTTCTGTGTCTGCATGTCCTAGTCTTCTTCTTGGCCTTTCCTGACCGAGTCCTTAGCTCCGCAAGGACTCAGAGGCCTTGACCAATCTCGAAGCTCTGCATAGACACCTTCTCCGGGTCCTCACTGGATACTAAGGGTTCCGGAGGTCTCTCGGAGGTCTCCAGGACCCGCCTCACGAGATCGGAGGGGGGTCCGGGCCTGTTGGTCACATGGCAGGCCCGGAGCTCCCGTCTGAGGGGAGGTCCGGGCTTGCAGGGCACGTGGAGCCCTCGGGCCTCTCTCCCCGCAGAGGGGGGAGGTCCGACTTCTGTAGACCACGCGGCGGTCCTGGAGCTCCCACTCTCAAGGAGGTGGGAGGTCCGGCCCTGCTGGACACGTGGGGCCTTCGGGCCTTGCCCCTGTGAGGTCTAGCTCTTTGATCTTACCTTGGGGTTTTTTGGGCTTGCGCGATCCCGTAGCGGCCCCCTGGTAGGTGCGTTCTATTGGATGGATGCGCCTACCATACTCCTGCGGGGAGCTGAGGCTGAGAGGTCCTGCACACAAGTAAGGAAAAAGTAATTCTCCTTGGGGACTCCCCCCCTCTATCTCTTAGTCTTAACTAGCTTACGGTCTCCGTCCACTTATACGGTGCTTGGGAACTACCGCGCGCAAAGTGCCGGGGGCTTGGGGGCCCCCTGGCTTTCGGCCGGTACCTCCCGCGCAACTGCCTTTTGCAGGGCAGCAAATTCCGACTAAAGATGAGGATGAGAAGAGGGAGTTGAACGCATAGTGAGCGCGCGTTAGTAGGGTAATCATAAAAATTTAATAAGTAAATTAAATGAGTACCAAAGGAGAGCAACGTAGGGTAGGTTTCTTTTCATATAAATTTCCATACGGGGGAAGGCGGGCCGAATATGTAGGCCACGCCCCACCTCAAGGGAAGCAAGACTCTACGCGCTTGGGGTCGGAACCAGGCGAAGCTGAACGTAGTCCTGGACCGTCCCCTGAGGCTTAGTTGCTCCAAGCCCTGTTCTTGGACTTTATGGAATTTATTATAAAAAGAAGGGCCTATCCTATTGTTGCTCTAGGGGTAGAACTTACAGCGGTGTTCCATGTTCCGAAGGTTCGGGAGCGGGTCCCCGTCCTCGGTTCTGGAGGATGGTCCCAGGCCTGGGATGTCTAGCCCCAGCATGGCGAATGGCCATGTGGGCTGGATCATCTGTACCGTCCAAGCCGGTGTATGGATCTGCTTGGCATGGAACAGGCACGCCTAGCAGCTCTCGACCAGCTCGACGGCATCCTGGAGTGTTGCCGGCTAGTAGAAGCCATGCCAAAAGGCTTTACCGACAAACGCGCGTGAGGAAGAGTGACTCCCACATTCGCCTCCATGGATCTCAGCGAACAAGTCGCAGCCTTCCCCCTGGGTTATGCACCGCAATAGGATGTGGTTGGCGCCACGTCGGTAGAGATCCCCCTCTACCGCCATGTGTCTCTTAGCCATACGCACAATCCGTTCAGCGGATACACGTTCATCAGGGAGGATAGTCTTTCAAGTAGTCCTGGACCTCCGTGATCCATGCATCGGGTCTGACTTGAGCATCTGGATCTTGAGCGCTGGGTTGCACGGAGTCCCCAGTGACGCTTATGATCCTTGGCGGCGTCCACGGCCGCCGGGACCGTCAGCTTCGAGGTGCTGGTCTAGCCCCCTTCGCCCGGCTCGGCGGGCCGGGCTGTGGGCCGCGGCAACGTCCTCTCGAGGCCCCCTTCAGGCATAGTGGCTCCGGTGGGGGTCTTCGTTGAAAGGTCGTCAGCTGCGGCCTTGCTAGCGCGCGGTACGTGGTGCAGGTCCAAGGCGAGGGGGTCTGTCTCCACCGTCGTGGTTGATAACCAGACTGGGGGTTGCCCTGAGCCAGCGACTAGCAAGGAGGATGAGCACTTCATACTTGCTATGTTGTTGGCTGCCTTGGAATTGAAACGCGCCACATACCCAGACTGCTCCCCCGATGGCGTGAGGAACAGTACGCTAGCATCGGCCCCCTGCTTTCGCAAGGAGCCGTCGAACATCATTCGGTAAGGTCTGGTGAAGGTCAGGGCTCAGGGTCCTGTTTCATCATCTTCGTGGCCCCTTGAGCGTGCGTCTACTTCAGCTACAAGTCAACTAGTGCTCGGTTAATGTCTGCATGACGGGAAAGGGAGCCTAGGTCAAACTTCAGTGGCTCTGCCGCCCATTTGGCGGCATTGTCCACTGCGTGGGGGATAGCTTTTAGCCTGAGGTGACCGCTGGGCGCTCGATACTCGGGGGTCCCCAGGCTGCTTTGGACCTTCCGGGGAGCTCCGCTGATGTCCCGAGAGCTCCGGGAGGTTGTGTCGGGGATCCTAGGTTGCTTCTTGGTAGCGAAACTGGTTATGGTGGTATGGGGTTAAAGCTATTGGCGCGAAGACCAGAAATTCGCGGGACCCCTAGCTACGCCAAGTCGGCTTATGCTGGGATTAGTAGGTAAAGGGTGCCCTTCAACTACTCCAGGCTAAGGGGTCTGATGGGAACCTTAGCAAGCATTTGGGGAGCGCAGCACATCACAGCCCGGCATCGAGACTACTATTTGGCCTATCATAGGGAGAGAAAATAGGTCTTTAGGGCATGCCTTATTGAGACTGGTGTGGTGGATGCGCCTCCGGAGCGTCTCTCTGGCCTTCGGGATAACAACCCGGTTTGCCAAGCGCTGGGAGCGGCGGACTCTCCGTCTTGTCGGACGGCTGTGCGTCGGGAAAGACCTTTAAGTAGTGCTCAATCACCTCCCTAGGGATCTCTGGCCTCGGTGACGGCTGTCATGCAGCACATCGACCTTGTGCCGGAGGGGGGCAACGAGCGCGCCTTACTATTCGCTATCCAGGCCCCCGGCTACCCGGGTGGTCTGGGTGGCATCGGTGCTGATTCGGACGAGCCTTGTGGGGTCGTCGTCCTCATCGAGGGGTTGCACGCGGGGTGCTGTGGTAGAGGCATGGTGGCGTGCACTTGGGTGGAGCTGGTTTGGTTCTGCGCTGCCGAGGGTTGGCGCTCTAGTCGCTGTAAGCGCCTGAAGCTTTTCCAAGGCTAACACTGCGGCAGCACGGTCTCCACAAACCTTGAGGACGCCTGTCGGTGTAGGCATCTTCAAGACAAGGTAGCCGTAATGGGCTGCAGCCATGAATCGGTACAGGGCTGGCCTGCCGATTATGGCATTGAAGGGGAGGTCAATCTCGGCCACGTCGAACAGAACGTACTCTGTCCGGTAGCTGTCCGGTGCCCCAAAGGTCACTGGGAGGCTGATGTGGCCGTAGGGAACGACCTGTCCCGGTCCCACCCCTGAGAACGGGCTCGATGGGGTGAGCTTGGCCATCGGGATCTGCAGCTTCTGGAAGGCTGCGCGACTGATGAGGTTCAGCCCAGCCCCGTCATCCACCAAAACGTGGTACATCTTCATGTTGGCGATGGTGGGGGCCACCACGAGCGGTAGTTGGCCGGCCCCACCCATGTTCCTGGGGCAGTCAGTGCCATCGAAGCTGATGGGGGTTCCCATCCACCTGAGGTGCGGTGCTGCACCTGGGAGGGGAGCCACCGACGCTACCGCTCGACGCAAGGCCTTAGCCGTGCTCCATGACGGAGGGTCAGCAGACCCGCCGAAGATGACATAGAGCATCTTCCGGTGTTCGTCATCACTGGAACTGGAGCTCCCATGACTGCGCACTGCCTTTATGGCGTGCTGAAGCTTCTGGAACTCCACCTGGCGGTCGACGCCGTCTCGGGCCTCGACCTTCTGCTTGCCACCCCTTTGATCGTTGGGTGGGGCATCAGTTAGAGGCTGCTTCCCTTTCCAGAAGCGCTCCGCGAGCTTCTGGATTTCCCGGCATTCGGTAGCGGTATGATAGCTGGTGCCATGCAGAGGGCATAATTCATCCTGGCCCCCGTCCGGGGCCGGTGGTTGTCGCGGCCTCTTGTCAGGGCGCGGCCCCCGAGCTCCACTGGGCGTCGCCGTTGCGACAACAGGGACCGCGGCTGATGTTTTTACGCTTCTTCCGCACGAAGCGCCGCCGGATCCCGGCTGACCCACTGGCTTGGGGGCCGGCAGAGAGTGCCAGTTCCGTCCTTCGGCTGCCCTGGCACACTTGTCCGCCAGGTTGAAGAGTTCTGAGGCATCGCGGACCTCCCTGGTCGCGAGCTTCTCGAGCATCTTCCTGTCCCGAACGCCTTGCCGGAACGCCACCACCACCGAAGCGTTCTGAATATGCGGGATGGTGTTGCGTACCTGGGAGAACCGCTGGATGAAAGAACGCAGCGACTCCCCAGGTTGTTGCTTGACGGAGTGGAGGTCAAGCTCTGTGCCGGGACGGGTGTAGGAGCTGCCGAAGTTGGCGACGAACTGCCGGCAGAGCTCACCGCAGGAGGTTATGGACCCCTGAGGTAGATTCATGAGCCAAGACCGAGCTGGGCCGGTCAAGGCGACGGGGAAGTAGTTGGCCATGACAGCCTCGTCCCCTCCTGCAGCAAGTACGGCGGTGGAGTAGATCTGGAGGAACTCCGCTGGGTTGACGCTGCCGTCATACTTCTCGGGCAGGTGCGGGCGAAACTTGCGTGGCCACCTTGCGAAGCGAAGGTGGGGTGCAAGGGCCGCACATCCTGCACCTGCTGCTGCAGGTACTGGCGCTGCGAACGTTTGGTTCGCACCTGGCACCGCGTATCCCGGCATGGGCAAGGCTGCACCATAGGCTGGGGCCGCTACTTGCGGCGCATATAGCTGTGGCATATGCTGCACAGCATAGGCCTGAGGCAGGGCTCGCGTGGCGAAGGCCTGCCCTTCTGGTTGCGTTGAGGCCGACGACATGCTGTCGCCTGCCTCATGGCTGCGACGCCTCTCTCGGCGTCGCTCGAGGTACACCCGGGCGTCCTGGCCCAAGTGGCACCATTCCAGTTTCCTTCGCAGGTCCGTCGACAGGAGCCTGGAGGAGCTGGAATCCGCCGTCAGCCCGTCAACCGTGGGTGTGCGCGTCAGCGACACAGCCGGTTGTCCTGGGCGCCGTCCTCGCCAAAACCGAGGGTTGGCGGCGGCGACGACGAGGCGGTCCACCTCGCGGACCCACTGCTGGGTCGCTGAATGGGGCGCATCTCCCGCAGGTGGGTTGCGCAGCAGCGCTCTTGCTGCAGCTAGCGCACCTCCATGGTGTACGCTCAGCGCTGCAGAAGATCTCACACTGGTCGGGGCCTGCATAGCCGGAGTCGGCGTTGCCGGAGTCAGCTGCTGGCTACCAGCTTGTGCCGACACACTCCGTCCTGAGTGTGTCGACATGTACTCCCCAGTGGTCACGGTTCGCCGTGAACGTGGAGGGGGAGAGTTTGCCGCTGAAGGAAGCTTGGTCTCTTCGTTGGCGGAAACTCGTCGTGCTAGGAGAAAAGCCCCCTTCCTGGCGCACCAAATGTCGAAGTGTGCAATCGACACTTCCCCCGGGCCTGCACTGGGCAGCCCGCGGAGGTTCTTTTTTCGGAGGGGCTAGTCCCTAGCGGAGAGCTTGCGCAGATGGACGAGTTAGTAAGAGCTTGACACGGCGAGTTTTACGTGGTTCAGGCCGCCGGAGCGTAAAACCCTACATCCACGGCGAGCTATGGAGCTCGCTGTATTGCTTGCTGCTCAGGGCCAGAGGCCTGAGCTTGGGGGTGAGTTACAGCTTGAGAGTGTATGGCTAGCGTATGAGTTGCAAAGTGCGAACCCTTGCTATCGACGCCTAACCGAGCCTTTTATAGTCCAAGACTCGGGCGGCTTACAAGGGAAGCAGGGACCCGACAGGTGGTCCCGGGAAGATTGTCTATTATCTACCGTATCTGCAGTTATGCCGGT
Organism: Neostapfia colusana; assembly: GCA_030760725.1. Taxonomy (NCBI): domain Eukaryota; kingdom Viridiplantae; phylum Streptophyta; class Magnoliopsida; order Poales; family Poaceae; genus Neostapfia; species Neostapfia colusana. The sequence goes on along the minus strand of JASWHV010000001.1, from coordinate 37,058,517 downwards.
AGTTGTCTCTGGTCGAAGGCTTCTGAGTCTTTATCTTGCCGCCCTGCCCATGCCGCATGCTAGTCGTAGTGGTTGATGACGGCGCAGGCGGCATGGGATGTCTTGTCACGGTGTTTATTGGCTGACAGGTTCTGACACCGCGCGCCAGTCTGTGATGCGACTGGGCGCAAGGGCACCTGACAGAAGCGTGCTCCGCGTCTCCGCGTCTTGGGAAGACGCGGGCCTTGAATACCTTGTACGGGCAAGGTATGGAGCGTATTTACGCCCGCTGCCTATCGCTCGGGGCAGGCAGCGTCGCTCTGCTGCCACGTGGCGGGCCCGGAGCCCTTCTCAGAGAAGAGGAGGGTCAGCCCCACGGGGCACGCGGAGCCTCCGGACCTCTCCCCGCGGAGGGGGAGGTCCGGCTTCTGTATGCCACGTGGCGGGCCCTGAGCTCTCCTCTGAGGAGAGGGAGGTCCGGTCCCGCTGGACACGCGGCGCCTTCGGGCCTCTCTCCCGCGGAGGGGGAGGTCCGGCTTCTGTTTGCCACGTGGCGGGCCCGGAGCTCTCCTCTGAGGAGAGGGAGGTCCGGCCCCGCCGGACGCGTGGCGCCTTCGGAGCTCTCCCTGCGTAGAAGGGCGAGTTCCTTAGGCATTTTACCCTGTGCGCGGGGTACCCCATATCTCAGGTACCGACAGATGCCACTTGGGCCAAGACGCCCGAGTGTTCCTCGAGCGACGACGAGAAAGGCATCACAGCCAAGAGGCCGGCGTCAGCATGACGTCTGCCTCAACCCTGCCTGAGGCGCAGACTTTCGCCACGCGAACTCTGCCCCAGGCATACGCCATGCAGCATATGCCACAGCCATATGCCCTGCAAACGGCGCCCCCGGTCTATGGTGCAGCCTTGCCCATACCGGAGTACACTGTGCCAGCAGCGAACCAAGCGTTCGCGGCACCAACGCCTGCAGCAACAGGGGCAGGATGTGCGGCCCTGGCGTCCCACCTTCGCTTCGCGAGGTGGCCGCGCAAGTTTCGGCCGCACCTGCCCGAGAAGTACGACGGCAGCGTCAACCCGGCGGAGTTCCTCCAGATCTACTCCACCACCATACTTGCCGCTGGAGGGGATGAGGCCGTCATGGCCAACTACTTCCCCGTCGCCTTGACCGGCCCAGCCCGGTCTTGGCTCATGAACCTCCCCCAGGGTTCGATAACTTCTCGGGGAGAGCTCTGCCAGCAGTTCATCGCGAACTTCGGCAGCTCCTACACCCGTCCTAGCACGGAGCTTGACCTCCACGCCATCAAGCAACAACCTGGGGAATCACTGCGCTCCTTCATCCAGCGGTTCTCCCAGGTACGTAACACCATCCCGCACATTCAAAGTGCTTCTGTGGTGGTGGCTGTCGAAGTGTTCGGTCGACACTTCCCCCGGGCCTGCACTGGGCAGCCCGTGGAGGTTCTTTTTTCGGTGGGACTAGTCCCTTGCGGAGAGCTTGCACGGATGGACGAGTTAGTAAGAGCTTGACACTGTGAGTTTTACGTGGTTCAGGCCGCCGGAGCGTAAAACCCTACGTCCACGGCGAGCTATGGAGCTCGCTGTATTGCTTGCTGCTCAGGGCCGGAGTCCTGAGCTTGGGGGTGAGTTACAGCTTGGGTGTGAATGGCTAGCGTATGAGTTGCAGAAGTGCGAACCCTTGCTATCGTCGCCTACCCGAGCCTTTTATAGTCCAAGACTCGGGTAGCTTACAAGGGGGCCCGGGACCCGACAGGTGGTCCCGGGGAGATTGACTGTTATCTACCGTATCTGCAGTTATGCCGGTAGTTGTCTCTGGCGGAGGCTTCCGAGTCTCCGTCTTACCGCCCTGCCCATGCCGCATGCTAGTCGTAGTGGTTGATGACGGCACAGGCGGCATGGGATGTCTTGTCGCGGTGTTTATTGGCTGGCAGGTTCTGACACCACGCGCCAATCTGTGATGCGACTGGGCGCAACGGCACCTAACAGAGGCGTGCTCCGCGTCTCCGCGTCTTGGGAAGACGCGGGTCTTGAATACCTTGTACGGGCAAGGTATGGGGCGTCTTTACGCCCGCTGCCTATCGCTCGGGGGCAGGCAGCGCCGTTCCGCTGGCCACGTGGCGGGCTCGGAGCCCTTCTCAGAGGAGAGTAGGGTCCGGCCCCGCGGGGCACGTGGAGCCTTCGGACCTCTCCCCGCGGAGGGGGAGGTTCGGCTTCTGTTGGCCACGTGGCGGGTCCGGAGCTCTTCTCTGACGAGAGGGAGGTCCGGCCCCGCCGGATAGGTGACACCTTCGGACCTCTTTCCCGCGGAGGGGGAGGTCCGGCCTCTGTATGCCACATGGCATGCCCGGAGCTCTCCTCTGAGGAGAGGGAGGTCCGGCCCCGCCAGACGCGTGGCGCCTTCGGAGCTCTCCCTGCAGAGAAGGGCGAGTTCCTTAGGCATTTTCCCCTGTGCGCGGGGGTACCCCATATCGCAGGTACCGACAGTGGCCCCCGGGCCCATCTCGGGGGAGATGGCGAGCCCGAGGTGGGACCTCCATCTCTTCTGATCCGCGCACTTTCTCTAAGTCCCGCATTGACCGCTGCCGGAGCACGAACGGTCGCAGGATTGTGGGAGCGTGCGCCCACTTGATGGCTGCTTTTACTGCGGCGGTTCCCAAGACTGCCACTTCTGCACGTTGCGGCACTTTCTTCGGGAACCGCCAAAGTGCCTTGCCGGCTCATCTTCTCAGGAGACTGACTCCTTGGCCCACCGCTTCAGTTGGGCGGCTTGGGTCCACCTGTCATCGGCGCTCGGTCTCGGAGCCGAAGCGGTTGCCGATGCGGCGTACTCGAAGAGTTCCGAATCGCTTGGGATTGCACCCGGAAAGGTATGAAAAGAAACCGCCACGTGAGTACGCTCCCCTTATAAGGCTTCCAGCCCTTGCGCCTCCCTCGAGTCTCTGCAGTCTTGTCTTCTTCCATGGCTCCTAACCCGCCTTATGGGGGGAGAATCGCTCATGATTCCCTCCAGCGACGGCGTCTGCACCAAGTCTGGGACCCAGGGAGCCTGCCTGCCTCGCCTCTGGAGGTGGCGCCTCCAAGGGGTCTCTGGTTTGTCCTCCCGACGGGGCCCTTCCTTGGTGACGGCAGGCAGGTGGAGTCTTCAAAGAAACCGCTGAAGCACCAAGGAGAATTCCAGGCGGCAGAGCCTCCAAGAAGACTGCTGAAGCTGCGGAGGGGGCCTCAGGAGCACCCTTGATGACACCAGCTTTTGCGCCAGTGATGAGGGAACTTCAGGAGAAGGAAACCGCCGATGTACCAAGGAGGATCCTAGGTGGCAGAGTCTCCAAGAAGACTGTTGAAGCTGCGGAGGGGGCCTCAGGAGCACCCTTGATGACACGGCCTTTGCGCTGGTGATGAGGGAGGCGACCTGCGCTCGGGTCATGGAGCGGGAGAGCGCCGCCAGGGCTGAAACCTGGTGACGCGGCCGTTCTTGCAACTTCTAGACTCTGGTCGTGTCAGGGGAACCTTGGGGCTTGTTTCTTTCTTTTTCATCGAGTTTGTAGCCCAGCTCATGGAGCCATGAATACATGAACTCTTATGACCCTTCGTGCCTGCGATGTTTTCTTTCTTCTTCCTGGTTTTGCCTGACCGAACCCTTAGCTCCGCAAGGTGCTCAGAGGCGTTTACCAATCTCGACGTTCTGCTCCGGCACCTTCCCCGGGTCCTCATTATATTAAGGGCCCCGGAGGTCCTCGGGCCCCGCCTCATGAGGATGGGGAGGCCCGGATCAGCCAGCCACATGGCGGATCCGGAGCTCTCCTCTGAGGAGAGGGAGGTCCGGACCCGCGGTACACGTGGGGTCTCCGGGCCCTTCCCCTCAGAGGAGGGGAGGTCCAGTCCCACTGGAGCCGTGGATCCTTCGGTCTTGCCTTGGAGTTCCGGTCTCGCATGATTCCGTAGTGGACCCCTGGCAGGGGCGTCCCATTGGTCAGGTGCTCCTACCACATTCCTGTAGGGATCCGAGGCCGAGCGGTCCTGCACACAAGTAGGGAAAAAGTAATTCTCCTTGGGAGCTTCCCCTCCTTTATCTCATAGTCTTATTTGACTTATGGCCCCTAACCATATGCTCGGTGCTTGGGGACAGTAGTGCGTGAAGCGTTCGGGGGCTCAGGGTCTCCCTCGACTATCGGCAGGTACCCCCGATGCAACCGCCTCTGGTAGGGCAGCGAATGCCGACTAGTGGTGAGAATGAGGAGGGGGAGCTGAGCACATGGCAGCCATGCACCGCAAGGGTAGTCATAAAAAACTTTGTACACAATTTTAAATGAGTATGAGGAAAGAGCAAAGTAGAACAGGTTTCTTTTCGTATAACTTTCCACAGGAGGAAGGCAGGCTAATCATGGAGGCCACGACCTGCCCCATTAAGAGGGGAAGCAAGACTCTACGCGCTTGGAGTCAGAACCAGGCAAAGCTGAACGTAGTCCTGTACCGTCCCCTGGGGCTTAGCTGCTCCGAGCGCTGTTCCTGGACTCTATGGAGTTTATTACGGAAAGAAAGTACTGTCCTATCTTTGCTCTAGGGGTAGAACTTACGGAGGTGTTCTATGTTCCAGGGGTTTGGGAGCAGGTCCCCATCCTCGGTGGAAAGGCGCACACCCGGGGCGGCATACTTTCGCGACTTGGAAGGGACCTTCCCAACTAGGGTAGAGTTTGTGGGCCCCTTTGCGAGAAAGTATGCGCCGCAGCACCAGGTCACCTTCCTGCAGCTCCCGGGCACGCACAGATCTCTGGTGGTAGCGCCGAAGCGCTTGTCTGTAACGCGCGTTACGGAGTGCTGCATGTAATCGGACCTCGTCGACGAGGTCGATTTCTCCACGCTGTAGGTTGTCCTGCGCGGCTTCATCGTAAGCCCGGACACGGTGAGACTTCATGGTGACTTCTGGGGGAAGTACAGGTTCGGCCCCATACACCATGAAGAAGGGTGTCTCTCCGGTGGCCTGGCTCTGGGATGTCCGGTTAGCCCATAGTGTGCTCGGAAGCTCATCTACCAAATTGACACCATGTTTCTTCAAACTGGCGAAGGTGCGAGTCTTAAGGCCCCGGAGAATCTCCGCGTTGGCCCTCTCAACTTGCCCATTGCTCTTCGGGTGGGCGACAGAGGCATAGCACACCTGAATGCCGAGGTCCTCGCAGTAGTCTTGGAAGGCTGCGCTGGTGAACTGGGTCCCGTTGTCGGTGATGATTCTGCTCGGGACCCCGAACTGGCAGACAATAGACTTGATGAATCTTACTGCAGATTGTTTGTTGATGGTGACAACTGGTGTAGCTTCCAGCCACTTGGTGAACTTGTCGATGGCGACATAGAGGTACCGGAATCCCCCGGCGGTTCTGGGAAATGGTCCCAAGATGTCCAGCCCCCATACGGCAAATGCCCACGAGGGCGGGATCATCTGTACCGCCTGAGCCGGTGTATGGATCTGCTTGGCGTGGAACTGGCACGCCTTGCAGCTCTTGACCAGCTTGACGGCATCCTGGAGTGCTGTCGGCCAGTAGAAGCCATGCCGGAAGGCTTTACCGACAAGCGTGTGTCAAAGTGTTCAGTCGACACTTCCCCCGGGCCTGCACTGGGCAGCCCGCGGAGGTTCTTTTTTCAGTGGGGCTAGTCTCTAGCGGAGAGCTTGCGCTGATGGACGAGTTAGTAAGAGCTTGACACGGCGAGTTTTACGTGGTTCAGGCCGCCGGAGCGTAAAACCCTACGTCCACGGCGAGCTATGGAGCTCGCTGTATTTCTTGCTGCTCAGGGCCGGAGGCCTGAGCTTGGGGGTGAGTTACAGCTTGAGAGTGTATGGCTAGCGTATGAGTTGCAAAGTGCGAACCCAGGGGTGCGGATGGCTAGAGTCCGAACCCCTGCTAACGTCGCCTACCCGAGCCTTTTATAGTCCAAGACTCGGGTGGCTTACAAGGGGGGCCGGGACCCGACAGGTGGTCCCGGGGAGATTGACTGATATCTACCGTATCTGCAATTATGCCGGTAGTTGTCTCCGCCGAAGGCTTCTGAGTCTTCGTCTTGCAGCTCTGCCCATGCCGCATGCTAGTCGTAGTGGATGATGACGGCGGGGGCGGCATGGGATGTCTTGTCGCGGTGTTTATTGGCTGGCAGGTTCTGACACCGCGCGCCAGTCTGTGATGCGACTGGGCGCAACGGCACCTGACAGAGGCGTGCTCCGCGTCTTGGGAAGACGCGGACCTTGAATACCTTGTACGGACAAGGTATGGGGCGTCTTTACGCCCGCTGCCTATCTCTCGGGGGCAGGCAGCACCGTTCTTCTGGCCACGTGGCGGCCCCGGAGCCCTTCTCAGAGGAGAGGAGGGTCCGGCCTGCGGGGCACGTGGAGCCTCCGGACCTCTCCCCGCGGAGGGGGAGGCTTTGCTTCTGTCGGCCACGTGGCGGACCCGGAGCTCTCCTCTGAGGAGAGGGAGGCCCGGCCCCGCTGGACGCGTGGCGCCTTCGGACCTCTCTCCCGTGGAGGGGGTGGTCCGGCTTCTGTATGCCACGTGGTGGGCCCGGAGCTCTCCTCTGAGGAGAGGGAGGTCCGGCCCCGCCGGACGCGTGGCGCCTTCGAAGCTCTCCCTGCGGAGAAGGGCGATGTCGGTACCTGAGATATGGAGTACCCCCGCGCATAGGGTGTCGAAGTGTGCGATCGACACTTCCCCGGGCCTGCACTGGGCAGCCCACGGAGGTTCTTTTTTCGGAGGGGCTAGTTCCTAGCGAAGAGCTTGCGCAGATGGACAAGTTAGAGAGAGCTTGACACTGGAAGTTTTACGTGGTTCAGGCCGCCGGAGCGTAAAACCCTACGTCCACGGCGAGCTATGGAGCTCGCTGTATTGCTTGCTGCTCAGGGCCGGGGGCCTGAGCTTGGGGGTGAGTTACAGCTTGAGAGTGTATGGCTAGCGTATGAGTTGCAGAATGCGAACCCTTGCTATCGACGCCTACCCGAGCCTTTTATAGTCCAAGGCTCGGGCGGCTTACAAGGGAAGCCGGGACCCGACAGGTGGTCCCGGGAAGATTGTCTATTAACTACCGTATCTGTAGTTATGCCGGTGGTTGCCTCCGGTCGAAGGCTTCTGAGTCTTCCTTTTGCCGCCCTGCCCATGCCGTGCGCTAGTCGTAGTGGTTGATGACGGCGCAGGCGGCATGGGATGTCTTGTCGCGGCGTTTATTACCTGTCAGGTTCTGACACCACGCGCCAGTCTGTGATGCGACTGGACGCAACGGCACCTGACAGGCGCGTGCTCCGCGTTTCCGCGTCTTGGGAAGACGCGGGCCTTGAATTCCTTGTACGGGCAAGGTGAGGGGCGCCTTTACGCCCGGTGCCTACCGCCCGGGGGCAGGCAGCACCATTCCTCCAGCCGCGTGGCAGGTCCGGAGCTCTTCTCTGAGGAGAGGGAGGTCCGGCCCCGCTGTACGCGTGGCGCCTTCGGACCTCTCTCCAGCGGAGGGGGAGGTCCGGCTTCTGCATGCCACGTGGCGGGCCCGGAGCTCACCTCTGAGGAGAGGGAGGTCCGGCCTCGCCGGACGCGTGGCGTCTTCGGACCTCTCTCCCGCGGAGGGGGAGGTCCGGCTTCTGTATGCCATGTGGCGGGCCCGGAGCTCTCCCCTGAGGAGAGGAAGGTCCGGCCCCGCCAGACGCGTGGCGCCTTCGGAGCTCTCCCTGTGGAGAAGGGCGAGCACCTTAGGCATTTTACCCTGTGCGCGGGGGTACCCCATATCTCAGGTACCGACAGTGGCCCCCGGGCCCATCTCGGGGGAGATAGCGAGCCCGAGGTGGGACCTCCGTCTCTTCCGATCCGCGCACTTTCTCTAAGTCCTGACTTGACCGCTGCTGGAGCACGAACGGCCGCGGGGTCGTGAGAGCGTGCGCCCACTTGATGATTGCTTTTACTGCGGTGGTTCCCAAGGCTGCCACTTCTGCACGTTGCGGCGCTTTCTTCGGGAACCACCGAAGGGCCTTGCCGGCTCATCTTCTTAGGAGACTGACTCCTTGCCCCCACCGCTCCAGTTAAGCGGCTTGGGCCCACCCGTCATCGGCACTCGGTCTAGGAACCGAAGCGGTTGCGGGTGCGGGGTATTCGAAGAGTTCCGAATCGCTTGGAACTGCACCGGGAAGCTTTTTAGAGGGGGTCTCACCCACGTTGTAGCTTCCCTTCACACTTCTCTGCGTTTCTTCTTGGACTCTTGCGCTTTTGCTTTCTTGCCTTTGAGCTCTCCCTTGCCATGGCTTCCAACCCGCTGCCAGAGAAGAAACGCGCCCGATCTCCTCCAGCAACGGCGCCGGTGCCAAGTTGGGATTCTGGGGTGCCTGACACCCCCTCCGGTGGCGACTCGAAGAGGCCGCGGGCTGATGTGCTAGGGGAAGCCTCTGCGGCGTCCCCTGTTCCGCCAGTCCAAGCGACTGCGGAGCGGTCGTCGGAGACGGTAGCGGGCTCTGGAAATCCTACCCCGGCTCGGAAGTCGGGGTTCAGAGCCCGCTGGAGTGTCCGCGCTTCCCGGTCTTCCCCGTCTTGCGGGGAATCTGTGCCGATGCGCTCGGAGCCAGGGGCGACTGCTGCGGCCGCCAGGCCAGCGCGGACTTCTCCTGTTCTGGTGTGCCCGGACTCCGCGGCGGCGCCGTCTCTTCCTGCCGAGACGGTTACCGCGGCCCCCGAGCCAGCACAGGTTGATCCTGCACTAGGCGGCCTGGCTTCTTCTCCAGCTCCGTCTTCCCCGGCTCGTCCCCCTCCTCAGGTCAAGGAGCCTGAAGCTGAAGAAAGTCCGGCTGGCCCGGCTGCTAGGGCCGCTGGGCCAGTTTCTCCTGATCGGCGTCTCGTCTCGGCGGCTGGCGCGCCGGCTCTTCCCGAGGACGAGGTAATGGAGGAGGTCGGAGGGACTGCCCCAGCTTCTGTTGCTCCATTGCCTCTGGCGGACGTCTTCGCGCTCGCCGAGTCGAGCGTCCGGCAGGTCTTGGCTGCACTAGGGCGCGAGCCGGAGGAGTATACGGTTGAACGGGACCGCCTCCTCACCCGGGGGAACCTTTTGCGGGAGAGGACCGCGAAGGTTAAGAGCGAGCTCGACTCCAGGCGGGAGTTGCTCGACTTCCGGGAAACGCTCGTCGACCGGATGAAGCGGGCTGTTGACCGCATGGACACCCAGTCGCGGCGGATCAACAGGGAGGCCCTGGAGGCTCACGCCCGGGCCGAAGAGAGCCTCTCAGCTTCTGTGGAAATACAGCAGCGGTTGGAGCGCCGCGAACTCGCCGTTGAGGAGCGGCAGCGTTCCGTGGCAGCTGAGGCAGAGAGGGTCGCCGCGCAGCTGGCTGCGGGCGAGGATGACCTCCGAGCTCGGATGGAGGAACTGGAGATTCTGAAGTCAGACCTCGACTTGAGGGATGAACAAGTCTCCCATGATCGCCGGGCGGTCTTGGACCGCGAGTTGACTGCCGGCTTCAGGGCCGCTGAGTTGGAGCGGCTAGCCGAGACCCTCCGCCTTCGTGAGAGTTCCCTGGCGGCCCAGGAGAAGGAATTCTCCGAGAGGAACCTGGAGGCTCTGCGGGCGGCCCGCCGCGAGGTGGAGGAACTCTCAGCCCTACGGTCCTCCGAGGCCCTTGCGTTCTCAGGCTTCGTGGATCGGGCGGGGTCCGCCCTGATCCCTCTTGGTTTCAGTCCGGTGAGGGCTGCAACTCCCGCATTGCAGGTGGCAGAGGTGATCCCTGCATTGGAGTCGATCGGCGCCAAGCTGGACAGACTCGACTCGGTGGTCGCCAGCGAGCTTGAAGCCAAGGGCCGCGGCTTAGCTTTAGAGGTCGCCTCGCATGTGCTGGCATGCTTCAAGAGCCGCGACCCCTCTTTCTCACTGGAGCCAGCAAGAGAGGGCCCAGCCGCGGAGCGGGAGGAAGCTGCCAGGGCTGAAGTCGAGGATGTGGCCACCCTTGTAGCAGCAAGGTTCCGGCGAGAGCCGGGTGGTCCTTAGGACTTGCTTTTCCCTTTTTTATCGAGTCTGTAGTCCAGCTCAAGGAGCCTTGCTTAAATTGACTCTCTTGGATACTTGTGTCTGTGATGCTTTTCCCTCCTTCTTGGCTTTGCCTGGCTGAGTCCTTAGCTCCGCAAGGTACTCAGAGGTCATTTCCAATCTCGGAGCTTCGCTCAGACACCCCCCCGGGTCCTAACTGTGTTAGGGGCCCCCGGAGGTCTCCGAACCTCGCCCTATGGGGGGGGGCTCCAAATCTGCCGGCCACGTGGTGGGTCCGGAGCTCCTCCTTAAGAGACGGGAGCTCCGGTCATGTTGGACACGTAGGGCTTTCGGAGCCCTCCCGCTGAGGGGGAGGTCCGGTTCCTGCCTGCCACGTGGCGAGCCCGGAGCCCTCAAGGAAGGAGTTCCGGGCCTGCTGGACACACGGGGCCCCCGGGCCCTGCCCCTCTGGGGGGGCAGGTCCCGGTCCTTCCAGTCCCAGGCCGGTGTAGCTGGTAGCTCCTTTCCCCCCGCTTCATGCAGTCCCTGTTGCCGTAACCTGAAGGTCCTGCACACAGGTAGAGGAAACGTAATTCTCCTTGGGGGGTCCTCCCCTCCTGTCTCCTAGTCTTATCCGTCTTATGGTCCTGGCCCGCTATACGGGGCTTGGGCAATTCTGTGCACGAGGCGCCGGAGCTCCGGCTCCCTCCGAGGTCCGGGTACAGCCGTCCGATCCCTAGTACCGGGCCATGCGCATGGGAAGCAGAGTGCACGCGCTTTGGGTTCATGACCAGGCAAAGCGGACGTACTCCCCTGGACCTCCGGGGAGCAGGATGCGCATGCTTTGGGCTCTGGGCCGGCTAAGCTGGATACGCACCCTGGACCCCCCATGCACAACGCTGGCCTTTCCTGGAGGTGACCAACTGACACCGCAACACCTGACTGGGGGAGGCCCGAGAGACTCACTCGGCCATCGGCAGGTGCCTCAAGCGCAGCCGCCTTCGGGAGGATAGCAAATGCCGACTATGGGTGAGCGCAGGAGAGGGGGAGCTAGACGTATGATGAACATACAGAGATAGTGCGATCATAAAAATTAATGCATAATTTAAATGAGCGCATGAGAAGGAGCTAAGTAGAACAGGTCTCTGTATTCGCGCCCATAGGTGGAATTCTGGCTGTTCGTGGGGGCAATGTTCTGCCTCGTCTACAAGGGAAGCAAGACTCTACGCGCTTAGGGTCGGAACCAGGCTAAACTGGACGTAGTCCTGTACCGTCCCTTGAGACTTAGCTACCCCAAGCTCTGTTCCTCTATGGGGTCTATTACAGAAGTGAATAACCCTGTTCTACCGATGCTCAGTAAGTAGGACTTACAGTGTTGCTCCATGGCAAGGATTTTTGGGAATGGATCCCACTCTCGGTTGAAAGGCATGTGTACCTGGGGCGGCAGCTTTCATGATTCGGAAGGGACCTTCCCTGCTGGGGGAGAGCTTATGGGTCCTTCTTGGAATATAGCGTGCCGCTTCACCAGGCTGCCTTCTTGCGGGCCCCCGTCGCGTCTGGTTCTTTGGCGGTAGTGCTTAGAGCATTAGCCGAGACCGTGTGTTGTGGGGTGTTCCCTGCAAGCCGAGTCTTGTCGAAGTTGTTGTCTTCACGCTGGATCAGGTCCTGCGTGGCTTCTCTCCGGGGCCCCCGGGGAGTTCCCCTTCTGGCTAAGGCCTTCAAGGGGTAGGTGGACTCGGGCTCGCCTTGGATGACCTAAGGCGTCTCCCCCTTCTGGCAAGGCCTTCAAGGGGTTGACGGACCCTAGGCGGCCCCCGAGAGGTATGTTCGAGGCACGGAGGCGTGCCGCAGCTGGCTAACACCTTGGCCCGTCACCGTCAGAACTGGAGTCCTCACCGTCATGCACTGTCTTTATGACACGCTGAGGCTCCTGGAACCCCACTTGGTGGGCAGCGGTGACTGGGGCATCGGCCTTCTGTTTTCCATCCCTCTGAGGGTAGGGCGGTGCTTCAGCCCTCTGCTGTCTTCCATTACGGAAGCGCTCTGCGAGCCTCTGGATCTCCCAGCACTCGGCAGCTGTATGGTTGCAGGTGCCATGCACGGGGCATAGCCCGCCCTGGCCACTGTCTGGGGCCGGTGATTGCCGCTGCCTCTTGTCGGGGCGCGGCCCCCAAGCTCCGCTGGTTGTCGCAGCTGCGGCGACGGGGGCCGTGAATGGTGGCTTCATCTTTCCACTCCCCCGGTTCTTGGTCTTCTTGCCACCCCCATAGGCAGCAGCACCGGACCCGGGCTGCCCTCCTGACTCGGAGGTCGGTAGTACGTGCCAGTTCCGCCCTTCGGCTGCCCTGGCGCACTTATCCGCCAGGCTAAAGAGCTCCGAGACGTCGCGGACCTCTCTGGTTGCGAGCTTCTCGAGCATTTTCTCGTCCCGGACACCCTGTCGGAACGCCACCACCACAGAGGCGCTTTGGATATGTGGGATGGTGTTGCGCACCTGAGAGAACCGCTGGATGAAAGAGCGCAGCGACTCCCCAGGTTGTTGCTTGACGGCGTGGAGATCGAGCTCCGTGCCGGGACGGGTGTAGGAGCTGCAGAAGTTGGCGACGAACTGCCGGCAGAGCTCACCCCAGGAGGTTATGGACCCCTGGGGTAGATTCATGAGCCAGGACCTGGCTGGGCCGGTCAAGGTGACGGGAAAGTAGTTGGCGACAGTGCATGACGGTGAGGACTCCAGTTCCGACGGTGACAGGCCAAGGCGTTAGCCAGCTACGGCACGCCTCCGTGCCTCGAACATACCTCTCGGGGGCTGCCTAAGGTCCGTTAACCCCTTGAAGGCCTTGCCAGAAGGGGAAGACGCCTTAGGTCATCCAAGGCGAGCCCGGGTCCACCTACCCCTTGAAGGCCTTAGCCAGAAGGGGAGAACTCCCCGGGGGGCCCCGAGAGAAGCCACGCAGGACCTGATCCAGCGTGAAGATAACAACTTTGACAAGACTCGGCTTGCAGGGAACACCCCACAACGCACGGTCTCGGCTAATGCTCTAAGCACTACCGCCAAAGAACCAAACGCGACGGGGGCCCGCAAGAGGGCAACCTGGGGAAGCGGCACGCTATATTCCAAAAGGACCCATAAGCTCTCCCCCAGCAGGGAAGGTCCCTTCCGAATCATGAAAGCTGCCGCCCCAGGTATACATGCCTCTCAACCGAGAGTGGGATCCATTCCCAAAAAATCCTTGCCATGAAGTAACACTGTAAGTCCTACTTACTGAGCATCGGTAGAACAGGGTTATTCACTTCTGTAATAGACCCCATGGAACTTAGGAGCAGAGCTTGGGGTAGCTAAGTCTCAAGGGACGGTACAGGACTACGTCCAGTTTAGCCTGGTTCCAACCCTAAGCGCGTAGAGTCTTGCTTCCCTTGTAGACAAGGCGGAACATTGCCCCCATGTACAGCCAGAGTTCCACCTATGGGCACAAATACAGAGACCTGTTCTACTTAGCTCCCTCTCATGCGCTCATTTAAATTATGCATTAATTTTTATGATCGCACTATCTCTGTATGTTCATCATACGTCTAGCTCCCCCTCTCCTGCGCTCATCCATAGTCGGCATTTGCTATCCTCCCGAAGGCGGCTGCGCTTGAGGCACCTGCCGATGGCCAAGTGAGTCTCTCGGGCCTCCCCCAGTCAGGTGTTGCGGTGCCAGTTGGTCACCTCCAGGAAAGGCCAGCGTTGTGCATGGGGGGTCCAGGGTGCGTATCCAGCTTAGCCGGCCCAGAGCCCAAAGCATGCGCATCCTGCTCTCCGGAGGTCCAGGGGAGTACGTCCGCTTTGCCTGGTCATGAACCCAAAGCGCGTGCACTCTGCTTCGCCAGCGCATGGCCAGGTACTAGGGATCGGACGGCCGTACCCGGACCTCGGAGGGAGCCGGAGCTCCGGCGCCTCGTGCACAGAATTGCCCAAGCCCCGTATAGCGGATCAGGACCATAAGACGGATAAGACTAGGAGACGGGAGGGGAGGACCCCCTGAGGAGAATTACGTTTCCTCTACCTGTGTGCAGGACCTTCAGGTTACGGCAACAGGGACTGCATGAAGCGGGGGGAAAGGAGCTACCAGCTACACCGTCCTGGGACTGGAAGGACCGGGACCTGCCCCTCCAGCAGGGGCGGGGCCCGGGGGCCCCACGTGTCCAGCAGGCCCGGAACTCTCTCCTTCCTTGAGGAGGGCTCCGGGCTCGCCACGTGGCGCGCAGGAACCGGACCTCCCCCCTCAGCTGGAGGGCTCCGAAAGCCCTACGTGTCCAACATGACCGGAGCTCCCGTCTCTTGAGGAGGAGCTCCGGACCTACCACGTGGCCGGCAGATTTGGAGCCCCCCATAGGGCGAGGTTCGGAGACCTCCGGGGGCCCCTAACACGGTTAGGACCCGGGGAGGGTGTCTGTGCGAAGCTCCGAGATTGGAAATGGCCTCTGAGTACCTTGCGGAGCTAAGGACTCAGCCAGGCAAAGCCAAGAAGGAGGGAAAAAGCATCACAGACACAAGTATCCAAGAGAGTCAAATTAAGCAAGGCTCCATGAGCTGGACTACAGACTCGATAAAAAAGGGAGAAACAAGTCCTAAGGACCTCCCGGCTCTCGCCGGAACCTTGCGGCTACAAGGGCGCCCACATCCTCGACTTCAGCCCTGGCAGCTTCCTCCCGCTCCGCGGCTGGGCCCTCTCTTCCTGGCTCCAGCGAGAAAGAGTGGTCGCGGCTCTTGAAGCATGCCAGCACATGCGATGCGACCTCTAAAGCTAAGCGTGGCCCTCGGCTTCAAGCTCACTGGCGACCACCGAGTCGAGTCTGTCCAGCTTGGCGCCGATCGACTCCAATGCAGGGATCACCTCTGCCACCTTCAATGCGGGAGTTGCGGCCCTCACCGGACTGAAGCAAGAGGGATCAGGGTGGACCCCGCTCGATCCACGAAGCTTGAGACCGCAAGGGCCTCGGAGGACCGTAAGGCTGAGAGCTCCTCCACCTCGCGGCGGGCCGCCTGCAGAGCCTCCAGGTTCCTCTCGGAGAATTCCTTCTCCTTGGCCGCCAGGGAACTCTCTCGAAGGCGGAGAGTCTCGGCTAGCTGCTCCAACTCAGCGGCCTTGAAGCCAGCAGTCAACTCCCGGTCCAAGACCGCCCGGCGATCATGGGAGACCTGTTCCTCCCTCAGCTCAAGGTCTGCCTTCAGAATCTCCAGCTCCTCCATCCGAGCTCGGAGGTCATCCTCGCCCGCGGCCAGCTGCGCGGCGACCCTCTCTGCCTCAGCTGCCACGGAACGCTCCCGCTCCTCGACGGCGAGTTCGCGGTGCTCCAACCGCTGCCGTATTTCCACAGCAGCAGAGAGGCTCTCTTCGGCCCGGGTGTGTGCCTCCAGGGCCTCCCTATTGATCCGCCGCGACTGGGTGTCCATGCGGTCAACAGCCCGTTTCATCCGGTCGACGAGCGCTTCCCTGAAGTCGAGCAACTCCCGCCTGGAGTCGAGCTCGCTCTTAACCTTCGCGGTCCTCTCCCGCAAAAGGTTCCCCCAGATGAGGAGGCAGTCCCGTTCAACCGTATACTCCTCCCGCTCGCGCCCTAGCGCAGCCAAGACCTGCCGGACGCTCGACTCGGCAAGCGCGAAGGCGTCCGCCAGAGGCAATGGAGCAACAGAGGCTGGGGCAGTCCCTCCGACCTCCTCCATTACCTCGTCCTCAGGAAGAGCCGACGCGCCAGCCGCCGAGACGAGACGCCGATCAGGAGAAGCTGGCTCCGCGGCTCTGGCAGCCAGGCCAGCCGGGCTCTTTTCAGCTTCTGGCTCCTTGACCTGAGGAGAGGGACGAGCCGGGGAAGACGGTGCTGGAGAAGAAGCCAGGCCGCCTAGTGCAGGATCAACCTGTGCTGGCTCGGGGGCCGCGGTGGCCGTCTCGGCAGGAAGAGACGACGCCGCCGCAGAGTCTGGGCACACCGGAACAGGAGAAGTCCGCGCTGGCCTGGGGGCCGCGGCAGCTGCCCCTGGCTCCGAGCGCATCGGCACAGATTCCCCGCAAGACGGGGAAGGCCGGGAAGCGCGGACACTCCAGCGGGCTATAAACCCCGACTTCCGAGCCGGGGTAGGATTTCCAGAGCCCGCTACCGTCTCCGACGGCCGCTCCGCAGTCGCTTGGACTGGCAGAACAGGGGACGCCCAAGAGGCTTCCCCCAGCGCATCAGCCCGGGGCCTCTTCGAGTCGCCACCGGAGGGAGTGTCAGGCAACCCAGAATCCCGACTTGGCACCGACGCCGTTGCTGGAGGAGATCGAGCGTGTTTCTTCTCTGGCAGCGGGTTGGAAGCCATGACAAGGGAGAACTCAAAGGCAAGAGAGCAAAAGCGCAAGAGTCCGAGAAGAAACGCAGAGAAGTGCGAAGTGAATCTACAATGTGGGTAAGACCCCCTCTAAAAAGCTTCCCGGTGCAGTTCCAAGCGATTCGGAACTCTTCGAATACCCCGCACCCGCAACCGCTTCGGTTCCTAGACCGAGTGCCGATGACGGGTGGGCCCAAGCCACTTAACTAAAGCGGTGGGGTCAAGGAGTCAGTCTCCTGAGAAGACGAGCCGGCAAGTCACTTCGGCGGTTCCCGAAGAAAGCGCCGCAATGTGCGGAAGTTGCAGCCTTGGGAACCGCCGCAGTAAAAGCAATCATCAAGTGAGCGCACGCTCTCACGACCCCGCGGCCGTTCGTGCTCCAGCAGCGGTCAAATCGGGACTTAGAGAAAGTGCGCGGATTGGAAGAGACGGAGGTCCCACCTCGGGCTCGCTATCTCCCCCGAGATGGGCCCGGGGGCCACTGTCGGTACCTGAGATATGGGGTACCCCCGCGAACAGGGTAAAATGCCTAAGGTGCTCGCCCTTCTCCGCAGGGAGAGCTCCGAAGGCGCCACGCGTCCGGCGGGGCCGGACCTCCCTCTCCTCAGAGGAGAGCTCCGGGCCCGCCACGTGGCATACAGAAGCCGGACCTCCCCCTCCGCGGGAGAGAGGTCCGAAGGCGCCACGCGTCCAGCGGGGCCGGACCTCCCTCTCCTCAGAGGAGAGCTCCGGACCCACCACGTGGCCAGAAGAATGGTGCTGCCTGCCCCCGAGCGGTAGGCAGCGGGCGTAAAGGCGCCCCACACCTTGCCCGTACAAGGTATTCAAGGCCCGCGTCTTCCCAAGACGCGGAAACGCGGAGCACGCGCCTGTCAGGTGCCGTTGCGCCCAGTCGCATCACAGACTGGCGCGTGGTGTCAGAACCTGCCAGGTAATAAACGCTGCGACAAGACATCCCATGCCGCCTGCGCCGTCATCAACCACTACGACTAGCGTGCGGCATGGGCAGGGCGGCAAGATGAAGACTCAGAAGCCTTCGACCAGAGGCAACTACCGGCGTAACTACAGATACGGCAGATAATAGACAATCTTCCCGGGACCACCTGTCAGGTCCCGGCACCCCTTGTAAGCCGCCCGAGTCTTGGACTATAAAAGGCTCGGGTAGGCGTCGATAGCAGGGGTTCGCATTTTGGAACTCATACGCTAGCCATACACTCTCAAGCTGTAACTCACCCCCAAGCTCAGGCCCCCCGGCCCTGAGCAGCAAGCAATACAGCGAGCTCCATAGCTCGCCGTGGACGTAGGGTTTTACGCTCCGGCGGCCTGAATCACGTAAAACTCTCTGTGTCAAGCTCTCAATAACTCGTCCATCTGCGCAAGCTCTCCGCTAGGAACTAGCCCCTCCGAAAAAAGAACCTCCGCGGGCTGCCCCGTGCAGGCCCGGGGGAAGTGTCGACCGAACACTTCGACAGCGGGGGTACCCCATATCGTGGGTACCGACAGTGGCCCCCGGGCCCATTTCGGGGGAGATAGCGAGCCCGAGGTGGGACCTTCGTCTCTTCTGATCCGCGCACTTTCTTGTCTTGAGTACTCCCTGTGCTGGCAGGGTCTTGACGGCTTCGGTGTTCAGCCTATTAGGAGAGGGTGAAGCCTGGCATCGGAGCTCAGCCCGGCTGTGGGGGCGGAGGTCCGGAAGTCATCAGAGCTCAGGCCAGCGAAGGGCGCGAGGTCCAGCATCAGCGCTCGCCTCTGAAAGGAGGGCGAGGGCTGGCCTCGGAGCTCGGTCTGGCTGTGGAGGCGGAGTCCGGAAGTCATCGGAGCTCAGGCCAGCGAAGGGCGTGAGGTCCGGCATCAGCGCTCGCCTCTGAAAGGAGGGCGAGGGCTGGCCTCGGAGCTCGGCCCAGCTGTGGGGGCGGAGGTCCGGAACTGCTCAGTGGTCCCTCCTTTCCTATCCCTTAGTCTCATTTGGCTTACTGTCCCAGGCCGGAATACGGGGCTTGGGTAATCCAGTGCACTTGGTCCCGGAGGTCTGGCCCCAGCCCCAGTCAGGGTGTAACCGCCCGGCCCCCTGGTACTCAGACCGTAGCGCCGGGAGGCAGAGTGTGCATGCTTTGGGTGCAAGACCGGGCAAAGCAAGGCTCCTGACCCCCCGTTCTAGCGTAGGTCTTTTCTCGGAGGAGACCAACTGGCGGTGCAGTACCCTTATAGGGGGAGATCCAAAAGGCCACCGGGCCTCTTGCAGGTACCCCAAGCACTACCGCCTTCGGCAGGACGGCAAATATCGACTATGCATGAGAGCCGGAAAGAGGAGCCGAGTGTACAATGGACGCACACTGTGAAGAGCGTGGGGAGGTGTTCATATAAATTAATGCGTAATTTAAATAAACACCTAAGTAAGCATGGTGAACTTACTGGGTAGCGTCGGAGTGCCTGTCTTCACGCAGAGCGGGTCATGCGTGGCTTCGTCGTACGCCGGACACGGGGGGACCCCCATGGCTATATCAGGGGGAAGCATGGCTTAGGCCCCGCATACCATGTGGAAGGGTAGTTCCCGTGACCCAGCCCTGGGAAGTCCGGCTGGCCCTCGACATGGAGAAGCCGGTATCCCCCGACGGCTCTGGGTGCGCGTCTACACCGGTTGTGTGGGTCTGCTTGGCGTGGACCTGGCACGCATTGCATCCCTAACTGGTTTGACGGCGTCCAGGTGGCTCTCGGTCAGTAGGAGCCATGCCGGGTGGCTTAACCGACCAACATGCGGGACGATGAGCGTTCCCAGCACTCGCCTCCTTGGACTACTGCGAGCTAATCGCAGCCTTCCTCCTGGGTTATGCACCGCAATAGGATGTCGTGGCGCCACGCCAGTAAAGATACCAGCGCGTAGCACTTAGCCATCCGCACCACCCGTTCAGCGGATGCACGTTCATCAGGAAGGATGTCCTTCAAGGAGTCCCGGACCTCCGTGGTCCATGCATCGGGACTACTTGAGCTTCTGTATCTTGAGCGCTGGTTGCACGGAGTCCCCAGTGACTCTTACAATCCTTTGGCGGCATCCAGGGCCGCCGGGACTGCCTAGCTTCGAGGCACTGGTTCAGCCCCCTTCGCCCGGCTCGGCGGGCCGGGCTGTGGACCGCAGCAACGTCCTCTCGAAGACTCCTTCGTGCGCAGGGGCTCCGATGGAGGCTTTCATTGAGAGGTCGTCAGCTGCGGCCGTGCAAGCGCGCGGTGCATGGCGCAGGTCCAAGGCGAGGAATTCTTTCTCCAACATCCGCACGTGAAGCAGATAAGCAGCTAGCCGTGGGTCATTGCTGGGGCATTCACCCTTAACTTGCTTGATAACTAGCTGGGAGTCGCCCTGCGCCAACAACTGGCGAGCGCCTAGAGACAGGACTGTCTTTTAGGCTAAAGATGAGTGCTTCATACTCTGCCAAGTTGTTGGTTGCCTTGGAATTGAGACGCACCATGTACCCAGACTGCTCCCCCGATGGCATGAGAAGCAGTACGCCGGCACCGCCCCCCTGCTTTCGCGAGGAGCCGTCGAAGAAGAGCGTCCAGTGAGGCCCGGTGAAGACCGGAGCTCGGTACTTTGGTTCACCGTCTTCGCGGCCCCCTGGGTCAGCCTTCGTTGGCGTCCACTCAGCCACGAAGTCAGCCAGTGCTTGGCTCTTGGCTGTCTGACATGGTCGGGAGCTCAGCTTGAACTCCGCCGTCTTCGGGCTGTCTTCCGGCTTTAGAAGCTGGCAGTGAGTGCCAGCTCCGCCCTCCGGCTGCTCTGGCGCACTTGTCCGCCAGGCTGAAGGGCTCGGAGGGATCGCAGACCTCTCTGGTTGCAAGCCTCCCAAGCATCTTCTTGTCCTGGACACTGTCGAAGTGCCGCCACCACAGAAGCACTTTTGTCGAAGTGTGCGGTCGACACTTCCCCCGGGCCTGCACTGGGCAGCCCGCGGAGGTTCTTTTTTCGGAGGGGCTAGTACCTAGCGGAGAGCTTGCGCAGATGGATGAGTTAGTAAGAGCTTGACACGGCGAGTTTTACGTGGTTCAGGCCGCCGGAGCGTAAAACCCTACGTCCACGGCGAGCTATGGAGCTCGCTGTATTGCTTGCTGCTAAGGGCCGGAGGCCTGAGCTTGGGGTTGAGTTACAGCTTGAGAGTGTATGGCTAGCGTATGAGTTGCAAAGTGCGAACCCTTGCTATCGACGCCTACCCGAGCATTTTATAGTCCAAGACTCGGGCGGCTTACAAGGGAAGCCGGGACCTGACAGGTGGTCCCGGGAAGATTGTCTATTATCTACCGTATCTGCAGTTATGCCTGTAGTTGTCTCTGGTCGAAGGCTTCTGAGTCTTCATCTTGCCGCCCTGCCCATGCCGCATGCTAGTCGTAGTGGTTGATGACGGCGCAGGCGGCATGGGATGTCTTGTCGCGGTGTTTATTGGCTGACAGGTTCTGACACCGCGCGTCAGTCTGTGATGCGACTGGGCGCAACGGCACCTGACAGAAGCGTGCTCTGCGTCTCCGCGTCTTGGGAAGACGCGGGCCTTGAATACCTTGTACAGGCAAGGTATGGGTCGTATTTACGCTCCCTGCCTACCGCTCGGGGCAGGCAGCGTCGCTATGCTGCCACGTGGCGGGCCCGGAGCCCTTCTCAGAGGAGAGGAGGGTCAGCCCCGCGGGGCACGTGGAGCCTCCGGACCTCTCCCCGCGGAGGGGGAGGCCCGGCTTCTGTTGGCCACGTGGCGGGCCCGGAGCTCTCCTCTGAGGAGAGGGAGGTCCGGCCCCGCTGGACACGCGGCGCCTTCGGGCCTCTCTCCCGCGGAGGGGGAGGTCCGGCTTCTGTATGCCATGTGGCGGGCCCGGAGCTCTCCTCTGAGGAGAGGGAGGTCCGGCCTCGCCGGACGCGTGGCGCCTTCGTAGCTCTCCCTGCGGAGAAGGGCGAGTTCCTCAGGCATTTTACCCTGTGCGCGGGGGTACCCCATATCTCAGGTACCGACAGTGGCCCCCGGGCCCATCTCGGGGGAGATAGCGAGCCCGAGGTGGGACCTCCGTCTCTTCCGATCCGCGCACTTCCTCTAAGTCCTGAATTGACCGCTGCCGGAGCACGAACGGCCACGGGATCGTGGGAGCGTGCGCTCACTTGATGGTTGCTTTTACTGCGGCGGTTCCCAAGACTGCCACTTCTGCACGTTGCGGCGCTTTCTTCGGGAACCGCCAAAGTGCCTTGCCGGCTCATCTTCTCAGGAGACTGAATCCTTGCCCCCACCGCTTCAGTTAGGCGGCTTGGGCCCACCCGTCATCGGCACTCGGTCTGGGGACCGAAGCGGTTGCGGGTGCGGGGTATTCGAAGAGTTCCGAATCGCTTGGGATTGCACCCGGGAAGGTGTTTTAGAGGGGGTCTTACCCACATTGCAGCTTCCCTTCGCACTTCTCTGCGTTTCACCTCGGACTCTTGTGCTTTTGCTCTCTTGCCTTTGAGTTCTCCCTTGCCATGGCATCCAACCCACCGCCAGAGAAGAAGCGTGCTCGATCTCCTCTAGCAGCGGTGTCTGTGCCAAGTCGGGATTCTGGGGTGCTTGACACTCCCTCCGGTGGCGACTCGAAGAGGCCCCGGGTTGATGCGCTGGGGGAAGCTTCTGGGGCGTCCCCAGTTCCGCCAGTCCAAGCGACTGCGGAGCGGCCGTCAGTGACGGTAGCGGGCTCTGGAAGTCCTACCCCGGCTCGGAAGTCGGGGTTCAGAGCCCGCTGGAGTGTCCGCGCTTCCCGGCCTTCCACGACTTGCGGGGAATCTGTGCCGCTGCGCTCGGAGCCAGGGGCAACTGCCGCGGCCCCCAGGCCAGCGCGAACTTCTCCAGTTCCGGTGTGCCCGGACTCCGTGGCGGCGTCGTCTCTTCCTGCCGAGACGGCCACCGCGGCCCCTAAGCCAGCGCAGGTTGACCCTGCACTAGACGGCCCGGCCTCTTCTTCAGCACCGCCTTCCCCCGCTCGCCCCTCTCCTCAGGTCAAGGAGCCAGAAGCTGAAGAGAGCCCGGCTGGCCTGGCTGCCAGAGCCTCGGAGCCTGCTTCTCCTGATCGGTGTCTCGTCTCGGTTGCTGGTGCATCAGCTCTTCCTGAGGACGAGGTAATGGAGGAGGTCGGGGGGACTGCCCCGGCCTCTGTTGCTCCATTGCCTCTGGCGGACGCCTTCGCACTTGCCGAGTCGAGCGTCTGGCAGGTCTTGGCTGCACTGGGGCGCGAGCGGGAGGAGTATACGGTTGAACGGGACCGCCTCCTCATCTGGGGGAACCTTTTGCGGGAGAGGACCGTGAAGGTTAAGAGTGAGCTCGACTCCAGGCGGGAGTTGCTCGACTTCAGGGAAGTGCTCCTCGACCGGATGAAGTGGGCTGTCGACCGCATGGACACCGAATCGCGGCGGATCAACCAGGAGACCCTAGAGGCACATGCCCGGGCCGAGGAGAGCCTCTCTGCTGCTGTGGAGATACGGCAGCGGTTGGAGCGCCGTGAACTCGCCGTTGAGGAACGGGAGCGTTGCATGGCAGCTGAGGCGGAGAGGGTCGCCGCGCAGCTGGCTGCGGGCAAGGATGACCTTCGAGCTCGGATGGAGGAGCTGGAGATCCTGAAGGCAGACCTCGACTTGAGGGAGGAACAGGTCTCCCGTGATCGCCGGGCGGTCTTGGACCGGGAGTTGACCGCCGGCTTCAAGGCCGCTGAGTTGGAGCGGCTCGCCAAGGCTCTCCACCTTCGGGAGAGCTCCCTGGCGGCCAAGGAGAAGGAATTCTCCGAGAGGAACCTGGAGGATCTGCAGGCGGCCCGCCGCGAGGTGGAGGAGCTTTCGGCCTTGCGGTCCTCCGAGGCTCTTGCAGTCTCGAGCTTCGTGGATCGAGCGGGGTCCACCCTGATCCCTCTTGGCTTCAGTCCGGTGAGGGCCGTGGCCCCTGCGTTGGGGGTGATCCCCGCGCTGGAGTCGATCGGCGCCAAGCTGGACAGGCTAGACTCGGTGGTCGCCAGCGAGCTTGAGGCCGAGGGCGCGGCCTAGCCTTAGAGGTTGCTTCACATGTGCTGGCATGCTTTAAGAGCCGCGACCCCTCTTTTTCGCTAGAACCAGCGAGAGAGGGCCCAGCCGCGGAGCGGGAGCAAGCTGCCAGGGCAGAAGTCGAGGATGTGGCCGCCCTTATAGCCGCTAGGTTCCGGCGGGAGCCGGGAGGTCCTTAGGACTTGTTTCTCCCTTTTTATCGAGTCTGTAGTCCAGCTCATGGAGCCTCGCTTAATTTGACTCTTTTGGATACTTGTGTCTGTGATGCTTTTTCTCTCCTTCTTGGCTTTGCCTGGCTGAGTCCTTAGCTCCGCAAGGTACTCAGAGGCCATTTCCAATCTCGGAGCTTTGCACAGACACCCTCCCTGGGTCCTAACCGTGTTAGGGGCCCCCGGAGGTCTCCGGATCCCGCCCTATGGGGAGCTCCAGATCTGCCTGCCACGTGGCGGGTCCGGAGCTCCTTCCTAAGAGGCGGGAGCTCCGGCCATGTTGGACACGTAGGGCTTTCGGAGCCCTCCCACCGAGGGGGAGGTCCGGCTTCCGCCCACCACATGGGGAGCCCGGAGCCCTCCTCAAGGGAGGAGAGAGTTCCGGGCCCGCTGGACACGTGGGGCCCCCGGGTCCCGCCCCTGCTGGAGGGGCAGGTCCCGGTCCTTCCAGTCCCAGGCCGGAGTAGCTGGTAGCTCCTTTCCCCCCGCTTCATGCAGTCCCTGTTGCCGTAACCTGGAGGTCCTGCACACAGGCAGAGGAAACGTAATTCTCCTCGGGGGGTCCTCCCCTCGCGTCTCCTAGTCTTATCCGTCTTACGACCCTGATCCGCTATACGGGGCTTGGGCAATTCTGTGCACGAGGCGCCGGATCTCCAGCTCCCTCCGAGGTCCGGGTACGGCCGTCCGATCCCTAGTACCGGGCCATGCGCTGGGGAAGCAGAGTGCACGCGCTTTGGGTTCATGACCAGGCAAAGCGGTCGTACTCCCCTGGACCTCCAGAGGGCAGGATGCGCATGCTTTGGGCTCTTGGCCGGCTAAGCTGGATACGCACCCTGGACCCCCCATGCACAACGCAGGCCTTTCCTGGAGGTAACCAACTGGCACCGCAACACCTGACTGGGGGAGGCCCGAGAGACCCACTCGGCCATCGGCAGGTGCCTCAAGCGCAGCCGCCTTCGGTAGGATAGCGAATGCCGACTATGGATGAGCGCAGGAGAGGGAGAGCTAGATGTACGATGAATATACAGAGATAGTGCGATCATAGAAATTAATGCATAATTTAAATGAGCGCATGAGAGAGAGCTAAGTAGAACGGGGCTCTGTATTCGTACCCATAGGTGGAATTCTGGCTGTACAGGGAGGCAATGTTCCGCCTTGTCTTCAAGGGAAGCAAGACTCTACGCGCTTAGGGTCGGAACCAGGCTAAACTGGACGTAGTCCTGTACCGTCCCTTGAGACTTAGCTGCCCCAAGCGCTGTTCCTAAATTCTAAGGGATCTATTACAGAAGGGAATAACCCTGTTCTACTGATGCTCAGGAAGTAGGACTTACAGCGTTGCTCCATGGCAAGGATTTTTGGGAACGGATCCCACTCTCGGTTGGAAGGCATGTGTACTTGGGGCGGCAGCTTTCATGATTCGGAAGGGACCTTCCCTGCTGGGGGAGAGCTTATGGGTCCTTCTTGGAATAGAGCGTGCCGCTTCACCAAGTTGCCCTCCTGCAGGCCCCCGATGCGAATGGTTCTTTGGCGGTAGTGCTTAGAGCATTAGCCGAGACCGTGCGTTGCGGGGTGTTTCCTGCAGCCGAGTCTTGTCGACGAGGTTGTTATCTTCGCGCTGGATCAGGTCCTGCGCGGCTTCTCCTGGGGGCCCCCGGGGAGTTCTCCCCTTCTGGCTAAGGCCTTCAAGGGGTAGGAAGACCCAGGCTCGTCTTGGATGACCTAAGGCGTCTTCCCCTTCTGGCGAGGCCTTCAAGGGGTTGACAGACCTTAGGCGGCCCCCGAGAGGTATGTTCGAGGTAGGGAGGCGCACCGCGTATCCCGGCATGGGCATGGCTGCACCATAGACCGGGGCCGCTACTTGCGGCGCATATAGCTGTGGCATATGATGCGCAGCATATGCCTGAGGCAGGGCTCGCGTGGCGAAGGCCTGCCCTTCTGGTTGTGTCGAGGCCGACGACATGCTGTCGCCTGCCTCAAGGTTGCGACGTCTTTCTCGGCGTCGCTCGAGGTACACCCGGGCGTCCTGGCCCAAGTGGCACCGTTCCAGCTTTCTTCGCAGGTCCGTCGACAGGAGCCTGGAGGAGCTGGAATCCGCCGTTAGCCCGTCAACCATGGGTGTGCGTGTCAGCGACACAGCCGGTTGTCCTGGGCGCCGTCCTCGCCGAAACCGAGGGTTCGCGGCGGCGACGACGAGGCGATCCACCTCGCGGACCCATTGCTGGGTCGCTGAATGCGGCATCCCCCGCAGGTGGGTTGCACAGCAGCGCTCTTGCTGCAGCTAGCGCACCTCCATGGTGTACGCTCAGCGCTGCAGAAGATCTCACACTGGTCGGGGCCTGCATAGCCGGAGTCGGCGTTGCCGGAGTCGGCTGCTGGCTACCAGCTTGTGCCGACACACTCCGTCCTGAGTGTGTCGACATGTACTCCCCAGTGGTCACGGTTCGCCGTGAACGCGGAGGGGGAGAGTTTGCCGCTGAGGGAAGCTTGGTCATCTTCGTCGGCGGAAACTCGTGGCGCTAGGAGAAAAGCCCCCTACCTGGCGCGCCAAATGTCGAAGTGTGCGGTCGACACTTCCCCCGGGCCTGCACTGGGCAGCCCGCGGAGGTTCTTTTTTTGGAGGGGCTAGTCCCTAGCGGAGAGCTTGTGCAGATGGACGAGTTAGTAAGAGCTTGACACGGCGAGTTTTACGTGGTTCAGGCTGCCGGAGCGTAAAACCCTACGTCCACGGCGAGCTATGGAGCTCGCTGTATTGCTTGCTGCTCAGGGCCGGAGGCCTGAGCTTGGGGGTGAGTTACAGCTTGAGAGTGTATGGCTAGCGTATGAGTTGCAAAGTGCGAACCCTTGCTATCGACGCTTACCCGAGCCTTTTATAGTCCAAGACTCGGGTGGCTTACAAGGGAAGCCGGGACCCGACAGGTGGTCCTGGGAAGATTGTCTATTATCTACCGTATCTGCAGTTATGCCGGTAGTTGTCTCTGGTCGAAGGCTTCTGAGTCTTCATCTTGCCGCCCTGCCCATGCCGCATGCTAGTCGTAGTGGTTGATGACGGCGCAGGCGGCATGGGATGTCTTGTCACGGTGTTTATTGGCTGACAGGTTCTGACACCGCGCGCCAGTCTGTGATGCGACTGGGCGCAACGGCACCTGACAGAAGCGTGCTCCGCGTCTCCGCGTCTTGGGAAGACGCGGGCCTTGAATACCTTGTATGGGCAAGGTATGGGGCGTATTTACGCCCGCTGCCTACCGCTCGGGGCAGGCAGCGTCGCTCTGCTGCCACGTGGCGGGCCCGGAGCCCTTCTCAGAGGAGAGGAGGGTCAGCCCCACGCGGCACGTGGAGCCTCCAGACCTCTCCCCGCGGAGGGGGAGGCCCGGCTTCTGTTGGCCACGTAGCGGGCCCGGAGCTCTCCTCTGAGGAGAGGGAGGTCCGGCCCCGCTGGACACGCGGCGCCTTCGGGCCTCTCTCCCGCGGAGGGGGAGGTCCGGCTTCTGTATGCCACGTGGCGGGCCCGGAGCTCTCCTCTGAGGAGAGGGAGGTCCGGCCTCGCCGGACGCGTGGCGCCTTCGGAGCTCTCCCTGTGGAGAAGGGCGAGTTCCTCAGGCATTTTACCCCATATCTCAGGTACCGACAACTTTGAATATGCGGAATGGTGTTGCGTACCTGGGAGAACCGCTGGATGAAGGAGCGCAGCGACTCCCCAGGTTGTTGCTTGATGGCTTGGAGGTCAAGCTCCGTGCCGGGACGGGTGTAGGAGCTGCCGAAGTTGGCGATGAACTGCCGGCAGAGCTCTCCTCAGGAAGTTATGGAACCCTGAGGGAGGTTCATTAGCCAAGACCGGGCTGGGCCGGTCAAGGCGACGGGGAAGTAGCTTGGCAATGACGGCCTTATCCCCTCCTGCGGCAAGTACGGCGGTGGAGTAGATCTGGAGGAACCCCGCCGGGTTGACGCTGCCGTCGTACTTCTCGGGCAGGTGCAGCCGAAACTTGCGCGGCCACCTCGTGAACCGGAGGTGGGGCTCCAGGGCCGCACATCCTGCCCGTGTTGCTGCAGGTGTTGGTGCCGTGAACGCTTGGTTCGCCGCTGGAACAGTGTACCACGGTATGGGCAAGGCTACGCCATAGACCGGGGGCGCTGTTTGCAGGACATATGGCTGGGGCATATGCTGCGTGGCGTATGTCTGGGGCAGAGTTCGCGTGGCGAAAGTCTGCACCTCAGGCAGGGTTGAGGCAGTCGTCATGCTGACGCCGGCCTCTTGGCTGCGACGCCTTTCTCGTCGCCGCTCGAGGATCATTCGGGCGTCTTGGCCCAGGTGGCATCGTTCCAGCTCAGTCCTCAGGTCCGTCGACGGAAGCCTGGTGGAGCTGGAATCCGCTGTCTGTCCGTCAACCGTTGGCATGCGCGTCAGCGACACAGCCGGTTGGCCGGAGCGTCGTCCCCGCCGAAGTCAAGGGTTTGCGGCGGCGACGACAAGACGGTCTACCTCATGAATCCACTGCTGGGTCGCTGCTTGAGGCGCATCCCCAGCAGGCGGATTGTGCAGTAGCGCTCTTGTTGCGGCTAGCGCACCCCCGCCGGGTACGCCCAGCGCTACTGAAGACCTGACGCTGGTTGGAGCCTGCATTGCCGGGGTCGGCGCTGCCAGAGCCGGTTGCTGGCTCCCAGTGCAGGTACTGGTGCCGCGAACGCTTGGTTGCACCTGGCACAGTGTACCCCGGTATGGGCAAGGTTGCGCCATAGGCCGGGGACGCCGCTTGCAGAGCACATGGTTGTGGCTTATGCTGTGCGGCGTACGCCTGGGGCAGAGCTCGCGTAGCGAAGGTCTGCCCTCCATGCTGGGTCGAGGCCAACGTCATGTTGTCGCCAGCCTCTTGAGTGTGACGCCTTTCTCGACGTCGCTCGAGGAACACTCGGGCATCTTGGCCCAAGTGGCACCGTTCCAGCTCTGTCCTCTGGTCCGTCGACGGAAGTTTGGTGGAGCTGGAACCCGCCGTCTGCCCGTCAACCGTTGGCGTGCGCGTCAGCGACACAGCCGGTTGGCCGGAGCGTCATCCCCGCCGAAGTCAATGGTTTGCGGCGGCGATGACAAGACGGTCTACCTCGCGAATCCACTGCTGGGTCGCTGCCTGAGGCGCGTCCCCCAGCAGGCGGATTGTGCAGTAGTGCCCTTGCTGCTGCTAGAGCACCCCCACCGGGTACGCCCAGCGCTACTGAAGACCTGACACTGGTTGGAGCCAGCATTGCCGGGGTCGGCGCTGCCAGAGCCGGTTGCTGGCTCCCAGTGCAGGTACTGGTGCTGCGAACGCTTGGTTGCGCCTGACACAGTGTATCCCGGTATGGGCAAGGTTGCGCCATAGGCCGGGGACGCCGCTTGCAGAGCACATGGTTGTGGCTTATGCTGCGCGGCGTACGCCTGGGGCAGAGCTTGCGTGGCGAAGGTCTGCCCTTCAGGCTGGGTCGAGGCCGACGTCATGTTGTCGCCAGCCTCTTGAGTGCGACGCCTTTCTCAACGTCGCTCGAGGAACACTCGGGCATCTTGGCCCAAGTAGTATCGCTCCAGCTCTGTCCTCAGGTCCGTCGACGGAAACCTGGTGGAGCTGGGGTCCGCCGTCTGCCCGTCAACCATTGGCGTGCGTGTTAGCGACACAGCCGGTTGACCGGAGCGTCATTCCTGCCGAAGTCAAGGGTTCGCGGCGGCGACGACGAGGCGGTCCACCTCGCGGACCCACTGCTTGGTCGCTGAATGGGGCGCATCCCCAGCAGGTGGGTTGCACAATAGTGCTCTTGCTGCAGCTAGCGCACCCCCATGGTGCACGCCCAGCGCTGCAGAAGATCTCACACTGGTTGGAGCCTGCATCGCCGGAGTCGGCTGCTGGCTACCAGCTTGTGCCGACTTACTCCGTCCTGAGTGCGTCGACATGTACTCCCCGCTGGACACGGTTCGCCGTGAACGTGGAGGAGAGTTTGCCGCTGAAGGAAGCTTGGTCATCTTCGTCGGCGGAAACTCGTCGCGCAAGGGGAAAAGCCCCCTACCTGGCGCGCCAAATGTCGAAGTGTTCAGTCGACACTTCCCCCGGGCCTGCACTGGGCAGCCCGCGGAGGTTCTTTTTTCGGTGGGGCTAGTCCCTAGCGGAGAGCTTGCGCAGATGGATGAGTTAGTAAGAGCTTGACACGGCGAGTTTTACATGGTTCAGGCCGCCGGAGCGTAAAACCCTACGTCCACGGCGAGCTATGGAGCTTGCTGTATTTCTTGCTGCTCAGGGCCGGAGGCCTGAGCTTGGGGGTGAGTTACAGCTTGAGAGTGTATGGCTAGCGTATGAGTTGCAAAGTGCGAACCCAGGGGTGCGGATGGCTAGAGTCCGAACCCCTGCTAACGTCGCCTACCCGAGCCTTTTATAGTCCAAGACTCGGGTGGCTTACAAGGGGGGCCGGGACCCGACAGGTGGTCCCGGGGAGATTGACTGATATCTACCGTATCTGCAGTTATGCCGGTAGTTGTCTCCGCCGAAGGCTTCTGAGTCTTCGTCTTGTAGCTCTGCCCATGCCGCATGCTAGTCGTAGTGGATGATGACGGCGGGGGCGGCATGGGATGTCTTGTCGCGGTGTTTATTGGCTGGCAGGTTCTGACACCACACGCCAGTCTGTGATGCGACTGGGCGCAACGGCACCTGACAGAGGCGTGCTCCGCGTCTCCGCATCTTGGGAAGACGCGGGCCTTGGATACCTTGTACCAGCAAGGTATGGGGCGTCTTTACGCCCGCTGCCTATCTCTCGGGGGCAGGCAGCACCGTTCTTCTCGCCACGTGGCGGCCCCGGAGCCCTTCTCAGAGGAGAGGAGGGTCCGGCCTGCGGGGCACGTGGAGCCTCCGGACCTCTCCCCGCGGAGGGGGAGGCTTGGCTTCTGTCGGCCACGTGGCGGACCCGGAGCTCTCCTCTGAGGAGAGGGAGGCCCGGCCCCGCTGGACGCGTGGCGCCTTCGGACCTCTCTCCCGCGGAGGGGGTGGTCCGGCTTCTGTATGCCACGTGGCGGGCCTGGAGCTCTCCTCTGAGGAGAGGGAGGTCCGGCCACGCCGGACGCGTGGCGCCTTCGGAGCTCTCACTGCGGAGAAGGGCGAGATCCTTAGGCATTTTCCCCTGTGCGCAGGGGTACCCCATATCATGGGTACCGACAGCGTGCGTGAGGAAGAGTGACTTCCACATTCGCCTCCATGGATCTTAGCGAGCAAGTCGCAGCCTTCCCCCTGGGTTATGCACCGCATTAGGATGTGGTTGGCGCCACGCCGGTAGAGATCCCCCTCTACCAGCGCGTATCTCTTAGCCATACGCACAATCCGCTCAGCGGTTGCATGTTCATCAGTGAGGATATTGTCCTTCAAGTAGTCCCGGATCTCCGTGATCCATGCATCGGGTCTGACTTGAGCTTCTGGATCTTGAGCGCTGGATTGCACGGAGTCCCCAGTGACGCTTACAATCCTTGGCGGCATCCATGGCTGTAGGGCCGCCGGGACCGCCAGCTTCGAGGTGCTGGTCAAGCCCCCTTTGCCCGGCTCGGCGGGCCGGGCTGTAGGCCGCAGCAACGTCCTCTCGAAAACTCCTTCGGGCGCAGGGGCTCCGGTGGAAGCCTTCGTTGAAAGGTTGTCAGCTGCGGCATTGCCAGCGCGCGGTACGTGGTGCAGGTCCAAGGCAAGGAATTCTTTCTCCAACATCTGCACATGAAGCAGATATGCAGCTAGCTGTGGGTCATCGCAGGAGCATTCACCCTTGACTTGTTTGATGACCAGTTGGGAGTCGCCCTGTGCCAACAACTGGCGAGCGCCTAAAGACAGGGTTGTCTGCAGGCCAAAGATGAGTGCTTCATACTCTGCCATGTTGTTGGTTGCCTTGAAATTGAGACACACCATGTACCCAAACTGTTCCCCCGATGGCATGAGGAGCAGTACGCCGGCACCAGCCCCTTGCTTTCGCGAGGAGCCGTCGAAGAAAAGTGTCCAGTGGGGTTCGGTGAAGACCAGAGCTTGGTGCTCTGGTTCACCGCCTTCATGGCCCCCTGGGTCAGTCTTCGTTGGTGTCCACTCTGCCACAAAGTCAGCCAGTGCTTGGCTCTTGACTGCATGGCGTGGGAGGAAGTCCAGCTCAAACTCCGCCAGCTCCGCTGCCCATTTAGCAACGTTGCCAGTCGCATGGGGGCTGTGAAGAATTGTCTTCAGTGAATACGAGGTGACTACCGAGACCCGGTGGGCCTGGAAGTAATGGCGGAGCTTCCTGGAGGCCACGAGCACCGCATACAGCAGCTTGTGGACTTCTAGGTACCTTGTCTTGGCATCATGAAGTACTTCGCTGATGTAGTAGACAGGCCTCTGGATGGTTTGAACCCTCTCTCTTAGGCCCGGGAGGTCCTCGTCCATTGGCCCTGGCCCGCTGGAGGTGAGTGGACCCACGGGGGCCTCCGGGAGCTGGGACCCAGACGCCCTTAAGCTATCTTGGTTATCCAGGAGCTCCGGGGGGTCTTGAGGGACCTCCGGGAGGTCCCCTTTGGCCCCCGGGGGGTCCCACAGGACCCCCGGGGGTTTATCTTGGGGGTCCGGGAGACCGCCCCGGACCTCCGGGAGGCCGACCTGGACCTCCGGGAGGTTGCCTTGGAGGTCTGGGAGACCGCCTTGGTCCTGCGGGGCCTCCTGGCGTCTGTCTTCTGCTACCGGAGCAGGTTGTGAAGATGAGGGGTCCGGCCGCTCTGCGACGAGGACCATACTCACCACTTCAGTTGTCGCCGCGATGTAGAGCAGCAGGTGCTCTCCGGGCTCAGGGGCTACCATGATAGGTAGGGTCGTCAGGAGTCGCTTCAACTCCTGGAAAGCCTCTTCTGCTTCGTCAGTCCAGGCAAAAGGGCCTGACTTGCGCAGGAGCTTAAAGA
Source organism: Neostapfia colusana (assembly GCA_030760725.1). Taxonomy (NCBI): domain Eukaryota; kingdom Viridiplantae; phylum Streptophyta; class Magnoliopsida; order Poales; family Poaceae; genus Neostapfia; species Neostapfia colusana. The sequence goes on along the minus strand of JASWHV010000001.1, from coordinate 37,026,073 downwards.
AAGGGAGTGCCCGCTCTGCTAGCCTCGGTATAAACCGACTCAGCGCGGCTAGACATCCCGTGAGTTTCTGGACATCCTTGACGCGGGCAGGGGGCCGCATCAAGTCGATGGCCTTGATCTTCTCTGGGTTGGCCTCAATCCCTCGGTGCGAGACCAGGAATCCTAAGAGCTTCCCAGAGGACACACCGAACACACATTTATCGGGGTTCAGCTTGGTGCACGTAGAGTGCAGCTTGTCAAAGACTAAGGATAGGTTATCTAACAAAGATGAACCCTGCTTGACCTTGACAACTATGTCATCGACGTACACCTCCACTAGGTCTCTTATTAACTCCCCAAAGGTTTTGTGCATTGCTCGCACAAAGGTGGGGAGCGCATTCTTTAGGCCGTAAGGCATAGACACATAACAATAAAGGCCGTCTACTGTGATGAAGGAGGTGTGCTCCTCATCCTCCCTAGACATGGGGATCTGATGGAAACCCGAGTAGGCGTCTAGGAAGCACAGCATATCACAGCCTGACGTTGAGTCTACTAATCTATTCTAGGGAGAGGGAATGGATCTTTGGGACATGCCTTATTGAGACTGGTGTAGTCGATGCACATCCGGAGCTTCCCGCCGGCCTTCGGGACAACAACAGGGTTCGCCAACCACCGGAGGTGGTGGACCTCCCGTATGAAGCCAGCGTCCAGCAGCTTCTTGACTTCTTCACGAATGAGGTTTTGCCGCTCGATGGACTGCTTGCGGGGCTTCTGTTGAACCGGCCGGGCGTCGGGGAAGACTTTTAAGTGGTGCTCGATCACCTCCCTGGGGATCCCCGGCATCTGTGACGGCTGCCATGCAAACACGTCGACGTTGTGCCGGAGGAAGGTGACGAGCGCGCCTTCCTATTTTCTATCCAGGCCCCCGGCTACCCGGGTGGTCTGGGTGGCTTCGGCGCTGACTTGGACGACCTTTAAGGGGACGCCGCCATCGTCGAGAGGTTGCACCCGGGGTGCTGTGGCGGAGGCACGGTGGCGTGCGCCCGGGCGGAGCTGGTCCGGCTCTGCACTGCCGGGGGCTGATGCCCCAGCTGTTGCGAGCGCTTGAAGTTTCTCTAAGGCCAACACTGCAGCAGTGCGGTCTCCACGAATCCTGAGGACGCCCGTCGGTGTTGGCATCTTCAGGACGAGGTAGCCGTAGTGGGCTACTGCCATTAACCGGTACAGGGCTGGCCTGCCGATTATGGCGTTGAAGGGGAGGTCTATCTCCGCTACGTCGAACAGAATGTACTCTGTCCGATAGCTGTCCGGAGCCCCGAAGGTTACCGGGAGGCTAATGTTGCCGTAGGGAATGACTTGTCCCGGCCCTACCCCTGAGAACGGGCTCGACGGGGTGAGCTTGGCCATCGGGATCTGCAGCTTCTGGAAAGCTGCACGGCTGATGAGGTTCAGCCCAGCTCCACCATCTACCAAAACGTGGTACATTCTCACATTGGCAATGGTAGGAGCTACCAAGAGCGGTAGTTGGCCGGCCCCAGCCATGTTCCTGGGGCAGTCGGTGGCGTAAAAGCTGATGGGGGTCCCCATCCACTTAAGGTGCGGTGTGGCACTTGGGAGTGGCGCCACCGACGCTACCGCTCGGCGCAGAGTCTTGACTGCGCTTCGGGACGAGGGGTCGGCGGACCCGCCGTAAATGACGTAGAGCTTCTTTCGACGCTCATCGTCGCTGGAGCTGGAGTCCTCATGATTGCGTGCCGCCTTCACGGCGTGCTGAGGCTCCTGGGTCTCCTCTGGATGGTCGATGCTGTCTGGGACATCCACCCTCTGTTTGCCTTCCTTTGGACGGAAGGGTGGGGCATCAGCCCGCTGCTGCTTCCCCTTGCGGAAGCGCTCTGCGAGCTTTCGGATCTCCCGGCACTTGGCAGTAGTGTGGCGACAGCTGCCGTGCACGGGGCACATATTGTCTTGATCACCTTCTGGGATTGGTGATCTTCGCTGCCTCTTGTCGGGGCGCGGCCCCCGAGCCCCACTGAGCGTCGCTGCAGTGACGACTGGAGCTGCGGTCGGTGATTTTATCTTGCCTCTGCCTTGGTTCTTGGCCTTCCTGCTGCCTCCACAGGGAGTAGTACCAGATCCGGGCAGTCATCCTGACTCGGAGGACGGCAGTGAGTGCCAGTTTCACCCTTCGGCTGCCCTGGCGCACTTGTCTGCCAGGCTGAAGAGCTCTGAGACATCGCGGACCTCCCTGGTCGCGAGCTTCTCGAGCATCTTCTTGTCCCGGACGCCTTGCCGGAACGCCACCACCAAAGAAGCATTTTGAATGTGTGGGATGGTGTTCTGCACCTGGGAGAACCGCTGGATGAAAGAGCGCAGTGGCTCCCCAGGTTGTTGCTGGATGGCGTGGAGGTCGAGCTCCGTGCCAGGCCGGGTGTAGGAACTGCCGAAGTTGGCGATGAACTGCCGGCAAAGCTCTCCCCAGGAAGTTACGGAACCCTGGGGGAGGTTCATGAGCCAAGACCGGGCTGGACCGGTCAAGGCGACAGGGAAGTAATTGGCCATGACAGCTTCATTCCCTCCTGCGGCAAGTACGGCGGTGGAGTAGATCTGGAGGAACTCCGCCGGGTTGACGCTGCCGTCGTACTTCTCGGGCAGGTGCGGCCGAAACTTGCGTGGCCACTTCGCGAAGCGAAGGTGGGGCGCGAGCGCCGCACATCCTGCTTCTGTCACCGCAGGTTCTGGTGCCGCGAACGCTCGGTTCGCACTGGGCACAGTGTACCCTGGTACGGGCAAGGCTGCACTATAAGCCGGGGGCGCCATCTGCAGGACATATGACTGTGACATATTCTGCACGGCGCAGGCCTGGGGCAGAGATCGCGTGGCGAAGGTCTGCTCTTCAGGCTGGGTCGAGGCCAACGTCATGCTGTCGTCAGCCTCTTGGTAGCGACGCCTTTCTCGGCGTTGCTCGAGGTATACCCGGGCATCTTGACCCAAGCGACACTGCTCCAGCTCTGTCCTCAGATCCGTCGATTGGAGCCTGGTAGAGCTGGAATCTGCCGTCTGTTCGTCAACCATTGGCGTGCGCATCAGCGACACGGCCGGTTGGCTAGAGTGTCGTCCCCGCCAAAGTTGAGGGTTTGCAGCGGCGACGACGAGACGGTCTACCTCGCGAATCCACTGCTGGGTCGCTGCCTGAGGCGCGTCCCCAGCGGGCGGATTGTGCAGTAGCACTCTTGCTGCAGCTAGCGCACCCCCACCGGGTACGCCCAGCGCTACTAAAGACCTGATGCTGGTTGGAGCCTGCATTGCCGGGGTCGGCGCTGCCAGAGCCGGTTGCTGGCTCCCAGCTTGTACCGACACACTCCGTCCCGAGTGTGTTGACATGTACTCCCCCCTGGTCGCGGTTCGCCGCGGAGGCGGGGGAGGTGAGCTTGCCGCTGAAGGGAGCTTGGTCATCTTCATCGGCGGAAACTCGTCGCGCAAGGGGAAAAGCCCCCTACCTGGCGCGCTGTCGGTACCCGCGATATGGGGTACCCCCGCGCACAGGGGAAATGCATAAGGATCTCGCCCTTCTCCGCAGGGAAAGCTCCGAAGGCACCACGTGTCCAGTGGGGCCGGACCTCCCTCTCCTCAGAAGAGAGCTCCGGGCTTGCCACATGGCCTACAGCAGCCAGACCTCCCCCCTCCGTGGGGAGAGCTCCGAAGGTGCCACATGTCCCGCGGGGCCGGACCTCCCTCTCCTCAGAGGAGAGTTCCGAGCCCGCCACGTGGCCGGCAGAAGCCGGACCTCCCCCTCCACAGGGAGAGGTCCGAAGGCTCCACGTGTCCTGCGGGGCCGGACCTCCCTCTCCACTGAGGAGGGCTCCGAGCCCGCCACGTGTCAAGCAGAACGGACCTCCCTCTCCTCTGAGGAGGGCTCCAGGCCCGCCACGTGTCCAGCAGAAGAGCGCTGCCTGAGCCCAAGCGGTAGGCAGCGGGCGTAAAGACGCCCCATACCTTGCCCGTACAAGGTATTCAAGGCCTGCGCCTTCCCAAGACGCGGAGACGCGGGGCACGCCTCTGTCAGGTGCCGTTGCGCCCAGTCGCATCACAGACTGACGCGCGGTGTCAGAACCTGCCAGCCAATAAAAACAGCGACAAGACATCCCTGCCGCACCCGCCGTCATCAACCACTACGACTAGCATGCGGCATGGGCAGGGCTGCAAGACAAAGACTCAGAAGCCTTCGCCAGAGACAACTAACGGCATAACTGCAGATACGGTAGATCACAGTCAATCTCTTCGGGACCACCTGTCGGGTCCCGGGCCCCCTTGTAAGCCACCCGAGTCTTGGACTATAAAAGACTCGGGTAGGCGATGATAGCGGGGGTTCGCACTTTGCAACTCATACGCTAGCCATACACTCTCAAGCTGTAACTCACCCCCGAGCTCAGGCCTCCGGTCCTGAGCGGCAAGCAATACAGCGAGCTCCATAGCTCGCCGTGGACGTAGGGTTTTACGCTCCGGCGGCCTGAACCACGTAAAACTCGCCGTGTCAAGCTCTCACTAACTCGTCCAACTGCGCAAGCTCTCCACTAGGGACTAGCCCCACCGAAAAAAGAACCTCCGCGGGCTGCCCAGTGCAGGCCCGGGGGAAGTGTCGACCGAACACTTTGACATTTGGTGCGCCAGGTAGGGGGCTTTCCCTTGCGCGACGAGTTCCCGCCGACGAAGATGACCAAGCTTCCTTCAGCGGCAAACTCTCCTCCCTCGCGTTCGTGGCAAACCGTGACCAGGGGGGAGTACATGTCGACACACTCAGGACGGAGTGTGTCGGCACAAGCTGGGAGCCAGCAGCCGGCTCTGGCAGCGCCGACCCCGGCAATGCAGGCTCCAACCAGCGTCAGGTCTTCAGTAGCGCTGGGCGTACCCGGCGGGGGTGCGCTAGCTGCAGCAAGAGCGCTACTGCACAACCCGCCTGCTGGGGACGCGCCTCAGGCAGCAACACAGCAGTGGATTCGCGAAGTAGACCATCTCGTCGTCGCCGCCGCAAACCCTCGACTTCGGCAGGGATGACGCTCCGGCCAACTGGCTGTGTCGCTGATGCGCACGCCAATGGTTGGCGAGCAGACGGCAGATTCCAGCTCTACCAGGCTCTAGTCGACGGATCTGAGGACAGAGCTGTAACGATGTCACTTGGGCCAAGATGCCTGGGTATACCTCGAGCAACGTCGAGAAAGGCGTCGCAACCAAGAGGCTGGCGACAAACTCTCCTCCCCCGCGTTCGTGGCGAACCGTGACCAGGGGGGAGTACATGTCGACACACTCGGGACGGAGTGTGTTGGCGCAAGCTGGGAGCCAGCAGCCGGCTCTGGCAGCGCCGACCCCGGCAATGCAGGCTCCGACCAGCATGAGATCTTCTGCAGCGATAAGCGAACCCCACAGGGGTGCGCTAGCTGCAGCAAGAGCACTACTGCACAATCCACCTGCTGGGGACGCGCCCCATTCAGCGACCCAGCAGTGGATTCGCGAAGTAGACCGTCTCGTCGTCGCCGCTGCAAACCCTTGACTTCGGCGGGGACAACGCTCCGGCCAACCGGCTGTGTCGCTGACGCGCATGCCGACGGTTGACGGACAGACGGCGGGTTCCAGCTCCACCAGGCTTCCGTCGACGGACCTGAGGACTGAGCTGGAACGATGCCACTTGGGCCAAGATGCTCGAGTGTTCCCCGAGCGACGTCGAGAAAGGCGTCGCAACCAAGAGGCTGGCGACAGCATGATGTCAGCCTCGACCCAGCCTGAGGGGCAGATCTTCGCCACGCGAGCTCTGCCCCAGGCGCATGCCGCGCAGCATATGCCACAATCATATGCCCTGCAAACGGCGCCCTCGGTCTATGGAGCAGCCTTGCCCATACCGGGGTACACTGTGCCAGCGGCGAACCAAGCATTCGTGGCGCCAACACCTGCAGCAACAGGAGCAGGATGCGCGGCCCTGGCGCCCCACCTTCGCTTCGCGAGGTGGCCGCACAAGTTTCGGCCGCACCTGCCCGAAATGTTCGACAGCAGCGTCAACCCGGCGGAGTTCCTCCAGATCTACTCCACCACCGTACTTGCCGCAGGAGGGGATGAGGCCGTCATGGCCAACTACTTCCCCGTCGCCTTGACCGGCCCGGCCCGGTATTGGCTCATGAACTTCCCTCAGGGTTCCATAACTTCCTGGGGAGAGCTCTGCCGGCAGTTCATCGCCAACTTCGGCAGCTCCTACACCCGTCCCGGCACCGGGCTTGACCTCCGCGCCATCAAGCAACAACCTGGGGAATCACTGCGCTCCTTGATCCAGCGGTTCTCCCAGGTACGCAACACCATCCCGCATATTCAAAGTGCTTCTGTGGTGGTGGCGTTCCGGCAGGGTGCCCGGGACGAGAAGATGCTTGAGAAGCTTGCGACCAGAGAGGTCTGCGATGCCTCCGAGCTCTTCAGCCTGGCGGACAAGTGCGCCAGAGCAGCCGAAGGGTGGAACTAGCACTCACTGCCAGCTTCCGAAGCCGGAAGACAGCCCGAAGACGGCTGTCGGTACCTGAGATATGGGGTACCCCCGCGCACAGGGTAAAATGCCTAAGGTGCTCGCCCTTCTCCGCAGGGAGAGCTCCGAAGGCGCCACGCGTCTGGCGGGGCCGGACCTCCCTCTCCTCAGAGGAGAGCTCCGGGCCCGCCACGTGGCATACAGAAGCCGGACCTCCCCCTCCGCGGGAGAGAGGTCCGAAGACGCCACGCGTCCAGCGAGGCCGGACCTCCCTCTCCTCAGAGGTGAGCTCCGGGCCCGCCAAGTGGCATGCAGAAGCCGGACCTCCCCCTCCGCGGGAGAGAGGTCCGAAGGCGCCACGCGTCCAGCACGGCCGGACCTCCCTCTCCTCAGAGAAGAGCTCCGGACCTGCCACGTGGCTGGAGGAACGGTGCTGCCTGCCCCCGGGCGGTAGGCAGCGGGCGTAAAGGCGCCCCTCACCTTGCCCGTACAAGGAATTCAAGGCCCGCGTCTTCCCAAGACGCGGAAACACGGAGCACGCGCCTGTCAGGTGCCGTTGCGTCCAGTGGCGTCACAGACTGGCGCGCAGTGTCAGAACCTGACAGGTAATAAACGCCGCGACAAGACATCCCATGCCGCCTGCGCCGTCATCAACCACTTCGACTAGCGCACGGCATGGGCAGGGCGGCAAAAGGAAGACTCAGAAGCCTTCGACCGGAGGCAACCACCGGCATAACTACAGATACGGTAGATAATAGACAATCTTCCCGGGACCACCTGTCGGGTCCCGGCTTCCCTTGTAAGCCGCCCGAGCCTTGGACTATAAAAGGCTCGGGTAGGCGTCGATAGCAGGGGTTCGCATTCTGCAACTCATACGCTAGCCATACACTCTCAAGCTGTAACTCGCCCCCAAGCTCAGGCCCCCGGCCCTGAGCAGCAAGCAATACAGCGAGCTCCATAGCTCGCCGTGGACGTAGGGTTTTACACTCCGGCGGCCTGAACCACGTAAAACTTCCCGTGTCAAGCTCTCACTAACTCGTCCATCCGCGCAAGCTCTCCGCTAGGAACTAGCCCCTCCGAAAAAAGAACCTCCGCGGGCTGCCCAGTGCAGGCCCGGGGGAAGTGTCGATCGCACACTTCGACATTTGGCGCGCCAGGTAGGGGGCTTTTCCCCTAGCGCGACTAGTTTCCGCCAACGAAGATGACCAAGCTCCCTTCGGCGGTAAGCTCACCTCCCCCGCCTCCACGGCGAGCCACGGCTAGGGGGGAGTACAAGCCAACACACTTAGGACGGAGTGTGTCAGTACAAGCTGGGAGCCAGCAACCGGCTCTGGCAGTGCCGACCCCGGCAATGCAGGCTCCAACCAGCGTCATATCTCCAGTAGCGCCGGACGTACCCGGAAGGGGCGCGCTAGCTGCAGCAAGAGCGCTACTGCACAATCCGCCCGCTGGAGACGCGCCTCAGGCAGCGACCCAGCGGTGGATTCTCGAGGTAGACCGTCTTGTCGTCGCTGCCGCAAGCCCGCGACGCCGGCGGAGACGACACTCTGACCAACCGGCCGTGTCGCTGATACGCACGCCAATGGTTGACGAACAGACGGCAGACTCCAGCTCTGCAGCCCTCAATCGATGGATCTGAGGACAGAGCTGGAGCGGTGGCGCTCGGGTCAAGATGCCCGGGTATACCTCAAGCAACGCCGGGAAAGGGTGCTACTGCGCGACCTGCCTGCTGGGGACGCGCCTCAGGCGGCGACCCAGCAGCGGATTCGTGAAGTAGACCGATTTGACGTCGGCCTCGACCCAGCCTGAAGGACAGATCTTCGCTACGCGGGCTCTGCCCCAGGCATACGTCGTGCAGTATATGCCACAACCATATGCCCTGCAAACGGCGTCCCCGGTCCATAGAGCGGCCTTGCCCATACCGGGGCATACTGTGCCAGCGGAGGACCAGGCGTTCACGGCGCCGATACCTGCACTGGGAGCCAGCAACCGGCTCTGGCAGCGCCGACCCCGGCAATGCCGGCTCCGACCAGCGTCAGGTTTTCAGTAGCGCTGGATGTACCTAGTGAAGGTGCGCTAGCTGCAGCGAAGAGCGCTGCTACTCAATATGCTACAGTCGTATGTCCTGTGTATGGCCGCCGGAGCATGCGATGCTCAGCGCGAACCAAGCATTCATGGCATCAGAACCTGCGGCGACAGAAGCGGGGTGTGCGGCCCCCGCGCCCCGCCTTCGCTTCACAAAATGGCCGCGCAAGTTTCGGTCACTCTCGCCTGAGAAGTGCGACGGCAGCATCAACCCGGCGGAATTCCTCCAGAGGCCAGAAAATCCAGAAGCTCGCGGGGCGCCTCCGGAAGGGGAAGCAGCCCCTAGCTGATGCCCCATCCTATAGTAAGGGAGGGCAACCAAAAGGTCGAGGCCCGAGACGGCGACGACCGCCAGATGGATTTCCAGGAGCTCCGGCGTGCCGCAAAGGCAGCGCGCAATCATGGAAGCTCCATCTCCAGTGACGACGAGCACTGGAAGATGCCCTGTGACATCTTCGGCGGGTCTGCTGACCCCCCTGACCAGAAGCATGGCTAAGGCCTTGCGACGAGCGGTAGCGTCGGTAGCTCCCCCCCATCAGCTCTAATGACACCGACCGCCCCAGGAACATGGCTGGGGCCGGCCAACTACCGCTCGTGGTGGCCCTTACCGTCGCCAACGTGAAGATGTACCACGTTTTGGTGGGTGGTGGGGCTGGACTGAACCTCATCAGTCACGCAGCCTTCCAGAAGCTGCAGATCCCGATGGCCAAGCTCGCCCCGTCAAGCCCATTCTCAGGGGTAGGGCCGGGACAGGTCGTTTCCTACGGCCGCATCAGCCTCCCGGTGACCTTTGGGGCACCGGGCAGCTACCGGACGGAGTACATTCTCGTCGACATGGCCGAGACTGACCTCCCCTTCAATGCCACAATCGGTAGGCCAGCCCTGTACTGATTCGTGGCAATAGCCCACTACGGCTACCTTGTCTTGAAGATGCCTACACCAACAGGCGTCCCCAAGGTTGTGGAGACCGTGTTGCCGCAGTATTAGCCTTGGAAAGGCTTCGGGCGCTTACAGCAACTAGAGCGCCAGCCCTCGGCAGTATAGGACCAAACCAGCTCCACCCGAGTGCACGCCACCGTGCCTCTACCGCCGCACCCCACGTGCAACTCCTTGATGAGGACGACGTCCCCACAAGGCTCATCCGAATCAGCACCGATGCCACCCAGACCACCCGGGTAGCCGGGGGCCCGGGTAGCATATAGGGAGGCGCGCTCGTTGCCCCCCTCCGACATGAGGTCGATGTGCTGCATGACAGCCATCACCGAGGCCAGAGATCCCCAGGGAGGTGATGGAGCATTACTTAAAGGTCTTTCCCGACGCCTAGCCGTCCGACGAGACGGAGAGTCCGCCGCTCCCGGCGCTTGGCAAACCGTGTTATTATCCCGAAGGCCAGCGAGAAGTTCCGGAAGCGCATCCACTACACCAGTCTCAATAAGGCATGTCCTAAAGACCTATTTTCTCTTCGGCTGATAGAGCAAATGGTAGACTCGATACCAGGCTGTGATATGCTGCGCTTCCCAAATGCTTGCTAGGGCTCCCATCAGACCCCTGTGTCTGAAGTAGTTGAAGGGCGCCCCCTACCTACTAATCCCGGCGTAAGCCGACTTGGCATAGCTAGGGGCCCCGTGAATTTCTGGTTTTCGCGCAATGGCTTTAACCCCATACCACAGTAACCTGTTCCGCTACCAAGAAGCAAGTGCCAGAAGACCAGACCTCGGATCCCTGACACAACCTCCCGGAGCCCCCAGGACGACAGCGGAGCTTCCCGTGAGGTCCAAAGCAGCCTGAGGACCCCCGAGTGCCGGGCACCCGGCGATCTCCCCAGGCTAAAAGCTATCTCTTGCAGCCCCATGCGACGGGCAATGCCGCCGAATGGGCGGCGGAGCTACTAAAGTTTGATCTAGGTTCCCTTTCCTGTCATACAGACATTAACTGAGCATTAGTTCACTTGTGGCTGAAGTAGACGCACGCTCAGGGGGCCATGAAGACGATGAAACAGGACCCTGAGCCCTGACCTTCATCAGGACTCATCAAATGATGTTCGCCCACGGCTCCCCGTGAAAGCAGGGGGCCGATGCTAGCGTACTGTTCCTCATGCCATCGGGGGAGCAGTCTGGGTATGTGGCGCGTCTCAATTCCAAGGCAGCCAACACCATAGCAGAGTATGGAGTGCTCATACTTCTCGCTAGTCGTTGGCTCAGGGCAATCCCCAGTCTGGTAATCAACCAAGACGGCGGGGACAAACCCCCTCGCCTTGGACCTGCACCACGTACCGCGCGCTAGCAAGGCCGCAGCTGACGACCTTTCAATGAGGGCCCCCACTGCCACCGGAGCCACTGTGCCTGAAGGGGGCCTCGAGAGGACGTTGCCGCGACCCACAGCCCGGCCCGCCGAGCCGGGCGAAGGGGGCTAGACCAGCACCTCGAAGCTGGCGGTCCCGGCAGCCATGAGCGCTGCCAAGGATCATAAGCGTCACTGGGGACTCCGTGCAACCCAGCGCTCAAGATCCAGATGCTCAAGTCAGACCCGATGCATGGATCACGGAGGTCCGGGACTACTTGAAAGACAATATCCTCCCTGATGAACGTGTATCCGCTGAACGGATTGCGCGTATGGCTAAGAGACACATGGCGGTAGAGGGGGATCTCTACCGACGTGGCGCCAACTACATCCTATTGCGGTGCACAACCCAGGGGGAAGGCTGCGACTTGTTCGCTGAGATCCATGGAGGCGAATGTGGGAGTCATTCTTTCTCACGCACGCTTGTCGGTAAAGCCTTTCGGCATGGCTTCTACTAGCCGGCAACACTCCAGGATGCCGTCGAGCTGGTCGAGAGCTGCTAGGCATGCCTGTTCCATGCCAAGCAGATCCATACACCGGCTTGGAAGGTACGGATGATCCAGTCCGCATGGCCATTTGCCGTACTAGGGCTGGACATCCCGGGCCTGGGACCATTCCCCAGAACCGAAGACAGGGACCCGCTCCCAAACCTTCGGAACACGGAAAACCGCTGTAAGTTCTACCCCCAGAGCAACAATCAGGCAGGCCCTTCTTTTCATAGTAATTTCCATAAAAGTCCGTGAACCGGGCTTGGAGCAACTAAGCCTCAGGGGATGGTCCAGGACTACGTTCAGCTTCGCCTGGTTCCGACCCCAAGCGCTTAGAGTCTTGCTTCCCTTGAGGTGGGTCGTGGTCTACATATGCGGCCCTCCTTCCCCCGTATGGAAATTTATATAAAAAGAAGCCCACCCTACGTTGCTCTTCTTTGGTACTCATTTAATTTACTTGTTAAATTTCTATGATTACCCTGCTAACGCGTGCTCACTTTGTGTTCAATTCCCTCTTCTCATTTCCATCTTTAGTCGGATTTTGCTGCAGATATGACTAAGGAATAGAGGGGGAAGCCCCCAAGGAGAATTACTTTTTCCTTATGTGCAGGATTTCTCAGCCTCAGCTTCCCGCAGGAGTATGGTAGGCGCATCCACCCAATGGAACGCACCTACCAGGGGGCCGCTACGGGATCGCGGTAGGCCAGTAACCCTAAGGTAAGATCAAAGGGCTAGCCCTCGCAGGGGTGAGGTTCGAAGGCCCCACGTGTCCGGCAGGGCCGGGCCTCCCACCTCTCCGAGGGGAGCTCCGGGATCGCCGCGTGGTCTGCAGGGAGAGGCCCGGGACCTCCACGTGCCCTGCGGGCCAGGACCTCCTCCCAGGCAGGAGCTCCGGGCCCGCCACGTGACCAACCGGCTCGGACCCCCCCTCCGATCTCGTGAGGCGGGTCCTGGAGACCTCCGGAACCCTTAGTATACAGTGGGGACTCGGACAAGGTGTCCATGCAGAGCTTCGAGATTGGTCAAAGCCTCCGAGCCCTTGCGGAGCTAAGGGCTCGGTCGGGAAAGGCCAGGAAGAAGACTAGGGCATGCAGACAGAAAGAAACAGGAGTCTGTCCATACAAAGGCTCCACGAGCTGGGCTACAGACTCAGCAAAAATAAAGAAAGGAAGTACAGGGCCTTGTAGCAGGGCCTTGTAGACACGAGGGCGGGTGCCTAGGGGTCCCCGGACTCCCGATGAAACCTAGAGGCCACGAGGGCAGCTAAGTCCTCGACTTCGGCCCTGGCAGCTTCCTCCCGGTCGGCGATGGGTCCTAAACGGATCGGCCCCAGGGAAAAGGAAGGGTCTCGGCTAACGAAGCATGACAGAACGTGCGTCGCAACCTCCTTCGCAAGACCCCGACCTTCCGCTTCCAGCTCGTCGGCGATCACTGATTCAAGCCGACCTAGCTTGTCGCCGAGAGACTCAAGGGCTGGGGCCGCTTCGGACACCGGCCGTGCTGGGGTCTCCACCTGCACAGGGCTAAAACCAAGAGGAGCCAAGGCAGATCCCGCCTTAGCAATGAAGTGCCAGACTGCCTGGGCCTCGGCAGTCCACAGGGACTGGAGCCTCTCTACCTCTTTACGGGCCGCTAGCTCGCGATCCATCGCCGACTGAAGCTCCTTGGAAGATTGCTCCTCCCTCGCGGCGACAGCCGACTCACGGAGCTCCAACTCCTCAGTCCGAGCCCTTATCTCCTCCACCTTGGCCCTCAGCCGAGCGGTGGTCTTCTCCTCCTTGTCCGCAGCAGCACGTTCCCGATCAGCGACGGCATGCTCCCGACGGGCTACCTGCAGCTGCAACTCCTCCGCGGTGGCGGAACACTCCTTGGCTTTGGCTTCAGCTTTGGCCAGTGCCTCGCGGTAGGTGGCACGAACTCGCTGGGCCTCTAGCTCCAAGCGGCTAATGGCCTTCTTCTGGACGCCGAGCAGAGCACTCATAGCCTCAAGCCTTGACTGCCTTGAGTCGAGGTCCGCCCGGGCCCGCTGCTGCCAGCTGAGAAGGCGGTCCCTCTCGCCGGCCAATGCCTTCCGCTCCTGCTCAAAGGCAGATTGGAGCTGCCGGGAGCTGGTCTGGGCACGCTCCATGGCGTCCCACACGGGTACCGGAGCAGGGGGAGCTGGAGTCGCGCCGCTGGACCCCCCGGACGAGTCCAAGACCGGCGGGAGCGCCGGCGCCTCGGCAGCTACGGGGGGGCGCTGTCCTAAGCAGGCCAGGGGGCCAGCAGGCGCACCTACAGCGGCCCTCCCGGTCTCAAGACCTGGCTTCTGGGCTGGTGAAGGAGGGTGGGTAGGAGCAGATGCGGCCAATGAGGCCACTGCCCCCGTCGATTTGGGAGCTATGGGGGCTGCCGCGGCCCCCAAGTGCCGAGGCGCGGAGCCCCCGCTGGTTGAAGGCGGCCGGATAAGAGGCCCGCCCCTGGCAGCCGGTCGATCCCTGCAAAGAAGAAGAGGCACTCAGAATAAGAGAAGAGGCAGGAGCTCTACTCCTATAAGTCAGAAAGAATAACACTTAGTGAGCGGCATGAGCGCTCCAGCGAGCTAGCTGCACTGGCCTCTGGGCTGTAGCTGAACTACCAGGACCAGCAGCTGGAACGGTCGCGGAATGGGACGCCTGGACCTCCGGCGCGCTCGCCGGCGTTGCCCCCACCAACATCCGTCCTGGGAGCCCCGCCGCTCGAGAGAGGATGGCGAGATACTTGGGCTGATTCGGACGGCTGCTGTCTAGGGAGAGACCCGCCGGGGAGGGACACTCGGGACCTCTTCAGGTCGCCACCCGATGGACCAGCACCTCCGGGAGATGGAGGCAAGGTAGCTCCGGCACCCTGGATTGGCACAGGCGGCACCCTTGGAGGAGACCGAGCGCGTTTTTTCTCTAGATGCCCGGGGGCCGGCTCTTTACCTTTCCCTTTATCGACGGCTTGGGTTCCGTCGGCTCTGGGGGAAGGTTTGGCAGCAGTGGATGCCTCATGCCCTGATTCGGGGTGCTCGGTTCCTGGAATGGTGATACCCCGGAAGGCATCCCCGACCTGACGAACGGCAATCCCGATATCATCAAGGTTCGGCATCTTCCGCAGGAGCTCTGACCTCATCTGAGGTTCCAAGAAGAGGGGAGTGGCAGAAGGCGGAAGGATGGGGATGCCGCTGGGAATATAGTCACCGCTCACCTTGCTCATCATCTCCTCCAGCTCCTCGTCGGAAGGGACAGAGTCGGGGCCTCTCTCCAGCCTGGTACAGTCCTGTTCACCGGTGTAGTACCACGCTGGGCGGCTGCGTTGCTGCAAGGGAGCAATGCGGCGTGACACGAAGTCCATCAGCACCATCAGAGATGTCAGCCCCTCGTTGGCCAAGAACCGGATCCGCTCCAAGACCGGAGTGTACTCCTGCTCCAGCTCAGGGATCTCCTCCCAGAAGCGGCTATCGGTGGTTGGGCTGGCGGTTGGGAGTTGTAGGCGATCGTGCTCATCGGCCTGCACTACCACCCAGCTCTCCCTCCAGTTCTCCCACCTTGATGCGCTGAAGGGCAGAAGGTATCCGGAGACCTTGGGGTCTTTGCAGCGATGCTGGAAGTAATACGCCCCCATCTGAGTCTTTGAGCCGCGTCCGGTCATACGCAGCACAAAGAAGTGGCGAAAGAGCGTCACGGAGGCGTGCACCCCCACGAACATCTCGCAGAAGTGGATAAAAACTGCCGCCATTGCGAGGGAGTTGGGGGAGAGATGGTGAAGTTGGAGACCGTATGTCTCCAGCAGGGTGACGAAGAAGGAAGAAATAGGCGGAACGAACCCCGCCAGAGCATAAGCGGTAAAGAAGACCATCTCCCCCTTTCCCAGGACCAGGGGGAGAGATCCTCGGTGGAGCCGATGCTTCTGCTCTTCCGAGCGCCAGCCCAGCAGCCTGCGCACTGGCCCGAGCTCGGAGGAACGAACGAGGCGCGTCGGAAGCAAGTTGGAAGCCATAGCGAAAGAAGGCGCAAGGGCAGGAGAGCCGGGGCGCAAGAGTTCAAGGGAAGTACGAGCGCAATGCGAAGGGAAGCCGCGATGCGGGTGAGATCACCTTTTAAAACTTTCCAGGGATGGTTTGAAGTAATTTGAAAACCTCCGGAAACATCGCATCGGCGACCTCGCCGGCTCCGAGACTGGGCGCCAATGAAAGCTGGGCCCAAGCCGCTTAGCTAAAGCGGTGGGGTCAAGGAGTCAGTCTCCTAAGAAGATGAGCCGGCAAGGCCCTTCGGCGGTTCCTGAAGAAAGCGCCGCAACGTGCAGAAGTGGCAGCCTTGGGAACCACCGCAGTAAAAGCAATCATCAAGTGGGCGCACGCTCTCACGACCCCGCGGCCGTTCGTGCTCCAGCAGCGGTCAAGTCGGGACTTAGAGAAAGTGCGCGGATCGGAAGAGACGGAGGTCCCACCTCGGGCTCGCTATCTCCCCCGAGATGGGCCCGGGGGCCACTGTCGGTACCTGAGATATGGGGTACCCCCGCGCACAGGGTAAAATGCCTAAGGTACTCGCCCTTCTCCGCAGGGAGAGCTCCGAAGGCGCCACGCGTCTGGCGGGGCCGGACCTCCCTCTCCTCAGAGGAGAGCTCCGGGCCCGCCACGTGGCATACAGAAGCCGGACCTCCCCCTCCGCGGGAGAGAGGTCCGAAGACGCCACGCGTCCAGCGAGGCCGGACCTCCCTCTCCTCAGAGGTGAGCTCCGGGTCCGCCATGTGGCATGCAGAAGCCGGACCTCCCCCTCCGCGGGAGAGAGGTCCGAAGGCGCCACGCGTCCAGCGGGGCCGGACCTCCCTCTCCTCAGAGAAGAGCTCCGGACCTGCCACGTGGCTAGAGGAACGGTGCTGCCTGCCCCGGGCGGTAGGCAGCGGGCGTAAAGGCGCCCCTCACCTTGCCCGTACAAGGAATTCAAGGCCCGCGTCTTCCCAAGACGCGGAAACACGGAGCATGCGCCTGTCAGGTGCCGTTGCGTCCAGTCGCATCACAGACTGGCGCGCGGTGTCAGAACCTGACAGGTAATAAATGCCGCGACAAGACATCCCATGCCGCCTGCGCCGTCATCAACCACTATGACTAGCGCACGGCATGGGCAGGGCGGCAAAAGGAAGACTCAGAAGCCTTCGACCGGAGGCAACCACCGGCATAACTACAGATACGGTAGATAATAGACAATCTTCCCGGGACCACCTGTCGGGTCCCGGCTTCCCTTGTAAGCCGCCCGAGCCTTGGACTATAAAAGGCTCGGGTAGGCGTCGATAGCAGGGGTTCGCATTCTGCAACTCATACGCTAGCCATACACTCTCAAGCTGTAACTCGCCCCCAAGCTCAGGCCCCCGGCCCTGAGCAGCAAGCAATACAGCGAGCTCCATAGCTCGCCGTGGACGTAGGGTTTTACGCTCCGGCGGCCTGAACCACGTAAAACTTCCCGTGTCAAGCTCTCACTAACTCGTCCGTCCGCGCAAGCTCTCCGCTAGGAACTAGCCCCTCCGAAAAAAGAACCTCCGCGGGCTGCCCAGTGCAGGCCCGGGGGAAGTGTCGATCGCACACTTCGACAACGGCGGAGTTCAAGCTGAGCTCCCGACCACGTCAGACAGCCAAGAGCCAAGCACTGGCTGACTTCGTGGCTGAGTGGACGCCAACAAAGGCTGACCCAGGGGGCCGCAAAGACGGTGAACCAAAGTACCGAGCTCCGGTGTTCACCGGGCCTCACTGGACGCTCTTCTTCGAAGGCTCCTCGCGAAAGCAGGGGGCCGGTGCCGGCGTACTGTTTCTCATGCCATCGGGGGAGCAGTCTGGGTACATGGTGCGTCTCAATTCCAAGGCAACCAACAACTTGGCAGAGTATGAAGCACTCATCTTTGGCCTAAAAGACAGTCCTGTCTCTGGGCGCTCGTCAGTTGTTGGCGCAGGGCGACTCCCAGCTAGTTATCAAGCAAGTTAAGGGTGAATGCCCCTGCAATGACCCACAGCTAGCTGCTTATCTGCTCCACGTGCGGATGTTGGAGAAAGACTTCCTCGCCTTGGACCTGCGCCATGTACCGTGCGCTGGCAAGGCCGCAGCTGACGACCTCTCAACAAAGGCCTCCATTGGAGCCCCTGCGCCTGAAGGAGTCTTCGAGAGGACGTTGCTGCGGTCCACAGCCCGGCCCGCCGAGCCGGGCGAAGGGGGCTGAACCAGTGCCTCGAAGCTAGGCAGTCCCGGCGGCCATGGATGCCGCCAAAGGATCGTAAGTTTCACTGGGGACTCCGTGCAACCCAGGGCTCAAGATCCAGAAGCTCAAGTAGTCTCGATGCATGGACCACGGAGGTCCGGGACTCCTTGAAGGACATCCTTCCTGATGAACGTGCATTCGCTGAACGGGTGGTGCGGATGGCTAAGTGCTACGCGCTGGTATCTTTACTGGCGTGGCACCATGACATCCTATTGCGGTGCATAACCCAGGAGGAAGACTGCGAATAGCTCGCAGTAGTCCAAGGAGGCGAGTGCTGGGAACGCTCATCATCCCGCACGCTGGTCGGTTAAGCCACCCGGCATGGCTCCTACTGACCGAGAGCCACCTGGACGCCGTCAAACCGGTTAGGGATGCAATGCGTGCCAGGTCCACGCCAAGCAGACCCACACAACCGGTGCAGACGCGCACCCAAAGCCGTCGGGGGATACCGGCTCCTCCATGTCGAGGGCCAGCCGGACTTCCCAGGGCCGGGTCACGGGAACTACCCTTCCACATGGTATGCGGGGCCGAAGCCGTGCTTCCCCCTGAGATCGCCATGGGGGTCCCCCCGTGTCCGGCGTACGACGAAGCCACGCATGACCCGCTCTGCGTGAAGACAGGCGCTCTGACGCCACCCCAGTAAGTTCACCATGCTTACTTAGGTGTTTATCTAAATTACGCATTAATTTATATGAACACCTCCCCACGCTCCAGGCAGTGTGCGTCTATTATACACTTGGTTCCTCTTTCCTGCTCTCATGCATAATCGATATTTACCATCCTGCCGAGGGCGTTAGTGCTTGGGCTACCTGCCAGAGGCCCGGTGGCCTTCTGCATCTCCCCCTGTAAGGGTACTGTACCGCCAGTTGGTCTCCTCCGAGAAAAGACCTACGCTAGACCGGGGGGTCAGGAGCCTTGCTTTGCCCGGTCTTGCACCCAAAGCATGCGCACTCTGCCCCCCGGCGCTACGGTCTGAGTACCAGGGGGCCGGACGGTTACACCCTGACTGGGGCTGGGGCCAGACCTCCAGGACCAAGTGCACTGGATTACCCAAGCCCCGTATTCCGGCCTGGGACAGTAAGCCAAATGAGACTAAGGGACAGGAAAAGGGGGACCACTGAGCAGTTCCGAACCTCCGCCCCCACAGCTGGGCCGAGCTCCGAGGCCAGCCCTCGCCCTCTCGCTGGCCTGAGCTCCGATGACCTCCGGACTCCGCCTCCACAGCCAGGCCGAGCTCCGAGGCCAGCCCTCGCCCTCCTTTCAGAGGCGAGCGCTGATGCCGGACCTCACGCCCTTCGCTGGCCTGAGCTCCGATGACTTCCGGACCTTCGCCCCCACGGCTGGGCCAAGTTCCGAGGCCAGCCCTCGCCCTCCTTTCAGAGGCGAGCGCTGATGCCGGACCTCACGCCCTTCGCTGGCCTGAGCTCCGATGACCTCCGGACCTCACGCCCTTCGCTGGCCTGAGCTCCGATGACTTCCGGACCTCCGCCCCCGCAGCTGGGCCGAGCTCCGATGCCAGCCCTCGCCCTCCTTTCAGAGGCGAGCCCTGATGCCGGACCTCACGCCCTTTGCTAGCCTGAGCTCCGATGACTTCCGGACCTTCACCCCCACGGCTGGGCCAAGTTCCGAAGCCAGCCCTCGCCCTCCTTTCAGAGGCTAGCGCTGATGCCGGACCTCACGCCCTTCGCTGGCCTGAGCTCCGATGACCTCCGGACCTCACGCCCTTCGCTGGCCTGAGCTCCGATGACTTCCGGACCTCCACCCCCGCAGCTGGGCCGAGCTCCGATGCCAGCCCTCGCCCTCCTTTCAGAGGCGAGCCCTGATGCCGGACCTCACGCCCTTCGCTGGCCTGAGCTCTGATGACTTCCGGACTCCGCGTCCACAGCCAGGCCGAGCTCCGATGCCAGCCCTCGCCCTCCTTTCAGAGGCGAGCCCTGATGCCGGACCTCACGCCCTTCGTGGACCTGTGCTCCGATGACTTCCGGACCTCCGCCCCCACAGCCGGGCCGAGCTCCGATGCCAGGCTTCACCGTCTCCTAAGAGGCTGAACTCCGAAGCCGTCAAGACCCTGCCAGCACAGGGAGTACTCAAGACAAGAAAGTGCGCAGGTAGGAGAAGGCCTCACCTCGGGCTCGTTACCTCCCCCGAGGAGAGCCTGGGGGCCACTGTCGGTACCCGCGATATGGGGTACCCCCGCGCACAGGGGAAAATGCATAAGGATCTCGCCCTTCTCCGCAGGGAAAGCTCCGAAGGCGCCACGTGTCCAGTGGGGCCGGACCTCCCTCTCCTCAGAAGAGAGCTCCGGGCTCGCCACGTGGCCTACAGCAGCCAGACCTCCCCCCTCCGTGGGGAGAGCTCCGAAGGTGCCACATGTCCCACGGGGCCGGACCTCCCTCTCCTCAGAGGAGAGTTCCGGGCCCGCCACGTGGCCGGCAGAAGCCGGACCTCCCCCTCTGCAGGGAGAGGTCCGAAGGCACCACGTGTCCTGCGGGGCTGGACCTCCCTCTCCACTGAGGAGGGCTCCGAGCCCGCCACGTGTCCAGCAGAACGGACCTCCCTCTCCTCTGAGGAGGGCTCCAGGCCCGCCACGTGTCCAGCAGAAGAGCGCTGCCTGCCCCCGAGCGGTAGGCAGCGGGCGTAAAGACTGTCATCCCATACCTTGCCCGTACAAGGTATTCAAGGCCCGCGCCTTCCCAAGACGCGGAGACGCGGGGCACGCCTCTGTCAGGTGCCGTTGCGCCCAGTCGCATCACAGACTGGCGCGCGGTGTCAGAACCTGCCAGCCAATAAAAACAGCAACAAGACATCCCTGCCGCACCCGCCGTCATCAACCACTACGACTAGCATGCGGCATGGGCAGGGCTGCAAGACAAAAGACTCAGAAGCCTTCGCCAGAGACAACTACCGGCATAACTGCAGATACGGTAGATCACAGTCAATCTCTTCGGGACCACCTGTCGGGTCCCGGGCCCCCCTTGTAAGCCACCCGAGTCTTGGACTATAAAAGACTCGGGTAGGCGACGATAGCGGGGGTTCGCACTTTGCAACTCATACGCTAGCCATACACTCTCAAGCTGTAACTCACCCCCGAGCTCAGGCCTCCGGTCCTGAGCGGCAAGCAATACAGCGAGCTCCATAGCTCGCCGTGGACGTAGGGTTTTATACTCCGGCGGCCTGAACCACGTAAAACTCGCCGTGTCAAGCTCTCACTAACTCGTTCAACTGCGCAAGCTCTTCGCTAGGGACTAGCCCCACCGAAAAAAGAACCTCCGCGGGCTGCCCAGTGCAGGCCCGGGGGAAGTGTCGACCGAACACTTCGACACGCGCCAAATTGTATATGGTTTATCTACCATGCTAAGGGCTGTTCTGAAACATAACATCAAATTATGGGAAGAATGTTTGCCTCATATTGAATTTGTTTACAATCGTTCGCTGCATTCTACTACTAAATTGTACCCTTTTCAGATTGTATATGGTTTTATTCCTCGTGCTCCCATTGATCTTTTGGCTCTGTCACCTTCAGAGAAATTGAATTTTGATGCTTCTCGCCGTGCTGAATTAATTCTTAAAATGCATGAGCAAACTAAATCAAACATTGAGAGCATGAACGCTAAGTATCAACAAGCCGGTAGCAAGGGTAGGAAGCATGTTACTTTTGAACCTGGTGATTTGGTTTGGGTGCATTTGAGAAAGGATAGATTTTCTGATCTGAGAAAATCTAAATTACTACCTAGAGCTGCTGGACCCTTCAAAGTGCTTCGAAAAATTAATGATAATGCATATGAAATTGAGTTGCCTGCACATTTTGGGGTTACTTCCTCTTTTAATATTGCAGATTTGAAACCATATATGAGCGAGGAAGACACATTTGAGTCGAGGACGACTCAATTGCAAGAAGGGGAGGATGATGCGGACATCGCTACCGTTGATACAACCACAACACCAGCCCATTCACCACTCTCAGCTAATCAAGGTCCAATGACACGCGCTCGTGCACGTCAACTTAATTATCAGGTGAATTCATTTCTGGCTGTTCAAAGTAGTTATCCTTCAAAAGGAGACCTATTAAAGTCTTGTGATGACCTTGTTATTATTAGGTGCTTGGGAATTGGTCCAGCTAGGAGGGATGGAGGGATTAATGCAATAAAGGCTGCTCCACACGAGTGGAAATCTTGAGGCTGGGCCATGTAATAAAGAGAGATTTAGACAAATAAGGAAAGGAATAAGGGAAATCTCATCCAACTTTGCTGCTGGACGAAATTCCCTCTTTCTTCCCCCGTTTAAAGATAGATGTGCTATAATAAGGAAAGAAATAGAGGAAATCATATCCTGCCTTGCTGCTGGATGGGTTTCCCTCTTTCTTTCCCTATTAAATGGTAGTCTATCACAGAAAAAGGAAGGGAATAAGGGAGATCACATCCTACATTTGTTGCTGGACGAATTTCCCTCTTCCTTCCCCTATTTAAGTAGTCCAAGAGCTCCTTGACAGGGCGGGTTTTTGTTTTCTGTAAGTTTAGCCATTGCTACTTCCTTGTAACGCAAGTGTCGACGAGACCTTCCGATTACTTGAATCAGAACCCCAACTTTTTTGCACCCGTGAGTGTTTGCTTGTTATCTTGTTCTTGCTTGTTCTTTGATTGGTTGCAGGATCAAGGCTGTTCTTGGCACGGCAAGTACAGCAACAACAGGAGCCGGTGTAACTATCGCTAAGACGCAACATCCTTGTGGTTGTTGTAGTCGGGTAGCACAACGTCGACCTCCACCCAAATCGTAGTTACCAGGAGACGGTGTAACTGTCGCTCAAGGCGCCACACCATTCTGGTTGTGGTAGTCGGGCAGCCAACGTCGGCCTCCACCAAATTCGTTCATTACCAACATCTCTCATCAAAAGATAGGACGTCCCCCGTATCCGTTGGGTTCATCAGACCCCCCGAGGAGAATCACGTTTCCTCTACCTGTGTGCAGGACCTCCAGGTTATATCTACAGGAGCTACATGGGGTGGGGGGCAAGGCGCCATCGACTACTCCAGCGCCGGACCGGAAGGTCCGGGTCTCGCCCCTTCAACAGGGGCGGGGCCTGAAGGCCACACGTGCCCAGCGGGACCGGAACTCCCGCCTCCTCGGGAGGGGCTCCGGACCCGCCACGTGGCCGGCAGAAGCCGGACCTCCCCCTCCAGGGGGGGGGGGGCTCCGAAGGCTCCACGTGTCCCACGGGGCCGGACCTCCCTCTCCTTAGAGGGGGCTCCAGGCCCGCCACGTGGCCGGCAGATCCGGACCTCCCTCATCCTCAGTGGGAGAGCTCCGGAGACCTCCGGGGCCCTTAGTACAGTAAGGACCCGGAGAAGGTGTCTGTGCAGAGTTTCGAGATTGGTGAAGGCCTCTGGGTACCTTGCGGAGCTAAGGGCTCGGCCAGGCAAAACCAAGAAGAAGACAAAAAGCATCACAGGCACAAATATTCAAGAGAGTCTATTTATTCATGGCTCCATGAGCTGGACTACAGACTCAATAAAAAGAAAGAAACAAGCCCTAAGGTCCCCCTGGTTCGCGCCGGAACCTGGAGGCTACAAGGGCGGCCACATCCCCGACTTCAGCCCTGGCGGTCTCCTCCCACTCCGCGGCAGGGCCCTCTCTCGCTGGCTCCAGTGAGAAAGAAGGGTCCTGGCTCCTGAAGCATGCCAACACATGCGTAGCAACCTCCAAGGCCAGGCCCCACCCCTCTGCCTCAAACTCGCTGGCGACCACCGAGTCCAGCCTGTTCAGCTTGGCGCCAAGTGACTCGAGTGCGGGGATCACTTCAGCCACCTTCAGCGCAGAAGCCGCCGCCTTCACCGGGCTGAAGCCAAGAGGGACCAAGGCGGACCCCGCCTGGTCGACAAAGCTCGAGACCGCATGGGCCTCGGAGGACCGCGAGGCCAAGAGCTCCTCTACCTCGCGGCGGGCAGCTCGCAGGGCGTCGCGGCTTCCCTCGGAGGATTCCTTCTCCTTGGCTGCCAGGGAGCTTTCCCGAAGGCAGAGAGACTGGGCAAGCCGCTCCAGCTCTGAAGCCCGGAAGTCAACAGCCAGCTCCCGATCCAGGATCGCCTGACGTTCCCAGGAGACCTGCTCCTCCCGCATGGCAAGGTCAGCCCCCTGGGCCTCAAGCTCCCTGGCCCGAGCTCGTAGGTCATCCTCGCCTGCCGTGGAGCGCTCCTGGTCCTCAACGGCGCGCTTACGGCGCTCCAACCTCCGCCGCACCTCCTCCACAGCAGAGAGGCTCTCCTCGGCCTGGGCATGCACCTCAAGGGCCTCCCTGTGGAGCCTCCACGTCTCGGAGTCCAGACGGTCGACGGCCCGCTTCTGCCGGTTAAGGAGCGCTTCCATGATGTCAAGCGATTCTCGCCTGGAGTCGAGCTCGCCCTTGACCTTCGCGGTCCGCTCCCGCAAAAGGTTCCCCCAGATGAGGAGGCGATCCCTCTCAGCCGTCTGCTCCTCCCGCTCATGACCAAGCGCGGCCAGGACCTGCCGGACGCTCGCTTGGGCGAGCACAAAGGCATCCGCCAGGGGCAGTGGGGCAGCAGAGGCCAGAGCGGCACCCCTGATCTCCTCCATCACATCATCCTCGAGAAAGGACAACACGCCGGGGGCCGGGATGAGACGCCGGTCAGGAGAAGCTGGCGCCGGGACCTCGACAGCAGTGATGCGGACATCGCTACCATTGATATAACCACAACACCAGCCCATTCACCACTCTCAGCTAATCAAGGTCCAATAACACGCGCTCGTACACGTCAACTTAATTATCAGGTGAATTCATTCCTGCCTGTTCAAAGTAATTATCCTTCAAATGGGGACCTATTAAAGCCTTGTGATGACCTTGTTATTATTAGGTGCTTGGGAATTGATCCAGCTAGGAGGGATGGAGGGATTAATGCAATAAAGGCTGCTCCACCCGAGGAGGAATCTTGAGGCTGGGGCCATGTAATAAAGAGAGATTTAGACAAATAAGGAAAGGAATAAGGGAAATCTCGTCCAACTTTGCTGCTGGACGAAATTCCCTCTTTCTTCCCCCGTTTAAAGATAGATGTGCTATAATAAGGAAAGAAATAGAGGAAATCATATCCTGCCTTGCTGCTGGATGGGTTTCCCTCTTTCTTTCCCTATTAAATGGTAGTCTATCATAGAAAAAGGAAGAGAATAAGGGAGATCACATCCTACCTTTGTTGCTGGACAAATTTCCCTCTTCCCTCCCCTATTTAAGTAGTCCAAGAGCTCCTTGACAGGGCGGGTTTTGTTTTCTGTAAGTTTAGCCATTGCTACTGTCGGTACCCGCGATATGGGGTACCCCCGCGCACAGGGGAAAATGCCTAAGGATCTCGCCCATCTCCGCAGGGAGAGCTCCGAAGGCGCCACGCGTCCGGCGGGGCCGGACCTCCCTCTCCTCAGAGGAAAGCTCCGGGCCCGCCACGTGGCCTACAGAAGCCGGACCTCCCCCCTCCGCGGGGGAGAGGTCCGAAGGCGCCGCGTGTCCAGCGGGGCCGGACCCCCTCTCCTCATAGGAGAGCTCCGGGTCCGCCATGTGGCCGACATAAGCCGGACCTCCCCCTCCGCGGGGAGAGGTCCGAGGGCTTCACGTGTCCTGTGGGGCCGGACCTCCCTCTTCTCTGAGGAGGGCTCCGGGCCCGCCACGTGTCCAGCAGAAGAGCGCTGCCTGCCCCCGAGCGGTAGGCAGCGGGAGTAAAGACGCCCCATACCTTGTCCGTACAAGGTATTCAAGGCCCGCGCCTTCCCAAGACGCGGAGACACGGAGCACGCCTCTGTCAGGTGCCGTTGCGCCCAGTCGCATCACAGACTGGTGCCCGGTGTGAGAACCTGCCAGCCAATAAACGTAACAACAAGACATCCCATGCCGCGCCCGCCGTCATCAACCACTACGACTAGCATGCGGCATGGGCAGGGCGGCAAGACGAAGGCTCAGAAGCCTTCACCAGAGACAACTACCGACATAACTGTGGATACGATAGTCTGCAGGCAATCTCCCCGGGACCACCTGTCGGGTCCCGGGCCCCCCTTGTAAGCCACCCGAGCCTTGGACTATAAAAGGCTTGGGTAGGCGACGTTAGCAAGGGTTCGCACTCCAGCAACTCATACGCTAGACATCACTCATCCTCAAGATCAGGACTCCGGTTCTGAGCAACAAGCAATACAGCGAGCTCCTCAGCTCACCGTGGACGTAGGGTTTTAAGCTCCGGCGGCCCGAACCACGTAAAACCCGCCGTGTCAAGCTCTTCCTAACTCGTCCATATGCTCAAGCTCTCCGCAAGTGACTAGTCCCTCCGAAAAAGAACCTCCGCGGGCTGCCCAGTGCAGGTCCGGGGGAAGTGTCGACCACACACTTCGACATTTGGCGCGCCAGGAAGGGGCCTTTTCCCTTGCGCGACGAGTTTCCGCCGACGAAGATGACCAAGCTTCCCTCAGTGATAAAACTCTCCTCCCCCGCGTTCGCATCGAACCGTGACCAGGGGGGAGTACATGTCGACGCACTCAGGACGGAGTATGTCGGCGCAAGCTGGGAGCCAGCAGCCGACTCCGGCAATGCAGGCTCCAACCAGCGTCAGGTCTTCAGCTGCGCTGGGTGTACCCCACGGGGTTGCGCTAGCTGCAGCAAGAGCACTACTGCACAATCCGCCTGCTGGGGACGCGCCTCAGGCAGTGACCCAGCAGTGGATTCGCGAGGTAGACCGTCTCGTCGTTGCCGCCGCAAACCCTCGACTTCAGCGGGGACGACGCTCCGGCCAACCGGCTGTGTCGCTGACGCGCACGCCAACGGTTGACGAGCAGACGGCGGATTCCAGCTCCACCAGGCTCCAGTCGACGGACCTGAGGACAGAGCTGGAACGGTGTCGCTTGGGCCAGGATGCCCGAGTATACCTCGAGCGACGTCGAGAAAGGCGTCGCAATCAGGAGGCTGGCGACAGCGTGACGTCGGCCTCGACCCAGCCTGGAGAGCAGACTTTCGCCACGCGAACTCTGCCCCAGGCATACGCCGTGCAGAATATGCCACAGCCATATGCCCTGCAAACGGCGCCCCCGGCCTATGGCGCAGCCTTGCCCATACCGGGGTACACTGTGCCAGCAGCGAACCAAGTGTTCGCGGCACCAATCCCTGCGGAAACAGGGGTAGGATGTGCAGCCTTGGCGCCCCACCTTCGCTTCGCAAGGTGGCCGCGCAAGTTTCGGCCGCACCTGCCCGAGAAGTACGACGGCAGCGTCAATCCGGCGGAGTTCCTCCAGATCTACTCCACCGCCGTACTTGCCGCAGGAGGGGATGAGGCCGTCATGGCCAACTACTTCCCCGTCGCCTTGACCAGCCCAGCCCGGTGTTGGCTAATGAATCTCCCTCAGGGTTCCATAACTTCCTGGGGAGAATTCTGCCGGCAGTTCATCGCCAACTTTGGCAGTTCTTACACCTGGCCTGGCACAGAGCTCGACCTCCACGCCATCCAGCAACAACCTGGGGAGTCGCTGCGCTCCTTCATCCAGCGGTTCTCCCAGGTGCGGAACACCATCCCACACATCCAAAACGCTTCTGTGGTGGTGGCGTTCCGGCAAGGCGTCCAGGACAAGAAGATGCTCGAGAAGCTCGCGACCAGAGAGGTCCGTGATGTCTCCGAGCTCTTCAGCCTGGCAGACAAGTGCGCCAGAGCAGCCGAGGGGCGGAACTGGCACTCACTGCCGACCTCCGAGTCAGGAGGACAGGCCGGATCTGGCGCTACTTCCTATGGAGGCAGCAAGAAGGCCAAGAACCGAGGCAGATGCAAGATGGAATCACCGACCGCAGCTCTCGTCGCCACAGCAGCGGCACCCAGTGGAGCTCGGGAGCCACGCCCCGACAAGAGGCAGCGACAGTCACCAGCCCCAGAAGGTGACCAAGACAAGCTATGCCCCGTGCACGGCAGCTGTCGCCACACTACTGCCGAGTGCCGGGAGATCCTGAAGCTCGCAGAGCGCTTCCGCACAGGGAAGCAGCAGCGGACTGATGCCCCACCCTTCCGCCAAAGGGAGGGCAAGCAGAAGGTCAACGTCCCAGACAGCGTCGACCACCAAGTGGAGTTCCAGGAGCCTCAGCGTGCCGTGAAGGCGGTACGCAACCATGAGGACTCCAGCTCCAGCGACGATGAGCGTCGAAAGAAGCTCTACGTCATATACGGCAGGTCCGCCGACCCCTCGTCCCGAAGCGCAGTCAAGACTCTGCGCCGAGCGGTAGCGTTGGTGGCTCCACTCCCAAGTGCCGCACCGCACCTCAAGTGGATGGGAACCCCCATCGGCTTTGACGCCACCGACTGCCCCAGGAACATGGCTGGGGCCGGCCAACTACCGCTCTTGGTAGCTCCCACCATCGCCAACGTGAGGATGTACCATGTTTTGATAGATGGTGGAGCTGGGCTGAACCTCATCAGCCGTGCAGCTTTCCAGAAACTGCAGATCCCGATGGCCAAGCTCACCCCATCGAGCCTGTTCTCAGGGGTAGGGCCGGGACAGGTCGTTCCCTATGGCAACATCAGCCTCCCGGTGACCTTCGGAGCTCCGGACAGCTATCGAACAGAATACATTCTGTTCGACGTAGCGGAGATCGACCTCCCCTTCAACACCATAATTGGCAGGCCGGCCCTGTACCGATTCATGGCAGTAGCCCACTACGGCTACCTCGTCCTGAAGATGCCTACACCAACAGGTGTCCTCAGGATTTGTGGAGACCGCACTGCTGCAGTGTCGGCCTTGGAGAAACTCCAAGCGCTCGTAACAGCTGGGGCACCAGCCCCTGGCAGTGCAGAGCCAGACCAGCTCCACCCGAGTGCACGCCACCGTGCCTCCGCCACAGCACCCCGGGTGCAACCCCTCGACGAGGGCGGCGTCTCCTTAAAGGTCGTCCAAGTCGGCGCCGAAGCCACCCAGACCACCCGGGTAGCCGGGGGCCTGGATAGCAAATAGGAAGGCGCGCTCGTCACCTTCCTGCAGCACAACGTTGACGTGTTTGCATGGCAGCAATCACAGATGCCGGGGATCCCTAGGGAGGTGATCGAGCACCACTTAAAGGTCTTCCCCGACGCCCGGCCAGTTCAGCAGAAGCCCCGCAAGCAGTCCATCGAGCGGCAAAACTTCATTCATGAAGAAATCAAGAAGCTGCTGGACGCTGGCTTCATACAGGAAGTCCACCACCCCCGGTGGTTGGCGAACCCCGTCTTTGTCCCGAAGGCCGGCGGGAAGCTCCGGATGTGCATCCACTACACCAGTCTCAATAAGGCATGTCCCAAAGATCCATTCCCTCTCCCTAGAATAGATCAAATAGTAGACTCAACATCAGGCTGCGATATGCTGTGCTTCCTAGACGCCTACTCGGGTTTCCATCAGATCCCCATGTCTAGGGAGGATGAAGAGCACACCTCCTTCATCACAGTAGATGGCCTCTATTGTTATGTCTCTATGCCTTACGGCCTAAAGAATGCTCTCCCTACCTTTGTGCGTGCAATGCACAAAACCTTTGGAGAGTTAATAAAAGACTTAGTTGAGGTGTACGTCGACGACATCGTTGTCAGGGTCAGGCAGGGTTCATCTTTGTTAGATAACCTAGCCTTAGTTTTTGACAAATTGCGCTCTACGCGCACCAAACTGAACCCTGACAAGTGTGTGTTCGGTGTATCCTCTGGGAAGCTCTTAGGATTCCTGGTCTCGCACCGGGGGATTGAGGCCAACCCAGAGAAGATCAAAGCCATCGGCTTGATGCGGCCTCCTGCCCACATCAAAGATGTCCAGAAACTCACGGGATGCCTAGCCGCGCTGAGTCGGTTTATACCGAGGCTAGCAGAGCGGGTGTCGAAGTGTGCGATCGACACTTCCCCCGGGCCTGCACTGGGCAGCCCGCGGAGGTTCTTTTTTCGGAGGGGCTAGTCCCTAGCGGAGAGCTTGCGCAGATGGACGAGTTAGTAAGAGCTTGACACGGCGAGTTTTACGTGGTTCAGGCCGCCGGAGCGTAAAACCCTACGTCCACGGCGAGCTATGGAGCTCGCTGTATTGCTTGCTGCTCAGGGCCGGAGGCCTGAGCTTGGGGGTGAGTTACAGCTTGAGAGTGTATGGCTAGCGTATGAGTTGCAAAGTGCGAACCCTTGCTATCGTCGCCTACCCGAGCCTTTTATAGTCCAAGACTCGGGCGGCTTACAAGGGAAGCCGGGACCCGACAGGTGGTCCCGGGAAGATTGTCGATTATCTACCGTATCTGCAGTTATGCCGGTAGTTGTCTCTGGTCGAAGGCTTCTGAGTCTTCATCTTACCGCCCTGCCCATGCCGCATGCTAGTCATAGTGGTTGATGACGGCGCAGGCGGCATGGGATGTCTTGTCGCGGTGTTTATTGGCTGACAGGTTCTGACACCGCGCGCCAGTCTGTGATGCGACTGGGCGCAACGGCACCTGACAGAAGCGTGCTCCGTGTCTCCGCGTCTTGGGAAGACGCGGGCCTTGAATACCTTGTACGGGCAAGGTATGGAGCGTATTTACGCCCGCTGCCTATCGCTCGGGGCAGGCAGCGTCGCTCTGCTGCCACGTGGTGGGCCCGGAGCCCTTCTCAGAGAAGAGGAGGGTCAGCCCCGCGGGGCACGTGGAGCCTCCGGACCTCTCCCCGCGGAGGGGGAGGTCCGGCCTCTGTATGCCACATGGCGGGCCCGGAGCTCTCCTCTGAGGAGAGGGAGGTCCGGCCCCGCTGGACACGCGGCGCCTTCGGGCCTCTCTCCCGCGGAGGGGGAGGTCCGGCTTCTGTATGCCACGTGGCAGGCCCGGAGCTCTCCTCTGAGGAGAGGGAGGTCCGGCCCCGCCGGACGCGTGGCGCCTTTGGAGCTCTCACTGCGGAGAAGGGCGAGTTCCTTAGGCATTTTACCCTGTGCGCGGGGGTACCCCATATCTCAGGTACCGACAGTGGCCCCCGGGCCCATCTCGGGGGAGATATCGAGCCCGAGGTGGGACCCCCATCTCTTCCGATCCGCACACCTCCTCTAAGTCCCGAATTGACCGCTGCCGGAGCACGAACGGCCACGGGATCGTGGGAGCGTGCGCTCACTTGATGGTTGCTTTTACTGCGGCGGTTCCCAAGACTGCCACTTTTGCACGTTGTGGCGCTTTCTTCGGGAACCGCCGCAGTGCCTTGCCGGCTCATCTTCTCAGGAGACTGACTCCTTGCCCCCACCGCTTCAGTCAGGCGGTTCGGGCCCACCCGTCATCGGCACTCGGTTTAGGAACCGAAGCGGTCGCTGACGTGGGGTATCCGAAGAGTTCCGAATCGCTTGGGATTGCACCCGGGAAGGTGTTTTAGAGGGGGCCTTACCCACATTGCAGCTTCCCTTCGCACTTCTCTGCGTTTCACCTCGGACTCTTGCGCTTTTGCTCTCTTGCCTTTGAGTTCTCCCTTGCCATGGCATCCAACCCGCCGCCAGAGAAGAAGCGCGCTCGATCTCCTCTAGCAGCGGCGTCTGTGCCAAGTCGGGATTCTGGGGTGCCTGACACTCCCTCCGGTGGCGACTCGAAGAGGCCCCGGGTTGATGCGCTGGGGGAAGCCTCTGGGGCGCCCCCTGTTCCGCCAGTCCAAGCGAGTGCGCAGCGGCCGTCGGTGACGGTAGCGGGCTCTGGAAGTCCTACCCCGGCTCGGAAGTCGGGGTTCAGAGCCCGCTGGAGTGTCCGCGCTTCCCGGCCTTCCCCGACTTGCGGGGAATCTGCGCCGCTGCGCTCGGAGCGAGGGGCAACTGCCGCGGCCCCCAGGCCAGCGCGAACTTCTCTTGTTCCAGTGTACCCGGACTCCGCGGCGGCGTTGTCTCTCCCTGCCGAGATGGCCACCGCGGCCCCCAAGCCAGCGCAGGCTGACCCTGCACTAGACGGCCCGGCCTCTTCTTCAGCACCGCCTTCCCCGGCTCGCCCATCTCCTCAGGTCAAGGAGCCAGAAGCTGAAGAGAGCCCAGCTGGCCTGGCTGCCAGAGCCTCGGAGCCAGCTTCTCCTGATCGTCGTCTCGTCTCGGTTGCTGGTGCGTTGGCTCTTCCTGAGGATGAGGTAATGGAGGAGGTCGGGGGGACTGCCCCGGCCTCTGTTGCTCCATTGCCTCTGGCGGACGCCTTTGCGCTTGCCGAGTCGAGCGTCCGGCAGGTCTTGGCTGTACTAGGGCGCGAGCAGGAGTATACGGTTGAACGGGACCGCCTCCTCATCTGGGGGAACCTTTTGCAGGAGTGGACCGCGAAGGTTAAGAGTGAGCTCGACTCCAGGCAGGAGTTGCTCGACTTCAGGGAAGCACTCCTCGACCGGATGAAGCGGGCTGTCGACCGCATGGACACCGAATCGCGGCGGATCAACCGGGAGACCCTGGAGGCACACGCCTGGGCCGAGGAGAGCCTTTCTGCTGCTGTGGAGATACGGCAGCGGTTGGAGCGCCGTGAACTCGCCGTTGAGGAACGGGAGCGTTGCATGGCCGCTGAGGCGGAGAGGGTCGCCGCGCAGCTGGCTGCGGGCGAGGATGACCTTCGAGCTCGGATGGAGGAGCTGGAGATCCTGAAGGCAGACCTCGACTTGAGGGAGGAACAGGTCTCCCGTGATCGCCGGGTGGTCTTGGACCGGGAGTTGACCGCCGGCTTCAAGGCCGCTGAGTTGGAGCGGCTCGCCAAGGCTCTCCACCTTCGTGAGAGCTCTCTGGCGGCCAAGGAGAAGGAATTCTCCGAGAGGAACCTGGAGGCTCTGCAGGCGGCCCGCCGCGAGGTGGAGGAGCTTTCGGCCTTGCGGTCCTCCGAGGCTCTTGCAGTCTCGAGCTTCGTGGATCGAGCGGGGTCCGCCCTGGTCCCTCTTGGCTTCAGTCCGGTGTGGGCCGCGGCCCCTGCGTTGGTGGTGATCCCCGCGCTGGAGTCGATCGGCGCCAAGCTGGACAGGCTAGACTCGGTCGTCGCCAGCGAGCTTGAGGCCGAGGGGCGCGGCCTAGCCTTAGAGGTCGCTTCACATGTGCTGGCATGCTTTAAGAGCCGTGACCCCTCTTTTTCGCTAGAACCAGCGAGAGAGGGCCCAGACGCAGAGCGGGAGCAAGCTGCCAGGGCAGAAGTCGAGGATGTGGCCGCCCTTATAGCCGCAAGGTTCCGGCGGGAGCCGGGAGGTCCTTAGGACTTATTTCTCCCTTTTTATCGAGTCTGTAGTCCAGCTCATGGAGCCTCGCTTAATTTGACTCTTTTGGATACTTGTGTCTGTGATGCTTTTTCTCTCCTTCTTGGCTTTGCCTGGCTGAGTCCTTAGCTCCGCAAGGTACTCAGAGGCCATTTCCAATCTCGGAGCTTTGCACAGACACCCTCCCCGGGTCCTAACCGTGTTAGGGGCCCCCGGAGGTCTCCGGATCTCACCCTATGGGGAGCTCCAGATCTGCCTGCCACGTGGCGGGTCCGGAGCTCCTTCCTAAGAGGTGGGAGCTCCGGCCATGTTGGACACGTAGGGCTTTCGGAGCCCTCCCACCGAGGGGGAGGTCCGGCTTCCGCCCACCACGTGGTGAGCCCGGAGCTCTCCTCAAGGGAGGAGAGAGTTCCGGGCCCGCTGGACACGTGGGGCCCCCGGGTCCCGCCCCTGCTGGAGGGGCAGGTCCCGGTCCTTCCAGTCCCAGGCCGGAGTAGCTGGTAGCTCCTTTCCCCCCGCTTCATGCAGTCCCTGTTGCCGTAACCTGGAGGTCCTGCACACAGGCAGAGGAAACGTAATTCTCCTCGGGGGGTCCTCCCCTCCCGTCTCCTAGTCTTATCCGTCTTACGACCCTGATCCACTATACGGGGCTTGGGCAATTCTGTGCACGAGGCGCCGGAGCTCCGGCTCCCTCCGAGGTCCAGGTACAGCCGTCGGATCCCTAGTACCGGGCCATGCACTGGGGAAGCAGAGTGCACGCGCTTTGGGTTCATGACCAGGAAAAGCGGTCGTACTCCCCTGGACCTCCGGAGGGCAGGATGCGCATGCTTTGGGCTCTGGGCCGGCTAAGCTGGATACGCACCCTGGACCCCCCATGCACAACGCAGGCCTTTCCTGGAGGTAACCAACTGGCACCGCAACACCTGACTGGGGGAGGCCCGAGAGACCCACTCGGCCATCGGCAGGTGCCTCAAGCGCAGCCGCCTTCGGTAGGATAGCGAATGCTGACTATGGATGAGCGCAGGAGAGGTGGAGCTAGATGTACGATGAACATACAGAGATAGTGCGATCATAGAAATTAATGCATAATTTAAATGAGCGCATGAGAGAGAGCTAAGTAGAACGGGGCTCTGTATTCGTACCCATAGGTGGAATTCTGGCTGTAAAGGGAGGCAATGTTCCGCCTTGTCTTCAAGGGAAGCAAGACTCTACGCGCTTAGGGTCGGAACCAGGCTAAACTGGACGTAGTCCTGTACCGTCCCTTGAGACTTAGCTGCCCCAAGCGCTGTTCCTAAATTCTATGGGATCTATTACAGAAGGGAATAACCCTGTTCTACTGATGCTCAGGAAGTAGGACTTACAGTGTTGCTCCATGGCAAGGATTTTTGGGAACAGATCCCACTCTCGGTTGGAAGGCATGTGTACTTGGGGCGGCAGCTTTCATGATTCGGAAGGGACCTTCCCTGCTGGGGGAGAGCTTATGGGTCCTTCTTGGAATAGAGCGTGCCGCTTCACCAAGTTGCCCTCCTGCAGGCCCCCGACGCGTTTGTTTCTTTGGCGGTAGTGCTTAGAGCATTAGCCGAGACCGTGCGTTGCGAGGTGTTTCCTGCAGCCGAGTCTTGTCGACGAGGTTGTTATCTTCGCGCTGGATCAGGTCCTGCGCGGCTTCTCCTGGGGGCCCCCGGGGAGTTCTCCCCTTCTGGCTAAGGCCTTCAAGGGGTAGGTAGACCCGGGCTCGTCTTGGATGACCTAAGGCGTCTTCCCCTTCTGGCGAGGCCTTCAAGGGGTTGACAGACCTTAGGCGGCCCCCGAGAGGTATGTTCGAGGCACGGAGGCGCACCGCAGTTGGCTAACGCCCTGGCCCGTCACCGTCGGAACTGGAGTCCTCACCGTCATGCACTGTCTTTATGACACGCTGAGGGTCCTGGAACCCCACCTGGTGGGCAGCAGTGACTGGGGCATCGACCTTCTGTTTGCCATCCCTCTGAGGGTAGGGCGGCGCTTCAGCCCTCTGCTGTCTTCCTCTGCGGAAGCGCTCTGCGAGCCTCTGGATCTCCCAGCACTCGGCAGCAGTATGGTTGGAGGTGCCATGTACGGGGCATAGCCCGCCTTGGTCACTGTCTGGGGCCGGTGATTGCCGCTGCCTTTTGTCGGGGCGTGGCCCCCGAGCTCCACTGGTCATCGTAGCTGCGGCGACGGGGGCCGTGAACGGTGACTTCATCTTGCCACCCCCCCGGTTCTTGGTCTTCTTGCCACCCCCATAGGCAGCAGCACCGGACCCGGGCTGTCCTCCTGACTCGGAGGTCGGCAGAGCGTGCCAGTTCCGCCCTTCAGCTGCTCTGGCGCACTTGTCCGCCAGGCTGAAGAGCTCCGAGACGTCGCGGACCTCTCTGGTCACGAGCTTCTCAAGCATTTTCTCGTCCCGGACACCCTGTCGGAACGCCACCACCACAGAGGCACTTTGGATATGCGGGATGGTGTTGCGTACCTGAGAGAACCGCTGGATGAAAGAGCGCAGCGACTCCCCAGGTTGTTGCTTGACGGCGTGGAGGTCAAGCTCCGTGCTGAGACGGGTGTAGGAGCTGCCGAAATTGGCGACGAACTGCCGGCAGAGCTCTCCCCAGGAGGTTATGGACCCCTGAGGTAGATTCATGAGCCAAGACCGAGCTGGGCCGGTCAAGGCGACGGGGAAGTAGTTGGCCATGACAGCCTCATCCCCTCCTGCGGCAAGTACAGCGGTGGAGTAGATCTGGAGGAACTCCGCCGGATTGACGCTGCCGTCGTACTTCTCGGGCAGGTGCGGCCGAAACTTGCGCGGCCACCTCGCGAAGCGAAGGTGGGGCGCCAAGGCTGCACATCCTACCCTGTTTCTGCAGGGATTGGTGCCGCGAACACTTGGTTCGCTGCTGGCACAGTGTACCCCGGTATGGGCAAGGCTGCGCCATAGGCCGGGGGCGCCGTTTGCAGGGTATATGGCTGTGGCATATTCTGCACGGCGTATGCCTGGGGCAGAGTTCGCGTGGCGAAAGTCTGCTCTCCAGGCTGGGTCGAGGCCGACGTCACGCTGTCGCCAGCCTCCTGATTGCGACGCCTTTCTCGACGTCGCTCGAGGTATACTCGGGCATCCTGGCCCAAGCGACACCGTTCCAGCTCTGTCCTCAGGTCCGTCGACTGGAGCCTGGTGGAGCTGGAATCCGCCGTCTGCTCGTCAACCGTTGGCGTGCGCGTCAGCGACACAGCCGGTTGGCCGGAGCGTCGTCCCCGCTGAAGTCGAGGGTTTGCGGCGGCAACGACGAGACGGTCTACCTCGCGAATCCACTGCTGGGTCGCTGCCTGAGGCGCGTCCCCAGCAGGCGGATTGTGCAGTAGTGCTCTTGCTGCAGCTAGCGCAACCCCGTGTGGTACACCCAGCGCAGCTGAAGACCTGACGCTGGTTGGAGCCTGCATTGCTGGAGTCGGCTGCTGGCTCCCAGCTTGCGCCGACATACTCCGTCCTGAGTGCGTCGACATGTACTCCCCCCTGGTCACGGTTCGAGGGCCGTACATCCTGCACCTGCTGCTGCAGGTACTGGCGCTGCGAACGCTTGGTTCGCACCAGGCACCGCGTATCCCGGCATGGGCATGGCTGCACCATAGACCGGGGGCGCTGCTTGCGGCGCATATAGCTGTGGCATATGCTGCGCGGTATATGCCTGAGGCAGGGCTCGCGTGGAGAAGGCCTGCCCTTCTGGTTGTGTCGAGGCCGACGACATGCTGTCGCCTGCCTCATGGCTGCGACGCCTCTCTCAGCGTCGCTCGAGGTACACCCAGGCGTCCTGGCTCAAGTGGCATCGTTCCAGTTTCCTTCGCAGGTCCGTCGACAGGAGCCTGGAGGAGTTGGAATCCGCCGTTAGCCCGTCAACCGTGGGTGTGCGTATCAGCGACACAGCCGGATGTCCTGGGCGCCGTCCTCGCCGAAACCGAGGGTTCGCGGCGGCGACGACGAGGCGGTCCACCTCGCGGACCCATTGCTGGGTCACTGAATGGGGCGCATCCCCTGCAGGTGGGTTGCGCAGCAGCGCTCTTGCTGCAGCTAGCGCACCTCCATGGTGTACGCTCAGCGCTGCAGAAGATCTCACACTGGTCGGGGCCTGCATAGCCGGAGTCGGCGTTGCCGGAGTCGGCTGCTGGCTACCAGCTTGTGCCGACACACTCCGTCCTGAGTGTGTCGACATGTACTCCCCAGTGGTCACGGTTCGTCGTGAACGCGGAGGGGGAGAGTTTGCCGCTGAAGGAAGCTTGGTCATCTTCGTCGGCGGAAACTCGTCGCGCTAGGAGAAAAGCCCCCTACCTGGCGCGCCAAATGTCGAAGTGTGCGATCGACACTTCCCCCGGGCCTGCACTGGGCAGCCCGCGGAGGTTCTTTTTTTGGAGGGGCTAGTCCCTAGCGGAGAGCTTGCGCAGATGGACGAGTTAGTAAGAGCTTGACACGGCGAGTTTTAC
This sequence comes from Neostapfia colusana, assembly GCA_030760725.1. Taxonomy (NCBI): domain Eukaryota; kingdom Viridiplantae; phylum Streptophyta; class Magnoliopsida; order Poales; family Poaceae; genus Neostapfia; species Neostapfia colusana. The sequence goes on along the minus strand of JASWHV010000001.1, from coordinate 36,988,799 downwards.
GTGGTTAAGGCCGCCGGAGCGTAAAACCCTACGTCCACGGCGAGCTATGGAGCTCGCTGTATTGCTTGCTGCTCAGGGCCGGAGGCCTGAGCTTGGGGGTGAGTTACAGCTTGAGAGTGTATGGCTAGCGTATGAGTTGCAAAGTGCGAACCCTTGCTATCGACGCTTACCCGAGCCTTTTATAGTCCAAGACTCGGGCGGCTTACAAGGGAAGCCGGGACCCGACAGGTGGTCCCGGGAAGATTGTCTATTATCTACCATATCTGCAGTTATGCCGGTAGTTGTCTCTGGTCGAAGGCTTCTGAGTCTTCATCTTGCCGCCCTGCCCATGTCGCATGCTAGTCGTAGTGGTTGATGACGGCGCAGGCGGCATGGGATGTCTTGTCGCGGTGTTTATTGGCTGACAGGTTCTGACACCGCGCGCCAGTCTGTGATGCGACTGGGCGCAACGGCACCTGACAGAAGTGTGCTCCGCATCTCCGCATCTTGGGAAGATGCGGGCCTTGAATACCTTGTACGGGCAAGGTATGGAGCGTATTTACACCCGCTGCCAATCGCTCGGGGCAGGCAGCGTCGCTCTGCTGCCACGTGGCGGGCCCGGAGCCCTTCTCAGAGAAGAGGAGGGTCAGCCCCGCGGGGCACGTGGAGCCTCCGGACCTCTCCCCGCGGAGGGGGAGGTCCGGCCTCTGTATGCCACGTGGCGGGCCCGGAGCTCTCCTCTGAGGAGAGGGAGGTCCGGCCCCGCTGGACACGCGGCGCCTTCGGGCCTCTCTCCCGCAGAGGGGGAGGTCCGGCTTCTGTATGCCACGTGGCGGGCCCGGAGCTCTCCTCTGAGGAGAGGAAGGTCCGGCCCCGCCGGACGCGTGGCGCCTTCGGAGCTCTCCCTGCGGAGAAGGGCGAGTTCCTTAGGCATTTTACCATGTGCGCGGGGGTACCCCATATCTCAGGTACCGACAGCGGGCACTTCCTTTCTTTAAGCTCCTGCGCAAATCCGGTCCATTTACCTGGACTGACGAAGCAGAAGAGGCTTTCCAGGAGTTGAAGCGACTCCTGACGACCCTACCTATCATGGTAGCCCCAGAGCCCGGAGAGCATCTGTTGCTCTACGTCGCGGCAACAACTGAAGTGGTGAGTATGGTCCTCGTCGCAGAGCGGCCGGACCTCTCATCTTCACAGCCTGCTCCGGCAGCAGAAGACAGACGCCAGGAGGCCCCGCAGGACCAAGACGGTCTCCCGGACCTCCAAGACAACCTTCCGGAGGTCCAGGGCGGCCTCCCGGACCCCCAAGACAACGCCCCAGGGGTCGGGGGCCCAGCGGGACCTCCCGGAGATCCCACAGAATCCTCCGGAGCCCCCGGAGAACTAGCGGGCCCCCCCGGAGGGCCAAGACGGCTCAAGAGCTTCCGGGTTCCAACTCCCGGAAGACCCCTGGACCCACTCACCTTCAGCGGATCAGGGCCGATGGATGAAGACCTTCCAGACCTAAGAGGGAGGGTTCGAACCATCCAGAGACCTGTCTACTACATCAGTGAAGTACTTCACGATGCCAAGACAAGGTACCTAGAAGTCCACAAGCTGCTGTATGCAGTGCTCGTGGCATCCAGGAAGCTCCTCCACTACTTTCAGGCCCACCGGGTCTCGGTAGTCACCTCCTATCCGCTGAAGACGATCCTTCACAGCCCCCATGCGACTGACAATGTCGCTAAATGGGCAGCGGAGCTGACAGAGTTCGAGCTGGACTTCCTTCCTCGCCATGCAGTCAAAAGCCAAGCACTGGCCGACTTTGTGGCAGAGTGGACACCAACGAAGACTGACCCAGGGGGCCACGAAGACGGTGAACCAGAGCACCAAGCTCCGGTCTTCACCGAGACCCACTGGACGCTCTTCCTCGATGGCTCCTCGCGAAAGCAGGGGGCCAGTGCCGGCGTACTGCTCCTCATGCCATCGGGGGAGCAGTTTGGGTACATGGTGCGTCTCAATTTCAAGGCAATCAACAACATGGCAGAGTATGAAGCACTCATCTTTGGCCTACAGACAGCCCTGTCTCTAGGAGCTCGCCAGTTGTTGGCACAGGGCGACTCCCAGCTGGTTATCAAGCAAGTCAAGGGCGAATGCTCCTGCAATGACCCACAGCTAGCTGCTTATCTGCTTCACATGCAGATGTTGGAGAAAGACTTCCTCGCCTTGGACCTGCGCCACGTACCGCGCGTTGGCAATGCCGCAGCTGACGACCTTTCAACGAAGGCTTCCACCGGAGCTCCTGCACCCGAAGGAGTCTTCGAGAGGACGTTGCTGCGGCCCATAGCCTGGCCCGCTGAGCCGGGCAAAGGGGGCTTGACCAGCACCTCGAAGCTGGCGGTCCCGGCGGCCCTGCAGCCATGGATGCCGCCAAGGATTGTAAGCGTCACTGGGGACTCCGTGCAACCCAGCGCTCAAGATCCAGAAGCTCAAGTCAGACCCGATGCATGGATCACGGAGATCCGGGACTACTTGAAAGACAATATCCTCCCTGATGAACATGCAACCGCTGAACGGATCGTGCGTATGGCTAAGAGATACGTGCTGGTAGAAGGGGATCTCTACCGGCGTGGCGCCAACCACGTCTTATTGCGGTGCATAACCCAGGGGGAAGGCTGCGACTTGCTCGCTGAGATCCATGGAGGCGAATGTGGGAGTCACTCTTCCTCACGCACGCTTGTCGGTAAAGCCTTTCGGCATGGCTTCTACTGGCCGACAGCACTCCAGGATGCCGTCAGGCTGGTCGAGAGCTGCAAGGCGTGCCAGTTTCACGCCAACCAGATCCATACAACGGCTCAGGCGGTACAGATGATCCTGCCCTCATGGCCGTTTGCCGTATGGGGGCTGGACATCCTGGGACCATTCCCCAGAACCGTCGTGGGATTCCGGTACCTCTATGTCGCCATCGACAAGTTCACTAAGTGGCCGGAAGCCACACCAGTTGTCACCATCAACAAGTAATCCGCAGTAAAGTTCAGCAAGTCGATTGTCTGCCGGTTCGGGGTCCCGAACAGAATCATCACCGACAACGGGACCCAGTTCACCAGCGCAGCCTTCCAAGACTACTGCGAAGACCTCGGCATTCAGGTGTGCTATGACTCCGTTGCTCACCCAAAGAGCAATGGGCAAGTCGAGAGGGCCAACGCGGAGATTCTCCGGGGCCTTAAGACCCGCACCTATGCCAGTCTGAAGAAACATGGTGCCAATTGGGTGGATAAGGTTCCGATGTAAAAGTCCCAAAAATGTGTATGAATAAAAACTATGGTTTGAGTTCATATGTGTGGCAATGACAGGAAAAATGGGACTTGCTAAAATATTTTTTTTCTTCATGCAAGGTAATACATGGATGAATATCCAACATGAGGTTCACCTTTTTATTTAAAAGTGTTGGACCAATAAGGAGTTAAATACCTCTTTGCATGTAAGTTTAAAAATCAGATTTTTAAATTCAAAATTCACACATGTAGTGACCAAAAACTTTGAGTAAACATGCAGCCCTATAGTTGGGATTATAGGGAAAAGTTTGCTCATAAACTGTCACACCTGGTTTTTCCGAAGAACAACCAAGTGAATATCACATGTATGCCAGGATCATTTTCTCATACATGTGATGACAAATAGTGAAGCATCATTTATTACAAGCCAGGTGTCGAATATAAATAAGTCTTACATCGCAAATGTCTCAATGGACACTAATGCTTCATCACAAGTAAATAAACTAGCAGCGGAAAATTTATTCTTTAGGGCTCCATCACAGGCGTTGCCCGGGGGGTCTTCATGAACCTAAAAACCTTCCTCGGGTCCAAAGTCTTGGTCATTATACACCACCTCATTATCTTGACCTGAGCAGCAATATAAACCAACAAATATGCAAGGTTGCGTACCAATGGTACTCAGCAAGTGTGGGAAAATTATATCATGCATGGCTAGAACAAGGAGAGGTTGAACTCATGGTTAAAGCACTACGCAATTAATACCTATCACCTTAGCTTATTAAGCACCTACATTACTACACAGGTGAAATGGTCCCAATCTCCCATCCCATCATCATAATCCAATAACCATAACATTACTTCCAATGTTAAGCTCCCCGCTTAACTTCCAAAAACCATCAATCCTCTAATCATGAATAAGTCCAGGCCGCTCTTAACCGTGAGCACGGCTGTCAAGACAGTTTTGACTCTGCAGAGTTTGTACCACTGTACCCACAAGTAGTGATTTCATCCCCCGTTGCCGGGTGGACTAAAAGAACCTCCATTATGCCAGTGGCTACGATCCACATTCACACTTCCCAGGTGTGTGGCCAAGAGATCACTACGAAGCCTTTACAAAGGGATTCCCGACGAGCGTGGGCCCACTGAGGTTTCACCCCTAACAGCATACAAGAGGCTCCAACCCCGCTGCAGTGGCCCCCTCTTGAGCCTTGCGGTTCATATGGTAGTCCAGCTGACACCTACTCCCCGCACCATCCAACACACCCATACTACGCCGGGGATACACCTAATTAATTGGCCAAGCTGCCCCATCTCAGCATGTGGTTGGCACTGTAAAGCCGAGTTACATGCTCCATGAACCGGTCCTTAGGATCCAGGCAAGTACTAAACACAAACCCAAGTCTCGTGCACCCAGCACACAACCAAAACATCCGACTTACCTTGATCCCTACCTCTACATAACTCACATTAACTCATTCAAGAGTATGGTAAAATAAATTGATGATCTCATATCCCAAATATCCCATTCTAAGCATGGCTAAGCATATGCATGTAAATAAATGACATGACAAAATAAATCCCAACCCAAGCTACAAGGAAACAAGGTAATGCAATTCTAGGGAAACTTCCTAGCATGGTTTTCATATTTCATTTGACAATGCAAATAATTCTATCTACACATCCTAGCATAGGATCAAAGTGGTCAAGGACACTTGCCTCCTTCTTGCTGCTCTTGAAATGGGTAGTCCTGATCTTGGAAATGAATAACTTGTTCTTGAACAGGTTCTACTTCATACCATCACACATAGCAAAAGAAAAACAACAATCATAAGACATAGTTCACACTTACACTTCATACAAACCACACATTCATATTTATGAAATTCATTCCCCATTATATGTGTTGTGGTTACTCTGTGTGTGTTGATCTGTGGCTTGCATACACTTTTATTTATATGTATATGATTCCTACTTTGGTGTTCATATTTATACTTACACACTATTTATATGGGTTTCCAATAAATTTCTTATATTCAACTACTTCACCTTTTTACTACCAAGTGTGTATGAAAAGTATTATTCTTCCCCATATGTGCTTTCATAATTTCTATCAACCCTAAACTGAATTCTTTGTATTTTAGAAACTCCATTTATCATTTACTAGTTGCTATATTTTCAGATTTATATTCCTATGCATAATTGTGTATTTTATTATTAAATTAGTAATACACATCACCTAAACAGAATAGGTTCTGGTCCTAAATAATTTAAAATCATATTTTGACCTTGGCTTCTGATGTAGACCATTTCATAATTATTTTCCCTATTTTTCCTATAACTATTCTTTACTTAAAAATGTGTCCCTATACTAATAAATGTGAATAATAAATGAAACAGATTCATTTCAGCCCAAAAATATACTTTTATCTCACTCCAAAGTTTTCTAAGTACTGAGAAAGTTTTTAATTAATTTTGACAAGTATGTTTATTCCCCTTTTTAATTTTTAAACACTAGTTACATATTCAATTTCCTAAATTAAATACTAAACAGGGCTAAAATAATGAATTCACCCCATTACAAGGTCTATAATATTATTTTCATAATTTCCAGGGGTCTAGCTACACTTATCAGAGGTGTTTTTCCTAATTTTTATTAAGTCTAGGGGCTAAAACTGATTTTTAAATGAATTTACATGATTTTCTGGAGTTCCAGGGGCTAGATCTGAAGTTTCCGGGGCTAGCTCTCAATTCCAGAGAACCCCAGGGGGTAGCACGTAAGACTTCCAGTCTTTATAACGCGGGGCTGACGTGGACCGTCCGATTTTAAACCGACGGCTGAGATTATAACATCGAACTGGTACGCGGGGTTTTAAACCCTACCGTGCGATTTAAAATAAACGGCGCACAAGCGGCCACGTCGCTCTGATCGAGCGCGGGCGGCGCTGCCGGCGGCGCACGGCGGCGGGAAGCGGCGATCTCGCCGGAAAGTTTCGGATCCTCGAGAATTCTGCCTAGAACTGTGATCTTATTGCCTAGATCGGTAGAGGGGAGGTCAGGGATCTCACCTCGGGGGTTTTCTCGAGCTCGGGGGTCCTGAAAAGTGATCGGCGGCGAGGTTCGAGGCAAAACCACGGCGAAGCTCGTCGGCGCTGTGTTTACACCGTAACTCTCCGAGTTTTCTGCACCTGCAAAGTTCCCCGGAGGAGGTGGATCAAGACCAGCGAGTTAGATCAGAGTTTCCGAGCTTAGATCGGCTAGAATTCACCGGCGAAGTCTCGGTGCTCACCGGAGTGAAAATCGGCGATTGCGTGGGAAAAACTGATCGGGGCTGGGGTTTTTATAGCCGGGGGAGGGCGGTGGGTCTGTTGCGATCGAGTTTGAGTCGTTTGGGACCAGAATTCGGCTGCGGGACGCGGAAATCCGGTCGGTTGCGATCGCGCGCGCGGGAGAGAGTCCGGGGTCGCGGGGTTAGGGATGACAGGCGGGTCCCACCCGTCTGTGAGAGGCAGCGCGGCGCGCGCGGGGGCGGGCTGGCGCGGGGAAAGCTGGGCCGGCTGGCGGGTTTCGGCCCACTGGCCGGTTTTTTTCCTGTTTTTCTTTTTCTTTTTCCATTTCTTTTCTGTTTTGAGTATAATTTGAATTCCAGTTTGAATTTGAATTTTTGCAAAACATGCAACACGTCCAAAAATTTTTAAATTCCCCCCTGAACATGGTTTAGAGTTTTGAATCAAAATTTGGGGTGTTACAGCTCTACCCCCCTTAAAAGAAATCTCGTCCTCGAGATTGGTGTTTCTAAGAAAACAATTCCGGAAATTGTGCCTTGAGCTCATCTTCCCGTTCCCAGGTAGCTTCCTCTTCTGAGTGATGCTTCCACTGCACCTTGCACATCCGGATTCTTTTATTTCTGGTGAGGCGTTCCATTGTCTCCAAAATCTTGTATGGTTGCTCGGCATAAGACAAATTTTCAGCTACATCCACTTCATTCATGGGTAACACCTCCTCAGGCGTCCTCAGGCATTTCTTGAGTTGTGACACATGAAATACATCGTGCACGTCCGATAGATGAACCGGTAACTCTAGTTGGTACGCCACTTTGCCTTTTCTTTCCAAAACTTGAAAGGGTCCGATGTATCGAGGTGACAACTTCCCTTTCACCTTGAACCGACGAAGTCCTCTGATAGGGGACACCTTGAGATAAACATAGTCTCCCACGTTGAAAACGAGTTCTCTTCTTCGTACATCAGCATAACTCTTCTGGCGTGTTTGTGCTATCCTCAAGTTGTTGCAAATCTCCCTCACCTTCGCCTCGGCTTCTTGTAGCACTTCTGGACCAAACACTTTACTTTCTCCTGTTTGGTTCCAAAATAGGGGAGTTTTGCACTTCCTTCCATACAAAGCTTCAAACAGTGACATCTTCATACTAGCTTGATAACTGTTGTTATAGGAAAACTCCGCATACGGTAGGTTCTTGTTCCAACTCCTATTGTTTTTGAGAGCACATGCCCTTAACATATCTTCAAGGATCTGATTGGTTCTCTCCGTCTGCCCATCAGTTTGGGGATGATAGGCAGAGCTGAAATTCAGATGGGTTCCCATAGTTTCATGCAACTTTTGCCAAAACCTCGAGGTGAACTGTGTCCCTCGGTCCGACACTATCTTCTTTGGCACTCCATGGTAACACACAATCCTTGACATGTACAATTCTGCCAATTTGGATCCGCTGTAGCTTTCTTTCACAGGAATGAAATGAGCTACCTTGGTTAGCCTATCGATAATGACCCATATTGAATCATACCCGGATTGGGTCCTAGGCAATCCCACGACAAAATCCATACTGATTTCTTCCCACTTCCATTCAGGTACTTTGAGTGGTTGCAATAATCCCGCGGATCGTTGATGTTCGGCTTTCACCAACTGACATGTGTCACATAGGGCAACATGTTCCGCGACATCTCGCTTCATGCCATACCACCAATACCTGCTCTTGAGGTCCTGGTACATCTTCGTACTCCCAGGATGAATGGAATAGTCAGAATCGTGAGCCTCCTTCAAAATTAATTCACGGATCTCCTTTACTTCTGGCACACAGATCCTTTTCCCGTGTCACACCGTTCCCTGTTCATCCTCTCTAAAACCAGGAGCTTTATTTTCCTTAATGAGCTGTCTGATCTCTTGTATCTTCTCATCATTCTTTTGGCCCTCGCGTATGTCTTGCTCGAGTGTGGAGTCCACTTCCATGGCGATGGCTTCACCACTATTTACTAGACATAGATTGAGTCTTGTAACCTCGTCCTTCAATTCTGCAGGCATGTCCTTCAAGCTCAACTTATTGACCTGCACTTTCCGACTCAAAGCATCGGCCACGACGTTTGCTTTCCCGGGATGATAGTTGATGCCCACATCAAAGTCATTGATTAGCTCTAACCATCTCCTTTGTCTGAGGTTGAGATCTGGCTGTGTGAATATGTACTTCAAACTCTTATGATCCGTATATATCTCTGTCCTCTTCCCCATCAAATAGTGCCGCCAAATTTTCAACGCGTGTACCACTGCGGCTAGTTCTAGGTCATGTGTAGGATAGTTCTTCTCGTGCTTCCGAAGCTGCCGGGATGCATATGCCACGACATGTCCTTCTTGCATGAGAACACATCCAAACCCATTTCCAGAGGCATCGCAGTACACTGTGAAATTCTTCTGCATATCTGGCATAACCAACACTGGGGCTGTTGTCAGTCTCTTCTTTAGCTCTTGAAAGCTCGTCTCGCACTGTGGCGTCCAGGTGAATGTGATTCCCTTCTCCAATAGTTTGGTGAGAGGTCTCGAGATCTTGGAGAATCCCTCAATAAACCGTCGATAGTATTCAGCCAATCCCAAAAAGCTTCGAACTTCCCCGACATTTTCAGGGGTTTTCCACTTCTGGATATCTTCAATTTTGGCGGGATCTACGGAGATTCCTCCCTCCGAGATTATATGTCCTAAAAAGGGAACTCTCTTCAGCCAAAACTCACATTTGCTCAACTTGGCATATAGTTGGTGTTCTCTCAGCCTCTGTAACACCAACCTTAGATGTTTCTCATGTTCTTCTTCATCTTTGGAGAAGACGAGAATATCATCTATGAAAACCACCACAAATTTGTCCAGATATTCCATGAATACCTTGTTCATGAGGTACATGAAATATGTCGGGGCATTGGTTAGCCCGAAAGGCATGACAGTGTATTCATACAGTCCGTACCGAGATACGAAAGCTGTCTTGGGAATATCAGATTGCCTTATCTTGAGTTGGTGGTATCCCGACCTGAGATCAATTTTCGAGAACACACAAGCTCCCCTCAACTGATCAAATAAGTCTTCAATGCGGGGTAATGGGTACTTGTTCTTGATGGTTACCTCATTCAAAGCACGGTAATCCACGCATAACCTTTGGGTTCCGTCTTTCTTAGGCACAAATATCACCGGAGCTCCCCATGGTGAGGAACTAGGGCGAATATACCCCTTCTCCGTCAATTCTCTCAAATGATCCTTGAGCTCTTCTAGCTGCTTGGAGTCCATTCGATAAGGTCTCTTGTATATCGGGGCTGTTCCCGGTACTAGCTCAATTGCGAATTCCACGTCACGGTCGGGAGGCATACCTGGCAACTCCTCCGAAAAAACATCTGGATATTCCCTGATGGTCCTGATTTCCTCAATTTTCACCTCCACTTGATTTAATTTAATGTCCCTCCTAGGCTCGTGTACTGTTATGAACTTTACTCTGGTGCCACTGGGGTGAGTTAGTTCCACCGTTCTGGTCGAACAATGGATGATTCCTTTATGTTTGGTCAACCAATCCATACCCAAAATAATATCTATCCCTTGTGAATCTATCACTATGAGGTTAGCAGTAAACACTACCCCATTAATGTCTAGGCTCACTTTGGGACACACTTGTCTTATCCTTATTTCTCCACCTGGAGAGTTTACGGCTAGCATATGGCTCATTTGCGTGGTTGCTAGGTCATACTTCTTAACAAACCCTTGAGCAATGAACGAATGGGTAGCACCAGAATCAAACAGCAGAGTTGCAAGGTGTAAATTGGTAGGAAACTTACCAACTACCACGTCGGGTGCCTCTTGTGCTTCCTCCATAGTGACGTGGTTCACCCGTCCTCTCATTACATTCTGCTGTTGTGGCGGCGCAGGCTTCTTCTTCGGGCATTTATGGGCGTAGTGCCCCACTTCACCACAGCTGAAACATTGCACCCCAATCTTAGATGCTTGGCCCTTGTTGTCTTGGGGTTGGTTTGGGGGTCCTTGTACTGCTGGTCGAGGTGGATATGTGGGGCGAGGCTGATGCACAAACTGACGTGGCTGCTGTGCTGGTGCTGCGGGTGGCCTGTAGTTTGGGTTGTACCCTCTTGGTGCTGAATAGGGTACCGCAGCACGGCTCGTCTGCCCCGTAGGTTGCTGCATCATACGTGGGCGGGTGTTGCTCCCTGAGGCCTGATGTGACCATCCCGCCTTCCTCTTATTCTCATTTTCCAGGGCCTTTAGCTTCCTTTCCACCACAAACGCTCTGTCCACCATCTTTTGAAAGCTTTCATACTCATTGGAGGACATTGCACACTGCATCTCTGCGGTAAGTCCTTCCACGAAACAATCTTGTTTCTGCTCATCAGTCTCTATGTCTCGTGGAGCATAACGGGATAGTTGAGTAAATTTAGTGAGGTATTCCCTCACCGTCATGTTTCCCTGCTGCAGTCCCAAAAACTCTTTCCTCTTGTTTTTGAGCTCACCTCTTGGGATATAGTGGTTGCGGAAGCTACGCTTGAACTCTTCCCAAGTGATGTTCTCAGGGTCATGATGGGCGGCCACGTAGGCGGTCCACCAATCAGCAGCAGGTTCATGCAATTGATGAGAGGCAAACAGCACCCTCTCATACCCTTGGCATTGTATTATCCTCATCTTACTTTCAATGGTCTTCAGCCAATCATCTGCCTCCAGAGGTTCAGCAGCACTTGCAAACTTTGGAGGTTGAGTTCCTAGAAACTCACTCAACCTTGGTTGGCGTGGTGCAGCTTGTGGAGGTGGAACTTGATGCATGTTGGCCACCACTTGAGTCAAGTTCTGGATGAGCTGATTTTGATTCTCCAGCATTTGGTGGAGAGGATCAACTTCTTCACGGCGACCACCCCGGTCCTGGCCTCCAGAAAGATGAGGGTTGCATGCCGCATCATTGTTGTTGGCGGGGTTGGCAGCACGTCCTTTTCCTCTTCCGGCCATCTGGCAGAATCAACAAATGTTAATTTGATACCATTTAGTATCATCTTACTACTTTCATTTGTTGGTACTTTAAGGTGTTGAGGTTTTGTTAAAATTTTACGAGGGTTTATATCTCACACCAAATAAATGCACTATTATTTCCTGTGGGTTCACACATCAAAGCAAAACAATCTGAAGACGAGGCTGTGGACAATTGCTCATGGCTTCCACAACTCACGTCACACACCAAGCATTATCACACCATTAACTACGTCACGACTCGACTACTCGACCTTTTGCTAGCTAAGGGAAAGACTCTACACTACTCGTCCTCTTGAGCTGGCTCCTCGGGATCTTCCTCCTCATTTCGGCTACCTTCTGACTCTGCTTTGGGTGGGGAGGCTGCTGGTGGAGAAGTGCGACGACGCCTGATTGCTCGGCGATCCGGGGAGTCAGGAGTCCATGGATCACTCACGGTGACACACAGTTCATTCCCATCTCCTCTTTCTCTCGCCTTTAAGCAAGCGCGCAGCAACGCCTCCGTTTCCTTCAGGGTGTCTCGGACATCCTGAAGCTCTTGTTGACACTCCTGCAGTCGAGTGCTGAGCATAGCAGCATCCTCCAAGCACAAGTCCATGTGCTCATGGGAAGTCCCTTGCTGCACCGGTGGGTACTTGTACTCCGTGGTACCACTCTCACGTTGGAGGACATACATGTACTCAGTTTTGTCCAAGTGGCGACGATAGATGTGACTCTGGCAGGTGATGGCCTCCCAAGTGACATCTCTCTCCGCGTCAACTTGTGTTGCTCGACAAGCTGGAGAGTGGTGAATCTTAAGCAGCTGATTCTCGTGTATAATCCTCATCTCTGAACTCCATTCTTCCCTCTTCTCACGGATGGTCCTGGTGGAGTTGTAGTGGATGATTAGCTTGCCCGTATTGCCGGCGGCTTCGAGCATACGTCGAAGACGGCGCAACAAGTCTCCTACTGCCAATCCGTAGGAAAGGTATGTCACGGGGCGACTCTCCTCTCTTTCGGCAAGGGCAACTACGGGAACTCTCCCTCCCGTGGACTTACGAGCGGTGCGAATCATGCGAACCATCTAAAACAAAAGGATTTAAAATTAGGTTAGATAAATTCTCAAACAAAAATCCTATTTTGAATGAAAATTGGGGTAAGATGAAGAAAATAACTCTTTAAATAACGCTTTTTCAACCCACACCTTGGAAAATAGTTTTTAAGAAAATAGGGCCCTTAAATACGTCCATTTCTACCTAGGTCCATGTTCCTACGGGCAACCTTGGCTCTGATACCACCTCTGTCACACCCGGTTTTTCCGAAGAACAACCAAGTGAATATCACATGTATGCCAGGATCATTTTCTCATACATGTGATGACAAATAGTGAAGCATCATTTATTACAAGCCAGGTGTCGAATATAAATAAGTCTTACATCGCAAATGTCTCAATGGACACTAATGCTTCATCACAAGTAAATAAACTAGCAGCGGAAAATTTATTCTTTAGGGCTCCATCACAGGCGTTGCCCGGGGGGGTCTTCATGAACCTAAAAACCTTCCTCGGGTCCAAAGTCTTGGTCATTATACACCACCTCATTATCTTGACCTGAGCAGCAATATAAACCAACAAATATGCAAGGTTGCGTACCAATGGTACTCAGCAAGTGTGGGAAAATTATATCATGCATGGCTAGAACAAGGAGAGGTTGAACTCATGGTTAAAGCACTACGCAATTAATACCTATCACCTTAGCTTATTAAGCACCTACATTACTACACAGGTGAAATGGTCCCAATCTCCCATCCCATCATCATAATCCAATAACCATAACATTACTTCCAATGTTAAGCTCCCCGCTTAACTTCCAAAAACCATCAATCCTCTAATCATGAATAAGTCCAGGCCGCTCTTAACCGTGAGCACGGCTGTCAAGACAGTTTTGACTCTGCAGAGTTTGTACCACTGTACCCACAAGTAGTGATTTCATCCCCCGTTGCCGGGTGGACTAAAAGAACCTCCATTATGCCAGTGGCTACGATCCACATTCACACTTCCCAGGTGTGTGACCAAGAGATCACTACGAAGCCTTTACAAAGGGATTCCCGACGAGCGTGGGCCCACTGAGGTTTCACCCCTAACAGCATACAAGAGGCTCCAACCCCGCTGCAGTGGCCCCCTCTTGAGCCTTGCGGTTCATATGGTAGTCCAGCTGACACCTACTCCCCGCACCATCCAACACACCCATACTACGCCGGGGATACACCTAATTAATTGGCCAAGCTGCCCCATCTCAGCATGTGGTTGGCACTGTAAAGCCGGGTTACATGCTCCATGAACCGGTCCTTAGGATCCAGGCAAGTACTAAACACAAACCCAAGTCTCGTGCACCCAGCACACAACCAAAACATCCGACTTGCCTTGATCCCTACCTCTACATAACTCACATTAACTCATTCAAGAGTATGGTAAAATAAATTGATGATCTCATATCCCAAATATCCCATTCTAAGCATGGCTAAGCATATGCATGTAAATAAATGACATGACAAAATAAATCCCAACCCAAGCTACAAGGAAACAAGGTAATGTAATTCTAGGGAAACTTCCTAGCATGGGTTTCATATTTCATTTGACAATGCAAATAATTCTATCTACACATCCTAGCATAGGATCAAAGTGGTCAAGGACACTTGCCTCCTTCTTGCTGCTCTTGAAATGGGTAGTCCTGATCTTGGAAATGAATAACTTGTTCTTGAACAGGTTCTACTTCATACCATCACACATAGCAAAAGAAAAACAACAATCATAAGACATAGTTCACACTTACACTTCATACAAACCACACATTCATATTTATGAAATTCATTCCCCATTATATGTGTTGTGGTTACTCTGTGTGTGTTGATCTGTGGCTTGCATACACTTTTATTTATATGTATATGATTCCTACTTTGGTGTTCATATTTATACTTACACACTATTTATATGGGTTTCCAATAAATTTCTTATATTCAACTACTTCACCTTTTTACTACCAAGTGTGTATGAAAAGTATTATTCTTCCCCATATGTGCTTTCATAATTTCTATCAACCCTAAACTGAATTCTTTGTATTTTAGAAACTCCATTTATCATTTACTAGTTGCTATATTTTCAGATTTATATTCCTATGCATAATTGTGTATTTTATTATTAAATTAGTAATACACATCACCTAAACAGAATAGGTTCTGGTCCTAAATAATTTAAAATCATATTTTGACCTTGGCTTCTGATGTAGACCATTTCATAATTATTTTCCCTATTTTTCCTATAACTATTCTTTACTTAAAAATGTGTCTCTATACTAATAAATGTGAATAATAAATGAAACAGATTCATTTCAGCCCAAAAATATACTTTTATCTCACTCCAAAGTTTTCTAAGTACTGAGAAAGTTTTTAATTAATTTTGACAAGTATGTTTATTCCCCTTTTTAATTTTTAAACACTAGTTACATATTCAATTTCCTAAATTAAATACTAAACAGGGCTAAAATAATGAATTCACCCCATTACAAGGTCTATAATATTATTTTCATAATTTCCAGGGGTCTAGCTACACTTATCAGAGGTGTTTTTCCTAATTTTTATTAAGTCTAGGGGCTAAAACTGATTTTTAAATGAATTTACATGATTTTCTGGAGTTCCAGGGGCTAGATCTGAAGTTTCCGGGGCTAGCTCTCAATTCCAGAGAACCCCAGGGGGTAGCACGTAAGACTTCCAGTCTTTATAACGGCGGGCTGACGTGGACCGTCCGATTTTAAACCGACGGCTGAGATTATAACATCGAACCGGTACGCGGGGTTTTAAACCCTACCGTGCGATTTAAAATAAACGGCGCACAAGCGGCCACGTCGCTCTGATCGAGCGCGGGCGGCGCTGCCGGCGGCGCACGGCGGCGGGAAGCGGCGATCTCGCCGGAAAGTTTCGGATCCTCGAGAATTCTGCCTAGAACTGTGATCTTATTACCTAGATCGGTAGAGGGGAGGTCAGGGATCTCACCTCGGGGGTTTTCTCGAGCTCGGGGGTCCTGAAAAGTGATCGGCGGCGAGGTCCGAGGCAAAACCACGGCGAAGCTCGTCGGCGCTGTGTTTACACCGTAACTCTCCGAGTTTTCTGCACCTGCAAAGTTCCCCGGAGGCGGTGGATCAAGACCAGCGAGTTAGATCAGAGTTTCCGAGCTTAGATCAGCTAGAATTCACCGGCGAAGTCTCGGTGCTCACCGGAGTGAAAATCGGCGATCGCGTGGGAAAAACTGATCGGGGCTGGGGTTTTTATAGCCGGGGGAGGGCGGTGGGTCTGTTGCGATCGAGTTTGAGTCGTTTGGGACCAGAATTCGGCTGCGGGACGCGGAAATCCGGTCGGTTGCGATCGCGCGCGCGGGAGAGAGTCCGGGGTCGCGGGGTTAGGGATGACAGGCGGGTCCCACCCGTCTGTGAGAGGCAGTGCGGCGCGCGCGGGGGCGGGCTGGCGCGGGGAAAGCTGGGCCGGCTGGCGGGTTTCGGCCCACTGGCCGGTTTTTTCCCGTTTTTCTTTTTCTTTTTCCATTTCTTTTCTGTTTTGAGTATAATTTGAATTCCAGTTTGAATTTGAATTTTTGCAAAACATGCAACACGTCCAAAAATTTTTAAATTCCCCCCTGAACATGGTTTAGAGTTTTGAATCAAAATTTGGGGTGTTACAGCTCTACCCCCCTTAAAAGAAATCTCGTCCTCGAGATTGGTGTTTCTAAGAAAACAATTCCGGAAATTGTGCCTTGAGCTCATCTTCCCGTTCCCAGGTAGCTTCCTCTTCTGAGTGATGCTTCCACTGCACCTTGCACATCCGGATTCTTTTATTTCTGGTGAGGTGTTCCATTGTCTCCAAAATCTTGTATGGTTGCTCGGCATAAGACAAATCTTCAGTTACATCCACTTCATTCATGGGTAACACTTCCTCAGGCGTCCTCAGGCATTTCTTGAGTTGTGACACATGAAATACATCGTGCACGTCCGATAGATGAACCGGTAACTCTAGTTGGTACGCCACTTCGCCTTTTCTTTCCAAAACTTGAAAGGGTCCGATGTATCGAGGTGACAACTTCCCTTTCACCTTGAACCGACGAAGTCCTCTGATAGGGGACACCTTGAGATAAACATAGTCTCCCACGTTGAAAACGAGTTCTCTTCTTCGTACATCAGCATAACTCTTCTGGCGTGTTTGTACTATCCTCAAGTTGTTGCGAATCTTCCTCACCTTCGCCTCGGCTTCTTGTAGCACTTCTGGACCAAACACTTTACTTTCTCCTGTTTGGTTCCAAAATAGGGGAGTTCTGCACTTCCTTCCATACAAAGCTTCAAACGGTGACATCTTCATACTAGCTTGATAACTGTTGTTATAGGAAAACTCCGCATACGGTAGGTTCTTGTCCCAACTCCTATTGTTTTTGAGAGCACATGCCCTTAACATATCTTCAAGGATCTGATTGGTTCTCTCCGTCTGCCCGTCAGTTTGGGGATGATAGGCAGAGCTGAAATTCAGATGGGTTCCCATAGTTTCATGCAACTTTTGCCAAAACCTCGAGGTGAACTGTGTCCCTCGGTCCGACACTATCTTCTTTGGCACTCCATGGTAACACACAATCCTTGACATGTACAATTCTGCCAATTTGGATCCGCTGTAGCTTTCTTTCACAGGAATGAAATGAGCTACCTTGGTTAGCCTATCGATAATGACCCATATTGAATCATACCCGGATTGGGTCCTAGGCAATCCCACGACAAAATCCATACTGATTTCTTCCCACTTCCATTCAGGTACTTTGAGTGGTTGCAATAATCCCGCGGGTCGTTGATGTTCGACTTTCACCAACTGACATGTGTCACATAGGGCAACATGTTCCGCGACATCTCGCTTCATGCCATACCACCAATACCTGCTCTTGAGGTCCTGGTACATCTTCGTACTCCCAGGATGAATGGAATAGTCAGAATCGTGAGCCTCCTTCAAAATTAATTCACGGATCTCCTTTACTTCTGGCACACAGATCCTTTTCCCGTGTCACACCGTTCCCTGTTCATCCTCTCTAAAACCAGGAGCTTTATTTTCCTTAATGAGCTGTCTGATCTCTTGTATCTTCTCATCATTCTTTTGGCCCTCGCGTATGTCTTGCTCGAGTGTGGAGTCCACTTCCATGGCGATGGCTTCACCACTATTTACTAGACATAGATTGAGTCTTGTAACCTCGTCCTTCAATTCTGCAGGCATGTCCTTCAAGCTCAACTTATTGACCTGCACTTTCCGACTCAAAGCATCGGCCACGACGTTTGCTTTCCCGGGATGATAGTTGATGCCCACATCAAAGTCATTGATTAGCTCTAACCATCTCCTTTGTCTGAGGTTGAGATCTGGCTGTGTGAATATGTACTTCAAACTCTTATGATCCGTATATATCTCTGTCCTCTTCCCCATCAAATAGTGCCGCCAAATTTTCAACGCGTGTACCACTGCGGCTAGTTCTAGGTCATGTGTAGGATAGTTCTTCTCGTGCTTCCGAAGCTGCCGGGATGTATATGCCACGACATGTCCTTCTTGCATGAGAACACATCCCAACCCATTTCCAGAGGCGTCGCAGTACACTGTGAAATTCTTCTGCATATCTGGCATAACCAACACTGGGGCTGTTGTCAGTCTCTTCTTTAGCTCTTGAAAGCTCGTCTCGCACTGTGGCGTCCAGGTGAATGTGATTCCCTTCTCCAACAGTTTGGTGAGAGGTCTCGACATCTTGGAGAATCTCTCAATAAACTGTCGATAGTATCCAGCCAATCCCAAATAGATAGTTGGGGAGGGAATGTGGAGTGGGACCCACATGTCATAGAGCTAAAAGAGGAGCCTTGCACCTTAAGTCAGCCCCAGTGGGGAAATTCGTCGAGCAGCACGTGGGCCACGAGCAGCTCCCACCGTGGAGCCACGGGGACGCTCGGCAGCGCCACCAGCTGCTGCATTTCCCCACATACGGCGCCCAGAGGCGGTTCTGCGGCCTGATCAACCCCCCCCCTGGACGAAGCAAAGGCCGTCCCTTCTTCTCCTCCTCGCGAGCGCACGGCCAGCGACCGTCTTCCCCTCTGCCTCTCGGTCCGATCGGAAGAACGGCGAAACCACCACGCTTTTTCCTCCCCTGACCTGCTAAACATCACCGCGAGCTCCGCCTCCACCTCCCTGACCCGCAAGCCAGCGAGCTGCGGCCTCCGGTGCCCGAGAACGACCGCCGCCGCGGCGACCTAAGCCGAGAAAGTGATCGGGCGCTCGTGGACAGCCCTCCACAGCGGGTTTCACGGCCGAACGATCACACCTACGGACGCGCACGGGTGCGGTGCTGCTCTCAGCCCAAGCTCAGGCCATACCGTGAAGCATCGCCGGCGAATTTCAAAGTTTTGCTCCGGCGACGTCAACCCAAGCATCCGGTATGGAAATCCGAAATTCTCCACTTCTATTCATTCTTAGCTCGTCAAACTTTGCACGTAGGAGCTGGACTAGCCGGCGATCATATTCTCTTAAGCATTCGTCGCATGAAAACCCTTTGGGGCGACGTATTTTGAGGTCTACCGATCACTTCTCCGGTGGACCCATTTGGTCGCACGGCGACAACCCATTTCCATCCATTCCCGAGCCACTTTGAGGTCGTGTCGACCCTCCTAGAGGTACGCTGGTGCTGTAGGGCTCGTCGGCACAAGCTTTTGAGGGCTGGAGACCCCGGGCGACACTGCCGGACTTCCACAGAGGCAGTTACACGTCGCCGGCCATGTTCCGGTCGTCCGCAGCCCTAGCAAACCCCACAGCCATGTTCCTCGAGACCCTAAACCCCCTGGCGGCGAGTTGTAGCTCCGGCAATGGCCGGGAAGGCCGGTCCGGCGAGCTTCCGGTTACTCCGGCGAGGGGGAGCGCGCGGGCGCGAGAGAGGAAGCCGAAGGTAGAAGACGAAGCGTGGGCCCCGCCTGTCAGCAGCTCAGAATTCAAATCCGGGATCGGGTGTGGCCGGGATCCCGAGTGCTGGCGCGAAAAACCCCGTGGCCCCGGTGTGGCCCAGTTCTGATTGGTTGGAATTCAAATAAGCGGGCCCAGTGGGATTTTCAATAGGAAAATAATTCCAGACTTAGCTCAATCTTTAGAAATTTATATCTCCCTGTGGAAAACTCCAATTTGAGTGATTCCAATTGGGTTGGATTCATCTCTCTGAGTTCTATCCAAATATGAACTCAGATTTCTATGAAAGTCAATATTATATTCTGGAAAATTCTTTGAAGGTTTTCTGAAAAAGAATTATTGAGGGAGTTTGGGTTATCCAAAAATACCCAAATTTTGCCAGAATATTTTTTAGCATAGTATTGACCTACTAGCAAATTTTCAGCTCATTTGAAGATCATTGGAGTAGGAATTTGCTAAATGCAAACTACTGTGTTCAAAAGAATCCAAAAACATTTTCAGAAAACGTTTCCCACTTCAAAAATCTGTTCTGGGCAATCCATAGCTCCAAAAATCATAGGAAAATTTAGGCAGGCTCTCTGAGACATACTTGGAATTGTAGTTCATCTAATTGGGCATGAAAATGCACATTACTCCAGAATTAATTCTTTTGAGTGCAAATGCTTAAAGAATTGTTCGGAGAGAACTACTCAAGTAAAAGTGCTGAATTTTGGACCAGATGACTCTCATGTGATCAAGAACTCACATGTAAATTATCAGCCCAAGATAAGTTCTTGAACTCCTTGTTCTTATTCTCCATACTTATGTATAAGGGAAAAATACATAAGAGATATTGTGAGAATTATGGAGGACACAATATGACTCCACATTAGCTGCAATTTGGCAAGCTAAATCCTTAGGTATTATAGAACCTGCTGTAAAAGTTTTGAGGCCATTGGAGTTCTTGTTCTTCAGTTGCACTCAAATCCTTTCAGCTTATCTATTATGTTCATTACGGAACATGATTAGTGTATAGCTAAAGCCTTTAGGACAAATTAGTTTATTTCTGTTCTTTGCACAATAGAGGCAAACCAAGCCATGCTTGGCTTTTCCACACAACCTCTGTTACTAAGAGATTAATTCTATAACTTCTTTCCATTACATTCTATAAAACATGTGCATATGCATCTCAATAGGAACCACAACGAAGGGGGCTCAAAGGACTGATTCATCGAAGTGGATCAAGCTCCGGAGAGTCAAGGGTGGATCTGCAAGGATACTAACTGCTTATATATGACTATCCTGCAAAACAGGCAAGCTCCGGTTTGCATTTAACAGCTGTTAAGTTTTTGTTTTGTATTCACTTTCGGTCAGGATATAAATTATGCATTAGGTCTAGTGTTTGATACTCCACTTGCATAGCCAAATGACCCATGGAGTATTGGGTAGGTGTCTATCACCGTGTAGAACTGCCAAGCTTAAGTACGGTGCGGTAGAAGTCGAGTGGTGAGATGCTACTCGCAGATTTAGGAACAACAGGGGCATACGGGATTGGTTCGTAATTGAATTAGCAAGTTAAAGTGGAGACCGGAAGGTTGTAGGAGCAGCAGGATATAGGGGCTTGGGTGCTGTAGACCTGTCCGTGTCAGTCAAGGACCGATCTGTATGCGGCCCTGTTGAACAAGTTTGAGTTGTGTCCCGGACTCATGCTGGATATATGAGACCCAGTAAACCGATGTACCTCGGGAAGCTGTCGTTGGGACTTTTCAGGTCGCCTCAGGCGGACGGCCGGTGTGCAGTATGTGGGTAATATTCTCATGACATCTCACGTCGAAAGGTGCACCATGAGAGTAGCTACTGTACGGGGCGACTTGATCAATTCAGCGGGGGTGAAACGGGGGAAAGGTGCCACGTACGACGTCAGTGATGGTTGTTGTAGGCAACGTCGAGTACGGGCATACGTGTCGTGTAGTCCGGGTGTTATTGATTCGAATCACCGTCGCTCGCGGAATGGACCGAGCATACTTGTTCTCACAGTCGTGACGTAGTAAGAACTTGCATGAGAAAGGAACTAATCATATTGATGTGAAGTATTATACTAGCATTGTATTGGATCTTGATGAATAGGCTAGTGCAAACTCGATTCTTTTATGCCATGAGCAATTTACATCGGGGGAAAGTGTTTCTTGTCTGATTGTGGACTCCCGATGTGGCGTGCCCAGTGTTACTTAAAATGCTGCAATTAATACCTGAAAGTAAGGATGCACTTTTAGGCGAGTTTAATTATGCTTATGCCATCCTATGTTAGATTCATAACCTCACTAGAGTTTCATGTTTAGGGTGACGGTTAAGTCTTGCTGAGCGTTATGCTCACGGATGCTATCCGAGTTGTTTTGCAGGTAACTGACTCGATGCTTATGAGAAGGGGTGCCGATGAGACTCGGGAACCTCCGAGTGCTTACTCAAAGAGAATCATCGCCGCTGCAGATTGTCTTTGTGTTGCTAGTAAGAAATGTCCGCGGGCTGGACTGTTTCTTTGTTGCTAGTTTAGATATGAATCGTGAGAGTGATAGTCTTCCGCTGTAGTTTACTCTGATATAACTATTTGTAAAATATTCTTGTACGCTTCCGCTAAACTATTTATGTAATATGATGTGTGTTCATCGACCCGTGTGCTATTGGGTGCCGCATAACACGGCACCACCCAACGAGGTCCCATGGGGCCGTCTCAGCGTGGTATCTGAGCCATTTATACCTGGTATCAGAGCTGCGTTGGGAACAGAGCACGGATTGGGCATCATATTGTGTCAAAAACTTAGGATACGGTGAGATAACGGTACTAGGCCCACATAAGGACTACTATTAGCATATTATGAAGGTGGCAACCTAACTTATGTGTTATGTCGGAAAATCGTGCATCTCGGGACGTCTATGTCTTGGGGGGTGCACGTATGCGCTGTCCACCAGTGCGCACAAGCTGAAGGGTGGAGCCCCACGGGTGGCAGGTAACCCGACCCGCTTTAGTATCCTCTACGACTCTTCATGTCGTTTGGTGTATTCGAGCAGCGTCTGTCCCAGGCGTGCGTGGTGCAATTTGGGAGACCCCGTCACGTGGTCAGTAACATGAACACGTAGCTCAAGGCGTGTTTGGCTTGAGAACACTGGGCGAGTGATGACGGCCGGGTGTACAAACTGTTATGGATACCGGGTTCGGTGTGCAGCCGGACCTGATGATTGAGTGTGGCCTATGTAGGTGCTAACCACGAAAAACCTTAGTGCATGTAGAACACGTTTGCGAGTGACTGTTTTAGTGCCACCTAATGATACGTGTATGCCGGTGTAATCTGGTTAGGTTTTTCTTTGGTGAGGCAACGTAGTACCGTCATATGTCTTACGGTGCATCATCACCGTACTACACTGGATAATATTCTTATCTAGGAAGAAATCATTCATGACTAACTTCCAAACTAAAAATGGATGTGATAAAGCACATATTAGTTACTGAACTCTGCATTTGAACTAAGTTTCAAAGAAGAGAATTACTAGACTTCTTTTGATCTCAAAAACAGAGTGCTCTGTTCTGGCAGAAGTTTTGCCGAACTTTAACAGAGCGTAACTCTGATTAGCTTGACCCAATGGAGGTGTTTGATACAGTTCTGGAAAGTTTATTAAGTGCTCTACAACTTTCCTGTAGAACTCCAGAGCCAAATCCGAGACCAACTTGGTTGAACGTCCAGATGAATGCAAACTGTTCAGAAAACAGAGCAGCTGCAGACTTCTCTGGATGTTGCTGTAAATTAGCTGTCACAGTCTGTAGAAAAATTTCTAAGGGTCATATGATTCACCGTTGGAAAGGTTTGGAAATTTACAACAATTTTGTAGTTCATAGTGTGTTCAGAATTGTACTTCATTTGTATGTAAAACTGTGATGAAAACAGCCACGTACAAAGGAGGTGCTGGCAAAATTTACCCAGAAATTCTGTCAACTTTGAACAGTCATAGCTATTGATCCAGAGATGATCTAGGGGCATATGAGTACTCGTTGGAAAGATACAGAAGTTAAATTTAACTTTTGTGTTCAACTTGAGTTATGAAAATGCTGGTAACTGGATCCAAATCTGGATTAAGTACAGAAAGGTCGGTTCTGTACAGCAAATGGGGATTGTTTTTGTTGGCTTTAGAAAGATATGTAAACATGAAGTATTGTTATGCTTTCATAAAGTTTTAGCATGTTCATGTTTTACATACTTTCACATACTGCTAGATCAAGTTGTGACTCCCCTCAAAATTATGCTTTTGCAGTATGGTGCGTACTCATTCTCCGAGTAGGACTGAAGGTTCTCATCGAGACGGTGATGACTCGACTCCACCAGGGGCACCGCCATCAACGGTATGGGCGGATATCATGGCTCAGATGGTCGAGTCAAGTCAAGAGAACACAAGACTACTCCAAGCCTTGGTACAACAGGGCTTACTCCAGCGTGCACAACAGGACGTTCCACCTCGCAACGCCTACTTGGATTTTTTGGCGACACAACCGCCAATCTTCACAGAAGCTCATGAACCAGTGGAAGCTGATCAGTGGCTTCGAGTTATGGAGTCCAAGTTTGGAGTGTTTGAGTGCGACGAGTTTCAGAAGACATCATTTGCAGCTCAACAGCTCCATGGAGCCGCCGGAAATTGGTGGTTTGCGTATCTCCCCACCGTTCCGGAAGGCCATCAAGTGGAATGGACGGAATTTCATGAAGTATTCCGGGCTCGTCACATTCCTATGGGTTTTATCAAGGCCCAGCAGCAAGAATTCAGAAACTTGAAGCAGGGGGACATGAGTGTCCTCGATTATGTCAGACGATTCAACCTTCTGGCACAATATGCTCCTGCTTATGCGACGAGCGAAGCTGCAATGTGTGACTACTTTTTCTATGGCTTGAGTGCCATATTAAAAGAGAAGTTAGCTTTGTTCAATCAAGGCAGTTACACCGAGTTGATCAGTGCTGCTCTGCTGCAAGAACAAGCGACACTTGAGTGTCAAGCAGAAAAGAGGGACCGGGAGGATGTGCTAGAAGATATACCAGTTGTTCCTTGCAAATACCGTGTGGTGTATCACACACCATCCGATGAAAGATGGCAAGCGCCAGTGAGATCAACTCCGTACAGATTTCCTGCTCAAGAATCATGTCTTGAAGCAACACCCTTGCCGCAGCAACAAATGACACCTGTGGCATCATTGCTGCCGCTAAGTACATCAACTTCTCAACCACAAGTCAACGAAGGACCGGGGAAACCTCCGTGTTCTTATTGCCACCGTTCTGGGCATTTTAGGCAGGAATGCCGGGAGAAGTTGGTGAACACCAGACAGCCATCATCGTCAGGTGGTATGCCGCCACCTGCTTAAGTCAACATAACAACATTGCCATCTGGGAGTGTGCAACATCTTGCTATTGAGGATGTCCCGGAGGGAGCACCGGTGTTAGCGGGCATGTTCACTCTCAAAGACGTGCACGTGCTCATACTTTTCGATTCCGGTGCAACCCATAATTTTATCAGCAAAACATGCGTGGATCAGCACCAATTATCAACCAATACTCCCACGACGAGTTTTCTTATACGTTCACTGGGAGGAAATATCTCTGCCAATCAGATTGTGTCCCGAGCAGCTTTGTGTTTGGGCGGAAAGATATACCTAACATCGCTGATTATGTTGGATAGGCAGAAGATAGACATTATATTGGGGATATCTTGGTTAAATCGTCACGGTGCCGTTCTCAATATCGGTAACCGGACTGTCCAGATTGACTCGCCGATTCACGGACAGCACACACTATTTTTAGACAGCGAAGACCCAGATATGGTAGAGGCCTACCACACGGAAGCGCTGAAGCTTGAAGATATTCCGGTGGTACGTGATTATCCCGACGTATTTCCCGATGACTTACCGGGCATGCCGCCCGAACGGGACGTCGAGTTCAAAATTCAACTGGCGCCGGGAACGACGCCTATCTCACGAAGGCCTTACAAGATGGCACCTAATGAGCTAGCGGAGTTGAAAGAGCAACTGAATAAACTCATGAGCAAGGGTTTCATACGACCGAGTTCTTCACCTTGGGGTTGCTCAGCGCTGTTTGTTAAGAAGAAGGACGAAACACTACGGCTATGTGTTGATTATCGTCCTCTCAATGCTGTCACGATCAAGAACAAGTATCCTTTGCCTCGCATCGACATCCTGTTTGATCAACTTGTGGGTGCAAAGGTATTTTCGAAGATGGATCTTCAGTTGGGCTATCATCAAATCAAGATCCGACCGGAGGACATACCGAAGACAGCTTTCTCGACGAGATACGGACTCTACGAGTACCTCGTCATGTCATTTGGATTAACCAACGCTCCGGCACACTTCATGTATTTGATGAATTCTGTGTTCATGCCGGAGTTAGACAAGTTTGTCGTGGTATTCATCGACGACATATTGGTTTACTCCAAATCTAAAGAAGAACACGCTGAACATTTGCGCATTGTGCTACAACGGTTGAGGGAGCACCAGTTATATGCCAAGTTCAGTAAGTGCGAGTTCTGGATTGATCAAGTGCCTTTTCTAGGCCATATTATTTCAGCAGAAGGTATCGCCGTGGACCCCAGCAAGATTGAATAAGTGCTGAAGTGGGAATCTCCCAAATCAGTACACGAGGTCCGAAGTTTCCTAGGTTTAGCAGGGTATTATCGGAGGTTTATTCCGAGCTTCTCAAAGATTGCTAAACCAATGACGGAGCTACTGAAGAAGGGCACTAAATACATGTGGAATACAGCATGTGAATCTGCATTCAAGACTTTGGTGAAACATCTCACCACAGCTCCAGTTCTTGCTCAGCCAGACACGACGAAGCCATTTGATGTATACTGTGATGCATCCGGCATCGGTCTCGGCTGCGTTCTGATGCAAGAAGGGCGTGTAGTCGCCTATGGGTCTCGTCAACTGCGAAACCACGAGCAGCATTATCCAACTCACGATCTTGAGCTTGCTGCTGTGGTGTTGGCGTTGAAGATGTGGAGGCATTACCTTCTTGGTAATCTTGTTCACCTCTACACCGACCATAAAAGCTTGAAGTATATCTTCACGCAGAAGGAGCTGAATATGAGGCAACGGAGATGGTTGGAGCTCATAAAAGATTATGAAATTAAGATCCACTATCATCCGGGAAAAGCAAATGTGGTTGCCGACGCGCTGAGTCGGAAAGCCCACGTTCACAACTTGGCGGCTGCTGAGTTAGGATACAAGGAACCAAGCCTCCGTGTCATTCCGTATGGCGCGCTTTATAATCTTGCGCTCATTCCAACAATCCGTGAAGAGATTGTTGAGGCTCAAAGAAGAGATAGAGGTATGTCTCACATACGGAGAAGACTAGACAACAGAGAGGTGAAATGTTTCCGGAAGGATGAGAACGGTAAAATATGGTTTAACGACCGTATAGTGGTATCGCGCAATATGAAACTCCGGAAGAAAATCTTGGATGAAGCCCACCTGTCGAAGTTTTCCATTCATCCCGGAAGTAACAAGATGTACCAAGATTTGAAACAGAAATTTTGGTGGACGAGGATGAAGAGGGAGATTGCTAAATACGTATCCGAATGCGATACGTGTAGACGGGTCAAGGCTGATCATATGCGGAAAGCCGGACCGCTACAACCTTTGAAGATCCCGGCGTAGAAATGGGAGGATGTGAGTATGGACTTCATCGTCGGATTACCGCTCACATCCAGGAAGCATGACTCGATATGGGTGATCGTCGACCGGTTGACAAAGTCGGCTCATTTCATACCGGTGAACACTCATTATCGAGCAAGGCAATATGCGGAGTTATTCATCTCCAGAATTATTTGCTCACATGGTGTCCCGAAGACCATCATTTCAGATCGAGGTGCGCTGTTCGTTGCTCGGTTTTGGGAGCAGCTGCATGCCTCGTTGGGCACCAAGCTAATTAGAAGCTCCGCATATCACCCTCAAACCGATGGACAAACTGAGAGGGTGAATCAAGTACTTGAGGATATGTTGAGAGCATGTGCCATCCACCACGGTAGGAATTGGAACGATCACCTACCGCTGGCGGAGTTTTCATACAACAACGGATATCAAGCGAGTATTAAAATGGCACCGTATGAAGCTCTCTACGGCCGGAAGTGTCGCACACCGCTGAATTGGTGTGAGTCCGGCGAAAGAGTTCTGTTTGGGGTTGATCTTGTCAACGAAGCCGAATACCGAGTTCGGTTGATACAAGAGAACTTAAAGGCTGCCCAATCCCGACAGAAAAGCTACGCCGATCAAAGGCGTAGGCCATTACATTTTGACGTCGGAGAGCACGTATATCTTCGTGTATCTCCGATGAAGGGAATTCACCGGTTCGGTGTAAAGGGGGAACTCGCTCCCCGTTTTATTGGTCCTTTCGCTATCACAGAGAAGTGCGGACCCGTAGCCTACCGGCTGGGATTACCGGCAAGTCTAGCGGGTCTTTATGATGTATTTCATGTTTCACAGCTGCGGAAGTGCCTCAAATTCACCGCTGCTGTTCGCACTGAGGACATCGACGAATTGAAACCGGACCTGACCTACACCGAGCGACCGGTTCAGATTTTGGATGAAAAGGCCCGGGTAACCCGGAACCGGACGATCAAATTTTTTAAGGTGCTGTGGAGTAATCACACCGCGGAAGAGGCGACGTGGGAAAGTGAAGATTATCTCCGCACCAACTACCCGGAACTTTTATCTTTGTACAGTTTGTAATTACCTCTCCCGTCTCGTTCCTCTTTTGTAATCTCGGGACGAGATTCTTTTAAGGGGGGAGGAATGTAAAAGTCCCAAAAATGTGTATGAATAAAAACTATAGTTTGAGTTCATATGTGTGGCAATGACAGGAAAAATGGGACTTGCTAAAAATTTTTTTTTCTTCATGCAAGGTAATACATGGATGAATATCCAACATGAGGTTCACCTTTTTATTTAAAAGTGTTGGACCAATAAGGAGTTAAATACCTCTTTGCATGTAAGTTTAAAAATCAGACTTTTAAATTCAAAGTTCACACATGTAGTGACCAAAAACTTTGAGTAAACATGCAGCCCTATAGTTGGGATTATAGGGAAAAGTTTGCTCATAAACTTTTCAATTGTAGGGTGAGCTCAAAAGGGAGTTAAAGAGGCGAATTTGCAAACTTCAACCAAATTCAAATTTGGAAAAGCAAATTCAAACTGAATTGGAAGGATTCAAATTCTAACCCACACTTTAAACTCAGAATTGTGGGAATTAAGAGGATCAGCTTGAGAAGATATTTGGGGAGGGAATGTGGAGTGGGACCCACATGTCATAGAGCTAAAAGAGGAGCCTTGCACCTTAAGTCAGCCCCAGTGGGGAAATTCATCGAGCAGCACGTGGGCCACGAGCAGCTCCCACCGTGGAGCCACGGGGACGCTCGGCAGCGCCACCAGCTGCTGCATTTCCCCACATACGGCGCCCAGAGGCGGTTCTGCGGCCTGATCAACCCCCCTGGATGAAGCAAAGGCCGTCCCTTCTTCTCCTCCTCGCGAGCGCACGGCCAGCGACCGTCTTCCCCTCCGCCTCTCAGTCCGATCGGAAGAACGGCGAAACCACCACGCTTTTTCCTTCCCTGACCTGCTAAACATCACCGCGAGCTCGGCCTCCACCTCCCTGACCCGCAAGCCAGCGAGCTGCGGCCTCCGGTGCCCGAGAACGACCGCCGCCGCGGCGACCTAAGCCGAGAAAGTGATCGGGCGCTCGTGGACAGCCCTCCACAGCGGGTTTCATGTCACACCCGGTTTTTTCGAAGAACAACCAAGTGAATATCACATGTATGCCAGGATCATTTTCTCATACATGTGATGACAAATAGTGAAGCATCATTTATTACAAGCCAGGTGTCGAATATAAATAAGTCTTACATCGCAAATGTCTCAATGGACACTAATGCTTCATCACAAGTAAACAAACTAGCAGCGGAATATTATTCTTTAGGGCTCCATCACAGGCGTTGCCCGGGGGTCTTCATGAACCTAAAATCCTTCCTCGGGTCCAAAATCTTGGTCATTATACACCACCTCATTATCTTGACCTGAGCAGCAATATAAACCAACAAATATGCAAGGTTGAGTACCAATGGTACTCAGCAAGTGTGGGAAAATTATATCATGCATGGCTAGAACAAGGAGAGGTTGAACTCATGGTTAAAGCACTACGCAATTAATACCTATCACCTTAGCTTATTAAGCACCTTCATTACTACACAGGTGAAATGGTCCCAATCTCCCGTCCCATCATCGTAATCCAATAACCATAACATCATTTCCAATGTTAAGCTCCCCGCTTAACTTCCAAAACCATCAATCCTCTAATCATGAATAAGTCCAGGCCGCTCTTAACCGTGAGCACGGCTGTCAAGACAGTTTTGACTCTGCAGAGTTTGTACCACTGTACCCACATGTAGTGATTTCATCCCCCGTTGCCGGGTGGACTAAAAGAACCTCCATTATGCCAGTGGCTACGATCCACATTCACACTTCCCAGGTGTGCAGCCAGGAGATCACTACGAAGCCTTTACAAAGGGATTCCCGACGAGCGTGGGCCCACTGAGGTTTCTCCCCTAACAGCATACAAGAGGCTCCAACCCCGCTGCAGTGGCCCCCTCTTGATCCTTGCGGTTCATATGGTAGTGCAGCTGACACCTACTCCCCGCACCATCCAACACACCCATACTACGCCGGGGATACACCTAATTAATTGGCCAAGCTGCCCCATCTCAGCATGTGGTTGGCACTGTAAAGCCGGGTTACATGCTCCATGAACCGGTCCTTAGGATCCAGGCAAGTACTAAACACAAACCCAAGTCTCGTGCACCCAGCACACAACCAAAACATCCAACTTGCCTTGATCCCTATCTCTACATAACTCACAATAGCTCATTCAAGAGTATGGTATAATAAACTGATGATCTCATATCCCAAATATCCCATTCTAAGCATGGCTAAGCATATGCATGTAAATAAATGACATGACAAAATAAATCCCAACCCAAGCTACAAGGAAACAAGGTAATGCAATTCTAGGGAAACTTTCCTAGCATGGGTTTCATAATTCATTTGACAATGCAAATAATTCTATCTACACATCCTAGCATAGGATCAAAGTGGTCAAGGACACTTGCCTCCTTCTTGCTGCTCTTGAAATTGGTAGTCCTGATCTTGGAAAGGAATAACTTGCTCTTGAACAGGTTCTACTTCATACCATCACACATAGCAAAAGAAAAACAACAATCATAAGACAGAGTTCACACTTCTTACTTCATACAAACCACACATTCATATTTATGAAATTCATTCACCATTATATGTGTTGTGGTTACTTTGTGTGTTGATCTGTGGCTTGCACACACTTTTATTTATATGTGTATGATTCCTACTTTGGTGTTCATATTTATACTTACATACTATATATATATATATATATATATATATATATATATATATATATATATATATATGTGTGTGTGTGTGTGTGTGTGTGTGTGTGTGTGTTTCAGTTTTAAATAAATTCCTTATATTAAACTACTACACCTTTTCACTACCAAGTATGTATGAAAAATATTTTTCTTCTCCATATGTGCCTTCAGAATTTTCTACCAACCCTAAACTGAATTCTTTGTATTTTAGAAACTCCATTTATCATTTACTAGTTGCTATATTTTCAGATTTATATTCCTATGCACAATTGTGTATTTTATTATGAAATTAGTAATACACATCATCTAAACAGTGTAGGTTCTGGTCCTAAATGATTTAATAACATCTTTTGACCTTGGCTTCTGATGTAGACTATTTCATAATTATTTTCCCTATTTTTCTATAACTATTCTTTATTTAAAAATATGTCCCTATACTAATAAATGTGAATAATAGATGAAACAGATTTATTTCAGCCCAAAAATATATTTTTATCTCACTCCAAAGTTTTCTAAGTACTAAGAAAGTTTTTAATTAATTTTGACAATTATGTTTGTCCCCCTTTTTAATTTTTAAACATATGTTACATATTCAATTTTCTAAATTAAATACTAAACAGGGCTAAAATAATGAATTCACCCCATTACAGGGTCTATAATATTATTTTCATAATTTCTAGGGGTCTAGCTACACTTATCAGAGGTGTTTTTCCTAATTTTTATTAAGTCCAGGGGCTAAAACTGATTTTTAAATGAATTTACATGATTTTCTGGAGTTCCAGGGGCTAGATCTGAAGTTTCCGGGGCTAGCTCTCAATTCCAGAGAACCCCAGGGGGTAGCACGTAAGAATTCCAGTCTTTATAATGCGGGGCTGACGTGGACCGTCCGATTTTAAACCGACGGCTGAGATTATAACATCGAACCGGTACGCGGGGATTTAAACCCTACCGTGTGATTTAAAATAAACGGCGCACA
The DNA here is from genome assembly GCA_030760725.1 of Neostapfia colusana. Classification (NCBI taxonomy): domain Eukaryota; kingdom Viridiplantae; phylum Streptophyta; class Magnoliopsida; order Poales; family Poaceae; genus Neostapfia; species Neostapfia colusana. The sequence goes on along the minus strand of JASWHV010000001.1, from coordinate 36,956,849 downwards.
AGCGGCCACGTAGCTCTGATCGAGCGCGGGCGGCGCTGCCGGCGGCGGGAAGCGGCGATCTCGCCGGAAAGTTTCGGATCCTCGAGAATTCTGCCTAAAACTGTGATCTTATGGCATAGATCGGTAGAGGGGAGGTCAGGGATCTCACCTCGGGGGTTTTCTCGAGCTCGGGGGTCCTGGAAAGTGATCTGCGGCGAGGTCCGAGGCAAAACCACGGCGAAGCTCGTCGGCGCTGTGTTTACACTGTAACTCTCCGAGTTTTCTGCACCTGCAAAGTTCCCCGGAGGCGGTGGATCAAGACCAGCGAGTTAGATCAGAGTTTCCGAGCTTAGATCGGCCAGAATTCACCGGCGAAGTCTCAGTGCTCACCGAAGTAAAAATCGGCGATCGCGTGGGAAAAACCGATCGGGGCTGGGGTTTTTATAGCCGGGGGAGGGCGGTGGGTCGGTTGTGATCGAGTTTGAGTCTTCCGGGATCAGAATTCGGGCTGAGGGACGCGGTTTCCGGGCGGTTAAGATCGCGCGCGCTCGGGGGGAAAAGTCCGGGCCGCAGACGCTTGGGGTTAGGGATGACAGGTGGGTCCCACCCGTCTATGAGAGACAGCGCGGGCGCGCGGGGGCGGGCTGGCGCGGGGGAAATTGGGCCGGCTGGCGGGTTTCGGCCCACTGGCCGGTTTTTTCCTGTTTTCTCTTTTTCTTTTTCCATTTCTTTTCTGTTTTGAGTTTAATTTGAATTCCAGTTTGAATTTGAATTTTTGCAACACATGCAACACGTCCAAAAATTTTTAAATTCCCCTCTGAACATGGTTTAGGATTTTGAATCAAAATTTGGGGTGTTACAGCTCTACCCCCCTTAAAAGAAATCTCGTCCTCGAGATTGGTGTTTCTAAGAAAACAATTCCGGAAATTGTGCCTTGAGCTCATCTTCCCGTTCCCAGGTGGCTTCCTCTTCTGAGTGATGCTTCACTGCACCTTGCACATCCGGATTCTTTTATTTCTGATGAGGCGTTCCATTGTCTCCAAAATCTTGTATGATTGCTCGGCATAAGACAAATCTTCAGCTACATCCACTTCATTCATGGGTAACACCTCCTCAGGCGTCCTCAGGCATTTCTTGAGTTGTGACACATGGAATACATCGTGCACGTCCGATAGATGAACCGGTAACTCTAGTTGGTACGCCACTTCGCCTTTTCTTTCCAAAACTTGAAAGGGTCCGATGTATCGAGGTGACAACTTCCCTTTCACCTTGAACCGACGAAGTCCTCTGATAGGGGACATCTTGAGATAAACATAGTCTCCCACGTTGAAAACGAGTTCTCTTCTTCGTACATCAGCATAACTCTTCTGGCGTGTTTGTGCTATCCTCAAGTTGTTGCGAATCTCCCTCACCTTCGCCTCGGCTTCTTGTAGCACTTCTGGACCAAACACTTTACTTTCTCCGGTTTGGTTCCAAAATAGGGGAGTTCTGCACTTCCTTCTATACAAAGCTTCAAACGGTGACATCTTCATACTAGCTTGATAGCTGTTGTTATAGGAAAACTCCACATACGGTAAGTTCTTGTCCCAACTCCTATTGTTTTTGAGTGCACATGCCCTTAACATATCTTCAAGGATCTGATTGGTTCTCTCCGTCTGCCCGTCAGTTTGGGGATGATAGGCAGAGCTGAAGTTCAGATGGGTTCCCATGGTTTCATGCAACTTTTGCCAAAACCTCGAGGTGAACTGTGTCCCTCGGTCCGACACTATCTTCTTTGGCACTCCATGGTAACACACAATCCTTGACATGTACAATTCTGCCAATTTGGATCCGCTGTAGCTTTATTTCACAGGGATGAAATGAGCTACCTTGGTTAGCCGATCAATAATGACCCATATTGAATCATACCCGGATTGGGTCCTAGGCAATCCCACGACAAAATCCATGCTGATTTCTTCCCACTTCTATTCAGGCACTTTGAGTGGTTGCAATAATCCCGCGGGTCGTTGATGTTCAGCTTTCACCAACTGACATGTGTCACATAGGGCAACATGTTCCGCGACATCTCGCTTCATGCCATACCACCAATACCTGCTTTTGAGGTCCTGGTACATCTTCGTACTCCCAGGATGAATGGAATAGTCGGAATCATGAGCCTCCTTCAAAATTAATTCACGGATCTCCTTTACTTCTGGCACACAGATCCTCTTCCCGTGCCACACCGTTCCTTGTTCATCCTCTCTAAAACCAGGAGCTTTATTTTCCTTGATAAGCTGTCTGATCTCTTGTATCTTCTCATCATTCTTTTGGCCCTCGCGTATGTCTCGCTCGAGTGTGGAGTCCACTTCCATGGCGATGGCTTCACCACTATTTACTAGATATAGATTGAGTCTTATAACCTCGTCCTTCAATTCTGCAGGCATGTCCTTTAAACTCAACTTATTGACCTGCACTTTCCGACTCAAAGCATCGGCCACGACGTTTGCTTTCCCGGGATGATAGTTGATGCCCACATCAAAGTCATTGATTAGCTCTAACCATCTCCTTTGTCTGAGGTTGAGATCTGGCTGTGTGAATATGTACTTCAAACTCTTATGATCCGTATATATCTCTGTCCTCTTCCCCATCAAATAGTGCCGCCAAATTTTCAACGCGTGTACCACTGCGGCTAGTTCTAGGTCATGTGTAGGATAGTTCTTCTCGTGCTTCCGAAGCTGCCGGGATGCATATGCCACGACATGTCCTTCTTGCATGAGAACACATCCCAACCCATTTCCAGAGGCATCGCAGTACACTGTGAAATTCTTCTGCATATCTAGCATAACCAACACTGGGGCTGTTGTCAATCTCTTCTTTAGCTCCTGAAAGCTCGTCTCACACTGTGGCGTCCAGGTGAATGTGATTCCCTTTTCCAACAGTTTGGTGAGAGGTCTTGAGATCTTGGAGAATCCCTCAATAAACCGTCGATAGTATCCAGCCAATCCCAAAAAGCTTCGAACTTCCCCGACATTTTCAGGGGTTTTCCACTTCTGGATATCTTTGATTTTGGCGGGATCTACGGAGATTCCTCCCTCCAAGATTATATGTCCTAAAAAGGGAACTCTCTTCAGCCAAAACTCACACTTGCTCAACTTGGCATATAGTTGGTGTTCTCTCAGCCTCTGTAACACCAACCTTAGATGTTTCTCATGTTCTTCTTCATCTTTGGAGAAGACGAGAATATCATCAATGAAAACCACCACAAATTTGTCCAGATATTCCATGAATACCTTGTTCATGAGGTACATGAAATATGCCGGGGCATTGGTTAGCCCGAAAGGCATGACAGTGTATTCATACAGTCCGTACCGAGATACGAAAGCTGTCTTGGGAATATCAGATTGCCTTATCTTGAGTTGGTGGTATCCCGACCTGAGATCAATTTTCGAGAACACACAAGCTCCCCTCAACTGATCAAACAAGTCTTCAATGCGAGGCAATGGGTACTTGTTCTTGATGGTTACCTCATTCAAGGCACGGTAATCCACGCATAACCTTTGGGTTCCGTCTTTCTTGGGCACAAATATCACCGGAGCTCCCCATGGTGAGGAACTAGGGCGAATATACCCCTTCTCCGTCAGTTCTCTCAAATGATCCTTGAGCTCTTCTAGCTGCTTGGAGTCCATTCGATAAGGTCTCATGTATATCGGGGCTGTTCCCGGTACTAGCTCAATTGCGAATTCCACGTCACGGTCGGGAGGCATTCCTGGCAATTCCTCCGGAAAAACATCTGGATATTCCCTGATAGTCCTGATTTCCTCAACTTTCGCCTCCACTTGATTTAATTTGATGTCCCTCCTAGGCTCGTGTATTGTTATGAACTTTACTCTGGTGCCACTGGGGTGAGTTAATTCCACCGTTCTGGTCGAACAATGGATGATTCCTTTATGTTTGGTCAACCAATCCATACCCAAAATAATATCTATCCCTTGTGAATCTATCACTATGAGGTTAGCAGTAAATACTACCCCATTAATGTCTAGGCTCACTTTGGGACACACTTGTCTTGTCCTTATTTCTCCACCTGGAGAGTTTACGGCTAGCATATGGTTCTTTTGTGTGGTTGCTAGGTCATACTTCTTAACAAACCCTTGAGCAATGAACGAGTGGGTAGCACCAGAATCAAACAGCAGAGTTGCAAGGTGTAAATTGGCAGGAAACTTACCAACTACCACGTCGGGTGCCTCTTGTGCTTCCTCCATAGTGACATGGTTCACCCGTCCTCTCAATACATTCTGCTGTTGTGGCGGCGCAGGCTTCTTCTTTGGGCATTTATGGGCGTAGTGCCCCACTTCACCACAGTTGAAACATTGCACCCCAATCTTAGATGCCTGGCCTTTGTTGTCTTGGGGTTGGTTTGGGGGTCCTTGCACTGCTGGTCGAGGTGGATATGCGGGGCGAGGCTGCTGCACAAACTGACGTTGCGGCTGCGCTGGTGCTGCAGGAGGCCTGTAGTTTGGGTTGCACCCTCTTGGTGCTGAACAGGGTACCGCAGCACGGCTCGTCTGCCCCGTAGGTTGCTGCATCATACGTGGGCGGGTGTTGCTCCCTGAGGCCTGATGTGACCACCCAGCCTTCCTCTTATTCTCATTTTCCAGGGCCTTTAGCTTCCTTTCCACCACAAATGCTCTGTCCACCATCTTTTGAAAGCTTTCATACTCATTGGAGGACATGGCACACTGCATCTCTGCGGTAAGTCCTTCCACGAAACAATCTTGTTTCTGCTCATCAGTCTCTATGTCTCGTGGAGCATAACGGGATAGTTGAGTAAATTTAGTGAGGTATTCCCTCACCGTCATGTTTCCCTGCTGCAGTCCCAAAAACTCCTTTCTCTTGTTTTTGAGTTCACCTCTTGGGATGTAGTGGTTGCGGAAGCTACGCTTGAACTCTTCCCAAGTGATGTTATCAGGGTCATGATGGGCGGCCACGTAGGCGGTCCACCAATCAGCAGCAGGTCCATGCAATTGATGAGAGGCAAACAGCACCCTCTCATACCCTTGGCATTGTATTATCCTCATCTTACTTTCAATGGTCTTCAGCCAATCATCTGCCTCCAGAGGTTCAGCAGCACTTGCAAACTTTGGAGGTTGAGTTCCTAGAAACTCACTCAACCTTGGTTGGCGTGGTGCAGCTTGTGGAGGTGGAACTTGATGCAAGTTGGCCACCAGTTGAGTCAAGTTCTGGATAAGCTGATTTTGATTCTCCAGCATTTGGTGGAGAGGATCAACTTCTTCACGGCGACCACCCCTGTCCTGGCCTCCAGAAAGATGAGGGTTGCATGCCTCATCATTGTTGTTGGCGGGGTTGGCAGCACGTCCTTTTCCTCTTCCGGCCATCTGGCAGAATCAACAAATGTTAATTTGATACCATTTAGTATCATCTTACTACTTTCATTTGTTGGTACTTTGAGGTGTTAAGGCTTTGTTAAAATTTTACGAGGGTTTATATCTCACACCAAATAAACTGTGATCTTATGGCATAGATCGGTAGAGGGGAGGTCAGGGATCTCACCTCGGGGGTTTTCTCGAGCTCGGGGGTCCTGGAAAGTGATCTGCGGCGAGGTCCGAGGCAAAACCACGGCGAAGCTCGTCGGCGCTGTGTTTACACCGTAACTCTCCGAGTTTTCTGCACCTGCAAAGTTCCCCGGAGGCGGTGGATCAAGACCAGCGAGTTAGATCAGAGTTTCCGAGCTTAGATCGGCCAGAATTCACCGGCGAAGTCTCAGTGCTCACCGGAGTAAAAATCGGCGATCACGTGGGAAAAACCGATCGGGGCTGGGGTTTTTATAGCCGGGGGAGGGCGGTGGGTCGGTTGTGATCGAGTTTGAGTCTTCCGGGATCAGAATTCGGGCTGAGGGACGCGGTTTCCGGGCGGTTAAGATCGCGCGCGCTCGGGGGGAAAAGTCCGGGCCGCAGACGCTCGGGGTTAGGGATGACAGGTGGGTCCCACCCGTCTGTGAGAGACAGCGCGGGCGCGCGGGGGCGGGCTGGCGTGGGGGAAATTGGGCCGGCTGGCGGGTTTCGGCCCACTGGCCGGTTTTTTCCCGTTTTCTCTTTTTCTTTTTCCATTTCTTTTCTGTTTTGAGTTTAATTTGAATTCCAGTTTGAATTTGAATTTTTGCAACACATGCAACACGTCCAAAAATTTTTAAATTCCCCTCTGAACATGGTTTAGGGTTTTGAATCAAAATTTGGGGTGTTACATTTCACGACCGAACGATCACACCTACGGACGCGCACGGGTGCGGTGCTGCTCTCAGCCCAAGCTCAGGCCATACCGTGAAGCATCGCCGGCGAATTTCAAAGTTTTGCTCCGGCGACGTCAACCCGAGCATCCGGTATGGAAATCCGAAATTCTCCACTTCTATTCATTCTTAGCTCGTCAAACTTTGCACGTAGGAGCTGGACTAGCCGGCGATCATATTCTCTTAAGCATTCGTCGCATGAAAACCCTTTGGGGCGACGTATTTTGAGGTCTACCGATCACTTCTCCGGCGGACCCATTTGGTCGCACGGCGACAACCCATTTCCAGCCATTCCCGAGCCACTTTGAGGTCGTGTCGACCCTCCTAGAGGTACGCTGGTGCTGTAGGGCTCGTCGGCACAAGCTTTTGAGGGCTGGAGACCCCGGGCGACACTGCCGGACTTCCACAGAGGCAGTTACACGTCGCCGGCCATGTTCCGGTCGTCCGCAGCCCTAGCAAACCCCACAGCCATGTTCCTCGAGACCCTAAACCCCCTGGCGGCGAGTTGTAGCTCCGGCGATGGCCGGGAAGGCCGGTCCGGCGAGCTTCCGGTTACTCCGGCGAGGGGGAGCGCGCGGGCGCGAGAGAGGAAGCCGGAGGTAGAAGACGAAGCGTGGGCCCCTCCTGTCAGCAGCTCAGAATTCAAATCCGGGATCGGGTGTGGCCGGGATCCCGTGTGCTGGCGCGAAAAACCCCGTGGCCCCGGTGTGGCCCAGTTCTGATTGGTTGGAATTCAAATAAGTGGGCCCAGTGGGATTTTCAATAGGAAAATAATTCCAGACTTAGCTCAATCTTTAGAAATTTATATCTCCCTCTGGAAAACTCCAATTTGAGTGATTCCAATTGGGTTGGATTCATCTCTCTGAGTTCTATCCAAATATGAACTCAGATTTCTATGAAAGTCAATATTATATTCTGGAAAATTCTTTGAAGGTTTTCTGAAAAAGAATTATTGAGTGAGTTTGGTTTATCCAAAAATACCCAAATTTTGCCAGAGTATTCTTTAGCATAGTATTGACCTACTAGCAAATTTTCAGCTCATTTGAAAATCATTGGAGTAGGAATTTGCTAAATGCAAACTACTGTGTTCAAAAGAATCCAAAAACATTTTCAGAAAATGTTTCCCACTTCAAAAATCTGTTCTGGGCAATCCATAGCTCTAAAAATCATAGGAAAATTTAGGCAGGCTCTCTGAGACATACTTGGAATTGTAGTTCATCTAATTGGGCATGAAAATGTACATTACTCCAGAATTAATTCTTTTGAGTGCAAATGCTTAAAGAATTGTTCGGGGAGAACTACTCAAGTAAAAGTGCTGAATTTTGGACCAGATGACTCTCATGTGATCAAGAACTCACATGTAAATTATCAGCCCAAGATAAGTTCTTGAACTCCTTATTCTTATTCTCCATACTTATGTATAAGGGAAAAATACATAAGAGATATTGTGAGAATTATGGAGGATACAATATGACTCCACATTAGCTGCAATTTGGCAAGCTAAATCCTTAGGTATTATAGAACCTGCTGTAAAAGTTTTGAGGCTATTGGAGTTCTTGTTCTTCAGTTGCACTCAAATCCTTTCAGCTTATCTATTATGTTCATTACGGAACATGATTAGTGTATAGCTAAAGCCTTTAGGACAAATTAGTTTATTTCTGTTCTTTGCACAATAGAGGCAAACCAAGCCATGCTTGGCTTTTCCACACAACCTCTGTTACTAAGAGATTAATTCTATAACTTCTTTCCATTACATTCTATAAAACATGTGCATATGCATCTCAATAGGAACCACAACGAAGGGGGCTCAAAGGACTGATTCATCGAAGTGGATCAAGCTCCGGAGAGTCAAGGGTGGATCTGCAAGGATACTAACTGCTTATATACGACTACCCTGCAAAACAGGCAAGCTCCGGTTTGCATTTAACAGCTGTTAAGTTTTTGTTTTGTATTCACTTTCGGTCAGGATATAAATTATGCATTAGGTCTAGTGTTTGATACTCCACTTGCATAGCCAAATGACCCATGGAGTATTGGGTAGGTGTCTATCACCGTGTAGAACTGTCAAGCTTAAGTACGGTGCGGTAGAAGTCGAGTGGTGAGATGCTACTCGCAGATTTAGGAACAACAGGGGCATACGAGATTGGTTCGTAATTGAATTAGCAAGTTAAAGTGGAGACCGGAAGGTTGTAGGAGCAGCAGGACATAGGGGCCTGGGTGCTGTAGACCTGTCCATGTCAGTCAAGGACCGATTCGTATGCGGCCCTGTTGAACAAGTTTGAGTTGTGTACCGGACTCATGCTGGATATATGGGACCTAGTAAACCGATGTACCTCGGGAAGCTGTCGTTGGGACTTTTCGGGTCGCCTCAGGCGGACGGCCGGTGTGCAGTATGTGGGTAATATTCTCATGACATCTCACGTCGGAAGGTGCACCATGAGAGTAGCTACTGTACGGGGCGACTTGATTGATTCAGCGGGGGTGAAACGGGGGAAAGGCTGCCACGTACGACGTCAGTGATGGTTGTTGTAGGCAACGTCGAGTACGGGCATACGTGTCGTGTAGTCCGGGTGTTATTGATTCGAATCACCGTCGCTCGCAGAATGGACCGAGCATACTTGTTCTCATAGTCGTGACGTAGTAAGAACTTGCATGAGAAAGGAACTAATCATATTGATGCGAAGTATTATACTAGCGTTGTATTGGATCTTGATGAATAGGCTAGTGTAAACTCGATTCTTTTATGCCATGAGCAATTTACATCGGGGGAAAGCGTTTCTTGTCTGATTGTGGACTCCCGATGTGGCGTGCCCAGGGTTACTTAAAATGCTGCAATTAATACCTGAAAGTAAGGATGCACTTTTAGGCGAGTTTAATTATGCTTATGCCATCCTATGTTAGGTTCATAAACTCACTTAGAGTTTCATGTTTAGGGTGACGGTTAAGCCTTGCTGAGCGTTATGCTCACGGATGCTATCCGAGTTGTTTTGCAGGTAACTGGCTCGATGCTTATGAGAAGGGGTGCCGATGAGACTCGGGAACGTCCGATTGCTTACTCAAAGAGCATCCTCGCCGCTGCAGATTGTCTTTGTGTTGCTAGTAAGAAATGTCCGCGGGATGGACCGTTTCTTTGTTGCTAGTTTAGATATGAATCGTGAGAGTGGTAGTCTTCCACTGTAGTTTACTCTGATATAACTATTTGTAAAATATTCTTGTACGCTTCCGCTAAACTCTTTATGTAATATGATGTGTGTTCATCGACCCGTGTGCTGTTGGGTGCCGCATAACACGGCACCACCCAACGAGGTCCCGTGGGGCCGTCTCAGCGTGGTATCTGAGCCGTTTACATCCGAGCACACTATGGGCTAACCGGACATCCCAGAGCCGGCCCACAGGAGAGACACCCTTCTTCATGGTGTATGGGGCCGAAGCTGTACTTCCCCCAGAGATCACCATGAAGTCTCACCGTGTCCGGGCTTACGACAAAGCCGCGCAGGACAACCTCTGGCGTGGAGAAATCGACCTCGTCGACGACGTCCGATTGCATGCAGCTCTCCGTAACGCACGGTACAGACAAGCGCTCCGTCGCTACCACCAGAGGTCTGTGCGTGCCCGGGAGCTGCAGGAAGGTGACCTGGTGCTGCGGCGCATACTTTCTCGCGAAGGGACCCACAAACTCTCCCCTAGTTGGGAAGGTCCCTTTCGAGTCGCAAAAGTGTGCCGCCCCGGGTGCGTACGCGTTTCCACCGAGGATGGGGACCTGCTCCCGAACCCTTGGAACATAGAACACCTCTGTAAGTTCTACCCTTAGAGCAAAGATAGGACAATCTCTTCTTTTCATAATAAATTCCATAGAGTCCAGGAACAGCGCTCGGAGCAGCTAAGCCCCAGGGGACGGTACAGGACTACGTTCAGCTTTGCCTGGTTCCGACTCCAAGCGCGTAGAGTCTTGCTTCCCTTCTTAATGGGGCGGGTCGTGGCCTCCATGTTTAGCCTGCCTTCCTCCTGTGGAAAATTATATGAAAAGAAACCTGTTCTGCTTTGCTCTTTCCTCGTACTCATTTAAAATTATGTATTAAATTTTTTATGATTACACTTCCGGCGTATGCCTGCCATGCGCTCAGCTCCCTCTTCTCATTCTCACCACTAGTCGGCATTTGCTGCCCTACCAGAGGCGGTAGCGTTGGAGGTACCTGCCGATGGACAAAGGGGCCCCAGGCCCCCGGCACTTTGCGCACTATAGTCCCCAAGCACCGTGCATATGGTTAGGGACCGTAAGCCAAATAAGACTATAAGATAAAGGAGGGGGAGCCCCCAAGGAGAATTACGTTTCCCTTACTTGTGTGCAGGACCTCTCGGCCTTAACTCCCTGCAGCAGTATGCCCCTACCAGGGGGCCACGACGGGATCACGCAAGACCGGAACTCCAAAGTAAGACCGAAGGACCCACGTGTCCAGCGGGACCGGACCTCCCTCTCCTCTGGGGGTAGCTCCGGGCCCGCCACGTGGCCAATAGAAGCCGGGCCTCCCCCCTCCTCTGAGGGGAGAGGTCCGGAGGCCTCACGTGTCCCGCGGGGCCGGACCTCGCTCTCCTTAGAGAAGAGCTCCGGGCCCGCCACATGGTCGGCAGATCCGGGCCTTCCCATCCTCATGAGGTGGGCCCCGGAGATCTCCGGGGCCCTTAATACAGTAAGGACCCGGGGAAGGCGCCGGAGCAGAGCGTCGAGATTGGTAAAGGCCTCTGAGCACCTTGCGGAGCTAAGGGCTCGGCCAGGCAAAACCAAGAAGAAGACAAGCCGGCAAGGTACTCCGGCGGTTCCCAAAGAAAGCGCCGCAATGTGCAGAAGTGGCAGTCTTGGGAACCGCCGCAGTAAAGGAAACCATCAAGTGGGCGCACGCTCCCACGATCCCGCGACTGTTCGTGCTCCGGCAGCGGTCAATGCGGGACTTAGAAAAAGTGCGCGGATCAGAAGAGACGGAGGTCCCACCTCGGACTCGCTATCTCCCCCGAGATGGGCCCGGGGGCCACTGTCGGTACCCGAGATATGGGGTACCCCCGCGCACAGGGGAAAATGCATAAGGATCTCGCCTTTCTCCGCAGGGAGAGCTCCGAAGGCGCCACGCGTCCGGCGGGGCCGGACCTCCCTCTCCTCAGAGGAAAGCTCCGGGCCCGCCATGTGGCCTACAGAAGCCGGACCTCCCCCCTCCGCGGGGGAGAGGTCCGAAGGCGCCGCGTGTCCAGCGGGGCCGGACCCCCCTCTCCTCATAGGAGAGCTCTGGGCCCGCCACGTGGCCGACAGAAGCCGGACCTCCCCCTCCGCGGGGAGAGGTCCAAGGGCTCCACGTGTCCTGTGGGGCCGGACCTCCCTCTTCTCTGAGGAGGGCTCCGGACCCGCCACGTGTCCAGCAGAAGAGTGCTGCCTGCCCCCGAGCGGTAGGCAGCGGGAGTAAAGACGCCCCATACCTTACCCGTACAAGGTATTCAAGGCCCGCGCCTTCCCAAGACGCGGAGACACGGAGCACACCTCTTTCAGGTGCCGTTGCGCCCAGTCGCATCACAGACTGGTGCGCGGTGTCAGAACCTGCCAGCCAATAAACGCAGCAACAAGACATCGCATGCCGCGTCCGCCGTCATCAACCACTACGACTAGCATGCGGCATGGGCAGGGCGGCAAGACGAAGGCTCAGAAGCCTTCACCAGAGACAACTACCGACATAACTGCGGATATGATAGTCTGCAGGCAATCTCCCCGAGACCACCTGTCGGGTCCCGGGCCCCTCTTGTAAGCCACCCGAGCCTTGGACTATAAAAGGCTCGGGTAGGCGACGTTAGCAAGGGTTCGCACTCCAGCAACTCATACGCTAGACATCGCTCATCCTCAAGCTCAGGACTCCGGTTCTGAGCAACAAGCAATACATCGAGCTCCTCAGCTCACCGTGGACGTAGGGTTTTACGCTCCGGCGGCCCGAACCACGTAAAACCCGCCGTGTCAAGCTCTTCCTAACTCGTCCATACGCTCAAGCTCTACGCAAGTGACTAGTCCCTCCGAAAAAGAACCTCCGCGGGCTGCCCAGTGCAGGTCCGGGGGAAGTGTCGACGACACACTTCGACAGCTACTTCCTTGTAACGCAAGTGTCGACAAGACCTTCCGATTACTTGAATCAGAACCCCAACTTTTTCACACCCGTGAGTGTTTGCTTGTTATCTTGTTCTTGCTTGTTCTTCGATTGCTTGCAGGTTCAAGGCTGTTCTTGGCACGGCAAGTACAGCAACAACAGGAGCCGGTGTAACTATCGCTAAGGCGAAGCATCCTTGTGGTTGTTGTAGTCGGGTAGCACAACGTCGACCTCCACCCAAATCATAGTTACCAGGAGACGGTGCAACTGTCGCTCAAGGCGCCACACCATTCTGGTTGTGGTAGTCGGGCAGCCAACGTCGGCCTCCACCAAATTCGTTCATTACCAACATCTCTCATCGAAAGATAGGGCGTTCCCCATACCCGTTGGGTTCATCAAGTGGTATCAGATTTCAGGTTGCTCGGTGAGAGATTTCCTTCTCCTTGTTCTTCATTTACCTACAGTCCACTTTTGCCTACAAAAGTTCGCTCTAAAAAATCCTAAAAACACTTTGAGCCTTTTGCTTGACTACTTAGCTCTCGACTTATTGAATTCACGGTTGCCTTTTTGTGTCAAGTTGCTGGTCCTAAGTTTTTCACCGCTAGAGTTTTGAGTTCGTGCCACTTTGTTCTCAGTCCATTTCCATTATCTACCCAAAGTTGAGAAAAAAGGCAAGTACAAAAGAAAAGCTGCACGGATCAGCAAGAAAAAGGCACGTGCAAAAAGAAAAGTCGCACTGATTACAATCACAAAAAAAAGTTTCTAAGTACAAAAAAAAGAGAGACAATTTGTGTAACATTTGTTTCATGTTTCGAAGTTCAACTTGCTGTTTTCAACGTTGTTGAAACACAACGGATCAGACTGTTCGAACTTCCCTACCATAGTAATCCAACGTCACGTGGTGTTACGGCTCACGTCTCTAGTAAGGTTTGAGCTAGGACCAGCACAATACCATCGTGGAACGTTTATTCAACTTGTTGTGACTAATGTGGTACTAGCTATTCCATTGCACAAATTGTGTCTAGCAGCCACCTATAGCTCCACAAAATTGTCTACGACACCATAAGGTTGTGCTGGCAGCCACCGTTTGTTGTTGTTCTTGCTGATTGCCGGCGCCTCCTGCATCGCATGGTAAGAACTTGTAAGACCTTGATTTCTTGCTAGTGAGGAATTGTGCTGTCCTACCACCTCTTAGCAACTGTTAGGATAAATCTGCTTGCTGTTGTATTTCCTTTCTTTACTAACCATGTCAGCTGATGCGAATGGGACATCTCCACATTCGCCACGTACGAGGGGCATCATTCAGCATTTCGAACGCCAAGTAAAGCTACACACAGATGCTCTCAATGAGGATATTCAAATCACCAATGAACGCATTGGTCAATTAGAGTCGACGCAGATTTGCACCAACACCAAACTGACCACATTAGAAAGCATTGCTGGGGCTATTAACACTTCTCTTGCAGCAATCATTGAGCGATTGGAGAGGATGGAACAGGTTGGACACGAAGAGAGGCAAAGACGTGTTGATGACAGCCACGACTCCGTTGGCAGTGCTGCAAGATATGACGAGGCGGAGTATTCGGCGGATACCGAGCTTGATGATGGACCTTTCAGGTATCGACGGCAGCCACGTCGCGACCATCGTGGTATGGGTGGTCGAGCTCAACGACACGAGGTACGTGACAATGACGATTCTCTACGCAGCATTAAATTCTCCATACCACCTTTTGATGGTAAATATAACCCGGGTGCATATCTGTCTTGGAAATTGTCAGTAGATCAAAAATTTGCATGCCATGATTTCCCTGATGATAAAAAGGTTAGAGCTGCCACTAGTGAATTCACTGACTTTGCTTCTGTTTGGTGGCATGAATATCAAACTAAAAATCCAGCTACCGTACCACAAACTTGGAATGCTTTGAAATAAATCATGCGTCGTCGTTTTGTTCCTTCCTATCATGCTCGTGACCTGTTGCATAAATTACAACAACTTAGGCAAGGCAACAAATCTGTTGAGGAATACTATCAAGAACTTCAAATAGGCATGATGCGTTGTGGCCTTGTTGAAAATGAAGAGGCTGCAATGGCTAGGTTTATGTGTGGTTTAACAAGAGAAATTCAGGACATATTGGCTTATAAGGAATACACTAACGTCACTCGATTATTCCATCTTGCTTGTAAGGCTGAAAGAGAAGTGCAGGGACGACGTACAAGAACTAACATTTCTGCAGGTCGAACTACCTCATGGCAGTTCCGCTCAAGTGCTGCTGGTACTAAGGATGATTCTCCAGACGATGCTTCCAATGGGTTGTCCAGGACTACATCAAAATCAGCACCTTCGTGTGCAATCGAGACAACAAAAGGATCCACCCAAGTTGCAGCCAACACTTCTTCTTCCATTACTTTACCGGGAGAACAAAAGACATTCAATGCCTCCAGTGCAAGGGTTTTGAGCACCTACGAAGGGACTGCCCAAGCAAGCGTGTGCTGGTTGTACGAGAAAATGGTGAGTACTCATCCACTAGTGATTTAGATAATGAAACATATGCCATGCTTGCTGCACAAGCAGCAGGAAAGAAGAATGATGATGAAGAGCACATTGGGGCTGATCATGCTGCCCACTATGAGAGTCTTGTTGTGAGCCGTGTCTTGAGTGCCCAAATGATCAAAGCTGAACAGAACCAGCGACACAATCTATTCCAAACTAAGTGTGTAGTTTTGGAACGATCGTGTCGCATTATTATTGATGGAGGAAGCTGCAACAATTTAGCAAGTGCTACCATGTGTAACACCCCAAATTTTTAGTCAAAACTCAAATTTTGATTTAGAACCATAAACCATGTTCAGAGGGGAATTTAGAAATTTTTGGACGTGTTGCATGTTTTGCAAAAATTCAAATTCAAACTGGAATTCAAATTAGACTTAAAACAGAAAAGAAATGGAAAAAGAAAAAGGAAAACCGGAAAAAAACTGGCCAGTGGGCCGAAACCCCAGCCGGCCCAGCAAACCCCCGCGCAGCCCGCCCCCGCGGGCGCCGCGCTGCCCCTCGCTGACGGGTGGGACCCGCCTGTCATCCCTAACCCCGCGACCCCGGACTTCTCCCCCGCGCGCGCGATCGCAACCGATCGGGAAACCGCGTCCCGCAGCCGAATTCTGGACCCTGAGGACTCTAACTCGATCACAACAGAACCACCGCCCTCCCCCGGCTATAAAAACAACCGATCCGATCAGTTTTTCTCACGCGATCGCCGATTTTCACTCCGGTGAGCACCGAGACTTCGCCGGTGAATTCTGGCCGATCTAAGCTCGGAAACTCTGATCTAACTCGTTGGTCTTGATCCACCGCCTCCGGGGAACTTTGCAGGTGCAGAAAACCCGAAGACTTACGGTGCAAATCCAGCTCCGACGAGCTTCGCCGTGGTTTTGCCTCGGACCTCGCCGCCGGGCACTTTCCAGGACCCCCGAGCTCGAGAAAACCCCCGAGGTGAGATCCCTGACCTCCCCTCTACCGATCTAGGCCATAAGATCACAGTTCTAGGCAGAATTCTCGAGGATCCGAAAGTTTCCGGCGAGATCGCCGCTTCCCGCCGCCGTGCGCCGCCGGCAGCGCCGCCCGCGCTCGATCAGAGCGACGTGGCCGCTTGTGCGCCGTTTATTTTAAATCGCACGGTAGACTTTAAAACCCCGCGTACCGGTTCGATGTTATAATCTCAGCCGTCGGTTTAAAATCAGACGGTCCACGTCAGCCCCGCGTTATAAAGACTGGAATTCTTACGTGCTACCCCCTGGGGTTCTCTGGAATTGAGAGCTAGCCCCGGAAACTTCAGATCTAGCCCCTGGAACTCCAGAAAATCATGTAAATTCATTTAAAAATCAGTTTTAGCCCCTAGACTTAATAGAAATTAAGAAAAACACCTCTGAAAAGTGTAGCTAGACCTCTGGAAATTATGAAAATAATATTATAGACCCTGTAATGGGGTGAATTCATTATTTTAGCCCTGTTTAGTATTTAATTTAGAAAATTGAATATGTAACTAGTGTTTAAATATTAAAAAGGGGGACAAACATAATTGTCAAAATTATTAAAAACTTTCTCAGTACTTAGAAAACTTTGGAGTGAGATAAAAATATATTTTTGGGCTAAAATAAATCTGTTTCATCTATTATTCACATTTAGTAGTATAGGGACACATTTTTAAGTAAAGAATAGTTAAAGAAAAATAGGGAAAATAATTATGAAATAGTATACATCAGAAGCCAAGGTCAAAAAATGATCTTAAATTATTTAGGACCAGAACCTAATCTGTTTAGGTAGTGTGTATTACTAATTTAATAATAAAATGCACAATTATGCATAAGAATATAAATCTGAAAATATAGAAACTAGTAAATGATAAATGGAGTTTCTAAAATACAAAGAATTCAGTTTAGGGTTGATAGAAATTATGAAGGCACATATGGAGAAGAAAAATACTTTTCATACTTACTTGGTAGTTTAATATATAAGGAATTTATTTAAAACTGAAACACACATATATACATGTATATATATATATATATATAGTATGTGAGTATAAATATGAACACCAAAGTAGGAATCATACACATGTAAATAAAAGTGTATGCAAGCCCCAAATCAACACACATAGAGTATCCACAACACCTAAAATGGTAAAGAAAATTTCATAAATGTGAATGTGTGGTTTGTATGAAGTAGAAGTGTGAACTATGTCTTATGATTGTTGTTTTTCTTTTGCTATGTGTGATGGTATGAAGTAGAACCTGTTCAAGAGCAAGTTATCAGTTTCCAAGATCAGGACTACCCATTTCAAGAGCAGCAAGAAGGAGGCAAGTGTCCTTGACCACTTTGATCCTATGCTAGGATGTGTAGATAGAATTATTTGCATTGTCAAATGAAATATGAAACCCATGCTAGGAAAGTTTCCCTAGAATTGCATTACCTTGTTTTCCTTGTAGCTTGGGTTGGGATTTATTTTGTCATGTCATTTATTTACATGCATTTGCTTAGCCATGCTTAGAATGGGATATTTGGGAAAATGAGATCATCAGTTTATATTACCATACTCTTGAATGAGATATTGTGAGTCATGTAGAGGTAGGGATCAGAGCAAGTTGGATGTTTTGGTTGTGTGCTGGGTGCACGAGACTTGGGTTTGTGTTTAGTACTTGCCTGGATCCTAAGGACCGGTTCATGGAGCATGTAACCCGGCTTTACAGTGCCAACCACATGCTGAGATGGGGCAGCTTAGCCAATTAATTAGGTGTATCCCCGACGTAGTATGGGTGTGTTGGATGGTGCGGGGAATAGGAGTCAGCTGGACTGCCATATGAACCGCAAGGCTCAAGAGGGGGCCACTGCAGCGGGGTTGGAGCCTCTTGTATGCTGTTAGGGGTGAAACCTCAGTGGGCCCACGCTCGTCGGGAATCCCTTTGTAAAGGCTTCGTAGTGATCTCTTGGCCGCACACCTGGGAAGTGTGAATGTGGATCGTAGCCACTGGCATAATGGAAGTTCTTTTAGTCCACCCGGCAACGGGGGATGAAATCACTACTTGTGGGTACAGAGGTACAAACTCTGCAGAGTCAAAACTGTCTTGACAGCCGTGCTCACGGTTAAGAGCGGCCTGGACTTATTCATGATTAGAGGATTGATGGTTTTGGAAGTTAAGCGGGGAGCTTAACATTGGTAATGATGTTATGGTTATTGGATTATAATGATGGGATGGGAGATTGGGACCATTTCACCTGTGTAGTAATGTAGGTGCTTAATAAGCTAAGGTGATAGGTATTAATTGCGTAGTGCTTTAACCATGAGTTCAACCTCTCCTTGTTCTAGCCATGCATGATATAATTTTCTCACACTTGCTGAGTACCATTGGTACTCAACCTTGCATATTTGTTGGTTTATATTGCTGCTCAGGTCAAGATAATGAGGTGGTGTATAATGACCAAGACTTTGGACCCGAAGAAGGTTTTTAGGTTCATGAAGACCCCCGGGCAACGCCTGTGATGGAGCCCTAAAGAATAATATTCCGCTGCTAGTTTATTTACTTGTGATGAAGCATTAGTGTCCATTGAGACATTTGCGATGTAAGACTTATTTATATTCGACACCTGGCTTGTAATAAATGATGCTTCACTATTTGTCATCACATGTATGAGAAAGTGATCCTGGCATACATGTGATATTCACTTGATTGTTCTTCGGAAAAACCGGGTGTGACACCATGGTAGAAAATCTTGGGATGACAACACTTCCACATCCACATCCCTACTACATCCAATGGTTCAACGACAGTGGTAAGATTAAGGTAACACGTCTGGTTCGTGTCGAATTTGCAATTGGTTCCTACCATGATTACATTGATTGTGATGTGGTACCTATGCAAGCTTGTTCTATGCTATTTGGTCGACCTTCGCAATTTGATAAAGATACATTACATCATGGTAAATCAAATCAATACTCTTTCATGCATCATGAGAAGAAACTTGTTTTGCACCCGATGTCCCCTGATGCTATTTTGGAGGATGACATTGCTAGAGCTTGCAAAGAGAAAAATAAGAAATCTGCTGAAAATGAAAATTCAGATGTCGTGAAGAAATCGGTACAGTCTAAGACTGACAATTCCAAATCTGCTCATATGAAGAAGAATGAAATAAAATTAACGAGCGCTTGTTTTTTTGCTTCCAAATCTGATTTGTTTGAATTAAAAAGTGATACTGCAATCTGCTATGCATTTGTTTGCAAAGAAGCTTTGTTCTCACTTCACGACACACCATGTGCTTTGCCTCCTTCTATCACTAAGCTTTTGCAGGAATACGCTGATGTGTTTCCACAAGAGGTACCAGCCGGGCTGCCACCATTGAGAGGGATTGAGCATCAGATTGAGCTCATCCCTGGGGCTTCTTTGTCCAACCGAGCACCATACAGGACCAATCCGGAGGAGACTAAGGAGATTCAGCGGCAAGTACAGGAATTACTCGACAAAGGTTATGTGCATGAGTCCCTTAGTCTTGCTCCGTTCCTGTCCTTTTGGTCCCAAAGAAAGATGGATCATGGCGCATGTGTGTAGATTATCGAGCAATTAATAACATTACCATTAGATATCGTCATCCTATTCCTAGGTTAGATGATATACTTGATGAACTTAGTGGCTCGATGATTTTCTCTAAAATTGATTTACGTAGTGGATACCATCAAATTCGCATGAAGCTAGGTGATGAATGGAAAACAGCATTTAAAATAAAGTTTGGTTTGTATGAGTGGTTAGTCATGCCTTTTGGTCTCACGAATGCACCTAGCACTTTCATGAGATTAATGAATGAGGTTTTACGTGCTTTCATTGGAAGATTTGTGGTAGTATATTTCGATGACATCTTGATCTATAGCGCATCTCTCGAAGTTCATCTTGATCATCTCCGTGCTGTTTTCAATGCTTTACGTGATGCACGCTTATTTGGTAACATTGACAAGTGCACCTTTTGCACGGATCGAGTTTCTTTTCTTGGCTATGTTGTGACACCACAGGAAATTGAAGTTGATCAAGCCAAGGTGGAGGCGATACACAGCTGGCCGACTCCTACCACGGTCACACAAGTACGAAGCTTTCTCGGACTTGCTGGATTCTATCGTCGTTTTGTGAAAGACTTCAGCACCATAGTAGGCCCACTGCATGAGCTTACAAAGAAGGGTGCTCCATTCACATGGGGCAAGGCGCAAAAGGCTGCATTTGCAACTTTGAAGAATAAGTTAACTCATAGACCCCTTCTCCAATTACCAGATTTCAGTAAGACTTTTGAATTGGAATTTGATGCTAGTGGTATTGGATTGGGTGGTGTCTTGTTGCAAGAGGGGAAACCTATTGCTTATTTTAGCGAGAAACTGAATGGGTCTAGTCTGAACTATTTCACTTATGATAAAGAATTATATGCACTAGTACGAACTTTAGAAACATGGCAACATTATATATGACCTAAAGAATTTGTTATACATTCTGATCATGAATCTTTGAAGCACATTAAGAACCAAACTAATCTGAACCGTAGGCATGCCAAGTGGGTAGAATTCACTGAGTCCTTTCCTTATGTCATCAAACACAAGAAAGGGAAAGATAATGTCATTGCGGATGCCTTATCTCGCCGTTACAATATGTTGTCCCAACTTGATTTTAAGATTTTTGGCTTGGAAACAATTAAAGAACAATATGCTTTTAATGCTGATTTCAAAGATGTGCTGCTGCAATGTAAAGAAGGAAAAACATGGAACAAGTTTGTTCTCACTAATGGTTTTGTGTTTCGAACTAACAAATTGTGCATTCCAGCTGGTTCTGTGCGTATCTTACTATTGCAGAAAGCACATGGTGGAGGATTGATGGGACACTTTAGTGTCAAGAAGACGGAAGATATCTTAGCAAGCCATTTCTTTTGGCCAAAGATGAGGAGAGATGTGGAGCGGTTTGTTGCTCGTTGTACCACCTGTCAAAAAGCTAAGTCCCGTCTTAATCCACATGGTTTATACATGCCTCTTCCTGTTCCTAGTGCTCCATGGGAGGATGTTTCTATGGATTTTGTTTTAGAATTGCCTAGAACAAAGAAGGGGAGGGATAGTATTTTTGTTGTTGTCGACAGATTTTCTAAAATAGCACATTTTATACCATGCCACAAAACTGATGATGTTACCCATATTGCTGATTTGTTTTTTCGAGAAGTTGTTCATTTGCATGGGGTTCCAAACACTATTGTTTCAGATAGAGATGCCAAATTTCTTAGTCATTTTTGGAAAACCTTATGGGCTATGTTGGGGACAAAATTACTCTTTTCTACCACTTGTCACCCTCAAACTGGTGGACAGACCGAAGTAGTGAACCGTAGTTTATCTACCATGCTAAGGGTTGTTCTGAAACATAACATCAAATTATGGAAAGAATGTTTGCCTCATATTGAATTTATTTACAATCGTTCGCTGCATTCTACTACTAAGTTGTACCCTTTTCAGATTGTATATGGTTTTATTCCTCGTGCTCCCATTGATCTTTTGGCTCTGCCACCTTCAGAGAAATTGAATTTTGATGCTTCTCGCCGTGCTGAATTAATTCTTAAAATGCATGTGCAAACTAAAGCAAACATTGAGAGCATGAACGCTAAGTATCAACAAGCCGATAGCAAGGGTAGGAAGCATGTTACTTTTGAACCTGGTGATTTGGTTTGGGTGCATTTGAGAAAGGATAGATTTTCTGATTTGAGAAAATCTAAATTACTACCTAGAGCTGCTGGACCCTTCAAAGTGCTTCAAAAAATTAATGATAATGCATATGAAATTGAGTTGCCTGCACATTTTGGGGTTACTTCCTCTTTTAATATTGCAGATTTGAAACCATATATGGGCGAGGAAGACACATTTGAGTCGAGGACGACTCAATTGCAAGAAGAGGAGGATGATGCGGACATCGCTACCGTTGATACAACCACAACACCAGCCCATTCACCACTCTCAGCTAATCAAGGTTCAATGACACCCGCTCGTGCACGTCAACTTAATTATTAGGTGAATTCATTCCTGACTGTTCAAAGTAATTATCCTTCAAATAGGGACCAATTAAAGCCTTGTGATGACCTTTTTATTATTAGGTGCTTGGGAATTGATCCAGCTAGGAGGGATGGAGGGATTAATGCAATAAAGGCTGCTCCACCCGAGGAAAAATCTTGAGGCTGGGGCCATGTAATAAAGAGAGATGTAGACAAATAAGGAAAGGAATAAGGGAAATCTCGTCCAACTTTGCTGCTGGACGAAATTCCCTCTTTCTTCCCCTATTTAAAGATAGATGTGCTATAATAAGGAAAGAAATAGAGGAAATCATATCCTGCCTTGCTGCTGGATGGGTTTCCCTCTTTCTTCCCTATTAAATGGTAGTCTATTACAGAAAAAAGGAAGGGAATAAGGGAGATCACGTCCTACCTTTGTTGCTGGACGAATTTCCCTCTTCCCTCTATTTAAGTAGTCCAAGAGCTCCTTGACAGGGCGGGTTTTGTTTTCTGTAAGTTTAGCCATTGCTACTTCCTTGTAACGCAAGTGTCGACGAGACCTTCCGATTACTTGAATCAGAACCCCAACTTTTTCACACCCGTGAGTGTTTGCTTGTTATCTTGTTCTTGCTTGTTCTTCGATTGCTTGCAGGTTCAAGGCTGTTCTTGGCACGGCAAGTACAGCAACAACAGGAGCCGGTGTAACTATCGCTAAGGCGCAGCATCCTTGTGGTTGTTGTAGTCGGGTAGCACAACGTCGACCTCCACCCAAATCGTAGTTACCAGGAGACGGTGTAACTGTCGCTCAAGGCGCCACACCATTCTGGTTGTGGTAGTCGGGCAGCCAACGTCGGCCTCCACCAAATTCGTTCATTACCAACATCTCTCATCGAAAGATAGGGCGTCCCCCGTACCCGTTGGGTTCATCAAGCAGGACCCGCCGAACGCTCACTGACAGCTGGCCCCTCAGACGGTGGAGAGGGACGAGTGGAAGCAGTTGGCACTGACGTAGAATCCGGGCAGACCGGAACAGGAGGAACCCGTGCTGGCTTGGGGGGCCGCGGCAGCTGTCTCGGTTTCCGAGCGCAACGGCGCAGACTCCCCATCAGTCGGGGACGGCCGAGAAGCGCGAACACTCCAGCGGGCCCTGAACCCCGACTTCCGAGCCGGGGTAGGATTCCCAGAGCCCACCGTCGTCACTGACGGCCGCTCTGCAGTCGCCTGGACTGACGGAGCAGGGGACGCTCCAGAAGCTCCCCTCGACGCATCAGCAGGTTCCCCGGAGACTCCACCACTTGAGGAAGGAGGACGCGACGTCCGGGAACCTTCGGCCTGTTGTCGCTTAAGTGGAGTCCCATCGGAATGATTAGCCCGTGACCTCTTTGTGTCGCCACCGGATGGAGTGCCATCTCCAGAAGCAGGAGGTGCAGGCACCCTGGTTCCTCGACTTGGCACAGATGCCGCCACCGGAGGAGATCGAACGCGTTTCTTCTCTGGGGGCGGGTTGGAAGCCATGGCGGGGGAGAGCTTAAGGACAGGAAGACAAAGGCGCAAGAGTTCAAGGAAAGAGCGAGCGCTAGGATTCGAATACGCCGCATCGGCAACCGCCTCGGCTCCAAGACCGAGCGCCGAGGACAGGTGGACCCAAGCCGTCCAGTTGAAGCGGTGGATCAAGGGGTCAGTCCCCCAAGAAGACGAGCCGGCATGGCGCTTCGGCGGTTCCCGAAGAAAGCGCCGCAACATGCAGAAGTGGCAGCCTTGGGAACCGCCGCAATAAAAGCAACCATCAAGTGGGCGCACGCTCCCATGATCCCGTGACTGTTCGTGCTCCGGTAGCGGTCAATGCGGGACTTAGAGAAAGTGCGTGGAGCAGGAGAGACGGAGGCCCCACCTCGGGCTCGCTATCTCCCCCGAGATGGGCTCGGGGGCCACTGTCGGTACCCGCGATATGGGGTACCCCCGCGCACAGGGGAAAATGCCTAAGGATCTTGCCGTTCTCTGCAGGGAGAGCTCCGAAGGCGCCACGTGTCCGGCGGGGCCGGGCCTCCCTCTCCTCAGAGGAGAGCTCCGGGCCCGCCATGTGGCCAGCGGAAGCCGGACCTCCCCCCTCCGTGGGGAGAGCTCCGAAGGCGCCACGTGTCTCACGGGACCGGACCTCCCCCTCCACAGAGGAGAGCTCCGGGCCTGCCACGTGGCCGACAGAAGCCGGACCTCTCCCCTCCGTGGGGAGAGGTCCGAAGGCTCCACGTGTCCCGCGGGGCCGGACCTCCCTCTCCTCAGAGGAGAGCTCCTTGCCCGCCACGTGTCCAGCAGAACAGCGCTGCCTGCCCCCGCACGGTAGACAGCAGACGTAAAGACGCACCATACCTTGCCCGTACAAGGTATTCAAGGCCCGTGCCTTCCCAAGACGTGGAGACGTGGAGCACGCCTCTGTCAGGTGCCGTTGCGCCCAGTCGTATCGCAGACTGGCGCGCAGTGTCAGAACCTGCCAGCCAATAAACACAGTGACAAGACATCCCCTGCCGCCCCCGCCGTCATCAACCACTACGACTAGCATGCGGCATGGGCAGGGCGGCAGAACGAAGACTCATAAGCCTTCGGCAGAGACAACTACCGACATAACTGCGGATACGATAGTCAGCACGAAATCTCCCCGGGACCACCTGTCGGGTCCCGGGCCCCCTTGTAAGCCACACGAGCCTTGAACTATAAAAGGCTCAGGTAGGCAACGTTAGCAAGGGTTCGCATTCCAGCAACTCACACCCTAGGCATAACTCACCCTCAAACTCAGAACTCCGGTTCTGAGCAACAAGCAATACAGCGAGCACCTCTGCTCACCATGGACGTAGGGTTTTACGCTCCGGCGGCCCGAACCACGTAAAAATCACCGTGTCAAGCTTCTCCCTCACTCGTCCCTTACGCTGAAGCTCTCTGCAAGCGACTAGCCCCTCCGAAAAAGAACCTCCGCGGGCTGCCCAGAGCAGGTCCGAGGGAAGTGTCGACCACACACTTCGACAACATCTTACACTCTCAAGCTCAGGACTCCGGTTCTGAGCAGCAAGCAATACAGCGAGCAACTCAGCTCACCGTGGATGTAGGGAATTACGCTCCGG
This sequence comes from Neostapfia colusana, assembly GCA_030760725.1. NCBI lineage: Eukaryota > Viridiplantae > Streptophyta > Magnoliopsida > Poales > Poaceae > Neostapfia > Neostapfia colusana. The sequence goes on along the minus strand of JASWHV010000001.1, from coordinate 36,931,814 downwards.
TGGCCTGAACCACGTAAATATCCCCGTGTCAAGCTTCTCCCTCAATCGTCCCTAACGCAGAAGCTCTCCGTGAGTGACTAGCCCCTCCGAAAAAGAACCTCCGCGTGCTGCCTAGAGCAGGCCCGGGGGAAGTGTCGGCTACACACTTCGACACAGTCGTTGTCCCGAAGGCCGGCGGGAAGCTCCGGATGTGCATCGACTACACCAGTCTCAATAAGGCATGTCCCAAAGATCCATTCCCCCTCCCTAGAATAGATCAAATAGTAGACTCTACATCAGGCTGTGATATGTTATGCTTTCTAGACGCCTACTCGGGCTTTCATCAGATCCCTATGTCTAGAGAAGATGAAGAACACACTTCTTTCATCACAGCAGACGGCCTGTATTGTTACATCTCTATGCCCTATGGTCTAAAGAATGCTCTTCCCACCTTTGTACGTGCTATGCACAAAACCTTTGGAGAGCTAATAAGAGACTTAGTCGATGTGTGTCAGTACCTGAGATATGGGGTACCCCCGCGCACAGGGTAAAATGCCTAAGGAACTCGCCCTTCTCCGCAGGGAGAGCTCCGAAGGCGCCGCGCGTCCGGCGGGGCCGGACCTCCCTCTCCTCAGAGGAAAGCTCCGGACCCCCCACGTGGCATACAGAAGCCGGACCTCCCCCTCCGCGGGAGAGAGGTCCGAAGACGTCACGCGTCCAGCGGGGCCGGACCTCCCTCTCCTCAGAGGAGAGCTCCGGGCCCGCCACGTGGCCAACAGAAGCCGAGCCTCTCCCTCCGCGGGGAGAGGTCCGGAGGCTCCACGTGCCCCACGGAACGGGCCCTCCTCTCCTCTGAGAAGGGCTCCAGGCCCGCCACGTGGCAGCAGAACGGCGCTGCCTGCCCCCGAGTGATAGGCAGCGGGCGTAAAGACGCCCCATACCTTGCCCGTACAAGGTATTCAAGGCCCGCGTCTTCCCGAGACGCGGAGATGGGGAGCACGCTTCTGTCAGGTGCCGTTGCGCCCAGTCGCATCACAGACTGGCGCGCGGTGTCAGAACCTGCCAGCAAATAAACACCGTGACAAGACGCCCCATGCCCCTTGCGCAGTCATCAACCACTACGACTAGCATGCGGCATGGGCAGGGCCGCAAGATGAAGACTCAGAAGCCTTCGACCAGAGGCAACTACCGGCATAACTGCAGATACGGTAGATGTTAGACAATCTTCCCGGGACCACCTGTCGGGTCCCGGCACCCCTTGTAAGCTGCCCGAGCCTTGGACTATAAAAGGCTCGGGTAGGCGTCGATAGCAAGGGTTCACACTTTGCAACTCATACGCTAGCCATACACTCTCAAGCTGTAACTCACCCCCGAGCTCAGGCCTCCGGCCCTGAGCAGCAAGCAATACAGCGAGCTCCATAGCCCGCTGTGGACGTAGGGTTTTACGCTCCGGCGGCCTGAACCACGTAAAACTTGCCGTGTCAAGCTCTTACTAACTCGTCCATCTGCGCAAGCTCTCCGCTAGAGATTAGCCCCACTGAAAAAAGAACCTCCGTGGGCTGCCCAGTGCAGGCCCGGGGGAAGTGTCGACTGAACACTTCGACATTTGGCGCGCCAGGTAGGGGCTTTTCTCCTAGCGCGACGAGTTTCCGCCGACGAAGATGACCAAGCTTCCTTCAGCGGCAAACTCTCCCCCTCCGCGTTCACGGCGAACCGTGACCACTGGGGAGTACATGTCGACACACTCAGGACGGAGTGTGTCGGCACAAGCTGGTAGCCAGCAGCCGACTCCGGCAACGCCGACTCCGGCGATGCAGGCCCCGACCAGTGTGAGATCTTCTGCAGCGCTGAGCGTACACCATGGAGGTGCGCTAGCTGCAGCAAGAGCGCTGCTGCGCAATCCACCTGCGGGGGATGCGCCCCATTCAGCGACCCAGCAATGGGTCTGCGAGGTGGACCGCCTTGTCGTCACCGCCGCGAGCCCTCGGTTTCGGTGAGGACGGCGCCCAGGACAACCGGCTGTGTCGCTGACGCGCACGCCCATGGTTGACGGGCTAACGGCGGATTCCAGCTCCTCCAGGCTCCTGTCGACGGACCTGAGAAGGGAGCTGGAACGGTGCCACTTGGGCCAGGACGCCCGGGTGTACCTCGAGCGACACCGAGAAAGGCATCGCAACCATGAGGCTGGCGACAGCATGTCGTCGGCCTCGACACAACCTGAAGGGCAGGTCTTCGCCACGCGAGCCCTGCCTCAGGCATATGCCACGCAGCATATGCCACAACCATGTGCGCCGCAAGCAGTGCCCCCGGTCTATGGTGCAGCCTTGCCCATGCCGGGATACACGGTGCCAAGTGCGAACCAAGCGTTCGCACTGCCAATACCTGCGGCAGCAGGAGCAGGATGTGCAGCTCTTGCACCCCACCTTCGCTTCGCGAGGTGGCCACGCAAGTTTCGCCCGCACCTGCCCGAGAAGTACGACGGTAGCGTCAACCCAGCGGAGTTCCTCCAGATCTACTCCACCGCCGTACTTGCCGCAGGAGGGGACGAGGCTGTCATGGCCAACTACTTCCCCGTCGCCTTGGCCGGCCCAGCTCGGTCTTGGCTCATGAATCTACCTCAGGGGTCCATAACCTCCTGGAGAGAGCTCTGCCGGCAGTTCGTCGCCAACTCCGGCAGCTCCTACACCCGTCCCGGCACGGAGCTTGACCTTCACGCCGTCAAGCAACAACCTGGGGAGTCGCTGCGCTCTTTCATCCAGCGGTTCTCCCAGGTACGCAACACCATCCCACATATCCAAAGTGCCTCTGTGGTGGTGGCGTTCCGACAGGGTGTCCGGGACGAGAAAATGCTTGAGAAGCTCGCGATCAGAGAGGTCCGCGACATCTCGGAGCTCTTCAGCCTGGCGGACAAATGCGCCAGAGCAGCTGAAGGGCGGAACTGGCACACTCTGCAGACCTCCGAGTCAGGAGGACAGCCCGGGTCCGGCGCTGCTGCCTATGGGGGTGGCAAGAAGGCTAAGAATCGGGGGAGTGGCAAGATGAAGTCACCGTTCACGGCCCCCGTCGCCGCACCTGCGACGACTAGTGGAGCTCGGGGGCCACGCCCCGACAAAAGGCAGCGGCAATCACCGGCCCCAGACAGTGACCAGGGCGGGCTATGCCCCGTGCATGGCGCCGGCAACCATACTGCTGCCGAGTGCTGGGATATCCAGAGGCTCGCAGAGCGCTTCCACAAAGGAAGACAGCAGAGGGCTGAAGCACCGTCCTACCCTCAGAGGGATGGCAAACAGAAGGTCGATGCCCCAGTCACCGCTGCCCATCAGGTGGGGTTCCAGGAGCCTCACCATGTCATAAAGACAGTGCATAACAGTGAGGACTCCAGTTCCAATGGTGACGGGCCAGGGCGTTAGCCAACTGCGGCGCACCTCCGTGCCTCGAACATACCTCTCGGGAGCCGCCTAAGGTCTGTCAACCCCTTGAAGGCCTTGCCAGAAGGGGAAGACGCCTTAGGTCATCCAAGACGAGCCCGGGCCCACCTACCCCTTGAAGGCCTTAGCCAGAAGGGGAGAACTCCCCGGGGGCCCCCAGGAGAAGCCGCGCAGGATCTGACCCAGCGCGAAGATAACAACCTCGTCGACAAGACTCGGCTGCAGGGAACACCCCACAACGCGCGGTCTCGGCTGATGCTCTAAGCACTACCGCCAAAGAACCGAACGCGTCGGGGGCCTGCAGGAGGGCAACCTGGTGTAGCGGCATGCTTTATTCCAAGAAGGACCCATAAGCTCTCCCCCAGCAGGGAAGGTCCCTTCCGAATCATGAAAGCTGCCGCCCCAGGTACACATGCCTTTCAACCGAGAGTGGGATCCGTTCCCAAAAATCCTTACCATGAAGCAACACTGTAAGTCCTACTTCCCGAGCATCAGTAGAACAGGGTTATTCCCTTCTGTAATGGATCCCATATAATTTAGGAACAGAGCTTGGGGCAGCTAAGTCTCAAGGGACGGTACAGGACTACGTCCAGTTTAGCCTGGTTCCGACCCTAAGCGCGTAGAGTCTTGCTTCCCTTGTAGACTGTAACACCCCAAATTTTGATTCAAAACCCTAAACCATGTTCAGAGGGGAATTTAAAAATTTTTGGACGTGTTGCATGTTTTGCAAAAATTCAAATTCAAACTGGAATTCAAATTATACTCAAAACAGAAAAGAAATGGAAAAAGAAAAAGAGAAACGGGAAAAAAACTGGCCAGTGGGCCGAAACCCGCCAGCCGGCCCAATTTCCCCGCGCCAGCCCGCCCCCGCGCGCGCCGCGCTGTCTCTCACAGACAGGTGGGACCCACATGTCATCCCCAACCCTGAGCCCCCGCGACCCCGGACTTTTCCCCCGAGCGCGCGCGATCTTAACCGATTGAAAACCGCGTCCCTCAGCCGAATTCCGGTCCCAAAAGAATCCAACTCGATCACAACTGACCCACCGCCCTCCCCCGGCTATAAAAACCCCAGCCCCGATCGGTTTTCCCACGCGATCGCCGATTTTTACTCCGGTGAGCACCGAGACTTCGCCGGTGAATTCTGGCCGATCTAAGCTCGGAAACTCTGATCTAACTCGCTGGTCTTGATCCACCGCCTCCGGGGAACTTTGCAGGTGCAGAAAACTCGGAGAGTTACGGTGTAAATCCAGCGCCGACGAGCTTCGCCGTGGTTTTGCCTCGGACCTCGCCGCCGATCACTTTCCAGGACCCCCGAGCTCGAGAAAACCCCCGAGGTGAGATCCCTGACCTCCCCTCTACCGATCTATGCCATAAGATCACAGTTTTAGGCAGAATTCTCGAGGATCCGAAACTTTCCGGTGAGATCGCCGCTTCCCGCCGCCGTGCGCCGCCGGCAGCGCCGCCCGCGCTCGGTCAGAGCGACGTGGCCGTTTGTGCGCCGTTTATTTTAAATCGCACGGTAGACTCTAAAACCCCGCGTACCGGTTCGATGTTATAATCTCAGCCGTCGGTTTAAAATCGGACGGTCCACGTCAGCCCCGCGTTATAAAGACTGGAATTCTTACGTGCTACCCCCTGGGGTTCTCTGGAAATTGAGAGCTAGCCCTGGAAACTTCAGATCTAGCCCCTGGAACTCCAGAAAATCATGTAAATTCATTTAAAAATCAGTTTTAGCCCCTGGACTTAATAAAAATTAGGAAAAACACCTCTGATAAGTGTAGCTAGACCCCTGGAAATTATGGAAATAATATTATAGACCCTGTAATAGGGTGAATTCATTATTTTAGCCCTGTTTAGTATTTAATCTAGAAAATTGAATATGTAACTAGTGTTTAAAAATTGAAAAGGGGGACAAACATAATTGTCAAAATTAATTAAAAACTTTCTCAGTACTTAGAAAACTTTGGAGTGAGATAAAAATATATTTTTGGGCTGAAATGAATCTGTTTCATCTATTATTCACATTTATTAGTATAGGGATACATTTTTAAGTAAAGAATAGTTATAGAAAAATAGGGAAAATAATTATGAAATAGTCTACATCAGAAGCCAAGGTCAAAACATGTTATTAAATTATTTAGGACCAGAACCTATACTGTTTAGATGATGTGTATTACTGATTTCATAATAAAATACACAATTATGCATAGGAATATAAATCTGAAAATATAGCAACTAGTAAATGATAAATAGAGTTTTTAAAATACAAAGAATTCAGTTTAGGGTTGGTAGAAATTCTGAAGGCACATATGGATAAGAAAAATACTTTTCATACATACTTGGTAGTGAAGAGGTGTATTAGTTTAATATAAGAAATTTATTTAAAACTGAAACACACACATATAAGGGTGAATGAATTTCATAAATATGAATGTGTGGTTTGTATGAAGTAAGAAGTGTGAACTATGTCTTATGATTGTTGTTTTTCTTTTGCTATGTGTGATGGTATGAAGTAGAACCTATTCAAGAGCAAGTTATTCCTTTCCAAGATCAGGACTACCAATTTCAAGAGCAGCAAGAAGGAGGCAAGTGTCCTTGACCACTTTGATCCTATGTTAGGATGTGTAGCTAGAATTATTTGCATTTTCAATTGAAAATATGAAACCCATGTTAGGATATTTCCCTAGAATTGCATTATCTTGTTTCCTTGTAGCTTGGGTTGGGATTCATTTTGTCATGTCATTTATTTACATGCATATGCTTAGCCATGCTTAGAATGGGATATTTGGGACATGAGATCATCAGTTTATTATACCATACTCTTGAATGAGCTATTGGGAGTTATGTAGAGGTAGGGATCAAGGCAAGTTGGATGTTTTGGTTGTGTGCTGGGTGCACGAGACTTGGGTTTGTGTTTAGTACTTGCCTGGATCCTAAGGACCGGTTCATGGAGCATGTAACCCGGCTTTACAGTGCCAACCACATGCTGAGATGGGGCAGCTTGGCCAATTAATTAGGTGTATCCCCGGCGTAGTATGGGTGTGTTGGATGGTGCGGGGAGTAGGTGTCAGCTGGACTACCATATGAACCGCAAGGCTCAAGAGGGGGCCACTGCAGAGGGGTTGGAGCCTCTTGTATGCTGTTAGGGGTGAAACCTCAGTGGGCCCACGCTCGTCGGGGATCCCTTTGTAAAGGCTTCGTAGTGATCTCCTGGCTGCACACCTGGGAAGTGTGAATGTGGATCGTAGCCACTGGCATAATGGAGGTTCTTTTAGTCCACCCGGCAACGGGGGATGAAATCACTACATGTGGGTACAGTGGTACAAACTCTGCAGAGTCAAAACTGTCTTGACAGCTGTGCTCACGGTTAAGAGCGGTCTGGACTTATTCATGATTAGAGGATTGATGGTTTTGGAAGTTAAGCGGGGAGCTTAACATTGGAAATGACATTATGGTTATTGGATTATGATGATGGGATGGGAGATTGGGACCATTTCACCTGTGTAGTAATGTAGGTGCTTAATAAGCTAAGGTGATAGGTATTAATTGCGTAGTGCTTTAACCATGAGTTCAACCTCTCCTTGTTCTAGCCATGCATGATATAATTTTCCCACACTTGCTGAGTACCATTGGTACTCAACCTTGCATTTTTGTTGGTTTATATTGCTGCTCAGGTCAAGATAATGAGGTGGTGTATAATGACCAAGACTTTGGACCCGAGGGAGGTTTTTAGGTTCATGAAGACCCCCGGGCAACGCCTGTGATGGAGCCCTAAAGAATAATATTCCGCTGCTAGTTTATTTACTTGTGATGAAGCATTAGTGTCCATTGAGACATTTGCGATGTAAGACTTATTTATATTCGACACCTGGCTTGTAATAAATGATGCTTCACTATTTGTCATCACATGTATGAGAAAATGATCCTGGCATACATGTGATATTCACTTGGTTGTTTCTTCGGAAAAACCGGGTGTGACATAGACGAGGCGGAATATTGCCTCCATGTACAGCCAGAATTCCATCTATGGGCACGAATACGGAGACCTGTTCTACTTAGCTCTCTCTCATGCGCTCATTTAAATTATGCATTAATTTTTATGATCGCACTATCTTTGTATATTCATCGTACATCTAGCTCCCCCTCTCCTGCGCTCATCCATAGTTGGCATTCGCTATCCTACCGAAGGCGGCTGCGCTTGAGGCACCTGCCAATGGCCGAGTGAGTCTCTCGGGCCTTCCCCAGTCAGGTGTTGCGGTGCCAGTTGGTTACCTCCAGGAAAGGCCTGCGTTGTGCATGGGGGGTCCAGGGTGCGTATCCAGCTTAGCAGGCCATGAGCCCAAAGCATGCGCATCCTGCCCTCCGGAGGTACATGAGAGTACAACCGCTTTGCCTGGTCATGAACCCAAAGCACGTGCACTCTGCTTCCCCAGCGCATGGCCCGGTACTAGGGATCAGACGGCCATACCCGGACCTCGGAGGGAGCCGGAGCTCCGGCGCCTCGTGCACAGAATTGCCCAAGCCCCGTATAGCGGATCAGGATCGTAAGACGGATAAGACTAGGAGACGGGAGGGGAGGACCCCCCCGAGGAGAATTACGTTTCCTCTGCCTGTGTGCAGGACCTCCAGGTTACGGTAACAGGGACTGCATGAAGCAGGGGGAAAGGAGCTACCAACTACTCCGGCCTAGGACTGGAAGGACCGGGACCTGCCCCTCCAGCAGGGGCGGGGCCCAAGGGCCCCACGTGTCCAGCGGGCCCGGAGCTCTCGCCTCCCCTGAGGAGGGCTCCGGGCTTGCCACGTGGTGGGCGGAAACCGGACCTCCCCCCCCCCCCCCGGTAGGAGGGCTCCGAAAGCCCTACGTGTCCAGCATGGACGGAGCTCCAGCCTCTTAAGGAGGGGCTCCGGACCCGCCACGTGGCAGACAGATTTGGAGCTCCCCATGGGGCGAGATCCGAAGACCCCCGGGGGCCCCTAACACGGTTAGGACCCGGGGAAGGTGTCTATGCGGAGCTCCGAGATTGGAGATGGCCTCTGAGTACCTTGCGGAGCTAAGGACTCAGTCAGGAAAAGCCAAGAAGGAGAGAAAAAGCATCACAGACACAGATATCTAAAAGAGTCGAACTAAGCGAGGCTCCATGAGCTGGACTACAGACTCGATAAAAAGGGAGAAACAAGTCCTAAGGACCTCCCGGCTCCCGCCGGAACCTTGCGGCTACAAGGGCGGCCACATCCTCGACTTCTGCCCTGGCAGCTTGCTCCCGCTCTGTGGCTGGGCCCTCTCTCGCTGGTTCTAGCGAGAAAGAGGGGTCACTGCTCTTAAAGCATGCCAGCACATGTGAGGCGACCTCTAAGGCTAGGCCGCGTCCCTCGGCCTCAAGCTCGCTGGCGACCACCGAGTCTAGCCTGTCCAGCTTGGCGCCGATCGACTCCAGCGCGGGGATCACCTCCAATGCAGGGGCCGCGGCCCTCACCGGACTGAAGCCAAGACGGATCAGGGCGGACCCCGCTCGATCCACGAAGCTCGAGACCGCAAGAGCCTCGGAGGACCGCAAGGCCGAAAGCTCCTCCACCTCGCGGCGGGCCGCCTGCAGAGCCTCCAGGTTCCTCTCGGAGAATTCCTTCTCCTTGGCCGCCAGGGAGCTCTCCCGAAGATGGAGAGTCTTGGCGAGCCGCTCCAACTCAGCGGCCTTGAAGTCGGTGGTCAACTCCCGGTCCAAGACCGTCCGGCAATCACGGGAGGCCTGTTCCTCCCTCAAGTCGAGGTCTGCCTTCAGGATCTCCAGCTCCTCGATCCGAGCTCGAAGGTCATCCTCGCCCGCCGCGAGCTGCGCGGCGACCCTCTCCGCCTCAGCTGCCATGGAACGCTCCCGTTCCTCAACGGCGAGTTCACGACGCTCCAACCGCTGCCGTATCTCCACAGCAGCAGAGAGGCTCTCTTCGGCCCGGGCGTGTGCCTCCAGAGTCTCCCTGTTGATCCGCCGCGATTGGGTGTCCATGCGGTCGACAGCCCGCTTCATCCGGTCGAGGAGCACTTCCCTGAAGTCGAGCAACTCCCGCCTGGAGTCGAGCTCGCTCTTAACCTTTGCGGTCCTCTCCCGCAAAAGGTTCCCCCAGGTGAGGAGGCGATCCCGTTCAACCGTATACTCCTCCCGCTCACGACCTAGTGCAGCCAAGACCTGCCGAATGCTCGTCTCGGCAAGCGCAAAGGCATCCGCCAGGGGCAATGGAGCAACAGAGGCCGGGGCAGTCCCCTCGACCTCCTCCATTACCTCATCCTCAAGAGGAGTCGACGCACTAGCAACCGAGACGAGACGCCGATCAGGAGAAGCTGGCTCCGAGGCTCTGACGGCCCGACCTGCCGGGCTCTCTTCAGCTTCTGGCTCCTTGACCTGTGGAGAGGGGCGAGCTGGGGAAGGCGGTGCTGGAGTAAAGGCCGGGTCGCCTGGTGCAGGGTCGACCTGCGCTGGCTTGGGGGCCGCGGTGGCCGTCTCGGCAGGAAGAGACGCCGCCGCCGCGGAATCCGGGCACACCGGAACAGGAGAGGTTTGCGCTGGCCAGGGGGCCGCGGCAGTTGCCCCTGGCTCCGAGCGCAACGGCACAGGCTCCCCGCAAGTCGGGGATGGCCGAGAAGCGCGGACACTCCAGTGGGCTCTGAACCCCGACTTCCGAGCCAGGGTAGGACTCCCAGAGCCCGCTACCGTCACTGACGGCCGCTCCGCAGTCGCCTGAACTGGCGGAACAGAGGACGGCCCAGAAGCTTCCCTCAACGCATCAGCCCGGGGCCTCTTCGAGTCGCCACCGGAGGGAGTGTCAGGCACCCCAGAATCCCGACTTGGCATAGACGCCGCTGCTGGAGGAGATCGAGCGCGCTTCTTCTCTGGTGGCGGGTTGGAAGCCATGGCGAGGGAGAACTCAAGGGCAAGAGAGCAAAAGCACAAGAGTCCGAGAAGAAACGCAGAGAAGTGCGAAGGGAAGCTGCAATGTGAGTAAGACCCCCTCTAAAAACTTCCCGGGTGCAATTCTAAGCGATTCGGAACTCTTCGAATACCCCGCATTGGCAACCGCTTCGGTAACTAGACCGAGTGCCGATGACGGGTGGCCCCAAGCCGCCTATCTGAAGCGGTGAGATCAAGGAGTCAGTCTCCTGAGAAGATAAGCCGGCAAGGCACTTTGGCGGTTCCCGAAGAAAGCGCCGCAACGTGCAGAAGTGGCAGTCTTGGGAACCGCCGCAGTAAAAGCAACCATCAAGTGAGGGCACGCTCCCACGATCCCGCGGCCGTTCGTGCTCCAGCAGCGGTCAATTCGGGACTTAGAGAAAGTGCGCGGATCGAAAGAGACGGAGGTCCCACCTCAGGCTCGCTATCTCCCCCGAGATGGGCCCGGGGGCCACTGTCGGTACCTGAGATATGGGGTACCCCCGCGCACAGGGTAAAATGCCTAAGGAACTCGCCCTTCTCTGCAGGGAGAGCTCCGAAGGCGCCGCACGTCCGGCGGGGCCGGACCTCCCTCTCCTCAGAGGAAAGCTCCGGGCCCGCCACGTGGCATACAGAAGCCGGACCTCCCCCTCCGCGGGAGAGAGGTCCGAAGACGCCACGCATCCAGCGGGGCCGGACCTCCCTCTCCTCAGAGGAGAGCTCCGGGACCGCCACGTGGCCAACAGAAGCCGAGCCTCTCCCTCCGCGGGGAGAGGTCCGGAGGCTCCACATGCCCCGCGGAACGGGCCCTCCTCTCCTCTGAGAAGGGCTCCGGGCCCGCCACGTGGCAGCAGAACGGCGCTGCCTGTCCCCGAGTGATAGGCAGCGGGCGTAAAGACGCCCCATACCTTGCCCGTACAAGGTATTCAAGGACCGCGTCTTCCCGAGACGTGGAGACGCGGAGCACGCTTCTGTCAGGTGCCGTTGCGCCCAGTCGCATCACAGACTGGCGCGCGGTGTCAGAACCTGCCAGCCAATAAACACTGTGACAAGATGCCCCATGCCGCCTGCGCAGTCATCAACCACTACGACTAGCATGCGGCATGGGCAGGGTGGCAAGATGAAGACTCAGAAGCCTTCGACCAGAGGCAACTACCGGCATAACTGTAGATACGGTAGATGTTAGACAATCTTCCCGGGACCACCTGTCGGGTCCCGGCCCCCCTTGTAAGCTGCCCGAGCCTTGGACTATAAAAGGCTCGGGTAGGCGTCGATAGCAAGGGTTCGCACTTTGCAACTCATACGCTAGCCATACACTCTTAAGCTGTAACTCACCCCCGAGCTCAGGCCTCCGGCCCTGAGCAGCAAGCAATACAGCGAGCTCCATAGCCCGCCGTGGACGTAGGGTTTTACGCTCCGGCGGCCTGAACCACGTAAAACTCGCCGTGTCAAGCTCTTACTAACTCATCCATCTGCGCAAGCTCTCCGCTAGAGATTAGCCCCACCGAAAAAAGAACCTCCGCGGGCTGCCCAGTGCAGGCCCGGGGGAAGTGTCGACTGAACACTTCGACAATGTGTATGTCGATGACATCGTTGTCAAAGTCAGGCAGAGCTCATCCTTGTTAGACAACCTAGCCCTAGTCTTTGACAAACTGCGCTCCACGCGCACTAAGCTGAACCCCGACAAGTGTGTGTTCGGCGTATCCTTTGGGAAGCTCCTAGGATTCCTGGTCTCACACCGAGGAATTGAGGCCAACCCAGAGAAGATCAAGGTCATCGACCTGATGCGGCCCCCCGCCCGCATCAAAGATGTCGAGAAACTCACGGGATGCCTAGCCGCGCTGAGTCGGTTTATACTGAGTCTAGATGAGCGGGCGCTCCCCTTCTTTAAGCTCCTGCGCAAATCCGGTCCATTTGCTTGGACCGACGAAGCAGAAGAAGCTTTCCAGGACTTGAAGCAGCTCCTGACGACCCTACCCATAATGGTAGCCCCCGAGCCCGAAGAGCACTTGTTGCTCTACATCGCGGCAACATATGAGGTGGTGAGCATGGTTCTCGTCGCAGAACGGCCGGACCCCTCATCACCGCAGCCTGCTCCGGTAGCAGAAAACAAGCACCAGGAGACCCCGGAGGGTCAAGATGACCTCCCGGAGCTCCAAGATAACCTCTCGGAGGTCCAACGGGACCTCCCAAAGCTACAAGACAACCTCCCGGAGGTCCATCGGGACCTCCCGGAGCTCCAGGTTAACCCCCCGGAGGTCCAAGACGGCCTAGAAGCCTTCGAGTCCCAGCTCCCGGAGGCTCCCCCAGACCCGTCTACCTCCTGTCAGCCTGAGACAATGGAGGAGGACATCTCAGGCCCAGGAGGGAGGGTCCGGACCATTCAGAGGCCAGTTGTCGGTACCCTCAATACCGGGTACCCCCACGCACAGGGTGAAACCGCCTAAGGACCTCGCCCCCTCCGCAGGGGCGAGCTCTGAAGGCACCACGTGTCCGGCAGGGCCGGAGCTCTCCTCTCCTCAGAAGATAGCTCCGGGCCTGCCACGTGGCCCAGAAGGCCGGACCTCGCCCCCTCCGCCGGGGCGAGCTCCGAAGGAGCCACGTGTCCAGTAGGGCCGGAGCTTCCCTCCCCTCGGAGGATAGCTCCGGGCCTGCCACGTGGCCTAGAAGGCCAGTGTCGGTACCTGAGATATGGGGTACCCCCGCGCACAGGGTGAAATGCCTAAGGTGCTCGCCCTTCTCTGCAGGGAGAGCTCCGAAGGCGCCACGCGTCTGGCGGGGCCGGACCTCCCTCTCCTCAGAGGAGAGCTCCGGGCCCGCCACATGGCTTACAGAAGCCGGGCCTCCCCCTCCGCGGGAGAGAGGTCCGAAGACGCCACGCATCCAGCGGGGCCGGACCTCCCCCTCCTCAGAGGTGAGCTCCGGGCCCGCCACGTGGCTTACAGAAGCAGGACCTCCCCCTCCACGGGAGAGAGGTCCGAAGGTGCCACGTGTCCAGCGGGGCCGGACCTCCCTCTCCTTAGAGAAGAGCTCCGGACCCGCCACGTGGCTAGAAGAACGGTGCTGCCTGCCCCCGAGCGGTAGGCAGCGGGCGTAAAGGCGCCCCTCACCTTGCCCGTACAAGGTATTCAAGGCCCGCGTCTTCCCAAGACGCGGAAACGCGGAGCACGCGCCTGTCAGGTGCCGTTGCGTCCAGTCGCATCACAGACTGGCGTGCGATGTCAGAACCTGACAGGTAATAAACGCCGTGACAAGACATCCCATGCCGCCTGCGCCGTCATCAACCACTATGACTAGTGCGCGGCATGGGCAGGGCGGCAAAAGGAAGACTCAGAAGCCTTCGACCGGAGGCAACCACCGGCATAACTACAGATACGGTAGATAATAGACAATCTTCCCGGGACCACCTGTCGGGTCCCGGCTTCCCTTGTAAGCCGCCCGAGCCTTGGACTATAAAAGGCTCGGGTAGGCGTCTGTCGAAGTGTGCGATCGACACTTCCCCCGGGCCTGCACTGGACAACCCGCGGTGGTTCTTTTTTCGGAGGGGCTAGTTCCTAGCGGAGAGCTTGCGCGGATGGACGAGTTAGTGAGAGCTTGACACGGGAAGTTTTACGTGGTTCAGGCCGCCGGAGCGTAAAACCCTACGTCCACGGCGAGCTATGGAGCTCGCTGTATTGCTTGCTGCTCAGGGCCGGGGGCCTGAGCTTGGAGGTGAGTTACAGCTTGAGAGTGTATGGCTAGCGTATGAGTTGCAGAATGCGAACCCTTGCTATCGACGCCTACCCGAGCCTTTTATAGTCCAAGGCTCGGGCGGCTTACAAGGGAAGCCGGGACCCGACAGGTGGTCCCGGGAAGATTATCTATTATCTACCGTATCTGTAGTTATGCCGGTGGCTGCCTCCAGTCGAAGGCTTCTGAGTCTTCCTTTTGCCGCCCTGCCCATGCCGTGCGCTAGTCGTAGTGGTTGATGACGGCGCAGGCGGCATGGGATGTCTTGTCGCGGCGTTTATTACCTGTCAGGTTCTGACACCACGCGCCAGTCTGTGATGCGACTGGACGCAACGGCTCCTGACAGGAGCGTGCTCCGCGTTTCCGCGTCTTGGGAAGACGCGGGCCTTGAATTCCTTGTACGGGCAAGGTGAGGGGTGCCTTTACGCCCGCTGCCTACCGCTCGGGGGCAGGCAGCACCGTTCTTCTAGCCACGTGGCGGGTCCGGAGCTCTTCTCTGAAGAGAGGGAGGTCCGGCCCCTCTGGACGCGTGGCGCCTTCGGACCTCTCTCCCGCGGAGGGGGAGGTCCGGCTTCTGCATGCCACGTGGCGGGCCCGGAGCTCACCTCTGAGGAGAGGGAGGTCCGGCCCCGCTGGACGCGTGGTGTCTTCGGACCTCTCTCCCGCGGAGGGGGAGGTCCGGCTTCTGTATGCCACGTGGCGAGCCTGGAGCTCTCCTCTGAGGAGAGGGAGGTCCGGCCCCGCCAGACGCGTGGCGCCTTCGGAGCTCTCCCTGCGGAGAAGGGCGAGCACCTTAGGCATTTTACCCTGTGCGCGGGGGTACCCCATATCTCAGGTACCGACAGTGGCCCCCGGGCCCATCTCGGGGGAGATAGCGAGCCCGAGGTGGGACCTCCGTCTCTTCCGATCCGCGCACTTTCTCTAAGTCCCGACTTGACCGCTGCTGGAGCACGAACGGCCGCGGGGTCGTGAGAGCATGCGCCCACTTGTTGATTGCTTTTACTGCGGTGGTTCCCAAGGCTGCCACTTCTGCACATTGCGGCGCTTTCTTTGGGAACCGCCGAAGGGCCTTGCCGGCTCATCTTCTCAGGAGACTGACTCCTTGACCCCACCGCTTTAGTTAAGCGGCTTGGGCCCAGCTTTCATTGGCGCCCAGTCTCGGAGCCGGCGAGGTCGCCGATGCGATGTTTCCGGAGGTTTTTGAATTACCTCGAACCATCCCTGGAAAGTTTTAAAAGGTGATCTCACCCACATCGCGGCTTCCCTTCGCATTGCGCTCGTACTTCCCTTGAACTCTTGTGCCCCGGCTCTCCTGCCCTTGCCCGGTTCAACAGAAGCCCCGCAAGCAGTCCATCGAGCGGCAAAACTTCATCCGTGAAGAAGTCAAGAAGCTGCTGGACGCTGGCTTCATACGGGAGGTCCACCACCCCTGATGGTTGGCGAACCCCGTCGTTGTCCCGAAGGCCGGCGGGAAGCTCCGGATGTGCATCGACTACACCAGTCTCAATAAGGCATGTCCTAAAGATCCATTCCCTCTCCCTAGAATAGATCAAATAGTAGACTCAACGTCGGGCTGTGATATGCTGTGCTTCCTAGACGCCTACTCGGGTTTCCATCAGATCCCCATGTCTAGGGAGGACGAGGAGCACACCTCCTTCATCACAGTAGACGGCCTTTATTGCTATGTGTCTATGCCTTATGGCCTAAAGAATGCACTCCCCACCGTTGTGCGGGCGATGCACAAAACCTTTGGGGAGTTAATAAGAGACCTAGTTGAGGTGTATGTCGATGACATAGTTGTCAAGGTCAAGCAGGGTTCATCCCTACTAGATAACCTAGCTTTAGTCTTTGACAAGTTGTGCTCTACGCGCACCAAACTGAACCCAGATAAATGTGTGTTCGGCGTGTCCTCTGGGAAGCTCTTAGGGTTCCTGGTCTCGCACCGAGGGATTGAGGCCAACCCAGAGAAGATCAAGGCCATCGACTTGATGCGGCCCCCTGTCCGCGTCAAGGATGTTCAGAGACTCACGGGATGTCTAGCCGTGCTGAGTCGGTTTATACCGAGGCTAGCAGAGCGGGCACTCCCTTTCTTTAAGCTCCTGCGTAAGTCAGACCCCTTTGCCTGGACTGACGAAGCAGAAGAAGCTTTCCAGGAGTTGAAACGACTCCTGACGACCCTACCTATCATGGTAGCCCCTGAGCCCGGGGAGCACTTGCTGCTCTACATTGCGGCGACAACAGAAGTGGTGAGTATGGTCCTTGTCGCGGAGCGGCCAGACCCCTCACCCTCGCAACCTGCTCCGGTAGCAGAAGCCAGACGCCAGGGGGCCCCGCAGGGCCAAGACGGTCTCCCGGACCCCCTGGAGGTCCAAGACGACCACCCGGAGGCCCAGGACGGCCTCCCGGACCCCCAAGATAAATCTCCAGGGTCCAATTGGGATCTCCCGCAGGTCCCTCAAGACCCCCCGGAGCTCCCGGATGATCAAGAAAGCTTAAGGGCCTCCGGGTCCCAGTTCCCGGAGGCCCCCATGGGTCCACCCACCTCCGGCGGGCCGGAGCCAATGGACGAGGAGCTCCCAAGCCTACGAGAGAGGGTCCGAACCATACAGAGGCCTGTCTACTACATCAGTGAAGTACTTCATGAGGCCAAGACAAGGTACCTAGAAGTCCACAAGCTGCTGTATGCGGTGCTCGTGGCCTCCAGGAAGCTCCGCCACTACTTCCAGGCCCACCGGGTCTCGGTAGTCACCTCGTACCCGCTGAAGACAATTCTTCACAGCCCCCATGCAACTGGCAACGTTGCTAAATGGGCGGCGGAGCTAGCGGAGTTTGAGCTGGACTTCCTCCCACGCCATGCAGTCAAGAGCCAAGCACTGGCTGACTTTGTCGCGGAGTGGACACCAACGAAGACTGACCCAGGGGGCCATGAAGGCGGTGAGCCAGAGCCCAAAGCTCCGGTCTTCACCGAACCCCACTGGACACTCTTCTTCGACGGCTCCTCACGAAAGCAGGGGGCCGGTGCCGGCGTACTGCTCCTCATGCCATCGGGGGAACAGTTTGGGTATATGGTGCGTCTACATTTCAAGGCAACCAACAACATGGCGGAGTATGAAGCACTCATCTTTGGCCTGCAGACAGCTCTGTCTTTAGGCGCTCGCCAGTTGTTGGCACAGGGCGACTCCCAACTGGTCATCAAGCAAGTCAGGGGCGAATGCTCCTGCAATGACCCGCAGCTAGCTGCGTATCTGCTCCATGTACAGATGTTGGAGAAAGAATTCCTCGCTTTGGACCTGCACCACGTACCGCGCGCTGGTAATGCCGCAGCCAAAAACCTTTCAACGAAGGCTTCCACCGGAGCCCCTGCGCCCGAAGGAGTTTTTGAGAGGACGTTGCTGCGGCCCACAGCCCGGCCCGCCGAGCCGGGCGAAGGGGGCTTGACCAGCACCTCGAAGCTGGCGGTCCCGGCGGCCCTACAGCCATGGATGCCGCCAAGGATCGTAAGCGTCACTGGGGACTCCGTGCAACCCAGAGCTCAAGATCCAGAAGCTCAAGTCAGACCCGATGCATGGATCACGGAGATCCGGGACTACTTGAAGGACAATATCCTCCCTGATGAACATGCAACCGCTGAACGGATTGTGCGTATGGCTAAGAGGTACGCGCTGGTAGAGGGGGATCTCTACCGGCGTGGCGCCAACCACATCCTATTGCGGTGCATAACCCAGGGGGAAGGCTGCGACTTGCTCGCTGAGATCCATGGAGGCGAATGTGGAAGTCATTCTTCCTCACGCACGCTTGTCGGTAAAGCCTTCCGACATGGCTTCTACTGGCCGACAGCACTCCAGGATGCCGTCAAGCTGGTCGAGAGCTGCAAGGCGTGCCAGTTCCACGCCAAGCAGATCCATACACCGGCTCAGGCGGTACAGATGATCCCGCCCTCGTGGCCGTTTGCCGTATGGGGGCTGGACATCCTGGGACCATTTCCCAGAACCGTCGGGGGATTCCGGTACCTCTATGTCGCTATCGACAAGTTCACCAAGTGGCCGGAAGCTACACCAGTTGTCGGTACCTGAGATATGGGGTACCCCCGCGCACACGGTAAAATGCCTAAGGTGCTCGCCCTTCTCCGCAGGGAGAGCTCCGAAGGCGCCACGCGTCTGGCGGGGCCGGACCTCCCTCTCCTCAGAGGAGAGCTCCGGGCCTGCCACGTGGCATACAGAAGCCGGACCTCCCCCTCCGCGGGAGAGAGGTCCGAAGACGCCACGCGCCAAGCGAGGCCGGACCTCCCTCTCCTCAGAGGTGAGCTCCGGGCCTGCCACGTGGCATGCAGAAGCCGGACCTCCCCCTCCGCGGGAGAGAGGTCCGAAGGCGCCACGCGTCCAGCGGGGCCGGACCTCCCTCTCCTCAGAGAAGAGCTCCGGACCCGCCACGTGGCTGGAAGAACGGTGCTGCCTGCCCCCGGGCGGTAGGCAGCGGGCGTAAAGGCGCCCCTCACCTTGCCCGTACAAGGAATTCAAGGCCCGCGTCTTCCCAAGACGCGGAAACGCGGAGCACGCGCCTGTCAGGTGCCGTTGCGTCCAGTCGCATCACAGACTGGCGCGCGGTGTCAGAACCTGACAGGTAATAAACGCCGCGACAAGACATCCCATGCCGCCTGCGCCGTCATCAACCACTACGACTAGCGCACGGCATGGGCAGGGCGGCAAAAGGAAGACTCAGAAGCCTTCGACCGGAGGCAACCACCGGCATAACTACAGATACGGTAGATAATAGACAATCGTCCCGGGACCACCTGTCGGGTCCCGGCTTCCCTTGTAAGCCGCCCGAGCCTTGGACTATAAAAGGCTCGGGTAGGCATTGATAGCAGGGGTTCGCATTCTGCAACTCATACGCTAGCCATACACTCTCAAGCTGTAACTCACCCCCAAGCTCAGGCCCCCGGCCCTGAGCAGCAAGCAATACAGCGAGCTCCATAGCTCGCCGTGGACGTAGGGTTTTACGCTCCGGCGGCCTGAACCACGTAAATCTTCCCGTGTCAAGCTCTCACTAACTCGTCCATCCGCGCAAGCTCTCCGCTAGGAACTAGCCCCTCCGAAAAAAGAACCTCCGCGGGCTGCCCAGTGCAGGCCCGGGGGAAGTGTCGATCGCACACTTCGACATTTGGCGCGCCAGGTAGGGGGCTTTTCCCCTAGCGCGACGAGTTTCCGCCAACGAAGATGTCCAAGCTCCCTTCAGCGGCAAGCTCTCCCCCTCCGCATTCACGGCGAACCGTGACCAGCGGAGAGTACATGTCGACGCACTCAGGACGGAGTGTGTCGGCACAAGCGGGTAGCCAGCAGCCGACTCCGGCTATGCAGGCCCCGACCAGCGTGAGGTCTTCTGCAGCGCTGAGCGTACACCATGGAGGTGCGCTAGCTGCAGCAAGGGCGCTGCTGCGCAACCCACCTGCAGGGGATGCGCCCCATTCAGCAATCCAGCAATGGGTCCGTGAGGTGGACCGCCTCGTCGTCGCCGCCGTGAACCCTCGGTTTCGGTGAGGGCGGCGCCCAGGGCAACCAGCTGTGTCGCTGACGCGCACACCCACGGTTGACGGGCTAACGGCGGATTCCAGCTCCTCCAGGCTCCTGTCGACGGACCTGCGAAGGGAACTGGAGCGGTGCCACTTGGGGCAGGACGCCCGAGTGTACCTCGAGCGACGTCGAGAAAGGCGTTGCAACCATGAGGCAGGCGACAGCATGTCATCGGCCTCGACACAACCGGAAGGGCAGGCCTTCGCCATGCGAGCCCCGCCTCAGGCATATGCTGCGCAACATATGCCACCACCATATGCGCCGCAAGTAGCGGCCCCGGCCTATGGTGCAGCCTTGCCCATGCCGGGATACGTGGTGCCAGGTGTGAACCACCTGCTCGCAGCACCAGTACCTGCAGCAGCAGGTGCAGGATGTGCGGCCCTTGCGCCCCACCTTCGCTTCGCAAGGTGGCCGCGCAAGTTTCGCCCGCACTTGCCCGAGAAGTACGACGGAAGCGTCAACCCGGCGGAGTTCCTCCAGATCTACTCCACCACCGTACTTGCTGCAGGAGGCGATGAGGCTGTCATGGCCAACTACTTTCCCGTCACCTTGACCGGCCCAGCCCGGTCCTGGCTCATGAATCTACCCCAGGGGTCCATAGCCTCCTGGGGTGAGCTCTGCCGGCAGTTCGTCACCAACTTCGGCAGCTCCTACACCCATCCCGGCACGGAGCTCAATCTCCACGCCGTCAAGCAACAACCTGGGGAGTCGCTGCGCTCTTTCATCCAGCGGTTCTCTCAGGTGCGCAACACCATCCCACATATCCAAAGTGCCTCTGTGGTGGTGGCGTTCCGACAGGGTGTCCGGGACGAGAAAATGCTCGAGAAGCTCGCGACCAGAGAGGTCCGCGACGTCTCGGAGCTCTTTAGCCTGGCGGATAAGTGCGCCAGGGCAGCCGAAGGGCGGAACTGGCATGCACTACCGACCTCCGAGTCAGGAGGGCAGCCCGGGTCCGGTGCTGCTGCCTATGGGGGTGGCAAGAAGACCAAGAACCGGGGGAGTGGAAAGATGAAGCCACCATTCACGGCCCCCGTCGCCGCAGCTGCGACAACCAGCGGAGCTCAGGGGCCGCGCCCCGACAAGAGGCAGCGGCAATCACCGGCCCCAGACAGTGGCCAGGGCGGGCTATGCCCCGTGCATGGCACCTGCAACCATACAGCTGCCAAGTGCTGGGAGATCCAGAGGCTCGCAGAGCGCTTCCGTAATGGAAGACAGCAGAGGGCTGAAGCACCGCCCTACCCTCAGAGGGATGGCAAACAGAAGGCCGATGCCCCAGTCACCGCTGCCTACCAAGTGGGGTTCCAGGAGCCTCAGGGTGTCATAAAGACAGTGCATGACGGTGAGGACTCCAGTTCTGACGGTGACGGGCCAAGGTGTTAGCCAGCTGCGGCACGCCTCCGTGCCTCGAACATACCTCTCGGGGGCCGCCTAGGGTCCCGTCAACCCCTTGAAGGCCTTGCCAGAAGGGGGAGACGCCTTAGGTCATCCAAGGCGAGCCCGGGTCCACCTACCCCTTGAAGGCCTTAGCCAGAAGGGGAGAACTCCCCGGGGGCCCCGGAGAGAAGCCACGCAGGACCTGATCCAGCGTGAAGACAACAACTTCAACAAGACTCGGCTTGCAGGGAACACCCCACAACGCACGGTCTCGGCTAATGCTCTAAGCACTACCGCCAAAGAACCAGACGCGACGGGGGCCCGCAAGAAGGCAGCCTGGTGAAGCGGCACGCTATATTCCAAGAAGGACCCATAAGCTCTCCCCCAGCAGGGAAGGTCCCTTCCGAATCATGAAAGCTGCCGCCCCAGGTACACATGCCTTTCAACCGAGAGTGAGATCCATTCCCAAAAATCCTTGCCATGGAGGAACACTGTAAGTCCTACTTACTGAGCATCGGTAGAACAGGGTTATTCACTTCTGTAATAGACCCCATAGAACTTAGGAACAGAGCTTGGGGTAGCTAAGTCTCAAAGGACGGTACAGGACTACGTCCAGTTTAGCCTGGTTCCGACCCTAAGCGCGTAGAGTCTTGCTTCCCTTGTAGACGAGGCGGAACATTGCCCCCACGAACAGCCAGAATTCCACCTATGGGCGCGAATACAGAGACCTGTTCTACTTAGCTCCTTCTCATGCGCTCATTTAAATTATGCATTAATTTTTATGATCGCACTATCTCTGTATGTTCATCATACGTCTAGCTCCCCCTCTCCTGCGCTCACCCATAGTCGGCATTTGCTATCCTCCTGAAGGCGGCTGCGCTTGAGGCACCTGCCGATGGCCGAGTGAATCTCTCGGGCCTCCCCCAGTCAGGTGTTGCGGTGTCAGTTGGTCACCTCCAGGAAAGGCCAGCGTTGTGCATGGGGGGTCCAGGGTGCGTATCCAGCTTAGCCGGCCCAGAGCCCAAAGCATGCGCATCCTGCTCCCCGGAGGTCCAGGGGAGTACGTCCGCTTTGCCTGGTCATGAACCCAAAGCGCGTGCACTCTGCTTCCCCAGCGCATGGCCCGGTACTAGGGAGCGGACGGCCGTACCCGGACCTCGGAGGGAGCCGGAGCTCCGGCGCCTCGTGCACAGAATTGCCCAAGACCCGTATAGCGGGCCAGGACCATAAGACGGATAAGACTAGGAGACAGGAGGGGAGGACCCCCCGAGGAGAATTACGTTTCCTCTACCTGTGTGCAGGACCTTCAGGTTACGGCAACAGGGACTGCATGAAGCGGGGGGAAAGGAGCTACCAGCTACACCGGCCTGGGACTGGAAGGACCGGGACCTGCCCCCCCAGAGGGGCAGGGCCCGGGTGCCCCGCGTGTCCAGCAGGCCCGGAACTCCTTCCTTGAGGGCTCCGGGCTTGCCACGTGGCAGGCAGGAACCGGACCTCCCCCCTCAGCGGGAGGGCTCTGAAAGCCCTACGTGTCCAACATGACCGGAGCTCCCGTCTCTTAAGGAGGAGCTCCGGACCCACCACGTGGCCGGCAGATTTGGAGCCCCCCCCATAGGGCGAGGTTCGGAGACCTCCGGGGGCCCCTAACACAGTTAGGACCCGGGGGGGGTGTCTGAGCGAAGCTCCCAGATTGGAAATGACCTCTGAGTACCTTGCGGAGCTAAGGACTCAGCCAGGCAAAGCCAAGAAGGAGGGAAAAGCATCACAGACACAAGTATCCAAGAGAGTCAATTTAAGCAAGGCTCCTTGAGCTTACAGACTCGATAAAAAAGGGAAAAGCAAGTCCTAAGGACCACCCGGCTCTCGCCGGAACCTTGCTGCTACAAGGGCGGCCACATCCTCGACTTCAGCCCTGGCAGCTTCCTCCCGCTCCGCGGCTGGGCCCTCTCTTGCTGGCTCCAGTGAGAAAGAGGGGTCGCGGCTCTTGAAGCATGCCAGCACATGCGAGGCGACCTCTAAAGCTAAGCCGCGGCCCTCGGCTTCAAGCTCGCTGGCGACCACCGAGTCGAGTCTGTCCAGCTTGGCACCGATCGACTCCAATGCAGGGATCACCTCTGCCACCTGCAATGCGGGAGTTGCGGCCCTCACCGGACTGAAACCAAGAGGGATCAGGGCGAACCCCGCCCGATCCACGAAGCCTGAGACCGCAAGGGCCTCGGAGGACCGTAGGGCTGAGAGTTCCTCCACCTCGCGGCGGGCCGCCCGCAGAGCCTCCAGGTTCCTCTCGGAGAATTCCTTCTCCTGGGCCGCCAGGGAACTCTCCCGAAGGCGGAGGGTCTCGGCTAGCCGCTCCAACTCAGCGGCCCTGAAGCCGGCAGTCAACTCGCGGTCCAAGACCACCCGGCGATCATGGGAGACCTGTTCATCCCTCAAGTCGAGGTCTGCCTTCAGAATCTCCAGTTCCTCCATCCGAGCTCGGAGGTCATCCTCGCCCGCATCCAGCTGCGCGGCGACCCTCTCTGCCTCAGCTGCCACGGAACGCTCCTGCTCCTCAACAGCGAGTTCGCGGCGCTCCAACCGCTGCCGTATTTCCACAGCACCTGAGAGGCTCTCTTCGGCCCGAGCGTGAGCCTCCAGGGCCTCCCTGTTGATCCGCCGTGACTGGGTGTCCATGTGGTCAACAGCCCGCTTAATCCGGTCGACGAGCGTTTCCCGGAAGTCGAGTAACTCCCGCCTGGAGTCGAGCTCGCTCTTAACCTTCGCGGTCCTCTCCCGCAAAAGGTTCCCCCAGGTGAGGAGGCGGTCCCGTTCAACCGTATACTCCCCCCGCTCGCGCCCTAGTGCAGCCAAGACCTGCCGGACGCTCGACTCGGCGAGCGCAAAGGCGTCCGCCAGAGGCAATGGAGCAACAGAAGCTGGGGCAGTCCCTCCGACCTCCTCCATTACCTCGTCCTCGGGAAGAGCCGGCGCGCCAGCCGCCGAGACGAGACGCCGATCAGGAGAAACTGGCCCAGCGGCCCTAGCAGCCGGGCCAGCCGGACTTTCTTCAGCTTCAGGCTCCTTGACCTGAGGAGGGGGACGAGCCGGGGAAGACGGAGCTGGAGAAGAAGCCAGGCCGCCTAGTGCAGGATCAACCTGTGCTGGCTCGGGGGCCGCGGTAACCGTCTCGGCGGGAAGAGACGGCGCCGCCGCGGAGTCCGGGCACACCGGAACAGGAGAAGTCCGCTCTGGCCTGGCGGCCGCAACAGTCGCCCCTGGCTCCGAGCGCATCGGCACAGATTCCCCGCAAGACGGGGAAGCCCGGGAAGCGCGGACACTCCAGCGGGCTCTGAACCCCGACTTCCGAGCCGGGGTAGGATTTCCAGAGCCCGCTACCGTCTCCGACGACCGCTCCGCAGTCGCTTGGACTAGCGGAACAGGGGACGCCGCAGAGTCTTCCCCTAGCACATCAGCCCGGGGCCTCTTCGAGTCGCCACCGAAGGGGGTGTCAGGCACCCCAGAATCCCGACTTGGCACCGGCGCCGTTGCTGGAGGAGATCGGGCGCGTTTCTTCTCTGGCAGCGGGTTGGAAGCCATGGCAAGGGAGAGCTCAAAGGCAAGAAAGCAAAAGCGCAAGAGTCCAAGAAGAAACGCAGAGAAGTGCGAAGGGAAGCTACAACGTGGGTGAGACCCCCTCTAAAAAGCTTCCCGGTGCAGTTCCAAGCGATTCGGAACTCTTCGAATACCCCGCACCCGCAACCGCTTCGGTTCCTAGACCGAGTGCCGATGACGGGTGGGCCCAAGCCGCTTAACTGGAGCGGTGGGGGCAAGGAGTCAGTCTCCTAAGAAGATGAGCTGGCAAGGCCCTTCGGCGGTTCCCGAAGAAAGTGCCGCAACGTGCAGAAGTGGCAGCCTTGGAAACCACCGCAGTAAAAGCAATCATCAAGTGGGCGCACGCTCTCACGACCCCGCGGCCGTTCGTACTCCAGCAGCGGTCAAGTCGGGACTTAGAGAAAGTGCGTGGATCGGAAGAGACGGAGGTCCCACCTCGGGCTCGCTATCTCCCCCGAGATGGGCCCGGGGCCACTGTCGGTACCTGAGATATGGGGTACCCCCACGCACAGGGTAAAATGCCTAAGGTGCTCGCCCTTCTCCGCAGGAGGAGCTCCAAAGGCGCCACGCGTCAGGCGGGGCCGGACCTCCCTCTCCTCAGAGGAGAGCTCCGGGCCCACCACGTGGCATACAGAAGCCGGACCTCCCCCTCCGCAGGAGAGAGGTCCGAAGACGCCACGCGCCCAGCGAGGCCGGACCTCCCTCTCCTCAGAGGTGAGCTCCGGGCCCGCCACGTGGCATGCAGAAGCCGGACCTCCCCCTCCGCGGGAGAGAGGTCCGAAGGCGCCACGCGTCCAGCGGGGCCGGACCTCCCTCTCCTCAGAGAAGAGCTCCGGACCCGCCATGTGGCTGGAAGAACGGTGCTGCCTGCCCCCGGGCGGTAGGCAGCGGGCGTAAAGGCGCCCCTCACCTTGCCCGTACAAGCAATTCAAGGCCCGCGTCTTCCCAAGACGCGGAAACGCGGAGCACGCGCCTGTCAGGTGCCGTTGCGTCCAGTCGCATCACAGACTGGCGCGCGGTGTCAGAACCTGACAGGTAATAAACGCCGCGACAAGACATCCCATGCCGCCTGCGCCGTCATCAACCACTACAACTAGCGCACGGCATGGGCAGGGTGGCAAAAGGAAGACTCAGAAGCCTTCGACCGGAGGCAACCACCGGCATAACTACAGATACGGTAGATAATAGACAATCGTCCCGGGACCACCTGTCGGGTCTCGGCTTCCCTTGTAAGCCGCCCGAGCCTTGGACTATAAAAGGCTCGGGTAGGCGTCGATAGCAGGGGTTCGCATTCTGCAACTCATACGCTAGCCATACACTCTCAAGCTGTAACTCACCCCCAAGCTCAGGCCCCCGGCCCTGAGCAGCAAGCAATACAGCGAGCTCCATAGCTCGCCGTGGACGTAGGGTTTTACGCTCCGGCGGCCTGAACCACGTAAAACTTCCCGTGTCAAGCTCTCACTAACTCGTCCATCCGCACAAGCTCTCCGCTAGGAACTAGCCCCTCCGAAAAAAGAACCTCCGAGGGCTGCCCAGTGCAGGCCCAGGGGAAGTGTCGATCGCACACTTCGACACCTGTTGTCACCATCAACAAACAATCCGCAGTAAAATTCATCAAGTCTATTGTCTGCCGGTTCGGGGTCCCAAACAGGATCATCACCGACAACAGGACCCAGTTCACCAGCGCAGCATTCCAAGACTACTGCGAGGACCTTGGTATTCAGGTATGCTATGCCTCTGTCGCCCACCCGAGGAGCAATGGGCAAGTTGAGAGGGCCAATGCGGAGATTCTCCGGGGCCTTAAGACTCGCACCTTCGCCAGCCTGAAGAAACATGGTGCCAATTGGGTAGATGAGCTTCCGAGCACACTATGGGCTAACCGGACATCCCAGAGCCGGGCCACCAGGGAGACACCCTTCTTCATGGTGTACGGGGCTGAAGCTGTACTTCCCCCAGAAATCACCATGAAGTCTCACCGTGTCCGGGCTTACAACGAAGCCACGCAGGACAACCTCCGGCGTGGAGAAATCGACCTCGTCGACGAGGCCCGATTACTTGTGGCACTCCGTAACGCGCGGTACAGACAAGCGCTTCGGCGCTACCACCAGAGGTCTGTGCGTGCCCGGGAGCTGCAGGAAGGTGACCTGGTGTTGCGGCGCATACTTTCTCGCGAAGGGGCCCACAAACTCTCCCCTAGTTGGGAAGGCCCCTTCCGAGTCACGAAAGTATGCCGCCCCGGGTGTGTGCGCCTTTCCACCGAGGATGGGGACCTGCTCCCGAACCCTTGGAACATAGAACACCTCCGTAAGTTCTATCCCTAGAGCAAAAATAGGACAGTACTTTCTTTTCGTAATAAACTCCATAGAGTCCAGGAGCAGCGCTCGGAGCAGCTAAACCCCAGGGGACGGTCCAGGACTACGTTCAGCTTTGCCTGGTTCTGACTCCAAGCCCGTAGAGTCTTGCTTCCCCTCTTAATGGGGTGGGTCGTGGCCTCCATGTTTAGCCTGCCTTCCTCCTATGGAAAGTTGTACGAAAAGAAATCTGCTCTACTTTGCTCTTTCCTTGTACTCATTTAAATTGTGAATTGAGTTTTTTAATCACCCTTGCAGTGCATGGTTGCCATGTGCTCAGCTCCCCCTCTCTACAAGTCCCCAAGCACCAAGCGTATGGTTGGGGGCTATAAGTCAAATAAGACTGATATAAGGGAGGGGGAGCCCCCAAGGAGAATTACGTTTTCTCTACCTATGTGCAGGACCTCCAGGTTGCGGCAACAGGGACTGCATGAAGCAGGGGGAAAGGAGCTACCAACTACTCCGACCTAGGACTGGAAGGACCAGGACCTGCCCCTCCAGCAGGGGCGGGACCCGAGGGCCCCACGTGTCCAGCAGGCTCGGAACCCTCACCTCCCTTGAGGAGAGCTCCGGGCACGCCGCGTGGCGGGCAGACTTGGGGCTCCCCATGGGGCGGGATCCGGAGACCCCCGGGGACCCCTAACACGGTTAGGACCCGAGGAAGGTGTCTACGCAGAGCTCCGAGATTGGAGATGGCCTCTGAGTACCTTGCGGAGCTAAGGACTCAGACAGGCAAAGCCAAGAAGGAGAGAAAGAGCGTCACAGGCACAAATATCTAAAAGAGTCAAACTATGCAAGGCTCCTTGAGCTGGACTACAGACTCGATAAGAAGAAAGAAAAAAGCCCCAAGGGTCTCCTGACACAACCAGAATCCGGAAGTTGCAACAACGGCCGCGTCACCAGGCTTCAGCCCTGGCGGAACTCTCTCGCTCTATGACCAGAGCGCAGGAATCGCCTCCCTCATCACCGGCGCAAAAACCAGTGACACCACGGGAGCTCCTGAGGCCCCCTCTGCAGTATTCAGCGGTCTTCCTAGAGACTCTACCGTCTGGGATTCTCCATGGAGCATCGGCGGTTTCCTTCTCCTGAAGTTCCCTCATCACCTGCGCAAAAGCCGGTGTCGTCAAGGGTGCCCCTGGAGCCCCCAACCCTCATCACCTGCGCAAAAACTGGAGTCATCAAGGGTGCTCCTGAGGCCCTCTCCGCGGTATTCAGCGGTGTTCTTGGAGACCCTGCTGCCTGGGATTCTTCTCGATGCTTCAGCGGTTCCTTTGAAGACTCCACCACCCTCAGGGGCAGGGCAGGCAAGCTCCCTGAGTCCCAGGCTTGGTGCAGACGCAACCGCTGGAGGGAACCGAGAGCAATTCTTCCCCCCATAAGGCGGGTTAAGAGCCATGGAAGAAGACAAGACTGCAGGGGCCTGAGGGAGGCGCAGGGGCTGGAAGCCTTATAAAAGGAATGCACCCACATGGAGGTTTCATTTAACACCTTCCCGGGTGCAATTCCAAGCGATTCGGAACTCTTCGAATACCCCGCACCGGCAACCGCTTCGGTTCCTAGACCGAGTGCCGATGACGGATGGGCCCAAGCCGCCAAACTGAAGCGGTGGGGTCAAGGAGTCAGTCTCCTGAGAAGATGAGCCGGCAAGACACTTCGGCGGTTCCCGAAGAAAGCGCCGCAACGTGCAGAAGTGGCGGTCTTGGGAACCACCGCAGTAAAAGCAACCATCAAGTGAGCGCACGCTCCCATGATCCCGTGGCCGTTTGTGCTCCGGCAGCGGTCAATTCGGGACTTAGAGGAAGTGCGCGGATCGGAAGAGACGGAGGTCCCACCTCGGGCTCGCTATCTCCCCCGAGATGGGCCCGGGGGCCACTGTCGGTACCTGAGATATGGGGTACCCCCGCGCACAGGGTAAAATGCCTAAGGAACTCGCCCTTCTCCGCAGGGAGATCTCCGAAGGCGCCACGCGTCCGGCGGGGCCGGACCTCCCTCTCCTCAGAGGAGAGCTCCGGGCCCGCCATGTGGCATACAGAAGCCGGACCTCCCCCTCCGCGGGAGAGAGGTCCGAAGGCGCCGCGTGTCCAGCGGGGCCGGACCTCCCTCTCCTCAGAGGAGAGCTCCGGGCCCGCCACGTTGCCAACAGAAGCCGAGCCTCCCCCTCCACGGGGAGAGGTCCGGAGGCTCCACGTGCCCCGCGGGACTGACCCCCCTCTCCTCTGAGAAGGGCTCCGGGCCCGCCACGTGGCAGCAGAACGACGCTGCCGGCCCCGAGCGGTAGGCAGCGGTCGTAAATACGCCCCATACCTTGCCCGTACAAGGTATTCAAGGCCCGCGTCTTCCCAAGACGCGGAGACGTGGAGCACGCTTCTGTCAGGTGCCGTTGCGCCCAGTCGCATCACAGACTGGCGCGCGGTGTCAGAACCTGTCAGCCAATAAACACCGCGACAAGACATCCCATGCCGCCTGCACCGTCATCAACCACTACGACTAGCATGTGGCATGGGCAGGGCGGCAAGATGAAGACTCAGAAGCCTTCGGCCAGAGACAACTACCGGCATAACTGCAGATACGG
The DNA here is from genome assembly GCA_030760725.1 of Neostapfia colusana. Taxonomy (NCBI): domain Eukaryota; kingdom Viridiplantae; phylum Streptophyta; class Magnoliopsida; order Poales; family Poaceae; genus Neostapfia; species Neostapfia colusana. The sequence continues at coordinate 36,902,303 of JASWHV010000001.1, read as the reverse complement.
TAGATAATAGACAATCTTCCCGGGACCACCTGTCGGGTCCCGGCTCCCCTTGTAAGCCGCCCGAGTCTTGGACTATAAAAGGCTTGGGTAGGCGTCGATAGCAACGGTTCGCACTTTGTAACTTATACGCTAGCCATACACTCTCAAGCTGTAACTCACCCCCAAGCTCAGGCCTCCGGCCCTGAGCAGCAAGCAATACAGCGAGCTCCATAGCTCGCCGTGGACCTAGGATTTTACGCTCCGGCGGTCTGAACCACGTAAAACTCACCGTGTCAAGCTCTTACTAACTCGTCCATCTGCGCAAGCTCTCCGCTAGGGACTAGCCCCTCCGAAAAAAGAACCTCCGTGGGCTGCCCAGTGCAGGCCCGAGGGAAGTGTCGACCGCACACTTCGACAACGTTGAAAACAGCAAGTTGAACTTCGAAACATGAAACAAATGTTACACAAATTGTCTCTCTTTTTTGTACTTAGAAACTTTTTTTTGTGATTGTAATCAGTGCGGCTTTTCCTTTTGCACGTGCCTTTTTCTTGCTGATCCGTGCAGCTTTTCTTTTGCACTTGCCTTTTTTTTCTCAACTTTGGGTAGATAATGGAAATGGACTAAGAACAAAGTGGCACGAACTCAAAACTCTAGCGGTGAAAAACTTAGGACCAGCAACTTGACACAAAAAGGCAACCGTGAATTCAACAAGTCGAGAGCTAAGTAGTCAAGCAAAAGGCTCAAAGTGTTTTTAGGATTTTTTTAGAGCGAACTTTTGTAGGCAAAAGTGGATTGTAGGTAAATGAATAACAAGGAGAAGTAAATCTCTCACCGAGCAACCTGAAATCTGATACCACTTGATGAACCCAACGGGTACGGGGGATGCCCTATCTTTCGATGAGAGATGTTGGTAATGAACGAATTTGGTGGAGGCCGACGTTGGCTGCCCGACTACCACAACCAGAATGGTGTGGTGCCTTGAGCGACAGTTACACCGTCTCCTGGTAACTACGATTTGGGTGGAGGTCGACGTTGTGCTACCCGACTACAACAACCACAAGGATGCTACGCCTTAGCGATAGTTACACCGGCTCCTGTTGTTGTTGTACTTGCCGTGCCAAGAACAGCCTTGATCCTGTAAGCAATCGAAGAACAAGCAAGAACAAGATAACAAGCAAACACTCACGGGTGTGAAAAAGTTGGGGTTCTGATTCAAGTAATCGGAAGGTCTCGTTGACACTTGCGTTACAAGGAAGTAGCAATGGCTAAACTTACAGAAAACAAAAACCCGCCCTGTCAAGGAGCTCTTGGACTACTTAAATAGGGGAGGGAAGAGGGAAATTCGTCCAGCAACAAAGGTAGGATGTGATCTCCCTTATTCCCTTCCTTTTTCTGTGATAGACTACCATTTAATAGGGAAAGAAAGAGGGAAACCCATCCAGCAGCAAGGCGGGATATGATTTCCTCTATTTCTTTCCTTATTATAGCACATCTATCTTTAAATGGGGGAAGAAAGAGGGAATTTCGTCCAGCAGCAAAGTTGGACGAGATTTCCCTTATTCCTTTCCTTATTTGTCTAAATCTCTCTTTATTACATGGCCCCAGCCTCAAGATTTCTCCTCGGGTGGAGCAGACTTTATTGCATTAATCCCTCCATCACTCCAAGCTGGATCAATTCTCAAGCATCTGATAATTAAGTTGACGTGCACGAGCGCGTGTCATTGGACCTTGATTAGCTGAGAGTGGTGAATGGGCTGGTGTTGTGGTTGTATCAATGGCAGCGATGTCCGCATCACTATCTTTCGATGGGAGATGTTGGTAATGAACGAATTTGGTGGAGGCCGACGTTGGCTACCCGACTACCACAACCAGAATGGTGTGGCGCCTTGAGCGACAGTTACACCATCTCCTGGTAACTACGATTTGGGTGGAGGTCGACGTTGTGCTACCCGACTACAACAACCACAAGGATGCTGCGCCTTAGCGATAGTTACACCGGCTCCTGTTGTTGCTGTACTTGCCGTGCCAAGAACAGGCTTGAACCTGCAAGCAATCGAAGAACAAGCAAGAACAAGATAACAAGCAAACACTCACGGGTGTGAAAAAGTTGGGGTTCTGATTTAAGTAATCGGAAGGTCTCGTCGACACTTGCGTTACAAGGAAGTAGCAATGGCTAAACTTACAGAAAACAAAAACCCGCCCTGTCAAGGAGCTCTTGGACTACTTAAATAGGGGAGGGAAGAGGGAAATTCATCCAGCAACAAAGGTAGGACGTGATCTCACTTATTTCCTTCCTTTTTCTGTGATAGACTACCATTTAATAGGGAAAGAAAGAGGGAAACCCATCTAGCAGCAAGGCAGGATATGATTTTCTCTATTTCTTTCCTTATTATAGCACATCTATCTTTAAATGGAAAAAGAAAGAGGGAATTTCGTCCAGCAGCAAAGTTGGACGAGATTTCCCTTATTCCTTTTCTTATTGTCTAAATCTCTCTTTATTACATGGCCCCAGCCTCAAGATTTCTCCTCGGGTGGAGCAGCCTTTATTGCATTAATCCCTCCATCCCTCCTAGCTAGATCAATTCCCAAGCACCTAATAATAACAAGGTCATCACAAGGCTTTAATAGGTCCCCATTTGAAGGATAATTACTTTGAACAGCCAGGAATGAATTCACCTGATAATTAAGTTGACGTGCACGAGCGCGTGTCATTGGATCTTGATTAGCTGAGAGTGGTGAATGGGCTGGTGTTGTGGTTGTATCAACGGTAGCGATGTCCGCATCATCCTCCCCTTCTTGCAATTGAATCATCCTCGACTCAAATGTGTCTTCCTCGCCCATATATGGTTTCAAATCTGCAATATTAAAAGAGGAAGTAACCCCAAAATGTGCAGGCAACTCAATTTCATATGCATTATCATTAATTTTTCGAAGCACTTTGAAGGGTCCAGCAGCTCTAGGTAGTAATTTAAATTTTCTCAAATCAGAAAATATATTCTTTCTCAAATGCACCCAAACCAAATCACCAGGTTCAAAAGTAACATGCTTTCTACCCTTGCTACCGGCTTGTTGATACTTAGCGTTCATGCTCTCAATGTTTGCTTTAGTTTGCTCATGCATTTTAAGAATTAATTCAGCACGGCGAGAAGCATCAAAATTCAATATCTCTAAAGGTGGCAGAGCCAAAAGATCAATGGGAGCACGAGGAATAAAACCATATACAATCTGAAAAGCGCACAATTTAGTAGTAGAATGCAGCGAACGATTGTAATCAAATTCAATATGAGGCAAACATTCTTCCCATAATTTGATGTTATGTTTCAGAACAGCCCTTAACATGGTAGATAAACTACGGTTCACTACTTCGGTCTGTCCATCAGTTTGAGGGTGATAAGTGGTAGAAAAGAGTAATTTTGTCCCCAACTTAGCCCATAAGGTTTTCCAAAAATGACTAAGAAATTTGGCATCTCTATCTGAAACAATAGTGTTTGGAACCCCATGCAAACGAACAACTTCTCGAAAGAACAAATCAGCAATATGGGTAGCATCATCAGTTTTGTGGCATGGTATGAAATGTGCCATTTTAGAAAATCTGTCGACAACAACAAAAATACTATCCCTCCCCTTCTTTGTTCTAAGCAATCCTAAAACAAAATCCATAGAAACATCCTCCCATGGAGCACTAGAAACAGGAAGAGGCATGTATAAACCATGTGGATTAAGACGGGACTTAGCTTTTTGACATGTGGTGCAACGAGTAACAAACCGCTCCATATCTCTCCTCATCTTTGGCCAAAAGAAATGGTTTGCTAAGATGTCTTTCGTCTTCTTGACACCAAAGTGTCCCATCAATCCTCCACTATGTGCTTCCTGCAATAGTAAGATACGCACAGAACCAGCTAGAATGCATAATTTATTAGTTCAAAACACAAAATCATTAGTGAGAACAAACTTGTTCCATGTTTTTCCTTCTTTACATTGCAGCAGCACATCTTTGAAATCAGCATCAAAAGCATATTGTTCTTTAATTGTTTCCAAGCCAAAAATCTTAAAATCAAGTTGGGACAACATATTGTAGCGGCGAGATAAGGCATCCGCAATGACATTATCTTTCCCTTTCTTGTGTTTGATGACATAAGGAAAGGACTCAATGAATTCTACCCACTTGGCATGCCTACGGTTCAGATTAGTTTGGTTCTTAATGTGCTTCAAAGATTCATGATCAGAATATATAACAAATTCTTTAGTCCATGAATAATGTTGCCATGTTTCCAAAGTTCGTACTAGTGCATATAATTCTTTATCATAAGTGGAATAGTTCAGACTAGGCCCATTCAGTTTCTCGCTAAAATAAGCAATAGGTTTCCCCTCTTGCAACAAGACACCTCTCAATCCAATACCACTAGCATCACATTCCAATTCAAAAGTCTTACTGAAATCTGGTAATTGGAGAAGGGGTGTATGAGTTAACCTATTCTTCAAAGTTGCAAATGCAGCCTCTTGCGCCTTGCCCCATGTGAATGGAGCACCCTTCTTTGTAAACTCATGCAGTGGGCCTGCTATGGTGCTGAAGTCTTTCACAAAACAACGATAGAATCCAGCAAGTCCGAGAAAGCTTCGTACTTGTGTGACCGTGGTAGGAGTCGGCCAGCTGTGTATCACCTCCACCTTGGCTTGATCAACTTCAATTCCCTATGGTGTCACAACATAGCTAAGAAAAGAAACTCGATCCGTGCAAAAGGTGCACTTGTCAATGTTACCAAATAAGCGTGCATTACGTAAAGCATTAAAAACAGCACGGAGATGATCAAGATGAACTTCGAGAGATGCGCTATAGATCAAGATGTCATCAAAATATACTACCACAAATCTTCCAATGAAAGCACGTAAAACCTCATTCATTAATCTCATGAAAGTGCTAGGTGAATTCGTGAGACCAAAAGGCATCACTAACCACTCATACAAACAAAACTTTGTTTTAAACGTTGTTTTCCATTCATCACCTAGCTTCATATAAATTTGATGGTATCCACTACGCAAATCAATTTTAGAGAAAATCATCGAGCCACTAGGTTCATCAAGCATATCATCTAACCTAGGAATAGGATGACGATATCTAATGGTAATGTTATTAATTGCTCGACAATCTACACACATGCGCCATGATCCATCTTTCTTTAGGACCAAAAGGACAGGAACGGAGCAAGAACTAAGGAACTCACGCACATAACCCTTGTCGAGTAATTCCTGTACTTGCCGCTGAATCTCCTTAGTATCCTCCGGATTGGTCCTGTATGGTGCTCGGTTGGGCAAAGAAGCCCCAGGGATGAGGTCAATCTGATGCTCAATCCCTCTCAATGGTGACAGCCCGGCTGGTACCTCTTGTGGAAACACATCAGCGTATTCCTGCAAAAGCTTAGTGATAGAAGGAGGCAAAACACATGGTGTGTCGTGAAGTGGGAACAAAGCTTCTTTGCAAACAAACACATAGCAGCTTGCAGTATTACTTTTTAATTCAAACAGATCAGATTTGGAAGCAAAAAAACAAGCGCTCATTAATTTTATTTCATTCTTCTTCATATGAGCAGATTTGGAATTGTCAGTCTTAGGCTGTACCAATTTCTTCACGACATCTGAATTTTCATTTTCAGCAGATTTCTTATTTTTCTCTTTGCAAGCTCTAGCAATGTCATCCTTCAAAATAGCATCAGGAGACATCGGGTGCAAAACAAGTTTCTTCTCATGATGCATGAAAGAGTATTGATTTGATTTACCATGATGTAATGTATCTTTATCAAATTGCCAAGGTCGACCAAATAGCATAGAACAAGCTTGCATAGGTACCACATCACAATCAATGTAATCATGGTAGGAACCAATTGCAAATTCGAACAAAACAGACGTGTTACCTTAAACTTACCACTGTCGTTGAATCATTGGATGTAGTAGTGATGTGGATGTGGAAGTGTTGTCATCTCGAGCTTTTCTACCATGGTAGCACTTGCTAAATTGTTGCAGCTTCCTCCATCAATAATAATGCGACACGATCGTTCCAAAACTACACACTTAGTTTGGAATAGATTGTGTCGCTGGTTCTGTTCAGCTTTGATCATTTGGGCACTCAAGACACGCCTCACAACAAGACTCTCATAGTGGGCAGCATGATAAGCCTCAATGTGCTCTTCATCATCATTCTTCTTTCCTGCTGCTTGTGCAGCAAGCATGGCATATGTTTCATTATCTAAATCACTAGCGGATGAGTACTCACCATTTTCTCGTACAACCAGCACACGCTTGCTTGGGCAGTCCATTCGTAGGTGCCCAAAACCCTTGCACTGGAGGCATTGAATGTCTTTTGTTCTCCCGGTAGAAGCAATGGAAGAAGAAGTGTTGGCTGCAACTCGGGTGGATCCTTTTGTTGTCTCGATTGCACGCGAAGGTGCTGATTTTGATGTAGTCCTGGGCAACCCATTGGAAGCATCGTCTGGAGAATCATGCTTAGTATCAGCAGTACTTGAGCAGAACTGCCATGAGGTAGTTCGACCTGCAGAAATATTAGTTCTTGTACGTCGTCCCTGCACTTCTCTTTCAGCCTTACAAGCAAGATGGAATAATCGAGTGACGTTAGTGTATTCCTTATAAGCCAATATGTCCTGAATTTCTCTTGTTAAACCACCCATAAACCTAGCCATTGCAGCCTCTTCATTTTCAACTAGGCCACAACGCATCATGCCTATTTGAAGTTCTTGATAGTATTCCTCAACAGATTTGTTGCCTTGACTAAGTTGTTGTAATTTATGCAACAGGTCACGAGCATGATAGGAAGGAACAATACGACGACGCATGATTCGTTTCAAAGCATTCCAAGTTTGTGGTACGGTAGCTGGATTTTTAGTTTGATATTCATGCCACCAAACAGAAGCAAAGTCAGTGAATTCACTAGTGGCAGCTCTAACCTTTTTATCATCAGGAAAATCATGGCATGCAAATTTTTGATCTACTGACAATTCCCAAGACAGATATGCATCCGGATCATATTTACCATCAAAAGGTGGTATGGAGAATTTAATGCTGCGTAGGGAATCGTCATTGTCACGTACCTCGCGTCGTTGAGCTCGACCACCCATACCACGATGGTCGCGACGTGGCTGCCGTCGATACCTGAAAAGTCCATCATCAAGCTCGGTATCCACCGAATACTCCGCCTCGTCATATCTTGCAGCACTGCCAACGGAGTCGTGGCTGTCATCAACACGTCTTTGCCTCTCTTCGCGTCCAACCTGTTCCATCCTCTCCAATCGCTCAATGATTGCTGCAAGAGAAGTGTTAATAGCCCCAGCAGTGCTTTTTAATATGGTCAGTTTGGTGTTGGTGCAAATCTGCGTCGACTCTAATTGACCAATGCGTTCATTGGTGACTTGAATATCCTCATTGAGAGCATCTGTGTGTAGCTTTACTTGGCGTTCGAAATGCTGAATGATGCCCCTCGTACGTGGTGAATGTGGAGATGTCCCATTCGCATCAGCTGACATGGTTAGTAAAGAAAGAAATACAACAGCAAGCAGATTAATCCTAACAGTTGCTAAGAGGTGGTAGGACAGCACAATTCCTCACTAGCAAGAAATCAAGGTCTTACAAGTTCTTACCATGCGATGCAGGAGGCGCCGGCAATCAGCAAGAACAACAACAAACGGTGGCTGCCAGCACAACCTTATGGTGTCGTAGACAATTTTGTGGAGCTGTAGGTGGCTGCTAGACACAATTTGTGCAAAGGAACAGCTAGTACCACATTAGTCACAACAAGTTGAATAAACGTTCCACGATGGTATTGTGCTGGTCCTAGCTCAAACCTTACTAGAGACGTGAGCCATAACTCCACGTGACGTTGGATTACTATGGTAGGGAAGTTCGAACAACCCGATCCGTTGTGTTTCAACAACGTTGAAAACAGCAAGTTGAACTTCGAAACATGAAACAAATGTTACACAAATTGTCTCTCTTTTTTTGGTACTTAGAAACTTTTTTTTATGATTGTAATCATTGCGGCTTTTCTTTTTGCACGTGCCTTTTTCTTGCTGATCCGTGTAGCTTTTCTTTTGCACTTGCCTTTTTTTCTCAACTTTGGGTAGATAATGGAAATGGACTGAGAACAAAGTGGCACAAACTCAAAACTCTAGCGGTGAAAAACTTAGGACCAACAACTTGACACAAAAAGGCAACCGTGAATTCAACAAGTCGAGAGCTAAGTAGTCAAGCAAAAGGCTCAAAGTGTTTTTAGGATTTTTTTTAGAACAAACTTTTGTAGGCAAAAGTGGACTGTAGGTAAATGAATAACAAGGAGAAGGAAATCTCTCACGGAGCAACCTGAAATCTGATACCACTTGATGAACCCAACGGGTACGGGGGACGCCCTATCTTTCGATGAGAGATGTTGGTAATGAACGAATTTGGTGGAGGCCGACATTGGCTGCCCGACTACCACAACCAGAATGGTGTGGCGCCTTGAGCGACAGTTACACCATCTCCTGGTAACTACGATTTGGGTGGAGGTCAACGTTGTGCTACCCGACTACAACAACCACAAGGATGTTGCGCCTTAGCGATAGTTACACCGGCTCCTGTTGTTGCTGTACTTGCCATGCCAAGAACAGCCTTGATCCTGCAAGCAATCGAAGAACAAGCAAGAACAAGATAACAAGCAAACACTCACGGGTGTGAAAAAGTTGGGTTCTGATTCAAGTAATCGGAAGGTCTCGTCGACACTTGCGTTACAAGGAAGTAGCAATGGCTAAACTTACAGAAAACAAAAACCTGCCCTGTCAAGGAGCTCTTGGACTACTTAAATAGGGGAGGGAAGAGGGAAATTCGTCCAGCAACAAAGGTAGGACGTGATCTCCCTTATTCCCTTCCTTTTTCTGTGATAGACTACCATTTAATAGGGAAAGAAAGAGAGAAACCCATCCAGCAGCAAGGCAGGATATGATTTCCTCTATTTCTTTCCTTATTATAGCACATCTATCTTTAAATGGGGGAAGAAAGAGGGAATTTCATCCAGCAGCAAATTTGGACGAGATTTCACTTATTCCTTTCCTTATTTGTCTAAATCTCTCTTTATTACATGGCCCCAGCCTCAAGATTTCTCCTCGGGTGGAGCAGCCTTTATTGCATTAATCCCTCCATCCCTCCTAGCTGGATCAATTCCCAAGCACCTAATAATAACAAGGTCATCACAAGGCTTTAATAGGTCCCCATTTGAAGGATAATTACTTTGAACAGCCAGGAATGAATTCACCTGATAATTAAGTTGACGTGCACGAGCACGTGTCATTGGACCTTGATTAGCTGAGAGTGGTGAATGGGCTGGTGTTGTGGTTGTATCAACGGTAGCGATGTCCGCATCACTCGGGTCGTAGAGAAAATGATCCGGAGTGTGCCTCAGCGGTTTAGACAAGTCGTGGTAGCAATTACCACGTTGTTGGACATGTCATCGCTTACAGTGGCGGACCTGACCGGGAGGCTCAAGGCTGCTGAAGATGCTTTCGAAGAACCACCATCAGCGATGCATCATGAAGGTAAAATTTATCTGACTGAAGAAGAATGGCAGGCGAGGCAGAAGAAACGGGAGGCTGAGCATCGGTATGGTGAAAGCAGTCGCACTGGTGGTGGTCGTCGTGGCGGTGGAAGGCGAGGACGTGGAAGAGGTCACAGAAATGATGGTGGATCTTTTCCTGGCAACTCAACAGGTGGATTGAGCAATCGCAGTCGGGACGAGTGTAGGAGATGTGGAAAACTCGGACACTGGGCTAGGGATTGCCGTGTGAAGCCGAAGAAGGAACATGTGCATGTTGTGCATGAGGGTGATGAGGAGGCTTCGCTCCTTGTGGTGAAATCCTCGCCACTGATATCCACACCACAGGTTCTGAGAAAAGAGCAATCAAAAGCAGAAGAGAAGTCAGTTGAACCCCGTGAAGAGAAGGTACTTGCTCAACTTGAAGCTAAGGAGGAGAGTGGAAAACATGCATGGGTGTTGGACACCTTGGGCTACTAATCACATGACTGGATCACATTCGGTATTCACGGAGTTGGACACCGGCGTGGTAGGGTCTGTGCGTTTCGGAGACGATTCGGTGGCCAAGATAGAAGGCAGAGGCACAGTAGTCTTCATATGCAAGAATGGTGAGCACCGTGCATTCTCCGGGGTATACTTTATTCCACAGCTTGCTACAAACATCATCAGCATTGGGCAGTTGGATGAAGCCGGCTATCATGTCGGAGTCATGAATGGGCTGCTGGAGATCCGTGAACCAGACGGGAAGCTGTTGGTGAAAGTTGAGCGCGAAGAGAATCATCTGTACACGCTTCGGGTGAAGATGTATCAAGCAGGTGCGCGAGGCATGTCAAGCTGGGAAACAGAAGTGAAGCCCATTCCCTAATCAAGGAGGGTATTGATGCGGGCATCGCTACCGTTGATACAACCACAACACCAGCCCATTCACCACTCTCAGCTAATCAAGGTCCAATGACACGCGCTCGTGCACGTCAACTTAATTATCAGGTGCTTGGGAATTGATCCAGCTAGGAGGGATCGAGGGATTAATGCAATAAAGGTTGCTCCACCCGAGGGGAAATCTTGAGGCTGGGGCCATGTAATAAAGAGAGATTTAGACAAATAAGGAAAGGAATAAGAGAAATCTCGTCCAACTTTGCTGCTGGACGAAATTCTCTCTTTCTTCCCCCATTTAAAGATAGATATGCTATAATAAGGAAAGAAATAGAGGAAATCATATCCTGCCTTGCTGTTGGATGGGTTTCCCTCTTTCTTTCCCTATTAAATGGTAGTCTATCACAGAAAAAGGAAGGGAATAAGGGAGATCACGTCCTACCTTTGTTGCTGGACGAATTTCCCTCTTCCCTCTCCTATTTAAGTAGTCCAAGAGCTCCTTGACAGGGCGGGTTTTATTTTCTGTAAGTTTAGCCATTGCTACTTCCTTGTAACGCAAGTGTCGACGAGACCTTCCGATTACTTGAATCAGAACCCCAACTTTTTCACACCCGTGAGTGTTTGCTTGTTATCTTGTTCTTGCTTGTTCTTCGATTGCTTGCAGGTTCAAGGCTGTTCTTGGTACGGCAAGTACAGCAACAACAGGAGCCGGTGTAACTATCGCTAAGGCGCAGCATCCTTGTGGTTGTTGTAGTCGGGTAGCACAACGTCGACCTCCACCCAAATCGTAGTTACCAGGAGACGGTGTAACTGTCGCTCAAGGCGCCACACCATTCTGGTTGTGGTAGTCGGGCAGCCAACGTCGGCCTCCACCAAATTCGTTCATTACCAACATCTCTCATCGAAAGATAGGGCGTCCCCCGTACCCGTTGGGTTCATCAAGTGTTATCAGATTTCAGGTTGCTCGGTGAGAGATTTCCTTCTCCTTGTTCTTCATTTACCTACAGTCCACTTTTGCCTACAAAAGTTTGCTCTAAAAAAATCCTAAAAACACTACGAGCCTTTTGCTTGGCTACTTAGCTCTCGACTTGTTGAATTCACGGTTGCCTTTTTGTGTCAAGTTGCTGGTCCTAAGTTTTTCACCGCTAGAGTTTTGAGTTCGTGCCACTTTGTTCTCAGTCCATTTTCATTATCTACCCAAAGTTGAGAAAAAAGGCAAGTGCAAAAGAAAAGCTGCACGGATCAACAAGAAAAAGGCACGTGCAAAAAGAAAAGCCGCACTGATTACAATCACAAAAAAGTTTCTAAGTACAAAAAAAAGAAAGACAATTTGTGTAACATTTGTTTCATGTTTCGAAGTTCAACTTGCTGTTTTCAACGTTGTTGAAACACAACGGATCGTGCTGTTCGAACTTCTCTACCATAGTAATCCAACGTCACGTGGAGTTACGGCTCACGTCTCTAGTAAGGTTTGAGCAACGACCAACACAATACCATCGTGGAACATTTATTCAACTTGTTGTGACTAATGTGGTACTAGCTGTTCCTTTGCACAAATTGTGTCTAGCAGCCACCTACAGCTCCACAAAATTGTCTACGACACCATAAGGTTGTGCTGGCAGCCACCGTTTGTTGTTGTTCTTGCTGATTGCCGGCGCCTCCTGCATCGCATGGTAAGAACTTGTAAGACCTTGATTTCTTGCTAGTGAGGAATTGTGCTGTCCTACCACCTCTTAGCAACTGTTAGGATTAATCTGCTTGCTGTTGTATTTCCTTTCTTTACTAACCATGTCAGCTGATGCGAATAAGACATCTCCACATTCACCATGTACGAGGGGCATCATTCAGCATTTCGAACGCCAAGTAAAGATACACAGATGCTCTCAATGAGGATATTCAAGTCACCAATGAACGCATTGGTCAATTAGAGTCGACACAGATTTGCACCAACACCAAACTGATCACATTAGAAAGCACTGCTGGGGCTATTAACACTTCTCTTGCAGCAATCATTGAGCGATTGGAGAGGATAGAACAGGTTGGACGCGAAGAGAGGCAAAGACGTGTTGATGACACCTACGACTCCGTTGGCAGTGCTGCAAGATATGACGAGGCGGAGTATTCGGCGGATACCGAGCTTGATGATGGAACTTTCAGGTATCGACGGCAGCCACGTCGCGACCATCGTGGTATGGGTGGTCGAGCTCAACGACGCGAGGTACGTGACAATGACGATTCCCTACGCAGCATTAAATTCTCCTTACCACCTTTTGATGGTAAATATGATCCGGATGCATATCTGTCTTGGGAATTGTCAGTAGATCAAAAATTTGCATGCCATGATTTCCCTGATGATAAAAAGGTTAGAGCTGCCACTAGTGAATTCACTGACTTTGCTTCTGTTTGGTGACATGAATATCAAACTAAAAATCCAGCTACCGTACCACAAACTTAGAATGCTTTGAAACGAATCATGCGTTGTCGTTTTGTTCCTTCCTATCATGCTCGTGACCTGTTGCATAAATTACAATAACTTAGGCAAGGCAACAAATCAGTTGAGGAATACTATCAAGAACTTCAAATAGGCATGATGCGTTGTGGCCTAGTTGAAAATGAAGAGGCTGCAATGGCTAGGTTTATGGGTGGTTTAACAAGAGAAATTCAGGACATATTGGCTTATAAGGAATACACTAACGTTACTCGATTACTCCATCTTGCTTGTAAGGATGAAAGAGAAGTGCAGGGACGACGTACAAGAACTAACATTTCTGCAGGTCGAACTACCTCATGGCAGTTCCGCTCAAGTGCTGCTGGTACAAAGCATGATTCTCCAGACGATGCTTCCAATGGGTTGCCCAGGACTACATCAAAATCAGCACCTTCGCGTGCAATCGAGACAACAAAAGGATCCACCCAAGTTACATCCAACACTTCTTCTTCCATTGCTTCTACCGGGAGAACAAAAGATATTCAATGCCTCCAGTGCAAGGGTTTTGGGCACCTACGAAGGGACTGCCCAAGCAAGCGTGTGCTCTTTGTACGAGAAAATGGTGAGTACTCATCCGCTAGTGATCTAGATAATGAAACATATGCCATGCTTGCTGCACAAGAAGCAGGAAATAAGAATGATGATGAAGAGCACATTGGGGCTGATCATGCTGCCTACTATGAGAGTCTTGTTGTGAGGCGTGTCTTGAGTGCCCAAATAATCAAATCTGAACAGAACCAGCGACACAATCTATTCCAAACTAAGTGTGTAGTTTTGGAACGATCGTGTCGCATTATTATTGATGGAGGAAGCTGCAACAATTTAGCAAGTGCTACCATGGTAGAAAAGCTTGGGATGACAACACTTCCACATCCACATGCCTAGTACATCCAATGGTTCAACGACAGCGGTAAGCTTAAGGTAACACGTCTGGTTCGTGTCGAATTTGCAATTGGTTCCTACCATGATTACATTGATTGTGATGTGGTACCTATGCAAGCTTGTTCTATGCTATTTGGTCGACCTTGACAATTTGATAAAGATACATTACATCATGGTAAATCAAATCAATACTCTTTCATGCATCATGAGAAGAAACTTGTTTTGCACCAGATGTCCCCTGATGCTATTTTGAAGGATGACATTGCTAGAACTTGCAAAGAGAAAAATAAGAAATCTGTTGAAAATGAAAATTCAGATGTCGTGAAGAAATCGGTACAGCCTAAGACTGACAATTCCAAATCTGCTCATATGAAGAAGAATGAAATAAAATTAAAGAGCGCTTGTTTTTTGCTTCCAATCTGATTTGTTTGAATTAAAAAGTGATACTGCAATCTGCTATGTGTTTGTTTGCAAAGAAGCTTTGTTCTCACTTCACGACACACCATGTGCTTTGCATCCTTCTATCACTAAGCTTTTGCAGGAATACGTTGATGTGTTTCCACAAGAGGTATCAGCCGGGCTGCCACCATTGAGAGGGGTTGAGCATCAGATTGACCTCATCCCTGGGGCTTCTTTGCCCAACCGAGCACCATACAGGACCAATCCGGAGGAGACTAAAGAGATTCAGCGGCAAGTACAGGAATTACTCGACAAATGTTATGTGCGTGAGTCCCTTAGTCCTTGCTCCGTTCCTGTCCTTTTGGTCCCAAAGAAAGATGGATCATGGCGCATGTGTGTAGATTGTCGAGCAATTAATAATATTACCATTAGATATCGTCATCCTATTCCTAGGTTAGATGATATGCTTGATGAACTTAGTGGCTCGATGATTTTCTCTAAAATTGATTTGCGTAGTGGATACCATCAAATTCACATGAAGCTAGGTGATGAATGGAAAACAGCGTTTAAAACAAAGTTTGGTTTGTATGAGTGGTTAGTCATGCCTTTTGGTCTCACGAATGCACCTAGCACTTTTATGAGATTAATGAATGAGTTTTACGTGCTTTCATTGGAAGATTTGTGGTAGTATATTTCGATGACATCTTGATCTATAGCGCATCTCTCGAAGTTCATCTTGATCATCTCTATGCTGTTTTCAATGCTTTACGTGATGCACGCTTATTTGGTAACATTGACAAGTGCACCTTTTGCACGGATCGAGTCTCTTTTCTTGGCTATGTTGTGACACCACAGGGAATTTAAGTTGATCAAGCCAAGGTGGAGGCGATACACAGCTGGCCGACTCCTACCACGGTCACACAAGTACGAAGCTTTCTCGGACTTGCTGGATTCTATCGTCATTTTGTGAAAGACTTCAGCACCATAGCAGGCCCACTGTCACACCCGGTTTTTCCGAAGAAACAACCAAGTGAATATCACATGTATGCCAGGATCATTTTCTCATACATGTGATGACAAATAGTGAAGCATCATTTATTACAAGCCAGGTGTCGAATATAAATAAGTCTTACATCGCAAATGTCTCAATGGACACTAATGCTTTATCACAAGTAAATAAACTAGCAGCGGAATATTATTCTTTAGGGCTCCATCACAGGCGTTGCCCGGGGGTCTTCATGAATCTCAAAAACCTTCCTCGGGGTCCAAAATCTTGGTCATTATACACCACCTCATTATCTTGACCTGAGCAGCAATATAAACCAACAAATATGCAAGGTTGAGTACCAATGGTACTCAGCAAGTGTGGGAAAATTATATCATGCATGGCTAGAACAAGGAGAGGTTGAACTCATGGTTAAAGCACTACGTAATTAATACCTATCACCTTAGCTTATTAAGCATCTACATTACTACACAGGTGAAATGGTCCCAATCTCCCATCTCATCATCATAATCCAATAACCATAACATCATTTCCAATGTTAAGCTCCCCGCTTAACTTCCAAAACCATCAATCCTCTAATCATGAATAAGTCCAGGCCGCTCTTAACCGTGAGCACGGCTGTCAAGACAGTTTTGACTCTGCAGAGTTTGTACCACTGTACCCACATGTAGTGATTTCATCCCCCGTTGCTGGGTGGACTAAAAGAACCTCCATTATGCCAGTGGCTACGATCCACATTCACACTTCCCAGGTGTGCAGCCAGGAGATCACTACGAAGCCTTTACAAAGGGATTCCCGACGAGCGTGGGCCCACTGAGGTTTCACCCCTAACAGCATACAAGAGGCTCCAACCCCGCTGCAGTGGCCCCCTCTTGAGCCTTGCGGTTCATATGGTAGTCCAGCTGACACCTACTCCCCGCACCATCCAACACACCCATACTACGCCGGGGATACACCTAATTAATTGGCCAAGCTGCCCCATCTCAGCATGTGGTTGACACTGTAAAGCCGGGTTACATGCTCCATGAACCGGTCCTTAGGATCCAGGCAAGTACTAAACACAAACCCAAGTCTCGTGCACCCAGCACACAACCAAAACATCCAACTTGCCTTGATCCCTACCTCTACATAACTCCCAATATCTCATTCAAGAGTATGGTAATATAACTGATGATCTCATTTCCCAAATATCCCATTCTAAGCATGGCTAAGCAAATGCATGTAAATAAATGACATGACAAAATAAATCCCAACCCAAGCTTCAAGGAAACAAGGTAACGCAATTCTAGGGAAATTCCTAGCATGGGTTTCATATTTCATTTGACAATGCAAATAATTCTATCTACACATCCTAGCATAGGATCAAAGTGATCAAGGACACTTGCCTCCTTCTTGCTGCTCTTGAAATGGGTAGTCCTGATCTTGGAAAAGAATAATTTGCTCTTGAGCAGGTTCTACTTCATACCATCACACATAGCAAAAGAAAAACAACAATCATAAGACATAGTTCACACTTCTTACTTCATACAAACCACACATACATATTTATGAAATTCATTCACCCTTATATGTGTGTTTCAGTTTTAAATAAATTTCTTATATTAAACTACTACACCTTTTCACTACCAAGTATGTATGAAAAGTATTTTTCTTCTCCCTATGTGCCTTCAGAATTTCTACCAACCCTAAACTGAATTCTTTGTATTTTAGAAACTCCATTTATCATTTACTAGTTGCTATATTTTCAGATTTATATTCCTATGCATAATTGTGTATTTTATTATGAAAATAGTAATACACATCATCTAAACAGTATAGGTTCTGGTCCTAAATAATTTAATAACATGTTTTGACCTTGGCTTCTGATGTAGACTATTTCATAATTATTTTCCCTATTTTTCTATAACTATTCTTTACTTAAAAATGTGTCCCTATACTAATAAATGTGAATAATAGATGAAACAGATTCATTTCAGCCCAAAAATATATTTTTATCTCACTCCAAAGTTTTCTAAGTACTGAGAAAGTTTTTAATTAATTTTGACAATTATGTTTGTCTCACTTTTTAATTTTTAAACACTAGTTACATATCCAATTTTCTAAATTAAATACTAAACAGTGTTAAAAAGTAAACTCACCCCATTACAGGGTCTATAATATTATTTTCAAAATTTCCAGGGGTCTAGCTACACTTATCAGAGGTGTTTTTCCTAATTTTTATTAAGTCCAGGGGCTAAAACTGATTTTTAAATGAATTTACATGATTTTCTGGAGTTCCAGGGGCTAGATCTGAAGTTTCCGGGGCTAGCTCTCAATTCCAGAGAACCCCAGGGGGTAGCACGTAAGAATTCCAGTCTTTATAATGCGGGGCTGACGTGGACCGTCCGATTTTAAACCGACGGCTGAGATTATAACATCGAACCGATACGCGGGGTTTTAAAGTCTACCGTGCGATTTAAAATAAACGGCGCACAAGCGGCCACGTCGCTCTGATCGAGCGCGGGCGGCGCTGCCGGCGGCGCACGGGGCGGGAAGCGGCGATCTCGCCGGAAAGTTTCGGATCCTCGAGAATTCTGCCTAAAACTGTGATCTTATGGCCTAGACCGGTAGAGGGGAGGTCAGGGATCTCACCTCGGGGGTTTTCTCGAGCTCGGGGGTCCTGGAAAGTGATCGGCGGCGAGGTCCGAGGCAAAACCACGGCGAAGCTCGTCGGTGCTGGATTTACACCGTAACTCTCCGAATTTTCTGCACCTGCAAAGTTCCCCGGAGGCGGTGGATCAAGACCAGCGAGTTAGATCAGAGTTTCCGAGCTTAGATCGGCCAGAATTCACCGGCGAAGTCTCGGTGCTCACCGGAGTAAAAATCGGCGATCGCGTGGGAAAAATCGATCGGGGCTGGGGTTTTTATAGCCGGGGGAGGGCGGTGGGTCAGTTGTGATCGAGTTGGATTCTTTTGGGACCGGAATTCGGCTGAGGGACGCGGTTTTCAATCGCTTAAGATCGTGCGCGCTCGGGGGGAAAAGTCCGGGGTCGCGGGGCTCAGGGTTAGGGATGACAGGTGGGTCCCACCCGTCTGTGAGAGGCAGCGCGGCGCGCGCGGGGGCGGGCTGGCGCGGGGAAACTGGGCCGGCTGGCGGGTTTCGGCCCACTGGCCGGTTTTTTTCCCGTTTCTCTTTTTCTTTTTCCATTTCTTTTCTGATTTGAGTTTAATTTGAATTCCAGTTTGAATTTGAATTTTTGCAAAACATGCAACACGTCCAAAAATTTTTAAATTCCCCTCTGAACATGGTTTAGGGTTTTGAATCAAAATTTGGGGTGTTACAGCTCTACCCCCCTTAAAAGAAATCTCGTCCTCGAGATTGGTGTTTCTAAGAAAACAATTCCGGAAATTGTGCCTTGAGCTCATCTTCCCGTTCCCAGGTGGCTTCCTCTTCTGAGTGATGCTTCCACTGCACCTTACACATCCGGATTCTTTTATTTCTGGTGAGGCGTTCCATCGTCTCTAAAATCTTGTATGGTTGTTCGGCATAAGACAAATCTTCAGGTACATCCACTTCATTCAAGGGTAAAACCTCCTCAGGCGTCCTCAGGCATTTCTTGAGTTGTGACACATGGAACACATTGTGTACATCCGATAGATGAACCGGCAACTCTAGTTGGTACGCCACTTCGTCTTTTCTTTCCAAAACTTGAAAGGGTCCGATGTATCGAGGTGACAACTTCCCTTTTACCTTGAACTGACGAAGTCCTCTGATAGGGGACACCTTGAGATAAACATAGTCTCCCACGTTGAAAACGAGTTCTCTTCTTCGTACATCAGCATAACTCTTCTGGCGTGTTTGTGCTATCCTCAAGTTGTTGCGAATCTCCCTCACCTTCGCTTCGGCTTCTTGTAGCACTTCTGGACCAAACACTTTACTTTCTCCTGTTTGGTTCTAAAATAGGGGAGTTCTGCACTTCCTTCCATACAAAGCTTCAAACGGTGACATCTTCATACTAGCTTGATAACTGTTGTTATAGGAAAATTCCGCATACGGTAAGTTCTTGTCCCAACTCCTGTTGTTTTTGAGTGCACATGCCCTTAACATATCTTCAAGGATCTGATTGGTTCTCTCCGTCTGCCCGTCAGTTTGGGGATGATAGGCAGAGCTGAAATTCAGATGGGTTCCCATGGTTTCATGCAACTTTTGCCAAAACCTCGAGGTGAACTGTGTCCCTCGGTCCGACACTATCTTCTTTGGCACTCCATGGTAACACACAATCCTTGACATGTACAATTCTGCCAATTTGGATCCGCTGTAGCTTTCTTTCACAGGGATGAAATGAGCTACCTTGATTAGCCTATCAATAATGACCCATATTGAATCATACCCGAATTGGGTCCTAGGCAATCCCATGACAAAATCCATGCTGATTTCTTCCCACTTCCATTCAGGTACTTTGAGTGGTTGCAATAATCCCGCGGGCCGTTGATGTTCAGCTTTCACCAACTGACATGTGTCACATAGGGCAACATGTTCCGCGACATCTCGCTTCATGCCATACCACCAATACCTGCTTTTGAGGTCCTGGTACATCTTCGTACTCCCAGGATGAATGGAATAGTCGGAATCGTGAGCCTCCTTCAAAATTAATTCATGGATCCCTTTTACTTCGGGCACACAGATCCTTTTCCCGTGCCACACCGTTCCTTGTTCATCCTCTTTAAAACCAGGAGATTTATTTTCCTTGATGAGCTGTCTGATCTCTTGTATCTTCTCATCATTCTTTTGACCCTCGCGTATGTCTCGCTCGAGTGTGGAGTCCACTTCCATGGCGATGGCTTCACCACTATTTACTAGACATAGATTGAGCCTTATAACCTCGTCCTTCAATTCTGCGGGCATGTCCTTCAAACTCAACTTATTGACCTGCACTTTCAGACTCAAAGCATCGGCCACGACGTTTGCTTTCCCGGGATGATAGTTGATGCCTACATCAAAGTCATTGATTAGCTCTAACCATCTCCTTTGTCTGAGGTTGAGATCTGGCTGTGTGAATATGTACTTCAAACTCTTATGATCCGTATATATCTCTGTCCTCTTCCCCATCAAATAGTGCCGCCAAATTTTCAACGCGTGTACCACTGCAGCTAGTTC
Source organism: Neostapfia colusana (assembly GCA_030760725.1). Classification (NCBI taxonomy): domain Eukaryota; kingdom Viridiplantae; phylum Streptophyta; class Magnoliopsida; order Poales; family Poaceae; genus Neostapfia; species Neostapfia colusana. The sequence continues at coordinate 36,881,970 of JASWHV010000001.1, read as the reverse complement.
TAGGTCATGTGTAGGATAGTTCTTCTCGTGCTTCCGAAGTTGCCGGGACGCATAAGCCACGACATGTCCTTCTTGCATGAGAACACATCCCAACCCATTTCCAGAGGCATCGCAGTACACTGTGAAATTCTTCTGCATATCTGGCATAACCAACACTGGGGCTGTTGTCAATTTCTTCTTTAGCTCCTGAAAGCTCATATCGCACTGTGGCGTCCAGGTGAATGTGATTCCCTTCTCCAACAGTTTGGTGAGAGGTCTCGAGATCTTGGAGAATCCCTCAATAAACCGTCGATAGTATCCAGCCAATCCCAAAAAGCTTCGAACTTCCCCGACATTTTCAGTGGTTTTCCACTTCTGGATATCCTCGATTTTGGCGGGATCTACGGAGATTCCTCCCTTCGAGATTATATGTCCTAAAAAGGGAACTCTCTTCAGCCAAAACTCACACTTGCTCAACTTGGCATATAGTTGTGTTCTCTCAGCCTCTGTAACACCAACCTTAGATGTTTCTCATGTTCTTCTTCATCTTTGGAGAAGACGAGAATATCATCTATGAAAACCACCACAAATTTGTCTAGATATTCCATGAATACCTTGTTCATGAGGTACATGAAATATGCCGGGGCATTGGTTAGCCCGAAAGGCATGACAGTGTATTCATACAGTCCGTACCGAGATACGAAAGCTGTCTTGGGAATATCAGATTGCCTAATCTTGAGTTGGTGGTATCCCGACCTGAGATCAATTTTCGAGAACACACAAGCTCCCCTCAACTGATCAAACAAGTCTTCAATGTGGGGTAATGGGTACTTGTTCTTGATGGTTACCTCATTCAAGGCATGGTAATCCACGCATAACCTTTGGGTTCCGTCTTTCTTGGGCACAAATATCACCGGAGCTCCCCATGGTGAGGAACTAGGGCGAATATACCCCTTCTCCATCAATTCTCTCAAACGATCCTTGAGCTCTTCTAGCTGCTTGGAGTCCATTCGATAAGGTCTCTTGTATATCGGGGCTGTTCCCGGTACTAGCTCAATTGCGAATTCCACGTCACGGTCAGGAGGCATACCTGGCAATTCCTCCGGAAAAACATCTGGATATTTCCTGATGGTCCTGATTTCCTCAACTTTCACCTCCACTTGATTTAATTTAATGTCCCTCCTAGGCTCGTGTATTGTTATGAACTTTACTCTGGTACCACTGGGGTGAGTTAGTTCCACCGTTCTGGTCGAACAATGGATGATTCCTTTATGTTTGGTCAACCAATCCATACCTAAAATAATATATATCCCTTGTGAACCTATCACTATGAGGTTAGCAGTACATACTACCCCATTAATGTCTAGGCTCACTTTGGGACACACTTGTCTTGTCCTTATTTCTCCACCTGGAGAGTTTACGGCTAGCATATGGTTCATTTGTGTGGTTGCTAGGTCATACTTCTTAACAAACCCTTGAGCAATGAACGAGTGGGTAGCACCAGAATCAAACAGCAGAGTTGCAAGGTGTAAATTGGCAGGAAACTTACCAACTACCACGTCGGGTGCCTCTTGTGCTTCCTCCATAGTGACATGGTTCACCCGTCCTCTCACTACATTCTGCTGTTGTGGCGGCGCAGGCTTCTTCTTTGGGCATTTATGGACGTAGTGCCCCACTTCGCCACAGCTGAAACATTGCACCCCAATCTTAGATGCTTGGCCCTTGTTGTCTTGGGATTGGTTTGGGGGTCCTTGCACTGCTGGTCGAGGTGGATATACGGGGCGAGGCTGCTGCACAAACTGACGTGGCGGCTGTGCTGGTGCTGCGGGAGGCCTGTAGTTTGGGTTGTACCCTCTTGGTGCTGAATAGGGTACCGCACCACGGCTCGTCTGCCCCGTAGGTTGCTGCATCATACGTGGGCGGGTGTTGCTCCCTGAGGCCTGATGTGACCACCCCGCCTTCCTCTTATTCTCATTTTCCAGGGCCTTTAGCTTCCTTTCCACCACAAATGCTCTGTCCACCATCTTTTGAAAGCTTTCATACTCATTGGAGGACATTGCACACTGCATCTCTGCGGTAAGTCCTTCCACGAAACAATCTTGTTTCTGCTCATCAGTCTCTATGTCTCGTGGGGCATAACGGGATAGTTGAGTGAATTTAGTGAGGTATTCCCTCACCGTCATGTTTCCCTGCTGCAGTCCCAAAAACTCCTTCCTCTTGTTTTTGAGTTCACCTCTTGGGATGTAGTGGTTGCGGAAGCTACGCTTGAACTCTTCCCAAGTGATGTTCTCAGGGTCATGATGGGCGGCCACGTAGGCGGTCCACCAATCAGCAGCAGGTCCATGCAATTGATGAGAGGCAAACAGCACCCTCTCATACCCTTGGCATTGTATTATCCTCATCTTACTTTCAATAGTCTTCAGCCAATCATCGGCCTCCAGAGGTTCAGCAGCACTTGCAAACTTTGGAGGTTGAGTTCCTAGAAACTCACTCAACCTTGGTTGGCGTGGTGCCGCTTGTGGAGGTGGAACTTGATGCAAGTTGGTCACCACTTGAGTCAAGTTCTGGATGAGCTGATTTTATGATTCTCCAGCATTTGGTGGAGAGGATCAACTTCTTCACGGCGACCACCCCTGTCCTGGCCTCCAGAAAGATGAGGGTTGCATGCCTCATCATTGTTGTTGGCGGGGTTGGCAGCACGTCCTTTTCCTCTTCCGGCCATCTGGCAGAATCAACAAATGTTAATTTGATACCATTTAGTATCATCTTACTACTTTCATTTGTTGGTACTTTAAGGTGTTGAGGCTTTGTTGAAATTTTACGAGGGTTTATATCTCACTCCAAATAAATGCACTATTATTTCCTGTGGGTTTACACACCAAAGCAAAACAATCTGAAGACGAGGCTGTGGACAATTGCTCATGGCTTCCACAACTCACGTCACACACCAAGCATCATCACACCATTAACTACGTAACGACTCGACTACTCGACCTCTTGCTAGCTAGGGGAAAGACTCTACACTACTCGTCCTCTTGAGCTGGCTCCTCGGGATCTTCCTCCTCATTTCGACTACCTTCTGACTCTGCTTTGGGTGGGGAGGCTGCTGGTGGAGAAGTGCGACGACGCCTGATCGCTCGGCGATCCGGGGAGTCAGGAGTCCATGTATCACTCACGGTGACACACAGTTCATTCCCATCTCCTCTTTCTCTCGCCTTTAAGCAGGCTCGCAGCAACGCCTCAGTTTCCTTCAGGGTGTCTCGGACATCCTGAAGCTCTTGTTGACACTCCTGCAGCCGAGTGCTGAGCATAGCAGCATCCTCCAAGCACAAGTCCATGTGCTCATGGGAAGTCCCTTGCTGCACCGGTGGGTACTTGTACTCTGTGGTACCACTCTCACGTTGGAGGACATACATGTACTCAGTTTTGTCCAAGTGGCGACGATAGATGTGACTCTGGCAGGTGATGGCCTCCCAGGTGACATCTTTCTCCGCGTCAACTTGTGTTGCTCGACAAGCTGGAGAGTGGTGAATCTTAAGCAGCTGATTCTCGTGTATAATCCTCATCTCCGAACTCCATTCTTCCCTCTTCTCACGGATGGTCCTGGTGGAGTTATAGTGGATGATTAGCTTGCCCGTATTACCGGCGGCTTCGAGCATACGTCGAAGACGGCGCAACAAATCTCCTACTGCCAAACCGTAGGAAAGGTACGTCACTGGACGACTCTCCTCTCTTTCGGCAAGGGCAACTACGGGAACTCTCCCTCCTGTGGACTTACGAGCGGTGCGAATCATGCGAACCATCTAAAACAAAAGAATTTAAAATTAGGTTAGATAAAATCTCAAACAAAAATCCTATTTTGAATGAAAGTTGGGGTAAGATGAAGAAAATGACTCCTTTAATAACACTTTTCAACCCACACCTTGGAAAATAGTTTTTTTAAGAAAATAGGGACCTTAAATACGTCCATTTCTACCTAGGTTCACGTTCCTACGGACAACCTTGGCTCTGATACCACCTCTGTCACACCCGGTTTTTCCGAAGAAACAACCAAGTGAATATCACATGTATGCCAGGATCATTTTCTCATACATGTGATGACAAATAGTGAAGCATCATTTATTACAAGACAGGTGTCGAATATAAATAAGTCTTACATCGCAAATGTCTCAATGGACACTAATGCTTCATCACAAGTAAATAAACTAGCAGCGGAATATTATTCTTTAGGGCTCCATCACAGGCGTTGCCCGGGGGTCTTCATGAACCTCAAAAACCTTCCTCGGGTCCAAAATCTTGGTCATTATACACCACCTCATTATCTTGACCTGAGCAGCAATATAAACCAACAAATATGCAAGGTTGAGTACCAATGGTACTCAGCAAGTGTGGGAAAATTATATCATGCATGGCTAGAACAAGGAGAGGTTGAACTCATGGTTAAAGCACTACGCAATTAATACCTATCACCTTAGCTTATTAAGCATCTACATTACTACACAGGTGAAATGGTCCTAATCTCCCATCCCATCATCATAATCCAATAACCATAACATCATTTCCAATGTTAAGCTCCCCGCTTAACTTCCAAAACCATCAATCCTCTAATCATGAATAAGTCCAGGCCGCTCTTAACCGTGAGCACGGCTGTCAAGACAGTTTTGACTCTGCAGAGTTTGTACCACTGTACCCACATGTAGTGATTTCATCCCCCGTTGTCGGGTGGACTAAAAGAACCTCCATTATGCCAGTGGCTACGATCCACATTCACACTTCCCAGGTGTGCAGCCAGGAGATCACTACGAAGTCTTTACAAAGGGATTCCCGACGAGCATGGGCCCACTGAGGTTTCACCCCTAACAACATACAAGAGGCTCCAACCCCGCTGCAGTGGCCCCCTCTTGAGCCTTGCGGTTCATATGGTAGTCCAGCTGACACCTACTCCCCGCACCATCCAACACACCCATACTACGCCGGGGATACACCTAATTAATTGGCCAAGCTGCCCCATCTCAGCATGTGGTTGACACTGTAAAGCCGGGTTACATGCTCCATGAACCGGTCCTTAGGATCCAGGCAAGTACTAAACACAAACCCAAGTCTCGTGCACCCAGCACACAACCAAAACATCCAACTTGCCTTGATCCCTACCTTTACATAACTCCCAATATCTCATTCAAGAGTATGGTAATATAACTGATGATCTCATTTCCCAAATATCCCATTCTAAGCATGGCTAAGCAAATGCATGTAAATAAATGACATGACAAAATAAATCCCAACCCAAGCTTCAAGGAAACAAGGTAACGCAATTCTAGGGAAATTCCTAGCATGGGTTTCATATTTCATTTGACAATGCAAATAATTCTATCTACACATCCTAGCATAGGATCAAGGTGGTCAAGGACACTTGCCTCCTTCTTGCTGCTCTTGAAATGGGTAGTCCTGATCTTGGAAAAGAATAACTTGCTCTTGAGCAGGTTCTACTTCATACCATCACACATAGCAAAAGAAAAACAACAATCATAAGACATAGTTCACACTTCTTACTTCATACAAACCACACATACATATTTATGAAATTCATTCACCCTTATATGTGTGTGTTTCAGTTTTAAATAAATTTCTTATATTAAACTACTACACCTTTTCACTACCAAGTATGTATGAAAAGTATTTTTCTTCTCCCTATGTGCCTTCAGAATTTCTACCAACCCTAAACTGAATTATTTGTATTTTAGAAACTCCATTTATCATTTACTAGTTGCTATATTTTCAGATTTATATTCCTATGCATAATTGTGTATTTTATTATGAAATTAGTAATACACATCATCTAAACAGTATAGGTTCTGGTCCTAAATAATTTAATAACATGTTTTGACCTTGGCTTCTGATGTAGACTATTTCACAATTATTTTCCCTATTTTTCTATAACTATTTTTTACTTAAAAATGTGTCCCTATACTAATAAATGTGAATAATAGATGAAACAGATTCATTTCAGCCCAAAAATATATTTTTATCTCACTCCAAAGTTTTCTAAGTACTGAGAAAGTTTTTAATTAATTTTGACAATTATGTTTGTCCCACTTTTTAATTTTTAAACACTAGTTACATATCCAATTTTCTAAATTAAATACTAAACAGTGTTAAAAAGTAAACTCACCCCATTACAGGGTCTATAATATTATTTTCAAAATTTCCAGGGGTCTAGCTACACTTATCAGAGGTGTTTTTTCTAATTTTTATTAAGTCCAGGGGCTAAAACTGATTTTTAAATGAATTTATATGATTTTCTGGAGTTCCAGGGGCTAGATCTGAAGTTTCCGGGGCTAGCTCTCAATTCCAGAGAACCCCAGGGGGTAGCACGTAAGAATTCCAGTCTTTATAATGCGGGGCTGACGTGGACCGTCCGATTTTAAACCGACGGCTGAGATTATAACATCGAACCGGTACGCGGGGTTTTAAAGTCTACCGTGCGATTTAAAATAAACGGCGCACAAGCGGCCACGTCGCTCTGATCGAGCGCGGGCGGCGCTGCCGGCGGCGCACGGCGGCGGGAAGCGGCGATCTCGCCGGAAAGTTTCGGATCCTCGAGAATTCTGCCTAAAACTGTGATCTTATGGCCTAGACCGGTAGAGGGGAGGTCAGGGATCTCACCTCGGGGGTTTTCTCGAGCTCGGGGGTCCTGGAAAGTGATCGGCGGCGAGGTCCGAGGCAAAACCACGGCGAAGATCGTCGGTGCTGGATTTACACCGTAACTCTCCGAGTTTTCTGCACCTGCAAAGTTCCCCGGAGGCGGTGGATCAAGACCAGCGAGTTAGATCAGAGTTTCCGAGCTTAGATCGGCCAGAATTCACCGGCGAAGTCTCGGTGCTCACCGGAGTAAAAATCGGCGATCGCGTGGGAAAAACCGATCGGGGCTGGGGTTTTTATAGCCGGGGGAGGGCGGTGGGTCAGTTGTGATCGAGTTGGATTCTTTTGGGACCGGAATTCGGCTAAGGGACGCGGTTTTCAATCGCTTAAGATCGCGCGCGCTCGGGGGGAAAAGTCCGGGGTCGCGGGGGCTCAGGGTTAGGGATGACAGGTGGGTCCCACCCGTCTGTGAGAGGCAGCGTGGCGCGCGCGGGGGCGGGCTGGCGCGGGGAAACTGGGCCGGCTGGCGGGTTTCGGCCCACTGGCCGGTTTTTTTCCCGTTTCTCTTTTTCTTTTTCCATTTCTTTTCTGATTTGAGTTTAATTTGAATTCCAGTTTGAATTTGAATTTTTGCAAAACATGCAACACGTCCAAAAATTTTTAAATTCCCCTCTGAACATGGTTTAGTGTTTTGAATCAAAATTTGGAGTGTTACACCCACTGCATGAGCTTACAAAGAAGGGTGCTCCATTCACATGGGGCAAGGCGCAAGAGGCTGCATTTGCAACTTTGAAGAATAGGTTAACTCATACACCCCTTCTCCAATTACCAGATTTTAGTAAGACTTTTGAATTGGAATGTGATGCTAGTGGTATTGGATTGGGAGGTGTCTTGTTGCAAGAGGGGAAACCTATTGCTTATTTTAGCGAGAAACTGAATGGGCCTAGTCAGAACTATTCCACTTATGATAAAAAATTATATGCACTAGTACGAACTTTGGAAACATGACAACATTATTTATGGCCTAAAGAATTTGTTATACATTCTGATCATGAATCTTTGAAGCACATTAAGAACCAAACTAATCTGAACCGTAGGCATGCCAAGTGGGTAGAATTCATTGAGTCCTTTCCTTATGTCATCAAACACAAGAAAGGAAAAGATAATGTCATTGCGGATGCCTTATCTCGCCGTTACAATATGTTGTCCCAACTTGATTTTAAGATTTTTGGCTTGGAAACAATTAAAGAACAATATGCTTTTGATGCTGATTTCAAAGATGTGCTGCTGCAATGTAAAGAAGGAAAAACATGGAACAAGTTTGTTCTCACTAATGGTTTTGTGTTTCGAACTAACAAATTGTGCATTCCAGCTGGTTCTGTGCGTATCTTACTATTGCAGAAAGCAAATGGTGGAGGATTGATGGGACACTTTGGTGTCAAAAAGACGGAAGACATCTTAGCAAGCTATTTCTTTTGGCCAAAGATGAGAAGAGATGTGGAGCGGTTTGTTGCTCGTTGCACCACCTGTCAAAAAGCTAAGTCCCGTCTTAATCCACATGATTTATACATGCCTCTTCCTGTTCCTAGTGCTCCATGGGAGGATGTTTCTATGGATTTTGTTTTAGAATTGCCTAGAACAAAGAAGGGGAGGGATAGTATTTTTGTTGTTGTCGACAGATTTTCTAAAATGGCACATTTCATACCATGCCACAAAACTGATGATGCTACCCATATTGCTGATTTGTTCTTTCGAGAAGTTGTTCGTTTGCATGGGGTTCCAAACACTATTGTTTCAGATAGAGATGCCAAATTTCTTAGTCATTTTTGGAAAACCTTATGGGCTAAGTTGGGGATAAAATTACTCTTTTCTACCACTTGTCACCCTCAAACTGATGGACAGACCGAAGTAGTGAACCGTAGTTTATCTACCATGCTAAGGGCTGTTCTGAAACATAACATCAAACTATGGGAAGAATGTTTGCCCCATATTGAATTTGCTTATAATCGTTCGCTGCATTCTACTACTAAATTATGCCCTTTTCAGATTGTATATGGTTTTATTCATCGTGCTCCCATTGATCTTTTGGCTGTGCCACCTTCAGGGAAATTGAATTTTGATGCTTCTCGCCGTGCTGAATTAATTCTTAAAATGCATGAGCAAACTAAAGCAAACATTGAGAGCATGAACGCTAAGTATCAACAAGCCGGTAGCAAAGGTAGGAAGCATGTTACTTTTGAACCTCGTGATTTGGTTTGGGTGCATTTGAGAAAGGATAGATTTCCTGATTTGAGAAAATCTAAATTACTACCTAGAGCTGCTGGACCCTTCAAAGTGCTTCGAGAAATTAATGATAATGCATATGAAATTGAGTTGCCTGCACATTTTGGGGTTACTTCCTCTTTTAATATTGCAGATTTGAAACCATATATGGGCGAGGAAGACACATTTGAGTCGAGGACGACTCGATTACAAGAAGGGGAGGATGATGCGGGCATCGCTACCGTTGATACAACCACAACACCAGCCCATTCACCACTCTCAGCTAATCAAGGTCCAATGACACGCGCTCGTGCACGACAACTTAATTATCAGGTGCTTGAGAATTGATCTGTAACACCCAATATAAAAAAATAATAAAAATAAAAATAATAATATGTATGTAGGAAATTTCTTTAAATAAACTGGAACCTAGCTATTTAAATTTAGGATTTAAATGAAGTAAAGGAAACAGTTGAAGAAAAAAATACAAGGTAGCAAATTTGGGCCGCAGCCCATTCCTCTCTTTTTCCCCTCCGCAGCCCAACTCCCCTTTTCTTCCCGGGCCGGCCCAGCCCACCGCGACCATTTCCTTCTTCCACTGATTCGGGGACCCCACCCGTCAGCACTTTTCTCTTCTTCCCGTTGCCCCCTCTTCCCGCGGTCCCCCCTCCCCTCCCTCTTTTTCCCGTGGTCGCCGACCACCTTGCGCCGGGCGCCAGAACCCCAACCGAAAGGAGCTCCTGTCCCCCTCCCGAGATTCCCCTCGGATGCTCGGATCCCCCGCCCTCGAGCCGCTCCATAAAAGGGGCCCCGAACCCTAGCGCCCCCTTTGCTCCCTCACCCCCGCCGCGGACGGAGCCGAGCGGGCTTCCGTCTACCCCCACGGTGAGAGACCCGCGCAGCCGTCGACCTCTTCCATCCTTCATCATTTCCGGTAGCTAACGTCTCCACCCTCTCTGCTAGGACGTGAGCCAGCCCTCGCGGCCTTCCACGGTGCATTCCGACGTGGAAGAGACCCCCCCTCCGATCTACGGTGAGCGCCGTCTACCCCGTGCCCCCCTGCCCTTCCTCGGTTTTCCTCACTAGCTAAACCCTGATGCCCTTCCTCCTCCAGTATACGACGTCGACCCGAAGCCAACGACGGAGCGCCACCCCCCCACGACACCCCGGCGCAGAGCCGAAGAGCTGCACCCCTGCTCCACCTCGCGAGCGCCGTTCAGACCTCCCCGGGCTGCGCGAGAGCTCTAGGTGAGTCCCCTGGGAACCCCGCTTCCATTCCCTAGAGCTAGCTTCGACGTAGGAGCTGTGGAGGCATAGATCAACTGGGTTCCGGTGAGGTACGGCCGCGCACATGGCGCGCCGCCGCTCGGGGATCGCCGCCGGCGGCCGGAGGCCGCTGGATTTAACCTCCACCGTCCGATCTAAATCAAGGGCCACGATTAAAACCATCATACCGGTTCAGTTTATTTAAATCCCAGCCGTTCCGATCTGATCCGACGGCCCCCGACGAATCCAGTTTTTCCCGCCGGCCAATTTGCACCCAAACCCCTGGATTTATTCGGGTTAATGCGGCCGGCCTCGGATGTTTGCGGGAGGCCCCCCTGCTCTCTGGAAATTGGAGATTTTAGTGTAGAAATTCTTCTAGGCCCCTGTAGCCCGCTGTTTTTGCGCAAAACACCCCAGAGGCCCTCTGCTTAGCACTTTGGCCCCTGGAACTCCCAGAAAATAGACTTTAGGCCCCTGAAACCCCACAAAACTTCCATTTTAGCTCTGGAATCATATAAAAACCCCCCTGAATGCTCTGTTTTTGCCATTTAGACCCCTGATGAGGGCTGATACCTCACATTAACCCTTGGGACATCATGTCAATTCACAAAGACACCCCCCAAACCTGCTGTAATTGGACAAACTACTTTAGGAAAAATCTGAATTCACTTTCCCCCCCTTTTTGCATGACTTCTTTATGCAAATTAAACCCTGTCACAATCTGTTCTAGCAACCTAGCCCTTGAGACCTGCTGAAATGTAACAGATTGACCCCTACACATGCTGCTAATTACTAAAATGCCCCTGGCTGGGATGCAAATGCAAAATTCACCCTTGAATAGTGCTGAAATTTCAGTTTGCCCCTGCCCTATGCTGTATGAGGTATGCACACCCATGTGCAGCTGATAGAAAATTTCAAAAATGCCCCCATCTAACTTCTACTAGCTAATGGTTTTCCATAACCACCCCTAAAACATGTTACAATTTACTTAGGACCCAATAAAAGCAAATTTCATAACACTTTTACATTAACACCCACATAGAGTATAAAAATTTGGAATCATCTCGTATGCTAGATATGTAAGTTATTAGAGAGTATTGGAATATCTTTGTCTTATTCATTTTTCCCGTTATTTTTCCTTTCCACCCTCGATTGGCATGGACAAATCAGCCCCCGAGCCGACGCTGGACCTGCAAGCCCAAGACTTCGACGACCCCGAGCCGCAGCACTTCTCGAGAGGCAAGTGCCCTTGACCATTTTGCACCTTTTTAGGATTTTAGTTAGAATTGCATGCTTAGGTCTTAAATTGAATCCTATGTGTTGGTTGTTTACTAGTATTTCCAATATTTGCCTTGTAGCCGGGATGGGTAGTATAGGGTTTACCTTTATGTCATTATTTTCATGCTTAGCCCTGCTTAGTAGATGGGATGGGAGTAATTTATATTAATGTTATATTATCATGATCATTGAGATGTGGTGTGGAGATATATGTATATGGTATATATAGATGGTGATGTATGTGGTGTATGAGGTGGGTAGTGTAGGGATCTAGCAGGCTGGAGGGTTACGGTGGGTGCTGAGTGCACGAGACTCGGGTTTGTGGTTAGTTAGCCTGTGTAGATCCTAAGGACCGGTTCGTGAGACCTGTCAACTGGCTTATACAGTGCCACCACAAGAACTGTTATGGGGCAGTGTGGCCAATTAAGTTGTTCCTATCTTTCCTTGTGTACACCAGAGAGATGTGTAAGTGGCGCAAGAGGGGGCTTCTGTGGCAGAGGTTTCAGAGTGCCGCAGCGCTGAATCCTTAGTGGGTGTGCACGGGTTGGGTAGTGCAATGTAAAGGCCTTGTCGTATACTCCTGGCCCCACACCATAGGGAGTGTGAGAGGGCGGAAAGGAGTTTCTTGAGTCGCCGACGGGTGATGAAAACACGACTTGTGGGTAAAGGGTACAAACTCTGCAGAGTCAAAACTGTCTAGACAGCCGTGCTCACGGTCAAGAGCGGGCTGGTAACTCTCTCATGATTAGCGTGGGTTGGTTTGGTGTGGTTTGGGATGGTGGTTGGGATTGAGATATTACAGTGATAGTGGAGATCACTTGGAGATATGGTTGGGTTGGGCGGGGATTGTCACTAAACAAATAGGATGCTTAATAAAGCTAAGGAATAGGTTGCGTAGTGCAAGAGCCGTGTCTAGCCTCCCTTGATTTGTGCCTCATCATGCATAAATTTTCCCACACTTGCTGAGTACATTATTGTACTCAGGCGTTTGCCTCTTTTCTTTTCCGTGCTGCTCAGGACCCGAGGAGGCTGCTGAGGACGATGTGGATGACGGCTTCGACCCCGATGCGCAGATCTAGGCTGGCGTACCGCCGGACGGCGCCTGTGGAGCCCACTTTAGATTTTCCGCTGTCATGATGTACTTTTCTTTTGAGCCCTTGAGCCATTTATGTACTCGGTTGTTGTAATCGCCGCACTTGGCTTAATATTAATAATGATACATTGCTCTTATTCATCTCGTGTGTGAAATGACTTGATCCTGGCACACACGGGAGTTTGCTTGGTGACTGTTGCAGGTACCGTGCGTGACAGAGTGGTATCAGAGCCAAGGCTGTCCCTAGGATGCGAGCCTAGATAGAAACGGACACAAAATAGATTTAATTTCTACTTAAAAACTAATTGCAACTATAATCATGCGTAAAGTTTGCGTGAGTTTCTATGTTTCACACGACTTACCTCTTTTCTCCCAAGCTCGTCTCGTTCAACACATCTAATCTTCCACACTCGTATCTCATTCAAACCTAGTAGGGTCCGTTACCACGGACAACCCGAAAATTTTCCAGGATAGGAGATACCAAGCCATGGTGAAGAAGCGTTAGTTACGTAGGGATAGAACTCGTACGGGTAATGGGTTAATTTATTGCATAATTGTCTGATGAGTGCTGCATGCGTATTTATGGTTCTTATTATTATGAGCCTGATAATAGATTTTTCTCTAGATTTTCCAGGATCTAAGATTTTGTTGCTATCTGTAACAGATGGCAGGTAGGAGACGAGGTCGAGGATGAGGTCGAGGGCGTGGAATGCCCGAGGCCGATGAGCCCCCGGAGTTCCAGGTCCCAGGCTGGAACGGGCGAGCGGATCGACGAGGAGCGGACTACATGACGGTGCAGGACATGCTGGCCTCTCAAAACCAGCTCCTGCAGGGCCTGGCAGCAATTATGGCCCACAACCACCAAGCCCCTCCGCCTCCATCACCACCGGCACCTGGACCACGGTCCAAGCTGAGAGACTTCCAGAGTACTCAGCCCCCGGTCTTCTCGAGCCCGGTGGAGCCGATGGACGTGGATGATTGGCTGAAGACGATCGACAGCAAGCTGCGGTTGATCCAGTGCGTGGGAGGAGAGCGTGTCTTGTTAGCTGCTCACCAGCTAGCGGGACCCGCGGCAGACTGGTGGACAGCTTACACCGCTGCTCACGCCGACCCTGAGGCTATCACTTGGGAGGAGTTCCAGCACAGATTCCGTCGCCACTTCGTGCCAGCTGGTGAGATCAAGATGAAGCGGCAGGAGTTCCTCGGACTGAGACAGGGTGGCTCGACAGTGCGTGAGTACCTCACACGCTTCACGCAGCCATCCCGCTACGCACCGGAGGACGTCAGGACTGATGACATGAAGCAGGACTGCTTCATACGAGGTCTTGATGAGGAGCTGAAGTGTGCCCTATCGTCTAGCTACTACGACGACTTTCAGAAGATGGTGGACAAGGCCTTTGTGATGGAGTGACAGATGCCAGAGCTCGAGGCGCACAGGAAGCGCAGGATGGGATGGCAGGGACAGTCTTCGGGTAGCAGCAGCCGCACTCGTTTTGCACCACTCCCCGCTATGCAGACAGGCCGGTACGTGGGACCGAGTCCGCCTCAGAGGTACCCTTCTCCAGCTTACAGGCAGCCGTTTCCACAGCCACAGCGCCCGCAGAGCCAGCAGCTACAGCAGCGACCAGCTTTCCCGCCCCGCACAGCAGCGCCTACTCAGCAGGGACAGTTCACCAGGGCTCTGGGCCCGTGCTACGTCTGTGACGAGATGGGCCACCTTGCCAGCAGATGCCAGAAGAAGAAGCCACCACAGCAGCAGCAGCAGCCACAGAGTCTCTCGCGTGGTCGAGTGCACCACGTAGCTGTGGAGGAGGCTCAGTTGGCTCCGGACGTGGTACTTGGTACGTTCACAGTCGACTCGCACCCCGCTACTATTTTATTTGATTCTGGTGCTACTCACTCTTTTATTGCCAAGGATTTTATAAAGAAATATGATATGAGGGCAATAGCTATGTCCCGTATGCTAGTGGTCACTTCTCCTGAAGGCGAGATCAAAACAAGTCAGGTGTGCCCAAAAGTGAGCATCAAGATAGTGAGAAGGGAGTTCAAAACAAATCTTATTGTGTTGGAGTCACAAGGCCTGGACGTGATCTTGGGGATGGATTGGTTGGCCAAGTACGGAGGTGTGATCCTTTGTGCCACCAGGACCGTCAGGTTGTCACACCCAGACGGTGTTGTGGTGGAATACACCTCTCTACCCCCGCCAGCCGAGAAGGTCCACCTTAACCAGCTCGACACTACTAAGGGGATTCGCGTGGTTGGCGAGTTCCCGGACGTCTTTACAGAGGAGCTACCAGGTATGCCTCCAGACCGCGATATTGAGTTTGCTATAGAACTAGTGCCTGGCATTGCCCCTATATATAAACGGCCGTATAGGATGGATGCCAAGCAATTAGCGGGGCTCAAGGACCACCTCTGAGAGCTTCTTGATAAGGGCTATATCCGTCCTAGCTCCTCTCCTTGGGGAGCCCCAGTCATATTTGTGCCAAAGAAGGATGGGACCCAGAGGTTGTGCGTAGACTACCGAGCCCTCAACGCCGTCACAATAAAAAACAAGTATCCTCTGCCTCGCATCGAGGATCTGTTTGATCAACTTAGAGGGGTGTGTGTGTTCTCAAAGATCGACCTTCGATCGGGCTACCACCAATTGAAGATCCGAGCTTCGGACATTCCGAAGACGGCTTTTGTCACCCGATATGGTCTCTATGAGTGCACGGTCATGTCCTTTGGATTGACCAATGCTCTTGCTTACTTCATGTACCTTATGAACAAGGTGTTTATGGAGTACTTGGATAAATTCGTTGTGGTCTTCATTGATGATATCCTTGTATTCTCCAAGAATGAAGAGGAGCACGCAAAACACTTGAGTTTGGTATTGCAAAAACTTCGGGAACACCAGCTATACGCCAAGCTCAGCAAGTGTGACTTCTGGTTGAGGGAGGTGTCTTTCTTAGGACACGTGATTTCTAAAGGCGGCATATCTGTGGATCCAAGCAAAGTGGCGGATGTGATGAAGTGGAAGGTGCCAGAGAACGTGAGCGAGATCAGAAGCTTCTTGGGATTGGCAGGCTACTACCGACGATTCATTGAAGGATTCTCGAAGATTTCAAAACCACTCACCAAGTTGCTAGAAAAGGGAAAGACATTCAAGTGGACGCCGGAGTGCGAGGCAAGCTTTCAAGAGCTAAAGCAAAGGTTGACGACGGCACCCGTGCTAGTAATGCCCGACATGCAAAAGAAGTTCACCGTGTACTGTGATGCCTCCGGGCAGGGGCTAGGATGCGTGCTCATGCAAGAGGGACGCGTCGTAGCCTATGCCTCTAGACAGCTTCGTAAGCACGAGCGGAACTACCCGACGCATGACTTGGAGTTGGCCGCCGTGGTTCACGCTCTAAAACTGTGGAGACACTACCTCGTGGGAAAGAGGACGGAGATCTGCACATATCATAAAAGCCTCAAGTACATCTTCACACAGCCGGACCTCAACCTCAGACAGCGCAGATGGCTAGAGCTCATCAACGACTTCGACGTGGGCATCAACTATCACCCTGGAAAGGCGAACGTCGTTGCCGATGCTCTGAGCCGAAAAGCACATTGCCACGCTTTGACGCTACAGCCCCAGTTGTGCGAGGAGTTTGCAAAACTCAACCTTAACCTGGTGACAAGCGCAGAGGCAATGGTAATGGAGGTGGATTCAACCTTGGAGCGTGACATTCGAGAAGGCCAAAAGAACGATGAGAGGATCCAAGAGATCAAGCAATTGATGGAGGAGGGCAAGGCTCCAGACTACAAGATAGATGAGCAAGGAACGTTGTGGCTTGGCAAGAGGATCTGCGTGCCTGATATTCCTGCCATTCGGCAGACGATCTTGAGGGAAGCACATGACTCAGAGTACTCCATTCACCCTGGGAGTACCAAGATGTATCAAGATCTCAAAGACCGCTACTGGTGGCACGGTATGAGGCGTGACGTAGCAGAGTACGTAGCCCTGTGTGACACGTGCCAGCTTGTCAAGGCAGAGCACCAAAGGCCTGCCGGATTGCTTCAGTCACTCAAGATACCAGAGTGGAAATGGGAGGAAATCAGCATGGATTTCATTGTAGGGTTGCCCAGGACCCAGTCAGGTTACGACTCCATATGGGTGATTGTGGACCGCCTGACCAAGGTGGCTCATTTCATCCCCGTGAAGGAGAAGTACGAGGGAACAAAATTGGCTGAGTTGTACATGTCCCGGATTGTGTGCTACCACGGGGTTCCGAAGAAGATTGTTTCAGATCATGGCACACAATTCACTTCAAGGTTCTGGCAACATTTACAAAAATCCTTGGGCACACAACTGAACTTTAGCTCAGCATATCACCCCCAGACAGATGGACAGACGGAACGCACCAACCAAATTCTGGAGGATATGTTGAGAGCTTGTGCCCTGAAAAACAATCAAAGTTGGGACAAGTACCTACCCTATGCAGAGTTCTCCTACAACAATAGCTACCAGGCAAGTTTGAAGATGTCACCCTTCGAGGCCTTGTATGGTAGGAAGTGTAGGACCCCTCTGTTCTGGGATGAGGTAGGTGAAGGACAAGTCTTTGGCCCGGATGTGCTCAGGATTGCCGAGGAAAAAGTGCGTGAGATCCGCAGGAACCTGAAAACTGCGCAATCTAGACAGAAAATTTATGCGGACACACGCCGACGAGAGTTGACCTTTGGGGTGGGGGACTACGTGTATCTCAAGGTGTCTCCCATTCGAGGTCTCCGTCGTTTCAAAGTGAAGGGCAAGCTAGCACCCCGGTACATAGGACCCTTCAGGGTGGTGAGTAGAAGAGGAGAGGTTGCTTACCAACTTGAGTTGCCTCCTCACCTGTCGGGCGTGCACGACGTGTTCCACGTCTCACAGTTGAAAAAGTGCCTGAGAGCACCCGAGGAGCAACTACCCCTGGATGATATCAACGTGCAAGAGGATCTCTCCTACGATGAATGCCCCGTAAAAATTCTCGAGAGGTCAGAAAGAATTACCAGGTACAAGCGGATCCCAATGTGCAAGGTACAATGGAAGCACCACTCCGAGAGAGAAGCTACGTGGGAGCGAGAAGAAGATATCAAAGCAAGCTATCCGCATCTCTTCAAGTAAGTCACTTCAAATCTCGGGACGAGATTTTTTTTGAGGGGGGGAGTGTTGTAACACCCAATATAAAAAAAATAATAAAAATAAAAATAATAATAAATATGTAGGAAATTTCTTTAAATAAACTGGAACCTAGCTATTTAAATTTAGGATTTAAATGAAGTAAAGGAAACAGTTGAAGGAAAAAAATACAAGGTAGCAAATTTGGGCCGCAGCCCATTTCTCTCTTTTTCCCCTCTGCAGCCCAACTCCCCTTTTCTTCCCGGGCCGGCCCAGCCCACCGCGACCATTTCCTTCTTCCACTGATTCGGGGACCCCACCCGTCAGCGCTTTTCTCTTCTTCCTGTTGCCCCCTCTTCCCGCGGTCCCCCCTCCCCTCCCTCTTTTTCCTGTGGTCGCCGACCACCTTGTGCCGGGCGCCAGAACCCCAACCGAAAGGAGCTCCTGTCCCCCTCCCGAGATTCCCCTCGGATGCTCGGATCCCCCGCCCTCGAGCCGCTCCATAAAAGGGGCCCCGAACCCTAGCGCCCCCTTTGCTCCCTCACCCCCGCCGCGGACGGAGCCGAGCGGGCTTCCGTCTACCCCCACGGTGAGGGACCCGCACAGCCGTCGACCTCTTCCATCCTTCATCATTTCCGGTAGCTAACGTCTCCACCCTCTCTGCTAGGACGTGAGCCAGCCTTCGCGGCCTCCGGTGCATTCCGACGTGGAAGAGACCCCCCCTCCGATCTACGGTGAGCGCCGTCTACCCCGTGCCCCCCTGCCCTTCCTCGGTTTTCCTCACTAGCTAAACCCTGATGCCCTTCCTCCTCCAGTATACGACGTCGACCCGAAGCCAACGATGGAGCGCCACCCCCCCCCCACGACACCCCGGCGCAGAGCCGAAGAGCTGCACCCCTGCTCCACCTCGCGAGCGCCGTTCAGACCTCCCCGGGCTGCGCGAGAGCTCTAGGTGAGTCCCCTGGGAACCCCGCTTCCATTCCCTAGAGCTAGCTTCGACGTAGGAGCTGTGGAGGCATAGATCAACTGGGTTCCGGCGAGGTACGGCCACGCACATGGCGCGCCGCCGCTCGGGGATCGCCGCCGGCGGCCGGAGGCCGCTGGATTTAACTCCCACCGTCCGATCTAAATCAAGGGCCACGATTAAAACCCTCATACCGGTTCAGTTTATTTAAATCCCGGCCGTTCCGATCTGATCCGACGGCCCCCGACGAATCCAGTTTTTCCCACCGGCCAATTTGCACCCAAACCCCTGGATTTATTCGGGTTAATGCGGCCGGCCTCGGATGTTTGCGGGAGGCCCCCCTGCTCTCTGGAAATTGGAGATTTTAGTGTAGAAATTCTTCTAGGCCCCTGTAGCCCACTGTTTTTGCGCAAAACACCCCAGAGGCCCTCTGCTTAGCACTTTGGCCCCTGGAACTCCCAGAAAATAGACTTTAGGCCCCTGAAACCCCACAAAACTTCCATTTTAGCTCTGGAATCATATAAAAACCCCCCTGAATGCTCTGTTTTTGCCATTTAGACCCCTGATGAGGGCTGATACCTCACATTAACCCTTGGGACATCATGTCAATTCACAAAGACACCCCCAAACCTGCTGTAATTGGACAAACTACTTTAGGAAAAATCTGAATTCTCTTTCCCCCCCTTTTTGCATGACTTCTTTATGCAAATTAAACCCTGTCACAATCTGTTCTAGCAACCTAGCCCTTGAGACCTGCTGAAATGTAACAGATTGACCCCTACACATGCTGCTAATTACTAAAATGCCCCTGGCTGGGATGCAAATGCAAAATTCACCCTTGAATAGTGCTGAAATTTCAGTTTGCCCCTGCCCTATGCTGTATGAGGTATGCACACCCATGTGCAGCTGATAGAAAATTTCAAAAATGCCCCCATCTAACTTCTACTAGCTAATGGTTTTCCATAACCACCCCTAAAACATGTTACAATTTACTTAGGACCCAATAAAAGCAAATTTCATAACACTTTTACATTAACACACACATAGAGTATAGAAATTGGGAATCATCTCGTATGCTAGATATGTAAGTTATTAGAGAGTATTGGAATATCTTTGTCTTATTCATTTTTCCCGTTATTTTTCCTTCCCACTCTCGATTGGCATGGACAAATCAGCCCCCGAGCCGACGCTGGACCTGCAAGCCCAAGACTTCGACGACCCCGAGCCGCAGCACTTCTCGAGAGGCAAGTGCCCTTGACCATTTTGCACCTTTTTAGGATTTTAGTTAGAATTGCATGCTTAGGTCTTAAATTGAATCCCATGTGTTGGTTGTTTACTAGTATTTCCAATATTTGCCTTGTAGCCGGGATGGGTAGTATAGGATTTACCTTTATGTCATTATTTTCATGCTTAGTCCTGCTTAGTAGATGGGATGGGAGTAATTTACATTAATGTTATATTATCATGATCATTGAGATGTGGTGTGGAGATATATATATATGGTATATATATATATATGGTGATGTATGTGGTGTATGAGGTGGGTAGTGTAGGGATCTAGCAGGCTGGAGGGTTACGGTGGGTGCTGAGTGCACGAGACTCGGGTTTGTGGTTAGTTAGCCTGTGTAGATCCTAAGGACCGGTTCGTGAGACCTGTCAACTGGCTTATACAGTGCCACCACAAGAACTGTTATGGGGCAGTGTGGCCAATTAAGTTGTTCCTATCTTTCCTTGTGTACACCAGAGAGATGTGTAAGTGGCGCAAGAGGGGGCTTCTGCGGCAGAGGTTTCAGAGTGCCGCAGCGGTGAATCCTTAGCGGGTGTGCACGGGTTGGGTAGTGCAATGTAAAGGCCTTGTCGTGTACTCCTGGCCCCACACCATAGGGAGTGTGAGAGGGCGGAAAGGAGTTTCTTGAGTCGCCGACGGGTGATGAAAACACGACTTGTGGGTAAAGGGTACAAACTCTGCAGAGTCAAAACTGTCTAGACAGCCGTGTTCATGGTCAAGAGCGGGATGGTAACTCTCTCATGATTAGCGTGGGTTGGTTTGGTGTGGTTTGGGATGGTGGTTGGGATTGAGATATTACAGTGATAGTGGAGATCACTTGGAGATATGGTTGGGTTGGGCGGGGATTGTCACTAAACAAATAGGATGCTTAATAAAGCTAAGGAATAGGTTGCGTAGTGCAAGAGCCGTGTCTAGCCTCCCTTGATTTGTGCCTCATCATGCATAAATTTTCCCACACTTGCTGAATACATTATTGTACTCAGGCGTTCGCCTCTTTTCTTTTCCGTGCTGCTCAGGACCCGAGGAGGCTGCTGAGGACGATGTAGACGACGGCTTTGACCCCGATGCGCAGATCTAGGCTGGCGTACTGCCGGACGGCACCTGTGGAGCCCACTTTAGATTTTCCGCTGTCATGATGTACTTTTCTTTTGAGCCCTTGAGGCATTTATATACTCGGTTGATGTAATCGCCACACTTGGCTTAATATTAATAATGATACATTGCTCTTATTCATCTCGTGTGTGAAATGACTTGATCCTGGCACACACGGGAGTACGCTTGGTGACTGTTGCAGGTACCGTGCGTGACAGAGATCCAGCTAGGAAGGATGGAGGGATTAATGCAATAAAGGCTGCTCCACCCGAGGGGAAATCCTGAGGCTGGGGCCATGTAATAAAGAGAGATTTAGACAAATAAGAAAAGGAATAAGGGAAATCTCGTCCAACTTTGCTGCTGGACGAAATTCCCTCTTTCTTCCCCCATTTAAAGATAGATGTGCTATAATAAGGAAAGAAATAGAGGAAATCATATTCTGCCTTGCTGCTGGATGTGTTTCCCTCTTTCTTTTCCTATTAAATGGTAGTCTATCACAGAAAAAGGAAGGGAATAAGGGAGATCACGTCCTACCTTTGTTGCTGGACGAATTTCCCTCTTCCCTCCCCTATTTAAGTAGTCCAAGAGCTCCTTGACAGGGCGGGTTTTATTTTCTGTAAGTTTAGCCATTGCTACTTCCTTGTAACGCAAGTGTCGACGAGACCTTCCGATTACTTGAATCAGAACCCCAACTTTTTCACACCCGTGAGTGTTTGCTTGTTATCTTGTTCTTGCTTGTTCTTCGATTGCTTGTAGGTTCAATGCTGTTCTTGGTACGGCAAGTACAGCAACAACAGAAGCCGGTGTAACTATCGCTAAGGCGCAGCATCCTTGTGGTTGTTGTAGTCGGGTAGCACAATGTCGACCTCCACCCAAATCGTAGTTACCAGGAGACGGTGTAACTGTCGCTCAAGGCGCCACACCATTCTGGTTGTGGTTGTCGGGCAGCCAACGTCGGCCTCCACCAAATTCGTTCATTACCAACATCTCTCATCGAAAGATAGGGCGTCCCCCGTACCCGTTGGGTTCATCAGGTATCATGCAGAACAAGTGCTGGAGATGGTGCATGGTGACTTGCGTGTTCCGATCACACCGGAGACTCCAAGAGGAAACAAATATTTCCTTCTACTTGTGGATGATCAGAGCCGTTATATGTGGGTCACTCTGATTTCTTCAAAAGGGTGTGCTGTTGAAGCTATCATGGCTTTCAAGAACAAGGCAGAAGCTGAATCAGGACATAAGCTTGGTGGACTCCGGACTGATCGTGGGGGAGAATTCACGTCACAGGAGTTTGGAGACTATTGTGGACGGGAAGGTGTTCGGCGACAACTCACGGCACCCTACAGTCCACAGCAAAATGGTGTTGCGGAAGTCAAAATGGAACAGTCATGGCGGCCGCGAGGAGTATGCTAAAGGCAAAGTCCTTACCGGGGTGGCTGTGCGGTGAGGCTTTGAACGCTGCTGTGTATATACTGAACAGGTGCCCAACAAAAGGTGTCAAAGGAATGACCCCCTATGAAGCATGGCATGGAAGAAGGCCAAGTGTGCATCATTTGAGGGTGTTTGGATGCATTGTTTATGTAACACAACTCCGCACCTCAGCAAGCTTGAAGATCGGGGTCGAAAGATGATCTTTGTTAGTTATGAAGAAAGTTCAAAGGCGTATCGGGCTTATGATCCAACCACTGGGCGAGTCCATGTGACTCGGGATGTGGTATTCAATGAAGAGGCGCAGTGTGAGTGGAGTGAAGATATCGTGGAAGAAATGAGAGCAGGTGATGATGACTTGTTCACGGTTGAGTATAGTATTGGTGGTCATGAGCCCCGGGGAGGTCAAGAAGTGTATGAAGAAGAGGAGATACACGAAGAAGGAGTTGATACACCGCAGCCAGGAGGGTTTTATGGAGAAATAGAGCATGAAAATGAAGTGGAGTTTGTGTCGCCTCCCAGTGATTATGAGCAACATTTAGATGCTGGCCATGAGGACGGTGCACCTCTTCGATTCAGGAAGATTGATGGGATAGTACCGAGAATATTAAACATGGAAGAGATAAATGTGGTAAGCTCGGATGAGCCCGGGTCCTTTGTGGAAGCCTGTCATGAGATATGCTGGAGGAAGGCAATGCAGGAGGAGCTGAGATCTATAGAAGAAAATGACACTTGGGTTTTAGTGGATTTGCCACAGGGCCGATGTGCCATTGGAGTAAAGTGGGTTTACAAGGTCAAGCGAGATGAACACAATGTAGTGGTCAAGCACAAAGCTCATTTAGTTGTGAAGGGGGTATGCTCAACGAAGTGGTGTTGATTATGATGAGGTGTTTGCGCCCATGGCACGTCTTGATACGGTACGTATGCTCATTGCACTAGCTGCGCATGTTGGTTGGGAAGTGCATCACATGGACGTTAAGTCCACTTTCTTAAATGGTGATCTTCGGGAGGAGGTGTATGTAGAGCAGCCAGCCGGGTTTGTTAAGGAAGGAAATGAACACAAGGTGTATAAGTTGAAGAAGGCTCTCTACGGTCTTCACCAAGCACCCAGAGCTTGGAATGAGAAGCTAGATAATACCTTGTTGATGTTTGGGTTCAAGAAAAGCTCATCTGAGCATGCCATTTATGTGAAGAGTACCAATGGTCATCAGTTGATAGTGGGAGTCTATGTTGATGATTTGGTAATCACAGGAGCAGACTGAAATGAGATCAAAGGCTTCAAAGAGAAAATGACAAAACATTCAGGATGAGTGATTTGGGTCTCCTCCACTACTATCTGGGTATTCAAGTGCAACAACAAAGCTCGGCAGGCATATCTATGTGTCAAAGTGCTTATGCAAATAAGATTTTGGAGAGGTGCCTTATGAAGGACTGCAATGCATGTCAAGTACCTATGACAACAAGGCTGGAACTAAGCAAAACAAGTGAGGGATCACCAGTGGATGTGCTGGAATATCAGAGCATTGTGGGTAGTCTCAGGTACCTGGTAAACACTCGGCCAGACATTGCTTTTGCTGTGGGTTACGTTAGCAGATTCTTGGAAGATGCGAGGGAAGAACATATGGCAGCGGTGAAGCATATTTTGCGTTACGTGAAAGAAACAAAAGAGTGGGGACTTTGGTTCAAGAAACAGGAGGAGCAAATAACACTGACCGGTTTCAGTGATAGTGACTTTGCGGGAGATGTTGATTCGAGAAAAAGTACTACTGGGGTGATGTTCTTCCTTGCAAGGAGTCCGATCACTTGGCAATCAACAAAACAGAAGGTTGTAGCACAATCTAGTTGTGAAGCTGAATATATAGCTGCAGCAAATGCAGCATGTCAGGGAATTTGGCTGGCTCGGGTCTTGGCAGAAATACAAGGGATGGAAATCAAGGCACCAATTCTCAAGGTAGACAACAAATCAGCCATTGCTCTAATCCGAAATCCGGTGTTACATGGTCATAGCAAACACATCGAGATTAAGTATCATCTAGTGCGGGAGTATGCTGAGAAGGGGTAAGTCAGAATGGAACTGGTCAGGAGTGAGGAGCAATTGAGTGATATTCTCACAAAACCACTCAAAAAGATCAAGTTTCATGAACTTCCTGACAAGATTGGGCTGATTGATATTGGGTTGAAGCACAACAAGGCTTAGGAGGAGATTGTCAGGCATAACCCTTGTCGTGTACTTGTGTGTTTTGTTGCATTTTCCCTGTTAAACTCTTTATGTTTTCAGTTAGTGCGTGGAGCTTGGCTGAGGCAGGAACGCCCGGAGCGCGTCGCACTGCATGGCGCTGTTGCCATGCAGCGCATTAGCGGGACTGGACTGATCCACGTTCCCATTTCCTCCTGTTTGCTATTTAGACTTGTTGATGGAATGAAAACCGGCGGTAGTTGCCAAAATACTCGGATCACACATTGCTCCTTCGTGCGCCAAAGAGCTCGCATATGTTGAGTTCATCCCGGTATTGTACTTCATCTCGGTGTCGAGTTTGTGTCCAGTCGATCCGTTCCTATCAGGGGCAAGCTAGCCCTCAAACTGCTCGGAGAACTTCACCAATCACGAGTGGTGCCCCTGCTTCTTCCTCCCCTCTCCCAGGACACCTGAGAGAGTACCAGTGCAGGGCCCTGCTGTGGTAATATTGGGCGTCTCAATGCAAGCCATGGGGTTGGGTGTAATTATATGTGCATGGGAGCGTGTTGTAGTGTTCATTGCAAGGTGATAGAGAATTTAGAATTATAATTAGAATCTAGAAGGAGAGGTTTAGAGGCTAGCACATTCCACAGTTTCTATATATAGTTGTACAAAGTTCACCCGATGCACACTACATCCACGACGCGACCTTCGCGCCACAGATCGGCGATCCACGATCCACGCACAACTAACTGGACTTTACCGGTGCCAAAACCGGGCTACATGCAGACGTTCGACTGAATAAACAGCTGGTCTGTTACGGACCCCTAACTACCATGCAAAAACATGTAAGTAATCACTACCAACTAAATGATGCAGCAGTGAACTACACTCAAGCGCAGTTGAGCTTCAATGACCTTCACTGATGAACCCAACGGGTACGGGGGACGCCCTATCTTTCGATGAGAGATGTTGGTAATAAACGAATTTGGTGGAGGCCGACGTTGGCTGCCCGACTACCACAACCAGAATGGTGTGGCGCCTTGAGCGACAGTTACACCGTCTCCTGGTAACTACGATTTGGGTGGAGGTCGACGTTGTGCTACCCGACTACAACAACCACAAAGATGCTGCGCCTTAGCGATAGTTACACCGGCTCCTGTTGTTGCTGTACTTGTCGCGCCAAGAACAGCCTTGAACCTGCAAGCAATCGAAGAACAAGCAAGAACAAGATAACAAGCAAACACTCACGGGTGTGAAAAAGTTGGGGTTCTGATTCAAGTAATCGGAAGGTCTCGTCGACACTTGCGTTACTGTCACACCCGGTTTCTCCGAAGAACAACCGAGTGAATATCACATGTATGCCAGGATCATTTTCTCATACATGTGATGACAAATAGTGAAGCATCATTTATTACAAGCCAGGTGTCGGATATAAATAAGTCTTACAAAGCATAGGTCTCGATGGATGATAATAAGTTCATCACAAATAAATAAACTAGCAGCGGAATATTATTCTTGTAGGCTCCGTCACAGGCGTTGCCCGGGGGACTCCATGAACCTAGAAACCTTCTTCGGGTCCAAAGTCTTGATCATTATACACCACCGCATTATCTTGACCTGAGCAGCAATATAAACGAACAAATATGCAAGGTTGAATACCGATGGTACTCAGCAAGTGTGGGAAAGTTATGTCATGCATGGCTAGAACAAGGAGAGGTTGAACTCATGGTTAAAGCACTACGCAATTATGGCCTACCACCTTAGCTTATTAAGCACCTACATTACTACACAGGTGAACTGGTCCCAATCTCCCATCCCATCATCATAATCAAATAACTATAACATCATTTCCAATGTTAAGCTCCCCGCTTAACATCCACAACTTCCAAAACCATCAATCTTCTAATCATGAATAAGTCTAAGCCGCTCTTGACCGTGAGCACGGCTGTCATAACAGTTTTGACTCTGCAGAGTTTGTACCACTGTACCCACATGTAGTGATTTCATCCTCCGTTGCCGGGTGGACTAAAAGAACCTCCATTATGCCAGTGGCCACGAACCACATTCACACTTCCCATTTGTGTAGCCAGGAGATCACTACGAAGCCTTTACAAAGGGATTCCCGACGAGTGTAGGCCCACTGAGGTTTCACCCCTAACAGCATACAAGAGGCTCCAACCCCGCTGCAGTGGCCCCCTCTTGAGCCTTGCGGTTCATATGGTAGTCCAGCTGGCACCTATTCCCCGCACCATCCAACACACCCATACTACGCCGGGGATACACCTAATTAATTGGCCAAGCTGCCCCATCTCAGCATGTGGTTGGCACGGTAAAGCCAGGTTACATGCTCCATGAACCGGTCCTTAGGATCCAGGCAAGTACTAAACACAAACGCGAGTCTCGTGCACCCAGCACACAACCAAAACATCTAACTTGCCTTGATCCCTACCTCTACATAACTCATAATATCTCATTCAAGAGTATGGTAAAATAAACTGATGATCTCATATCCCAAATATCCCATTCTAAGCATGGCTAAGCATATGCATAATAAATAAATGACATGATAAAATGAATCCCAACCCAAGCTACAAGGAAACAAGATAATGCAATTCTAGGGAAACTTCCTAGCATGGGTTTCATATTTCTTTTGACAATGCAAATAATTCTATCTACACATCCTAGCATAGGATCAAAGTGGTCAAGGACACTTGTCTGCTTCCTGCTGCTCTTGGAATGGGTAGTCCTGATCTTGGAAAGGGATAACTTGCTCTTGAGCAGGTTCTACATCATACCATCACACATAGCAAAAGAAAAACAACAATCCATAAGACATAGTTCACACTTCCACTTCATACAAACCACACATACACATGTAACAAAGCCATTCACAACTTCTATGTGTTGTGTTTACTCTATGTGTGTTGACCTTTGGCTTACATGCACTTTTAATCATGTGTATATGATTCCTACTTTTATATTCACATTTATGCTTGCATACTTTATATATGAGTTTTCAATTTAAATAAATTCCTTATATTCAATTACTACACCTTTTAGCTACCAAGTATGCATGAAAGGTATTTTCCTTCTCCATATGTGTCTTCAGAATTTCTACCAACCCTAAACTGAATTCTTTGGATTTTAGAAACTTCATTTATCATTTACTAGTTGCTATATTTTCAGATTTATTTCCTATGCCTAAATGTGAACTTTATTATAAAAATAACAAGACACATCATCTAAACAGAATAGGTTCTGATCTAAAATATTTAATAACCTATTTTTGACCTTTTCCTCTGATGTAAACTATTTTACATTTATTTTCCTGATTTTCAGAACTATTCTTTACTTAAAAATGTGTCCCTATAACTAATAAATATGAATAATAAATTAAACAGATTCATTTCAGCCAAAAATCTATTTTTATCTCACTCTAAAGTTTTCTAAGTACTGAGAAAGTTTTCAATTTAAATTTGACAATATGTTTGTCCCACTTTTTAAATTTTAAATACTAGCCACATATTCAATTTCTTAAATTTAATATCAAACAGGGTTAAAAAGGTAAACTTACCCCACTACAGGGTCTATAATATTATTTTAACAATTTTCAGGGGTCTATCTACACATAACAGAGGAGTTTTTCCTAATTTTTATTAAGTCCAGGGGCTAAAACTGATTTTTAAATGAATTTACATGATTTTCTGAAGTTCCAGGGGCTAGATCAAAAGTTTCCAGGGCTAGCTCTTATTTCCCGAGAACCCTAGGAGGTAGCACGTGAAATTCCAGTCTTTATAACGCGGGGCTGACGTGGACCGTTCGATTTAAAACAGACGGCTGAGATTATAACGTCGATCCGGTACGCAGGGATTTAAACTCTACCGTGCGATTTAAAATAAACGGCGCACAAGCGGCCACGTCGCTCTGATCGAGCGCGGGCGGCGCTGCCCGGCGGCGCACGGCGGCGGGAGGCGGTGATCTCGCCGGAGAGTTTCGGATCTTCGTAAATTCTTCCTAGAACCGTGATTTTATGGCATAGATCGGTAGAGGGGAGGTCGGGGATCTCAACTCGGGGGTTTTCTTGAGCTCGGAGGTCCTGGAGGGCGGTCGGCGACGAGGTCCGAGGTGAATTCACGGTGAGGCTCGTCGGCGCTGTGTTTGAACCGCAAACCACCGAGTTTTCTGCACCTGCGAGGTTCCCCGGAGGCGGTGGATCAAGACCAGCGAGTTAGATCGGAATTTCCGAGCGTAGATCGGCCAGAATTCGCCGGAGGAGCTCGGGTTCTCACCGGAGTAAAAACGGCGGATCGCGTGGGAAAAACAGAACGAGGCCGGGGTTTTTATAGACGGGGGAGGGCGGTGGGTTTGTTTAGATCGAGTGGGAGTCCTCCGGAACCAGAATTCGGCTGAAAATCCGGTCGGTTGCGATCGCGCGCGCGCGGGTGAACAGTCCGAGTTTCGGACGATCGGGGGTTAGGGATGACAGGTGGGTCCCACCTGTCTGAGAGAGAGAGCGCGGGCGCGCGGCTGCGGGCTGGCGCGGGGTCAGGGTGGGCCGGCTGGTGGGTTTCGGCCCACTGGCTGGTTTTTTTTCTGTTTTCCTTTTTGTTTTTCTATTTTTTTTCTGTTTTGAGTTTAATTTGAATTCCAGTTTAAATTTGAATTTTTGCAACACATGCAACACGTCCAAAAAATTTTAAACTCCCCACTGAACAGGATTTTGAGGTGTCACAGCTCTACCCCCCTTAAAATAAATCTCGTCCTCGAGATTGGTGGTTCTAAGAAAACAATTCCGGGAATTGTGTCTTAAGCTCATCTTCTCGCTCCCAGGTGGCTTCCTCTTCTGAGTGATGCTTCCACTGCACCTTGCACATCCGGATTCTTTTATTTCTGGTGAGGCGTTCCTTTGTCTCCAAAATCTTGTATGGTTGCTCGGCATAAGACAAATCCTCAGCTACGTCCACTTCATTCATGGGTAACACCTCTTCAGGCGTCCTCAGGCATTTCTTGAGTTGTGACACATGGAATACATCGTGCACATCCGATAGGCGAGCCGGTAATTCCAGTTGATACGCCACTTCGCTTTTCCTCTCCAGCACTTGAAAGGGTCCGATGTATCGAGTTGACAACTTCCCTTTCACCTTGAACCGACGAAGTCCTCGGATAGGGGACACCTTGAGATAGACATAGTCTCCCACGTTGAAAACGAGCTCTCTTCTTCGTACATCGGCATAGCTTTTTTGGCGTGTCTGTGCTATCCTCAAGTTGTTGCGAATTTCCTTCACCTTCGCCTCGGCTTCTTGGAGTACTTCTGGACCAAACACTTTACTTTCCCCTGTTTAGTTCCAAAATAGGGGAGTTCTGCACTTCCTCCCGTACAAAGCTTCAAACGGTGATATCTTCATACTAGCTTGATAGCTGTTGTTATAGGAGAATTCCGCATACGGTAAGTTCTTGTCCCAACTCCGATTGTTTTTTAGTGCACATGCTCTCAGCATATCTTCAAGGATCTGATTGGTTCTTTCCGTCTGCCCGTCAGTTTGGGGATGATAGGCAGAGCTGAAATTCAGATGGGTTCCCATGTTTTCATGCAATTTTTGCCAGAACCTTGAGGTGAACTGCGTCCCTCGATCCGACACAATCTTCTTTGGCACTCCATGGTAACACACGATCCTTGACATGTGCAACTCTGCCAATTTGGATCCGCTGTAGCTTTCTTTCACGGGGATAAAATGAGCTACCTTGGTTAGCCTGTCAATGATGACCCATATTGAATTATATCCTGATTGGGTCCTAGGCAATCCCACTATGAAATCCATACCGATGTCTTCCCATTTTCATTCAGGCACTTTGAGTGGTTGCAATAATCCCGCGGGTCATTGATGTTCTGCTTTCACCAACTGACATGTGTCACATAGGGTAACATGTTCCGCGACATCTCGCTTCATGCCATACCACCAATACCTGCTCTTGAGTTCCTGGTACATCTTCGTACTCCCAGGATGAATGGAATAGTCGGAATCGTGAGTCTCCTTTAAAATTAATTCACGGATCTCCTTTACTTCAGGCACACAGATCCTTTTCCCGTGCCACACCGTACCTTGTTCATCCTCTCTGAAACCAGGAGCTTTATTTTCCTTGATGAGTTGCCTGATTTCTTGTATCTTCTCGTCGTTCTTTTGACCATCGCGTATGTCTTGCTCCAGTGTGGAGTCCACTTCCATGGCGATGGCTTCACCACTATTCACCAGGCATAGATTGAGCCTTATAATCTCGTCCTTCAATTCTGCAGGCATGTCCTTCAAGCTCAACCTATTGACCTGCACTTTCCGACTTAGAGCATCTGCCACGACGTTTGCTTTCCCAGGATGATAGTTGATGCCCACATCAAAGTCATTGATTAGCTCTAACCATCTTCTTTGTCTGAGGTTGAGATCTGGCTGTGTAAAAATATACTTCAAACTCTTATGATCCGTATATATCTCTGTCCTCTTCCCCATCAAATAGTGCCGTCAAATTTTCAACGCGTGTACCACTGCGGCTAGTTCTAGGTCATGTGTAGGATAGTTTTTCTCGTGCTTCCGGAGTTGTCGGGATGCATAAGCCACGACATGCCCTTCTTGCATGAGAACACATCCCAACCCGTTTCCAGAGGCATCGCAGTACACCGTAAAGTTCTTTTGCATATCTGGCATAACCAGCACTGGGGCTGTTGTCAATCTTTCCTTTAACTCCTGAAAACTCGTCTCGCACTGCGGCGTCCATGTGAATGTGATTCCCTTCTCCAACAGTTTAGTGAGGGGTCTCGAGATCTTAGAGAATCCCTCAATAAACCGTCGACAGTATCCAGCCAATCTCAAGAAGCTTCGAACTTCCCCGACATTTTCAGGGGTCTTCCACTTCTGTATATCCTCGATTTTGGCGGGATCTACGGAGATTCCTCCCTCCGAGATTATATGCCCTAAGAAGGGAACTCTCTTCAGCCAAAACTCACACTTGCTCAACTTGGCATATAGTTGGTGTTCTCTCAGCCTCTGCAACACCAACCTTAGATGTTTCTCATGTTCTTCTTCATCTTTGGAGAAGACGAGAATGTCATCTATGAAAACCACCACAAATTTGTCCAGATATTCCATGAATACCTTGTTCATGAGATACATGAAGTATGTCGGGGCATTAGTTAGCCCGAAAGGCATGACAGTGTATTCATACAGTCCGTACCAAGATACGAAAGTTGTCTTGGGAATATAAGATTGTCTTATCTTGAGTTGGTGGTATCCCGACCTGAGATCAATTTTCGAGAACACACAAGCTCCCCTCAACTGATCAAACAAGTCTTCAATGCGGGGTAATGGGTACTTGTTCTTAATGGTTACCTCATTCAAGGCACGGTAGTCCACGCATAACCTTTGGGTTCCGTCCTTTTGGGGCACAAGTATCACTGGAGCTCCCCATGGTGAGGAACTAGGACGAATATATCCCTTCTCCGTCAATTCTCTCAAATGATCCTTGAGTTCTCCCAGCTGCTTGGAGTCCATCCGATAAGGTCTCTTGTATATCGGGGCTGTTCTAGGCACTAGCTCAATTGCGAATTCCACTTCACGATGGGGAGGCATACCTGGCAACTCCTCCGGAAAAACATTTGGATATTCCCTGATGGTCCTGATCTCCTCAACTTTCACCTCAACTTGATTTAATTTAATGTCCCTCCTAGGCTCTTGTATTGTTATAAACTTTACTTTTGTGCCACTAGGGTGCGTTAGTTCCACCGTTCTGGTCGAACAATGGATGATTCCTTTATGTTTGGTCAACCAATCCATACCCAAGATAATATCTATCCCTTGTGAATCTATCACTATGAGGTTAACAGTAAATACTACCCCATTAATGTCTAGGTTCACATAAGGACACACTTGTCTTGTCCTTATTTCTCCACCCGGAGAGTTTACGGCTAGCATATGGTTCATTTGTGTTGTTGCTAGGTCATGCTTCTTAACAAACCTTTGAGCAATGAACGAGTGGGTAGCACCAGAATCAAACAGCAGGGTTGCAATGTGTAAATTGGCAGGAAACTTACCAACTACCACGTCGGGTGCCTCTTGTGCTTCCTCCATAGTGACGTGGTTCACCCGTCCTCTCATTACATTCTGTTGTGGTGGTTGTGCGGGCTTCTTCTTTGGGCACTTATGGGCATAGTTCCCCACTTCACCACAGCTAAAACATTGCACCCCAACCTTAGGTGTCTGGCCTTTGTTGTCTTGGGGTTGGTTTGGGGGTCCTTGCACTGCTGGTCGAGGTGGATATGCGGGGCGAGGCTGCTGTACAAACTGACGTTGTGGCTGTGCTGGTGCTGCCGGAGGCCTGTAGTTCGGGTTGTACCCTCTTGGTGCTGAGTAGGGTACCGCAGCACGGTTCGTCTGCCCTGCAGGTTGCTGCATCAGACGTGGGCGGGTGTTGCTCCCTGAGGCTTGGTGTGACCATCTGGCCTTCCTCTTGTTCTCATTTTCCAAGGCCTTCAGCTTCCTTTCTACCACAAACGCTCTGTCCACCATCTTTTGGAAGCTTTCATACTCATTTGAGGACATTGCACACTGCATTTCTGCGGTAAGTCCTTCCACGAAACAATCTTGTTTCTGCTCATCAGTCTCTATGTCTCGTGAGGCATAACGGGAGAGTTGAGTAAATTTAGTGAGGTATTCCCTCACCGTCATGTTTCCCTGCTGCAGTCCCAAGAACTCCTTCCTCTTGTTTTTGAGTTCACCCCTTGGTATGTAATGATTGCGGAAGCTACGCTTGAACTCTTCCCAAGTGTTCTCAGGGTCATGATGGGCGGCCACATAGGCGGTCCACCAATCAGCAGCAGGTTCACGTAATTGATGAGAGGCAAATAGCACCCTCTCATACCCTTGGCACTGTATGATCCTCATCTTGCTCTCAATGGTCTTAAGCCAATCATCTGCCTCCAGAGGTTCAGCAGCACTTGCAAACTTTGGAGGTTGAGTTCCTAGAAACTCACTCAACCTTGGTTGGCGTGGTGCAGCTTGTGGAGGTGGAACTTGATGTAAGTTGGCCACCACTTGAGTCAAGTTCTAGATGAGCTGATTTTGATTCTCCAGCATTTGGTGGAGGGGATCAACTCCTTCACGGCGACCACCCCTGTCCTGGCCTCCAGAAAGATGAGGGCTGCAGGCCTCATCGTTGTTGTTGGCGGGGTTGGCAGCACGACCTTTTCCTCTTCCCGTCATCTAGCATGATCAACCAGATGTTAATTTAAAGCATTACTTATTACCTTACTACTTTCACTTATTTGTACTTTAAAGTGTTGAGGCTTTGTTATACTTTTCGGAGGGTTCATATCTCACACAAAAATAAATGCAATATTATTTCATGCGGGTTCACACACCAAAGCAAAACAATCTGAAGATGAGGCTGTGGACAATTGCTCATGGCTTCCACAACTCACGTCACACACCAATCATTAACACACCATTAACTAAGATAACGACTCGACTACTCGACATCCTGCTAAACTAAGGGGAGGACTCTACACTACTCGTATTCACTGAGCTGGCTCCTCGGGGTCTTCCTCATCATTGCGACTGCCTTCTAACTCTGCTTTGGGTGGGGAGGCTGCTGGTGGAGAAGTGCGACGACGCCTGATCGCCCCGCGATCTGGGGAGTCAGGAGTCCATGTATCATTCACGATGACACACAGTTCATTCCCATCCCCTCTTTCTCTTGCCCTTAAGCAGGCTCGCAGCAACGCCTCCGTTTCCTTCAGGGTGTCCCGAACATCCTGAAGTTCTTGCTGACACTCCTGCAGTCGAGTGCTGAGCATAACAGCATCCTCCAAGCACAAGTCCATGTGCTCATGAGAAGTCCCTTGCTGCATTGGCGGGTACTTATACTCCGCGGTACCACTCTCACGCTGGAGGACATACATGTACTCAGTCCTGTCCAGGTGGCGATGATAGATGTGACTCTGGCAGGTGATGGCCTCCCAGGTGACATCCTTCTCCGCATCGACATGTGTCGCTCGACAAGTTAGAGAGCGGTGGATCTTGAGTAGCTGATTTTCATGGATAATCCTCATTTCTGAACTCCATTCTTCCCTCTTCTCACGGATGGTTCC
Organism: Neostapfia colusana; assembly: GCA_030760725.1. Classification (NCBI taxonomy): domain Eukaryota; kingdom Viridiplantae; phylum Streptophyta; class Magnoliopsida; order Poales; family Poaceae; genus Neostapfia; species Neostapfia colusana. The sequence continues at coordinate 36,847,248 of JASWHV010000001.1, read as the reverse complement.
GGTGGAGCTATAGTGTATGATTAGCTTACCCGTATTGCCGGCGGCTTCGAGCATACGTCAAAGACGGCGCAACAAGCCTCCTACTGCCAATCCGTAGGAAAGGTACGTCACTGGACGGCTCTCCTCTCTTTCGGCAAGGGCAACTACGGGAACTCTCCCTCCTGTGGACTTGTGAGCGGTGCGAATCATGCGAACCATCTAAAACAGAAAGCATTTAAACTTAGGTTAGATAAACTTTTAAACAAGAACCCTATTTTGAATGAAAGTTGAGGTAAGATGAAGAAAGTGTGACACCCTCATCTCGGGTGTCAGCATATGATCATGATTTATAAAGAAGAAAAACATTTTATGGAAAGAAGGAACAGAGACAAGTATCAGAAGGATAGCCAATAAAGCTCTCCGAGAGCACCGAAGGCAAATTCCATGGCCAACAGACCACGTGGCGCGTTCGGAGCTCATTCCCGAGAAATTTGGGAGAGGTCCGCCGTTAAACTAGCTACGTGGCAGGCTCGGGGGTCACCTCCGCATTTGGAAAGAGGTCCGACCCTGTGGGACACGTGCTGCCCGCGGGGATAGCCTCTGTGGAAGAAGCAAAGGCATTTTTCATGGGACACATGTCACCTTCGGAGCTAGTCCTCACGGAAGTCAGGGGACCAGTCGCACGGGATACGTGTTGATCTCGGAACCCATCTCCGAGAAGTCCGGATCTATTGAACACGTGTCGCCACCGGAGCTTATCTCCGGAGGTCCGTCGCTGCTGGACACGTGTCGACCTCGGGGCATGTCCCTGAGGGAGGGAAAGGCGGAAAGACCGGCACCCACACGTGGCGTGCGTGGAGCTCACCTCCAAAGAAGAGGGAGGTCTCGCTCGTGACACGCGGCACGACCGGAGCTCGTCTCTGCAGACGAGGAGATACCAGGCCCGGAGGACACGTGGAGCTTCCGGAGCTCATCATCACAGAGGTAACGAATTCTGGAGCGGCTGTTACGCGTAAGGACACCGGTACGCAACAGAAACCGATCTAAACTCCACGATGGTTACCGAAGATAAGACGTCAGGATCTAACAAAGATCTGAATGAGACTCTTATTCGGATCCGATCAGATTAGTACTCTTCTCTTCCCGATTATAAATAGAACCCAAAACCTCTGGCCGAACCCACGAACTTCTCTTTCAAATCCTGAGCCGATGACTTAGAGCCCTAGCCCTAACTCGCCGAGCAAAACATCGCCGAAGCACAACAAGGGAGATCATCGGAGGAGAACTAAGCGGTCTGAGGAGGACCTCGAAGTCAAGAAGAACGCGAGGTAGGACTTCAATACCACCTTACGACATCATGTTGTTCATCTCTTTGCATCTGTTCTTCGATTCCTTTTGAACAGAAGCCTTTTCGTGGGCAGATCACTCGATGATCAGTTTGATCTAAAGACAAGATCATCGCCACGTTCATCTTTGATCCGAACACCTCTGTCCATGCAAGCCATGCAAGAGCACACCAATCTAATAAAAATCATAGGATAGCATGCATGTGCGTCATCGCATCTAGTTTAAGGTTTGGGCATGATATTGATTGCTGTGAATCTTGTATGCACGTGAATCCTACATAGCAGGACAAACTCAGGAAGTTGTCTACGACGAGCTGCAGCAACAAGGTTTTGAGAATCAAGAACAACCAGAACCGCAAGAACAAGGCAAGTGCTCCTTGACCATGTTGATCCTATGTTTTGGGTAAAATTGTTTTGTTTTGCGAAAAGGTGTGTGTGCTGAGTCAAACATGATGAGAAACCTATTTATAGGAGTTTACTAGTTTGGTTAAACCACCCTTGTCGCCTGGGAATTTTATGAGTCGGGTATAGTTTTTGTTTTATGCTTCGCTGAGTCCATGGGATTGAGAAGCGAGATAGATGTGTCTAGCTAACTGCACTCGTACTGATAATAAGTAACTGATAAGGTTAATGAACATGGATCGGAGGGAGATCTAGGCAAGCCTGGGTTTGTGTATGAGGTAGCATGAGATGGTGGTTTTACTTGCCGTAGATCTAAGGACCGGTTCATGCATGCACATGCCAAGATAACAGTGCCACCACAAGGCCAAGTATGGGTGCGGCTTAGCTGAGTAATTAGGTAAGTTGCTAGAGTGTTATGGACTGTGGAAGGCGCGGGGAATGGGAGTCGAGTGAGGACTGCCCTGGGAACTGCATGGCACAAGAGGGGGCCCGTGGGTGGGAGAATTGGAGATTCTAGCCTGCCGGTGAAACCTTAGTGAGTCCATACATCTAGTAACCCCTTTGTAAAGGCTATTTTGTGATCTCTTGACCATACACCGACGGTTGTGTACTGGTAAAATGGAGGTTCTGCAGTCGCCGACGGGTGACGAAATCACAAACTTGTGGGTAAAGAGGTGCAAACTCTGCAGAGTTATTAAAACTATCATGATAGCCGAGCTTACGGTCACGAGCACCTGGCTAAACTGCCATGATTAGATGGGATGGTTACTAGGATAGTTATTAGAATGGTTATTGGGAAGGTTCTTGGTTATGGTTATGGGTTTGGTTATGGTTTGGTTTGGAATTGTTAAGATGATGAAAGGGTTGCATGACTGGTGGGTCATGATATGAGATTGGTCTCGGTGTGAGACAAGATTGTTTCATGAGGTGAGATGGTAGCGAATACGAGGAGGTATTCATGAGTATGGGTAAAGGATTGGTTAATGTTTGGAATGAACACGGGAAGTGATGGAGGTATGTTGGTAATTTCATACATGCTGGGACTACATTCATCTAAAGTCAAGTTGCTGTTTTATCACGGTTTTATAAATCTGCTTTTCTGCAAATGAGCTTTTTATACCTACCTTGTTTATGAGCTGCATGTTATGTGTTATTCCCGCACTTGCTGAGTACATCATTGTGCTCAAACTTGCATTATTATTTCTTCATCAACAGCAAGAGAAGACTACTATGAAGACCGAGTAGAGCATTATGGCGTGTGATCTGTTCTCAACCTTGCCTGTGGAGGGAGTAGAAATGGAGCCACTTCTGCTTAGTTTTGTTTCCGCATTAGTTTTTGCTTCCGCATTTAAATAAAGATTTCCGCTGCATGGAAATAAAGACTTCCGTTGTGAGCATGAGTCCAAGACTCATGAGGTGTTGTAATAAACTCTGCTATTCATGGTAATATATAGTCTGAATTCAGTTTGTGGAACGTATGTGTATGTGTGATGAACATCCTGGGCACACATATGCATTAGTTCTCGGTTCCGTGGTTTTTCCACAGAATTGAGGGCGTCACAGATTGGTATCAGAGCCACGGGTTGACAGTAGGTTACACGCCTAGATAGAAACCTTAGATTGATATTAGAGTCACGGGTTAACAGCAAGTTATACCCCTAAATAGAAGCCACGCGGACCAAAGGAAGCATCCTAGGATGAATAGCTTAGATTGGCCTTGAAACCACCTTGACATAGGAAACCATCCTTGAATAGGAGTTGAGTGAACCCTTGTGATGATTATTTGTGAATATGTGCTTAGTATGAGTTGTGGGACGTCTCAAAAACGTTGTCCATATCCACACGTAAGAAGAAGGAGGTGTGAGATGTTTCGGCACTTGCTCACATCCTCATAAGGGCTAATATATATAGTCCAACTCACCTTGATGCATATAGTTGAAAGGACCTACCTAACTTTCTGACCTTCTATTACTATTTCGTTCCCCCTCACAGATGGTGAGAGGAAACGCCAGCCGAAGGAACGTCCAGGAAGATGACCACGAGGAAGTTCCTGCTAATCCCGGAGCTGGCGAAAACAACCTAGAAAGGTTGATGGCCATGCAAAACCAGCTTATGCAAACCATGATCCAAACTTTGGGTCAGTTGCAGGCCAACCAAAACCCCGTTCCGGCACCACCGCCACCACCACCGCCGGCTCATAACAGGTTGGGAGAGTTCATGAGGGCTCGACCACCCACCTTTGCTCAAGCAAGCGATCCAATGGAGGCCGATGATTGGTTGAAATCCATGGAGAAGAAGCTTGCCATTGTTCAGTGCAACGACCGAGAGAAGGTTCTCTTTGCGTCGCACCAACTGATGGGAGCAGCTGCTGACTGGTGGGATGCCTTGAGCAACGCCCATGCCAACCCGGAGATAATCACTTGGACTGAGTTCAAGGAAAGTTTCCGCTCCCACTACATCCCTGTTGGCGTAATGATGCTCAAAAGGCAGGAGTTTGAAGGTCTCCGCCAAGGGCAGAAAAGTGTGAACGAATATCTCAACAAGTTCATACAACTGTCCCGGTATGCCCCCGAAGATGTCAACTCAGATCAGAGGAAGCAGTACCTGTTCATGAGAGGGTTGAACAATGAGATCCAAGTTCAGCTCCTCAACAATGACTACGTAAGCTTCCAGAAGCTAGTTGATAAGGCTATTGTGGTGGAAAACAAGATCCGAGAGATCGAGCGCGAGTGCAAAAGGAAGATCCCATACCAGCCCCAAGGGAGCAACGTACGACCTAGGTACATGCCCCCTGCACCGCAGTATGGATCAACCACTTCTACGTACCGCCCTGGTCAGCCACCACAGCAACGGTTTGTTGCACCGGCACCTCGTGTGCCCATGCCTCCTGCGCCACGGCCTAACAATGGCGCTCCTGTTCAAAACCCCCGCCCCAACGTACCTGCTGCCATAGGCAACAGGGCATGCTTTGCATGCGGGGAAGTAGGCCACTTCGCTAACCAGTGCCCGAAGAGAGGCCCTGGACAGCAAGGTAACGTGCCCAAGCAGAACCAGCGACCAAACGGAGGGGACAACCAAGGGAACCGTGGACCACAGAACTATGCTCGTGGCCACGTTAACCATGTCACTGCTGAGGAAGCACAACAGGCTGAGGACGTCGCAATTGGTATGTTCCTTGCCAACTCCAACCCAGCCACCATTTTATTTGATTCTGGAGCATCACATTCCTTCATATCATCCGAATATGTTGCCAAGCATCATCTACCCGTATCCCACTTAGAATGTGCCATGATAGTTAATTCTCCCGGAGGAGAAATGAGGACTAGTATAGTATGTCCTAAGGTAAGCCTTAAAATAAGGGGGTAGACTTCCTTGCCAACCTTTGGACTCCCACGGAATTGACATCATACTCGGAATGGACTGGTTAAGCAAGCACAATGGAGTAATCCAATGCGCTGAGAGAAGCGTGCAGTTGACAAACAAACACGGTATCCGTGTCGAGTTTGAGTCAGCCCAGCAAGCAACCAAACGGGCGGATTTGAACCATGTTGAAGGAGTAGCATTGGACAACATTCCAGTGGTTCAGGAATTTTCGGACGTGTTCCCGGAAGAACTTCCAGGTATGCCACCTGACCGGGACATTGAGTTTGCCATAGATTTGGTACCTGGAACTGCACCCATAGCTAAGAGACCATATAGGATGCCCGTCAACGAGTTAGTTGAACTAAAGAAGCAAGTTCAAGAACAGTTGGAGAAGGGTTTTATCCGTCCAAGTTCATCACCATGGGGAGCCCCGGTGCTTTTCGTGGACAAGAAGGACGGAACCCAAAGAATGTGCGTGGACTACAGGTTTCTCAACGAGGTAACAATCAAGAATAAATACCCTCTGCCCCGTATAGAGGACCTGTTCGATCAAATGAAAGGAGCCCAAGTGTTCTCCAAGATTGATCTTCGGTCGGGATATTTCCAGCTGAAGATTAAGCCCTCCGATATACCTAAGACAGCCTTTCGGACGCGGTATGGTTCATATGAATATACCGTTATGTCTTTTGAATTGACGAATGCACCCGCATACTTCATGTACCTTATGAATAAGGTTTTCATGGAGTACTTGGACAAGTTCGTCGTGGTTTTCATCGATGACATTATGGTGTATTCAAAAAGTAAGGAGGAGCATGAAGAACATCTGAGATTGACCTTGCAGAAGTTGCGCGAGCATCAGTTGTATGCCAAGCTCAACAAGTGTCAATTTTGGCTAAAGGAAATATCCTTCCTAGGCCACATCATCTCCAAGGAAGGGGTATCGGTTGATCCTGGAAAGGTGAGAGATGTTCTAAAGTGGGACCAACCGAAGAGCGTGAGGGATATTCGAAGTTTCCTTGGGATGGCAGGATACTATCGGCGCTTCATTAAAGACTTCTCTAGGATAGCAAAACCTATGACGGAGTTGCTAATGAAGGGAAAAGTCTTTCAATGGACACAAGCCTGTCAAGAAAGTTTTGAGGAACTCAAGAAAAGGCTAACCACAGCACCAGTTCTGATATTGCCAGATGTAAGCAAGAGCTTTGACATATATTGTGACGCATCCAGACAAGGGCTCGGATGTGTGCTCATGCAGGAAGGACAAGTGGTAGCCTATGCTTCACGACAATTAAAGAAGCATGAGCTTAACTATCCTACTCATGATTTGGAGTTAGCATGTAACACCCCAAATTTTGATTTAAAACCCTAAACCATGTTCAGAGGGGAATTTAAAAATTTTTGGACGTGTTGCATGTTTTGTAAAAATTCAAATTCAAACTGGAATTCAAATTAGATTCAAAACAGAAAAGAAATGGAAAAAGAAAAAGAGAAACGGGGAAAAACCGGCCAGTGGGCCGAAACCCGCCAGCCGGCCCAGTCTCCCCCGCGCAGCCCGCCCCCGCGCGCGCCCGCGCTCTCTCACACAGACAGGTGGGACCCACCTGTCATCCCTAACCCTGAGCCCCCGCGACCCCGGACTTCTCTCCCGCGCGCGCGATCTTAACCGATCAGAAAACCCGTCCCTCAGCCCGAATTCCGGTCCCAGAAGAATCCAACTCGATCACAACTGACCCACCGCCCTCCCCCAGCTATAAAAACCCCAGCCCCGATCAGTTTTTCCCACGCGATCGCCGATTTTTACTCCGGTGAGCACCGAGACTTCGCCGGTGAATTCTGGCCGATCTAAGCTCGGAAACTCTGATCTAACTCGCTGGTCTTGATCCACCGCCTCCGGGGAACTTTGCAGGTGCAGAAAACTCGGAGAGTTACGGTGTAAATCCAGCGCCGACGAGCTTCGCCGTGGTTTTGCCTCGGACCTCGCCGCCGATCACTTTCCAGGACCCCCGAGCTCGAGAAAACCCCCGAGGTGAGATCCCTGACCTCCCCTCTACCGATCTATGCCATAAGATCACAGTTCTAGGCAGAATTCTCGCGGATCCGAAACTTTCCGGCGAGATCGCCGCTTCCCGCCGCCGTGCGCCGCCGGCAGCGCCGCCCGCGCTCGATCAGAGCGACGTGGCCGCTTGTGCGCCGTTTATTTTAAATCGCACGGTAGGGTTTAAATCCCCGCGTACCGGTTCGATGTTATAATCTCAGCCGTAGGTTTAAAATCGGATGGTCCACGTCAGCCCCGCATTATAAAGACTGGAATTCTTACGTGCTACCCCCTGGAGTTCTCTGGAATTGAGAGCTAGCCCCGGAAACTTCAGATCTAACCCCTGGAACTCCAGAAAATCATGTAAATTCATTTAAAAATCAGTTTTAGCCCTTGGACTTAATAAAAATTAGGAAAAACACCTCTGATAAGTGTAGCTAGACCCCTGGAAATTATGAAAATAATATTATAGACCCTGTAATGGGGTGAATTCATTATTTTAGCCCTGTTTAGTATTTAATTTAGAAAATTGAATATGTAACTAGTGTTTAAAAATTAAAAAGGTGGACAAACATAATTGTCAAAATTAATTAAAAACTTTCTCAGTACTTAGAAAACTTTGGAGTGAGATAAAAATATATTTTTGGGCTGAAATAAATCTGTTTCATCTATTATTCATATTTATTAGTATAGGGACACATTTTAAGTAAAGAATAGTTATAGAAAAATAGGGAAAATAATTATGAAATAGTCTACATCAGAAGCCAAGGTCAAAACATGTTATTAAATTATTTAGTACCAGAACCTATACTGTTTAGATGATGTGTATTACTAATTTCATAATAAAATACACAATTATGCATAGGAATATAAATCTGAAAATATAGCAACTAGTAAATAATAAAAGGAGTTTTTAAAAATTCAAAGAGTTCAGTTTAGGGTTGATAGAAATTATGAAGGCACATATGGAGAAGAAAAATACTTTTCATACATACTTGGTAGTGAAAAGGTGTAGTAGTTTAATATAAGGAATTTATTTAAAACTGAAACACACACATATATATATATATATATAGTATGTAAGTATAAATATGAACACCAAAGTAGGAATCATATACATATAAATAAAAGTGTATGCAAGCCACAGATCAACACACACAGAGTAACCACAACACATATAATGGTGAATGAATTTCATAAATATGAATGTGTGATTTGTATGAAGTGTAAGTGTGAACTATGTCTTATGGATTGTTGTTTTTCTTTTGCTATGTGTGATGGTGTGAAGTAGAACCTGTTCAAGAGCAAGTTATTCCTTTCCAAGATCAGGACTACCCATTTCAAGAGCAGCAAGAAGGAGGCAAGTGTCCTTGACCACTTTGATCCTATGCTAGGATGTGTAGATAGAATTATTTGCATTGTCAAATGAAATATGAAACCCATGCTAGGAAAGTTTCCCTAGAATTGCATTATCTTGTTTCCTTGTAGCTTGGGTTGGGATTTATTTTGTCATGTCATTTATTTACATGCAGTTGCTTAGCCATGCTTAGAATGGGATATTTGGGACATGTGATCATCAGTTTATTTTACCATACTCTTGAATGAGATATTGTGAGTTATGTAGAGGTAGGGATCAAGGCAAGTTGGATGTTTTTGGTTGTGTGCTGGGTGCACGAGACTCGGGTTTGTGTTTAGTACTTGCCTGGATCCTAAGGACTGGTTCATGGAGCATGTAACCTGGCTTTACAGTGCCAACCACATGCTGAGATGGGACAGCTTGGCCAATTAATTAGGTGTATCCCCGGCGTAGTATGGGTGTGTTGGATGGTGCGGGGAGTAGGTGTCAGCTGGACTACCATATGAACCGCAAGGCTCAAGAGGGGGCCACTGCAGCGGGGTTGGAGCCTCTTGTATGCTGTTAGGGGTGAAACCTCAGAGGGCCCACGCTCGTCGGGAATCCCTTTGTAAAGGCTTCGTAGTGATCTCCTGGCTGCACACCTGGGAAGTGTGAATGTGGATCGTAGCCACTGGCATAATGGAGGTTCTTTTAGTCCACCCGGCAACGGGTGATGAAATCACTACTTGTGGGTATAGTGGTACAAACTCTGCAGAGTCAAAACTGTCTTGACAGCCGTGCTCACGGTTAAGAGCGGCCTGGACTTATTCATGATTAGAGGAATGATGGTTTTGGAAGTTAAGCGGGGAGCTTAACAGTGGAAATGATATTATGGTTATTGGATTATGATGATGGGATGGGAGATTAGGACCATTTCACCTGTGTAGTAATGTAGGTGCTTAATAAGCTAAGGTGATAGGTATTAATTGCGTAGTGCTTTAACCATGAGTTCAACCTCTCCTTGTTCTAGCCATGCATGATATAATTTTCCGACACTTGCTGAGTACCAATGGTACTCAACCTTGCATATTTGTTGGTTTATATTGCTGCTCAGGTCAAGATAATGAGGTGGTGTATAATGACCAAGATTTTGGACCCGAGGAAGGTTTTTAGGTTCATGAAGACCCCCGGGCAACGCCTGTGATGGAGCCCTAAAAGAATAATATTCCGCTGCTAGTTTATTTACTTGTGATGAAGCATTAGTGTCCATTGAGACATGTGCAATGTAAGACTTATTTATATTCGACACCTGGCTTGTAATAAATGATGCTTCACTATTTGTCATCACATGTATGAGAAAATGATCCTGGCATACATGTGATATTCACCTGGTTGTTTCTTCGGAAAAACCGGGTGTGACAGAGGTGGTATCAGAGCCAAGGTTGCCCGTAGGAACGTGGACCTAGGTAGAAATGGACGTATTTAAGGGCCCTATTTTCTTAAAAACTATTTTCCAAAGTGTGGGTGGAAAAGTGTTATTAAAGGAGTCATTTTCTTTATCTTACCCCAACTTTAATTCAAAATAGGATTTTTGTTTGAGAATTTATCTAACCTAATTTTAAATTCTTTTGTTTTAGATGGTTCGCATGATTCGCACCGCTCGTAAGTCCACAGGAGGGAGAGTTCCCGTAGTTGCCCTTGCCGAAAGAGAGGAGAGTCGTCCAGTGACGTACCTTTCCTACGGATTGGCAGTAGGAGATTTGTTGCGCCGTCTTCGACGTATGCTCGAAGCCGCCGGCAATACGGGCAAGCTCATCATCCACTATAACTCCACCAGGACCATCCGTGAGAAGAGGGAAGAATGGAGTTCGGAGATGAGGATTATACACGAGAATCAGCTGCTTAAGATTCACCACTCTCTAGCTTGTCGAGCAACACAAGTTGACGCGGAGAAAGATGTCACCTGGGAGGCCATCACCTGCCAGAGTCACATCTATCGTCGCCACTTGGACAAAACTGAGTACATGTATGTCCTCCAACGTGAGAGTGGTACCACGGAGTACAAGTACCCACCGGTGCAGCAAGGGACTTCCCATGAGCACATGGACTTGTGCTTGGAGGATGCTGCTATGCTCAGCACTCGACTGCAGGAGTGTCAACAAGAGCTTCAGGATGTCCGAGACACCCTGAAGGAAACGGAGGCGTTGCTGCGAGCTTGTTTAAAGGCGAGAGAAAGAGGAGATGGGAATGAACTGTGTGTCACCGTGAGTGATCCATGGACACCTGACTCCCCGGATCGCCGAGCAATCAGGCGTCGTCGCACCTCTCCACCAGCAGCCTCTCCACCCAAAGCAGAGTCAGAAGGTAGTCGAAATGAGGAGGAAGATCCCGAGGAGCCAGCTCAAGAGGACGAGTAGTGTAGAGTCTTTCCCCTAGCTAGCAAGAGGTCGAGTAGTCGAGTCGTTACGTAGTTAATAGTGTGATAATGCTTGGTGTGTGACGTGAGTTGTGGAAACCATGAGCAATTGTCCACAGCCTCGTCTTCAGATTGTTTTGCTTTGGTGTGTAAACCCACAAGAAATAATAGTGCATTTATTTGGTGTGAGATATAAACCCTCGTAAAATTTCAACAAAGCCTCAACACCTTAAAGTACCAACAAATGAAAGTAGTAAGATGATACAAAATGGTATCAAATTAACATTTGTTGATTCTGCCAGATGGTCGGAAGAGGAAAAGGACGTGCTGCCAACCCCGCCAACAACAATGATGAGGCATGCAACCCTCATCTTTCTGGAGGCCAGGACAGGGGTGGTCGCCGTGAAGAAGTTGATCCTCTCCACCAAATGCTGGAGAATCAAAATCAGCTCATCCAGAACTTGACTCAAGTGGTGACCAACTTGCATCAAGTTCCACCTCCACAAGCGGCACCACGCCAACCAAGGTTGAGTGAGTTTCTAGGAACTCAACCTCCAAAGTTTGCAAGTGCTGCTGAACCTCTGGAGGCAGATGATTGGCTGAAGACCATTGAAAGTAAGATGAGGATAATACAATGCCAAGGGTATGAGAGGGTGATGTTTGCCTCTCATCAATTGCATGGACCTGCTGCTGATTGGTGGACCGCCTACGTGGCCGCCCATCATGACCCTGAGAACATCACTTGGGAAGAGTTCAAGCGTAGCTTCCGCAACCACTACATCCCAAGAGGTGAACTCAAAAACAAGAGGAAAGAGTTTCTGGGACTGCAGCAGGGAAACATGACGGTGAGGGAATACCTCACTAAATTTACTCAACTATCCCGTTATGCTCCACGAGACATAGAGACTGATGAGCAGAAACAAGATTGTTTCGTGGAAGGACTCACCGCAGAGATGCAGTGTGCGATGTCCTCAAATGAGTATGAAAGCTTCCAAAAGATGGTGGACAGAGCATTTGTGGTAGAAAGGAAGCTAAAGGCCCTAGAAAATGAGAATAAGAGGAAGGCCGGGTGGTCACATCAAGCCTCAGGGAGCAACACCCGCCCACGTATGATGCAGCAACCTACGGGGCAGACGAGCCGTGCTGCGGTACCCTATTCAGCACCAAGAGGGTACAACCCAAACTACAGGCCTCCCGCAGCACCAGCACAGCAGCCACGTCAGTTTGTGCAGCAGCCTCGCCCCGCATATCCACCTCGACCAGCAGTGCAAGGACCCCCAAACCAACCCCAGGACAACAAAGGCCAGGCGTCTAAGATTGGGGTGCAATGTTTCAGCTGTGGCGAAGTGGGGCACTACGCCCATAAATGCCCAAAGAAGAAGCCTGCGCCGCCACAACAGCAGAATGTATTGAGAGGACGGGTGAACCATGTCACTATGGAGGAAGCACAAGAGGCACTCGACATGGTAGTTGGTAAGTTTCCTGCCAATTTACACCTTGCAACTCTGCTGTTTGATTCTGGTGCTACCCACTCGTTCATTGCTCAAGGGTTTGTTAAGAAGTATGACCTAGCAACCACACAAATGAACCATATGCTAGCCGTAAACTCTCCAGGTGGAGAAATAAGGACAAGACAAGTGTGTCCCAAAGTGAGCCTAGACATTAATGGGGTAGTATTTACTGCTAACCTCATAGTGATAGATTTACAAGGGATAGATATTATTTTGGGTATGGATTTGTTGACCAAACATAAAGGAATCATCCATTGTTCGACCAGAACGGTAGAATTAACTCACCCCAGTGGTACCAGAGTAGAGTTCATAACAATACACGAGCCTAGGAGGGACATTAAATTAAATCAAGTGGAGGTGAAAGTTGAGGAAATCAGGACTATCAGGGAATATCCAGATGTTTTTCCAGAGGAATTGCCAGGAATGCCTCCCGACCGTGACGTGGAATTCGCAATTGAGCTAGTACCGGGAACAGCCCCGATATACAAGAGACCTTATCGAATGGACTCCAAGCAGCTAGAAGAGCTCAAGGATCATTTGAGAGAACTGACGGAGAAGGGGTATATTCGCCCTAGTTCCTCACCATGGGGAGCTCCGGTGATATTTGTGCCTAAGAAAGACGGAACCCAAAGGTTATGCGTGGATTACCGTGCCTTGAATGAGGTAACCATCAAGAACAAGTACCCATTACCTCGCATTGAAGACTTGTTTGATCAGTTGAGGGGAGCTTGTGTGTTCTCGAAAATTGATCTCAGGTCGGGATACCACCAACTCAAGATAAGACAATCTGATATTCCCAAGACATCTTTCGTATCTCGGTACGGACTGTATGAATACACTGTCATGCCTTTCGGGCTAACCAATGCCCCGGCATATTTCATGTACCTCATGAACAAGGTATTCATGGAATATCTGGACAAATTTGTGGTGGTTTTCATAGATGATATTCTCGTCTTCTCCAAAGATGAAGAAGAACATGAGAAACATCTAAGGTTGGTGTTACAGAGGCTGAGAGAACACCAACTATATGCCAAGTTGAGCAAGTGTGAGTTTTGGCTGAAGAGAGTTCCCTTTTTAGGACATATAATCTCGGAGGGAGGAATCTCCGTAGATCCCGCCAAAATCGAGGATATCCAGAAGTGGAAAACCCCTGAAAATGTCGGGGAAGTTCGAAGCTTTTTGGGATTGGCTGGATACTATCGACGGTTTATTGAGGGATTCTCCAAGATCTCGAGACCTCTCACCAAACTGTTGGAAAAGGGAATCACATTCACCTGGACACCACAGTGCGAGACGAGCTTTCAGGAGCTAAAGAAGAGATTGACAACAGCCCCAGTGTTGGTTATGCCATATATGCAGAAGAATTTCAGAGTGTACTGCGATGCCTCTGGAAATGGGTTGGGATGTGTTCTCATGCAAGAAGGACATGTCGTGGCTTATGCATCCCGGCAGTTTCGGAAGCACGCGAAGAACTATCCTACACATGACCTAGAACTAGCCGCAGTGGTACACGCGTTGAAAATTTGGCGGCACTATTTGATGGGGAAGAGGACAGAGATATATACGGATCATAAGAGTTTGAAGTACATATTCACACAGCCAGATCTCAACCTCAGGCAGAGGAGATGGTTAGAGCTAATCAATGACTTTGATATAGGCATCAACTATCATCCTGGGAAAGCAAACGTCGTGGCCGATGCTTTGAGTCGGAAAGTGCAGGTCAATAAGTTGAGCTTGAAGGACATGCCCGCAGAATTGAAGGACGAGGTTATAAGGCTCAATCTCTGTCTAGTAAATAGTGGTGAAGCCATCGCCATGGAAGTGGACTCCACACTCGAGCGAGACATACGCGAGGGCCAAAAGAATGATGAGAAGATACAAGAGATCAGACAGCTCATTAAGGAAAATAAAGCTCCTAGTTTTAGAGAGGATGAACAGGGAACGGTGTGGCACGGGAAAAGGATCTGTGTGCCAGAAGTAAAGGAGATCCGTGAATTGATTTTAAAGGAGGCTCACGATTCCGACTATTCCATTCATTCTGGGAGTACGAAGATGTACCAGGACCTCAAAAGCAGGTATTGGTGGTATGGCATGAAGCGAGATGTCGCGGAACATGTTGCCCTATGTGACACATGTCAGTTGGTGAAAGCTGAACATCAACGACCCGCGGGATTATTGCAACCACTCAAAGTGCCTGAATGGAAGTGGGAAGAAATCAGCATGGATTTTGTCGTGGGATTGCCTAGGACCCAATCCGGGTATGATTCAATATGGGTCATTATTGATAGGCTAACCAAGGTAGCTCATTTCATCCCTGTGAAAGAAAGCTACAGCGGATCCAAATTGGCAGAATTGTACATGTCAAGGATTGTGTGTTACCATGGAGTGCCAAAGAAGATAGTGTCGGACCGAGGGACACAGTTCACCTCGAGGTTTTGGCAAAAGTTGCATGAAACCATGGGAACCCATCTGAACTTCAGCTCTGCCTATCATCCCCAAACTGACGGGCAGACGGAGAGAACCAATCAGATCCTTGAAGATATGTTAAGGGCATGTGCACTCAAAAACAATAGGAGTTGGGACAAGAACTTACCGTATGCGGAGTTTTCCTATAACAACAGTTATCAAGCTAGTATGAAGATGTCACCGTTTGAAGCTTTGTACGGAAGGAAGTGCAGAACTCCCCTATTTTGGAACCAAACAGGAGAAAGTAAAGTGTTTGGTCCATAAGTGCTACAAGAAGCCGAGGCGAAGGTGAGGGAGATTCACAACAACTTGAGGATAGCACAGACACGCCAAAAGAGCTATGCCGATGTACGAAGAAGAGAGCTCGTTTTCAACGTGGGAGACTATGTTTATCTCAAGGTGTCCCCTATCAGAGGACTTCGTCGGTTCAAGGTGAAAGGGAAGTTGTCAACTCGATACATCGGACCCTTTCAAATTTTGGAAAGAAAAGGCGAAGTGGCGTACCAACTAGAGTTACCGGCTCATCTATCGGATGTGCACGATGTATTCCATGTGTCACAACTCAAGAAATGCCTGAGGACGCCTGAAGAGGTGTTACCCATGAATAAAGTGGATGTAGCTGAGGATTTGTCTTATGCCGAGCAACCATACAAGATTTTGGAGACAATGGAACGCCTCACCCGAAATAAGAGAATCCGGATGTGCAAGGTGCAGTGGAAGCATCACTCAGAAGAGGAAGCCACCTGGGAACGGGAAGATGAGCTCAAGGCACAATTTCCGGAATTGTTTTCTTAGAAACATCAATCTCGAGGACGAGATTTCTTTTAAGGGGGGTAGAGCTGTAACACCCCAAATTTTGATTTAAAACCCTAAACCATGTTCAGAGGGGAATTTAAAAATTTTTGGACGTGTTGCATGTTTTGCAAAAATTCAAATTCAAACTGGAATTCAAATTAGATTCAAAACAGAAAAGAAATGGAAAAAGAAAAAGAGAAACGGGAAAAAACCGGCCAGTGGGCCGAAACCCGCCAGCCGGCCCAGTCTCCCCCGCGCCAGCCCGCCCCCGCGCGCGCCCGCGCTCTCTCACACAGACAGGTGGGACCCACCTGTCATCCCTAACCCTGAGCCCCCACGACCCCGGACTTCTCTCCCGCGCGTGCGATCTTAACCGATCAGAAAACCCATCCCTCAGCCCGAATTCCGGTCCCAGAAGAATCCAACTCGATCACAACTGACCCACCGCCCTCCCCCGGCTATAAAAACCCCAGCCCCGATCAGTTTTTCCCACGCGATCGCCGATTTTTACTCCGGTGAGCACCGAGACTTCGCCGGTGAATTCTGGCCGATCTAAGCTCGGAAACTCTGATCTAACTCGCTGGTCTTGATCCACCGCCTCCGGGGAACTTTGCAGGTGCAGAAAACTCGGAGAGTTACGGTGTAAATCCAGCGCCGACGAGCTTCGCCGTGGTTTTGCCTCGGACCTCGCCGCCGATCACTTTCCAGCACCCCCGAGCTCGAGAAAACCCCCGAGTTGAGATCCCTGACCTCCCCTCTACCGATCTATGCCATAAGATCACAGTTCTAGGCAGAATTCTCGCGGATCCGAAACTTTCCGGCGAGATCGCCGCTTCCCGCCACCGTGAGCCGCCGGCAGCGCCGCCCACGCTCGATCAGAGCGACGTGGCCGCTTGTGCGCCGTTTATTTTAAATCGCACGGTAGGGTTTAAATCCCCGCGTACCGGTTCGATGTTATAATCTCAGCCGTAGGTTTAAAATCGGACGGTCCACGTCAGCCCCGCATTATAAAGACTGGAATTCTTACGTGCTACCCCCTGGGTTCTCTGGAATTGAGAGCTAGCCCCGGAAACTTCAGATCTAGCCCCTGGAACTCCAGAAAATCATGTAAATTCATTTAAAAATCAGTTTTAGCCCCTGGACTTAATAAAAATTAGGAAAAACACCTCTGATAAGTGTAGCTAGACCCCTGGAAATTATGAAAATAATATTATAGACCCTGTAATGGGGTGAATTCATTATTTTAGCCCTGTTTAGTATTTAATTTAGAAAATTGAATATGTAACTAGTGTTTAAAAATTAAAAAGGGGGACAAACATAATTGTCAAAATTAATTAAAAACTTTCTCAGTACTTAGAAAACTTTGGAGTGAGATAAAAATATATTTTTGGGCTGAAATAAATCTGTTTCATCTATTATTCACATTTATTAGTATAGGGACACATTTTTAAGTAAAGAATAGTTATAAAAAAATAGGGAAAATAATTATGAAATAGTCTACATCAGAAGCCAAGGTCAAAACATGTTATTAAATTATTTAGGACCAGAACCTATACTGTTTAGATGATGTGTATTACTAATTTCATAATAAAATACACAATTATGCATAGGAATATAAATCTGAAAATATAGCAACTAGTAAATGATAAATGGAGTTTTTAAAAATTCAAAGAGTTCAGTTTAGGGTTGATAGAAATTATGAAGGCACATATGGAGAAGAAAAATACTTTTCATACATACTTGGTAGTGAAAAGGTGTAGTAGTTTAATATAAGGAATTTATTTAAAACTGAAACACACACACATATATATATATAGTATGTAAGTATAAATATGAACACCAAAGTAGGAATCATATACATATAAATAAAAGTGTATGCAAGCCACAGATCAACACACACAGAGTAACCACAACACATATAATGGTGAATGAATTTCATAAATATGAATGTGTGGTTTGTATGAAGTGTAAGTGTGAACTATGTCTTATGGATTGTTGTTTTTCTTTTGCTATGTGTGATGGTGTGAAGTAGAACCTGTTCAAGAGCAAGTTATTCCTTTCCAAGATCAGGACTACCCATTTCAAGAGCAGCAAGAAGGAGGCAAGTGTCCTTGACCACTTTGATCCTATGCTAGGATGTGTAGATAGAATTATTTGCATTGTCAAATGAAATATGAAACCCATGCTAGGAAAGTTTCCCTAGAATTGCATTATCTTGTTTCCTTGTAGCTTGAGTTGGGATTTATTTTGTCATGTCATTTATTTACATGCAGTTGCTTAGCCATGCTTAGAATGGGATATTTGGGACATGTGATCATCAGTTTATTTTACCATACTCTTGAATGAGATATTGTGAGTTATGTAGAGGTAGGGATCAAGGCAAGTTGGATGTTTTTGGTTGTGTGCTGGGTGCACGAGACTCAGGTTTGTGTTTAGTACTTGCCTGGATCCTAAGGACCGGTTCATGGAGCATGTAACCTGACTTTACAGTGCCAACCACATGCTGAGATGGGGCAGCTTGGCCAATTAATTAGGTGTATCCCCGGCGTAGTATGGGTGTGTTGGATGGTGCGGGGAGTAGGTGTCAGCTGGACTACCATATGAACCGCAAGGCTCAAGAGGGGGCCACTGCAGCGGGGTTGGAGCCTCTTGTATGCTGTTAGGGGTGAAACCTCAGAGGGCCCACGCTCGTCGGGAATCCCTTTGTAAAGGCTTCATAGTGATCTCCTGGCTGCACACCTGGGAAGTGTGAATGTGGATCGTAGCCACTGGCATAATGGAGGTTCTTTTAGTCCACCCGGCAACGGGGGATGAAATCACTACTTGTGGGTACAGTGGTACAAACTCTGCAGAGTCAAAACTGTCTTGACAGCCGTGCTCACGGTTAAGAGCGGCCTGGACTTATTCATGATTAGAGGATTGATGGTTTTGGAAGTTAAGCGGGGAGCTTAACAGTGGAAATGATGTTATGGTTATTGGATTATGATGATGGGATGAGAGATTGGGACCATTTCACCTGTGTAGTAATGTAGGTGCTTAATAAGCTAAGGTGATAGGTATTAATTGCGTAGTGCTTTAACCATGAGTTCAACCTCTCCTTGTTCTAGCCATGCATGATATAATTTTCCGACACTTGCTGAGTACCAATGGTACTCAACCTTGCATATTTGTTGGTTTATATTGCTGCTCAGGTCAAGATAATGAGGTGGTGTATAATGACCAAGATTTTGGACCCGAGGAAGGTTTTTAGGTTCATGAAGACCCCCGGGCAACGCCTGTGATGGAGCCCTAAAAGAATAATATTCCGCTGCTAGTTTATTTACTTGTGATGAAGCATTAGTGTCCATTGAGACATGTGCAATGTAAGACTTATTTATATTCGACACCTGGCTTGTAATAAATGATGCTTCACTATTTGTCATCACATGTATGAGAAAATGATCCTGGCATACATGTGATATTCACTTGGTTGTTTCTTCGGAAAAACCGGGTGTGACATAGCAGCAGTGGTGCATGCATTGAAAATTTGGAGACATTATATCCTTGGTCATCGATGTGAGATCTATACAGATCATAAAAGCCTCAAGTACATATTTACACAAACGGACTTAAATTTGAGGGAACGTCGATGGTTAGAACTCATCAAGGATTATGATGTGGGAATCAACTACCACCCCGGGAAGGCCAATGTGATCGCTGACGCACTGAGCAGAAAGGGAGCATGCCACCAACTCACGGTTCGGGAGCTACCACCTGAACTTCGAAAGGAGTTCGAACGGTTACACCTCGGATTCTTGAATAACATGGAAACAATGAAGATCCACTCCTCATTGGAGCAAGAAATAAGAGAGGGCCAAGCAACGGACGAGGGGATCAAGGAGATCAAGGAAAGAATCCGACAAGGGATAGAAAAGGATTTCAAGGAGGATGAAAAGGGTACGCTTTGGCTAGGAAAAAGGATTTGTGTGCCAAACATAAGACACCTTCGCGACATGATATTGAAGGAGGCACATGATTCACCCTATTCCATACATCCAGGGAGCACCAAAATGTACAAGGACTTGAAAACTTGCTATTGGTGGGATGGTATGAAGAGGGATGTAGCCGAATACGTTTCCCTATGCGACACATGCCAACGGGTAAAAGCCGAACATCAAAAACCCGCTGGATTGTTGCAACCTTTGAAAATATCTGAATGGAAATGGGAGGACATCAGTATGGACTTTATTGTCGGATTGCCACAAACTCAGTCAGGATACGACTTCATCTGGGTCATTGTGGACCGGTTGACGAAAACCGCCCATTTTCTTCCGGTAAAGGCCAGTTACAAAGTTACACAGTTGGCAGAGTTGTACATGGAGCAGATCGTGTGCCGTCATGGAGTTCCGAAGAGGATAGTCTCAGATCGAGGTTCTTAGTTTACCTCTAGATTCTGGAGGAAGCTGCAGAAAGCCATGGGTACACGACTGGATTTTAGCTCCGCCTATCACTCACAAACCGATGGACAAACCGAAAGGACGAACCAAATTTTGGAGGACATGTTGAGAGCTTGCGCCTTGAAACGTGGGCATAGTTGGGATAGGAGTTTACCGTATGCCGCTCCTATAACAACAGCTATCAAGCTAGCTTGAAGATGTCGTCTTTCGAAGCCTTATATGGTAGACGGTGTAGAACGCCACTGTTCTGGAACGAGACTGGAGAGAACCAGATGTTTGGACCCGAAGTACTATAAGAGGCTGAAAAGCAAGTCCAAACGATACGGGAGAACTTAAAGGCTGCTCAGTCACGACAGAAAGGCTATGCGGACAATAGGCGTAGGAAGTTGACCTTTGAAGTAGGAGACTCCGTATACCTTAGGGTATCGCCTATCCGAGGCCAACGACGTTTTAACGTCAAAGGCAAACTAGCACCTCGCTACATCGGACCATTTAAGATTTTGGACAAGCGAGGAGAAGTAGCCTATCAACTAGAGCTCCCAAACCATCTCTCCGACGTACATGACGTGTTTCATGTATCCCAGCTCAAGAAGTGCTTGAGAATGCCAGAGGAACAAGTGTCAATGGGAGAACTTGAACTTCAAGAAGACCTGACCTACGCAGAACACCCTGTCCGAATCTTGGACGTAAAGGAAATGGTCACTCGAAACAAAGTGATTCGATGGTGCAAGGTACAATAGAGTCATCATACTGAAGCTGAAGCCACATGGGAGCGTGAAGAGGATATTAAAGCTTATCTCCGGAGGTCCGTCGCTGCTGGACACGTGTCGACCTCGGGGCATGTCCCTGAGGGAGGGAAAGGAGGAAAGATCGGCACCCACACATGGCGTGCGTGGAGCTCACCTCTGAAGAAGAGGGAGGTCTCGCTTGTGACACGCGGCACGACCGGAGCTCGTCTCTGCGGACGAGGAGATACCAGGGCCGGAGGACACGTGGAGCTTCCGGAGCTCATCATCACGGAGGTAACAAATTCTGGAGCGGCTGTTACGCGTAAGGACACCGGTATGCAACAAAAACCGATCTAAACTCCACGATGGTTACCGAAGATAAGACGTCAGGATCTAACAAAGATCTGAATGAGACTCTTATTCGGATCCGATCATATTAGGACTCTTCTCTTCCCGATTATAAATAGAACCCAAAACCTCTGGCCGAACCCACGAACTTCTCTTTCAAATCCTGAGCCGACGACTTTTCAACACACACCTTGTAAAATAGTTTTTAAGAAAATAGGGCCCTTAAATACGTCCATTTCTAACTAGGTCCACGTTCCTACGGGCAACCTTGGCTCTGATACCACTTCTGTCACACCCGGTTTCTCCGAAGAACAACTGAGTGAATATCACATGTATGCCAGGATCATTTTCTCATACATGTGATGACAAATAGTGAAGCATCATTTATTATAAGCCAGGTGTCGAATATAAATAAGTCTTACAAAGCATAGGTCTCGATGGACGATAATAAGTTCATCACAAATAAATAAACTAGCAGCGGAATATTATTTTTGTGGGCTCCGTCACAGGCGTTGCCCGGGGGACTCCATGAACCTAGAAACCTTCTTCGGGTCCAAAGTCTTGATCATTATACACCACCTCATTATCTTGACCTGAGCAGCAATATAAACCTACAAATATGCAAGGTTGAGTACCGATGGTACTCAACAAGTGTGGGAAAGTTATGTCATGCATGGCTAGAACAAGAAGAGGTTGAACTCATGGTTAAAGCACTATGCAATTATGGCCTACCACCTTAGCTTATTAAGCACCTACATTACTACACAGGTGAAATGTTCCCAATCTCCCATCCCATCATCATAATCAAATAACCATAACATCATTTTCTAATGTTAAGCTCCCCGCTTAACATCCACAACTTCCAAAACCATCAATCCTCTAATCATGAATAAGTCCAAGCCCCTCTTGACCGTGAGCACGGCTGTCATGACAGTTTTGACTCTGCAGAGTTTGTACCACTGTACCCACATGTAGTGATTTCATCCCCCGTTGCCGGGTGGACTAAAAGAACCTCCATTATGCCAGTGGCTACGAACCACATTCACACTTCCCAGGTGTGTAGCCAGGAGATCACTACAAGCCTTTACAAAGGGATTCCCGACGAGTGTGGGCCCACTGAGGTTTCACCCCTAACAGCATACAAGAGGCTCCAACCCCGCTGCAGTGGTCCCCTCTTGAGCCTTGCGGTTCATATGTTAGTCCAGCTGACACCTATTCCCCGCACCATCCAACACACTCATACTATGCCGGGGATACACCTAATTAATTGGTCAAGCTGCCCCATCTCAGCATGTGGTTGGCACGGTAAAGCCAGGTTACATGCTCCATGAACCGGTCCTTAGGATCCAGGCAAGTACTAAACACAAACCCGAGTCTCGTGCACCCAGCACACAGCCAAAACATCCAACTTGCCTTGATCCCTACCTCTACATAACTCACAATATCTCATTCAAGAGTATGGTAAAATAAACTGATGATCTCGTATCCCAAATATCCCATTCTAAGTATGGCTAAGCATATGCATAATAAATAAATGACATGATAAAATAAATCCCAATCCAAGCTATAAGGAAACAAGATAATGCAATTCTAGAGAAACTTCCTAGCATGGGCTTCATATTTCTTTTGACAATGCAAATAATTCTATCTACACATCCTAGCATAGGATCAAAGTGGTCAAGGACACTTGCCTCCTTCCTGCTGCTCTTGGAATGGGTAGTCCTGATCTTGGAAAGGGATAACTTGCTCTTGACCAGGTTCTACATCATACCATCACACGTAGCAAAAGAAAAACAACAATTCATAAGACATAGCTCACACTTCCACTTCATACAAACCACATATTCATATGTAACAAAGCCATTCACAACTTCTATGTGTTGTGTTTACTCTATGTGTGTTGACCTTTGGCTTACATGCACTTTTAATCATGTGTATATGATTCCTACTTTTGTATTCACATTTATGCTTGCATACTTTATATATGAGTTTCCAATTTAAATAAATTCCTTATATTCAATTACTACACCTTTTAGCTACCAAGTATGCATGAAAGGTATTTTCCTTCTCCATATGTGTCTTCAGAATTTCTACCAACGCTAAACTGAATTCTTTGAATTTTAGAAACTCCATTTATCATTTACTAGTTGCTATATTTTCAGATTTATTTCCTATGCCTAAATGTGAACTTTATTATGAAAATAACAAGACACATCATCTAAACAGAATAGGTTCTGATCTAAAATATTTAATAACCTATTTTGACCTTTTTCTCTGATGTAAACTATTTTACATTTATTTTCCTAATTTTCAGAATTATTCTTTACTTAAAAATGTGTCCCTATAACTAATAAATATGAATAATAAATTAAACAGATTCATTTTAGCCAAAAATCTATTTTTATCTCACTCCAAAGTTTTCTAAGTACTGAGAAAGTTTTTAATTTAAATTTGACAATATGTTTGTCCCACTTTTTAAATTTTAAATACTAGCCACATATTCAATTTCTTAAATTTAATATTAAACAGGGTTAAAAAGGTAAACTTACCCCACTACAGGGTCTATAATATTATTTTAACAATTTTCAGGGGTCTAGCTACACATAACAAAGGAGTTTTTCCTAATTTTTATTAAGTCCAGGGGCTAAAACTGATTTTTAAATGAATCTACTTCTTCGTGTTGCGGACGACTGGGCGCAGCTCGAAGACCCAGCTGGGAGCGTACTATTTCCAGCATCGCTGCAAGGACCCAAAGGCCTCTGGGTACCTTCTACCTTTCAGTGCGTCGAGGTGGGAAAACTGGAGGGAGAACTGGGTGATCGTGCAGACCGACGAGCACGATCGCCTGCAGCCCCCAACTGCCGGCCCAACCACCGAGTGTCGCTTCTGGGAGGAGGTCCCAGAGCAGGAGTACGCACCGGTCTTGGAGCGGATCCGGTTCCTGGCTAACGAGGGGCTAACGTCCCTGATGGTGCTAGTGGATTTCTTGTCGCGCCGTATTGCACCCTTGCAGCAGCGCAACTGTGGGTACCACCCCGTGGTTCACCCACTCCAGGATCGCATAGGGTGGTGCCGTGCGATGCGGCACCCAACAGCACACACGAAAAAATTAAAGAACAACATACAAACTTTTATTTAATATAAAATAGCGGAAGTGTTTTTACAAAACCTATTCATACAGCGGAAGTAATGATGCGGACATCGCTACCATTGATACAACCACAACACCAGCCCATTCACCACTCTCAGCTAATCAAGGTCCAATGACACGCGCTCGTGCACGTCAACTTAATTATCAGGTGAATTCATTCCTGGCTGTTCAAAGTAATTATCCTTCAAATGGGGACCTATTAAAGCCTTGTGATGACCTTGTTATTATTAGGTGCTTGGGAATTGATCCAGCTAGAAGGGATGGAGGGATTAATGCAATAAAGGCTGCTCCACCCGAGGAGAAATCATGAGGTTGGGGCCATGTAATAAAGAGAGATTTAGACAAATAAGGAAAGGAATAAGGGAAATCTCGTCCAACTTTGCTGCTGGACAAAATTCCCTCTTTCTTCCCTCATTTAAAGATAGATGTGCTATAATAAGGAAAGAAATAGAGGAAATCATATCCTGCCTTGCTGCTGGATGGGTTTCGCTCTTTCTTTCCCTATTAAATGGTAATCTATCACAGAAAAAGGAAGGGAATAAGGGAGATCACGTCCTACCTTTGTTGCTGGACGAATTTCCCTCTTCCCTCCCCTATTTAAGTAGTCCAAGAGCTCCTTGACAGGGCGGGTTTTGTTTTCAGTAAATTTAGCCATTGCTACTTCCTTGTAACGCAAGTGTCGACGAGACCTTCTGATTACTTGAATCAGAACCCCAACTTTTTCACACCCGTGAGTGTTTGCTTGTTATCTTGTTCTTTCTTGTTCTTCGATTGCTTGCAGGTTCAAGGCTTTCTTGGCACGGCAAGTACAACAACAACAGGAGCCAGTGTAACTATCGCTAAGGCGCAACATCCTTGTGGTTGTTGTAGTCGGGTAGCACAACGTCGACCTCCACCCAAATCGTAGTTACTAGGGGACGGTGTAACTGTCGCTTAAGGTGCCACACTATTCTGGTTGTGGTAGTCGGGCAGCCAATGTCGGCCTCCACCAAATTCGTTCATTACCAACATCTCTCATCGAAAGATAGGGCGTCCCCCGTACCCGTTGGGTTCATCAAGTGGTATCAGATTTCAGGTTGCTCGGTGAGAGATTTCCTTCTCCTTGTTATTCATTTACCTACAGTCCACTTTTGCCTACAAAAGTTCGTTCTAAAAAAATCCTAAAAACACTTTGAGCCTTTTGCTTGACTACTTAGCTCTCGACTTGTTGAATTCACGGTTGCCTTTTTGTGTCAAGTTGCTGGTCCTAAGTTTTTCACCGCTAGAGTTTTGAGTTCGTGCCACTTTGTTCTCAGTCCATTTCCATTATCTACCCAAAGTTGAGAAAAAAAAGCAAGTGCAAAAGAAAAGCTGCACCGATCAGCAAGAAAAAGGCACGTGCAAAAGAAAAGCCGCACTGATTACAATCACAAAAAAAATTTCTAAGTACAAAAAAAGAGAGACAATTTGTGTAACATTTGTTTCATGTTTCGAAGTTCAACTTGCTGTTTTCAACGTTGTTGAAACACAACGGATCGGGCTGTTCGAACTTCCCTACCATAGTAATCCAACGTCACGTGGAGTTACGGCTCACGTCTCTAGTAAGGTTTGAGCTAGGACCAGCACAATACCACCGTGGAACGTTTATTCAACTTGTTGTGACTAATGTGGTACTAGCTGTTCCTTTGCACAAATTGTGTCTAGCAGCTATCTACAGCTTCACAAAATTGTCTATGACCACCATAAGGTTGTGCTGGCATCCACCGTTTATTGTTGTTCTTGCTGATTGCCGGCGCCTCCTGCATCGCATGGTAAGAACTTGTAAGACCTTGATTTATTGCTAGTGAGGAATTGTGCTGTCCTACCACCTCTTAGCAACTGTTAGGATTAATCTGCTTGCTGTTGTATTTCCTTTCTTTACTAACCACGTCAGCTGATGCGAATGGGACATCTCCACATTCACCACGTACGAGGGGCATCATTCAGCATTTCGAACGCCAAGTAAAGCTACACACAGATGCTCTCAATGAGGATATTCAAGTCACCAATGAACGCATTGGTCAATTAGAGTCGATGCAGATTTGCACCAAAACCAAACTGACCACATTAGAAAGCACTGCTAGGGCTATTAACACTTCTTTTGCAGCAACCATTGAGCGATTGGAGAGGATGGAATAGGTTGGACGCGAAGAGAGGCAAAGACGTGTTGATGACAGCCACGACTCCGTTGGCAGTGCTGCAAGATATGACGAGGCGGAGTATTCAGCGGATACCGAGCTTGATGATGGACCTTTCAGGTATCGACGGCAGCCACGTCGCGACCATCGTGGTATGGGTGGTCGAGCTCAACGACGCGAGGTACGTGACAATGACGATTCCCTACGCAGCATTAAATTCTCCATACCACCTTTTGATGGTAAATATGATTCGGATGCATATCTATCTTGGGAATTGTCAGTAGATCAAAAATTTGCATGCCATGATTTTCCTGATGATAAAAAGGTTAGAGCTGCCACTAGTGAATTCACTGACTTTGCTTCTGTTTGGTGGCATGAATATCAAACTAAAAATCCAGCTACCGTACCACAAACTTGGAATGCATTGAAACGAATCATGCGTCGTCGTTTTGTTCCTTCCTATCATGCTCGTGACCTGTTGCATAAATTACAACAACTTAGGCAAGGCAACAAATCTGTTGAGGAATACTATAAAGAACTTTAAATAGGCATGATGCGTTGTGGCCTAGTTGAAAATGAAGAGGCTGCAATGGCTAGGTCTATGGGTGGTTTAACAAGAGAAATTCAGGACATATTGGCTTATAAGGAATACACTAACGTCACTCGATTATTTCATCTTGCTTGTAAGGCTGAAGGAGAAGTGCAGGGACGACGTACAAGAACTAACATTTCTGCAGGTCGAACTACCTCATGGCAGTTCCGCTCAAGTACTGCTGATACTAAGCATGATTCTCCAGACGATGCTTCCAATGGGTTGCCCAGGACTACATCAAAATCAGCACCTTCGCGTGCAATCGAGACAACAAAAGGATCCACCCAAGTTGCAGCCAACACTTTTTCTTCCATTGCTTCTACCGGGAGAACAAAAGACATTCAATGCCTCCAGTGCAAGGGTTTTGGGTACCTACGAAGGGACTGCCCAAGCAAGCGTGTGCTGGTTGTACGAGAAAATGGTGAGTACTCATCCGCTAGTGATTTAGATAATTAAACATATGCCATGCTTACTGCACAAGCAGCAGGAAAGAAGAATGATGATGAAGAGCACATTGGGGCTGATCATGCTGCCCACTATGAGAGTCTTGTTGTGAGACATGTCTTGAGTGCCCAAATGATCAAAGCTGAACAGAACCAGCGACACAATCTATTCCAAACTAAGTGTGTAGTTTTGGAACGATCGTGTCGCATTATTATTGATGGAGGAACCTGCAACAATTTAGCAAGTGCTACCATGGTAGAAAAGCTTGAGATGACAACACTTCCACATCCACATCTCTACTACATCCAATGGTTCAACGACAGTGGTAAGCTTAAGGTAACACGTCTGGTTCGTATCAAATTTGCAATTGGTTCCTACCATGATTACATTGATTGTGATGTGGTAACTATGCAAGCTTGTTCTATGCTATTTGGTCGACCTTGGCAATTTGATAAAGATACATTACATCATGGTAAATCAAATCAATACTCTTTCATGCATCATGAGAAGAAACTTGTTTTGCACCCGATGTCCCCTGATGCTATTTTGAAGGATGACATTGCTAGAGCTTGCAAAGAGAAAAATAAGAAATCTGCTGAAAATGAAAATTCAGATGTCGTGAAGAAATCGGTACAGTCTAAGACTGACAATTCCAAATCTGCTCATATGAAGAAGAATGAAATAAAATTAACGAGCGCTTGTTTTTTTGCTTCCAAATCTGATTTATTTGAATTAAAAAGTGATACTGCAATCTGCTATGTGTTTGTTTGCAAAGAAGTTTTGTTCTCACTTCACGACACACCATGTGCTTTACCTCCTTCTATCACTAAGCTTTTGCAGGAATACGCTGATGTGTTTCCACAAGAGGTATCAGCCGGGCTGCCACCATTGAGAGGGATTGAGCATCAGATTGACCTCATCCCTGGGGCTTCTTTGCCCAACCAAGCATCATACAGGACCAATCCGGAGGAGACTAAGGAGATTCAGTGGCAAGTACAGGAATTACTCGACAAAGGTTATGTGCGTGAGTCCCTTAGTTCTTGCTTCGTTCCTATCCTTTTGGTCCCAAAGAAAGATGGATCGTGGCGCATGTGTGTAGATTGTTGAGCAATTAATATCATTACTATTAGATATCGTCATCCTATTCCTAGGTTAGATGATATACTTGATGAACTTAGTGGCTCGGTGATTTTCTCTAAAATTGATTTGCGTAGTGGATACCATCAAAATCGCATGAAGCTAGGTGATGAATGGAAAACAGCGTTTAAAACAAAGTTTGGTTTGTATGAGTGGTTAGTCATGCCTTTTGGTCTCACGAATGCATCTAACACTTTCATGATATTAATGAATGAGGTTTTATGTGCTTTCATTGGAAGATTTGTGGTAGTATATTTCGATGACATCTTGATCTATAGCGCATCTCTCGAAGTTCATCTTGATCATCTCCGTGCTATTGTCAATGCTTTACGTAATGCACGCTTATTTAGTAACATTGACAAGTGCACCTTTGGCACGGATCGAGTTTCTTTGCTTGGCTATGTTGTGACACCACAGGGAATTGAAGTTAATCAAGCCAAGGTGGAAGCGATACACAGCTGGCCGACTCCTACCACGGTCACACAAGTACGAAGCTTTCTCGGACTTGCTAGATTCTATCGTCGTTTTGTGAAAGACTTCAGCACCATAGCAGGCCCACTGCATGAGCTTACAAAGAAGGGTGCTCCATTCACATGGGGCAAGGCGCAAGAGGCTGCATTTGTAACTTTGAAGAATAGGTTAACTCATACACCCCTTCTCCAATTACCAGATTTCAGTAAGACTTTTGAATTGGAATGTGATGCTAATGGTATTGGATTGGGAGGTGTCTTGTTGCAAGAGGGGAAACCTATTGCTTATTTTAGCGAGAAACTGAATGGGTCTAGTCTGAACTAGTCCACTTATGATAAAAAATTATATGCACTAGTACGAACTTTGGAAACATGGCAATATTATTTATGGCCTAAAGAATTTGTTATACATTCTGATCATGAATCTTTGAAGCACATTAAGAACCAAACTAATCTGAACCGTAGGCATACCAAGTGGGTAGAATTCAGTGAGTCCTTTCCTTATGTCATCAAACACAAGAAAGGGAAAGATAATGTCATTCGGATGCCTTATCTCGCCGTTACAATATGTTGTCCCAACTTGATTTTAAGATTTTTGGCTTAGAAACAATTAAAGAACAATATGCTTTTGATGTTGATTTCAAAGATGTGCTGCTGCAATGTAAAGAAGGAAAAACATGGAACAAGTTTGTTCTCACTAATGGTTTTGTGTTTTGAACTAACAAATTGTGCATTCCAGCTGGTTCTGTGCGTATCTTACTATTGCAGGAAGCGCATGGTGGAGGATTGATGGGACACTTTGGTGTCAAGAAGACGGAAGACATCTTAGCAAGCCATTTCTTTTGGCCAAAGATGAGGAGAGATGTGGAGCGGTTTGTTGCTCGTTGCACCACCTGTCAAAAAGCTAAGTCCCGTCTTAATCCACATGGTTTATACATGCCTCTTCCTGTTCCTAGTGCTCCATGGGAGGATGTTTCTATGGATTTTGATTTAGGATTGCCTAGAACAAAGAAGGAGAGGGATAGTATTTTTGTTGTTGTCGATAGATTTTCTAAAATGGCACATTTCATACCATGCCACAAAACTGATGATGCTACCCATATTGCTGATTTGTTCTTTCGAGAAGTTGTTCGTTTGCATGGGGTTCCAAACACTATTGTTTCAGATAGAGATGCCAAATTTCTTAGTCATTTTTGGAAAACTTTATGGGCTAAATTGGGGACAAAATTACTCTTTTCTACCACTTGTCACCCTCAAACTGATGGACAGAGGGAAGTAGTGAACCGTAGTTTATCTACCATGCTAAGGGCTGTTCTGAAACATAACATCAAATTATGGGAAGAATGTTTGCCTCATATTGAATTTGCTTACAATCGTTCGCTGCATTCTACTACTAAATTGTGCCCTTTTCAGATTGTATATGGTTTTATTCCTTGTGCTCCCATTGATCTTTTGGCTCTGCCACCTTCAGAGAAATTGAATTTTGATGCCTCTCGCCGTGCTGAATTAATTCTTAAAATACATGAGCAAACTAAAGCAAATATTGAGAGCATGAACGCTAAGTATCAACAAGCCGGTAGCAAGGGTAGGAAGCATGTTACTTTTGAAACTGGTGATTTGGTTTGGGTGCATTTGAGAAAGGATAGATTTC
The DNA here is from genome assembly GCA_030760725.1 of Neostapfia colusana. Classification (NCBI taxonomy): domain Eukaryota; kingdom Viridiplantae; phylum Streptophyta; class Magnoliopsida; order Poales; family Poaceae; genus Neostapfia; species Neostapfia colusana. The sequence continues at coordinate 36,816,486 of JASWHV010000001.1, read as the reverse complement.
CTGATTTGAGAAAATCTAAATTACTATCTAGAGCTGCTGGACCCTTCAAAGTGCTTCGAAAAATTAATGATAATGCATATGAAATTGAGTTGCCTGCACATTTTGGTGTTACTTCCTCTTTTAATATTGCAGATTTGAAACCATATATGGGCGAGGAAGACACATTTGAGTCGAGGACGACTCAATTGTAAGAAGGGGAGGATGATGCGGACATCGCTACCGTTGATACAACCACAACACCAGCCCATTCACCACTCTCAGCTAATCAAGGTCCAATGACACGCGCTCGTGCACGTCAACTTAATTATCAGGTGCTTGGGAATTGATCCAGCTAGGAGGGATGGAGGGATTAATGTAATAAAGGCTGCTCCACCCGAGGAGAAATCTTGAGGCTGGGGCCATGTAATAAAGAGAGATTTAGACAAATAAGGAAAGGAATAAAGAAAATCTCGTCCAACTTTGCTGCTGGACGAAATTCCCTCTTTCTTCCCCCATTTAAAGATAGATGTGCTATAATAAGGAAAGAAATAGAGGAAATCATATTCTGCCTTGCTGCTGGATGGGTTTCCCTCTTTCTTTCCCTATTAAATGTTTGTCTATCACAGAAAAAGGAAGAGAATAAGGGAGATCACGTCCTACCTTTGTTGCTGGACGAATTTCCCTCTTCCCTCCCTTATTTAAGTAGTCCAAGAGCTCCTTGACAGAGCGGGTTTTTGTTTTCTGTAAGTTTAGCCATTGCTACTTCCTTGTAACGCAAGTGTCAACGAAACCTTCCGATTACTTGAATCAGAACCCCAACTTTTTCACACCCGTGAGTGTTTGCTTGTTATCTTGTTCTTGCTTGTTCTTCGATTGCTTGCAGGATCAAGGCTGTTCTTGGCACGGCAAGTACAGCAACAACAGGAGCCGGTGTAACTATCGCTAAGGCGCAGCATCCTTGTGGTTGTTGTAGTCGGGTAGCACAACGTCGACCTCCACCCAAATCGTAGTTACCAAGAGACGGTGTAACTGTCGCTCAAGGCGCCACACCATTCTGGTTGTGGTAGTCGGGCAGCCAACGTCGGCCTCCACCAAATTCGTTCATTACCAACATCTCTCATCGAAAGATAGGGCGTCCCCCGTACCCGTTGGGTTCATCAGGAACCCCAAGCGTCCCGCCATCCTTCCTCAGGCGGAGGGGCTTCTAGGAAGGACGCTGGTGGGGCGACGCCGGGGAGTGTGCTGGGGGCTCAGACGCCACAGCCCGCGAACATTCCGGCCGCAGGTCCTGGCGGTTCTACCCCGGCCCAGAGGTCGGGGCTACAAGCCCATTGGAGCGCTAACGTCGCCCCGTAAGTGTTGCTTTTTCTGGCTTGTAGGAGTAGCGTTCCCTTCTCCTCTATTAGCCTGAGAGCTTTCTTTGCCTGCAGGGACTCACCGGCTACCGGGGGCAGCCTATTCCCCGGCCATCTCCAGTCGGCGGAGGCTCCGCGCCGCAACATCCGGGAACTGCGGTGGTTCCAACGGCTCCCAAGTCGGCGGGGGCTTCTTCTGTGCCGGCGGGTTCGCCCTCTGCGGTGGCTGCGGCAGCACCTGTTCGTCCTCCTTCACCAGCCCGGAAGTCCGGTGCTGAGGCTGGAAGGGCTGCTGCAGGCGCAGTTGCTGGCTCCCCGGCTCCCCCGGGTCAGCGTCTTGCTTCAGTTGCCGAGGCACCAGCACCTTCGCCGGTCGTAGACGCGACAGGGGAGGTCAGGGGCACGACTCCTGCCCCCGCCGTCCCGGTGCCCATGTGGGATGCCTTGGGGCATGTTTAGACTGGCGCCCGATAGTTCCAGGCCGCCTTTGAGCGGGAGCGGGGGGCGCTGGCTGGAGAGAGGGAGCGCCTTCTTAGTTGGGAGCACCTTCTGCAGCAGCGGACCCAGGAGGCTAAGGCAGAGCTCGACTCGAGGCAGTCGAGGCTTGAGGCCATGGGTGCTCTGCTCGACGCTCAGAAGAAAGCCGTCGGCCGCCTGGACTCAGAGACCCGGCGGCTCCGCGCTACCTTCCGCGAAGCTCTGGCCCAGGCCGAAGCCAAGGCCGAGGCGCACTCTGCTGCCGTGGAGGAGTTGCGGCTGCAGGTAGTTCGTCGAGAGTGCGCCGTCGCTGATCGGGAACGTGCCATGGCGGCCGAGGAGGAGAAGGTTGCCGCACGGCTGAAGGGCAGAGAGGGCGAGCTGAGGGCTCGGGCCGAGGAGCTGGAGCTCCGCGAGTCGGCTGCTGCTGCGAGGGAGGAGCAATCCTCCCGGGAGCGCCAGGCGGCGCTGGATCGCGAGCTGGCGGCCCGCCAAGAGGTAGAGAAGCTCCAGGCTTCGCGGTCTGTCGAGGCCCAGGCAGTCTGGAGCTTTGTTACTGAGGCGGGGTCCGCCTTGGTTCCTCTTAGTTTCAGCCCGGTGCGGACGGAGGCTCCGGCGCAGGAGGTGTCTGAGGCAATCCCGGCACTTGAGTCCATCAGCGGCAAGCTGGGCCGGCTCGAAGCGGTGATCGCCGACGAGCTTGAGGTGGAGGGGCGAGGCCTGGCGAAGGAGGTCGCTACGCATGTGCTGGCGTGCTTCCGGAGCCAAGACCCTTCCTTCTCTCTGGAGCCAGTCCGTGTAGGGCTCGCTGCCAAGCGGGAGGAAGCTGCCAGGGCCGAGGTCGAGGATGTGGCCGCCCTTGTGGCCTCTAGGTTCCAACGGGAGTCTGTAACACCCCAAATTTTTAGTCAAAACTCAAATTTTGATTTAGAACCATAAACCATGTTCAGAGGGGAATTTAGAAATTTTTGGACGTGTTGCATGTTTTGCAAAAATTCAAATTCAAACTGGAATTCAAATTAGACTCAAAACAGAAAAGAAATGGAAAAAGAAAAAGGAAAACCGGAAAAAAACTGGCCAGTGGGCCGAAACCCCAGCCGGCCCAGCAAACCCCCGCGCAGCCCGCCCCCGCGCGCGCCGCGCTGCCCCTCGCTGACAGGTGGGACCCGCCTGTCATCCCTAACCCCGCGACCCCGGACTTCTCCCCCGCGCGCGCGATCGCAACCGATCGGGAAACCGCGTCCCGCAGCCGAATTCTTGACCCTGAGGACTCTAACTCGATCACAACAGAACCACCGCCCTCCCCCGGCTATAAAAACAACCGATCCGATCAGTTTTTCTCACGCGATCGCCGATTTTCACTCCGGTGAGCACCGAGACTTCGCCGGTGAATTCTGGCCGATCTAAGCTCGGAAACTCTGATCTAACTCGTTGGTCTTGATCCACCGCCTCCGGGGAACTTTGCAGGTGCAGAAAACCCGAAGACTTACGGTGCAAATCCAGCTCCGACGAGCTTCGCCGTGGTTTTGCCTCGGACCTCGCCGCCGGGCACTTTCCAGGACCCCCGAGCTCGAGAAAACCCCCGAGGTGAGATCCCTGACCTCCCCTCTACCGATCTAGGCCATAAGATCACAGTTCTAGGCAGAATTCTCGAGGATCCGAAAGTTTCCGGCGAGATCGCCGCTTCCCGCCGCCGTGCGCCGCCGGCAGCGCCGCCCGCGCTCGATCAGAGCGACGTGGCCGCTTGTGCGCCATTTATTTTAAATCGCACGGTAGACTTTAAAACCCCGCGTACCGGTTCGATGTTATAATCTCAGCCGTCGGTTTAAAATCAGACGGTCCACGTCAGCCCCGCGTTATAAAGACTGGAATTCTTACGTGCTACCCCCTGGGGTTCTCTGGAATTGAGAGCTAGCCCCGGAAACTTCAGATCTAGCCCCTGGAACTCCAGAAAATCATGTAAATTCATTTAAAAATCAGTTTTAGCCCCTAGACTTAATAGAAATTAAGAAAAACACCTCTGAAAAGTGTAGCTAGACCCCTGGAAATTATGAAAATAATATTATAGACCCTGTAATGGGGTGAATTCATTATTTTAGCCCTGTTTAGTATATAATTTAGAAAATTGAATATGTAACTAGTGTTTAAATATTAAAAAGGGGGACAAACATAATTGTCAAAATTATTAAAAACTTTCTCAGTACTTAGAAAACTTTGGAGTGAGATAAAAATATATTTTTGGGCTAAAATAAATCTGTTTCATCTATTATTCATATTTAATAGTATAGGGACACATTTTTAAGTAAAGAATAGTTAAAGAAAAATAGGGAAAATAATTATGAAATAGTATACATCAGAAGCCAAGGTCAAAATATGATCTTAAATTATTTAGGACCAGAACCTAATCTGTTTAGGTAGTGTGTATTACTAATTTAATAATAAAATGCACAATTATGCATAAGAATATAAATCTGAAAATATAGAAACTAGTAAATGACAAATGGAGTTTCTAAAATACAAAGAATTCAGTTTAGGGTTGATAGAAATTATGAAGGCACATATGGAGAAGAAAAATACTTTTCATACATACATGGTAGTTTAATATATAAGGAATTTATTTAAAACTGAAACACACATATATACATGTATATATATATAGTATGTGAGTATAAATATGAACACCAAAGTAGGAATCATACACATGTAAATAAAAGTGTATGCAAGCCCCAAATCAACACACATAGAGTATCCACAACACCTAAAATGGTAAAGAAAATTTCATAAATGTGAATGTGTGGTTTGTATGAAGTAGAAGTGTGAACTATGTCTTATGATTGTTGTTTTTCTTTTGCTATGTGTGATGGTATGAAGTAGAACCTGTTCAAGAGCAAGTTATCAGTTTCCAAGATCAGGACTACCCATTTCAAGAGCAGCAAGAAGGAGGCAAGTGTCCTTGACCACTTTGATCCTATGCTAGGATGTGTAGATAGAATTATTTGCATTGTCAAATGAAATATGAAACCCATGCTAGGAAAGTTTCCCTAGAATTGCATTACCTTGTTTTCCTTGTAGCTTGGGTTGGGATTTATTTTGTCATGTCATTTATTTACATGCATTTGCTTAGCCATGCTTAGAATGGGATATTTGGGAAAATGAGATCATCAGTTTATATTACCATACTCTTGAATGAGATATTGTGAGTCATGTAGAGGTAGGGATCAAGGCAAGTTGGATGTTTTGGTTGTGTGCTGGGTGCACGAGACTTGGGTTTGTGTTTAGTACTTGCCTGGATCCTAAGGACCGGTTCATGGAGCATGTAACCCGGCTTTACAGTGCCAACCACATGCTGAGATGGGGCAGCTTAGCCAATTAATTAGGTGTATCCCCGGCGTAGTATGGGTGTGTTGGATGGTGCGGGGAATAGGAGTCAGCTGGACTGCCATATGAACCGCAAGGCTCAAGAGGGGGCCACTGCAGCGGGGTTGGAGCCTCTTGTATGCTGTTAGGGGTGAAACCTCAGTGGGCCCACGCTCGTCGGGAATCCCTTTGTAAAGGCTTCGTAGTGATCTCTTGGCCACACACCTGGGAAGTGTGAATGTGGTTCGTAGCCACTGGCATAATGGAGGTTCTTTAGTCCACCCGGCAACGGGGGATGAAATCACTACTTGTGGGTACAGTGGTACAAACTCTGCAGAGTCAAAACTGTCTTGACAGCCGTGCTCACGGTTAAGAGCGGCCTGGACTTATTCATGATTAGAGGATTGATGGTTTTGGAAGTTAAGCGGGGAGCTTAACATTGGTAATGATGTTATGGTTATTGGATTACAATGATGGGATGGGAGAATGGGACCATTTCACCTGTGTAGTAATGTAGGTGCTTAATAAGCTAAGGTGATAGGTATTAATTGCGTAGTGCTTTAACCATGAGTTCAACCTCTCCTTGTTCTAGCCATGCATGATATAATTTTTCCCACACTTGCTGAGTACCATTGGTACTCAACCTTGCATATTTGTTGGTTTATATTGCTGCTCAGGTCAAGATAATGAGGTGGTGTATAATGACCAAGACTTTGGACCCGAAGAAGGTTTTTAGGTTCATGAAGACCCCCGGGCAACGCCTGTGATGGAGCCCTAAAGAATAATATTCCGCTGCTAGTTTATTTACTTGTGATGAACTTATTATTGTCCATCGAGACATTTATTATGTAAGACTTATTTATATTCGACACCTGGCTTGTAATAAATGATGCTTCACTATTTGTCATCACATGTATGAGAAAATGATCCTGGCATACATGTGATATTCACTTGGTTGTTTCTTCGGAAAAACCGGGTGTGACAGAGGTGGTATCAGAGCCAAGGTTGCCCGTAGGAACGTGGACCTAGGTAGAAATGGACGTATTTAAGGGCCCTATTTTCTTAAAAACTATTTTCCAAGGTGTGGGTGAAAAAGTGTTATTAAAAGGGTCATTTTCTTCATCTTACCCCAACTTTCATTCAAAAATAGGACTTTTGTTTGAAATTTTATCTAACCTAATTTTAAATTCTTTTGTTCTAGATGGTTCGCATGATTCGCACCGCTCGTAAGTCCACGGGAGGGAGAGTTCCCGTAGTTGCCCTTGCTGAGAGAGAGGAGAGTCGTCCAGTGACGTACCTTTCCTACGGATTGGCAGTGGGAGATTTGTTGCGCCGTCTTTGACGTATGCTCGAAGCCGCCGGCAATACGGGCAAGCTCATCATCCACTATAACTCCACCAGGACCATCCGTGAGAAGAGGGAAGAATGGAGTTCGGAGATGAGGATTATACACGAGAATCAGCTGCTTAAGATCCACCACTCTCCAGCTTGTCGAGCAACACAAGTTGACGCGGAGAGAGATGTCACTTGGGAGGCCATCACCTGCCAGAGCCACATCTATCGTCGCCACTTGGACAAAACTGAGTACATGTATGTCCTCCAACGTGAGAGTGGTACCACGGAGTACAAGTACCCACCGGTGCAGCAAGGGACTTCCCATGAGCACATGGACTTGTGCTTGGAGGATGCTGCTATGCTCAGCACTCGACTGCAGGAGTGTCAACAAGAGCTTCAGGATGTCCGAGATACTCTGAAGGAGACGGAGGCATTGCTGCGAGCTTGCTTAAAGGCGAGAGAAAGAGGAGATGGGAATGAACTGTGTGTCACCGTAAGTGATCCATGGACCCCTGACTCCCCGGATCGCCGAGCGATCAGGCGTCGTCGCACTTCTCCACCAGCAGCCTCCCCACCCAAAGCAGAGTCAGAAGGTAGCCGAAATGAGGAGGAAGATCCCGAGGAGCCAGCTCAAGAGGATGAGTAGTGTAGAGTCTTTCCCCTAGCTAGCAAGAGGTCGAGTAGTCGAGTCGTTACGTAGTTAATGGTGTGATAATGCTTGGTGTGTGACGTGAGTTGTGGAAGCCATGAGCAAGTGTCCACAGCCTCGTCTTCAGATTGTTTTGCTTTGGTGTGTGAACCCACAGGAAATAATAGTGCATTTATTGGGTGTGAGATATAAAACCCTCGTAAGATTTTAACAAAACTTCAACACTTCAAAGTACAAACAAGTGAAAGTAGTAAGATGATACTAAATGCTTTCAAATTAACATTTGTTGATTCTACCAGATGGCCGGAAGAGGAAAAGGACGTGCTGCCAACCCCGCCAACAACAATGATGAGGCATGCAACTCTCATCTTTCTGGAGGCCAGAACCGGGGTGGTCGCCGTGAAGAAGTTGATCCTCTCCACCAAATGCTGGAGAATCAAAATCAGCTCATCCAGAACTTGACTCAAGTAGTGGCCAACTTGCATCAAGTTCCACCTCCACAAGCTGCACCACGCCAACCAAGGTTGAGTGAGTTTCTAGGAACTCAACCTCCAAAGTTTGCAAGTGCTGCTGAACCTCTGGAGGCAGATGATTGGCTGAAGACCATTGAAAGTAAGATGAGGATCATACAATGCCAAGGGTATGAGAGGGTGCTGTTTGCCTCTCATCAATTGCAAGGACCTGCTGCTGATTGGTGGACCGCCTACGTGGCCGCCCATCATGACCCGGAGAGCATCACTTGGGAAGAGTTCAAGCGTAGCTTCCGCAACCATTACATCCCAAGAGGTGAACTCAAAAACAAGAGGAAAGAGTTTTTGGGACTGCAGCAGGGAAACATGACGGTGAGGGAATACCTCACTAAATTCACTCAACTATCCCGTTATGCTCCACGAGACATAGAGACAGATGAGCAGAAACAAGATTGTTTCGTGGAAGGACTTACCGCAGAGATGCAGTGTGCAATATCCTCCAATGAGTATGAAAGCTTTCAAAAGATGGTGGACAGAGCGTTTGTGGTGGAAAGGAAGCTAAAGGCCCTGGAAAATGAGAATAAGAGGAAGGCTGGGTGGTCACATCAAGCCTCAGGGAGCAACACCCGCCCACGTATGATGCAGCAACCTACGGGGCAGACAAGCCGTGCTGCGGTACCCTATTCAGCACCAAGAGGGTACAACCCAAACTACAGGCCTCCCGCAGCACCAGCACAGCCGCAACGTCAGTTTGTGCAGCAGCCTCGCCCCGCATATCCACCTCGACCAGCAGTGCAAGGACCCCCAAACCAACCCCAAGACAACAAGGGCCAAGCATCTAAGATTGGGGTGCAATGTTTCAGCTGTGGTGAAGTGGGGCACTACGCCCATAAGTGTCCAAAGAAGAAGCCCACGCAGCCACAGCAGCAGAACGTAATGAGAGGATGGGTGAACCACGTCACTATGGAGGAAACACAAGAGGCACCCGACGTGGTAGTTGGTAAGTTTCCTGCCAATTTACACCTTGCAACTCTGCTGTTTGATTCTGGTGCTACCCATTCGTTCATTGCTCAAGGGTTTGTTAAGAAGCATGACCTAGCAACCACGCAAATGAACCATATGCTAGCGGTAAACTCTCCAGGTGGAGAAATAAGGACAAGACAAGTGTGTCCCAAAGTGAACCTAGACATTAATGGGGTAGTATTTACCGCTAACCTCATAGTGATCGATTCACAAGGGATAGATATTATTTTGGGTATGGATTGGTTGACCAAACATAAAGGAATCATCCATTGTTCGACCAGAACGGTGGAACTAACTCACCCTAGTGGCACAAGAGTAAAGTTCATAACGATACACGAGCCTAGGAGGGACATTAAATTAAATCAAGTGGAGGTGAAAGTTGAGGAAATCAGGACTATCAGGGAATATCCAGATGTTTTTCCGGAGGAGTTGCCAGGAATGCCTCCCGACCGTGACGTGGAATTCGCAATTGAGCTAGTACCGGGAACAGCCCCGATATACAAGAGACCTTATCGAATGGATTCCAAGCAGCTAGAAGAGCTCAAGGATCATTTGAGAGAATTGACGGAAAAGGGGTATGTTCGCCCTAGTTCCTCACCATGGGGAGCTCCGGTAATATTTGTGCCTAAGAAAGATGGAACTCAAAGGTTATGCGTGGATTACCGTGCCTTGAATGAGGTGACCATCAAGAACAAGTACCCATTACCCCGCATTGAAGACTTGTTTGATCAGTTGAGGGGAGCTTGCGTGTTCTCGAAAATTGATCTCAGGTCGGGATACCACCAACTCAAGATAAGGCAATCTGATATTCCCAAGACAGCTTTCGTATCTCGGTACGGACTGTATGAATACACTGTCATGCCTTTCGGGCTAACCAATGCCCCGGCATATTTCATGTACCTCATGAACAAGGTATTCATGGAATATCTGGACAAATTTGTGGTGGTTTTCATAGATGATATTCTCGTCTTCTCCAAAGATGAAGAAGAACATGAGAAACATCTAAGGTTGGTGTTACAGAGGCTGAGAGAACACCAACTATATGCCAAGTTGAGCAAGTGTGAGTTTTGGCTAAAGAGAGTTCCCTTTTTAGGACATATAATCTCGGAGGGAGGAATCTCCGTAGATCCCGCCAAAATCGAAGATATCCAGAAATGGAAAACCCCTGAAAATGTCGGGGAAGTTCGAAGCTTTTTGGGATTGGCTGGATACTATCGACGGTTTATTGAGGGATTCTCCAAGATCTCGAGACCTCTTACCAAACTGTTGGAAAAGGGAATCACATTCACCTGGACGCCACAGTGCGACACGAGCTTTCAGGAGCTAAAGAAGAGATTGACAACAGCCCCCGTGTTGGTTATGCCAGATATGCAGAAGAATTTCACGGTGTACTGCGATGCCTCTGGAAACGGGTTGGGATGTGTTCTCATGCAAGAAGGACATGTCGTGGCATATGCATCCCGGCAGCTTCGGAAGCACGAAAAGAACTATCCTACACATGACTTAGAACTAGCTGCAGTAGTACACGCGTTGAAAATTTGGCGGCACTATTTGATGGGGAAGAGGACAGAGATATATATGGATCATAAGAGTTTGAAGTACATATTCACACAGCCAGATCTCAACCTTAGACAAAGGAGATGGTTAGAGCTAATCAATGACTTTGATGTAGGCATCAACTATCATCCCGGGAAAGCAAACGTCGTGGCCGATGCCTTGAGTCGGAAAGTGCAGGTCAATAAGTTGAGCTTGAAGGATATGCCTGCAGAATTGAAGGACGAGGTTATAAGGCTCAATCTATGTCTAGTAAATAGTGGTGAAGCCATCGCCATGGAAGTGGACTCCACACTTGAGCGAGACATACGCGAGGGACAAAAGAATGATGAGAAGATACAAGAGATCAGACAGCTCATCAAGGAAAATAAAGCTCCTGGTTTTAGAGAGGATGAACAAGGAACGGTGTGGCACGGGAAAAGGATCTGTGTGCCAGAAGTAAAGGAGATTCGTAAATTAATTTTGAAGGAGGCTCACGATTCCGACTATTCCATTCATCCTGGGAGTACGAAGATGTATCAGGACCTCAAAAGCAGGTATTGGTGGTATGGCATGAAGCGAGATGTCGCGGAACATGTTGCCCTATGTGACACATGTCAGTTGGTGAAAGCAGAACATCAACGACCCGCGGGATTGCTGCAACCACTCAAAGTGCCTGAATGGAAGTGGGAAGAGATCAGCATGGATTTTGTCGTGGGATTGCCTAGGACCCAGTCCGGGTATGATTCAATATGGGTTATTATTGATAGGCTAACCAAGGTAGCTCATTTCATTCCGGTGAAGGAAAGCTACAGCGGAACCAAATTGGCAGAATTGTACATGTCAAGGATTGTGTGTTACCATGGAGTGCCAAAGAAGATAGTGTCGGACCGAGGGACACAGTTCACCTCGAGGTTTTGGCAAAAGTTGCATGAAACCATGGGAACCCATCTGAACTTCAGCTCTGCCTATCATCCCCAAACTGACGGGCAGACGGAGAGAACCAATCAGATCCTTGAAGATATGTTAAGGGCATGTGCACTCAAAAACAATAGGAGTTGGGACAAGAACCTACCGTATGCGGAGTTTTCCTATAACAACAGTTATCAAGCTAGTATGAAGATGTCACCGTTTGAAGCTTTGTATGGAAGGAAATGCAGAACTCCCCTATTTTGGAACCAAACAGGAGAAAGTAAAGTGTTTGGTCCCGAAGTGCTACAAGAAGCCGAGGCAAAGGTGAGGGAGATTCGCAACAACTTGAGGATAGCACAGACACGCCAGAAGAGTTATGCTGATGTACGAAGAAGAGAGCTCGTTTTCAACGTGGGAGACTATTTTTATCTCAAGGTATCCCCTATCAGAGGACTACGTCGGTTCAAGGTGAAAGGGAAGTTGTCACCTCGATACATCGGACCCTTTCAAGTTTTGGAAAGAAAAGGCGAAGTGGCGTACCAACTAGAGTTGCCGGTTCATCTGTCGGACGTGCACGATGTGTTCCATGTGTCGCAACTCAAGAAATGTCTGAGGACGCCTGAGGAGGTGTTACCCATGAATGAAGTGGATGTAGCTGAGGATTTGTCTTATGCCGAGCAACCATACAAGATTTTGGAGACGATGGAACGCCTCACCAGAAATAAGAGAATCAGGATGTGCAAGGTGCAGTGGAAGCATCACTCAGAAGAGGAAGCCACCTGGGAACGGGAAGATGAGCTTAAGGCACAATTTCCGGAATTGTTTTCTTAGAAACACCAATCTCGAGGACGAGATTTCTTTTAAGGGGGGTAGAGCTGTAACACCCCAAATTTTTAGTCAAAACTCAAATTTTGATTTAGAACCATAAACCATGTTCAGAGGGGAATTTAGAAATTTTTGGACGTGTTGCATGTTTTGCAAAAATTCAAATTCAAACTGGAATTCAAATTAGACTCAAAACAGAAAAGAAATGGAAAAAGAAAAAGGAAAACCGGAAAAAAACTGGCCAGTGGGCCGAAACCCCAGCCGGCCCAGCAAACCCCCGCGCAGCCCGCCCCCGCGCGCGCCGCGCTGCCCCTCGCTGACGGGTGGGACCCGCCTGTCATCCCTAACCCCGCGACCCCGGACTTCTCCCCCGCGCGCGCGATCGCAACCGATCGGGAAACCGCGTCCCGCAGCCGAATTCTTGACCCTGAGGACTCTAACTCGATCACAACAGAACCACCGCCCTCCCCCGGCTATAAAAACAACCGATCCGATCAGTTTTTCTCACGCGATCGCCGATTTTCACTCCGGTGAGCACCGAGACTTCGCCGGTGAATTCTGGCCGATCTAAGCTCGGAAACTCTGATCTAACTCGTTGGTCTTGATCCACCGCCTCCGGGGAACTTTGCAGGTGCAGAAAACCCGAAGACTTACGGTGCAAATCCAGCTCCGACGAGCTTCGCCGTGGTTTTGCCTCGGACCTCGCCGCCGGGCACTTTCCAGGACCCCCGAGCTCGAGAAAACCCCCGAGGTGAGATCCCTGACCTCCCCTCTACCGATCTAGGCCATAAGATCACAGTTCTAGGCAGAATTCTCGAGGATCCGAAAGTTTCCGGCGAGATCGCCGCTTCCCGCCGCCGTGCGCCGCCGGCAGCGCCGCCCGCGCTCGATCAGAGCGACGTGGCCGCTTGTGCGCCATTTATTTTAAATCGCACGGTAGACTTTAAAACCCCGCGTACCGGTTCGATGTTATAATCTCAGCCGTCGGTTTAAAATCAGACGGTCCACGTCAGCCCCGCGTTATAAAGACTGGAATTCTTACGTGCTACCCCCTGGGGTTCTCTGGAATTGAGAGCTAGCCCCGGAAACTTCAGATCTAGCCCCTGGAACTCCAGAAAATCATGTAAATTCATTTAAAAATCAGTTTTAGCCCCTAGACTTAATAGAAATTAAGAAAAACACCTCTGAAAAGTGTAGCTAGACCCCTGGAAATTATGAAAATAATATTATAGACCCTGTAATGGGGTGAATTCATTATTTTAGCCCTGTTTAGTATATAATTTAGAAAATTGAATATGTAACTAGTGTTTAAATATTAAAAAGGGGGACAAACATAATTGTCAAAATTATTAAAAACTTTCTCAGTACTTAGAAAACTTTGGAGTGAGATAAAAATATATTTTTGGGCTAAAATAAATCTGTTTCATCTATTATTCATATTTAATAGTATAGGGACACATTTTTAAGTAAAGAATAGTTAAAGAAAAATAGGGAAAATAATTATGAAATAGTATACATCAGAAGCCAAGGTCAAAATATGATCTTAAATTATTTAGGACCAGAACCTAATCTGTTTAGGTAGTGTGTATTACTAATTTAATAATAAAATGCACAATTATGCATAAGAATATAAATCTGAAAATATAGAAACTAGTAAATGACAAATGGAGTTTCTAAAATACAAAGAATTCAGTTTAGGGTTGATAGAAATTATGAAGGCACATATGGAGAAGAAAAATACTTTTCATACATACATGGTAGTTTAATATATAAGGAATTTATTTAAAACTGAAACACACATATATACATGTATATATATATAGTATGTGAGTATAAATATGAACACCAAAGTAGGAATCATACACATGTAAATAAAAGTGTATGCAAGCCCCAAATCAACACACATAGAGTATCCACAACACCTAAAATGGTAAAGAAAATTTCATAAATGTGAATGTGTGGTTTGTATGAAGTAGAAGTGTGAACTATGTCTTATGATTGTTGTTTTTCTTTTGCTATGTGTGATGGTATGAAGTAGAACCTGTTCAAGAGCAAGTTATCAGTTTCCAAGATCAGGACTACCCATTTCAAGAGCAGCAAGAAGGAGGCAAGTGTCCTTGACCACTTTGATCCTATGCTAGGATGTGTAGATAGAATTATTTGCATTGTCAAATGAAATATGAAACCCATGCTAGGAAAGTTTCCCTAGAATTGCATTACCTTGTTTTCCTTGTAGCTTGGGTTGGGATTTATTTTGTCATGTCATTTATTTACATGCATTTGCTTAGCCATGCTTAGAATGGGATATTTGGGAAAATGAGATCATCAGTTTATATTACCATACTCTTGAATGAGATATTGTGAGTCATGTAGAGGTAGGGATCAAGGCAAGTTGGATGTTTTGGTTGTGTGCTGGGTGCACGAGACTTGGGTTTGTGTTTAGTACTTGCCTGGATCCTAAGGACCGGTTCATGGAGCATGTAACCCGGCTTTACAGTGCCAACCACATGCTGAGATGGGGCAGCTTAGCCAATTAATTAGGTGTATCCCCGGCGTAGTATGGGTGTGTTGGATGGTGCGGGGAATAGGAGTCAGCTGGACTGCCATATGAACCGCAAGGCTCAAGAGGGGGCCACTGCAGCGGGGTTGGAGCCTCTTGTATGCTGTTAGGGGTGAAACCTCAGTGGGCCCACGCTCGTCGGGAATCCCTTTGTAAAGGCTTCGTAGTGATCTCTTGGCCACACACCTGGGAAGTGTGAATGTGGTTCATAGCCACTGGCATAATGGAGGTTCTTTAGTCCACCCGGCAACGGGGGATGAAATCACTACTTGTGGGTACAGTGGTACAAACTCTGCAGAGTCAAAACTGTCTTGACAGCCGTGCTCACGGTTAAGAGCGGCCTGGACTTATTCATGATTAGAGGATTGATGGTTTTGGAAGTTAAGCGGGGAGCTTAACATTGGTAATGATGTTATGGTTATTGGATTACAATGATGGGATGGGAGAATGGGACCATTTCACCTGTGTAGTAATGTAGGTGCTTAATAAGCTAAGGTGATAGGTATTAATTGCGTAGTGCTTTAACCATGAGTTCAACCTCTCCTTGTTCTAGCCATGCATGATATAATTTTTCCCACACTTGCTGAGTACCATTGGTACTCAACCTTGCATATTTGTTGGTTTATATTGCTGCTCAGGTCAAGATAATGAGGTGGTGTATAATGACCAAGACTTTGGACCCGAAGAAGGTTTTTAGGTTCATGAAGACCCCCGGGCAATGCCTGTGATGGAGCCCTAAAGAATAATATTCCGCTGCTAGTTTATTTACTTGTGATGAACTTATTATTGTCCATCGAGACATTTATTATGTAAGACTTATTTATATTCGACACCTGGCTTGTAATAAATGATGCTTCACTATTTGTCATCACATGTATGAGAAAATGATCCTGGCATACATGTGATATTCACTTGGTTGTTTCTTCGGAAAAACCGGGTGTGACAGAGTCCGGGGACTCTTAGGCATCCGCCCCTGTGGCCAAAAGGCCCTGTACCTTTTTTCCCTTTTTTCTTTATTTTTGTTGAGTCTGTAGCCCAGCTCATGGAGCCTTGAATGAATAGACTCTTGTTATCTTCTGTGTCTGTGCGCTTTAGTCTTCTTCTTGGTTTTGCCTGGCCGAGCCCTTAGCTCCGCAAGGTACTCAGAGGCCTTCACCAATCTCGAAGCTCTGCACAGACTCCTTCCCGGGTCCTTATTGTATTAAGGGCCCCGGAGGTCTCCGGAACTCGCCCCATGAGAATGGGGAGGTCCGGATCTGCTGGCCATGTGGCGGGCCCGGAGCTCCCTTCTGAGGAGAGGGAGGCCCGGCCCCGTGGGACACGTGGAGGCTTCAGAGATCTCCCCTCAGAAGGGAAGGTCCGGCTTCTGCCGGCCACGTGGCGGGCCCGGAGCCCCCCCCCCCCCCCCCCGAGGAGAGGGGAGCTCCGGCCCCGCTGGACACGTGGGGCCTTCGGGGCTCGCCCCTGCGGAGGGGGCGAGGTTCGTATCCTTCGGTCTTGCCTTGGAGCTCCGGTCTTGCGTGATCCCGTAGCGGCCCCCTGGTAGGTGTGGCCCATTGGTTGGGCGCTCCTACCATAGTGTGCTCGGAAGCTCGTCCACCCACTTGGGGCCATGTTTCTTCAAGCCGGCATAGGTGCGGGTCTTGAGGCCCCGAAGAATCTTGGCATTGGCCCTCTCAACTTGTCCATTGCTCTTTGGATGAGACACGGAGGCATAGCACACCTGGATGCCGAGGTCTTTGCAGTATTCTTGGAACGCTGCGCTAGTGAACTGGGTCCCGTTGTCAGTAATGATTCTGTTCGGGACCCCGAACCGGCAGACGATCGACTTGATGAACTTTACTGCGGATTGCTTATTGATGGTGACGACGGGTGTGGCTTCCGGCCACTTGGTGAACTTGTCGATGGCGACATAGAGGTATCGGAATCCCCCGAAGGCTCTGGGGAATGGTCCCAGGATGTCCAACCCCCATACGGCGAACGGCCATGAGGGCGGGATCATCTGTACCGCCTGAGCCGGTGTATGGATCTGCTTGGCGTGGAACTGACACGCCTTGCAGCTCTCGACCAGCTTGACGGCATCCTGGAGTGCTGTCGGTCAGTAGAAGCCATGCTGGAAGGCTTTACCGACAAGCGTGCGCGAGGAAGAGTGACTCCCACATTCGCCTCCATGGATCTTAGTGAGCAAGTAGCAGCCTTCCCCCTGGGTTATGCACCGCAATAGGACGTGGTTGGCGCCACGCCGGTAGAGATCCCCTTCTACCAGCGCGTACCTCTTAGCCATGCGCACGATCCGTTCAACGGATACACGTTCATCAGGGAGGATGTTGTCTTTCAAGTAGTCCCGGATCTCCGTGATCCATGCATCGGGTCTGACTTGAGCTTCTGGATCTTGAGCGCTGGGTTGCACGGAGTCCCCAGTGACGCTTACGATCCTTAGTGGCGTCCATGGCTGCAGGGTCGCCGGGACCGCCAGCTTCGAGGTGCTGGTCCAGCCCCCTTCACCCGGCTCGGCAGGCCGGGCTGTGGGCCGCAACAACGTCCTCTCGAACACTCCTTCGGGCACAGGGGCTCCGGTGGAGGCCTTCGTTGAGAGGTCGTCAGCTGCGGCATTGCCAGCGTGCGGTACATGGCGCAGGTCCAAGGCGAGGAAGTCTGATGAACCCAACGGGTACGGGGGACGCCCTATCTTTCGATGAGAGATGTTGGTAATGAACGAATTTGGTGGAGGCCGACGTTGGCTGCCCGACTACCACAACCAGAATGGTGTGGCGCCTTGAGCGACAGTTACACCGTCTCCTGGTAACTACGATTTGGGTGGAGGTCGACGTTGTGCTACCCGACTACAACAACCACAAGGATGCTGCGCCTTAGCGATAGTTACACCGGCTCCTGTTGTTGCTGTACTTGCCGTGCCAAGAACAGCCTTGATCCTGCAAGCAATCGAAGAACAAGCAAGAACAAGATAACAAGCAAACACTCACGGGTGTAAAAAAGTTGGGGTTCTGATTCAAGTAATCGGAAGGTCTCGTCGACACTTGCGTTACAAGGAAGTAGCAATGGCTAAACTTACAGAAAACAAAAACCCGCCCTGTCAAGGAGCTCTTGGACTACTTAAAAAGGGGAGGGAAGAGGGAAATTCGTCCAGCAACAAAGGTAGGATGTGATCTCCCTTATTCCCTTCCTTTTTCTGTGATAGACTACCATTTAATAGGGAAAGAAAGAGGGAAACCCATACAGCAGCAAGGCAGGATATGATTTCCTCTATTTCTTTCCTTATTATAGCACATCTATCTTTAAATGGGGGAAGAAAGAGGGAATTTCGTCCAGCAGCAAAGTTGGACGAGATTTCCATTATTCCTTTCCTTATTTGTCTAAATCTCTCTTTATTACATGGCCCCAGCCTCAAGATTTCTCCTCGGGTGGAGCAGTCTTTATTGCATTAATCCCTCTATCCCTCCTAGCTGGATCAATTCCCAAGGATAATTAATTTGAACAGCCAGGAATGAATTCACCTGATAATTAAGTTGATGTGCACGAGCGTGTGTCATTGGACCTTGATTAGCTGAGAGTGGTGAATGGGCTGGTATTGTGGTTGTATCAACGGTAGCAATGTCCGTATCATCCTCCCCTTCTTACAATTGAGTCGTCCTCGACTCAAATGTGTCTTCCTCGCCCATATATGGTTTCAAATCTGCAATATTAAAAGAGGAAGTAACCCCAAAATGTGCAGGCAACTCAATTTCATATGCATTATCATTAATTTTTCGAAGCACTTTGAAGGGTCCAGCAGCTCTAGGTAGTAATTTAGATTTTCTCAAATCAGGAAATCTATCCTTTCTCAAATGCACCCAAACTAAATCACCGGGTTCAAAAGTAACATGCTTCCTACCCTTGCTATCGGCTTGTTGATACTTAGCGTTCATGCTCTCAATGTTTGCTTTAGTTTGCTCATGCATTTTAAAAATTAATTCAGCACGGCGAGAAGCATCAAAATTCAATTTCTCTGAAGGTGGCAGAGCCAAAAGATCAATGGGAGCACGAGGAATAAAACCATATACAATCTGAAAAGGGCACAATTTAGTAGTAGAATGCAGCGAACGATTGTAAGCAAATTCAATATGAGGCAAACATTCTTCCCATAATTTGATGTTATGTTTTAGAACAGCGCTTAGCATGGTAGATAAACTACGGTTCACTACTTCGGTCTGTCCATCAGTTTGAGGGTGACAAGTGGTAGAAAAAAATAATTTTGTCCCCAACTTAGCTCATAAGGTTTTCCAAAAATGACTAAGAAATTCGGCATCTCTATCTGAAACAATAGTGTTTGGAACCCCATGCAAACGAACAACTTCTCGAAAGAACAAATCAGCAATATGGGTAGCATCATCAGTTTTGTGGCATGGTATAAAATGTGTCATTTTAGAAAATCTGTCGATAACAACAAAAATACTATCCCTCCCCTTCTTTGTTCTAGGCAATCCTAAAACAAAATCCATAGAAACATCCTCCCATGGAGCACTAGGAACAGGAAGAGGCATGTATAAACCATATGGATTAAGACGGGACTTAGCTTTTTGACAGGTGGTGCAACGAGCAACAAACCGCTCCACATCTCTCCTCATCTTTGGCCAAAAGAAATGGCTTGCTAAGATGTCTTCCGTCTTCTTGACACCAAAGTGTCCTATCAATCCTCCACCATATGCTTCTTGCAATAGTAAGATACGCATAGAACCAGCTGGAATACACAATTTATTAGTTTGAAACACAAAACCATTAGTGAGAACAAACTTGTTCCGTGTTTTTTCTTCTTTACATTGCAGCAACACATCTTTGAAATCAGCATCAAAAGCATATTGTTCTTTAATTGTTTCCAAGCCAAAAATCTTAAAATCAAGTTGGGACAACATATTGTAACAGCGAGATAAGGCATCCGCAATGACATTATCTTTCCCTTTCTTGTGTTTGATGACATAAGGAAAGGACTCAATAAATTCTACCCACTTGGCATGCCTACGGTTCAGATTAGTTTGGTTCTTAATGTGCTTCAAAGATTAATGATCAGAATGTATAACAAATTCTTTAGTCCATAAATAATATTGCCATGTTTCCAAAGATCGTACTAGTGCATATAATTCTTTATCATAAGTGGAATAGTTCAGACTAGGCCCATTCAGTTTCTCGCTAAAATAAGCAATAGGTTTCTCCTCTTGCAACAAGACACCTCCCAATCCAATACCACTAGCATCACATTCCAATTCAAAAGTCTTACTGAAATCTGGTAATTGGAGAAGGGTGTATGAGTTAACCTATTCTTCAAAGTTGCAAATGCAGCCTCTTGCGCCTTGCCCCATGTGAATGGAGCACCCTTCTTTGTAAGCTCATGCAGTGGGTCTGCTATGGTGCAGAAGTCTTTCACAAAACGACGATAGAATCCAGCAAGTCCGAGAAAGCTTCATACTTGTGTGACCGTGGTAGGAGTCGGCCAGCTGTGTATCGCCTCCACCTTGGCTTGATCAACTTCACTTCCCTGTGGTGTCACAACATAGCCAAGAAAAGAAACTCGATCCGTGTAAAAGGTGCACTTATCAATGTTACCAAATAAGCGTGCATTACGTAAAGCATTGAAAACAGCACGGAGATGATCAAGATGAACTTCGAGAGATGCGCTATAGATCAAGATGTCATCGAAATATACTACCACAAATCTTCCAATGAAAGCACGTAAAACCTCATTCATTAATCTCATTAAAGTGCTAGGTGCATTCGTGAGACCAAAAGGCATGACTAACTACTCATACAAACCAAACTTTGTTTTAAACGCTGTTTTCCATTCATCACCTAGCTTCATGCAAATTTGATGGTATTCTCTACGTAAATCAATTTTAGAGAAAATCATCGAGCCACTAAGTTTATCAAGCATATCATCTAATCTAGAAATAGGATGATGATATCTAATGGTAATGTTATTAATTGCTCAACAATCTACACACATGCGCCATGATCCATATTTCTTTGGGACCAAAAGGACAGGAACGGAGCAAGGACTAAGGGACTCACGCACGTAACCTTTGTCGAGTAATTCCTGTACTTAGCGCTGAATCTCCTTAGTCTCCTCCGGATTGGTCCTGTATGGTGCTCGGTTGGGCAAAGAAGCCCCAGGGATGAGGTCAATCTGATGCTCAATCCCTCTCAATGGTGGCAGCCCGGCTGGTACCTCTTGTGAAAACACATCAGCGTATTCCTGCAAAAGCTTAGTGATAGAAGGAGGCAAAGCACATGGTGTGTCGTGAAGTGAGAACAAAGCTTCTTTGCAAACAAACACATAGCAGCTTGCAGTATCACTTTTTAATTCAAACAAATCAGATTTGGAAGCAAAAAAACAAGCGCTCGTTAATTTTATTTCATTCTTCTTCATATGAGCAGATTTGGAATTGTCAGTCTTAGACTGTACCGATTTCTTCACGATATCTGAATTTTCATTTTCAGTAGATTTCTTATTTTTCTCTTTGCAAGCTCTTGCAATGTCATCCTTCAAAATAGCATCAGGGGACATCGGGTGCAAAACAAGTTTCTTCTCATGATGCATGAAAGAATATTGATTTGATTTACCATGATGTAATGTATCTTTATCAAATTGCCAAGGTCAACCAAATAGCATAGAACAAGTTTGCATAGGTACCACATCACAATCAATGTAATCATGGTAGGAACCAATTGCAAATTCGACACGAACCAGACGTGTTACCTTAAGCTTACCACTGTCGTTGAACCATTGGATGTAGTAGGGATGTGAATGTGGAAGTGTTGTCATCCCAAGCTTTTCTACATGGTAGCACTTGCTAAATTGTTGTAGCTTCCTCCATCAATAATAATGCGACACGATCTTTCCAAAACTACACACTTAGTTTGGAATAGATTGTGTCGCTGGTTCTGTTCAGCTTTGATCATTTGGGCACTCAAGACACGCCTCACAACAAGACTCTCATAGTGGGCAGCATGATCTGCCCCAATGTGCTCTTTATCATCATTCTTCTTTCCTGCTGCTTGTGCAGCAAGCATGGCATATGTTTCATTATCTAAATCACTAGCGGATGAGTACTCACCATTTTCTCGTACAACCAGCACACGCTTGCTTGGGCAGTCCCTTCGTAGGTGCCCAAAACCCTTGCACTGGAGGCATTGAATGTCTTTTGTTCTCCCGATAGAAGCAATGGAAGAAAAAGTGTTGGCTGCAACTTGGTTGGATCCTTTTGTTGTCTCGATTGCACGCGAAGGTGCTGATTTTGATGTAGTCCTGGGCAACCCATTGGAAGCATCGTCTGGAGAATCATGCTTAGTACCAGCAGTACTTGAGCGGAACTGCCATGAGGTAGTTCGACCTGCAGAAATGTTAGTTCTTGTACGTCGTCCCTGCACTTCTCTTTCATCCTTACAAGCAAGATGGAATAATTAAGTGACGTTAGTGTATTCCTTATAAGTCAATATATCCTGAATTTCTCTTGTTAAACCACCCATAAACCTAGCCATTGCAGCTTCTTCATTTTCAACTAGGCCACAACGCATCATGCCTATTTAAAGTTCTTGATAGTATTCCTCAACAGATTTGTTGCCTTGCCTAAGTTGTTGTAATTTATGCAACAGGTCACGAGCATGATAGGAAGGAACAAAACGATGACGCATGATTCGTTTCAAAGCATTCCAAGTTTGTGGTACGGTAGCTGGATTTTTAGTTTGATATTCATGCCACCAAACAGAAGCAAAGTCAGTGAATTCACTAGTGGCAGCTCTAACCTTTTTATCATCAGGGAAATCATGGCATGCAAATTTTTTATCTACTGACAATTCCCAAAACAGATATGCATCCGGATCATATTTACCATCAAAAGGTGGTATGGAGAATTTAATGCTGTGCAGGGAATCGTCATTATCACGTATCTCGCGTCGTTGAGCTCGACCACCCATACCACGATGGTCGCGACGTGGCTGCCGTCGATACCTGAAAGGTCCATCATCAAGCTCGGTATCCGCCGAATACTCCGCCTCGTCATATCTTGCAGCACTACCAACGGAGTCGTGGCTGTCATCAACACATCTTTGCCTCTCTTCGCGTCCAACCTGTTCCATCCTCTCCAATCACTCAATGATTGCTGCAAGAGAAGTGTTAATAGCCCCAGCAGTGCTTTCTAATATGGTCAGTTTGGTGTTGGTGCAAATTTGCGTCGACTCTAATTTACCAATGCGTTCATTGGTGACTTGAATATCCTCATTGAGAGCATCTGTGTGTAGCTTTACTTGACGTTCGAAATGCTGAATGATGCCCCTCGTACGTGGTGAATGTGGAGATGTCCCATTCGCATCAGCTGACATGGTTAGTAAAGAAAGGAAATACAACAGCAAGCAGATTAATCCTAACAGTTGCTAAGAGGTGGTAGGACAACACAATTCCTCACTAGCAAGAAATCAAGGTCTTACAAGTTCTTACCATGCGATGCAGGAGGCGCCGGCAATCAGCAAGAACAACAACAAACGGTGGCTGCCAGCACAACCTTATGGTGTCGTAGACAATTTTGTAGAGCTGTAGGTGGCTGCTAGACACAATTTGTGCAAAGGAACAGCTAGTACCACATCAGTCACAACAAGTTGAATAAACATTCCACGATGGTATTGTGCTGGTCCTAGCTCAAACCTTACTAGAGACGTGAGCCGTAACTCCACGTGACGTTGGATTAATATGGTAGGGAAGTTCGAACAGCCCGATCCGTTGTGTTCCAACAACGTTAAAAACAGCAAGTTGAACTTCGAATAATGAAACAAATGTTACATAAATTGTCTCTCTTTTTTTTGTACTTAGAAACTTTTTTTTGTGATTGTAATCAGTGCGGCTTTTCTTTTTGCACGTGCCTTTTTCTTGCTGATCTGTGCAGCTTTTCTTTTGCACTTGCCTTTTTTTCTCAACTTTGGGTAGATAATGGAAATGGACTGAAAACAAAGTGGCACAAACTCAAAACTCTAGCGGTGAAAAACTTAGGACCAGCAACTTGACACAAAAAGGCAACCGTGAATTCAACAAGTCGAGAGCTAAGTAGTCAAGCAAAAGGCTCAAAGTGTTTTTAGGATTTTTTTAGAGCGAACTTTTGTAGGCAAAAGTGGACTGTAGGTAAATGAATAACAAGGAGGAGGAAATCTCTCACCGAGCAACCTGAAATCTGATACCACTTGATGAACCCAATGGGTACGGGGGACGCCCTATCTTTCGATGAGAGATGTTGGTAATGAACGAATTTGGTGGAGGCCGGCGTTGGCTGCCCGACTACCAAAACCAGAATGGTGTGGCGCCTTGAGCGACAATTACACCGTCTCCTGGTAACTACGATTTGGGTGGAGGTCGACGTTGTGCTACCCGACTACAACAACCACAAGGATGCTGCGCCTTAGCGATAGTTACACCGGCTCCTGTTGTTGCTGTACTTGCCGTGCCAAGAACAGCCTTGATCCTGCAAGCAATCGAAGAACAAGCAAGAACAAGATAACAAGCAAACACTCACGAGTGTGAAAAAGTTGGGGTTCTGATTCAAGTAATCGGAAGGTCTCGCCAACACTTGCGTTACAAGGAAGTAGCAATGGCTAAACTTACAGAAAATAAAAACCCGCCCTGTCAAGGAGCTCTTGGACTACTTAAATAGGGGAGGGAAGAGGGAAATTTGTCCAGCAACAAAGGTAGGACGTGATCTCCCTTATTCCCTTCCTTTTTCTGTGATAGACTACCATTTAATAGGGAAAGAAAGAGGGAAACCCATCCAGCAGCAAGGCAGGATATGATTTCCTCTATTTCTTTCCTTATTATAGCACATCTATCTTTAAATGGGGGAAGAAAGAGGGAATTTCGTCCAGCAGCAAAGTTGGACGAGATTTCTCTTATTCCTTTCCTTATTTGTCTAAATCTCTCTTTATTACATGGCCCCAGCCTTAAAATTTCTTCTCGGGTGGAGCAGTCTTTATTGCATTAATCTCTCCATCCCTCCTAGCTGGATCAATTCCCAAGCACCTAATAATAACAAGGTCATCACAAGGCTTTAATAGGTCCCCATTTGAAGGATAATTACTTTGAACAGCCAGGAATGAATTCACCTGATAATTAAGTTGACGTGCACGAGCGCGTGTCATTGGACCTTGATTAGCTGAGAGTGGTGAATGGGCTGGTGTTGTGGTTGTATCAACGGTAACAATGTCCGCATCAAAGTCTTTCTCCAACATCTGCACGTGGAGCAGATAAGCAGCTAGCTGTGGGTCATTGCAGGAGCATTCAGCCTTAACTTGCTTGATAACTAGCTGGGAGTCGCTCTGTGCCAACAACTGGCGAGTGCCCAGAGACAGGGCTGTCTTTAGGCCAAAGATGAGTGCTTCATACTCTGCCATGTTGTTGGTTGCCTTAAAATTGAGACGCACCATGTACCCAAACTGCTCCCCCGATGGCATGAGAAGCAGTACGCCGGCCCCGGCCCCGTGCTTTCGTGAGGAGCCGTCGAAGAAGAGCGTCCAGTGAGGCCCGGTGAAGACCGGAGCTCAGTGCTTTGGTTCACCATCTTCGTGGCCCCCTGGGTCAGCCTTCGTTGGCGTCCACTCAGCCACGAAGTCAGCCAGTGCTTGGCTCTTGACTGCATGGCGAGGAAGGAAGGTCAGCTCAAACTCCGCCAGTTCCGCTGCCCATTTAGCGATATTGCCAGTCGCGTGGGGGCTGTGAAGGATCGCCTTCAGCGGATAGGAGGTGACCACCGAGACCCGGTGGGCTTGAAAGTAGTGGCGGAGCTTCCTGGATGCCACGAGCACTGCATACAGCAGCTTGTGGACCTCCAGGTACCATGTCTTGGCGTCGTGGAGGACTTCACTGATGTAGTAGACATGCCTCTGGATGGTCCGGACCCTCTCTCCCAGGCCAGAGATGTCTTCATCCATTGGCTCAGGCCTACCGGAGGTGGGTGGGTCCAGGGGGGCTTCCGGGAGCTGGGACTCAAAGGCTCCTAAGCCGCCTTGGACCTCCGGGAGGTCCCGCTGGTTTTCTGGGAGCTCCGGGAGGTTCCGTTGGATCTCCGGGAGGTCCTGTTGGACCTCCGGGAGGTTGCCGTGGAGGTCCGGGGGTCCGTATTGGACCTCCGGGGTTTCCTGGTGCCTGTCTCCTGCTACCGGAGCAGGCTGTGGTGACGAGAGGTCCGGCCGCTCTGCGACGAGTACCATACTCACCACTTCAGTTGTCGCCGCGATGTAGAGCAACAAATACTCTTCGGGCTCGGGGGCTACCATGATGGGTAGGGTCGTCAGGAGTTGCTTCAACTCCTGGAAAGCTTCTTCTGCTTCGTCGGTCCAAGCAAATGGACCGGATTTGAACAGGAGCTTAAAGAAGGGGAGCGCTCGCTCTGCTAGCCTCGGTATAAACCGACTCAGCGCGGCTAGGCATCCCGTGAGTTTCTGGACTTCTTTGATGTGGGCGGGAGGCCGCATCAGGTCGATGGCCTTGATCTTCTCTGGGTTGGCCTCAATTCCATGGTGTGAGACCAGTAATCCTAAGAGTTTTCCAGAGGATACGCCGAACACACACTTGTCGGGGTTCAGCTTGGTGCGTGTGGAGCGCAGTTTGTCAAAGACTAAGGCTAGGTTATCTAACAAGGATGAACTCTGCCTGACCTTGACAACGATGTTGTCGAAGTGTTCAGTCGACACTTCCCCCGGGCCTGCACTGGGCAGCCCGCGGAGGTTCTTTTTTCGGTGGGGCTAGTCTCTAGCGGAGAGCTTGCGCAGATGGACGAGTTAGTAAGAGCTTGACACGGCGAGTTTTACGTGGTTCAGGCCGCCGGAGCGTAAAACCCTACGTCCACGGCAAGCTATGGAGCTCGCTGTATTGCTTGCTGCTCAGGGCCGGAGGCCTGAGCTTGGGGGTGAGTTACAGCTTGAGAGTGTATGGCTAGCGTATGAGTTGCAAAGTGCGAACCCTTGCTATTGACGCCTACCCGAGCCTTTTATAGTCCAAGACTCGGGCGGCTTACAAGGGGAGCCAGGACCCGACAGTGGTCCCGGGAAGATTGTCTATTATCTACCGTATCTGCAGTTATGCCGGTAGTTGTCTCTGGTCGAAGGCTTCTGAGTCTTCATCTTGCCGCCCTGCCCATGCCGCATGCTAGTCGTAGTGGTTGATGACGGCGCAGGTGGCATGGGATGTCTTGTCGCGGTGTTTATTGGCTGGCAGGTTCTGACACCGCGCGCCAGTCTGTGATGCGACTGGGCGCAACGGCACCTGACAGACGCGTGCTCCGCGTCTCCGCGTCTTGGGAAGACGCGGGCCTTGAATACCTTGTACAGGTAAGGTATGGGGCGCCTTTACGCCTGCTGCCTACCGCTCGGGCAGGCAGCACCGTTCTGCTGCCACGTGGCGGGACCGGAGCCCTTCTCAGAGGAGAGGAGGGTCAGTCCCGCGGGGCACGTGGAGCCTCCGGACCTCTCCCCGCGGAGGGGGAGGCTCGGCTTCTGTTGGCCACGTGGCGGGCCCGGAGCTCTCCTCTGAGGAGAGGGAGGTCCGGCCCCGCTGGACACGCGGCGCCTTCGGACCTCTCTCCCGCGGAGGGGGAGGTCCGGCTTCTGTATGCCACGTGGCGGGCCCGGAGCTCTCCTCTGAGGAGAGGGAGGTCTGGCCCCGCCGGACGCGTGGCGCCTTCGGAGCTCTCCCTGCGGAGAAGGGCGAGTTCCTTAGGCATTTTACCCTGTGCGCGGGGGTACCCCATATCTCAGGTACCGACAGTGGCCCCCGGGCCCATCTCAGGGGAGATAGCGAGCCCAAGGTGGGACCTCCGTCTCTTCCGATCCGCGCACTTTCTCTAAGTCCCGAATTGACCGCTGCCGGAGCACGAACGGCCGCGGGATTGTGGGAGCGTGCGCTCACTTGATGGTTGCTTTTACTGTGGCGGTTCCCAAGACTGCCACTTCTGCACGTTGCGGCGCTTTCTTCGGGAACCGCTGAAGTGCCTTGCCGGCTCATCTTCTCAGGAGACTGACTCCTTGACCCCCCCCCCCCCCCGCTTTAGCTAAGCGGCTTGGGCCCACCCGTCATCGGCACTCATTTTAGGAACCGAGGCGATCACCGACGTGGGGTATCCAAAGAGTTCCGAATCGCTTGGGATTGCACCCGGGAAGGTGTTAAATGAAACCTCCATGTGGGTACATTCCTCTTATAAGGCTTCCAGCCCCTGCGCCTCTCTCAGGTCCCTGCAGTCTTGTCTTCTTCCATGGCTCTCAACCCGCCTTATGGGGGAAGAATTGCTCTCGGTTCTCTCCACCGGTTGCGTCTGCACCAAGCCTGGGACTCAGCGAGCCTGCCTGCCCTGCCCCTGAGGGTGGTGGAGTCTTCAAAGGAACCGCTGAAGCATTGAGGAGAATCCCAGGCGGCAGGGTCTCCAAGAACACCGCTGAATACTGCGGAGAGGGCCTCAGGAGCACCCTTGATGACTCCGGCTTTTGCGCAGGTGATGAGGGAACTTCAGGAGAAGGAAACCGCCAATGTACCATGGAGAATCCCAGACGGTAGAGTCTCCAGGAAGACCGCTGAATACTGCGGAGGGGGCCTCAGGAGCTCCCGTGGTGTCACTGGTTTTTGCGCCGGTGATGAGGGAGGCGATTCCTGCGCTCTGGTCATAGAGCGAGAGAGTTCCGCCAGGGCTGAAGCCTGGTGACGCGGCCGTTGTTGCAACTTCTGGATTCTGGTCGTGTCGGGAGACCCTTGGGGCTTGTTTCTTTCTTCTTATCGAGTCTGTAGTCCAGCTCAAGGAGCCTCGCATAGTTTGACTCTTTTAGATATTTGTGTCTGTGACGCTCTTTCTCTCCTTCTTGGCTTTGCCTGTCTGAGTCCTTAGCTCCGCAAGGTACTCAGAGGCCATCTCCAATCTCGGAGCTCTGCGTAGACACCTTCTCCGGGCCCTAACCGTGTTAGGGGTCCCCGGGGGTCTCCGGGTCCCGCCCCATGGGGAGCCCCAAGTCTGCCCGCCACGTGGTGGGTCCGGAGCCCCTCCTTAAGAGGTTGGAGCTCCGGCCATGCTGGACACGTAGGGCTTTTGGAGCCCTCCCGCCGGGGGGGGGGGGGGATCTGGTTTCCGCCCGCCACGTGGCGAGCCCGGAGCTCTCCTCAAGGGAGGTAAGGGTTCCGAGCCTGCTGGACACGTGGGGCCCTCGGGTCCCGCCCCTGCTGGAGGGGCAGGTCCCGGTCCTTCCAGTCCTAGGTCGGAGTAGTTGGTAGCTCCTTTCCCCCTGCTTCAGGCAGTCCCTGTTGCCGCAACCTGGAGGTCCTGCACATAGGTAGAGGAAACGTAATTCTCCTTGGGGGCTCCCCCTCCCTCATCTCATAGTCTTATTTGACTTATAGCCCCTAACCATATGCTTGGTGCTTGGGGACTTGTAGAGAGGGGGAGCTGAGCACATGGCAACCATGCACTGCAAGGGTGATTAAAAAACTTAATTCACAATTTAAATGAGTACAAGGAAAGAGCAAAGTAGAGCAGATTTCTTTTCGTACAACTTTCCATAGGAGGAAGGCAGGCTAAACATGGAGGCCACGACCCACCCCATTAAGAGGGGAAGCAAGACTCTACGTGCTTGGAGTCGGAACCAGGCAAAGCTGAACGTAGTCCTGGACCGTCCCCTGGGGTTTAGCTGCTCCGAGCGCTGCTCCTGGACTCTATGGAGTTTATTACGAAAAGAAAGTACTGTCCTATTTTTGCTCTAGGGGTAGAACTTACGGAGGTGTTCTATGTTCCAAGGGTTCGGGAGCAGGTCCCCATCCTCAGTGGAAAGGCGCACACACCTGGGGCGGCATACTTTTGCGACTCGGAAGGGGCCTTCCCAACTAGGGGAGAGTTTATGGGCCCCTTCGTGAGAAAGTATGCGCCGCAACACCAGGTCACCTTCCTGCAGCTCCCGGGCACGCACAGACCTCTGATGGTAGCGCCGAAGCGCTTGTCTGTACCGCGCGTTACGGAGTGCTGCATGTAATCGGACCTCGTCGACGAGGTCGATTTCTCCACGCCGGAGGTTGTCCTGCGTGGCTTCGTCGTAAGCCCGGACACGGTGAGACTTCATGGTGATTTCTGGGGGAAGTACAGCTTCAGCCCCGTACACCATGAAGAAGGGTGTCTCCCCGGTGGCCCGGCTCTGGGATGTCCGGTTAGCCCATAGTGTGCTCGGAAGCTCATCTACCCAGTTGGCACCATGTTTCTTCAGGCTGGCGAAGGTGCGAGTCTTAAGGCCCTGGAGAATCTCCGCGTTGGCCCTCTCAACTTGCCCATTGCTCCTCGGGTGGGCGACAGAGGCATAGCATACCTGAATACCAAGGTCCTCGCAGTAGTCTTGGAATGCTGCGCTGATGAACTGGGTCCCGTTGTCGGTGATGATCCTGTTTGGGATCCCGAACCGGCAGACAATAGACTTGATGAATTTTACTGCAGATTGTTTGTTGATGGTGACAACTGGTGTAGCTTCCGGCCACTTGGTGAACTTGTCGATAGCGACATAGAGGTACCGGAATCCCCCGACGGTTCTGGGAAATGGTCCCAGGATGTCCAGCCCCCATACGGCAAACGGCCACGAGGGCGGGATCATCTGTACCGCCTGAGCCGGTGTATGGATCTACTTGGCGTGGAACTGGCACACCTTGCAGCTCTCGACCAGCTTGACGGCATCCTGGAGTGCTGTCGGCCAGTAGAAGCCATGCCGGAAGGCTTTACCGACAAGCGTGCGTGAGGAAGAATGACTTCCATATTCGCCTCCATGGATCTCAGCGAGCAAGTCGCAGCCTTCCCCCTGGGTTATGCACCGCAATAGGATGTGGTTGGCGCCACGCCGGTAGAGATCCCCCTCTACCAGCGCGTACCTCTTAGCTATACGCACAATCCGTTCAGCGGTTACATGTTCATCAGGGAGGATATTGTCCTTCAAGTAGTCCCGGATCTCCATGATCCATGCATCGGGTCTGACTTGAGCTTCTGGATCTTGAGCGCTGGGTTGCACGGAGTCCCCAGTGACGCTTACGATCCTTGGCGGCATCCATGGCTGTAGGGCCGCCGGGACCGCCAGCTTCGAGGTGCTGGTCAAGCCCCCTTCGCCCGGCTCGGCGGGCTGGGCTGTGGGCCGCAGCAACGTCCTCTCGAAAACTCCTTCGGGCGCAGGGGCTCCGGTGGAAGCCTTCGTTGAAAGGTTGTCGGCTGTGGCATTACCAGCGCGCGGTACGTGGTGCAGGTCCAAAGCGAGGATTCTTTTTCCAACATCTGTACGTGGAGCAGATACGCAGCTAGCTGCGGGTCATTGCAGGAGCATTCACCTCTGACTTGCTTGATGACCAGTTGGGAGTCGCCCTGTGCCAACTACCGGCGAGCGCCTAAAGACAGGGCTGTCTGCAGGCCAAAGATGAGTGCTTCATACTCCGCCATGTTGTTGGTTGCCTTGAAATTTAGATGCACCATATACCCAAACTGTTCCCCCGATGGCATGAGGAGCAGTACGCCGGCACCGGCCCCCTGCTTTCGCGAGGAGCCGTCGAAGAAGAGTGTCCAGTGGGGTTCGGTGAAGACCGGAGCTTTGGGCTCTGGCTCACCGCCTTCATGGCCCCCTGGGTCAGTCTTCGTTGGTGTCCACTCCGCCACAAAGTCAGCCAGTGCTTGGCTCTTGACTGCATGACGTGGGAGGAAGTCCAGCTCAAACTCCGCCAGCTCCACCACCCATTTAGCAACGTTGCCAGTCGCATGGGGGCTGTGAAGAATTGTCTTCAGCACATACGAGGTGACTACCGAGACCCGGTGGGCCTGGAAGTAGTGACGGAGCTTCCTGGAGGCCACGAGCACTGCATACAGCAGCTTGTGGACTTCTAGGTACCTTGTTTTGGCCTCATGAAGTACTTCACTGATGTAGTAGACAGGCCTCTGTATGGTTCGGACCCTCTCTCTTAGGCTTGGGAGCTCCTCGTCCATTGGCCCCGGCCCGCCGGATGTGGGTTAACCCATGGGGGCCTCCAGGAACTGGGACCCGGAGTCCCTTAAGCTTTCTTGATCATCCGGGAGCTCCGGGGGGTCTTGAGGGACCTCCAGGAGATCCCAATTGGACCCTGGAGATTTATCTTGGGGGTCCGGGAGGCCGTCCTGGGCCTCCGGGTGGTCGTCTTGGACCTCCAGGGGGTCCGGGAGACCGTCTTGGCCCTGCGGGGCCCCCTGGCGTCTGGCTTCTGCTACCAGAGCAGGTTGCGAGGGTGAGGGGTCTGGCCGCTCCGCGACTAGGACCATACTCACCACTTCTGCTGTCGCCGCAATGTAGAGCAGCAAGTGCTCCCCGGGCTCAGGAGCTACCATGATAGGTAGGGTCGTCAGGAGTCGCTTCAACTCCTGGAAAGCTTCTTCTGCTTCGTCAGTCCAGGCAAAGGGGCCTGACTTGCGCAGGAGCTTAAAGAAAGGGAGTGCCCGCTCTGCTAGCCTCAGTATAAACCGACTCAGCGCGGCTAGACATCCCATGAGTCTCTTAACATCCTTGACGCGGACAGGGGGCCGCATCAAGTCGATGGCCTTGATCTTCTCTGGGTTGGCCTCAATCCCTCGGTGCGAGACCAGGAACCCTAAGAGCTTCCCAGAGGACACGCCAAACACACATTTATCTGGGTCCAGCTTGGTGCGCGTAGAGCGCAACTTGTCAAAGACTAAAAGCTAGGTTATCTAGTAGGGATGAACCCTGCTTGACCTTGACAACTATGTCATCGACATACACCTCAACTAGGTCTCTTATTAACTCCCCAAAGGTTTTGTGCATTGCCCGCACAAAGGTGGGGAGTGCATTCTTTAGGCCGTAAGGCATAGACACATAGCAATAGAGGCCGTCTACTGTGATGAAGGAGGTGTGCTCCTCGTCCTCCCTAGACATGGGGATCTGATGGAAACCCGAGTAGGCGTCTAGGAAGCACAGCATATCACAGCCTGACGTTGAGTCTACTATTTGATCTATTCTAGGGAGAGGGAATGGATCTTTAGGACATGCCTTATTGAGACTGGTGTAGTCGATGCACATCCGGAGCTTCCCGCCGGCCTTCGGGACAACGACGGGGTTCGCCAACCATCGGGGGTGGTGGACCTCCCGTATGAAGCCAGCGTACAGCAGCTTCATGACTTCTTCACGGATGAAGTTTTACCGCTCGATGGACTGCTTACGGGGCTTCTGTTGAACCGGCCGGGCGTCGGGGAAGACTTTCAAGTGGTGCTCGATCACCTCCCTGGGGATCCCCGGCATCTGTGACGGCTGCCATGCAAACACGTCAACGTTGTGCCGGAGGAAGGTGACGAGCGCGCCTTCCTATTTGCTATCCAGGCCCCCGGCTACCCGGGTGGTCTGAGTAGCTTCGGCGCCGACTTGGACGACCTTTAAGGGGACGCCGCCCTCGTCGAGAGGTTGCACCCGGGGTGCTGTGGTGGAAGCACGGTGACGTGCGCTCGGGCGGAGCTGGTCCGGCTCCGTATTGCCGGGGGCTGATGCCCCAGCTGTTGCGAGTGCTTGGAGCTTCTCCAGGGCCGACACTGCAGCAGTGCGGTCCCCACGAATCCTGAGAACGCCCGTCGGTGTTGGCATCTTCAGGACGAGGTAGCCATAGTGGGCTACAGTCATGAACCGGTACAGAGCTGGCCTGCCGATTATGGCGTTGAAGGGGAGGTCTATCTCCGCTACGTCGAACAGAATGTACTCTGTTCGATAGCTGTCCGGAGCCCCGAAGGTCACCGGGAGACTAATGTTGCCGTAGGGGATAACCTGTCCCGGCCCTACCCCTGAGAACGGGCTCGACGGGGTGAGCTTGGCCATCGGGACCTGCAGCTTCTGGGAAGCTGCACGGCTGATGAGGTTCAGCCCAGCTCCTCCATCTACCAAGACGTGGTACATTCTCACGTTGGCGATGGTAGGGGCCACCAGGAGCGGTAGTTGGCCGGCCCCAGCCATGTTCCTGGGGCAGTCGGTGGCGTCAAATCTGATGGGGGTCCCCATCCACTTAAGGTGCGGTGCAGCACTTGGGAGTGGCGCCACCGACGCTACCGCTCGGCGCAGAGTCTTGACTGCACTTCGGGACGAGGGGTCGGCGGACCCGCCGTATATGACGTAGAGCTTCTTCCGACGCTCATCGTCGCTGGAGCCGGAGTCCTCATGGTTGCGTGCCGCCTTCACGACACGCTGAGACTCCTCGATCTCCTCTGGGTGGTCGATGTTGTCTGGAACATCCACCCCCTGCTCATCTTCCTTTGGCCGGAAGGGCAGGGCATCAGCCCGCTGCCGCTTCCCCTTGCGGAAGCGCTCTGCAGTTATGCCGGTAGTTGTCTCTGGTCGAAGGCTTCTGAGTCTTCATCTTGCCGCCCTGCCCATGCCGCATGCTAGTCGTAGTGGTTGATGACGGCGCAGGCGGCATGGGATGTCTTGTCACGGTGTTTATTGGCTGGCAGGTTCTGACACCGCGCGCCAGTCTGTGATGCGACTGAGCGCAACGGCACCTGACAGACGCGTGCTCCGCGTCTCCGCGTCTTGGGAAGACGCGGGCCTTGAATACCTTGTACGGGTAAGGTATGGGGCGCCTTTACGCCTGCTGCCTACCGCTCGGGCAGGCAGCGCCGTTCTGCTGCCACGTGGTGGGCCCGGAGCCCTTCTCATAGGAGAGGAGGGTCAGTCCCGCGGGGCACATGGAGCCTCCGGACCTCTCCCCGCGGAGGGGGAGGCTCGGCTTCTGTTGGCCATGTGGCGGGCCCGGAGCTCTCCTCTGAGGAGAGGGAGGTCCGGCCCCGCTGGACACGCGGCACCTTCGGACCTCTCTCCCACGGAGGGGGAGGTCCGGCTTCTGTATGCCATGTGGCCGGCCCGGAGCTCTCCTCTGAGGAGAGGGAGGTCCGGCCCCGCCGGACGCGTGGCGCCTTCGGAGCTCTCCCTGCGGAGAAGGGCGAGTTCCTTAGGCATTTTACCCTGTGCGCGGGGGTACCCCATATCTCAGGTACCGACAGATGTCATCGACATACACCTCAACTAAGTCTCTTATTAACTCTCCAAAGGTTTTGTGCATTGCACGTACAAAGGTGGGAAGAGCATTCTTTAGGCCATAAGGCATAGAGACATAACAATACAGGCCGTCTACTGTGATGAAGGAGGTGTGCTCTTCATCTTCTCTAGACATAGGGATCTGATGGAAACCCGAGTAGGCGTCTAGGAAACACAGCATATCACAGCCTGATGTCGAGTCTACTATTTGATCTATTCTAGGGAGAGGGAATGGATCTTTGGGACATGCCTTATTGAGACTGGTGTAGTCGATGCACATCCGGAGAATCCCGCCGGCCTTCGGGACAACAACGGGGTTCGCCAACCACTGGGGGTGGTGGACTTCCCGTATGAAGCCAGCGTCCAGCAGCTTCTTGATTTCTTCTCGGATGAAGTTTTGCCGCTCGATGGACTGCTTGCGAGGCTTCTGTTGGACTGGCCGGGCGTCGGGGAATACCTTCAAGTGGTGCTCGATCACCTCCCTAGGGATCCATGGCATCTGCGATGGCTGCCATGCAAACACGTCGACGTTGTGCTGGAGGAAGGTGACGAGCGTTCCTTCCTATTTGCTATCTAGGCCCCCGGCTACCCGGGTGGTCTGGGTAGCATCGGCGCCGACTTGGACGACCTTCAGGGGGACGTCGCCCTCGTCGAGGGGTTGCACACGGGGTGCTGCGGTAGAGGCACGGTGGCATGCACTCGGGTGGAGCCGGTCCGGTTCTGCACTGCCAGGGGCTGGTGCTCGAGCTGTTGCAAGTGCCTGGAGCTTTTCCAAGGCTGACACTGCAGCAGTGCGGTCTCCACGAATCCTGAGGACGCCTGTTGGTGTAGTCATCTTCAAGACGAGGTAGCCGTAGTGGGCTACTGCCATGAATCGGTACAGGGCTGGCCTGCCAATTATGGCGTTGAAGGAGAGGTCGATCTCCACCACGTCGAACAGAATGTACTCTGTCCGATAGCTGTCCGGTGCCCCAAAGGTCACTGGAAGGCTGATGTTGCCGTAGGGAACGACCTTTCCCGCCCTACCCCTGAGAATGGGCTCGATGCGGTGAGCTTGGCCATCGGGATCTGCAGCTTCAGGAAAGCTGCGCGGCTGATGAGGTTCAGCCCAGCCCCGCCATCTACCAGAACGTGGTACATCCTCACGTTGGTAATGGTGGGCGCTACCAAGAGCGGTAGTTGGCCGGCCCCTGCCATGTTCCTGGGGCAGTCGGTGGCATCAAAGCTGATGGGGACGTGCCTCAGTCAGCGACCCAGCAGTGGATTCGCGAGGTAGACCGTCTTGTCGTCGCCGCCGCTAACCCTTGGATTCGGCGGGGACGACGCTCCGGCCAACCGGCTGTGTCACTGATGCGCACACCAACGATTGACGGGCAGATGGCGGATTCCAGCTCCACCAGGCTCCCATTGACGGACCTGAGGATGGAGCTGGAGCGATGCCACTTGGGCAAAGATGCTCGAGTGTTCATTGAGCGACGACGAGAAAGGCGTCGCAACCAAGAGGCCGGCAACAGCATGACGTCTGCCTCAACCCTGCCTGAGGCACAGACTTTCGCCACGCGATCTCTGCCCCAGGCATACGCCACGCAGCATGTGCCCCAGCCATATGCCCTGCAAACGGCGCACCCGGTCTATGGCGCAGCCTTGCCCATACCGGGGTACACTGTGCCAGCAGCGAACCAAGCGTTTGCGGCACCAACGCCTGCAGTAACAGGAGCAGGATGTGCGGCCCTGACGCCAGACCTTCGCTTCGCGAGGTGGCCGTGCAAGTTTAGGCCACACCTGCCCGAGAAGTACGACGGCAGCATCAACCCGGCGGAGTTCCTCCAGATCTACTCCACCGCCGTCCTTGCTGCAGGAGGGGACAAGGTCGTCATGGCCAACTACTTCCCCGTCGCCTTGACCGGCCCGGCCCGGTCTTGGCTCATGAACCTTCCCCAGGGTTCCATAACCTCCTGGGGAGAGCTCTGCCGGCAGTTCACTGCTAACTTCGGCAGCTCCTACACCTGGCCTGGCACGGAGCTCGACCTCCAAGCCATCCAGCAACAACCTGGAGAGACGCTGCGCTCCTTCATCCAGCGATTCTCCCAGGTACGCAACACCATCCCGCACATTCAAAGTTCTTCTGTGGTGGTGGCGTTCCGGCAGGGTGTTAACCGCGCTTTGGGACGAGGGGTCAGCGGATCTCCGTGATCCATGCATCGGGTCTGACTTGAGCGTCTGGATCATGAGCGCTGGGTTGCACAGAGTCCCCAGTGACGCTTACAATCCTTGGCGGCGTCCATGGCCGCCGGGACCGCCAGCTTCGAGGTGCTGGTCTAGCCCCCTTCGCCCGGCTCGGCGGGCCGGGCTGTGGGCCGCGGCAACGTCCTCTCGAAGCCCCCTTCGGGCACAGGGGCTCCGGTGGGGGTCTTCGTTGAGAGGTCGTCAGCTGCGGCCTTGCCAGCGCGCGGTACGTGGCGCAGGTCCAAGGCGAGGAAGTCTTTCTCCACCATCTTGCTTGATAACTAGCTGGGAGTCGCCCTGTGCCAACAACTGGCAAGCGCCTAGAGACAGGGTTGTCTTTAGGCCAAGGATGAGTGCTTCATACTCTGCCATGTTGTTGGTTGCCTTGGAATTGAGACGCACCATATACCCAGACTGCTCCCCCGATGGCATGAGGAACAGTACGCTAGCACCGGCCCCCTGCTTTCGCAAGGAGCGGTCGAAGAAGAGCGTCCAGTAAGGCCCGGTGAAGGCCAGAGCTCGGGGTCCTGGTTCACCGTCTTCATGGCCCCCTGGGTCACCCTGCGTTGGCGTCCACTTCAGCCACGAAGTCAGCTCGTGCTTGGCTGTTGCCTGCGTGACGAGGAAGGAAGCCTAGCTCAAACTCCAGTAGCTCCGCTGCCCATTTGGCGGCACCGTCCGTCGCGTGGGGGCTGTGGAGGATAGCCTTCAGCTGGTAGGAGGTGGCCACTGAGGCCCAGTGTATTTGGCAGCAGTGGCGGAGATTCCTGGACGCCATGAGCACTGCATACAGCAGCTTATGTACCTCCAGGTACCTTGTCTTGGCGTCATGGGGGACCTCGCTGATGAAGTAGACAGAACCTCCCGCGGGCCCGGGGAGGCCGCTGGGAGCTGATACTCGGAGGTCCCCAGGCTGTCTTGGACCTCCGGTAGGTCCCGCTGATTTCCCGGGAGCTCTGGGGGGTCCCGTTGGACGTCCGGGAGGTTCTGTTGGGCGTCCGGGAGGTTCTATTGGGCCTCCGGGGGGTGGTCCCGTTGCACCTCCGGGAGCTCCTGCTGGTCCTCCGGGAGGTTGTGTCGGGGGTCCGGGGTCCGTTTTGGACCTCCGGGGGGTTGCCTCGGAGACCCCGGGGGTCGTCTCGGACTTCCGGGGTTTCCTGGCACTTGTTTCCCGATACCGAAGCAGGTTGCGGCGATGAGGGGTCCGGCCGCTCTGCGGCGAGGACCATACTCACCACTGCAGCCGTCACCGCGATGTAGAGCAACAGATGCTCTTCGGGCTCGGGGGCTACCATTACGTGTAGGGTCATCAGGAGCTGGTTCAGCTCCTGGGGGGCTTCCTCCGCTTCGTCGGTCCAAGCGAATGGGCCGGATTTGCGTAGGAGCTTAGAGAAGTGGAGCGTTCGCTTTGCTAACCTCGGTATAAACCGACTCAGCGCAGCTAGGCATCCCGCGAATTTCTGGACTTTTTTGATGCGGGCGGGGGGCCGCCTCGAGCCGATGGCTTTGTCTTCTCTGGGTTAGCCTCAGTTCCTCGGCGTGAGGCCAGGAATTCTAAGGGTTTTCCAGAGGATACACCGAACTCACACTTGTCAGAAGGACGAAGAATAAGGCCAGGTTATCTAGTAGGGATGAACTCTGCCTGACCTTAACAACAATGTCTTTGACACACACCTCAACTGAGTCTCTCATTAGCTCTCCTAAGGTCTTGTGCATTGCACGTACGAAGGTAGGGAGAGTGTTTGTCGAAGTGTGCGGTCGACACTTCCCCCGGGCCTGCACTTGGCAGCCTGCGGAGGTTCTTTTTTCGGAGGGGCTAGTCCCTAGCGGAGAGCTTGCGCAGATGGACGAGTTAGTAAGAGCTTGACACGGCGAGTTTTACGTGGTTCAGGCCGCCGGAGCGTAAAACCCTACGTCCACGGCGAGCTATGGAGCTCGCTGTATTGCTTGCTGCTCAGGGCCGGAGGCCTGAGCTTGGGGGTGAGTTGCAGCTTGAGAGTGTATGGCTAGCGTATGAGTTGCAAAGTGCGAACCCTTGCTATCGACGCCTACCCGAGCCTTTTATAGTCCAAGACTCGGGCGGCTTACAAGGGAAGCCGGGACCCGACAGGTGGTCCCGGGAAGATTGTCTATTATCTACCGTATCTGCAGTTATGCCGGTAGTTGTCTCTGGTCGAAGGCTTCTGAGTCTTCATCTTGCCGCCCTGCCCATGCCCCATGCTAGTCGTAGTGGTTGATGACGACGCAGGCGGCATGGGATGTCTTGTCGCGGTGTTTATTGGCTGACAGGTTCTGACACCGTGCGCCAGTCTGTGATGCGACTGGGCGCAACGGCACCTGACAGAAGCGTGCTCCGCGTCTCCGCGTCTTGAGAAGACGCGGGCCTTGAATACCTTGTACGGGCAAGGTATGGGGCGTATTTACGCCCGCTGCCTATCGCTCGGGGCAGGCAGCGTTGCTCTGCTGCCACGTGGCGGGCCCGGAGCCCTTCTCAGAGAAGAGGAGGGTCAGCCCCGCGGGGCACGTGGAGCCTCCGGACCTCTCCCCGCGGAGGGGGGATCCGGCTTCTGTATGCCACGTGGTGGGCCCGGAGCTCTCCTCTGAGGAGAGGGAGGTCTGGCCCCGCTGGACACGCGGCGCCTTCGGGCCTCTCTCCCGCGGAGGGAGAGGTCCGGCTTCTGTATGCCACGTGGCGGGCCAGGAGCTCTCCTCTAAGGAGAGGGAGGTCCGGCCCCGCCGGACGCGTGGCGCCTTCGGAGCTCTCCCTGCGGAGAAGGGCGAGTTCCTTAGGCATTTTACCCTGTGCGCGGGGGTACCCCATATCTCAGGTACCGACAGTGGCCCCCGGGCCCATCTCGGGGGAGATAGCGAGCCCGAGGTGGGACCTCCGTCTCTTCCGATCCGCGCACTTCCTCTAAGTCCCGAATTGACCGCTGCCGGAGCACGAACGGCCACGGGATCGTGGGAGCGTGCGCTCACTTGATGGTTGCTTTTACTGCGGCGGTTCCCAAGACTGCCACTTCTGCATGCTGCGGCGCTTTCTTCAGGAACCGCCGAAGTGCCTTGCCGGCTCATCTTCTCAGGAGACTGACTCCTTGCCCCCACCGCTTCAGTTAGGCGGCTTGGGCCCACCCGTCATCGGCACTCGGTCTGGGAACCGAAGCGGTTGCCGGTGCGGGGTATTCGAAGAGTTCCGAATCGCTTGCGATTGCACCCGGGAAGGTGTTTTTAGAGGGGGTCTTACCCACATTGCAGCTTCCCTTCGCACTTCTCTGCGTTTCACCTCGGACTCTTGTGCTTTTGCTCTCTTGCCTTTGAGTTCTCCCTTGCCATGGCTTCCAACCTGCCGCCAGAGAAGAAGCGCGCTCGATCTCCTCTAGCAGCGGTGTCTGTGCCAAGTCGGGACTCAGGGAGCTTGCCTGCCCTGCCCCTGAGGGTGGTGGAGTCTTCAAAGGAACCATTGAAGCATCGAGAGGAATCCCAGGCGGCAGGGTCTCCAAGAACACCGCTGAATACCGCGGAGAGGGCCTCAGGAACACCCTTGATGACTCCAGTTTTTGCGCAGGTGATGAGGGTTGGGGGCTCCAGGGGCACCCTTGACGACTCCGGCTTTTGCGCAGGCGATGAGGGAACTTCAGGAGAAGGAAACCGCCGATGCTCCATGGAGAATCCCAGACGGTAGAGTCTCCAGGAAGACCGCTGAATACTGCGGAGGGGGCCTCAGGAGCTCCCGTGGTGTCATTGGTTTTTGCGCCGGTGATGAGGGAGGCGATTCCTGCGCTCTGGTCATAGAGCGAGAGAGTTCCGCCAGGGCTGAAGCCTGGTGACGCGGCCGTTGTTGCAACTTCCGGATTCTGGTTGTGTCAGGAGACCTTTGGGGCTTGTTTCTTTCTTCTTACCGAGTCTGTAGTCCAGCTCAAGGAGCCTTGCATAGCTTGAGTCTTTTAGATATTTGTGCCTGTGATGCTCTTTCTCTCCTTCTTGGCTTTGCCTGTCTGAGTCCTTAGCTCCGCAAGGTACCCAGAGGCCATCTCCAATCTCGGAGCTCTGCGTAGACACCTTCCCTGGGTCCTAACCGTGTTAGGGGTCCCCGGGGGTCTCCGGATCCCGCCCCATGGGGAGCCCCAAGTCTGCCCGCCACGCGGCGTGCCCGGGGCTCTCCTCAAGGGAGGTGAGGGTTCCGAGCCTGCTGGACACGTGGGGCCCTCGGGTCCCGCCCTTGCTGGAGGGGCAGGTCCTGGTCCTTCCAGTCCTAGGTCGGAGTAGTTGGTAGCTCCTTTCCCCCTGCTTCATGCAGTCCCTGTTGCCGCAACCTGGAGGTCCTGCACATAGGTAGAGGAAACGTAATTCTCCCTGGGGGCTCCCCCTCCCTTATCTCATAGTCTTATTTGACTTATAG
The DNA here is from genome assembly GCA_030760725.1 of Neostapfia colusana. NCBI lineage: Eukaryota > Viridiplantae > Streptophyta > Magnoliopsida > Poales > Poaceae > Neostapfia > Neostapfia colusana. Next base: position 36,775,310 of record JASWHV010000001.1, on the reverse strand, counting down.
CCCCCAACCATACGCTTGGTGTTTGGGGACTTGTAGAGAGGGGGAGCTGAGCACATGGCAACCATGCACTGCAAGGGTGATTAAAAACTTAATTCACAATTTAAATGAGTACAAGGAAAGAGCAAAGTAGAGCAGATTTCTTTTCGTACAACTTTTCATAGGAGGAAGGCAGGCTAAACATGGAGGCCACGACCCACCCCATTAAGAGGGGAAGCAAGACTCTACGCGCTTGGAGTCGGAACCAGGCAAAGCTGAACGTAGTCCTGGACCGTCCCTTGGGGTTTAGCTGCTCCGAGCGCTGCTCCTGGACTCTATGGAGTTTATTACGAAAAGAAAGTACTGTCCTATTTTTGCTCTAGGGGTAGAACTTACGGAGGTGTTCTATGTTCCAAGGGTTCGGGAGCAGGTCCCCATCCTCGGTGGAAAGGCGCACAGACACGGTGAGACTTCATGGTGATTTCTGGGGGAAGTACAGCTTCAGCCCCGTACACCATGAAGAAGGGTGTCTCCCCGGTGGCCCGGCTCTGGGATGTCTGGTTTGCCCATAGTGTGCTCGGAAGCTTCTCTACCCAATTGGCACCATGTTTCTTCAGGCTGGCGAAGGTGCGGGTCTTGAGGCCCCGGAGGATCTCCGCGTTGGCCCTCTCAACTTTCCCATTGCTCCTCGGGTGGGCGACAGAGGCATAGCATACCTGAATACCAAGGTCCTCGCAGTAGTCTTGGAATGCTGCGCTGGTGAACTGGGTCCCGTTGTCAGTGATGATCCTGTTTGGGACCCCGAACCGGCAGACAATAGACTTGATGAATTTTACTGCGGATTGTTTGTTGATGGTGACAACTGGTGTAGCTTCCGGCCACTTGGTGAACTTGTCGATAGCGACATAGAGGTACCAGAATCCCCCGACGGTTCTGGTTGGAATGGTCCCAGGATGTCCAGCCCCCATACGGCAAACGGCCACGAGGGCGGGATCATCTGTACCGCCTGAGCCGGTGTATGGATCTGCTTGGCGTGGAACTGGCACGCCTTGCAGCTCTCGACCAGCTTGACGGCATCCTGGAGTGCTGTCGGCCAGTAGAAGCCATGCCGGAAGGCTTTACCGACAAGCGTGCGTGAGGAAGAATGACTTCCACATTCGCCTCCATGGATATCAGCGAGCAAGTCGCAGCCTTCCCCCTAGGTTATGCACCGCAATAGGATGTGGTTGGCGCCACGCCGGTAGAGATCCCCCTCTACCAGCGCGTACCTCTTAGCCATACACACAATCCGTTCAGCGGTTGCATGTTCATCAGGGAGGATATTGTCCTTCAAGTAGTCCCGGATCTCCGTGATCCATGCATCGGGTCTGACTTGAGCTTCTGGATCTTGAGCGCTGGGTTGCACGGAGTCCCCAGTGACGCTTACGATCCTTGGCGGCGTCCATGGCTGTAGGGCCGCCGGGACCGCCAGCTTCGAGGTGCTGGTCAAGCCCCCTTCGCCCGGCTCGGCGGGCCAGGCTGTGGGCCGCAGCAACGTCCTCTCGAAAACTCCTTCGGGCGCAGGGGCTCCGGTGGAAGCCTTCGTTGAAAGGTTGTCAGCTGCGGCATTACCAGCGCGCGGTACGTGGTGCAGGTCCAAAGCGAGGAATTCTTTCTCCAACATCTGTACGTGGAGCAGATACGCAGCTAGCTGCGGGTCATTGCAGGAGCATTCGCCCCTGACTTGCTTGATGACCAGTTGGGAGTCACCCTGTGCCAACAACTGGCGAGCGCCTAAAGACAGGGCTGTCTGCAGGCCAAAGATGAGTGCTTCATACTCCGCCATGTTGTTGGTTGCCTTGAAATGTAGACGCACCATATACCCAAACTGTTCCCCCGATGGCATGAGGAGCAGTACGCCGGCACCGGCCCCCTGCTTTCGCGAGGAGCCGTGGAAGAAGAGTGTCCAGTGGGGTTCGGTGAAGACCGGAGCTTTGGGCTCTGGCTCACCGCCTTCATGGCCCCCTGGGTCAGTCTTCATTGGTGTCCACTCCGCCACAAAGTCAGCCAGTGCTTGGCTCTTGAATGCATGGCGTGGGAGGAAGTCCAGTTCAAACTCCGCCAGCTCCGCCGCCCATTTTAGCAACGTTGCCAGTCGCATGGGGGCTGTGAAGAATTGTCTTCAGCGGGTACGAGGTGACCACCGAGACCCGGTGGGCCTGGAAGTAGTGGCGGAGCTTCCTGGAGGCCACGAGCACCGCATACAGCAGCTTGTGGACTTCTAGGTACCTTGTCTTGGCCTCATGAAGTACTTCACTGATGTAGTAGACAGGCCTCTGTATGGTTCGGACCCTCTCTCGTAGGCTTGGGAGCTCCTCGTCCATTGGCTCCGGCCCGCCGGAGGTGGGTGGACCCATGGGGGCCTCCGGGAACTGGGACCCGGAGGCCTTAAGCTTTCTTGATCATCCTGGAGCTCCGGGGGGTCTTGAGGGACCTCCGGGAGATCCCAATTGGACCCTGGAGATTTATCTTGGGGGTCCGGGTGGTCGTCTTGGACCTCCAGGGGGTCCGGGAGACCGTCTTGGCTCTGCGGGGCCCCCTGGCGTCTGGCTTCTGCTACCGGAGCAGGTTGCAAGGGTGAGGGGTCTGGCCGCTCCGCGACTAGGACCATACTCACCACTTCTGCTGTCGCCGCAATGTTGAGCAGCAAGTGCTCCCCGGGCTCAGGGGCTACCAAGATAGGTAGGGTCGTCAGGAGTCGCTTCAACTCCTGGAAAGCTTCTTCTGCTTCGTCAGTCCAGGCAAAGGGGCCTGACTTGCGCAGGAGCTTAAAGAAAGGGAGTGCCCGCTCTGCTAGCCTCGGTATAAACCGACTCAGCGCGGCTAGACATCCCGTGAGTCTCTGAACATCCTTGACGCGGACAGGGGGCCGCATCAAGTCGATGGCCTTGATCTTCTCTGGGTTGGCCTCAATCCCTCGGTGCGAGATCAGGAACCCTAAGAGCTTCCCAGAGGACACGCGGAACACACATTTATCTGGGTTCAGCTTGGTGCGCGTAGAGCGCAACTTGTCAAAGACTAAAGCTAAGTTATCTAGTAGAGATGAACCCTGCTTGACCTTGACAACTATGTCATCGACATACACCTCAACTAGGTCTCTTATTAACTCTCCAAAGGTTTTGTGCATCGCCCGCACAAAGGTGGGGAGTGCATTCTTTAGGCCAGAAGGCATAGACACATAGCAATAAAGGCCGTCTACTGTGATGAAGGAGGTGTGCTCCTCGTCCTCCCTAGACATGGGGATCTGATGGAAACCCGAGTAGGCGTCTAGGAAGCACAGCATATCACAGCCCGACGTTGAGTCTACTATTTGATCTATTCTAGGGAGAGGGAACAGATCTTTAGGACATGCCTTATTGAGACTGGTGTAGTCGATGCACATCCGGAGCTTCCCGCCGACCTTCGGGACAACGACGGGGTTCGCCAACCATCGGGGGTGGTGGACCTCCCGTATGAAGCCAGCGTCCAGCGGCTTCTTGACTTCTTCATGGGTGAAGTTTTGTCGCTCAATGGACTGCTTGCGGGGCTTCTGTTGAACCGGCCGGGCGTCGGAGAAGACTTTCAAGTGGTGCTCAATCACCTCCCTGGGGATCCCCGGCATCTGCGACGGCTGCCATGCAAACACGTCGACGTTGTGCCGGAGGAAGGTGATGAGCGTGCCTTCCTATTTGCTATCCAGGCCCCCGGCTACCCGGGTGGTCTGGGTAGCTTCGGCGCCGACTTGGACGACCTTTAAGGGGACGCCGCCCTCATCGAGAGGTTGCACCCGGGGTGCTGTGGTGGAAGCGCGGTGACGTGCGCTCGGGCGGAGCTGGTCCGGCTCCGTATTGCCGGGGGCTGATGCCCCAGCTGTTGCGAGTGCTTGGAGCTTCTCCAGGGCCGACACTGCAGCAGTGCGGTCCCCACGAATCCTGAGAACGCCCGTCGGTGTTGGCATCTTCAGGACGAGGTAACGGTAGTGGGCTACAGCCATGAACCGGTACAGGGCTGGCCTGCCGATTATGGCGTTGAAGGGGAGGTCTATCTCCGCTACGTCGAACAAAATGTACTCTGTTCGATAGCTGTCCGGAGCCCCGAAGGTCACCGGGAGACTAATGTTGCCGTAGGGGATAACCTGTCCCGGCCCTACCCCTGAGAACGGGCTCGACGGGGTGAGCTTGGCCATCGGGACCTGCAGCTTCTGGAAAGCTGCACGGCTGATGAGGTTCAGCCCAGCCCCTCCATCTACCAAAACGTGGTACATTCTCACGTTGGCGATGGTAGGGGCCACCAGGAGCGGTAGTTGGCCGGCCCCAGCCATGTTCCTGGGACAGTCGGTGGCGTCAAAGCTGATGGGGGTCCCCATCCACTTAAGGTGCGGTGCAGCACTCGGGAGTAGCGCCACCGACGCTACCGCTCGGCGCAGAATCTTGACTGCGCTTCGGGACGAGGGGTCGGCGGACCCGCCGTATATGACGTAGAGCTTCTTCCGACGCTCATCGTCGCTGGAGCCGGAGTCCTCATGATTGCGTGCCACCTTCACGACACGCTGAGGCTCCTGTATCTCCTCTGGGTGGTCGATGTTGTCTGGAACATCCACCCCCTGCTCATCTTCCTTTGGACGGAAGGGCAGGGCATCAGCCCGCTGCCGCTTCCCCTTGCGAAAGCGCTCTGCGAGCCTTCGAATCTCCCGGCACTCGGCAGTAGTGTGGCGACAGCTGCCGTGCACGGGGCACATGTTGTCCTGGCTATCTTCCGGGGTCGGTGACTTTCGCTGCCTCTTGTCAGGGTGCGGCCCCCGAGCCCCACTGAGCGTCGCCGTAGTGACGACTTGGGTCGCGGCCGGCGGTCTTATCCTGCTTCTGCCCCGGCTCTTGGTCTTCCTGCTACCTCCAAAGGGAGTAGGACCAGATCCGGGCAGCCCTCCTGACTCGGAGGATGGCTGTGAGTGCCAGTTCCGTCCTTCGGCTGCTCTGGCGTACTTGTCCGCCAAGCTGAAGAGCTCCGAGGCATCGCGGACCTCCCTGGTCGCGAGTTTCTCGAGCATCTTCTTGTCTCGGATGCCTTGCCGGAACGCCACCACCACAGAAGCATTTTGAATGTGTGGGATGGTGTTCCGCACCTGCGATAACCGCTGGATGAAAGAGCGCAACGACTCCCCAGGTTGTTGTTGGATGGCGTGGAGGTCGAGCTCCGTGCCAGGCCGGGTGTAGGAACTGCCTAAGTTGGCTATGAACTGTCGGCAAAGCTCTCCCCAGGAAGTTACGGAACCCTGGGGGAGGTTCATGAGCCAAGACCGAGCTGGGCCAGTCAATGCGACAGGGAAGTAATTGGCCATGACGGCTTCATTCCCTCCTGCGGCAAGTACGGCGGTGGAGTAGATCTGGAGGAATTCCGCCGGGTTGATGCTGCCGTCGTACTTCTCGGGCAGGAGCGGCCGAAACTTGCGCGGCCACTTTACGAAGCGAAGGTGGGGCACGAGGACCGCACACCCTGCTTCTGTCGCCGCAGGTTCTGGTGCCACGAACGCTTGGCTCGCACTGAGCACCGCATGCCCCGGCATGGGCAAGGCTGCACCATAGGCCGGAGGCGCCATATGCAGGACATATGACTGTGGCATATTCTGCATGGCACAGGCCTGGAGCAGAGATCGCGCAGCGAAGGTCTGCTCTTCAGGCTGGGTCGAGGCCGACGTCATGCTGTCGTCAGCCTCTTGGTGGCGACGCCTTTCTTGGCGCCGCTCGAGGTATACCCGGGCATCTTGACCCAGGTGACACCGTTCCAGCTCTGTCCTCAGATCTGTTGACTGGGGGCTGGTAGAGCCGGAGTCTGCCGTCTGCTCGCCATCCAACGGTGCGCGCATCAGCGACACGACCGATTGGCCAGAGCATCGTCCCCGCCGAGGTCGAGGGCTTGCGGCGGCGACGACGAGACGGTCTACCTCGCGGATCCACTGCCGGGTCGCTGCCTGAGGCGCGTCCCCAGCGGGCGGATTGTACAGTAGCGCTCTCGCCGCAGCTAACGCACCCCCATTGGGCACGCCCAGCGCTACTGGAGACTTGAAGCTGGTTGGAGCCTGCATTGCCGGGGTCAGCGCTGCCAGAGCCGGTTGCTGGCTCCCAGCTCGTACCGACACACTCCGTCCCGAGTGTGTCGACATGTACTCCCCCCTGGTCGCGGTCTGCCACAGAGACGGGGGGGGGGGGGGGGAGAGTTCGCCGCTGAAGGAAGCTTGGTCATCTTCGTTGGCGGAAACTCGTCGCGCTAGGAGAAAAGCCCCCTACCTGGCGCGCCAAATGTCAAAGTGTGCGGTCGACACTTCCACCGGGCCTGCACTGGGCAGCCCGCGGAGGTTGTTTTTTCGGAGGGGCTAGTCCCTAGCGGAGAGCTTGCGCAGATGGACGAGTTAGTAAGAGCTTGACACGGCGAGTTTTACGTGGTTCAGGCCGCCGGAGCGTAAAACCCTACGTCCACGGCAAGCTATGGAGCTCGCTGTATTGCTTGCTGCTCAGGGCCGGAGGCCTGAGCTTGGGGGTGAGTTACAGCTTGAGAGTGTATGGCTAGCGTATGAGTTGCAAAGTGCGAACCCTTGCTATCGACGCCTACCCGAGCCTTTTATAGTCCAAGACTCGGGCGGCTTACAAGGGAAGCCGGGACCCGACAGGTGGTCCCGGGAAGATTGTCTATTATCTATCGTATCTGCAGTTATGCCGGTAGTTGTCTCTGGTCGAATGCTTCTGAGTCTTCATCTTGCCGCCCTGCCCATGCCGCATGCTAGTCGTAGTGGTTGATGACGGTGCAGGCGGCATGGGATGTCTTGTCGCGGTGTTTATTGGCTGACAGGTTCTGACACCGTGCGCCAGTCTGTGATGCGACTGGGCGCAACGGCACCTGACAGAAGTGTGCTCCGCGTCTCCGCGTCTTGGGAAGACGCGGGCCTTGAATACCTTGTACGGGCAAGGTATGGGGCGTATTTACGCCCGCTGCCTATCACTCGGGGCAGGCAGCGTTGCTCTGCTGCCACGTGGCGGGCCCGGAGCCCTTCTCAGAGAAGAGGAGGGTCAGCCCCGCGGGGCACGTGGAGCCTCCGGACCTCTCCCCGCGGAGGGGGGTCCGGCTTCTGTATGCCACGTGGCGGGCCCGGAGCTCTCCTCTGAGGAGAGGGAGGTCCGGCCCCGCTGGACACGCGGCGCCTTCGGGCCTCTCTCCCACGGAGGGGGAGGTCCGGCTTCTGTATGCCACGTGGCGGGCCCGGAGCTCTCCTTTGAGGAGAGGGAGGTCCGGCCCCGCCAGACGCGTGGCGCCTTCGGAGCTCTCCCTGCGGAGAAGGGCGAGTTCCTTAGGCATTTTACCCTGTGCGCAGGGGTACCCCATATCTCAGGTACCGACAGCGTTCCTTAGGCCATAAGGCATAGAGGCATAACAGTACAGACCGACTACTGTGATGAAGGAGGTGTGCTCTTCATCTTCTCTAGACATAGGGGTCTGGTGGAAACCCGAGTAAGCATCTAGGAAGCACAGCATATCGCAGCCTGACATCGAGTCTACTATTTGATCTATCATAGGGAGAGAAAATAGATCTTTAGGACATGCCTTATTGAGACTGGTGTAGTCGATGCACTTCCGGAGCTTACCGTCGGCCTTTGGGACAACAACAGGGTTCGCCAAGCACCGGGGGTGGCGGACTTTCCGTATGGAGCCAGCGCCCAGCAGCTTCTTGGTTTCTTCGCGGATGGGGCTTTACTGCTCAGTGGACTGCTTGAGGGGCTTCTGTCGGACTGGCCGGGCGTTAGGGAAGACCTTTAGATAGTGCCCAATCACCTCCCTTGGGATCTCTGGCATCTGCGACAGCTGTCATGCAACACATCGACATTGTGCCGGAGGGAGGTAACAAGCGCGCCTTCCTATTTGCTATCCAGGCCCCTGGCTACCCGGGTGGTCTGGGTGGCATCGGCGCTGATTCGGACGAGCCTCAAGGGGATGTCATCCTCGCCGAGGGGTTGCACATGGGGTGCTGTGGTATAGGCACGGTGGCGTGCACTTGGGTGGAGCCGGTTTGGTTCTGCACTGCCTGGGGTTGGTGCTCTAGCTGCTGTAAGCGCCTGGAGCTTTTCTAAGGCTAACACTGCGGCAGTACGGTCTCCACAAACCTTGAGCAAGCCTGTTGGCGTAGGCATCTTCAAGACAAGGTAGCCGTAGTGGGCTACTGCCATGAATCGGTACAGGGCTGGCCTGCCAATTATGGCATTGAAGGGGAGGTCGATCTCGGCCACGTCGAATAGAATGTACTCTGTCCGATAGCTGTCCGGTGCCCCAAAGGTCACTGGGAGGCTGATGTGGCCGTAGGGAACGACCTGTCCCGGCCCTACCCCTGAGAACGGGCTCAATGGGGTGAGCTTGGCCATTGAGATCTGCAGCTTCTGGAAGGCTGCACGACTGATGAGGTTCAGTCCAGCCCCGCCATCCACCAAAACGTGGTACATCCTCACGTTGGCGATGGTGGGGGCCACCACGAGCGGTAGTTGGCCGGCCCCAGCCATGTTCCTGGGGCAGTCGGTGGCATCGAAGTTGATGGAGGTTCCCATCCACCTGAGGTGCGGTGCTGCACTCGGGAGGGGAGCCACCGACGCTACCTCTCGGCGCAAGGCTTTAGCCGCGCTTCGGGACGAGGGGTCAGCGGACCCGCCGAAGATGAAGTAGAGCATCTTCCGGTGCTCGTCATCACTGAAGCTGGAGCTCTCATGATTGCGCACCGCCTTCACAGCGCGCTGAAGCTCCTGGAACTCCACCTGGCGGTCGACGTCGTCTGGTGCGTCGACCTTCTGCTTGCCCTCCCTTTGACGGTAGGGTGGGGCATCAGTTAGAAGCTGCTTCCCTTTCCGGAAGCGCTCCGCGAGCTTCTGGATTTCCCGGCACTCGGCAGCAGTATGGTAACTGGTGCCGTACAGGGGCATAACTCGCCCTGGCCTCCGTCTGGAGCCGGTGATTGTCGTGGCCTTTTGTCGGGTCGTGGCCCCCGAGCTCCACTGGGCGCCGCTGTTGCGGCAACGGGGGCCGCGGCTGGCGGCTTCATTTTGCCACCGCCCCTGTTCTTGATCTTCCTGCCGCTTCCATAGGAAGCGGTGCCAGATCCCGGCTGACCTCCTGGCTCGGAGGCTGGCAGTGAGTGCCAGCTCCGCCCTTCGGCTGCTCTGGCACACTTGTCCGCCAGGCTGAAGAGCTCCGAGACGTCGCGGACCTCCCTAGACGCGAGCTTCTTGAGCATCTTCTTGTCCCGAACGCCTTGTCGGAACGCCACCACCACAGAAGCGTTCTGGATGTGTGGGATGGTGTTCCGCACCTGGGAGAACCGCTGGATGAAGGAGCACAGCGACTCCCCTGGTTGTTGCTGGATGGCGTGGAGGTCGAGCTCCGTGCCAGGCCAGGTGTAGGAACTGCCAAAGTTGGCGACGAACTGCCGGCAGAGCTCTCCCCAGGAGGTTATGGAATCCTGAGGTAGGTTCATGAGCCAAGACCGGGCTAGGCCGGTCAAGGCGACGGGGAAATAGTTGGCCATGACGGTCTCATCCCCTCCTGCGGCAAGTATGGTGGTGGAGTAGATCTGGAGGAACTCCGCCGGGTTGACGCTGCCGTCGTACTTTTCAGGCAGGTGCGGTCGAAACTTGTGCGGCCACCTCGCGAAGCGAAGGTGGGGTGCAAGAGCCGCACATCCTGCTCCTGTTGTCGCAGGTATTGGTGCCGCGAACGCTTGGTTCGCACCTGGCACTGTGTACCCCGGTATGGGCAAGGCTGCGCCATAGACCGTGGACGCCGTTTGCAGGGCATATGGTTGTTGCATATGCTGTGCGGCGTACGCCTGGGGCAGAGCTCGCGTGGCGAAGATCTGCCCTTCAGGCTGGGTCGAGACCGACGTTATGCTGTTGCCAGCCTCTTGGATGCGACGCCTCTCTCGACGTCGCTCGAGGAACACTCGAGCATCTTGGCCCAAGTGGCATCGCTCCAGCTCTGCCCTCAGGTCCGTCGTCGGAGGCCTGGTGGAGCTGGAGTCCGCCGTCTGCCCGTCAACCGTGGGCGTGCGCGTCAGCGACACCGCCGGTTGACCGGAGTGTCGTCCCCGCCGAAGTCGAGGGTTTGCGGCGGCGACGACGAGACAGTCTACCTCGCGTATCCACTGCTGGGTTGCTGAATGAGGTGCGTCCCCAGCAGGTGGGTTGCGCAGTAGCGCTCTTGCTGCAGCTAGCGCACCCCTGTGGGGTTCGCTTATCGCTGCAGAGGATCTCACGCTGGTCGGAGCCTGCATTGCCGGGGTCGGTGCTGCCAGAGCCGGCTGCTGGCTCCCAGCTTGCGCCGACACACTACGTCCTGAGTGTGTCGACATGTACTCCCCCCTGGTCACGGTTCGCCGCGAACGCGGGGGAGGAGAGTTTGCCGCTGAAGAAAGCTTGGTCATCTTCGTCGGCGGGAACTCGTCGCGCAAGGGAAAAGCCCCCCTACCTGGCGCGCCAAATGTCAAAGTGTTCGGTCGACACTTCCCCCGGACCTGCACTGGGCAGCCCGCGGAGGTTCTTTTTTCGGTGGGGCTAGTCGCTTGCGGAGAGCTTGAGCGTATGGACGAGTTAGGAAGAGCTTGACACGGCAAGTTTTACGTGGTTCAGGCTGCCAGAGCGTAAAACCCTACGTCCACGGCGAGCTATGGAGCTCGCTGTATTGCTTGTTGCTCAGAACCGGAGTCCTGAGCTTGAGGATGAGTTACACCTTGGGTGCGAATGGCTAGAGTGCGAACCCTTGCTAACGTCGCCTACCCGAGCCTTTTATAGTCCAAGACTCGGGTGGCTTACAAGGGGGGCCCGGGACCCGACAGGTGGTCCCGGGGAGATTGACTGTTATCTACCGTATCTGCAGTTATGCCGGTAGTTGTCTCTGGCGAAGGCTTCTGAGTCTTCGTCTTGCAGCCCTGCCATGCCGCATGCTAGTCGTAGTGGTTGATGACGGCGGGGGCAGCATGGGATGTCTTTTTGCTGCGTTTATTGGCTGGCAGGCTCTGACACTGCGCACCAGTCTGATGCGACTGGGCGCAACGGCACCTGATAGAGGCGTGCTCCGCGTCTCCGCGTCTTGGGAAGACGCGGGCCTTGAATACCTTGTACGGGCAAGGTATGGGGCGTCTTTATGCCCGCTGCCTACCGCTCGGGGGCAGGCAGCGCCGTTCTGCTGGCCACGTGGCGGGCCCGGAGCCCTCCTCAGAGGAGAGGGGGGGTCCGGCCCCGCAGGACACGTGGAGCCTTCGGACCTCTCCCCGCGGAGGGGGAGGTCCGGCTTCTGTCAGCCACGTGGCGAGCCCGGAGCTCCTCTCTGAGGAGAGGGAGGTCCGGCCCTGCTGGACACATGGCACCTTCGGACCTCTCTTCCGCGGAGGGGGAGGTCCGGCTTCTGCAGGCCACGTGGCGAGCCCGGAGCTCTCCTCTGAGGAGAGGGAGGTCCGGCCCCGCCGGACGCGTGGCGCCTTCGGAGCTCTCCCTGCGGAGAAGGGCGAGATCCTTAGGCATTTTCCCCTGTGCGCGGGGGTACCCCATATCGAGGGTACCGACACGTACCCAAAGCATGCGCACTCTGCCCTTCGGAGGTCCAGGGTGTATAGCCTGCTTTGCCTGGTTCCGTACCCAAAGCGTGTGCACTCTGCCTCCCCAGCGTTACGGTCCAGTACTAGGGGCCGGACGGTTGTACCCTGACATCGGAGGGAGCCGGACCCCCGGTGCCGGGCGCACTGAATTGCCCAAGCCCCGTATACCGGGCCAGGACCGTAAGCCAAATAAGACTAAGAGACAGGGAAGGGAGAGCCCCCGAGAAGAATTCCAGTTCCCCTACTTGTGTGCAGGACCTCCTGAGAGGCCTCCCGGACCTCCGGAGCCGAGGTTCCAACACCGCTATGCTCCGGGCGGACAGGGGGGCCCTGGCCTTAGCTCCCTCGCAGGAATATGGTAGGTGTGCCCAAAGCATTGGCCACACCTACCAGGGGGCCACTACGGGGACCGCACAAGGGAGGACCGGAGCACCCAGCGGTACTGAAGTCCCAGGGCTTCTCAAGACCAGAAGAGGCGGGCCTCGCCCCCTCCGCAGGGGCAAGCTCCGAAGTCCCCACATGTCCAGCGGGGCCGGACCTCCCTCTCCTCAGAGGAGAGCTCCGGGCCCACCACGTGGCCGGCAGAGCCGGACTTCGCCCCCTCCGGAGGGGCGAGCTCCGAAGGCTCCACGTGTCCAGCGGGGCCGGAGCTCCCCTCTCCTCAGAGGAAAGCTCCGGGGCTGCCACGTGGTCAGCAGAGCCCGTCCTCGCCCCCTCAGCAGGGGCGAGCTCCGAAGGCTGCACGTGTCCACCGGGGCCGGACCTCCCTCTCCTCAGAGGAGAGCTCCGGGCCCGCCACGTGGCCAGCAGAGCCGGACCTCCCCCCGTCCTCACGGGGCGAGCTCCAAAGACCCCTTGGGTCCTTATGTCAACAAGGACCCGAGGAAGGTGTCTGTGCGAAGCTTTGAGATTGGCGGAGACCTCCCGGGGCCCTTACGAAACTAAGGACTCGGGCAAAGAAAGCCAAGAACAGAAGGCAAAAAGCGCAGACACGAAACAAGTCTGTTCATTCATCAAAGGCTCCACGAGCTGGACTACAGACACAGAAAACAAAAACAAAAGATACAAAGCCCTTCAGCTGCAAGGGCGAGCACCTTGGAGTCCCTGGCCTCCCGCTGGAACCTAGATGCGATGAGGGTGGCGACGTCTCCGACTCCGGCCCTGGTGACCTCCTCCTGCTCAGCAACAGGGCCCTGAACCACCGGCTCTAAAGTGACGGAGGAGTCCCAGCTCCAGAAGCACGTCAGCACGTGCGTGGTGACCTCCTTCGCCAAGCTCCATCTCTCGGTCTCGAGCTCGTCGGTGATCACAGCCTGGAGCCTCTCCAGATTAGCGCCGATGGACTCAAGAGCCGGGAGCGCCTCGACCACCTCTCACGCCGGAGCCCCCGTTCTCACGGGGCTGAAGCCAAGAGGCACCAGGGCGGATCCCGCCTGGCCGACGAAGTTCCAGACCGCTCGGGCCTCGATGCCCCGTGAAGCTCGGACCTGCTCCACCTCCTGGCGAGCTGCCAGCAGGGCACCAGGTCCTCCCTCAGAGAACTTCTTCTCCTTGGCCGCCAAGGTGTTCTCCCGAAGCTGGAGGTCCAGGGTGAGCCGCTCCAACTCTGACGCCTGGATGTCGGCAGCCAACTCCGTGTCCAGCGCCGCGTGGCGGTCCCGGGCGACCTGCTCCTCCCTCTCGGCCAGAGCTGCCTCCCGAAGCTCCAGCTCTTCGGCCCGGGCCTTCAGGTTGCCCACTCCAGCCTCCAGCTGCTCGGCGACCTTCTTCTCCTTGGTCGCCACGACGCGCTCCCGATCTACGACGGCGCACTCGCGGCGCACCAGCTGCAGCCGCAGCTCCTCGTTGGCATCGGAGCAAGCCCGGACGCTGTCATAGGCCTCACGGGCCTCCTGCATGATCCGCTGGGTCTCGGTGTCCAGGCGGTCGACGGCTCTCCTCTGCACCTCGAGGAGCTCCTCCTCAGCATCAAGCCTGGCCCGCTTGGCGTCGAGCTCTTCCTTGACCTCTCGGGTCCGCAGCTTCAAGAGCCGCCCCCAGCCGTGGAGGCAGTCCCTCTCATCCGCCAAGGCCTCTTGCTCATGCTCGAGCACGGCCTGGACCTGACGGACACTGGACTGCATGAGCTCCAGTGCGTCTGACAGGGGTAGCGGGGCGGCAGAGGCCGAAGCCGCGCCGCAGACCTCCTCCATGACGTCGTCATCCGATGGAGGAGGCTCCGGCACTGCAGCATCCACGGAGACTGCGACGATGCGCCGATCTGGAGAAGACGGCACCGAGGCGGGGCCGGTCCCGACGCGCCCCTTCTCATCGCCCGCCTGAGGGCCTGCATCAGCCCCTCCCGCTTCAGCACCAGAAGGCTGGATGCCGCCAGTCGGCTCCGCCAAGTCTTCGTCAACTGCCAGCTCCCGAGCTGGCGGAGGAGGAGCAGTCGCCGCCGCTGTCGCAGGAGCTGGTTCCGCCGGACCAGAAGGTGGAGGCACCTGGACCTGCACGGGGGCCGGTGAAGCTGCCGCAGCGTCCTGACGCTGTGGCATTGGGTCCTCGCCAACCGGAAGAGGCCAAGGAACAAATGCTTCCCCGGCAGCCGAAGAATCTCTGCAAGCACAGGGAGCTCTCAAGACAAGAAAAAAAGTACGCGAGTACAAGATCCGGTGAGTGCAAACTTACCGAGGAACTCGAACACTCCAGCGGGCATGGAGCTCTGGCTTCCGAGCCGGGGCAGGGCCGCCGGAGCCTGCTGTCGCCGCCTGGGCCTGTGCCGAAGGCACCTGGACCGGCGGAGCAGGGGTGCTCCCGGAGCTCCCCTGGGAGACGAAGCAGCAGAGCTCCCGCCGGCAGTACTTCTGGCGCCGCTCGCTGAACCAGCCCCTGAAGCCCGGGGCGCCTGCGTTCCCGGATGAGTCCTGGCTGTGCTCCCTCCGGCACCACCACTGGCCAAGCCTCCAGCAGGGACGCTCGACGACCTGGGTGCCTGAGCCCCTGGCTCAGCACCGGCGCCCCTCCTCGGAGCTCAACCACCTGTGGAAGGAGGATGGGACGCCAGGGGCTCCTCTGACCGCCGCTGTCCAAGAGGAGTCCCGTCGGCGCGGAAGACCCGGGGTCTCTTGGGTTCACCGCCCGACGAGCCAACGCCTCCTGATGAAGGGCGCGGGGGGACTCTGGTCCCTTGGCTCGGCGCGAACGACGCCTTCGGCAGAGATCGGGAGCGCTTCCTCTTCGGCGAACTGGAGGCCGGCTCCTTGCCCTTCCCCTTGACGGCAGGCCGAGCTCCGTCGTCTCTCGGCGCGGGTTGGGCGTTGGCCGACGCCTCGTGCCATTCTCCGGAACGGTCAACCCCGGGGATCGAGATTCCCCGGAAGGCATCTCCGACCTGGCGCACGGCGATGCCGATGTCATCCAACGTCGGCATCTCCCGCAGCAGCTTCGCCCTCCATGTCGGCTCCGTGAAGAGAGAGATGCAGGAATCTGGGATGGGGAGGAAGCCGTCATCAATGAGGTCGCTGCTTACCCTCGTCACCATCTCCCACAGCACCTCAGCGAACGGGTCAGAGCCTAGACCCGTCTCCAGCCTGGTGCAGTCATGCTCGCCGGTGTAGTACCACGCCGGACGGCTACGCTACTGCAGTGGCGCAAGACGGCGCGACAAGAAATCTGCCAACACCATCAGGGATGTCAACCCCTGATCCGCCAGGAACTGGATCCGCTCCAGGACTAGCGCGTACTCCGGCCCCAGCTCCGGGCTCTCCTCCCAGAAGCGGCGCCCAGTGGTTGAACCATCAGTGGGCAGCTGGAGGCGATCGTGTTCGTCGGTCTTCACGATCACCCAGTCGTCCCTCCAGCCTTCCCACCTCACGGAGCTGAAGGGTAGAAGGTACCCAGAGACCTTCGGATCCTTGCAGCGGTGCTGGAAGTAGTACGCCCCCAGTTGATTCTTCGAGCCGCGCCCAGTCGTTCGCAGCACGAAGAAGTGATGGAAGAGCATCACTGAAGCGGGCACTCCCATGAACATCTCGCAGAAGTGCACGAAGACGGCGGCCGTGGCGAAGGAGTTGGGGGAGAGGTGATGAAGCTGGAGGCCGTACGTCTCCAGCAGCATCACGAAGAATGAAGAGATCGGCGGGACAAACCCCGCCAAGGCGTAGGCGGTGAAGAAGACGGTCTCCCCCCTCTCCAGACACAGGGGGGGAGATCCACGCTGAAGACAGCGCCTCTGCTCCTCTGAGTGCCATCCTAGCAGCTTGCGCATCGTCCCAAGGTCTCTTGACTGGGCGAGGCATGGCGGAGGCAGGCAGGAAGCCATCAGAGACGAGGAGGCAAGAACTCAAAAGGCAGAGAAGGCTCGGGCGCATGGAGGACTCCAGAAGGCTCGGGCGTAGGGAGATGTGCGAAGGGAAGCCTGCGATGCAGAATATATCCCCTTTAAACCTCCCAGAAGCGACTCGAAATGCTTCGTATGCACCGCTTAGGGCGGATGCCTCAGGTCCAAGCCCCAGCGACGATGACAAGCGTGCCTGTCGAAGTGTGCGGTCGACACTTCCCCCGGGCCTGCACTGGGCAGCCCGTGGAGGTTCTTTTTTCGGAGGGGCTAGTCCCTAGCGCAGAGCTTGCGCAGATGGACGAGTTAGTAAGAGCTTGACACGGCGAGTTTTACGTGGTTCAGGCCGCTGGAGCGTAAAACCCTACGTCCACGGCGAGCTATGGAGCTCGCTGTATTGCTTGCTGCTCAGGGCCGGAGGCCTGAGCTTGGGGGTGAGTTACAGCTTGAGAGTGTATGGCTAGCGTATGAGTTGCAAAGTGCGAACCCTTGCTATCGACGCCTACCCAAGCCTTTTATAGTCCAAGACTCGGGCGGCTTACAAGGGAAGCCGGGACCCGACAGGTGGTCCCGGGAAGATTGTCTATTATCTACCGTATCTGCAGTTATGCCGGTAGTTGTCTCTGGTCGAAGGCTTCTGAGTCTTCATCTTGCTGCCCTGCCCATGCCGCATGCTAGTCGTAGTGGTTGATGACGGCGCAGGCGGCATGGGATGTCTTGTCGCGGTGTTTATTGGCTGACAGGTTCTGACACCGTGCGCCAGTCTGTGATGCGACTGGGCGCAACGGCACCTGACAGAAGCGTGCTCCGCGTCTCCGCGTCTTGGGAAGACGCGGGCCTTGAATACCTTGTACGGGCAAGGTATGGAGCGTATTTACGCCCGCTGCCTACCGCTCGGGGTAGGCAGCGTCGCTCTGCTGCCACGTGGCGGGCCCGGAGCCCTTCTCAGAGAAGAGGAGGGTCAGCCCCGCGGGGCACGTGGAGCCTCCGGACCTCTCCCCACGGAGGGGGAGGTCCGGCTTCTGTATGCCACGTGGCGGGCCCGGAGCTCTCCTCTGAGGAGAGGGAGGTCCGGCCCCGCTGGACACGCGGCGCCTTCGGACCTCTCTCCCGCGGAGGGGGAGGTCCGGCTTCTGTATGCCACGTGGCGGGCCCGGAGCTCTCCTCTGAGGAGAGGGAGGTCCGGCCCCGCCGGACGCATGGCGCCTTCGGAGCTCTCCCTGCGGAGAAGGGCGAGTTCCTTAGGCATTTTACCCTGTGCGCGGGGGTACCCCATATCTCAGGTACCGACAGTGGCCCCCGGGCCCATCTCGGGGGAGATAGCGAGCCCGAGGTGGGACCTCCGTCTCTTCCGATCCGCGCACTTCCTCTAAGTCCCGAATTGACCGCTGCCGGAGCACGAACGGCCACGGGATCGTGGGAGCGTGCGCTCACTTGATTGTTGCTTTTACTGCGGCGGTTCCCAAGACTGCCACTTCTGCACGTTGCGGTGCTTTCTTCGGGAACCGCCGAAGTGCCTTGCCGGCTCATCTTCTCAGGAGACTGACTCCTTGCCCCCACCGCTTCAGTTAGGCGGCTTGGGCCCACCCGTCATCAGCACTCGGTCTGGGAACCGAAGCGGTTGCCAGTGCGGGGTATTCGAAGAGTTCCGAATCGCTTGGGATTGCACCTGGGAAGGTGTTTTAGAGGGGGTCTTACCCACATTGCAGCTTCCCTTCGCACTTCTCTGTGTTTCACCTTGGACTCTTGTGCTTTTGCTCTCTTGCCTTTGAGTTCTCCCTTGCCATGGCATCCAACCCACCGCCAGAGAAGAAGCGCGCTCGATCTCCTCTAGCAGCGGCGTCTGTGCCATGTCGGGATTCTGGGGTGCCTGACACTCCCTCCGGTGGCGACTCGAAGAGGCCCCGGGTTGATGCGCTGGGGGAAGCCTCTGGGGAGCCCCCTGTTCCGCCAGTCCAAGCGACTGCGGAGCGGCCGTCGGTGACGGTAGCGGGCTCTGGAAGTCCTACCCTGGCTCGGAAGTTGGGGTTCAGAGCCCGCTGGAGTGTCCGCGCTTCCCGGCCTTCCCCGACTTGCGGGGAATCTGTGCCGCTGCGCTCGGAGCCAGGGGCAACTGCCGCGGCCCCCAGGCCAGCGCGAACTTCTCCAGTTCCGGTGTGCCCGGACTCCGTGGCGGCATCGTCTCTTCCTGCCGAGACGGCCACCGCAGCCCCCAAGCCAGCGCAGGTTGACCCTGCAGTAGACGGTCCGGCCTCTTCTTCAGCACCGCCTTCCCCAGCTCGCCCCTCTCCTCAGGTCAAGGAGCCAGAAGCTGAAGAGAGCCCGGCTGGCCTGGCTGCCAGAGCCTCGGAGCCAGCTTCTCCTGATCGGCGTCTCGTCTCGGTTGCTGGTGCGTCGGCTCTTCCTGAGGACGAGGTAACGGAGGAGGTCGGGGGGACTGCCCCGGCCTCTGTTGCTCCATTGCCTCTGGCGGACGCCTTTGCGCTTGCCGAGTCGAGCGTCCGGCAGGTCTTGGCTGCACTAGGGCGCGAGCGGGAGGAGTATACGGTTGAACGGGACTGCCTCCTCATCTGGGGGAACCTTTTGCGGGAGAGGACCGCAAAGGTTAAGAGTGAGCTCGACTCCAGGCGGGAGTTGCTCGACTTCTGGGAAGCGCTCCTCGACCGGATGAAGCGGGCTGTCGACCGCATGGACACCGAATCGTGGCGGATCAACCGGGAGACCCTGGAGGCACACGCCCGGGCCGAGGAGAGCCTCTCTACTGCTGTGGAGATACGGAAGCGGTTGGAGCGCCATGAACTCGCCGTTGAGGAACGGGAGCGTTGCATGGCAGCTGAGGCGGAGAGGGTCGCCGCGCAGCTGGCTGCGGGCGAGGATGACCTTCGAGCTCGGATGGAGGAGCTGGAGATCCTGAAGACAGACCTCGACTTGAGGGAGGAACAGGTCTCCCGTGATCGCCGGGCGGTCTTGGACCGGGAGTTGACCGCCGGCTTCAAGGCCACTGAGTTGGAGCGGCTCGCCAAGGCTCTCCACCTTCGGGAGAGCTCCCTGGCGGCCAAGGAGAAGGAATTCTCCGAGAGGAACCTGGAGGCTCTGCAGGCGGCCCGCCGCGAGGTGGAGGAGCTTTCGGCCTTGCGGTCCTCCGAGGCTCTTGCAGTCTCGAGCTTCGTGGATCGAGCGGGGTCCGCCCTGATCCCTCTTGGCTTCAGTCCGGTGAGGGCCGCGGCCCCTGCGTTGGGGGTGATCCCCACGCTGGAGTCGATCGGCGCCAAGCTGGACAGGCTAGACTCGGTGGTCGCCAGCGAGCTTGAGGCCGAGGGGCACGGCCTAGCCTTAGAGGTCGCTTCACATGTGCTGGTATGCTTTAAGAGCCGCGACCCCTCTTTTTTGCTAGAACCAGCGAGAGAGGGCCCAGCCGCAGAGCGGGAGCAAGCTGCCAGGGCAGAAGTCGAGGATGTGGCCGCCCTTATAGCCACAAGGTTCCGGCGGGAGCCGGGAGGTCCTTAGGACTTGTTTCTCCCTTTTTATCGAGTCTGTAGTCCAGCTCATGGAGCCTCGCTTAATTTGACTCTTTTGGATACTCGTGTCTGTGATGCTTTTTCTCTCCTTCTTGGCTTTGCCTGGCTGAGTCCTTAGCTCCGCAAGGTACTCAGAGGCCATTTCCAATCTCGGAGCTTTGCACAGACACCCTCCCCGGGTCCTAACCGTGTTAGGGGCCCCCGGAGGTCTCCGGATCTCGCCCTATGGGGAGCTCCAGATCTGCCTGCCACGTGGCGGGTCCGGAGCTCCTTCCTAAGAGGCGGGAGCTCCGGCCATGTTGGACACATAGGGCTTTCGGAGCCCTCCCACCGAGGGGGAGGTCCGGCTTCCGCCCACCACGTGGCGAGCCCGGAGCCCTCCTCAAGGGAGGAGAGAGTTCCGGGCCCGCTGGACACGTGGGGCCCCCGGGTCCCACCCCTGCTGGAGGGGCAGGTCCCGGTCCTTCCAGTCCCAGGCCGGAGTAGCTGGTAGCTCCTTTCCCCCCGCTTCATGCAGTCCCTGTTGCCGTAACCTGGAGGTCCTGCACACAGGCAGAGGAAACGTAATTCTCCTCGGGGGGTCCTCCCCTCCTGTCTCCTAGTCTTATCCGTCTTACGACCCTGATCCGCTATACGGGGCTTGGGCAATTCTGTGCACGAGGCGCCGGAGCTCCGGCTCCCTCCGAGGTCCGGGTACGGCCGTCCGATCCCTAGTACCGGGCCATGCGCTGGGGAAGCAGAGTGCACGCGCTTTGGGTTCATGACCAGGCAAAGCGGTCGTACTCCCCTGGACCTCCGGAGGGCAGGATGCGCATGCTTTGGGCTCTGGGCCGGCTAAGCTGGATACGCACCCTGGACCCCCCAGGCACAACGCAGGCCTTTCCTGGAGGTAACCAACTGGCACCGCAACACCTGACTGGGGGAGGCCCAAGAGACCCACTCGGCCATCGGCAGGTGCCTCAAGCGCAGCCGCCTTCGGTAGGATAGCGAATGCCGACTATGGATGAGCGCAGGAGAGGGGGAGCTAGATGTACGATGAACATACAGAGATAGTGCGATCATAGAAATTAATGCATAATTTAAATGAGTGCATGAGAGAGAGCTAAGTAGAACGGGGCTCTGTATTCGTACCCATAGGTGGAATTCTGGCTGTACAGGGAGGCAATGTTCCGCCTTGTCTTCAAGGGAAGCAAGACTCTACGCGCTTAGGGTCGGAACCAGGCTAAACTGGACGTAGTCCTGTACCGTCCCTTGAGACTTAGCTGCCCCAAGCGCTGTTCCTAAATTCTATGGGATCTATTACAGAAGGGAATAACCCTGTTCTACTGATGCTCAGGAAGTAGGACTTACAGTGTTGCTCCATGGCAAGGATTTTTGGGAACGGATCCAACTCTCGGTCGGAAGGCATGTGTACTTGGGACGGCAGCTTTCATGATTCGGAAGGGACCTTCCCTGCTGGGGGAGAGCTTATGGGTCCTTCTTGGAATAGAGCGTGCCGCTTCACCAAGTTGACCTCCTGCAGGCCCCCGACGCGTTTGGTTCTTTGGCGGTAGTGCTTAGAGCATTAGCCGAGACCGTGCGTTGCGGGGTGTTTCCTGCAGCCGAGTCTTGTCGACGAGGTTGTTATCTTCGCGCTGGATCAGGTCCTGCGCGGCTTCTCCTGGGGGCCCCCGGGGAGTTCTCCCCTTCTGGCTAAGGCCTTCAAGGGGTAGGTAGACCCGGGCTCGTCTTGGATGACTTAAGGCGTCTTCCCCTTCTGGCGAGGCCTTCAAGGGGTTGACAGACCTTAGGCGGCCCCCGAGAGGTATGTTCGAGGCACGGTGGCGCACCGCAGTTGGCTAACGCCCTGGCCTGTCACCGTCGGAACTGGAGTCCTCACCGTCATGCACTGTCTTTATGACACACTGAGGCTCCTGGAACCCCACCTGGTGGGCAGCAGTGACTGGGGCATCGACCTTCTGTTTGCCATCCCTCTGAGGGTAGGGCGGCGCTTCAGCCCTCTGCTGTCTTCCTTTGCGGAAGCGCTCTGCAAGCCTCTGGATCTCCCAGCACTCGGCAGCAGTATGGTTGCAGGTGCCATGCACGGGGCATAGCCCGCCTTGGTCACTGTCTGGGGCCGGTGATTGCCGCTGCCTTTTGTCGGGGCGTGGCCCCCGAGCTCCACTGGTCGTCGCAGCTGCGGCGACGGGGGCCGTGAATGGTGACTTCATCTTGCCACCCCCCCCCCCCCCGGTTCTTGGTCTTCTTGCCACCCCCATAGGCAGCAGCACCAGACCCGGGCTGTCCTCCTGACTCGGAGGTCGGCAGAGCGTGCCAGTTCCGCCCTTCAGCTGCTCTGGCGCACTTTTCCGCCAGGCTGAAGAGCTCCGAGACGTCGCGGACCTCTCTGGTCGCGAGCTTCTCAAGCATTTTCTCGTCCCGGACACCCTGTCGGAATGCCACCACCACAGAGGCACCTTGGATATGCGGGATGGTGTTGCGTACCTGAGAGAACCTCTGGATGAAAGAGCGCAGCGACTCCCCAGGTTGTTGCTTGACGGCGTGGAGGTCAAGCTCCGTGCTGGGACGGGTGTAGGAGCTGCCGAAGTTGGCGACGAACTGCCGGCAGAGCTCTCCCCAGGAGGTTATGGACCCCTGAGGTAGATTCATGAGCCAAGACCGAGCTGTGCCGGTCAAGGCGACGGGGAAGTAGTTGGCCATGACAGCCTCGTCCCCTCCTGCGGCAAGTACGGCGGTGGAGTAGATCTGGAGGAACTCCGCTGGGTTGACGCTACCGTCGTACTTCTCGGGCAGATGCGGGCGAAACTTGCGTGGCCACCTTGCGAAGCGAAGGTGGGGTGCAAGGGCCGCACATCCTGCACCTGCTGCTGCAGGTACTGGCGCTGCGAACGCTTGGTTCGCACCTGGCACCGCGTATCCCAGCATGGGCATGGCTGCACCATAGACCGGGGCCGCTACTTGCGGCGCATATAGCTGTGGCATATGCTGCGCAGCATATGCCTGAGGCAGGGCTCGCGTGGTGAAGGCCTGCCCTTCTGGTTGTGTCGAGGCCGACGACATGCTGTCGCCTGCCTCATGGTTGCGACGTCTTTCTCGGCGTCGCTCGAGGTACACCCGGGCGTCCTGGCCCAAGTGGCACCGTTCCAGCTCCCTTCGCAGGTCCGTCGACAGGAGCCTGGAGGAGCTGGAATCCGCCGTTAGCCCGTCAACCGTGGGTGTGCGCGTCAGCGACACAGCCGGTTGTCCTGGGCGCCGTCCTCGCCGAAACCGAGGGTTCGCGGCGGCGATGACGAGGCGGTCCACCTCGTGGACCCATTGCTGGGTCGCTGAATGGGGCGCATCCCCCGCAGGTGGGTTGCGCAGCAGCGCTCTTGCTGCAGCTAGCGCACCTCCATGGTGTACGCTCAGCGCTGCAGAAGATCTCACACTGGTCGGGGCCTGCATAGCCGGAGTCGGTGTTGCCGGAGTCGGCTGCTGGCTACCAGCTTGTGCCGACACACTCCGTCCTTAGTGTGTCGACATGTACTCCCCAGTGGTCACGGTTCGCCGTGAACGCGGAGGGGGAGAGTTTGCCGGTGAAAGAAGCTTGGCCATCTTCGTTGGCGGAAACTCGTCGCGCTAGGAGAAAAGCCCCCTACCTGGCGCGCCAAATGTCGAAGTGTGCGGTCGACACTTCCCCCGGGCCTGCACTGGGCAGCCCGCGGAGGTTCTTTTTTCGGAGGGGCTAGTCCCTAGCGGAGAGCTTGCGCAGATGGACGAGTTAGTAAGAGCTTGACACGGCAAGTTTTACGTGGTTCAGGCCGCCGGAGCATAAAACCCTACGTCCACGGCAAGCTATAGAGCTCGCTGTATTGCTTGCTGCTCAGGGCCGGAGGCCTGAGCTTGGGGGTGAGTTACAGCTTGAGAGTGTATGGCTAGCGTATGAGTTGCAAAGTGCGAACCCTTGCTATCGACGCCTACCCGAGCCTTTTATAGTCCAAGACTCGGGCGGCTTACAAGGGAAGCCGGGACCCGACAGGTGGTCCCGGGAAGATTGTCTATTATCTACCGTATCTGCAGTTATGCCGGTAGTTGTATCTGGTCGAAGGCTTCTGAGTCTTCATCTTGCCGCCCTGCCCATGCCGCATGCTAGTCGTAGTGGTTGATGACGGCGCAGGCGGCATGGGATGTCTTGTCGCGGTGTTTATTGGCTGACAGGTTCTGACACCGTGCGCCAGTCTGTAATGCGACTGGGCGCAACGGCACCTGACAGAAGCGTGCTCCGCATCTCCGCGTCTTGGGAAGACGCGGGCCTTGAATACCTTGTACGGGCAAGGTATGGAGCGTATTTACGCCTGCTGCCTACCGCTCGGGGCAGGCAGCGTCGCTCTGCTGCCACGTGGCGGGCCCGGAGCCCTTCTCAGAGAAGAGGAGGGTCAGCCCCGCGGGGCACGTGGAGCCTCCGGACCTCTCCCCGCGGAGGGGGAGGTCCGGCTTCTGTATGCCACGTGGCAGGCCCGGAGCTCTCCTCTGAGGAGAGGGAGGTCCGGCCCCGCTGGACACGTGGCGCCTTCGGGCCTCTCTCCCGCGGAGGGGGAGGTCCGGCTTCTGTATGCCACGTGGCGGGCCCGGAGCTCTCCTCTGAGGAGAGGGAGGTCCGGCCCCGCCGGACGCGTGGCGCCTTTGGAGCTCTCCCTGCGGAGAAGGGCGAGTTCCTTAGGCATTTTACCCTGTGTGCGGGGTACCCCATATCTCAGGTACCGACAGTGCCCAAGCCGTCCTTCAGAAGCGGTGGGCCAAGAAGTCAGCCCCCCAAGCGTGCAACCTGGTGGTTCCCGGCAAGGCGCTGCGACGTGCGATAGTGCGCTGCGACGTGCAGTAGTGGCAGCCTTGGAAACCGCCGCAGTAAAAGCAACTTTCAAGGCAGGAGTCAAGTCACGTCGACCTTCCATTGCCCAAGCAACGGTCAAGAAAGTTTGAAGGAGGTGAACGGTATAGGAAAGGTGAAGGACCCACCTCGGGCTCGTTATCTCCCCTGAGATGGGCCCGGGGGCCACTGTCGGTACCCTCAATATGGGGTACCCCCGCGCACAGGGGAAAACCACCTAAGGACTTCGCCCCCTCCGCAGGAGTGAACTCCGAAGGCTCCACGTGTCCAGCGGGGCCGGACCTCCCTCTCCTCAGAGGAGAGCTCCGAGCCCGCCACGTGGCCGGCAGAGCCAGACCTCCCCCCTTCGCGAGGGAGAGCTCCGAAGGCTCCACGTGTCCAGCGGGGCCGGACCTCCCCTCTCCTTAGAGGAGAGCTCAGGGTCCGCTACGTGGCCGGCAGAGCTGGACCTCCCCTCTCCTTAGAGGAGAGCTCCGGGTCCGCCACGTGGTCAGCAGGGCCGGACCTCCCCCCTCCGTGGGGGAGAGCTCCGAAAGCTCCACGTGTCCAGCGGGGCTGGACCTCCCTCTCCTCAGAGGAGAGCTTCGGACCCACCACGTGGCCAGCAGAGCCGTACCTCCCCCCTCCACGGGGAAGAGATCCGAAGGCTCCACGTGTCCAGCGGGGCCAGACCTCCCCTCTCCTCATAGGAGAGCTCCGGGTCCGCCACGTGGTAGTGGAGCAGTGCTGCCCGCCCAGCGCGGTAGGCAGCAGGAGTAAAGCCTCGCCATGCCTTGTGCGTACAAGGTATGCAAGACCTGCGCCTTCCCAAGACACGGAGATGCGGTGCACGTCTGCCAGGCGCCACTGTGGCTAGTCACGGTCAAGACAGGTCGTGCCTTCCCAAGACGTGAAGACAGACACGCAATGTCAGAGGTTGTACATAAATAAACACAGCGACAAGACATGCCCTGCTGACCCTGCCATCATCAACCACTACGCCTAGCTTGCAGCGTGTGCAGGGCGGCAGGACGGAGACTCAGAAGCCCTCGCCAGAGACAACTACCGGCATTACTGCGAGATATGGTAGATGGCAGGCAATCTCCCCGGGATCACCTGTCGGGTCCCGGGACCCCCTTTGTAAGCCCTCCGAGCCTTGGACTATAAAAGGCTCGGGTAGGCAGCGTTGCAAAGGGTTCAGCAGTTCACCACCTTGCACTAGACATTTTAGCACTCAGCTCATCCCCAAGCTTGGAACTCCAGTTCTAAGCACCAAGCAATACGACGAGCACCTCTGCTCACCGTGGACGTAGGGTTTTACGCTCCGGCGGCCCGAACCACGTAAAAACCCTTGTGTTCATTTCCTTCCTTCGTCCTACACGCGTGACTCTCCGAGAGGACTAGCCCCTCCGAAAAAGAACCTCCATGGGCTGCCCAGAGCAGGCCCGGGGGAAGTGTCGACCGCAGACGCTTTGACAATTATTTAGTGTGTTTCTTTGTTAGTTATTTGTTTTATTTTATTATTTACTTGAAAATTGTTAGAAATTTTAGTTTAATTTGATTGCTTGGGTGTATAATATCGACATGTAAATAAACGGGCTTCGCGCCGGCTCAGCCCGGCACAGCCCATTTATGGCCTGACAGTTGGGCCGTCTAAAAGTCAATTTTCTCCATTGCCTCGTTTTAACAAAGTAGAGCACCGTTGAGAACCCTGTGGAACCATTTTCTTCACGGTTTCGATCCAGAAGCCCATAGCGGCGAACCCTTGCTCGTACGTCATCACTGTCGGGACCTGATGGAGCATAACTTAGGACGGCTGGCCCACTTCACTGTCTGTCTCTCGTTCTTTCCTCCTGTCTCTCATTCTTACCTCTCTCTTGTAAGTCACACCAAAATGTAAGATTAACGTAACCTATACAATATGCGTCACCCGTTTCGGACCACCCCGTCTCACATGCATTTCGCATGTGAGGCGTGTAGGTTCGGAATTGCCGCTTTTTGGACAGCCTAGGAGTGACCGAGGGGGCGTGCTTATGACAAGACGCGGGGTCTGGATTCGGATGAAATTTTAACAGTGTAACCCTAATGTTCTGCGTTGCACCATTATCGGGCGTGCAGTTGGAGAAACGCGGAGTTATGCTGCCAAAATTTCGTCTGGATCCGGAACCCTCGTCTCGTTATAAGCCCACTCCTCTCGGTCACTCTTGGGTGGGTTTAGAACCTATCCCTTCCAATAGATGTAAAGTGAACACAATTTCTCTACATTTATACCACAGAGTAAAACATGGGTGAAGACCGCAATTGAATGTATACTGGTTGGAAGAGCAGATCTGGTGGTCACTCAGATTAGTGGTTCACTAAGACAGATGCTTGTGTAGATCGAGCATTTTTCGTTGTCAAATACCGAGAAGGTGCGGTGCCCATGTACGAAATGCCAGAATACCAAGTTTTTGGACAAAGTGGAACTTTCGATACATTTGTATTGAAACAGTTACACGCCATATTATGAGGTCTGGACCTTTTATGGCGAGATAGCTTCTAAAGTTGTACAAGAAGTGGAAGAGGAGATTGATAATATTACGGGGGATGATAGGATGGATGAGATACTAGAAGCTAGACAACCAGACCTTACGGAGGATCCACCTATAACAAAGGTTGAAGCGTTCTTCGAGCTTCTCAAAGCTTTAGAACGGCTGCTGCATGAACACACAGAAGTGACCCTCCTCACTTTCATGACTAGACTTATGGCAATTAAGTCTAAGTATTTCTTTTCTAATAACTGTTATAACGAACTCATCAAATTAATCAGTGATATCCTTCCACGGCCCCATAAAGTGTCTAAAGTTATGTATCACGCGAAAAAATTGCTTTCGGATCTCGGTATAAAATATGACAAGATTGATATGTGTCCAAACAACTGCATGCTTTTATGAAAAGAACATGCGAAAGAGAAAAAATGTTTACAATATGGTGAATCGAGGTATCTCGAAGTCAATAATGAAGATGGTGAAAATGTTACGACAGAAGTGGCACGTAAGAAGCTTTGATACTTACTCGTGACACCTCGGTTGAAGCATTTGGTTCTTTCAAAAAAAACTGGCAGACATATGAGATGACCCAAAGAAGATATACGTTAGAACAAAGAAGTCATGACGTACCCATCCGACGGTGAGGCATGGAAGGCGCTAGACCGATTTGATCCAGAGTTCGGTCGTGATGCAAGAAATGTTCGGATTGGGTTGACGACAGAGCTTCACCGTACTCCTGTTGGTCTGTCTTTGTCATTCCGTACAATCTACCACCGGCCCTCTGTATGAAGTATGAGTGCATGTTCCTTAGCCTAATTTTAACTGGGTCGAATCATCTTGGGTCACCTCTCAACGTGATGTTAAAACCGCTGATCAAAGAATTGAAAATTTTGTGGACAGGAGTCCAAGCGTACGACAATTACAAGAAGCAGTGATTCAACCTTCGAGCTGCTTATTTGTGGTCTGTCAATGATTTTCCGGCGTATGACATATTTTCTGGATGGATAACTCACGGTTGTTTGACGTGTCCAATATGTGCTTCTGATACAGATTGTTTTCGACTTACTCATGGAGGAAAGATATGTTACTTTAATTGTCACAGACGTTGGCTTTCTTCGAATCACATGTTTAGGCAACAGAGGAATGTATTCAGAAAGGACACCGTTGTCACTGAAGGACTATCGAAACGTCTTAACGGGTCAGAAATATCTGATATGTTAGATAAACTGTTGCCAGATAAAGATCGTTCTAGATATTTTGTCGGTTCGGAGATAATCATAATTGGACTCATATATGTGGACCATGGGAGCTACCATATGTACACAACATTGATGTTATGCATCAAGAGTGTAACATGGGGGAATGTATCATAAGCACATGCATGAACATGACGGGCAAAACGAAAGACAATATAAAGGCTCGACGGGATCAGGTTGAGCTTTGTAACCGCCCAACTCTTGAGCTTTCTAAAAGTGGTGGTAAACCACTTGCTTCCTTCTGTCTTCGACCTAAAGAAAAAAATGAAGTACTCGAAAGGTTGAAAAGTTTGAAATTCCCAAATGGTCACGCAGCTAGTCTAAAACGAGTTGTGAATGTGAAAACGGAAAAACTAACTGGGTTGAAGAGTCATGATTATCACATAATTATGGAAAGACTTCTACCTGTTATGTTTCGGAGCTATTTTGATGATGCGGTGTGGAAGGTGCTAGCCCTTAGCCACTTCTATAGACAACTCTGTGCTGAAGAAAATCACGATAAAGATGGAATTTTTTTCCTCCAGGCTTCTTCAATCCAATGCAATATCTCCTTTTTCATCTTCTATATAAAGCTAAAGTGGGTGGTCCCGTGCAATATAGATGGATGTATCATATTGAAAGAGCGCTAAAATATTTGAAACCAATGGTTCGTAACAGGGCAAAGGTAGAAGGGTGCATCGCCGAAGCTTTTACTCTTAAGGAAGTAGGATATTTTTTAAGTGTTTACTTTGCAGAGGAACACAATGTTAATACTTTGGTAATGCGGTACAATATGGATGATCAACCTCCTTG
Source organism: Neostapfia colusana (assembly GCA_030760725.1). Classification (NCBI taxonomy): domain Eukaryota; kingdom Viridiplantae; phylum Streptophyta; class Magnoliopsida; order Poales; family Poaceae; genus Neostapfia; species Neostapfia colusana. Next base: position 36,746,438 of record JASWHV010000001.1, on the reverse strand, counting down.
TAGCAATCTCTCTATTTTTGCAATAAGAGGCACTGCAGTTGTTAGTTGCAATTTCTACAACTCTATCGTAGAAGAAAGGAATGTTGTTTTCCTCTACATGTATGCTAATATAGATGAGATGGACAGATATTTCAAGTAAGTGTTTGTCCTACATTTATGCTGCTCATCATAAATAAAACAAATCTGTTCTAAAATTTTTCTTTTCATACAGAGAGTTTCACAAACAGAATTGGACACATAAACATCAACCTACGAGCAAACAAGTAGAAGAGATGCCACGATATAGAATAAACGGAAGACCTAACTTTCTATCATGGTTTCGTGATCATGTAATATTTTCTTATAACTTATGAGTATTTATAAATTTTTCTTATAACTTACGAGTATTTACAAAGTTTTCTTGCAACTTCATATTTTGGACAGTGCATGAAAGATGACAGCGTCCATAAAGAATTGCGACAACTATCCTACGAATTGGTTAAAGTTAGAAGTTACGATCGATATGACATCAATGACTTCCGATTCTGTACAACTCAATTTGAATCTCATCGTCCACTCGTGGCAACGTCAAATACAAGAGTTATGACGAGGGCAATCGACTCTCAAGGACGTGAAACTAATTACTATGGGATCGTTAAAAAAATCTTGAATTTGCTTTTGTCGGTAATAAGGATCTTCGAGCAGTATTCTTTGATTGTGATTGGTTTGATAACAATCATTGTTGATCGGCTAACCAAGGTAGCTCATTTCATCCCTGTGAAAGAAAGCTACAACGGATCCAAATTGACAGAATTGTACATGTCAAGGATTGTGTGTTACCATGGAGTGCCAAAGAAGATATTGTCGGACCGAGGGACACAGTTCACCTTGAGGTTTTGGCAAAAGTTGCACGAAACCATGGGAACCCATCTGAACTTCAGCTCTGCCTATCATCCCCAAACTGACGGGCAGACGGAGAGAACCAATCAGATCCTTGAAGATATGTTAAGGGCATGTGCACTCAAAAACAATAGGAGTTGGGACAAGAACTTACCGTATGCGGAGTTTTCCTATAACAACAGCTATCAAGCTAGTATGAAGATGTCACCGTTTGAAGCTTTGTATGGAAGGAAGTGCAGAACTCCCCTATTTTGGAACCAAACCGGAGAAAGTAAAGTGTTTGGTCCAGAAGTGCTACAAGAAGCCGAGGCGAAGGTGAGGGAGATTCGCAACAACTTGAGGATAGCACAAACACGTCAGAAGAGTTATGCTGATGTACGAAGAAGAGAACTCGTTTTCAACGTGGGAGACTATGTTTATCTCAAGGTGTCCCCTATCAGAGGACTTCGTCGGTTCAAGGTGAAAGGGAAGTTGTCACCTCGATACATCGGACCCTTTCAAGTTTTGGAAAGAAAAGGCGAAGTGGCGTACCAACTAGAGTTACCGGTTCATCTATCGGACGTGCACGATGTATTCCATGTGTCACAACTCAAGAAATGCCTGAGGACGCCTGAGGAGGTGTTACCCATGAATGAAGTGGATGTAGCTGAAGATTTGTCTTATGCCGAGCAACCATACAAGATTTTAGGGACAATGGAACGCCTCACCAGAAATAAAAGAATCCGGATGTGCAAGGTGCAGTGGAAGCATCACTCAGAAGAGGAAGCCACCTGGGAACGGGAAGATGAGCTCAAGGCACAATTTCCGGAATTGTTTTCTTAGAAACACCAATCTCGAGGACGAGATTTCTTTTAAGGGGGGTAGAGCTGTAACACCCCAAATTTTGATTCAAAACCCTAAACCATGTTCAGAGGGGAATTTAAAAATTTTTGGACGTGTTGCATGTTTTGCAAAAATTCAAATTCAAACTGGAATTCAAATTAAACTCAAAACAGAAAAGAAATGGAAAAAAAAAAGAGAAAACGGGAAAAAACCGGCCAGTGGGCCGAAACCCGCCAGCCGGCCCAATTTCCCCCGCGCCAGCCCGCCCCCGCGCGCCCGCGCTGTCTCTCACAGACGGGTGGGACCCACCTGTCATCCCTAACCCCGAGCGTCTGCGGCCCGGACTTTTCCCCCCGAGCGCGCGCGATCTTAACCGCCCGGAAACCGCGTCCCTCAGCCCGAATTCTGATCCCGGAAGACTCAAACTCGATCACAACCGACCCACCGCCCTCCCCCGGCTATAAAAACCCCAGCCCCGATCGGTTTTTCCCACGCGATCGCCGAATTTTTACTCCGGTGAGCACCGAGACTTCGCCGGTGAATTCTGGTCGATCTAAGCCCGGAAACTCTGATCTAACTCGCTGGTCTTGATGCACCGCCTCCGGGGAACTTTGCAGGTGCAGAAAACTCGGAGAGTTACGGTGTAAACACAGCGCCGACGAGCTTCGCCGTGGTTTTGCCTCGGACCTCGCCGCCGATCACTTTCCAGGACCCCCGAGCTCGAGAAAACCCCCGAGGTGAGATCCCTGACCTCCCCTCTACCGATCTATGCCATAAGATCACAGTTTTAGGCAGAATTCTCGAGGATCCGAAACTTTCCGGCGAGATCGCCGCTTCCCGCCGCCGTGCGCCGCCGGCAGCGCCGCCCGCGCTCGATCAGAGCTACGTGGCCGCTTGTGCGCCGTTTATTTTAAATCGCACGGTAGGGTTTAAATCCCCGCGTACCGGTTAGATGTTATAATCTCAGCCGTCGGTTTAAAATCGGACGGTCCACGTCAACCCCGCGTTATAAAGACAGGAATTCTTACGTGCTACCCCCTGGGGTTCTCTGGAATTGAGAGCTAGCCCCGGAAACTTCAGATCTAGCCCCTGGAACTCCAGAAAATCATGTAAATTCATTTAAAAAACAGTTTTAGCCCCTGGACTTAATAAAAATTAGGAAAAACACCTCTGATAAGTGTAGCTAGACCCCTGGAAATTATGAAAATAATATTATAGACCCTGTAATGGGGTGAATTCATTATTTTAGCCCTGTTTAGTATTTAATTTAGAAAATTGAATATGTAACTAGTGTTTAAAAATTAAAAAGAGGGACAAACATAATTTTAAAATTAATTAAAAACTTTCTCAGTACTTAGAAAACTTTGGAGTGAGATAAAAATATATTTTTGGGCTGAAATAAATCTGTTTCATCTATTATTCACATTTATTAGTATAGGGACACATTTTTAAGTAAAGAATAGTTATAGAAAAATAGGGAAAATAATTATGAAATAGTCTACATCAGAAGCCAAGGTCAAAAGATGTTATTAAATCATTTAGGACCAGAACCTATACTGTTTAGATGATGTGTATTACTAATTTCATAATAAAATACACAATTGTGCATAGAAATATAAATCTGAAAATATAGCAACTAGTAAATGATAAATGGAGTTTCTAAAATACAAAGAATTCAGTTTAGGGTTGATAGAAATTATGAAGGCACATATGAAGAAGAAAAATACTTTTCATACATACTTGGTAGTGAAAAGGTGTAGTAGTTTAATATAAGGAATTTATTTAAAACTGAAACACACACATATATATATATATATATATATAGTATGTAAGTATAAATATGAACACCAAAGTAGGAATCATATACATATAAATAAAAGTGTATGCAAGCCACAGATCAACACACACACAGAGTAAGCACAACACATATAATGGTGAATGAATTTCATAAATATGAATGTGTGGTTTGTATGAAGTGTAAGTGTGAACTATGTCTTATGGATTGTTGTTTTTCTTTTGCTATGTGTGATGGTATGAAGTAGAACCTGTTCAAAAGCAAGTTATTCCTTTCCAAGATCAGGACTACCCATTTCAAGAGCAGCAAGAAGGAGGCAAGTGTCCTTGATCACTTTGATCCTATGCTAGGATGTGTAGATAGAATTATTTGCATTGTCAAATGAAATATGAAACTCATACTAGGAAAGTTGCCCTAGAATTGCATTACCTTGTTTCCTTGTAGCTTGGGTTGGGATTTATTTTACCATGTCATTTATTTCCATGCATATGCTTAGCCATGCTTAGAATGGGATATTTGGGACATGTGATCATCAGTTTATATTACCATACTCTTAAATGAGCTATTGTGAGTTATGTAGAGGTAGGGATCAAGGCAAGTTGGATGTTTTGGTTGTGTGCTGGGTGCACGAGACTTGGGTTTGTGTTTAGTACTTGCCTGGATCCTAAGGACCGGTTCATGGAGCATGTAACCCGGCTTTACAGTGCCAACCACATGCTGAGATGGGGCAGCTTGGCCAATTAATTAGGTGTATCCCCGGCGTAGTATGGGTGTGTTGGATGGTGCGGGGAGTAGGTGTCAGCTGGACTACCATATGAACCGCAAGGCTCAAGAGGGGGCCACTGCAGCGGGGTTGGAGCCTCTTGTATGCTGTTAGGGGTGAAACCTCAGTGGGCCCACGCTCGTCAGAAATCCCTTTGTAAAGGCTTCGTAGTGATCTCCTGGCTGCACACCTGGGAAGTGTGAATGTGGATCGTAGCCACTGGCATAATGGAGGTTCTTTTAGTCCACCCGGCAACGGGGGATGAAATCACTACATGTGGGTACAGTGGTATAAACTCTGCAGAGTCAAAACTATCTTGACAGCCGTGCTCACGGTTAAGAGCGGCCTGGACTTATTCATGATTAGAGGAATGATGGTTTTGGAAGTTAAGCGGGGAGCTTAACATTGGAAATGATGTTATGGTTATTTGGTTATGATGATGGGATGGGAGATTGAGTCCATTTCACCTGTGTAGTAATGTAGGTGCTTAATAAGCTAAGGTGATAGGTATTAATTGCGTAGTGCTTTAACCATGAGTTCAACCTCTCCTTGTTCTAGCCATGCATGATATAATTTTCCCACACTTGCTGAGTACCGTTGGTACTCAACCTTGCATATTTGTTGGTTTATATTGTTGCTCAGGTCAAGATAATGAGGTGGTGTATAATGACCAAGATTTTGGACCCGAGGAAGGTTTTTAGGTTCATGAAGACCCCCGGGCAACGCCTGTGATGGAGCCCTAAAGAATAATATTCCGCTGCTAGTTTATTTACTTGTGATGAAGCATTAGTGTCCATTGAGACATTTGCGATGTAAGACTTATTTATATTCAACACCTGGCTTGTAATAAATGATGCTTCACTATTTGTCATCACATTGTATGAGAAAATGATCCTGGCATACATGTGATATTCACTTGGTTGTTTCTTCGGAAAAACCGGGTGTGACAGAGGTGGTATCAGAGCCAAGGTTGCCCGTAGGAACGTGGACCTAGGTAGAAATGGACGTATTTAAGGGCCCTATTTTCTTAAAAACTATTTTCCAAGGTGTGGGTGGAAAAGTGTTATTAAAGGAGTCATTTTCTTCATCTTACCCCAACTTCCATTCAAAATAGGATTTTTGTTTGAGATTTTATCTAACCTAATTTTAAATTCTTTTGTTTTAGATGGTTCGCATGATTCGCACCGCTCGTAAGTCCACAGGAGGGAGAGTTCCCGTAGTTGCCCTTGCCGAAAGAGAGGAGAGTCGTCCAGTGACGTACCTTTCCTACGGATTGGCAGTAGGAGATTTGTTGCGCCGTCTTCGACGTATGCTCGAAGCCGCCGGCAATACGGGCAAGCTAATCATCCACTATAACTCCACCAGGACCATCCGTGAGAAGAGGGAAGAATGGAGTTCGGAGATGAGGATTATACACGAGAATCAGCTGCTTAAGATTCACCACTCTCCAGCTTGTCGAGCAACACAAGTTGACGCGGAGAAAGATGTCACTTGGGAGGCCATCACCTGCCAGAGTAACATCTATCGTCGCCACTTGGACAAAACTGAGTACATGTATGTCCTCCAACGTGAGAGTGGTACTACGGAGTACAAGTACCCACCGGTGCAGCAAGGGACTCCCCATGAGCACATGGACTTGTGCTTGGAGGATGCTGCTATGCTCAGCACTCGACTGCAGGAGTGTCAACAAGAGCTTCAGGATGTCCGAGACACCCTGAAGGAAACGGAGGCGTTGCTGCGAGCTTGCTTAAAGGCGAGAGAAAGAGGAGAAGGGAATGAACTGTGTGTCACCGTGAATGATACATGGACTCCTGACTCCTCGGATCGCCGAGCAATCAGGCGTCGTCGCACTTCTCCACCAGCAGTCTCCCCACCCAAAGCAGAGTCAGAAGGTAGCCGAAATGAGGAGGAAGATCCCGAGGAGCCAGCTCAAGAGGACGAATAGTGTAGAGTCTTTCCCCTAGCTAGCAAGAGGTCGAGTAGTCGAGTCGTTACGTAGTTAATAGTGTGATAATGCTTGGTGTGTGACGTGAGTTGTGGAAGCCATGAGCAATTGTCCACAGCCTCGTCTTCAGATTGTTTTGCTTTGGTGTGTGAACCCACAGGAAATAATAGTGCATTTATTTTGTGTGAGATATAAACCCTCGTAAAATTTTAACAAAGCCTTAACACCTCAAAGTACCAACAAATGAAAGTAGTAAGATGATACTAAATGGTATTAAATTAACATTTGTTGATTCTGCCAGATGGCCGGAAGAGGAAAAGGACATGCTGCCAACCCCGCCAACAACAATGATGAGGCATGCAACCCTCATCTTTCTGGAGGCCAGGACAGGGGTGGTCGCCGTGAAGAAGTTGATCCTCTCCACCAAATGCTAGAGAATCAAAATCAGCTTATCCAGAACTTGACTCAAGTGGTGGCCAACTTGCATCAAGTTCCACCTCCACAAGCTGCACCACGCCAACCAAGGTTGAGTGAGTCTCTAGGAACTCAACCTCCAAAGTTTGCAAGTGCTGCTGAACCTCTGGAGGCAGATGATTGGCTGAAGACCATTGAAAGTAAGATGAGGATAATACAATGCCAAGGGTATGAGAGGGTGCTGTTTGCCTCTCATCAATTGCATGGACCTGCTGCTGATTGGTGGACCGCCTACATGGCCGCCCATCATGACCCTGAGAACATCACTTGGGAAGAGTTCAAGCGTAGCTTCCGCAACCACTACATCCCAAGAGGTGAACTCAAAAACAAGAGAAAGGAGTTTTTGGGACTGCAGCAGGGAAACATGACGGTGAGGGAATACCTCACTAAATTTACTTAACTATCCCGTTATGCTCCACGAGACATAGAGACTGATGTGCAGAAACAAGATTGTTTCGTGGAAGGACTTACCGCAGAGATGCAGTGTGCCATGTCCTCCAATGAGTATGAAAGCTTTCAAAAGATGGTGGACAGAGCGTTTGTGGTGGAAAGGAAGCTAAAAGCCCTGGAAAATGAGAATAAGAGGAAGGCGGGGTGGTCACATCAGGCCTCAGGGAGCAACACCCGCCCACGTATGATGCAGCAACCTACGGGGCAGACAAGCCGTGCTGCGGTACCCTATTCAGCACCAAGAGGGTACAACCCAAACTACAGGCCTCCCGCAGCACCAGCGCAGCCGCAACGTCAGTTTGTGCAGCAGCCTCGCCCCGCATATCCACCTCGACCAGCAGTGCAAGGACCCCCAAACCAACCACAAGACAACAAAGGCCAGGCATCTAAGATTGGGGTGCAATATTTCAACTGTGGTGAAGTGGGGCACTACGCCCATAAATGCCCAAAGACGAAGCCTGCGCCGCCACAACAGCAGAATGTATTGAGAGGACGGGTGAAACATGTCACTATGGAGGAAGCACAAGAGGCACCCGACGTGGTAGTTGGTAAGTTTCCTGCCAATTTACACCTTGCAACTCTGCTGTTTGATTCTGGTGCTACCCACTCGTTCATTGCTCAAGGGTTTGTTAAGAAGTATGACCTAGCAACCACACAAATGAACCATATGCTAGCCGTAAACTCTCCAGGTGGAGAAATAAGGACAAGACAAGTGTGTCCCAAAGTGAGTCTAGACATTAATGGGGTAGTATTTACTGCTAACCTCATAGTGATAGATTCACAAGGGATAGATATTATTTTGGGAATGGATTGGTTGACCAAACATAAAGGAATCATCCATTGTTCGACCAGAACGGTGGAACTAACTCACCCCAATGGCACAAGAGTAAAGTTCATAACGATACACGAGCCTAGGAGGGACATTAAATTAAATCAAGTGGAGGTGAAAGTTGAGGAAATCAGGACTATCAGGGAATATCCAGATGTTTTTCCGGAGGAATTGCCAGGTATGCCTCCCGACCGTGACGTGGAATTCGCAATTGAGCTAGTACCGGGAACAGCCCCGATATACAAGAGACCTTATCGAATGGACTCCAAGCAGCTAGAAGAGCTCAAGGATCATTTGAGAGAATTGACGGAGAAGGGGTATATTCGCCCTAGTTCCTCACCATGGGGAGCTCCGGTGATATTTGTGCCCAAGAAAGACGGAACCCAAAGGTTATGCGTGGATTACCGTGCCTTGAATGAGGTAACCATTAAGAACAAGTACCCATTGCCTCGCATTGAAGACTTGTTTGATCAGTTGAGGGGAGCTTGTGTGTTCTCGAAAATTGATCTCAGGTCGGGGTACCACCAACTCAAGATAAGGCAATCTGATATTCCCAAGACAGCTTTCGTATCTCGGTACGGACTGTATGAATACACTGTCATGCCTTTCGGGCTAACCAATGCCCCGGCATATTTCATGTACCTCATGAACAAGGTATTCATGGAATATCTGGACAAATTTGTGGTGGTTTTCATAGATGATATTCTCGTCTTCTCCAAAGATGAAGAAGAACATGACAAACATCTAAGGTTGGTGTTACAGAGGCTGAGAGAACACCAACTATATGCCAAGTTGAGCAAGTGTGAGTTTTGCCTGAAGAGAGTTCCCTTTTTAGGACATATAATCTCGGAGGGAGGAATCTCCGTAGATCCCGCCAAAATCGAAGATATCCAGAAGTGGAAAACCCCTGAAAATGTCGGGGAAGTTCGAAGCTTTTTGGGATTGGCTGGATACTATCGACGGTTTATTGAGGGATTCTCCAAGATCTCAAGACCTCTCACCAAACTGTTGGAAAAGTGAATCACATTCACCTGGACGCCACAGTGCGAGACGAGCTTTCAGGAGCTAAAGAAGAGATTGACAACAGCCCCAGTGTTGGTTATGCCAGATATGCAGAAGAATTTCACAGTGTACTGCGATGCCTCTGGAAATGGGTTGGGATGTGTTCTCATGCAAGAAGGACATGTCGTGGCATATGCATCCCGGCAGCTTCGGAAGCACGAGAAGAACTATCCTACACATGACCTAGAACTAGCGGCAGTGGTACACGCGTTGAAAATTTGGCGGCACTATTTGATGGGGAAGAGGACAGAGATATATACGGATCATAAGAGTTTGAAGTACATATTCACACAGCCAGATCTCAACCTCAGACAAAGGAGATGGTTAGAGCTAATCAATGACTTTGATGTGGGCATCAACTATCATCCCGGGAAAGCAAACGTCGTGGCCGATGCTTTGAGTCGGAAAGTGCAGGTCAATAAGTTGAGTTTGAAGGACATGCCTGCAGAATTGAAGGACGAGGTTATAAGATTCAATCTATGTCTAGTAAATAGTGGTGAAGCCATCGCCATGGAAGTGGACTCCACACTCGAGCGAGACATACGCGAGGGCCAAAAGAATGATGAGAAGATACAAGAGATCAGACAGCTTATCAAGGAAAATAAAGCTCCTGGTTTTAGAGAGGATGAACAAGGAACGGTGTGGCACGGGAAGAGGATCTGTGTGCCAGAAGTAAAGGAGATCCGTGAATTAATTTTGAAGGAGGCTCACGATTCCGACTATTCCATTCATCCTGGGAGTACGAAGATGTACCAGGACCTCAAAAGCAGGTATTGGTGGTATGGCATGAAGCGAGATGTCGCGGAACATGTTGCCCTATGTGACACATGTCAGTTGGTGAAAGCTGAACATCAACGACCCGCGGGATTATTGCAACCACTCAAAGTGCCTGAATGGAAGTGGGAAGAAATCAGCATGGATTTTGTCGTGGGATTGCCTAGGACCCAATCCGGGTATGATTCAATATGGGTCATTGTTGATCGGCTAACCAAGGTAGCTCATTTCATCCCTGTGAAAGAAAGCTACAGCGGATCCAAATTGGCAGAATTGTACATGTCAAGGATTGTGTGTTACCATGGAGTGCCAAAGAAGATAGTGTCGGACCGAGGGACACAGTTCACCTCGAGGTTTTGGCAAAAGTTGCACGAAACCATGGGAACCCATCTGAACTTCAGCTCTGCCTATCATCCCCAAACTGACGGGCAGACGGAGAGAACCAATCAGATCCTTGAAGATATGTTAAGGGCATGTGCACTCAAAAACAATAGGAGTTGGGACAAGAACTTACCGTATGCGGAGTTTTCCTATAACAACAGCTATCAAGCTAGTATGAAGATGTCACCGTTTGAAGCTTTGTATGGAAGGAAGTGCAGAACTCCCCTATTTTGGAACCAAACCGGAGAAAGTAAAGTGTTTGGTCCAGAAGTGCTACAAGAAGCCGAGGCGAAGGTGAGGGAGATTCGCAACAACTTGAGGATAGCACAAACACGTCAGAAGAGTTATGCTGATGTACGAAGAAGAGAACTCGTTTTCAACGTGGGAGACTATGTTTATCTCAAGGTGTCCCCTATCAGAGGACTTCGTCGGTTCAAGGTGAAAGGGAAGTTGTCACCTCGATACATCGGACCCTTTCAAGTTTTGGAAAGAAAAGGCGAAGTGGCGTACCAACTAGAGTTACCGGTTCATCTATCGGACGTGCACGATGTATTCCATGTGTCACAACTCAAGAAATGCCTGAGGACGCCTGAGGAGGTGTTACCCATGAATGAAGTGGATGTAGCTGAAGATTTGTCTTATGCCGAGCAACCATACAAGATTTTAGGGACAATGGAACGCCTCACCAGAAATAAAAGAATCCGGATGTGCAAGGTGCAGTGGAAGCATCACTCAGAAGAGGAAGCCACCTGGGAACGGGAAGATGAGCTCAAGGCACAATTTCCGGAATTGTTTTCTTAGAAACACCAATCTCGAGGACGAGATTTCTTTTAAGGGGGGTAGAGCTGTAACACCCCAAATTTTGATTCAAAACCCTAAACCATGTTCAGAGGGGAATTTAAAAATTTTTGGACGTGTTGCATGTTTTGCAAAAATTCAAATTCAAACTGGAATTCAAATTAAACTCAAAACAGAAAAGAAATGGAAAAAGAAAAAGACAAAACGGGAAAAAACCGGCCAGTGGGCCGAAACCCGCCAGCCGGCCCAATTTCCCCCACGCCAGCCCGCCCCCGCGCGCCCGCGCTGTCTCTCACAGACGGGTGGGACCCACCTGTCATCCCTAACCCCGAGCGTCTGCGGCCTGGACTTTTCCCCCCGAGCGCGCGCGATCTTAACCGCCTGGAAACCGCGTCCCTCAGCCCGAATTCTGATCCCGGAAGACTCAAACTCGATCACAACCGACCCACCGCCCTCCCCCGGCTATAAAAACCCCAGCCTCGATCGGTTTTTCCCACGCGATCGCCGAATTTTTACTCCGGTGAGCACCGAGACTTCGCCGGTGAATTCTGGCCGATCTAAGCCCGGAAACTCTGATCTAACTCGCTGGTCTTGATCTACCGCCTCCGGGGAACTTTGCAGGTGCAGAAAACTCGGAGAGTTACGGTGTAAACACAGCGCCGACGAGCTTCGCCGTGGTTTTGCCTCGGACCTCGCCGCCGATCACTTTCCAGGACCCCCGAGCTCGAGAAAACCCCCGAGGTGAGATCCCTGACCTCCCCTCTACCGATCTATGCCATAAGATCACAGTTTTAGGCAGAATTCTCGAGGATCCGAAACTTTCCGGCGAGATCGCCGCTTCCCGCCGCCGTGCGCCACCGGCAGTGCCGCCCGCGCTCGATCAGAGCTACGTGGCCGCTTGTGCGCCGTTTATTTTAAATCGCACGGTAGGGTTTAAATCCCCGTGTACCGGTTCGATGTTATAATCTCAGCCGTCGGTTTAAAATCGGACGGTCCACGTCAACCCCGCGTTATAAAGACAGGAATTCTTACGTGCTACCCCCTGGGGTTATCTGGAATTGAGAGCTAGCCCCGGAAACTTCAGATCTAGCCCCTGGAACTCCAGAAAATCATTTAAATTCATTTAAAAATCAGTTTTAGCCCCTGGACTTAATAAAAATTAGGAAAAACACCTCTGATAAGTGTAGCTAGACCCCTGGAAATTATGAAAATAATATTATAGACCCTGTAATGGGGTGAATTCATTATTTTAGCCCTGTTTAGTATTTAATTTAGAAAATTGAATATGTAACTAGTGTTTAAAAATTAAAAAGAGGGACAAACATAATTGTCAAAATTAATTAAAAACTTTCTCAGTACTTAGAAAACTTTGGAGTGAGATAAAAATATATTTTTGGGCTGAAATAAATCTGTTTCATCTATTATTCACATTTATTAGTATAGGGACACATTTTTAAGTAAAGAATAGTTATAGAAAAATAGAGAAAATAATTATGAAATAGTCTACATCAGAAGCCAAGGTCAAAAGATGTTATTAAATCATTTAGGACCAGAACTTATACTGTTTAGATGATGTGTATTACTAATTTCATAATAAAATACACAATTGTGCATAGGAATATAAATCTGAAAATATAGCAACTAGTAAATGATAAATGGAGTTTCTAAAATACAAAGAATTCAGTTTAGGGTTGATAGAAATTATGAAGGCACATATGGAGAAGAAAAATACTTTTCATACATACTTGGTAGTGAAAAGGTGTAGTAGTTTAATATAAGGAATTTATTTAAAACTGAAACACACACACATATATATATATATATATAGTATGTAAGTATAAATATGAACATCAAAGTAGGAATCATATACATATAAATAAAAGTGTATGCAAGCCACAGATCAACACACACACAGAGTAACCACAACACATATAATGGTGAATTAATTTCATAAATATGAATGTGTGGTTTGTATGAAGTGTAAGTGTGAACTATGTCTTATGGATTGTTGTTTTTCTTTTGCTATGTGTGATGGTATGAAGTAGAACCTGTTCAAGAGCAAGTTATTCCTTTCCAAGATCAGGACTACCCATTTCAAGAGCAGCAAGAAGGAGGCAAGTGTCCTTGATCACTCTGATCCTATGCTAGGATGTGTAGATAGAATTATTTGCATTGTCAAATGAAATATGAAACCCATGCTAGGAAAGTTGCCCTAGAATTGCATTACCTTGTTTCCTTGTAGCTTGGGTTGGGATTTATTTTACCATGTCATTTATTTCCATGCATATGCTTAGCCATGCTTAGAATGGGATATTTGGGACATGTGATCATCAGTTTATATTACCATACTCTTAAATGAGCTATTGTGAGTTATGTAGAGGTAGGGATCAAGGCAAGTTGGATGTTTTGGTTGTGTGCTGGGTGCACGAGACTTGGGTTTGTGTTTAGTACTTGCCTGGATCCTAAGGACCGGTTCATGGAGCATGTAACCCGGCTTTACAGTGCCAACCACATGCTGAGATGGGGCAGCTTGGCCAATTAATTAGGTGTATCCCCGGCGTAGTATGGGTATGTTGGATGGTGCGGGGAGTAGGTGTCAGCTGGACTACCATATTAACCTGCAGCGGGGTTGGAGCCTCTTGTATGCTGTTAGGGGTGAAACCTCAGTGGGCCCACGCTCGTCGGGAATCCCTTTGTAAAGGCTTCGTAGTGATCTCCTGGCTGCACACCTGGGAAGTGTGAATGTGGATCGTAGCCACTGGCATAATGGAGGTTCTTTTAGTCCACCCGGCAACGGGGGATGAAATCACTACATGTGGGTACAGTGGTACAAACTCTGCAGAGTCAAAACTGTCTTGACAGCCGTGCTCACGGTTAAGAGCGGTCTGGACTTATTCATGATTAGAGGAATGATGGTTTTGGAAGTTAAGCGGGGAGCTTAACATTGGAAATGATGTTATGGTTATTTGGTTATGATGATGGGATGGGAGATTGAGTCCATTTCACCTGTGTAGTAATGTAGGTGCTTAATAAGCTAAGGTGATAGGTATTAATTGCGTAGTGCTTTAACCATGAGTTCAACCTCTCCTTGTTCTAGCCATGCATGATATAATTTTCCCACACTTGCTGAGTACCGTTGGTACTCAACCTTGCATATTTGTTGGTTTATATTGCTGCTCAGGTCAAGATAATGAGGTGGTGTATAATGACCAAGATTTTGGACCCGAGGAAGGTTTTTAGGTTCATGAAGACCCCCGGGCAACGCCTGTGATGGAGCCCTAAAGAATAATATTCCGCTGCTAGTTTATTTACTTGTGATGAAGCATTAGTGTCCATTGAGACATTTGCGATGTAAGACTTATTTATATTCGACACCTGGCTTATAATAAATGATGCTTCACTATTTGTCATCACATTGCATGAGAAAATGATCCTGGCATACATGTGATATTCACTTGGTTGTTTCTTCGGAAAAACCGGGTGTGACAATGCGGGTGATGTTGCAAGCGAGAGGCTTGTGGACTGCGGTGAGCCTTGGCACCGATGATTACATTGAAGATCGGATGGCACTGGAGGCTCTGTTACACCCGGTTTTTCCGAAGAACAACCAAGTGAATATCACATGTATGTCAGGATCATTTTCTCATACATGTGATGACAAATAGTGAAGCATCATTTATTACAAGCCAGGTGTCGAATATAAATAAGTCTTACATTGCAAATGTCTCAATGGACACTAATGCTTCATCACAAGTAAATAAACTAGCAGCGGAATATTATTCTTTAGGGCTCCATCACAGGCGTTGCCCGGGGGTCTTCATGAACCTAAAAACCTTCCTCGAGTCCAAAATCTTGGTCATTATACACCACCTCATTATCTTGACCTGAGCAGCAATATAAACCAACAAATATGCAAGGTTGAGTACCAATGGTACTCAGCAAGTGTGGGAAAATTATATCATGCATGGCTAGAACAAGGAGAGGTTGAACTCATGGTTAAAGCACTACGCAATTAATACCTATCATCTTAGCTTATTAAGTACCTACATTACTACACAGGTGAAATGGTCCAAATCTCCCATCCCATCATCGTAATCCAATAACCATAACATCATTTCCAATGTTAAGCTCCCCGCTTAACTTCCACAATTTCCAAAACCATCACTCCTCTAATCATGAATAAGTCCAGGCCGCTCTTAACCGTGAGCACGGCTGTCAAGACAGTTTTGACTCTGCAGAGTTTGTACCACTGTACCCACATGTAGTGATTTCATCCCCCGTTGCCGGGTGGACTATAAGAACCTCCATTATGCCAGTGGCTACGATCCACATTCACACTTCCCAGGTGTGCAGCCAGGAGATCACTACGAAGCCTTTACAAAGGGATTCCCGACGAGCGTGGGCCCACTGAGGTTTCACCCCTAACAGCATACAAGAGGCTCCAACCCCGCTGCAGTGGCCCCCTCTTGAGCCTTGCGGTTCATATGGTAGTCCAGCTGACACCTACTCCCCGCACCATCCAACACACCCATACTACGCCGGGGATACACCTAATTAATTGGCCAAGCTGCCCCATCTCAGCATGTGGTTGGCACTGTAAAGCCGGGTTACATGCTCCATGAACCGGTCCTTAGGATCCAGGCAAGTACTAAACACAAACCCAAGTCTCGTGCACCCAGCACACAACCAAAACATCCAACTTGCCTTGATCCCTACCTCTACATAACTCCCAATGTCTCATTCAAGAGTATGGTAATATAACTGATGATCTCATGTCCCAAATATCCCATTCTAAGCATGGCTAAGCATATGCATGTAAATAAATGACATGGTAAACTAAATCCCAACCCAAGCTTCAAGGAAACAAGGTAATGCAATTCTAGGGAAACTTTCCTAGCATGGGTTTCATATTTCATTTGACAATGCAAATAATTCTATCTACACATCCTAGTATAGGATCAAAGTGGTCAAGGACACTTGCCTCCTTCTTGCTGCTCTTGAAATGGGTAGTCCTGATCTTGGAAATGAATAACTTGTTCTTGAACAGGTTCTACTTCATACCATCACACATAGCAAAAGAAAAACAACAATTCATAAGACATAGTTCACACTTACACTTCATACAAACCACACATTCATATTTATGAAAGTTCTTTACCATTATATGTGTTGTGGTTACTTTATGTGTGTTGAGTTGTGGCTTGCATGCACTTTTAACCATGTGTATATGATTCCTACTTCTGTGTCCACCTTCATACTTACACACTATTTATATGCGTTTCCAATAAATTTCTTATATTCAACTACTTCACCTTTTTACTACCAAGTGTGTATGAAAAGTATTATTCTTCCCCATATGTGTTTTCATAATTTCTATCAACCCTAAACTGAATTCTTTGTATTTTAGAAACTCCATTTATCATTTACTAGTTGCTATATTTTCAGATTTATATTCCTATGCATAATTGTGTATTTTATTTTTAAATTAGTAATACACATCACCTAAACAGAATAGGTTCTGGTCCTAAATAATTTAAAATCATATTTTGACCTTGGCTTCTGATGTAGACCATTTCATAATTATTTTCCCTATTTTTTTCTATAACTATTCTTTACTTAAAAATGTGTCCCTATACTAATAAATGTGAATAATAAATGAAACAGATTCATTTCAGCCCAAAAATATACTTTTATCTCACTCCAAAGTTTTCTAAGTACTGAGAAAGTTTTTAATTAATTTTGACAATTATGTTTATTCCCCTTTTTAATTTTTAAACACTAGTTACATATTAAATGTTTTAGATTAAATACTAAACAGGGCTAAAATAATGAATTCACCCCATTACAGGGTCTATAATATTATTTTCATAATTTCCAGTGGTCTAGCTACACTTATCAGAGGTGCTTTTCCTAATTTTTATTAAGTCCAGGGGCTAAAACTGATTTTTAAATGAATTTACATGATTTTCTGGAGTTCCAGGGGCTAGATCTGAAGTTTCCGGGGCTAGCTCTCAATTCCAGAGAACCCCAGGGGGTAGCACGTAAGAATTCCAGTCTTTATAACGCGGGGCTGACGTGGACCGTCCGATTTTAAACCGACGGCCGAGATTATAACATCGAACCGGTACGCGGGGATTTAAAGTCTACCGTGCGATTTAAAATAAACGGCGCACAAGCAGCCACGTCGCTCTGATCGAGCGCGGGCGGCGCTGCCGGCGGCGCACGGCGGCGGGAAGCGGCGATCTCGCCGGAAAGTTTCGGATCCTCGAGAATTCTGCCTAAAACTGTGATCTTATGGCATAGATCGGTAGAGGGGAGGTCAGGGATCTCACCTCGGGGGTTTTCTCGAGCTCGGGGGTCCTGGAAAGTGATCGGCGGCGAGGTCCGAGGCAAAACCACGGCGAAGCTCGTCGGCGCTGGGTTTACACCGTAAGTCTTCGGGTTTTCTGCACCTGCAAAGTTCCCCGGAGGCGGTGGATCAAGACCAGCGAGTTAGATCAAAGTTTCCGAGCTTAGATCGGCTAGAATTCACCGGCGAAGTCTCGGTGCTCACCGGAGTGAAAATCGGCGATCGCGTGGGAAAAACTGATCGGGGCTGGGGTTTTTATAGCCGGGGAAGGGCGGTGGGTCAGTTGTGATCGAGTTTGAGTCTTCTGGGACCGGAATTCGGGCGGCGGGACGGGTTTTCCGATCGGTTAAGATCGCGCGCGCTCGGGGGAAAAGTCCGGGGTCGCGGGGTTAGGGATGACAGGCGGGTCCCACCCGTCTGTGAGAGAGAGCGCGGCGCGCGCGGGGGCGGGCTGGCGCGGGGAAGCTGGGCCGGCTGGCGGTTTCGGCCCACTGGCGGTTTTTTTCCCGTTTTCTCTTTTTCTTTTTCCATTTTTTTCTGTTTTGAGTTTAATTTGAATTCCAGTTTGAATTTGAATTTTTGCAAAACATGCAACACGTCCAAAAATTTTTAAATTCCCCTCTGAACATGGTTTAGGGTTTTGAATCAAAATTTGGGGTGTTACAGCTCTACCCCCCTTAAAAGAAATCTCGTCCTCGAGATTGGTGTTTCTAAGAAAACAATTCCGGAAATTGTGCTTTAAGCTCATCTTCCCGTTCCCAGGTGGCTTCCTCTTCTGAGTGATGCTTCCACTGCACCTTGCACATCCGGATTCTTTTATTTCTGGTGAGGCGTTCCATTGTCTCCAAAATCTTGTATGGTTGCTCGGCATAAGACAAATCTTCAGCTACATCCACTTCATTCATGGGTAACACCTCTTCAGGCGTCCTCAGGCATTTCTTGAGTTGTGACACATGGAATACATCGTGCACATCCGATAGATGAACCGGTAACTCAAGTTGGTACGCCACTTCGCCTTTTCTTTCCAAAACTTGAAAGGGTCCGATGTATCGAGGTGACAACTTCCCTTTCACCTTGAACCGACGAAGTCCTCTGATAGGGGACACCTTGAGATAAACATAGTCTCCCACTTTGAAAACGAGCTCTCTTCTTCGTACATCAGCATAACTCTTCTGGCGTGTTTGTGCTATCCTCAAGTTGTTGCGAATCTCCCTCACCTTCGCCTCGGCTTCTTGTAGCACTTCTGGATCAAACACTTTACTTTCTCCTGTTTGGTTCCAAAATAGGGGAGTTCTGCACTTCCTTTCATACAAAGCTTCAAACGGTGACATCTTCATACTAGCTTGATAGCTGTTGTTATAGGAAAACTCCGCATACGGTAAGTTCTTGTCCTAACTCCTATTGTTTTTGAGTGCACATGTCCTTAACATATCTTCAAGGATCTGATTGGTTCTCTCCGTCTGCCCGTCAGTTTGGGGATGATAGGCAGAGCTGAAGTTCAGATGGGTTCCCATGGTTTCATGCAACTTTTGCCAAAACCTCGAGGTGAACTGTGTCCCTCGGTCCGACACTATCTTCTTTGGCACTCCATGGTAACACACAATCCTTGACATGTACAATTCTGCCAACTTGGATCCGCTGTAGCTTTCTTTCACAGGGATGAAATGAGCTACCTTGGTTAGCCTATCAATAATGACCCATACTGAATCATACCCGGATTGGGTCCTAGGCAATCCCACGACAAAATCCATGCTGATTTCTTCCCACTTCCATTCAGGTACTTTGAGTGGTTGCAATAATCCTGCGGGTCGTTGATGTTCGGCTTTCACCAACTGACATGTGTCACATAGGGCAACATGTTCCGCGATATCTCGCTTCATGCCATACCACCAATACCTGCTCTTGAGGTCCTGGTACATCTTCGTACTCCCAGGATGAATGGAATAGTCAGAATCGTGAGCCTCCTTCAAAATTAGTTCACGGATCTCCTTTACTTCTGGCACACAGATCCTTTTCCCGTGCCACACCGTTCCCTGTTCATCCTCTCTAAAACCAGGAGCTTTATTTTCCTTAATGAGTTGTCTGATCTCTTGTATCTTCTCATCATTCTTTTGGCCCTTGCGTATGTCTCGCTCGAGTGTGGAGTCCACTTCCATGGCGATGGCTTCACCACTATTTACTAGACATAGATTGAGCCTTATAACCTCGTCCTTCAATTCTGCGGGCATGTCCTTCAAGCTCAACTTATTGACCTGCACTTTCCGACTCAAAGCATCGGCCACGGCGTTTGCTTTCCCGGGATGATAGTTGATGCCTATATCAAAGTCATTGATTAGCTCTAACCATCTCCTTTGTCTGAGGTTGAGATCTGGCTGTGTGAATATGTATTTCAAACTCTTATGATCCGTATATATCTCTGTCCTCTTCCCCATCAAATAGTGCCGCCAAATTTTCAACGCGTGTACCACTGCAGCTAGTTCTAGGTCATGTGTAGGATAGTTCTTCTCGTGCTTCCGAAGCTGCCGGGATACATATGCCACGACATGTCCTTCTTGCATGAGAACACATCCCAACCCATTTCTAGAGGCATCGCAGTACACTGTGAAATTCTTTTGCATATCTGGCACAACCAACACTAGGGCTGTTGTCAATCTCTTCTTTAGCTCCTGAAAGCTCGTGTCGCACTGTGGCGTCCAGGTGAATGTGATTCCCTTCTCCAACAGTTTGGTGAGAGGTCTCGAGATCTTTGAGAATCCCTCAATAAACCGTCGATAGTATCCAGCCAATCCCAAAAAGCTTCGAACTTCCCCGACATTTTCAGGGGTTTTCCACTTCTGGATATCCTCAATTTTGGCGGGATCTACGGAGATTCCTCCCTCCGAGATTATATGTCCTAAAAAGGGAACTCTCTTCAGCCAAAACTCACACTTGCTCAACTTGGCATATAGTTGGTGTTCTCTCAGCCTCTGTAACACCAACCTTAGATGTTTCTCATGTTCTTCTTCATCTTTGGAGAAGACGAGAATATCATCTATGAAAACCACCACAAATTTGTCCAGATATTCCATGAATACCTTGTTCATGAGGTACATGAAATATGCCGGCGGCTTCGAGCATACGTCGAAGACGGCGCAACAAATCTCCCACCGCCAATCCGTAGGAAAGGTACGTCACTGGACGACTCTCCTCTCTTTCAGCAAGGGCAACTACGGGAACTCTCCCTCCCGTGGATTTACGAGCGGTGCGAATCATGCGAACCATCTAAAACAAAAGAATTTAAAATTAGGTTAGATAAAATTTCAAACCAAAATCCTATTTTTGAATGAAAGTTGGGGTAAGATGAAGAAAATGACTCTTTTGATAACACTTTTTTCACCCACACCTTGGAAAATAGTTTTTAAGAAAATAGGGCCCTTAAATACGTCCATTTCTACCTAGGTCCACGTTCCTACGGGCAACCTTGGCTCTGATACCACCTCTGTCACACCCGGTTTTTCCGAAGAACAACCAAGTGAATATCACATGTATGCCAGGATCACTTTCTCATACATGTGATGACAAATAGTGAAGCATCATTTATTACAAGCCAGGTGTCGAATATAAATAAGTCTTACATCGCAAATGTCTCAATGGGCACTAATGCTTCATCACAAATAAATAAACTAGCAGCGGAATATTATTCTTTAGGGCTCCATCACAGGCGTTGCCCGGGGGTCTTCATGAACCTAAAAACCTTCTTCGGGTCCAAAGTCTTGGTCATTATACACCACCTCATTATCTTGACCTGAGCAGCAATATAAACCAACAAATATGCAAGGTTGAGTACCAATGGTACTCAGCAAGTGTGGGAAAATTATATCATGCATGGCTAGAACAAGGAGAGGTTGAACTCATGGTTAAAGCACTACGCAATTAATACCTATCACCTTAGCTTATTAAGCACCTACATTACTACACAGGTGAAATGGTCCCAATCTCCCATCCCATCATTATAATCCAATAACCATAACATCATTACCAATGTTAAGCTCCCCGCTTAACTTCCAAAACCATCAATCCTCTAATCATGAATAAGTCCAGGCCGCTCTTAACCGTGAGCACGGCTGTCAAGACAGTTTTGACTCTGCAGAGTTTGTACCTCTGTACCCACAAGTAGTGATTTCATCCCCCGTTGCCGGGTGGACTAAAAGAACCTCCATTATGCCAGTGGCTACGATCCACATTCACACTTCCCAGGTGTGCGGCCAAGAGATCACTACGAAGCCTTTACAAAGGGATTCCCGACGAGCGTGGGCCCACTGAGGTTTCACCCCTAACAGCATACAAGAGGCTCCAACCCCGCTGCAGTGGCCCCCTCTTGAGCCTTGCGGTTCATATGGCAGTCCAGCTGACTCCTATTCCCCGCACCATCCAACACACCCATACTACGCCGGGGATACACCTAATTAATTGGCTAAGCTGCCCCATCTCAGCATGTGGTTGGCACTGTAAAGCCGGGTTACATGCTCCATGAACCGGTCCTTAGGATCCAGGCAAGTACTAAACACAAACCCAAGTCTCGTGCACCCAGCACACAACCAAAACATCCAACTTGCCTTGATCCCTACCTCTACATGACTCACAATATCTCATTCAAGAGTATGGTAATATAAACTGATGATCTCATTTTCCCAAATATCCCATTCTAAGCATGGCTAAGCAAATGCATGTAAATAAATGACATGACAAAATAAATCCCAACCCAAGCTACAAGGAAAACAAGGTAATGCAATTCTAGGGAAACTTTCCTAGCATGGGTTTCATATTTCATTTGACAATGCAAATAATTCTATCTACACATCCTAGCATAGGATCAAAGTGGTCAAGGACACTTGCCTCCTTCTTGCTGCTCTTGAAATGGGTAGTCCTGATCTTGGAAACTGATAACTTGCTCTTGAACAGGTTCTACTTCATACCATCACACATAGCAAAAGAAAAACAACAATCATAAGACATAGTTCACACTTCTACTTCATACAAACCACACATTCACATTTATGAAATTTTCTTTACCATTTTAGGTGTTGTGGATACTCTATGTGTGTTGATTTGGGACTTGCATACACTTTTATTTACATGTGTATGATTCCTACTTTGGTGTTCATATTTATACTCACATACTATATATATATATACATGTATATATGTGTGTTTCAGTTTTAAATAAATTCCTTATATATTAAACTACCAAGTAAGTATGAAAAGTATTTTTCTTCTCCATATGTGCCTTCATAATTTCTATCAACCCTAAACTGAATTCTTTGTATTTTAGAAACTCCATTTATCATTTACTAGTTTCTATATTTTCAGATTTATATTCTTATGCATAATTGTGCATTTTATTATTAAATTAGTAATACACACTACCTAAACAGATTAGGTTCTGGTCCTAAATAATTTAAGATCATTTTTTGACCTTGGCTTCTGATGTATACTATTTCATAATTATTTTCCCTATTTTTCTTTAACTATTCTTTACTTAAAAATGTGTCCCTATACTATTAAATGTGAATAATAGATGAAACAGATTTATTTTAGCCCAAAAATATATTTTTATCTCACTCCAAAGTTTTCTAAGTACTGAGAAAGTTTTTAATAATTTTGACAATTATGTTTGTCCCCCTTTTTAATATTTAAACACTAGTTACATATTCAATTTTCTAAATTAAATACTAAACAGGGCTAAAATAATGAATTCACCCCATTACAGGGTCTATAATATTATTTTCATAATTTCCAGGGGTCTAGCTACACTTTTCAGAGGTGTTTTTCTTAATTTCTATTAAGTCTAGGGGCTAAAACTGATTTTTAAATGAATTTACATGATTTTCTGGAGTTCCAGGGGCTAGATCTGAAGTTTCCGGGGCTAGCTCTCAATTCCATAGAACCCCAGGGGGTAGCACGTAAGAATTCCAGTCTTTATAACGCGGGGCTGACGTGGACCGTCTGATTTTAAACCGACGGCTGAGATTATAACATCGAACCGGTACGCGGGGTTTTAAAGTCTACCGTGCGATTTAAAATAAACGGCGCACAAGCGGCCCCTGGAAATTATGAAAATAATATTATAGACCCTGTAATGGGGTGAATTCATTATTTTAGCCCTGTTTAGTATTTAATTTAGAAAATTGAATATGTAACTAGTGTTTAAAAATTAAAAAGAGGGACAAACATAATTGTCAAAATTAATTAAAAACTTTCTCAGTACTTAGAAAACTTTGGAGTGAGATAAAAATATATTTTTGGGCTGAAATAAATCTGTTTCATCTATTATTCACATTTATTAGTATAGGGACACATTTTTAAGTAAAGAATAGTTATAGAAAAATAGAGAAAATAATTATGAAATAGTCTACATCAGAAGCCAAGGTCAAAAGATGTTATTAAATCATTTAGGACCAGAACTTATACTGTTTAGATGATGTGTATTACTAATTTCATAATAAAATACACAATTGTGCATAGGAATATAAATCTGAAAATATAGCAACTAGTAAATGATAAATGGAGTTTCTAAAATACAAAGAATTCAGTTTAGGGTTGATAGAAATTATGAAGGCACATATGGAGAAGAAAAATACTTTTCATACATACTTGGTAGTGAAAAGGTGTAGTAGTTTAATATAAGGAATTTATTTAAAACTGAAACACACACACACATATATATATATATATATATATATATATATATATATATATATATATATATATATATATATAGTATGTAAGTATAAATATGAACATCAAAGTAGGAATCATATACATATAAATAAAAGTGTATGCAAGCCACAGATCAACACACACACAGAGTAACCACAACACATATAATGGTGAATGAATTTCATAAATATGAATGTGTGGTTTGTATGAAGTGTAAGTGTGAACTATGTCTTATGGATTGTTGTTTTTCTTTTGCTATGTGTGATGGTATGAAGTAGAACCTGTTCAAGAGCAAGTTATTCCTTTCCAAGATCAGGACTACCCATTTCAAGAGCAGCAAGAAGGAGGCAAGTGTCCTTGATCACTTTGATCCTATGCTAGGATGTGTAGATAGAATTATTTGCATTGTCAAATGAAATATGAAACCCATGCTAGGAAAGTTGCCCTAGAATTGCATTACCTTGTTTCCTTGTAGCTTGGGTTGGGATTTATTTTACCATGTCATTTATTTCCATGCATATGCTTAGCCATGCTTAGAATGGGATATTTGGGACATGTGATCGTCAGTTTATATTACTATACTCTTAAATGAGCTATTGTGAGTTATGTAGAGGTAGGGATCAAGGCAAGTTGGATGTTTTGGTTGTGTGCTGGGTGCACGAGACTTGGGTTTGTGTTTAGTACTTGCCTGGATCCTAAGGACCGGTTCATGGAGCATGTAACCCGGCTTTACAGTGCCAACCACATGCTGAGATGGGGCAGCTTGGCCAATTAATTAGGTGTATCCCCGGCGTAGTATGGGTATGTTGGATGGTGCGGGGAGTAGGTGTCAGCTGGACTACCATATTAACCTGCAGCGGGGTTGGAGCCTCTTGTATGCTGTTAGGGGTGAAACCTCAGTGGGCCCACGCTCGTCGGGAATCCCTTTGTAAAGGCTTCGTAGTGATCTCCTGGCTGCACACCTGGGAAGTGTGAATGTGGATCGTAGCCACTGGCATAATGGAGGTTCTTTTAGTCCACCCGGCCACGGGGGATGAAATCACTACATGTGGGTACAGTGGTACAAACTCTGCAGAGTCAAAACTGTCTTGACAGCCGTGCTCACGGTTAAGAGCGGTCTGGACTTATTCATGATTAGAGGAATGATGGTTTTGGAAGTTAAGCGGGGAGCTTAACATTGGAAATGATGTTATGGTTATTTGGTTATGATGATGGGATGGGAGATTGAGTCCATTTCACCTGTGTAGTAATGTAGGTGCTTAATAAGCTAAGGTGATAGGTATTAATTGCGTAGTGCTTTAACCATGAGTTCAACCTCTCCTTGTTCTAGCCATGCATGATATAATTTTCCCACACTTGCTGAGTACCGTTGGTACTCAACCTTGCATATTTGTTGGTTTATATTGCTGCTCAGGTCAAGATAATGAGGTGGTGTATAATGACCAAGATTTTGGACCCGAGGAAGGTTTTTAGGTTCATGAAGACCCCCGGGCAACGCCTGTGATGGAGCCCTAAAGAATAATATTCCGCTGCTAGTTTATTTACTTGTGATGAAGCATTAGTGTCCATTGAGACATTTGCGATGTAAGACTTATTTATATTCGACACCTGGCTTATAATAAATGATGCTTCACTATTTGTCATCACATTGTATGAGAAAATGATCCTGGCATACATGTGATATTCACTTGGTTGTTTCTTCGGAAAAACCGGGTGTGACAATGCGGGTGATGTTGCAAGCGAGAGGCTTGTGGACTGCGGTGAGCCTTGGCACCGATGATTACATTGAAGATCGGATGGCACTGGAGGCTCTGTCACACCCGGTTTTTCCGAAGAACAACCAAGTGAATATCACATGTATGTCAGGATCATTTTCTCATACATGTGATGACAAATAGTGAAGCATCATTTATTACAAGCCAGGTGTCGAATATAAATAAGTCTTACATTGCAAATGTCTCAATGGACACTAATGCTTCATCACAAGTAAATAAACTAGCAGCGGAATATTATTCTTTAGGGCTCCATCACAGGCGTTGCCCGGGGGTCTTCATGAACCTAAAAACCTTCCTCGAGTCCAAAATCTTGGTCATTATACACCACCTCATTATCTTGACCTGAGCAGCAATATAAACCAACAAATATGCAAGGTTGAGTACCAATGGTACTCAGCAAGTGTGGGAAAATTATATCATGCATGGCTAGAACAAGGAGAGGTTGAACTCATGGTTAAAGCACTACGCAATTAATACCTATCACCTTAGCTTATTAAGTACCTACATTACTACACAGGTGAAATGGTCCAAATCTCCCATCCCATCATCGTAATCCAATAACCATAACATCATTTCCAATGTTAAGCTCCCCGCTTAACTTCCACAATTTCCAAAACCATCACTCCTCTAATCATGAATAAGTCCAGGCCGCTCTTAACCGTGAGCACGGCTGTCAAGACAGTTTTGACTCTGCAGAGTTTGTACCACTGTACCCACATGTAGTGATTTCATCCCCCGTTGCCGGGTGGACTATAAGAACCTCCATTATGCCAGTGGCTACGATCCACATTCACACTTCCCAGGTGTGCAGCCAGGAGATCACTACGAAGCCTTTACAAAGGGATTCCCGACGAGCGTGGGCCCACTGAGGTTTCACCCCTAACAGCATACAAGAGGCTCCAACCCCGCTGCAGTGGCCCCCTCTTGAGCCTTGCGGTTCATATGGTAGTCCAGCTGACACCTACTCCCCGCACCATCCAACACACCCATACTACGCCGGGGATACACCTAATTAATTGGCCAAGCTGCCCCATCTCAGCATGTGGTTGGCACTGTAAAGCCGGGTTACATGCTCCATGAACCGGTCCTTAGGACCCAGGCAAGTACTAAACACAAACCCAAGTCTCGTGCACCCAGCACACAACCAAAACATCCAACTTGCCTTGATCCCTACCTCTACATAACTCCCAATGTCTCATTCAAGAGTATGGTAATATAACTGATGATCTCATGTCCCAAATATCCCATTCTAAGCATGGCTAAGCATATGCATGTAAATAAATGACATGGTAAACTAAATCCCAACCCAAGCTTCAAGGAAACAAGGTAATGCAATTCTAGGGAAACTTTCCTAGCATGGGTTTCATATTTCATTTGACAATGCAAATAATTCTATCTACACATCCTAGTATAGGATCAAAGTGGTCAAGGACACTTGCCTCCTTCTTGCTGCTCTTGAAATGGGTAGTCCTGATCTTGGAAATGAATAACTTGTTCTTGAACAGGTTCTACTTCATACCATCACACATAGCAAAAGAAAAACAACAATTCATAAGACATAGTTCACACTTACACTTCATACAAACCACACATTCATATTTATGAAAGTTCTTTACCATTATATGTGTTGTGGTTACTTTATGTGTGTTGAGTTGTGGCTTGCATGCACTTTTAACCATGTGTATATGATTCCTACTTCTGTGTCCACCTTCATACTTACACACTATTTATATGCGTTTCCAATAAATTTCTTATATTCAACTACTTCACCTTTTTACTACCAAGTGTGTATGAAAAGTATTATTCTTCCCCATATGTGTTTTCATAATTTCTATCAACCCTAAACTGAATTCTTTGTATTTTAGAAACTCCATTTATCATTTACTAGTTGCTATATTTTCAGATTTATATTCCTATGCATAATTGTGTATTTTATTTTTAAATTAGTAATACACATCACCTAAACAGAATAGGTTCTGGTCCTAAATAATTTAAAATCATATTTTGACCTTGGCTTCTGATGTAGACCATTTCATAATTATTTTCCCTATTTTTTTCTATAACTATTCTTTACTTAAAAATGTGTCCCTATACTAATAAATGTGAATAATAAATGAAACAGATTCATTTCAGCCCAAAAATATACTTTTATCTCACTCCAAAGTTTTCTAAGTACTGAGAAAGTTTTTAATTAATTTTGACAATTATGTTTATTCCCCTTTTTATTTTTTAAACACTAGTTACATATTAAATGTTTTAGATTAAATACTAAACAGGGCTAAAATAATGAATTCACCCCATTACAGGGTCTATAATATTATTTTCATAATTTCCAGTGGTCTAGCTACACTTATCAGAGGTGCTTTTCCTAATTTTTATTAAGTCCAGGGGCTAAAACTGATTTTTAAATGAATTTACATGATTTTCTGGAGTTCCAGGGGCTAGATCTGAAGTTTCCGGGGCTAGCTCTCAATTCCAGAGAACCCCAGGGGGTAGCACGTAAGAATTCCAGTCTTTATAACGCGGGGCTGACGTGGACCGTCCGATTTTAAACCGACGGCCGAGATTATAACATCGAACCGGTACGCGGGGATTTAAAGTCTACCGTGCGATTTAAAATAAACGGCGCACAAGCAGCCACGTCGCTCTGATCGAGCGCCGGCGGCGCTGCCGGCGGCGCACGGCGGCGGGAAGCGGCGATCTCGCCGGAAAGTTTCGGATCCTCGAGAATTCTGCCTAAAACTGTGATCTTATGGCATAGATCGGTAGAGGGGAGGTCAGGGATCTCACCTCGGGGGTTTTCTCGAGCTCGGGGGTCCTGGAAAGTGATCGGCGGCGAGGTCCGAGGCAAAACCACGGCGAAGCTCGTCGGCGCTGGGTTTACACCGTAAGTCTTGGGGTTTTCTGCACCTGCAAAGTTCCCCGGAGGCGGTGGATCCAGACCAGCGAGTTAGATCAAAGTTTCCGAGCTTAGATCGGCTAGAATTCACCGGCGAAGTCTCGGTGCTCACCGGAGTGAAAATCGGCGATCGCGTGGGAAAAACTGATCGGGGCTGGGGTTTTTATAGCCGGGGAAGGGCGGTGGGTCAGTTGTGATCGAGTTTGAGTCTTCTGGGACCGGAATTCGGGCGGCGGGACGGGTTTTCCGATCGGTTAAGATCGCGCGCGCTCGGGGGAAAAGTCCGGGGTCGCGGGGTTAGGGATGACAGGCGGGTCCCACCCGTCTGTGAGAGAGAGCGCGGCGCGCGCGGGGGCGGGCTGGCGCGGGGAAGCTAGGCCGGCTGGCGGTTTCGGCCCACTGGCGGTTTTTTTCCCGTTTTCTCTTTTTCTTTTTCCATTTCTTTTCTGTTTTGAGTTTAATTTGAAATCCAGTTTGAATTTGAATTTTTGCAAAACATGCAACACGTCCAAAAATTTTTAAATTCCCCTCTGAACATGGTTTAGGGTTTTGAATCAAAATTTGGGGTGTTACAGCTCTACCCCCCTTAAAAGAAATCTCGTCCTCGAGATTGGTGTTTCTAAGAAAACAATTCCAGAAATTGTGCTTTAAGCTCATCTTCCCGTTCCCAGGTGGCTTCCTCTTCTGAGTGATGCTTCCACTGCACCTTGCACATCCGGATTCTTTTATTTCTGGTGAGGCGTTCCATTGTCTCCAAAATCTTGTATGGTTGCTCGGCATAAGACAAATCTTCAGCTACATCCACTTCATTCATGGGTAACACCTCTTCAGGCGTCCTCAGGCATTTCTTGAGTTGTGACACATGGAATACATCGTGCACATCCGATAGATGAACCGGTAACTCAAGTTGGTACGCCACTTCGCCTTTTCTTTCCAAAACTTGAAAGGGTCCGATGTATCGAGGTGACAACTTCCCTTTCACCTTGAACCGACGAAGTCCTCTGATAGGGGACACCTTGAGATAAACATAGTCTCCCACTTTGAAAACGAGCTCTCTTCTTCGTACATCAGCATAACTCTTCTGGCGTGTTTGTGCTATCCTCAAGTTGTTGCGAATCTCCCTCACCTTCGCCTCGGCTTCTTGTAGCACTTCTGGATCAAACACTTTACTTTCTCCTGTTTGGTTCCAAAATAGGGGAGTTCTGCACTTCCTTTCATACAAAGCTTCAAACGGTGACATCTTCATACTAGCTTGATAGCTGTTGTTATAGGAAAACTCCGCATACGGTAAGTTCTTGTCCTAACTCCTATTGTTTTTGAGTGCACATGCCCTTAACATATCTTCAAGGATCTGATTGGTTCTCTCCGTCTGCCCGTCAGTTTGGGGATGATAGGCAGACCTGAAGTTCAGATGGGTTCCCATGGTTTCATGCAACTTTTGCCAAAACCTCGAGGTGAACTGTGTCCCTCGGTCCGACACTATCTTCTTTGGCACTCCATGGTAACACACAATCCTTGACATGTACAATTCTGCCAACTTGGATCCGCTGTAGCTTTCTTTCACAGGGATGAAATGAGCTACCTTGGTTAGCCTATCAATAATGACCCATACTGAATCATAGCCGGATTGGGTCCTAGGCAATCTCACGACAAAATCCATGCTGATTTCTTCCCACTTCCATTCAGGTACTTTGAGTGGTTGCAATAATCCCGCGGGTCGTTGATGTTCGGCTTTCACCAACTGACATGTGTCACATAGGGCAACATGTTCCGCGATATCTCGCTTCATGCCATACCACCAATACCTGCTCTTGAGGTCCTGGTACATCTTCGTACTCCCAGGATGAATGGAATAGTCAGAATCGTGAGCCTCCTTCAAAATTAGTTCACGGATCTCCTTTACTTCTGGCACACAGATCCTTTTCCCGTGCCACACCGTTCCCTGTTCATCCTCTCTAAAACCAGGAGCTTTATTTTCCTTAATGAGCTGTCTGATCTCTTGTATCTTCTCATCATTCTTTTGGCCCTTGCGTATGTCTCGCTCGAGTGTGGAGTCCACTTCCATGGCGATGGCTTCACCACTATTTACTAGACATAGATTGAGCCTTATAACCTCGTCCTTCAATTCTGCGGGCATGTCCTTCAAGCTCAACTTATTGACCTGCACTTTCCGACTCAAAGCATCGGCCACGGCGTTTGCTTTCCCGGGATGATAGTTGATGCCTATATCAAAGTCATTGATTAGCTCTAACCATCTCCTTTGTCTGAGGTTGAGATCTGGCTGTGTGAATATGTATTTCAAACTCTTATGATCCGTATATATCTCTGTCCTCTTCCCCATCAAATAGTGCCGCCAAATTTTCAACGCGTGTACCACTGCAGCTAGTTCTAGGTCATGTGTAGGATAGTTCTTCTCGTGCTTCCGAAGCAGCCGGGATACATATGCCACGACATGTCCTTCTTGCATGAGAACACATCCCAACCCATTTCTAGAGGCATCGCAGTACACTGTGAAATTCTTTTGCATATCTGGCACAACCAACACTGGGGCTGTTGTCAATCTCTTCTTTAGCTCCTGAAAGCTCGTGTCGCACTGTGGCGTCCAGGTGAATGTGATTCCCTTCTCCAACAGTTTGGTGAGAGGTCTCGAGATCTTTGAGAATCCCTCAATAAACCGTCGATAGTATCCAGCCAATCCCAAAAAGCTTCGAACTTCCCCGACATTTTCAGGGGTTTTCCACTTCTGGATATCCTCAATTTTGGCGGGATCTACGGAGATTCCTCCCTCCGAGATTATATGTCCTAAAAAGGGAACTCTCTTCAGCCAAAACTCACACTTGCTCAACTTGGCATATAGTTGGTGTTCTCTCAGCCTCTGTAACACCAACCTTAGATGTTTCTCATGTTCTTCTTCATCTTTGGAGAAGACGAGAATATCATCTATGAAAACCACCACAAATTTGTCCAGATATTCCATAAATACCTTGTTCATGAGGTACATGAAATATGCCGGCGGCTTCGAGCATACGTCGAAGACGGCGCAACAAATCTCCCACCGCCAATCCGTAGGAAAGGTACGTCACTGGACGACTCTCCTCTCTTTCAGCAAGGGCAACTACGGGAACTCTCCCTCCCGTGGATTTACGAGCGGTGCGAATCATGCGAACCATCTAAAACAAAAGAATTTAAAATTAGGTTAGATAAAATTTCAAACCAAAATCCTATTTTTGAATGAAAGTTGGGGTAAGATGAAGAAAATGACTCTTTTGATAACACTTTTTTCACCCACACCTTGGAAAATAGTTTTTAAGAAAATAGGGCCCTTAAATACGTCCATTTCTACCTAGGTCCACGTTCCTACGGGCAACCTTGGCTCTGATACCACCTCTGTCACACCCGGTTTTTCCGAAGAACAACCAAGTGAATA
Organism: Neostapfia colusana; assembly: GCA_030760725.1. Classification (NCBI taxonomy): domain Eukaryota; kingdom Viridiplantae; phylum Streptophyta; class Magnoliopsida; order Poales; family Poaceae; genus Neostapfia; species Neostapfia colusana. The sequence continues at coordinate 36,714,317 of JASWHV010000001.1, read as the reverse complement.
TCACATGTATGCCAGGATCACTTTCTCATACATGTGATGACAAATAGTGAAGCATCATTTATTACAAGTCAGGTGTCGAATATAAATAAGTCTTACATCGCAAATGTCTCAATGGACACTAATGCTTCATCACAAGTAAATAAACTAGCAGCGGAATATTATTCTTTAGGGCTCCATCACAGGCGTTGCCCGGGGGTCTTCATGAACCTAAAAACCTTCTTCGGGTCCAAAGTCTTGGTCATTATACACCACCTCATTATCTTGACCTGAGCAGCAATATAAACCAACAAATATGCAAGGTTGAGTACCAATGGTACTCAGCAAGTGTGGGAAAATTATATCATGCATGGCTAGAACAAGGAGAGGTTGAACTCATGGTTAAAGCACTACGCAATTAATACCTATCACCTTAGCTTATTAAGCACCTACATTACTACACAGGTGAAATGGTCCCAATCTCCCATCCCATCATTATAATCCAATAACCATAACATCATTACCAATGTTAAGCTCCCCGCTTAACTTCCAAAACCATCAATCCTCTAATCATGAATAAGTCCAGGCCGCTCTTAACCGTGAGCACGGCTGTCAAGACAGTTTTGACTCTGCAGAGTTTGTACCTCTGTACCCACAAGTAGTGATTTCATCCCCCGTTGCCGGGTGGACTAAAAGAACCTCCATTATGCCAGTGGCTACGATCCACATTCACACTTCCCAGGTGTGCGGCCAAGAGATCACTACGAAGCCTTTACAAAGGGATTCCCGACGAGCGTGGGCCCACTGAGGTTTCACCCCTAACAGCATACAAGAGGCTCCAACCGCGCTGCAGTGGCCCCCTCTTGAGCCTTGCGGTTCATATGGCAGTCCAGCTGACTCCTATTCCCCGCACCATCCAACACACCCATACTACGCCGGGGATACACCTAATTAATTGGCTAAGCTGCCCCATCTCAGCATGTGGTTGGCACTGTAAAGCCGGGTTACATGCTCCATGAACCGGTCCTTAGGATCCAGGCAAGTACTAAACACAAACCCAAGTCTCGTGCACCCAGCACACAACCAAAACATCCAACTTGCCTTGATCCCTACCTCTACATGACTCACAATATCTCATTCAAGAGTATGGTAATATAAACTGATGATCTCATTTTCCCAAATATCCCATTCTAAGCATGGCTAAGCAAATGCATGTAAATAAATGACATGACAAAATAAATCCCAACCCAAGCTACAAGGAAAACAAGGTAATGCAATTCTAGGGAAACTTTCCTAGCATGGGTTTCATATTTCATTTGACAATGCAAATAATTCTATCTACACATCCTAGCATAGGATCAAAGTGGTCAAGGACACTTGCCTCCTTCTTGCTGCTCTTGAAATGGGTAGTCCTGATCTTGGAAACTGATAACTTGCTCTTGAACAGGTTCTACTTCATACCATCACACATAGCAAAAGAAAAACAACAATCATAAGACATAGTTCGCACTTCTACTTCATACAAACCACACATTCACATTTATAAAATTTTCTTTACCATTTTAGGTGTTGTGGATACTCTATGTGTGTTGATTTGGGGCTTGCATACACTTTTATTTACATGTGTATGATTCCTACTTTGGTGTTCATATTTATACTCACATACTATATATATATACATGTATATATGTGTGTTTCAGTTTTAAATAAATTCCTTATATATTAAACTACCAAGTAAGTATGAAAAGTATTTTTCTTCTCCATATGTGCCTTCATAATTTCTATCAACCCTAAACTGAATTCTTTGTATTTTAGAAACTCCATTTATCATTTACTAGTTTCTATATTTTCAGATTTATATTCTTATGCATAATTGTGCATTTTATTATTAAATTAGTAATACACACTACCTAAACAGATTAGGTTCTGGTCCTAAATAATTTAAGATCATTTTTTGACCTTGGCTTCTGATGTATACTATTTCATAATTATTTTCCCTATTTTTCTTTAACTATTCTTTACTTAAAAATGTGTCCCTATACTATTAAATGTGAATAATAGATGAAACAGATTTATTTTAGCCCAAAAATATATTTTTATCTCACTCCAAAGTTTTCTAAGTACTGAGAAAGTTTTTAATAATTTTGACAATTATGTTTGTCCCCCTTTTTAATATTTAAACACTAGTTACATATTCAATTTTCTAAATTAAATACTAAACAGGGCTAAAATAATGAATTCACCCCATTACAGGGTCTATAATATTATTTTCATAATTTCCAGGGGTCTAGCTACACTTTTCAGAGGTGTTTTTCTTAATTTCTATTAAGTCTAGGGGCTAAAACTGATTTTTAAATGAATTTACATGATTTTCTGGAGTTCCAGGGGCTAGATCTGAAGTTTCCGGGGCTAGCTCTCAATTCCAGAGAACCCCAGGGGGTAGCACGTAAGAATTCCAGTCTTTATAACGCGGGGCTGACGTGAACCGTCTGATTTTAAACCGACGGCTGAGATTATAACATCGAACCGGTACGCGGGGTTTTAAAGTCTACCGTGCGATTTAAAATAAACGGCGCACAAGCGGCCACGTCGCTCTGATCGAGCGCGGGCGGCGCTGCCGGCGGCGCACGGCGGCGGGAAGCGGCGATCTCGCCGGAAACTTTCGGATCCTCGAGAATTCTGCCTAGAACTGTGATCTTATGGCCTAGATCGGTAGAGGGGAGGTCAGGGATCTCACCTCGGGGGTTTTCTCGAGCTCGGGGGTCCTGGAAAGTGCCCGGCGGCGAGGTCCGAGGCAAAACCACGGCGAAGCTCGTCGGAGCTGGATTTGCACCGTAAGTCTTCGGGTTTTCTGCACCTGCAAAGTTCCCCGGAGGCGGTGGATCAAGACCAACGAGTTAGATCAGAGTTTCCGAGCTTAGATCGGCCAGAATTCACCGGCGAAGTCTCGGTGCTCACCGGAGTGAAAATCGGCGATCGCGTGAGAAAAACTGATCGGATCGGTTGTTTTTATAGCCGGGGGAGGGCGGTGGTTCTGTTGTGATCGAGTTAGAGTCCTCAGGGTCCAGAATTCGGCTGCGGGACGCGGTTTCCCGATCGGTTGCGATCGCGCGCGCGGGGGAGAAGTCCGGGGTCGCGGGGTTAGGGATGACAGGCGGGTCCCACCAGTCAGCGAGGGGCAGCGCGGCGCGCGCGGGGGCGGGCTGCGCGGGGGTTTGCTGGGCCGGCTGGGGTTTCGGCCCACTGGCCAGTTTTTTTCCGGTTTTCCTTTTTCTTTTTCCATTTCTTTTCTGTTTTGAGTCTAATTTGAATTCCAGTTTGAATTTGAATTTTTGCAAAACATGCAACACGTCCAAAAATTTCTAAATTCCCCTCTGAACATGGTTTATGGTTCTAAATCAAAATTTGAGTTTTGACTAAAAATTTGGGGTGTTACAGCTCTACCCCCCTTAAAAGAAATCTCGTCCTCGAGATTGGTGTTTCTAAGAAAACAATTCCGGAAATTGTGCCTTAAGCTCATCTTCCCGTTCCCAGGTGGCTTCCTCTTCTGAGTGATGCTTCCACTGCACCTTGCACATCCTGATTCTCTTATTTCTGGTGAGGCGTTCCATCGTCTCCAAAATCTTGTATGGTTGCTCGGCATAAGACAAATCCTCAGCTACATCCACTTCATTCATGGGTAACACCTCCTCAGGCGTCCTCAGACATTTCTTGAGTTGCGACACATGGAACACATCGTGCACGTCCGACAGATGAACCGGCAACTCTAGTTGGTACGCCACTTCGCCTTTTCTTTCCAAAACTTGAAAGGGTCCGATGTATCGAGGTGACAACTTTCCTTTCACCTTGAACCGACGTAGTCCTCTGATAGGGGACACCTTGAGATAAACATAGTCTCCCACGTTGAAAACGAGCTCTCTTCTTCGTACATCAGCATAACTCTTCTGGCGTGTCTGTGCTATCCTCAAGTTGTTGCGAATCTCCCTCACCTTTGCCTCGGCTTCTTGTAGCACTTCGGGACCAAACACTTTACTTTCTCCTGTTTGGTTCCAAAATAGGGGAGTTCTGCATTTCCTTCCATACAAAGCTTCAAACGGTGACATCTTCATACTAGCTTGATAACTGTTGTTATAGGAAAACTCCGCATACGGTAGGTTCTTGTCCCAACTCCTATTGTTTTTGAGTGCACATGCCCTTAACATATCTTCAAGGATCTGATTGGTTCTTTCCGTCTGCCCGTCAGTTTGGGGATGATAGGCAGAGCTGAAGTTCAGATGGGTTCCCATGGTTTCATGCAACTTTTGCCAAAACCTCGAGGTGAACTGTGTCCCTCGGTCCGACACTATCTTCTTTGGCACTCCATGGTAACACACAATCCTTGACATGTACAATTCTGCCAATTTGGTTCCGCTGTAGCTTTCCTTCACCGGAATGAAATGAGCTACCTTGGTTAGCCTATCAATAATAACCCATATTGAATCATACCCGGACTGGGTCCTAGGCAATCCCACGACAAAATCCATGCTGATCTCTTCCCACTTCCATTCAGGCACTTTGAGTGGTTGCAGCAATCCCGCGGGTCGTTGATGTTCTGCTTTCACCAACTGACATGTGTCACATAGGGCAACATGTTCCGCGACATCTCGCTTCATGCCATACCACCAATACCTGCTTTTGAGGTCCTGATACATCTTCGTACTCCCAGGATGAATGGAATAGTCGGAATCGTGAGCCTCCTTCAAAATTAATTTACGAATCTCCTTTACTTCTGGCACACAGATCCTTTTCCCGTGCCACACCGTTCCTTGTTCATCCTCTCTAAAACCAGGAGCTTTATTTTCCTTGATGAGCTGTCTGATCTCTTGTATCTTCTCATCATTCTTTTGTCCCTCGCGTATGTCTCGCTCAAGTGTGGAGTCCACTTCCATGGCGATGGCTTCACCACTATTTACTAGACATAGATTGAGCCTTATAACCTCGTCCTTCAATTCTGCAGGCATATCCTTCAAGCTCAACTTATTGACCTGCACTTTCCGACTCAAGGTATTGGCCATGACGTTTGCTTTCCCGGGATGATAGTTGATGCCTACATCAAAGTCATTGATTAGCTCTAACCATCTCCTTTGTCTAAGGTTGAGATCTGGCTGTGTGAATATGTACTTCAAACTCTTATGATCCGTATATATCTCTGTCCTCTTCCCCATCAAATAGTGCCGCCAAATTTTCAACGCGTGTACCACTGCAGCTAGTTCTAAGTCATGTGTAGGATAGTTCTTTTCGTGCTTCCGAAGCTGCCGGGATGCATATGCCACGACATGTCCCTCTTGCATGAGAACACATCCCAACCCGTTTCCAGAGGCATCACAGTACACCGTGAAATTCTTCTGCATATCTGGCATAACCAACACGGGGGCTGTTGTCAATCTCTTCTTTAGCTCCTCAAAGCTCGTATCGCACTGTGGCGTCCAGGTGAATGTGATTCCCTTTTCCAACAGTTTGGTGAGAGGTCTCGAGATCTTGGAGAATCCCTCAATAAACCGTCGATAGTATCCAGCCAATCCCAAAAAGCTTCGAACTTCCCCGACATTTTCAGGGGTTTTCCACTTCTGGATATCTTCGATTTTGGCGGGGTCTACGGAGATTCCTCCCTCCGAGATTATATGTCCTAAAAAGGGAACTCTCTTCAGCCAAAACTCACACTTGCTCAACTTAGCATATAGTTGGTGTTCTCTCAGCCTCTGTAACACCAACCTTAGATGTTTCTCATGTTCTTCTTCATCTTTGGAGAAGACGAGAATATCATCTATGAAAACCACCACAAATTTGTCCAGATATTCCATGAATACCTTGTTCATGAGGTACATGAAATATGCCGGGGCATTGGTTAGCCCGAAAGGCATGACAGTGTATTCGTACAGTCCGTACCGAGATACGAAAGCTGTCTTGGGAATATTAGATTGCCTTATCTTGAGTTGGTGGTATCCCGACCTGAGATCAATTTTCGAGAACACGCAAGCTCCCCTCAACTGATCAAACAAGTCTTCAATGCGGGGTAATGGGTACTTGTTCTTGATGGTCACCTCATTCAAGGCACGGTAATCCACGCATAACCTTTGAGTTCCATCTTTCTTAGGCACAAATATTACCGGAGCTCCCCATGGTGAGGAACTAGGGCGAACATACCCCTTTTCCGTCAATTCTCTCAAATGATCCTTGAGCTCTTCTAGCTGCTTGGAATCCATTCGATAAGGTCTCTTGTATATCGGGGCTGTTCCCGGTACTAGCTCAATTGCGAATTCCACGTCACGGTCGGGAGGCATTCCTGGCAACTCCTCCGGAAAAACATCTGGATATTCCCTGATAGTCCTGATTTCCTCAACTTTCACCTCCACTTGATTTAATTTAATGTCCCTCCTAGGCTCGTGTATCGTTATGAACTTTACTCTTGTGCAACTAGGGTGAGTTAGTTCCACCGTTCTGGTCGAACAATGGATGATTCCTTTATGTTTGGTCAACCAATCCATACCCAAAATAATATCTATCCCTTGTGAATCGATCACTATGAGGTTAGCGGTAAATACTACCCCATTAATGTCTAGGTTCACTTTGGGACACACTTGTCTTGTCCTTATTTCTCCACCTGGAGAGTTTACCGCTAGCATATGGTTCATTTGTGTGGTTGCTAGGTCATGCTTCTTAACAAACCCTTGAGCAATGAACGAATGGGTAGCACCAGAATCAAACAGCAGAGTTGCAAGGTGTAAATTGGCAGGAAACTTACCAACTACCACGTCGGGTGCCTCTTGTGCTTCCTCCATAGTGACGTGGTTCACCCGTCCTCTCATTACGTTCTGCTGCTGTGGCTGCGTGGGCTTCTTCTTTGGACACTTATGGGCGTAGTGCCCCACTTCACCACAGCTGAAACATTGCACCCCAATCTTAGATGCTTGGCCCTTGTTGTCTTGGGGTTGGTTTGGGGGTCCTTGCACTGCTGGTCGAGGTGGATATGCGGGGCGAGGCTGCTGCACAAACTGACGTTGCGGCTGTGCTGGTGCTGCGGGAGGCCCGTAGTTTGGGTTGTACCCTCTTGGTGCTGAATAGGGTACCGCAGCACGGCTCGTCTGCCCCGTAGGTTGCTGCATCATACGTGGGCGGGTGTTGCTCCCTGAGGCTTGATGTGACCACCCAGCCTTCCTCTTATTCTCATTTTCCAGGGCCTTTAGCTTCCTTTCCACCACAAACGCTCTGTCCACCATCTTTTGAAAGCTTTCATACTCATTGGAGGACATTGCACACTGCATCTCTGCGGTAAGTCCTTCCACGAAACAATCTTGTTTCTGCTCATCTGTCTCTATGTCTCGTGGAGCATAACGGGATAGTTGAGTGAATTTAGTGAGGTATTCCCTCACCGTCATGTTTCCCTGCTGCAGTCCCAAAAACTCTTTCCTCTTGTTTTTGAGTTCACCTCTTGGGATGTAATGGTTGCGGAAGCTACGCTTGAACTCTTCCCAAGTGATGCTCTCCGGGTCATGATGGGCGGCCACGTAGGCGGTCCACCAATCAGCAGCAGGTCCTTGCAATTGATGAGAGGCAAACAGCACCCTCTCATACCCTTGGCATTGTATGATCCTCATCTTACTTTCAATGGTCTTCAGCCAATCATCTACCTCCAGAGGTTCAGCAGCACTTGCAAACTTTGGAGGTTGAGTTCCTAGAAACTCACTCAACCTTGGTTGGCGTGGTGCAGCTTGTGGAGGTGGAACTTGATGCAAGTTGGCCACTACTTGAGTCAAGTTCTGGATGAGCTGATTTTGATTCTCCAGCATTTGGTGGAGAGGATCAACTTCTTCACGGCGACCACCCCGGTTCTGGCCTCCAGAAAGATGAGAGTTGCATGCCTCATCATTGTTGTTGGCGGGGTTGGCAGCACGTCCTTTTCCTCTTCCGGCCATCTGGCAGAATCAACAAATGTTAATTTGAAAGCATTTAGTATCATCTTACTACTTTCACTTGTTTGTACTTTGAAGTGTTGAAGTTTTGTTAAAATCTTACGAGGGTTTTATATCTCACACCCAATAAATGCACTATTATTTCCTGTGGGTTCACACACCAAAGCAAAACAATCTGAAGACGAGGCTGTGGACACTTGCTCATGGCTTCCACAACTCACGTCACACACCAAGCATTATCACACCATTAACTACGTAACGACTCGACTACTCGACCTCTTGCTAGCTAGGGGAAAGACTCTACACTACTCATCCTCTTGAGCTGGCTCCTCGGGATCTTCCTCCTCATTTCGGCTACCTTCTGACTCTGCTTTGGGTGGGGAGGCTGCTGGTGGAGAAGTGCGACGACGCCTGATCGCTCGGCGATCCGGGGAGTCAGGGGTCCATGGATCACTTACGGTGACACACAGTTCATTCCCATCTCCTCTTTCTCTCGCCTTTAAGCAAGCTCGCAGCAATGCCTCCGTCTCCTTCAGGGTATCCCGGACATCCTGAAGCTCTTGTTGACACTCCTGCAGTCGAGTGCTGAGCATAGCAGCATCCTCCAAGCACAAGTCCATGTGCTCATGGGAAGTCCCTTGCTGCACCGGTGGGTACTTGTACTCCGTGGTACCACTCTCACGTTGGAGGACATACATGTACTCAGTTTTGTCCAGGTGGCGACGATAGATATGGCTCTGGCAGGTGATGGCCTCCTAAGTGACATCTCTCTCCGCGTCAACTTGTGTTGCTCGACAAGCTGGAGAGTGGTGGATCTTAAGCAGCTGATTCTCGTGTATAATCCTCATCTCCGAACTCCATTCTTCCCTCTTCTCACGGATGGTCCTGGTGGAGTTATAGTGGATGATGAGCTTGCCCGTATTGCCGGCGGCTTCGAGCATACGTCGAAGACGGCGCAACAAATCTCCCACCGCCAATCCGTAGGAAAGGTACGTCACTGGACGACTCTCCTCTCTTTCAGCAAGGGCAACTACGGGAACTCTCCCTCCCGTGGATTTACGAGCGGTGCGAATCATGCGAACCATCTAAAACAAAAGAATTTAAAATTAGGTTAGATAAAATTTCAAACCAAAATCCTATTTTTGAATGAAAGTTGGGGTAAGATGAAGAAAATGACTCTTTTGATAACACTTTTTTCACCCACACCTTGGAAAATAGTTTTTAAGAAAATAGGGCCCTTAAATACGTCCATTTCTACCTAGGTCCACGTTCCTACGGGCAACCTTGGCTCTGATACCACCTCTGTCACACCCGGTTTTTCCGAAGAACAACCAAGTGAATATCACATGTATGCCAGGATCACTTTCTCATACATGTGATGACAAATAGTGAAGCATCATTTATTACAAGCCAGGTGTCGAATATAAATAAGTCTTACATCGCAAATGTCTCAATGGACACTAATGCTTCATCACAAGTAAATAAACTAGCAGCGGAATATTATTCTTTAGGGCTCCATCACAGGCGTTGCCCGGGGGTCTTCATGAACCTAAAAACCTTCTTCGGGTCCAAAGTCTTGGTCATTATACACCACCTCATTATCTTGACCTGAGCAGCAATATAAACCAACAAATATGCAAGGTTGAGTACCAATGGTACTCAGCAAGTGTGGGAAAATTATATCATGCATGGCTAGAACAAGGAGAGGTTGAACTCATGGTTAAAGCACTACGCAATTAATACCTATCACCTTAGCTTATTAAGCACCTACATTACTACACAGGTGAAATGGTCCCAATCTCCCATCCCATCATTATAATCCAATAACCATAACATCATTACCAATGTTAAGCTCCCCGCTTAACTTCCAAAACCATCAATCCTCTAATCATGAATAAGTCCAGGCCGCTCTTAACCGTGAGCACGACTGTCAAGACAGTTTTGACTCTGCAGAGTTTGTACCTCTGTACCCACAAGTAGTGATTTCATCCCCCGTTGCCGGGTGGACTAAAAGAACCTCCATTATGCCAGTGGCTACGATCCACATTCACACTTCCCAGGTGTGCGGCCAAGAGATCACTACGAAGCCTTTACAAAGGGATTCCTGACGAGCGTGGGCCCACTGAGGTTTCACCCCTAACAGCATACAAGAGGCTCCAACCCCGCTGCAGTGGCCCCCTCTTGAGTCTTGCGGTTCATATGGCAGTCCAGCTGACTCCTATTCCCCGCACCATCCAACACACCCATACTACGCCGGGGATACACCTAATTAATTGGCTAAGCTGCCCCATCTCAGCATGTGGTTGGCACTGTAAAGCCGGGTTACATGCTCCATGAACCGGTCCTTAGGATCCAGGCAAGTACTAAACACAAACCCAAGTCTCGTGCACCCAGCACACAACCAAAACATCCAACTTGCCTTGATCCCTACCTCTACATGACTCACAATATCTCATTCAAGAGTATGGTAATATAAACTGATGATCTCATTTTCCCAAATATCCCATTCTAAGCATGGCTAAGCAAATGCATGTAAATAAATGACATGACAAAATAAATCCCAACCCAAGCTACAAGGAAAACAAGGTAATGCAATTCTAGGGAAACTTTCCTAGCATGGGTTTCATATTTCATTTGACAATGCAAATAATTCTATCTACACATCCTAGCATAGGATCAAAGTGGTCAAGGACACTTGCCTCCTTCTTGCTGCTCTTGAAATGGGTAGTCCTGATCTTGGAAACTGATAACTTGCTCTTGAACAGGTTCTACTTCATACCATCACACATAGCAAAAGAAAAACAACAATCATAAGACATAGTTCACACTTCTACTTCATACAAACCACACATTCACATTTATAAAATTTTCTTTACCATTTTAGGTGTTGTGGATACTCTATGTGTGTTGATTTGGGGCTTGCATACACTTTTATTTACATGTGTATGATTCCTACTTTGGTGTTCATATTTATACTCACATACTATATATATATACATGTATATATGTGTGTTTCAGTTTTAAATAAATTCCTTATATATTAAACTACCAAGTAAGTATGAAAAGTATTTTTCTTCTCCATATGTGCCTTCATAATTTCTATCAACCCTAAACTGAATTCTTTGTATTTTAGAAACTCCATTTATCATTTACTAGTTTCTATATTTTCAGATTTATATTCTTATGCATAATTGTGCATTTTATTATTAAATTAGTAATACACACTACCTAAACAGATTAGGTTCTGGTCCTAAATAATTTAAGATCATTTTTTGACCTTGGCTTCTGATGTATACTATTTCATAATTATTTTCCCTATTTTTCTTTAACTATTCTTTACTTAAAAATGTGTCCCTATACTATTAAATGTGAATAATAGATGAAACAGATTTATTTTAGCCCAAAAATATATTTTTATCTCACTCCAAAGTTTTCTAAGTACTGAGAAAGTTTTTAATAATTTTGACAATTATGTCTGTCCCCCTTTTTAATATTCAAACACTAGTTACATATTCAATTTTCTAAATTAAATACTAAACAGGGCTAAAATAATGAATTCACCCCATTACAGGGTCTATAATATTATTTTCATAATTTCCAGGGGTCTAGCTACACTTTTCAGAGGTGTTTTTCTTAATTTCTATTAAGTCTAGGGGCTAAAACTGATTTTTAAATGAATTTACATGATTTTCTGGAGTTCCAGGGGCTAGATCTGAAGTTTCCGGGGCTAGCTCTCAATTCCAGAGAACCCCAGGGGGTAGCACGTAAGAATTCCAGTCTTTATAACGCGGGGCTGACGTGGACCGTCTGATTTTAAACCGACGGCTGAGATTATAACATCGAACCGGTACGCGGGGTTTTAAAGTCTACCGTGCGATTTAAAATAAACGGCGCACAAGCGGCCACGTCGCTCTGATCGAGCGCGGGCGGCGCTGCCGGCGGCGCACGGCGGCGGGAAGCGGCGATCTCGCCGGAAACTTTCGGATCCTCGAGAATTCTGCCTAGAACTGTGATCTTATGGCCTAGATCGGTAGAGGGGAGGTCAGGGATCTCACCTCGGGGGTTTTCTCGAGCTCGGGGGTCCTGGAAAGTGCCCGGCGGCGAGTTCCGAGGCAAAACCACGGCGAAGCTCGTCGGAGCTGGATTTGCACCGTAAGTCTTCGGGTTTTCTGCACCTGCAAAGTTCCCCGGAGGCGGTGGATCAAGACCAACGAGTTAGATCAGAGTTTCCGAGCTTAGATCGGCCAGAATTCACCGGCGAAGTCTCGGTGCTCACCGGAGTGAAAATCGGCGATCGCGTGAGAAAAACTGATCGGATCGGTTGTTTTTATAGCCGGGGGAGGGCGGTGGTTCTGTTGTGATCGAGTTAGAGTCCTCAGGGTCCAGAATTCGGCTGCGGGACGCGGTTTCCCGATCGGTTGCGATCGCGCGCGCGGGGGAGAAGTCCGGGGTCGCGGGGTTAGGGATGACAGGCGGGTCCCACCCGTCAGCGAGGGGCAGCGCGGCGCGCGCGGGGGCGGGCTGCGCGGGGGTTTGCTGGGCCGGCTGGGGTTTCGGCCCACTGGCCAGTTTTTTTCCGGTTTTCCTTTTTCTTTTTCCATTTCTTTTCTGTTTTGAGTCTAATTTGAATTCCAGTTTGAATTTGAATTTTTGCAAAACATGCAACACGTCCAAAAATTTCTAAATTCCCCTCTGAACATGGTTTATGGTTCTAAATCAAAATTTGAGTTTTGACTAAAAATTTGGGGTGTTACAATAGTGACGTGGTTCACCCGTCCTCTCATTACATTCTGCTGTTGTGGCTGCGCGGGCTTCTTCTTTGGGCACTTATGGGCATAGTGCCCCACTTCGCCACAGCTAAAACATTGCACCCCAACCTTAGGTGCTTGGCCTTTGTTGTCTTGGGGTTGGTTCGGGGGTCCTTGCACTGCTGGTCGAGGTGGATATGCAGGGCGAGGCTGCTGCACAAACTGACGTGGTGGCTGTGCTGGTGCTGCGGGAGGCCTGTAGTTTGGGTTGTACCCTCTTGGTGCTGAATAGGGTACCGCAGCACGGCTCGTCTGCCCCGTAGGTTGTTGCATCATACGTGGGCGGGTGTTGCTCCCTGAGGCCTGATGTGACCACCCCGCCTTCCTCTTATTCTCATTTTCCAGGGCCTTTAGCTTCCTTTCCACCACAAACGCTCTGTCCACCATCTTTTGAAAACTTTCATACTCATTGGAGGACATGGCACACTGCATCTCTACGGTAAGTCCTTCCACGAAACAATCTTGTTTCTGCTCATCAGTCTCTATGTCTCGTGGAGCATGATGGGATAGTTGAGTAAATTTAGTGAGGTATTCCCTCACCGTCATGTTTCCCTGCTGCAGTCCCAAAAACTCCTTCCTCTTGTTTTTGAGTTCACCTCTTGGGATGTAGTGGTTGCGGAAGCTACGCTTGAACTCCTCCCAAGTGATGTTCTCAGGGTCATGATGGGCGGCCACGTAGGCGGTCCACCAATCAGCAGCAGGTCCATGCAATTGATGAGAGGCAAACAGCACCCTCTCATACCCTTGGCATTGTATTATCCTCATCTTACTTTCAATGGTCTTCAGCCAATCATCTGCCTCCAGAGGTTCAGCAGCACTTGCAAACTTTGGAGGTTGAGTTCCTAGAAACTCACTCAACCTTGGTTGGCGTGGTGCAGCTTGTGTAGGTGGAACTTGATGCAAGTTAGCCACCACTTGAGTCAAGTTCTGGATGAGCTGATTTTGATTCTCCAGCATTTGGTGGAGAGGATCAACTTCTTCACGGCGACCACCCTTGTCCTGGCCTCCAGAAAGATGAGGGTTGCATGCCTCATCATTGTTGTTGGCGGGGTTGGCAGCACGTCCTTTTCCTCTTCCGGCCATCTGGCAGAATCAACAAATGTTAATTTTGATACCATTTAGTATCATCTTACTACTTTCATTTGTTGGTACTTTGAGGTGTTGAGGCTTTGTTAAAATTTTACGAGGGTTTATATCTCACACCAAATAAATGCACTATTATTTCCTGTGGGTTCACACACCAAAGCAAAACAATCTGAAGACGAGGCTGTGGACAATTTTGCTCATGGCTTCCACAACTCACGTCACACACCAAGCATTATCACACCATTAACTTCGTAATGACTCGACTACTCGACCTCTTGCTAGCTAGGGGAAAGACTCTACACTACTCGTCCTCTTGAGCTGGCTCCTCGGGATCTTCCTCCTCATTTCGACTACCTTCTGACTCTGCTTTGGGTGGGGAGGCTGCTGGTGGAGAAGTGCGACGACGCCTGATTGCTCGGCGATCCGGGGAGTCAGGTGTCCATGGATCACTCACGGTGACACACAGTTCATTCCCATCTCCTCTTTCTCTCGCCTTTAAACAAGCTCGCAGCAACGCCTCTGTTTCCTTCAGGGTGTCTCGGACATCCTGAAGCTCTTGTTGACACTCCTGCAGTCGAGTGCTGAGCATAGCAGCATCCTCCAAGCACAAGTCCATGTGCTCATGGGAAGTCCCTTGCTGCACCGGTGGGTACTTGTACTCCGTGGTACCACTCTCACGTTGGAGGACATACATGTACTCAGATTTGTCCAAGTGGCGACGATAGATGTGACTCTGGCAGGTGATGGCCTCCCAAGTGACATCTTTCTCCGCGTCAACTTGTGTTGCTCGACAAGCTGGAGAGTGGTGAATCTTAAGCAGCTGATTCTCGTGTATAATCCTCATCTCCGAACTCCATTCTTCCCTCTTCTCACGGATGGTCCTGGTGGAGTTATAGTGGATGATTAGCTTGCCCGTATTGTCGGCGGCTTCGAGCATACGTCGAAGACGGCGCAACAAATCTCCTACTGCCAATCCGTAGGAAAGGTACATCACTGGACGACTCTCCTCTCTTTCGGCAAGGGCAACTACGGGAACTCTCCCTCCTGTGGACTTACGAGCGGTGCGAATCATGCGAACCATCTAAAACAAAAGAATTTAAAATTAGGTTAGATAAAATCTCAAACAAAAATCCTATTTTGAATGAAAGTTGGGGTAAGATGAAGAAAATGACTCCTTTAATAACACTTTTCCACCCACACCTTGGAAAATAATTTTTAAGAAAATAGGGCCCTTAAATACGTCCATTTCTACCTAGGTCCACGTTCCTACGGGCAACCTTGGCTCTGATACCACCTCTGTCACACCCGGTTTTTCCGAAGAACAACCAAGTGAATATCACATGTATGCCAGGATCATTTTCTCATACATGTGATGACAAATAGTGAAGCATCATTTATTACAAGCCAGGTGTCGAATATAAATAAGTCTTACATTGCAAATGTCTCAATGGACACTAATGCTTCATCACAAGTAAATAAACTAGCAGCGGAATATTATTCTTTAGGGCTCCATCACAGGCGTTGCCCGGGGGTCTTCATGAACCTAAAAACCTTCCTCGGGTCCAAAATCTTGGTCATTATACACCACCTCATTATCTTGACCTGAGCAGTAATATAAACCAACAAATATGCAAGGTTGAGTACCAATGGTACTCAGCAAGTGTGGGAAAATTATATCATGCATGGCTAGAACAAGGAGAGGTTGAACTCATGGTTAAAGCACTACGCAATTAATACCTATCACCTTAGCTTATTAAGCACCTACATTACTACACAGGTGAAATGGTCCAAATCTCCCATCCCATCATCGTAATCCAATAACCATAACATCATTTCCAATGTTAAGCTCCCCGCTTAACTTCCACAATTTCCAAAACCATCACTCCTCTAATCATGAATAAGTCCAGGCCGCTCTTAACCGTGAGCACGGCTGTCAAGACAGTTTTGACTCTGCAGAGTTTGTACCACTGTACCCACATGTAGTGATTTCATCCCCCGTTGCCGGGTGGACTATAAGAACCTCCATTATGCCAGTGGCTACGATTCACATTCACACTTCCCAGGTGTGCAGCCAGGAGATCACTACGAAGCCTTTACAAAGGGATTCCCGACGAGCGTGGGCCCACTGAGATTTCACCCCTAACAGCATACAAGAGGCTCCAACCCCGCTGCAGTGGCCCCCTCTTGAGCCTTGCGGTTCATATGGTAGTCCAGCTGACACCTACTCCCCGCACCATCCAACACACCCATACTACGCCGGGGATACACCTAATTAATTGGCCAAGCTGCCCCATCTCAGCATGTGGTTGGCACTGTAAAGCCGGGTTACATGCTCCATGAACCGGTCCTTAGGATCCAAGCAAGTACTAAACACAAACCCAAGTCTCGTGCACCCAGCACACAACCAAAACATCCAACTTGCCTTGATCCCTACCTCTACATAACTCCCAATGTCTCATTCAAGAGTATGGTAATATAACTGATGATCTCATGTCCCAAATATCCCATTCTAAGCATGGCTAAGCATATGCATGTAAATAAATGACATGGTAAACTAAATCCCAACCCAAGCTTCAAGGAAACAAGGTAATGCAATTCTAGGGAAACTTTCCTAGCATGGGTTTCATATTTCATTTGACAATGCAAATAATTCTATCTACACATCCTAGTATAGGATCAAAGTGGTCAAGGACACTTGCCTCCTTCTTGCTGCTCTTGAAATGGGTAGTCCTGATCTTGGAAATGAATAACTTGTTCTTGAACAGGTTCTACTTCATACCATCACACATAGCAAAAGAAAAACAACAATTCATAAGACATAGTTCACACTTACACTTCATACAAACCACACATTCATATTTATGAAAGTTCTTTACCATTATATGTGTTGTGGTTACTTTATGTGTGTTGAGTTATGGCTTGCATGCACTTTTAACCATGTGTATATGATTCCTACTTCTGTGTCCACCTTCATACTTACACACTATTTATATGGGTTTCCAATAAATTTCTTATATTCAACTACTTCACCTTTTTACTACCAAGTGTGTATGAAAAGTATTATTCTTCCCCATATGTGTTTTCATAATTTCTATCAACCCTAAACTGAATTCTTTGTATTTTAGAAACTCCATTTATCATTTACTAGTTGCTATATTTTCAGATTTATATTCCTATGCATTGTGTATTTTATTTTTAAATTAGTAATACACATCACCTAAACAGAATAGGTTCTGGTCCTAAATAATTTAAAATCATATTTTGACCTTGGCTTCTGATGTAGACCATTTCATAATTATTTTCCCTATTTTTTTCTATAACTATTCTTTACTTAAAAATGTGTCCCTATACTAATAAATGTGAATAATAAATGAAACAGATTCATTTCAGCCCAAAAATATACTTTTATCTCACTCCAAAGTTTTCTAAGTACTGAGAAAGTTTTTAATTAATTTTGACAATTATGTTTATTCCCCTTTTTAATTTTTAAACACTAGTTACATATTAAATGTTTTAGATTAAATACTAAACAGGGCTAAAATAATGAATTCACCCCATTACAGGGTCTATAATATTATTTTCATAATTTCCAGGGGTCTAGCTACACTTATCAGAGGTGCTTTTCCTAATTTTTATTAAGTCCAGGGGCTAAAACTGATTTTTAAATGAATTTACATGATTTTCTGGAGTTCCAGGGGCTAGATCTGAAGTTTCCGGGGCTAGCTCTCAATTCCAGAGAACCCCAGGGGGTAGCACGTAAGAATTCCAGTCTTTATAACGCGGGGCTGACGTGGACCGTCCGATTTTAAACCGACGGCCGAGATTATAACATCGAACCGGTACGCGGGGATTTAAAGTCTACCGTGCGATTTAAAATAAACGGCGCACAAGAAGCCACGTCGCTCTGATCGAGCGCGGGCGGCGCTGCCGGCGGCGGGAAGCGGCGATCTCGCCGAAAAGTTTCGGATCCTCGAGAATTCTGCCTAAAACTGTGATCTTATGGCATAGATCGGTAGAGGGGAGGTCAGGGATCTCACCTCGGGGGTTTTCTCGAGCTCGGGGGTCCTGGAAAGTGATCGGCGGCGAGGTCCGAGGCAAAACCACGGCGAATCTCGTCGGCGCTGGGTTTACACCGTAAGTCTTCGGGTTTTCTGCACCTGCAAAGTTCCCCGGAGGCGGTGGATCAAGACCAGCGAGTTAGATCAGAGTTCCGAGCTTAGATCGGCTAGAATTCACCGGCGAAGTCTCGGTGCTCACCGGAGTGAAAATCGGCGATCGCGTGGGAAAAACTGATCGGGGCTGGGGTTTTTATAGCCGGGGAAGGGCGGTGGGTCAGTTTTGATCGAGTTTGAGTCTTCTGGGACCGGAATTCGGGCGGCGGGATGGGTTTTCCGATCGGTTAAGATCGCGCGCGCTCGGGGGAAAAGTCCGGGGTCACGGGGTTAGGGATGACAGGCGGGTCCCACCCGTCTGTGAGAGAGAGCGCGGCGCGCGCGGGGGCGGGCTGGCGCGGGGAAGCTAGGCCGGCTGGCGGTTTCGGCCCACTGGTGGTTTTTTTTCCTGTTTTCTCTTTTTCTTTTTCCATTTCTTTTCTGTTTTGAGTTTAATTTGAATTCCAGTTTGAATTTGAATTTTTGCAAAACAAGCAACACGTCCAAAAATTTTTAAATTCCCCTCTGAACATGGTTTAGGGTTTTGAATCAAAATTTGGGGTGTTACAGGCTCTCACCAAGGATGTGCCACCAGAAATGGTAGGGATCATTGCCGGGTAGGAGTCAGCCAAGATTGCATGGGATGCAATCAAGTTGCGCAACGTGGGAGCTGAATGTGTGCGCAAGGCTAGGGCAAGTACATTGGGTCGGGAGTTTGATGCACTCAAATTCCACGATGGTGAAATGGTGGATGAGTTTGGTGTACGTATGAGCCGGATCATGTCTCAACTTGCAGCACTTGGGAGTGAACGTTCGAAGGAGGAGATTGTCCAAAAGTTCCTGTAGGCAGTGCCACAGAAGTTTGAGCAGATTGCGGCCTCCATCGAGACATTGCTTGACTTAAGTGATATGTCTGTTGATGAGTTGATTGGTAGACTCAAAGCAACAGAAGAAAGGTTTGGTCCAAGTACTTGGGAAGGCAACACGCAAGAGAAGTTACATCAGAGTGAAGAAGAGTTACTTGCACGGTTGTCGACACGTCTCAAAATGCCCGGGGGAGCTGGAAAGGAACGGCACAAAGACTCATCTGCACCGAGGAGAGATCATGGCCGAGGGCGTGGTCGTGGTCGAGGTAACCGTGGCGGTGGAAACTCAGGCCGTGGAGTGGCCAAAGATGAGTGCCGCTACTGTGGTAAGAAGGGCTAGAGAATGCAGGAAGAAAAAGAAGGATGAAGAGGTGAACACAGCTCAAGTTGATCATGAGTTTGAATCCAGTCTCTTGGTGGCATGTGCCAACACAAAGGCCGAGCAAATCACGTCTCCAGAGGAGGTATGCCTCAACAAGAACATGTTACACGTTCAAGTAGGAGACTTGGAGGGAGGAGGCAGTACTCGGTGGATCCTGGACTCCGGTGCAACAAATCACATGACCGGGAAATGGGACGTGATCACCAACCTTGACAACACAGTGCATGGTACTGTGCATTTGGAAGATGGCTCGGTGACAGAGATTGATGGACAAGGAACTGTGGTGTTCCAAGGAAAAAGAGGCGGTCGAAAGGAGTTGGCTGGAGTCTATCTTATTCCTCAGCTCAAGGCAAATATCATTAGTCTTGGACAGTTTGAGGAGGAGGGACACCGAATCTTGATGGTGGATGGTTATGTCAAGATTTGGGATAAAGATGGAACCCCTGTGGCAATGGTGAAACGGGGTGTGAACCGGTTGTACACCATTGATCTCAAGGTGGTGCAACCAAGGTGTTTCATGGCACAAGGGAACAATGTAACATGGATGTGGCATGCAAGAATGGGACATTTGAATTTTCGGAGTTTCAGAAGGCTTGCCGAAGAGCAGCTTGTGTATGGATTGCCAACCATCACTCAAACTGAGGAGAAGTGTGATAGCTTCCTGGCTGGGAAACAACGACGTCAACTGTTCCCGTGCATGGCAAAGTACCGGGCTAAGAAGAGACTTGAACTTGTGCATGGAGATCTTTGTGGACCAGTGAAGCCGGCAACTCCAAGAGGCAGCAGGTTTTTCTTCCTTCTTGTGGATGATCTCAGTAGATACATGTGGGTGTTTCTGATCAGCACAAAGGATCAAGCAATGAGCACTTTCATGGCTTTTCAATCAAGTGTTGAAGCTGAGACAGGGAGGAAGATTGGAACTCTTCACACAGATCATGGTGGAGAGTTCACGGCTCGGGCTTTTGTTGAGTATTGCACCAAGGAGGGTGTTCAACGTCACTTGACAGCTCCATATTCTCCTGAGCAGAACAGGGTAGTTGAGAGAAGGAACCAAACTGTCATGGGAATGGCAAGAAGTATGTTGAAAGCAATGAATATGCCCGGTTGGTTATGGGGAAAGGCGGTGACAACTGCTGTGTATGTGTTGAACCGATCTCCTACTCGGAGTGTTGAGAAGAAGACTCCATATGAGGTATGGCATGACAAGAAACCTAGTGTACATCATTTGCGCACTTTTGGTTGTGTGGCACATGTGAAACAGGGAAGCAAACGTCTTAGCAAGCTTGAAGATCGTAGTATTCCAATGGTCTTCATTGGATATGAGCAAGGAAGGCGTGTAGGTTTTATAATCCAAGCACGGAAAGCGTTCACGTGTCACGTGATGCCGTGTTTGAAGAAAACTGTCCATGGAAGTGGGATGCAGCCGAATCAAGTGAAGTGGTGAATAATGAAGACATATTTCAGGTGGAGTACATCTTTCGTGGTGAGAATCCTTGTGGAGTGAGTTCTTCTTCTTGTGACACATGTCAGGGTGAGAAAAACCCCAGCTGAGGGAGTATCTTCTGTGACACAACTGAGGCAGCAAGCATCCAAGGATTTGGAGTTTGTGTCACCTCCTTGCTTGTCACCGGAAATAGATAGTGATCTGAAAGAAGCACCACTTCGTTATCGTTCCATGAGAAACATTCTTGAGATGGTGCCACATTGTGAACCAGAAGAAGGAGGAGTAGATGAGCTTCTGGTTATCATAAGTGAAGAGCCATGCACAGTAGAAGAGGCTTTGAGAACTAAAGAGTGGCGTATTTCCATGATTGAGGAGCTCACATCCATTGAAGAGAACAAAACATGATCATCGGTATATCTTCCAGAGGGATATCGTGCCATTGGCTTGAAATGGGTTTTCAAGTTGAAGAAAGATGAGTATGGGAATGTTATACGCCATAAAGCAAGGCTGGTTGCAAAGGGGTATGTGCAGAAGCAAGGAGTTGATTTTGAAGAGGTTTTTGCACCAGTTGCAAGGATGGAGTCTGTGATAATTGTATTAGCTGCTGCAGCACATTTTGGATGGCATGTTCATCACCTGGATGTGAAGTCCGCCTTCTTGAATGAGGGTCTTGAAGAGGAGATCTATGTCACTCAACCACCGGGTTTCATTGCTGAAGGCAAGGAGAAGTGGGTTTTAAGACTTCGCAAGGATTTGTATGGCTGAAGACAAGCTCCTCAGGCATGGAACTGAAAGCTTGATGAAAGTCTCAATCAACTTGGTTTCACACGGTGCAAATTAGAACATGGTTTGTAAACTAAGCTTGGAGGTGAGGCAAGATTCATTGTGGGTGTGTATGTTGATGACTTACTGATTGTGGGGGAGAACATGGAGGAGATCAGTCGGTTCAAGGAGAAAATGAGGAGAAGTTTTGCATGAGTGATCTAGGAAGCTTGTCTTACTATCTTGGTATTGAAGTAAAGCAAGGGAGACATGGTATTGAATTGTGTCAAGGAGCTTATGCTGCACAGTTGCTTGAACGGAGTGGGATGCTAAGCTGCAATGGGTTTGCCACTCCCATGGAATCCCGGTTGAAGCTTACCAAGAGAAGTACAGCACCACTCTCTGATCCAACCACTTATCGCAGCATAATTGGTGGACTCAAGTATCTTCTACATACTCGGCCTGATCTTAGTTTTGGTGTTGGGTACTTAAGCAGGTTCATGTCAGAACCTCAAGAGGAACACATGGTGTCTTTGAAACATTTGCTTCGGTATGTGGCAGCTACACTTAGATATGACTTGTCTTACAACCGAGGTGAAGGAAGTCTTGAGTTAAGAGGATATAGTGATAGTGATTTTTGGGGGAGATGTGGATGACCGAAGAAGCACAACAGGAGTTATTTTCTTCCTGAGTGAGAATCCTATCAGCTTGATGTCTCATAAGCAAAAGGTTATGGCAAAGTCCACATGTGAAGCTGAGTTTATGGCTCGAGCAGCAGCAGCAAGTCAGGCTGTTTGGCTCAGGCATGTGCTTGAAGAGGTGACAAGAATTCAAGTACCTCCACTAGTGATTAAGATGGATAACACAGCAGCAATTGCTTTGGCAAAGAATCCAGTCTTGCATGATAGAAGTCAACACATTGACATCAAGTTTCATTTTGTCAGAGAATATGTTGATCGAGGAGAAGTTATCTTGGAGCATGTTGGGACAAAGGATGAACTTGCTGATATTCTCACAAAACCACTGGGACGTACACTTTTCCAAGAGCTTTGTAAGAAGATTGGAGTTCAAGAGATCAAGCCTCAGAAGTAGGGGGAGATTGTTGAGTACTTCTGAGGACTGATCAAAACTTCTAGTCTTTCCTTTGTGTTTTCAGGGAAATAATGCACGCGCGACAAGAACCAGGGGGATGTCCTGTGTCTCATGTGTTGCACCAAGTCCTAGTAGGTGTGCGTTTTCACTTTGTTTTAAAAAACCCTGGGCTTTGGGTCATACGTGCATGGCACATGCATGTGCTGCATGTTTTTCAAATTTTGTATGGTGCAAAGCTCGACCAAGTTGTTGCAAGGGTGTTGCTTTCGGTTAATAAAAGGAGAAGAGAGCGCTGGAGTTTGTTGAGCGCCACCACAACTCATCCGAGTTCATTTTCTTTTTGGTACTCCACCTGAGATTGGATCCTACAACACTTGTTGACTTCCCTACGCGATTTGCATCACAAATCCGTGAGAGTTTGTGAGGAAAACACCCAACAGGTTGGAGACGCTCAAGATGTCGAGACTTACGATATACGGAAACAAAAATGAAATCTAGTCCAGACTCTCAGAAAAAAGATCGAT
The DNA here is from genome assembly GCA_030760725.1 of Neostapfia colusana. NCBI lineage: Eukaryota > Viridiplantae > Streptophyta > Magnoliopsida > Poales > Poaceae > Neostapfia > Neostapfia colusana. Next base: position 36,691,277 of record JASWHV010000001.1, on the reverse strand, counting down.
GGTCTGGTTTACGGAGTAGGGTACATGATCGTGACGTTGATGAATTTTGAAATTGATGAAGTAATATTTTTTTCACTAACTTATCATAAATTTTGTATATTATCTTAGTATATTTATCAATTACTCGTTGTATCAGGATGTCATCGTCAAATGGAAAGGGGAAGGGGAGGAAGGGGGTGAGAGGGTTCATCACCCAGCCCTGGGACATGGTCTTCTCAGGTACCTCGTCAGGTGCGAGCAAACGCTCTCAGTTGATGAGGCACCTTCTAGACTTTCCGGACCGAGTTGTGGCCTTTCAGCGCACGGAGATAAATTTCAGTTACCAATCACGTTATTTGAAATTGCATTTATCAATTATTTTTTCTTATGAATTATTTATTTTTGCAGTCCAACTCAGAGTCTTCTGAGTCAGAGCCGGAGGTTGGGGCTACCCAGCCCTCGGAGCCGGCTACGCAGCCCTCAGAGCCAGCTACGCAGCCCTCGGAGCCGGCGAGCGTGGATCCTTTGGGCTCCAGTGGTGACCAGCCGTCTGGGTCACCGGACGTGGTGCCGCCGATGAGGCGACACACGAGGAGGACCCACTTTGCTGCTCCTCCTCCTGTTCCTCGTGAACGGATCACCATTCTTCCACTCAGAGACAGGTAAACAAATTGTATAGTATTGAATATTAGATGTTGTCTGCCGATACATAATAAGTTAAAAAATTTTGTAGATCTTGACACGATTGTTTGTTTGTGGGCCAGGGACACCACAGGTAGGTTAACGGTGTCATCGGGGTTTTAGTGCGGTTGCACTATCCTGGTGTCATCGACGGTGTCCCTACTTTGTCGTGGGACGACTACACTCGTGTCCCTCACAAGGTCCACGGCACCCTTCAGGGGGCCGTGTTGAACGATTTTATGGTAAGTTTAAATGTTTCCATTTTTATACCCATTTAAATTGTTCATGCAGATTAATCAATTTTTTTTTCTTAAAGCCGCGGTACCAGCTAGAGGACTTGAGCGAGAGCATGATGGAGCGCACAACTGCCGTGTTCTACAACAATGCTCAGAAGCTCGTGGTGCAGGCGTTGTCGTACGCCCGCATCCAGGCCATCAACGAGTACAACAAGCGTCATCATCAGCAGCAGCAAGGGGGGTCCTTTTAGGAAGGACTCCGGCACGTACTTGACCGAGAAGCAGTACGTGGAGGCAAGTTATTATTGTTAACTATTTCCAATAATTACTTATGTTAACAATATTGATGAAATAATAATATGTGCAGGTTAGTATTAGATGGTTAGAGAGGCAGCCCGACGCGTACCGAGCTCTTTGTTGGTACTAGGCTAGCCAGGACTTCATCAGTAATTCCACGAGGGCTCGAGCCTGTAGAGGAACAGACGGCTAGCACAACTACGGCGGTGATGGCTACGTGCGTATGGATAAATGCATGGTAAGTATATTTAAGTTCGTTCATGTGTTGATAATATATTTCTTTAACTAACACGTATCTACAGGAGCGAGAAACTGGTCAGGAGGTGACAGCGACCGAGGTTTGGAAGAGAGGTTACAGGGGAAGTGACCCTTCACAGCCTGGCCAGTGTAGTCAGGTCGCGGCTGACCGACTGTTAAGTTTTCAAAATTCATCAATTTAATTATAAGTAATACTAGTACTGACACACTTGCATCATTTCTTTGTTTTTTAGGAAAAGTACTCGCAGGAGATGAAGAAGATACATGGCGAAGGCTACGATTGGGACACACGCCAATCGAGCCTAGAGCCATGTACGCAAGCGGCGGCAGGAAGGCCCATGGATGGTGAGTTGGTTAACTGTTTCATTTTTTAAAACTTCCTTCTTCTACTTATTATTTTTCTATCTTTCGTAGGTTTGCCATTTTCGATGGTGTTGTTGACTCGAGGGTGGCACGGCCTTCGAGAGGCACTCCATCGATGGAGTCTTCATCCATTGGGCCGTCGAGTGGTCGTCTGTCGTAGAGGGACTTGGAGTTCTGTGCCATGGAGGATAGGCTTGCGCGAACCCAAGAGGAGCTCGATAGGACGAGGCCCATCCAGGAGTATCAGGCCAACCTCATGGCCCAGATGTAGGCATCGGTGGATGTAAGTAATTTAAATTACTGTATTTTAAATTTTTAGCATTTTTGTATTATAAATGTGTTCTAATATGTTGCAATGACAGGCTTTAGCTCGACAGAGTGGCCAGGAGCTCCCGTTTCCTTCGTGGTTGCAGCCGCCATAGGCGCCCTCGTCACAGCCGCCCCAGCACAGGTACCCCCTGCACTGTATAAATCTTTAATACTATTTAATACAGTGAAGGAGAAAAGTGATAGAAAGAGAGGGGGAGAGATAGTGAAAGATATAGAGAAATGGAGAGAGGGAGAGAGAGAGAGCGGGGGGAGAGAGAAAGAGAGAGAGTGAAAGAGGGGAGAGAGAGGGGGAGAGATAGTGAAAGAGAGAGAGGGATGGGGAAAGAGTGAAAGAGGAGTAGAGAGAGTGAAATAGAGAGAGAAGGGAGAGGGGGATGGGGAGAGGGACGACGAGAGCGAGAGGGAGAGAAGGGAGAGGGGGATGGGGAGAGGGACAATGAGAGCGAGAGAGAGAGAAGGGAGACGGGATGGGGAGAGGGACAACGAGAGCGAGAGAGAGAGAGTGAAACAGGAGTACTGAGAATGAAAGAGAGAAAGAATGAGAGAGAGAGAGGGAAAGAGAGGAATAGACATATCTAACTTTTATTTACTTTGCAGGGTTCACCAACAGAGACGCATACTCCATCTCCGCAGCTACCGGCACCGGGAGGGACGCGCGAAGACGATGTTCACGGCTCCAGAGGTAGTCGTGAGGGGAGTGTGTAGCCGTTATGTGTTTTTAGATTTTCTTGAACTTTATGAATGAACTGTCGATTGTGTATTATATTGTTTGTCTTTGTGAATGCATGTTTCATTTGTCTCGGCTGGCAACTGTGCTAGGGCAGCTAGTTTCTGTTTTTTAAAATAAAACTATAACTTACGACGGCCTGTATACAGGCCGTCGTAAGTTAGCCCATGTTAGTTACGACGGCTGCTATGGCCGTCGTAAGTAAACCCAACTAACTTACGACAACCTGGCCCTGGCCGTTGTAAGTAACATTACTTACGACGGCATGTTACTTACGACGGCCGGGTTTAGGCCGTCGTAAGTGGTATGGCCCAGCCCACCACGTGGCCCAGACGCTTAGATACGACGGTTACGGGCTGCCATCGTAAGTTGCATAACTTATAATGGTGGCCGTTGTAAGTTACTTAACTTACGACCAAATCCGGACAACGGCTAGAAACCATCGTAATTAGGCTTAAACCATCGTAATTAAGCTAATTACAATGGTTTAGACCTTACTTACGATAGTTTTAGCCGTCGTAAGTGAGTCGTATTGCTGTAGTGCACGTATGTAATGAAACTTTATGTCCACATGTTTCATTCTGTCATGAAACTTAGGATTTTTGCTCAGCTCAATGGAAGCATTGTTATCCACCCAGAGCTTGAATTTTCTTGGCTCCTCTTCAAGTATCTCAGCCAGTAGCGAACTGATCCAAATTCCTTGACACGCACCTGTAGTAGCTGCAATATATTCAGCCTCACATGAAGATAGAGCTACCACCCTTTGTTTGGTCGACATCCAAGTTATCAGATTCCATCCAAGAAAATAGGCAACTCTAGTAGTGCTCTTTCTGTCATCAATGTCTCCAGCGAGGTCACTGTCACTGAACCCAATAATTCCCAGTGACTTCTCTTTCGTGTATCTGCACCCAGTCACATGTTCCTGCCAAGTACCTCAGTATACGTTTTACTGCAGCCCAGTGTAATTCAGAACGTGCTTGCATGTACCTGCCGGCTAGACCAACTAAAAATGTAATGTCAGGTCTGGTATTAACCAAATACCTGAGGCAATCAATGATACTTCTATACTTGCTTGCATCAACTAAAGTACCTCCATCTGACTTGCTCAGATGTGACCTGTGCTCCATTGGTGTGTCACAAGGATTGGACTGCTGCATCCCTGCCATTTTCAGAATTTTCAGAGTATAAGCTCTCTGAAAGAGTGTTATTTCTCCATGGCCCTGCTTCACTTTAATTCCAGGTAATAGCTCAGTTTTTCCAAGTCACTCATGGAGAAGCTTTTCTTCATTTCAGCTTTAAACTCTACAATTATGTCAGTAGAAGGACCACAAATAATGAGGTCATCAACATACACACCTATGAGGAGAAGGTTGATGTCTTTCCCTTTTCTGTATAATGCATGCTCAGATTCACATTTTCTGAATCCCAGGGAATGTAATTCTCTATCCAGTCTAGTGTTCCAAGCCCTTGGAGCTTGTCGAAGACCATATAAAGCTTTCTTCAGTTTCAGCACTTTGCATGGATGATTTTCGTCAGTGAAACCAGGAGGCTGCCTCACATATACCACTTATGACAACTCGTCATTCAAGAAAGCTGACTTGACATCCATGTTCACTTCCCAATTCTTATTTGCAGAGATAGCCAATAGGATTCTCACTGTCTCAATATGGCCACTAGAGCAAAAACCTCTTCAAAATCTACCCCTGAACCTGGGAATAACCCTTCACAACCAGTCTAGCTTTGTGCCTAATTATCTCACCTGAAGGGTTCTTCTTCACTTTAAAAGTCCACTTGAGCCCTATGGCCTTGAATCCTGAAGGCAAGTCTCCCGGAGTCCAGGATCCATTCTCCTGTATAGCCTTGAGTTCATCTAGCATGGCTCTTCTCCAGTTGGGGTCTTGGATTGCTTCTTCCACTCCTGATGTCTCTTCTGCAGTTAACAGGCATAGGCCTGAATATTCAAAGTCCAGCACTTGTTCACTTGCATTTACCACATATGACATTGCTCTGAATCTCTGAGGAATACCTTCAAAACTTATCTCCAAGAGCACAGCCATCACAAACTTGTTCAGGTTGCTTTATGAGAGGAATTCCATCCACCATCTTCAATCTTCCAAGGTTGTTCAAAGCTCTGAAATTTAGATGACCATACCTGGAATGCCACAGCCAATTCACATCACTCCCTCTAGTCATCATACAAACAGGTTGAGTGACTGATAGTCTTGCAACAAATATAGCCTGTTTGCAGAGTGAGGTGCTTTAATCAAAACAGAGCCATCAGTACCAAGAATGTACATATGATCTCCTTCCACAACAACTTTGCATCCATCTTCAGTCATCTGTCCAAAACTAATAATATTGTCCTTGAGCTTGGGTATGTAATATACTTCAGATAACACCTTGTGCACATTCTTGTTGCCACTGAAGACAACTGAACCCATCCCACAAATATTCACTGATGACCCATCTCCAAAGTTCACCGATCCTTTCACTGATTCATCTAGAGAGGATAGAGTTGATCTCACACCCGTCATGTCGTACTGGCTCCAGAGTCCAAGTACCACATATTTTTCAGTGCCTCCTTCTGAAGATACACTGAGATCAGTTTCTGAAGAATTCAAACAGCTTGCAGTTAACAGCAGGGCTGGCTATTCTGGATCGATCTTGGTCAAGTGAGTCTCTTCTTTCCTCTCCTTTTTTGGCTTGCGACAATCCTTAGCCCAGTGACCCCATATACCACAATTGTGGCATTTTCTCTTTCTCCGGGGTGTACCTTCAAATGTGAACTTTGGATTAGAGCCTCGGTTCTCTGATCGAGCTCCCCCTTTTACCTTTGACGGTGAACAATTCCCAGCCTTGGTCAAGGACCCCTCAGGAGCCAGCCGGCCTTTATATTTGGCTAACCACTCTTCTTCAGATAACAGCAAGCGACCTCCTCTTTCGGTGACATCACTAGAAGAGCCAAGCCGATCCTCTACAGTTCGTAGCCTCCCAACAAGTTCTTCTGCAGACAACTTGTTAAGATCCAACAAAGTTTCTATGTATAGTGCTATTTGCATGTATTTCGTAGGAACTACTCTAAGGAATTTTTTTACTATGCGTACTTCTTCAATTGATTCACCAAGTGCACGAAGGGTGCTTGCAATACCTGAAATTCTCATGGCAAAGTCGTCGATCGTCTCTGTCTCTTTGAACTGGATGTTCTCGAACTCCTTAAGGAGGTGGTGTGCATTTGCTTCTCGAACACGATCGTCGCCCACTCGCATGTTCTTCACTGCCTCCCACGCCAACTTGGCAGTTGGTTTTGCAGCCAGTGCCGTGTGCATATCACATGGTACTCCTCTCAGGATTGCAGCCAGTGCCAATCGGTCATCACGTCGCTGGACATTATCGGACTCGATCGCATGCCACAAATCCTGAGCTTCAAGGTTCACTTGCATGACAAGTGACATTGGCTATAGTTGTTGCGGGTGAGCATTGGATACACCAGCGATGCACTCGCCTCCCGTACAACCCGCTCAGCAGCAAACGGGTTTGCGAGTGTGGTGTTGTTGTTGCCGCCGCTGCCGTGCTTCAGGGGCATGTTCGTCGGAGAAGCGCCGCCTCCCGCCATCTGTTCCGCCGCACACTAGCTCTGATGCCACTTGTTGGAGCCGAACCAAGTCGACGTTCAACTTCGGCGATCGTCTTGCCGGTGCCTCGTCACACAGTGGAACAGAGGATGTCGAGCGTATTTCTCATGTTGCTGGCGCTGTAACTATCCATTGATCAGCAATATATAGTTGTACAACGTTTACCCGATGCACACTACTCCCACGACGCGACCTTCATGCCACAGATCGGCGATCCACGATCCACGCGCAACTAACTGGACTTTACCGGCGCCAGAACCGGGCTACATGCAGACGTTCGACTGAATAAACAGCTGGTCTGTTACAGACCCCTAACTACCATGCAAAAACATGCAAGTAATCACTACCAACTAAATGATGCAGCAGCAGCAAGATTATTCAACATATGAGCAAGATGGGGAGAGTTGTTGCCTCTGGGGGGCTTAGGTGGCTGTGATGAACTCTGATCTCCACTTGAGCTTGTAAGTTGGTATGCTGGATTCTCTCTCGTCCCCAGTGGAGGTGAGAGGGAAAGTAGAGGGAGGGTGTTTATAGGGATGAAGAGACGCGTCAGTGCATTTGGCTGATGCTGTCAGCTGCCTCTAATAGTCTATATCCTTTCTGGAAAGTAAAGGATGGTGATGATTCTGCTGCAAAATGGGCCTGTGCAAGAACTTCCATTTGCTTTCACAGCCACTAGCAAATTAGGCATATCGGAGTTATTCATGATCAAATTGCACTGGTTTCTCAACAAGTGAGATTTTGCAAACGGCTCCTAAACAGAGGTGGCATTAGTTTCCAGGGGCAGCACGCAGCAATAGTTGTTGCTGGCTGCACATCGACGCAAAACTCAATTCTCTCCACAGAACCACTGGGGATGCAAATGCTGTGGAAGGCATTCTTCAACGAATGTTCGTACCCAGAGTTACATTTTTGGACGCTTGTTGCTCCAGGATCAATTTCCCAAAGATACAATATAGATATTCACTACATCAGGAAACTGATATATTTTCGTGTGCCACATACCCACGAAAATATGACAAAATTCCACAAAAATAATTATTTTTTATGGACCCAGGCCCATGAAAATCACTTGTCAAAAAAATTTTAATTTCGTTGGCGGCCCGCGAAAATAATGCTATTGTCGTCGGCCAAAGAAGACCCACAAAAATACTTATTTTCGGGAGCCATTTCGTAAGCCAATGGCTCACAAAAATAATGTCAGGTTATTTTCGTGGGATGTGGCCCACGAAAATGATATTATTTTCCTGGGCCACAACTCGTCTCAAGAAAATAGGTGCACTTATTTCCGTGGGCCTTCATTGGCTCACGAAAACAGCTAGGTCCTATTTTTCTGTGCTTTTATAATACCCACAAAAATAATATGGCCCTAATTTTGTGGGTCACAGCTTGGCCCAAGAAAATACATGAGATTACAGTCCAAAATACATGCTTATTGTTCAGTTCCGAGCACAAACAGAATAATAAATTATCACTCAAACACACAATATAGGTCACCTTTCATAACAAATGCAACAAACTGAATTTCACATAATAACATCTATTACATAGTCCAAATGATATTAAGCATGGTCCACACACAATACAATATGAATGAACACATAGATGTTACATGGTCCATACACTACGTTAGAACCTCAAATCGGAGACAAAGATCGGAGACGAGCGCAAAGGAGACAGTCTCCGATCTGGAAAAACGAGACGCGTCCGCATTAGCGAGGATCAGAACTGGCTCAGTTGAGGGTAAAAGGAGACGACCTACTTTAAGGAGCATCTCAGTTAAGTTAATATCCGAAACGCGCCCACTTCTCTCACAAAAGAGAGACACACGTTCCTACAACGCGACTCCTATTATGAAAAAAAAAGAGACGAGCGTTCCTAGGAGCTCGTCTCCTTTTATCATGGAAGCGGGTGCATCTCCCAATCCCATTATAGAGAGACGCACGTTACAAAGGATCGTCTCGATTTCGTATGCCCTTATACGAGCTCCTAGATATGGAAGAATAGTGGCGGCCAGATCTGCCCTGTTCGTGCCCAGTTCTAATCGTTTCTTTTCCTCTTTGATGGCGCCCTTCTAGAAATTTTGCGGTGATTATCAGTGGCCAATTAAAACAAAACGTTAGTCCTCTCCTCCTCCCCTGCTCCTTACTGTTTTTTACCTCTTTAGATCTTGACTATCAGTGGCATCAAATTTCTTTGATTTAGCTCTTCTTTCTGTATGTAGATGTCGTTCGGATCGAAGTTGGATGTATGGGTCGCATCTTTGCAATGAGTATAACAAAGGGGTAGATGCATTTATGAATTTCGCGAAGAAAGACATGTTGAACTACATTAGAGGAAATATTTGTTGTCCTTGCAAACATTGTAAGAATGAGAAGAGATATCACATAAATAATGTGTTGAGGTCACATTTGATCACACATGGATTCATGATGGATTATCGATGTTGGAACAAATATGGGGAGGAGGGACTTAATGAAGCAGAGATGAGAGATTCATATCTGGAGAGGGAGGTCCCTACCAGTGTTGAAGAAAATCACGATGAAGATGTGAACGAGCCAGATATGTGCGTCCCACAATAAGCTTCGGGCAAAAAATATGGATTTTATGTCTGCTTAAGCATGGTTGTATTCAGAGAGCAACCGAATTGTAATGTATGTGTAAGTGCATTTATTTTACTTTATTATTAATCTTTTGCTAATTCTCATTTTATCGTGTGGCAGGACTACGAAACCGCCTTCACGAACGCAGCCGGTTCTGGTCATTTCTCTAGCCTCGAGCACATTTGAGAGAAGCTATGCAAGTTTATCTTTTCTGAAATCATTAATCCAAAGGGAGAATTTTATTACAATATACACGATTAGATGATAGTTATAATTTGTGTAGTTAGTTACTTGGTAAGCAGGATGAACAGGGGAGCATTCTTTGTGTAATAGTTACATGGTAACCACGATAGACACTTTGTTAATATTTGATTGACCAATATAATTTAATGTGTGATCTTCATTTAGATTATACATATGTTTTTGTATGTGTATGTTGCTGACCCTGGCAATGCGGCTGCTAAATCCTGGCTAGCTTAAGATGCAGCCGACAATCAGGATAAATAAGAGGACATATAGTAGGAGACGAGCGTTTAATAGGGTGCGTCTCCTATTAATATCACAGTGACCTAGCTGGTAGTTAAATCTGTGATGAGCTAACATAAAGAACATCTCGAATTCTAACACAAAGGAGACAGACAGGTTTAAAACGCGTCTCGGATAAGTCTCCTATTAGTCTTCTATTCTTACAAAAATGAGACGAGCAGCCTAAAAGCCCGTCTTGGATTAGTCGTCAAATCTGCGATGAGCTAACATAAAGACCGTCTCGGATATCTTACAAAAAAGAGACGAACAGCCTTAATGCATTTCTCGAATTTTTTACATAAAGGAGACTGGCAGCCTTAAACCTCGTCTCGGATTTCTTACATAAAGGAGACGGGTCGCCTTAACACTCATCGTCTCGATTTCTTACAAAAAGGAGATGCACCGTCTTAAAACTTGTCTCCCATGTGTACTAATCGGCAACGCGTCCAAAAGTATGTCTTCGATGACTCAGTAATGCGAGACGCGATGACGGAGACGCGCGTTCTGCACGTCTCCGTTCTTCGTGCGGGCACCTCTCAAATTAGCCTTCCTCACGTAGTGATACACCATTTTTGTCAAATCAAGTCTTATCAAGCTAAAGTTTAGGTGGCTACATTGAGATTTCCCAACAGCCCGATAAATTGCCCCGACACCCTAATCTTTCGCTCGCTGTTTTCCTATATCAAGCCAAAGTGAAGTATTTAGCATGACTGATAAGATTCAAATAAAAAGCGACATGATATTTATTCTCTCTATGGCTTATTATACACGAGTTCCATTTGAAAACAAGATACATAATATATGACGCAAATGAAACCACAAAACTCTGAAGGATTCTTCTTAGTAGTTATCATCAGCTTACCTAATTACTACCACTGGGAGTGAAGAACTGATCGATAAAGTCGTCCCCTCCATCCCATCCTCCTGAAGAAGATCCTTGCAAATTTGTAACAAGAGGACTCTGGAGATTTTGTGTCCTTGAGAATGATCCCTAATGATAAACAATGATACATGTTATAAGTATACTAACAGTTTATAGAAATGAAAGAAAACATAACGATGATATATACCCGTGTTCTAATAGGAAGAGGCTGTAGAGGCACCGGTTGTCACACCCGGTTTTTCCGAAGAACAACCAAGTAAATATCACATGTATGTCAGGATCATTTTCTCATACATGTGATGACAAATAGTGAAGCATCATTTATTACAAGCCAGGTGTCGAATATAAATAAGTCTTACATCGCAAATGTCTCGATGGACAATAATAAGTTCATCACAAGTAAATAAACTAGCAGCGGAATATTATTCTTGTGGGCGAAATTGCAGGTGTTGCCCGGGGGTCTCCATGAACCTAGAAACCTTCTTTGGGTCCAAAGTCTTGGTCATTATACACCACCTCATTATCTTGACCTGAGCAGCAATATAAACCAACAAAATATGCAAGGTTGAGTACCGATGGTACTCAGCAAGTGTGGGAAAATTATATCATGCATGGCTAGAACAAGGGGAGGTTGAACTCATGGTTAAAGCACTACGCAATTAATACCTATCACCTTAGCTTATTAAGCACCTACATTACTACACAGGTGAAATGGTCCCAATCTCCCATCCCATCATCATAACCGAATAACCATAACATCATTTCCAATGTTAAGCTCCCCGCTTAACATCCACAACTTCCAAAACCATCAATCCTCTAATCATGAATAAGTCCAAGCCGCTTTTGACCGTGAGCACGGCTGTCATGACAGTTTTGACTCTACATAGTTTGTACCACTGTACCCACATGTAGTGATTTCATCCCCCGTTGCCGGGTGGACTAAAAGAACCTCCATTATGCCAGTGGCTACGAATCACATTCACACTTCCTAGGTGTGTAGCCAGGAGATCACTACGAAGCCTTTACAAAGGGATTCACGACGAGCGTGGGCCCACTGAGGTTTCACCCCTAACAGCATACAAGAGGCTCCAACCCCGCTGCAGTGGCCCCCTCTTGAGCCTTGCGGTTCATATGGTAGTCCAGCTGACACCTATTCCCCGCACCATCCAACACACCCATACTACGCCGGGGATACACCTAATTAATTGGCCAAGCTGCCCCATCTCAGCATGTGGTTGGCACGGTAAAGCCAGGTTACATGCTCCATGAACCGGTCCTTAGGATCCAGGCAAGTACTAAACACAAACCCAAGTCTCGTGCACCCAGCACACAACCAAAACTTCCAACTTGCCTTGATCCCTACCTCTACATATCTCACAATATCTCATTCAAGAGTATGGTAAAATAAACTGATGATCTCATATCCCAAATATCCCATTCTAAGCATGGCTAAGCATATGCATAATAATAAATGACATGATAAAATAAATCCCAACCCAAGCTACAAGGAAACAAGGTAATGCAATTCTAGGGAAACTTCCTAACATGGGTTTCATATTTCATTTGACAATGCAAATAATTCTATCTACACATCCTAGCATAGGATCAAAGTGGTCAAGGACACTTGCCTCCTTCCTGCTGCTCTTGGAATGGGTATTCCTGATCTTGGAAAGGGATAACTTGCTCTTGAGCAGGTTCTACATTATACCATCACACATAGCAAAAGAAAAACAACAATCCATAAGACATAGTTCACACTTCCACTTCATACAAACCACACATTCATATTTATGAAAGTCATTCACCATTATATGTGTTGTGGTTACTCTATGTGTGTTGATTTGTGGCTTGCATACACTTTTAATCATGTGTATATGATTCCTACTTTGGTGTTCATATTTATACTTACATACTATATATACATATATGAGTTTCCAATTTAAATAAATTCCTTATATTTAATTACTACACTTTTTAGCTACCAAGTATGCATGAAAGGTATTTTCCTACTCCACATGTGTCTTCAGAATTTCTACCAACCCTAAACTGAATTCTTTGGATTTTAGAAACTTCACTTATTCATTTACTAGTTGCTATAATTTCAGATTTATTTTCCTATGCATAAATGTGTACTTTATTATGAAAATAATAAGACACATCATCTAAACAGAATAAGTTCTGATCTAAAATATTTACTGATATATTTTTGACCCTTTCCTCTGATGTAAACTATTTCACAATTATTTTCCCTATTTTCTAAAACTATTCATTACTTAAGAATGTGTCTCTAAATGTGAATAATAAATTAAACAGATTCAATTCAGCCCAAAATATGTTTTTATCTCACTCCAAAGTTTCCTAAATACTGAAAAAGTTTTTAATTTAATTTTGACAATATGTTTGTCCCACTTTTTAATTTTTAAACACTAGCCACATATTAAATTTCCTAAATTAAATACTAAACAGGGCTAAAAAGTTAAACTTACCCCACTACAGGGTCTATAATATTATTTTCAGAATTTCCAGGGGTCTAGCTACACTTATCAGAGGAGTTTTTCCTAATTTTTATTAAGTCCAGGGGCTAAAACTGATTTTTAAATGAATTTACATGATTTTCTGAAGTTTCAGGGGCTAGATCAGAAGTTTCCGGGGCTAGCTCTTATTTCCCGAGAACCCCAGGGGGTAGCACGTAAGATTTCCAGTCTTTATAACGCGGGGCTGACGTGGACCGTCCGATTTTAAACCGACGGCTGAGATTATAACGTCGAACCGGTACGCGGGGATTTAAACCCTACCGTGCGATTTAAAATAAACGGCGCACAAGCGGCCACGTCGCTCTGATCGAACGCGGGCGGCGCTGCCGGCGGCGGGAAGCGGCGATCTCGCCGGAAACTTTCGGATCTTCGGTAATTCTTCCTAGAACTGTGATTTTATGGCATAGATCGGTAGAGGGGAGGTCGGGGATCTCACCTCGGGGGTTTTCTTGAGCTCGGAGGTCCTGGAAGGTGATCGGCGACGAGGTCCGAGGTGAATTCACGACGAGGCTCGTCGGCGCTGTGTTTACACCGCAAGTCACCGAGTTTTCTGCACCTGCAAGGTTCCCCGGAGGCGGTGGATCAAGACTAGCGAGTTAGATCGGAATTTCCGAGCTTAGATCGGTCAGAATTCGCCGGAGAAGTCTCGGTTCTCACCGGAGTAAAAACAGCCGATCGCGTGGGAAAAACAGAACGAGGCCGGGGTTTTTATAGACGGGGGAGGGCGGCGGGGTGGTTTAGATCGTGTTTGCTTCACCCCCGAGCGAAATTCGGCTGTGATCTGCGGAAATTCCGATCGGTTTGGATTCGGGTGAGAGAGAGTCCGGCGCGGGCGCGAGGTGGAAGACGATCTGGTGGGTCCCGCCTGTCAGCAGAAGGAAGCGGCGCGCGCGGTCGCGGCCTGGCGCGGGCGCTGGTTGGGCCGGCTGGTGGGTTTCGGCCCACTGTCCGGTTTTTTTCTGTTTTCTCTTTTTCTTTTTCTATTTCTTTTCTGATTTGAGTTTAATTTGAATTCCAGTTTGAATTTGAATTTTTGCAAAACATGCAACACATCCAAAAAATTTTAAATTCCCCTCTTAACATGATTTAGGGTTTTAAATCAAAATTTTGGGGTGTTACAGATCTACCCCCCTTAAAAGAAATCTCGTCCTCGAGATTGGTGGTTCTAAGAAAATAATTCCGGAAATTATGCCTTGAGCTCATCTTCCCGCTCCCACGTGGCTTCCTCTTCTGAGTGATGCTTCCACTGCACGTTGCACATCCGGATTCTTTTATTTCTGGTGAGGCGTTCCATTGTCTCCAAAATCTTGTATGGTTGCTCGGCATATGACAAATCCTCAGCTACGTTCACTTCATTCATGGGTAACACCTCTTCAGACGTCCTCAGGCATTTCTTGAGTTGTGACACATGGAATACATCGTGCACATCTGATAGACGAGTCGGTAATTCTAGTTGATACGCCACTTCTCCTTTCCTCTCCAAAACTTGAAAGGGTCCGATGTATCGAGGTGACAACTTCCCTTTCACCTTGAACCGACGAAGTCCTCTGATAGGGGACACCTTGAGATAGACATAGTCTCCCACGTTGAAAACGAGTTCTCTTCTTCGTACATCAGCATAACTCTTTTGGCGTGTCTGTGCTATCCTCAAATTGTTGCGAATTTCCCTTACCTTCGCCTCGGCTTCTTGTAGTACTTCTGGACCAAACACTTTACTTTCCCCCGTTTGGTTCCAAAATAGGGGAGTTCTGCACTTCCTCCCGTACAAGGCTTCAAACGGTGACATCTTCATACTAGCTTGATAGCTGTTGTTATAGGAAAACTCCGCATACGGTAAGTTCTTGTCTCAACTCCTATTGTTTTTTAGTGCACATGCCCTTAGCATATCTTCAAGGATCTGATTGGTTCTTTCCGTCTGCCCATCAGTTTGGGGATGATAGGCAGAACTAAAGTTCAGATGGATTTCCATGGTTTCATGCAACTTCTGTCAGAACCTTGAGGTGAACTGTGTCCCTCGATCCGACATAATCTTCTTTGGCACTCCATGGTAACACACTATCCTTGACATGTACAGCTCTGCCAATTTGGATCCGCTGTAGCTTTCTTTCACGGGGATGAAATGAGCTACCTTGGTTAGCCTATCAATGATGACCCATATCGAATCATATCCTGATTGGATTCTAGGCAATCCCACGATGAGATCCATGCTGATTTCTTCCCATTTCCATTCAGGCACTTTGAGTGGTTGTAATAATCCCGCGGGTCGTTGATGTTCTGCTTTCACCAACTGACATGTGTCACATAGGATAACATGTTCCGCGACATCTCGCTTCATGCCATACCACCAATACCTGCTCTTGAGGTCCTGGTACATCTTCGTACTCCCAGGATGAATGGAATAGTCGGAATCATGAGCCTCCTTCAAAATCAATTCACGGATCTCCTTTACTTCTGGCACACAGATTCTTTTCCCATGCCACACCGTTCCTTGTTCATCCTCTCTAAAACCAGGAGCTTTATTTTCCTTGATGAGTTGTCTGATCTCTCGTATCTTCTCGTCATTTTTTTGACCCTCGCGGATGTCTTGCTCTAGTGTGGAGTCCACTTCCATGGCGATGGCTTCACCACTATTCACAAGGCATAGATTGAGCCTTATAACCTCGTCCTTCAATTCTGCAGGCATGTCCTTCAAGCTCAACTTATTGACCTGCACTTTCCGACTCAAAGCATCGGCCACGACGTTTGCTTTCCCAGGATGATAATTGATGCCTACATCAAAGTCATTGATTAGCTCTAACCATCTCCTTTGTCTGAGGTTGAGATCTGGCTGTGTGAATATGTACTTCAAACTCTTATGATCCGTATATATCTCGGTCCTCTTCCCCATCAAATAGTGCCGCCAAATTTTCAACGCGTGTACCACTGCGGCTAGTTCTAAGTCATGTGTAGGATAGTTTTTCTCATGCTTCCGAAGCTGCCGGGATGCATATGCCACGACATGCCCTTCTTGCATGAGAACACATCCCAACCCGTTTCCAGAGGCATCGCAGTACACCGTAAAGTTCTTCTGCATATCTGGCATAACTAACACTGGGGCTGTTGTCAATCTCTTCTTTAGCTCCTGAAAACTCGTCTCGCACTGTGGCGTCCAGGTGAATGTGATTCCCTTCTCCAACAGTTTGGTGAGAGGTTTCGAGATCTTGGAGAATCCTTCAATAAACCATCGATAGTATCCAGCCAATCCCAACAAGCTTCGAATTTCCCCAACATTTTCAAGGGTTTTCCACTTCTGGATATCCTCGATTTTGGCAGGATCTATGGAGATTCCTCCCTCCGAGATTATATGTCCTAAGAAGGGAACTCTCTTCAGCCAAAACTCACACTTGCTCAACTTGGCATATAGTTGGTGTTCTCTCAGCCTTTGCAACACCAACCTTAGATGTTTCTCATGTTCTTCTTCATCTTTGGAGAAGACGAGAATGTCATCTACGAAAACCACCACAAATTTGTCCAGATATTCCATGAATACCTTGTTCATGAGGTACATGAAGTATGCTGGGGCATTAGTTAGCCTGAAAGGCATGACGGTGTATTCATATAACCCGTACCGAGATACGAAAGTTGTCTTGGGAATATCAGATTGCCTTATCTTGAGTTGGTGGTACCCCGACCTGAGATCAATTTTCGAGAACACACAAGCTCCCCTCAACTGATCAAACAAGTCTTCAATGCGGGGTAATGGGTACTTGTTCTTGATGGTTACCTCATTCAAGGCACGGTAATCCACGCATAACCTTTGGGTTCCGTCCTTCTTGGGCACAAATATCACCGGAGCTCCCCATGGTGAGGAACTAGGGCGAATATACCCCTTCTCCGTCAATTCTCTCAAATGATCCTTGAGTTCTTCTAGCTGCTTGGAGTCCATCCAATAAGGTCTCTTGTATATCGGGGCTGTTCCAGGTACTAGCTCAATTGCAAATTCCACTTCACGATCGGGAGGCATACCTGGCAACTCCTCCGGAAAAACATCTGGATATTCCCTGATGGTCCTGATTTCCTCGACTTTCACCTCAACTTGATTTAATTTAATGTCCCTCCTAGGCTCGTGTATTGTTATGAACTTTACTCTTGTGCCGTTAGGGTGAGTTAGTTCCACCGTTCCGGTCGAACAATGGATGATTCCTTTTTGTTTTGTCAACCAATCCATGCCCAAGATAATATCTATCCCTTGTGAATCTATCGCTATGAGGTTAGCAGTAAATACTACCCCATTAATGTCTAGGTTCACCTTGGGACACACTTGTCTTGTCCTTATTTCTCCACCCGGAGAGTTTACGGTTAGCATATGGTTCATTTGTGTTGTTGCTAGGTCATGCTTCTTAACAAACCCTTGAGCAATGAACGAGTGGGTAGCACCAGAATCAAACAGCAGGGTTGCAAGGTGTAAATTGGCAGGAAACTTACCAACTACCACGTCGGGTGCCTCTTGCGCTTCCTCCATAGTGACGTGGTTCACCCGTCCTCGCATCACATTCTGCTGTTGTGGCTGTGCGGGCTTCTTCTTTGGGCATTTGTGGGCGTAGTGCCCCACTTCACCGCAGCTAAAACATTGCACCCCAACCTTAGGTGCCTGGCCTTTGTTGTCTTGGGATTGGTTTGGGGGTCCTTGTACTGCTGGTCGAGGTGGATATGCGGGGCGAGGCTGTTGTACAAACTGACGTTGTGGCTGTGTTGGTGCTGCGGGAGGCCTGTAGTTCGGGTTGTACCCTCTTGGTGCTGAGTAGGGTACCGCAGCACGGTTCGTCTGCCCTGTAGGTTGCTGCATCAGACGTGGGCGGGTGTTGCTCCCTGAGGCTTGATGTGACCACCCGGCCTTCCTCTTATTCTCATTTTCCAAGGCCTTTAGCTTCCTTTCTACCACAAATGCTCTGTCCACCATCTTTTGGAAGCTTTTATACTCATTTGAGGACATTGCACACTGCATCTCTGCGGTAAGTCCCTCCACGAAACAATCTTGTTTCTGCTCATCAGTCTCTATGTCCCGTGGGGCATAACGGGATAGTTGAGTAAATTTAGTGAGGTATTCCCTCACCGTCATGTTCCCCTGCTGCAGTCCCAAAAACTCCTTCCTCTTGTTTTTGAGTTCACCTCTTGGGATGTAATGGTTGCGGAAGCTACGCTTGAACTCTTCCCAAGTGATGTTCTCAGGGTCATGATGGGCAGCCACGTAGGCGGTCCACCAATCAGCAGCAGGTCCATGCAATTGATGAGAGACAAACAGTACCCTCTCATACCCTTGGCACTGGATGATCCTCATCTTGCTTTCAATGGTCTTTAGCCAATCATCTGCCTCCAGAGGTTCAGCAGCACTTGCAAACTTTGGAGGTTGGGTTCCTAGAAACTCACTCAACCTTGGTTGGCGTGGTGCAGCTTGTGGAGGTGGAACTTGATGCAAGTTGGCCACCACTTGAGTCAAGTTCTGGATGAGCTGATTTTGATTCTCCAGCATTTGGTGGAGGGGATCAACTCCTTCACGGCGACCACCCCGGTCCTGGCCTCCAGAAAGATGAGGGTTGCATGCCTCATCGTTGTTGTTGGCGGGGTTGGCAGCACGTCCTTTTCCTCTTCCGGCCATCTGGCAGAATCAACCAATGTTAATTTGAAAGCATTAAGTATCATCTTACTACTTTCATTTGTTTGTACTTTGAAGTGTTGAGGCTTTGTTATACTTTTATGAGGGTTCATTTCTCACACCAAAAATAAATGCAATATTATTTCATGTGGGTTCACACACCAAAGCAAAGCAATCTAAAGACGAGGCTGTGGACAATTGCTCATGGCTTCCACAACTCACGTCACACACCAAGCATTAACACACCATTAACTTAACTTAACGACTCGACTATGCGACATCTTGCTAGCTAAGGGAAGGATTCTACACTACTCGTTTTCTTGAGCAGGATCCTTGGGATCTTCCTCATCATTTCGGCTTCCTTCTGACTCTGTTTTGGATGGGGAGGCTGTTGGTGGAGAAGTGCGACGACGCCTAATCGCCCGGCGATCTGGGAAGTCAGGAGTCCATGTATCATTCGCGGTGACACATAGTTCATTCCCATCTCCTCTTTCTCTCGCCCTTAAGCAGGCTCGCAGCAATGCCTCCGTTTCCTTCAGGGTGTCCCGAACATTCTGAAGCTCTTGCTGACACTCTTGCAGTCGAGTGCTGAGCATAGAAGCATCCTCCAAGCACAAGTCCATGTGCTCATGGGAAGTCCCCTGCTGCACCGGCGGGTACTTGTACTCCGTGGTACCACTCTCACGTTGGAGGACATACATGTACTCAGTTTTGTCCAAGTGGCGACGATAAATGTGACTCTAGCAGGTGATGGCCTCCCAGGTGACATCTTTCTCCGCATCGACCTGTGTCGCTCGACAAGCTGGAGAGTGGTGAATCTTAAGCAGCTGATTTTCGTGTATAATCCTCATCTCTGAGCTCCATTCTTCCCTCTTCTCACGGATGGTCCTGGTGGAGTTGTAGTGGATGATTAGCTTGCCCGTGTTGCCGGCGGCTTCGAGCATACGCCGAAGACGGCGCAATAAGCCTCCTACTGCCAATCCGTAGGAAAGGTACGTCACCGGACGGCTCTCCTCTCTTTCGGCAAGGGCAACTACGGGAACTCTCCCTCCTGTGGACTTGCGAGCGGTGCGAATCATGCGAACCATCTAAAACAAAAAGAATTTAAAATTAGGTTAGATAAACTCTCAAACAAAAATCCTATTTTGAATGAAAGTTGGGGTAACATGAAAAAATTGACTCATTAAATAACACTTTTCAACACACACCTTGTAAAATAGTTTTTAAGAAAATAGGGCCCTTAAATACGTCCATTTCTACCTAGGTCCACGTTCCTACGGGCAACCTTGGCTCTGATACCACTTCTGTCACACCCGGTTTTTCCGAAGAACAACCAGGTGAATATCACATGTATGCCAGGATCATTTTCTCATACATGTGATGACAAATAGTGAAGCATCATTTATTACAAGCCAGGTGTCGAATATAAATAAGTCTTACATCGCAAATGTCTCGATGGACAATAATAAGTTCATCACCAGTAAATAAACTAGCAGCGGAATATTATTCTTGTGGGCGAAATTGCAGGTGTTGCCCGGGGGTCTCCATGAACCTAGAAACCTTCTTCGGGTCCAAAGTCTTAGTCATTATACACCACCTCATTATCTTGACCTGAGCAGCAATATAAACCAACAAAATATGCAAGGTTGAGTACCGATGGTACTCAGCAAGTGTGGGAAAATTATATCATGCATGGCTAGAACAAGGGGAGGTTGAACTCATGGTTAAAGCACTACGCAATTAATACCTATCACCATAGCTTATTAAGCACCTACATTACTACACAAGTGAAACGGTCCCAATCTCCCATCCCATCATCATAACCAAATAACCATAACATCATTTCCAATGTTAAGCTCCCCGCTTAACATCCACAACTTCCAAAACCATCAATCCTCTAATCATGAATAAGTCCAAGCCGCTCTTGACCGTGAGCACGGCTGTCATGACAGTTTTGACTCTGCAGAGTTTGTACCACTGTACCCACATGTAGTGATTTCATCCCCCGTTGCCGGGTGGACTAAAAGAACCTCCATTATGTTAGTGGCTACAAACCACATTCACACTTCCCAGGTGTGTAGCCAGGAGATCACTACGAAGCCTTTACAAAGGGATTCCCGACGAGCGTGGGCCCACTGAGGTTTCACCCCTAACAGCATACAAGAGGCTCCAACCCCGCTGCAGTGGCCCCCTCTTGAGCCTTGCGGTTCATATGGTAGTCCAGCTGACACCTATTCCCCGCACCATCCAACACACCCATACTACGCCGGGGATACACCTAATTAATTGGCCAAGCTGCCCCATCTCAGCATGTGGTTGGCACGGTAAAGCCAGGTTACATGCTCCATGAACCGGTCCTTAGGATCCAGGCAAGTACTAAACACAAACCCAAGTCTCGTGCACCCAGCACACAACCAAAACTTCCAACTTGCCTTGATCCCTACCTCTACATATCTCACAATATCTCATTCAAGAGTATGGTAAAATAAACTGATGATCTCATATCCCAAATATCCCATTCTAAGCATGGCTAAGCATATGCATAATAATAAATGACATGATAAAATAAATCCCAACCCAAGCTACAAGGAAACAAGGTAATGCAATTCTAGGGAAACTTCCTAACATGGGTTTCATATTTCATTTGACAATGCAAATAATTCTATCTACACATCCTAGCATAGGATCAAAGTGGTCAAGGACACTTGCCTCCTTCCTGCTGCTCTTGGAATGGGTATTCCTGATCTTGGAAAGGGATAACTTGCTCTTGAGCAGGTTCTACATTATACCATCACACATAGCAAAATAAAAACAACAATCCATAAGACATAGTTCACACTTCCACTTCATACAAACCACACATTCATATTTATGAAAGTCATTCACCATTATATGTGTTGTGGTTACTCTATGTGTGTTGATTTGTGGCTTGCATACACTTTTAATCATGTGTATATGATTTCTACTTTGGTGTTCACATTTATACTTACATACTATATATACATATATGAGTTTCCAATTTAAATAAATTCCTTATATTTAATTACTACACTTTTTAGCTACCAAGAATGCATGAAAGGTATTTTCCTACTCCACATGTGTCCTCAGAATTTTTACCAACCCTAAACTGAATTCTTTGGATTTTAGAAACTTCATTTATTCATTTACTAGTTGCTATAATTTCAGATTTATTTTCCTATGCATAAATGTGTACTTTATTATGAAAATAATAAGACACATCATCTAAACAGAATAAGTTCTGATCTAAAATATTTACTGATATATTTTTGACCTTTTTCTCTGATGCAAACTATTTCACAATTATTTTCCCTATTTTCTAAAACTATTCATTACTTAAGAATGTGTCTCTAAATGTGAATAATAAATTAAACAGATTCAATTCAGCCCAAAATATGTTTTTATCTCACTCCAAAGTTTCCTAAATACTGAAAAAGTTTTTAATTTAATTTTGACAATATGTTTGTCCCACTTTTTAATTTTTAAACACTAGCCACATATTAAATTTCCTAAATTAAATACTAAACAGGACTAAAAAGTTAAACTTACCCCACTACAGGGTCTATAATATTATTTTCAGAATTTCCAGGGGTCTAGCTACACTTATCAGAGGAGTTTTTCCTAATTTTTATTAAGTCCAGGGGCTAAAACTGATTTTTAAATGAATTTACATGATTTTCTGAAGTTCCAGGGGCTAGATCAGAAGTTTCCGGGGCTAGCTCTTATTTCCCGAGAACCCTAGGGGGTAGCACGTAAGATTTCCAGTCTTTATAACGCGGGGCTGACGTGGACCGTCCGATTTTAAACCGACGGCTGAGATTATAACGTCGAACCGGTACGCGGGGATTTAAACCCTACCGTGCGATTTAAAATAAACGGCGCACAAGTGGCCACGTCGCTCTGATCGAACGCGGGCGGCGCTGCCGGCGGCGGGAAGCGGCGATCTCGCCGGAAACTTTCGGATCTTCGGGAATTCTTCCTAGAACTGTGATTTTATGGCATAGATCGGTAGAGGGGAGGTCGGGGATCTCACCTCGGGGGTTTTCTTGAGCTCGGAGGTCCTGGAAGGTGATCGCCGACGAGGTCCGAGGTGAACTCACGGCGAGGCTCGTCGGCGCTGTGTTTACACTGCAAGTCACCGAGTTTTCTGCACCTGCAAGGTTCCCCGGAGGCGGTGGATCAAGACTAGCGAGTCAGATCGGAATTTCCGAGCTTAGATCGGTCAGAATTCGCCGGTGAAGTCTCGGTTCTCACCGGAGTAAAAACAGCCGATCGCGTGGGAAAAACAGAACGAGGCCGGGGTTTTTATAGACGGGGGAGGGGCGGCGGGGTGGTTTAGATCGTGTTTGCTTCACCCCCGAGCGAAATTCGGCTGTGATCCGCGGAAATTCCGATCGGTTTGGATTCGGGTGAGAGAGAGTCCGGCGCGGGCGCGAGGTGGAAGACGATCTGGTGGGTCCCGCCTGTCAGCGGAAGGAAGCGGCGCGCGCGGCCGCGGCCTGGCTCGGGCGCTGGTTGGGCCGGCCGGTGGGTTTCGGCCCCTGGCCAGTTTTTTTCTGTTTTTTCTTTTTCTTTTTCTATTTCTTTTCTGATTTGAGTTTGATTTGAATTCCAATTTGAATTTGAATTTTTGCAAAACATGCAACACGTCCAAAAATTTTTAAATTCCCCTCTTAACATGATTTAGGGTTTTAAATCAAAATTTTGGGGTGTTACACCGGTAGCGGTGAAGACATTGGTAGTTGTGGGGGGTGCGGTAGCGATGGCATGGCGGCGGACAGTCCAAGCTGAGAAAAGTATCCCTAAAATCATCTTGAAATAAAAGGGTATACCCAGTGCTGAAAACTCCCACACATTGTGGGGTCCGGGGAAGGGAATTTCTAGTCAGTCTTCCCCTTGCTTATTTTACTGTAAATATCCATGCATATCTTGTTTAACAGAAATATTTGAACTCTTATATTAGTGTACCTACATCCCTTGTTACCATGTTGCCAGCACCGAGAAGTAGTTGTTTTGTGCTTTTATGCACTCTTCCTGTAATTCATACGGTCTTCTTGCAGCCTCATATGGTCTCTCAATGCAGCCTGCTCCTCTTCTATTTGTTTGAACCTGGACTCATCTTCTGTATGAGTACGCCGAGAAGAACTTTGTCTGCTCTATGTTCACCGTGACTTTGAGAGAACCACATCCGTGTTTATGACACCATAGAACATCGAATACTTGCAATAGTGATATGTCATAATTATAAGGTGACACTTGGAAAAACTGAAGTATGTGAGCACATGAATATAAGAGGAGTAAGTTCACCTCCCGTGACGCTTTCCTCCACCGGATTAAAACAAAGCCACTACGTCAACGTCTTTCTTTCTCCAATTGTAATCATCTCCATGATGCCGATCGCTTCTTCAGCATATCTCTCTTACATAAGAACTAATAATAAAGCTACTATACAACAATTGTATTGTTTAATAATTACCTTAACTTATATGACATATCAAGTTCTGAGTGGTCGTTGGAGTGCACAATTGACTGTCATATGTACCCCTATGCTCTCTTATATAAACATCGATGAAAGATGGCTCCTCACCACTTTCAGCACCTTACAGAGACATTACAAATATAGTTACGTAAAAGCTAATATAATAATAATAATAAATTATAAATATACTAAACTCACCATCTATTTTAAGAGACGAATATGACCATCTCCATCGTAACGATGGAGAACTTCACCACCGGACTCACGGTTGATTCTCTTGAACATAGATTTCTCTCGATACTCACTCGATGTGCAATAAGTACATAATGCATAATAAGCATGAGTCACTTAACCATCCGAAGAATCATTACTTGACAGTATTAATCGTCCTCTAGGTAAATTTTAAAACTCTTATTCTCTTTTCATCATCTGTTCAAGCTTCTTCTTGTAGTACAAACACACAGCTATGATCCGAGTATTAGACATCATATCATTCACAACTTTACGTGCAACTTTATGAAAGACTTTGTGTGCTTTAGACTTGAGAACAACGTCATGATCATCGGACAAGCGATATCGTTCCTATAAAAACAACATAGAACTTGTATTAGAAAAAATATAATGAATATAATTATAGTGCAGTGTAGTGAAAGCATACGCAAAAATCATGGCAGGCAGCCCCTGCCACATTTTCATGCACAGCATGTGGAGCAATCCTATCATGCTCTCAATTTATTGCAGATTTCTCTTCACCTTTAATATTCACAAGACATACATCATTTGCCGACATATAGCATCCAACACTACATTAGGCTGCCTACGGTGTTGTCGGTCATCCCATTGCCCGCAAGTTAATTTAACAACATATGTTATTTGTCAAAAAAATTATATCTCCAATTCAATACTGCATTTTATATTTACTTACCAGTCACTGACATGAGTGATACGTAATCGCTGTTGTGGAGGCACAGCTAGCGAGAGAGTGTTTAAGGACCGATAACTGAATGATTGTGGCAACTCTCCCGTATTTGTGTCATTCCCCTTGTTCTCCTCGGCTTCCTCCTCAATATAGGTTCTTACCTATGAATTTTGTTCCCGCCCCACAAAAATTTCTCCTGACCCTCCCCCTTGATCTTCTCGACACTCCTCCTGACTCTCCCCCTCTTGGATCTCCCGCTCCACCTGAAATTAGAGAAATTAGGTTTCACATGATGATATATGGGTAAATATAATAAAATACACAAACTCGTGGAGTTTTATTTATGCGTGAGTCTTGAGAGGCTTGCAATATTTGTTCTTTCAAATCCTGAGGGAGTTGTAGAACGCCGAACTGCGGTTCACCCAGTTCGTGCCTTTACGTCTATAGGGCGTGATTGCGTGGGCTGTTTCGTCGATACGTGGAAGGGTGATTGTCTCGGTAGTTCGTCGAGTGGACAGTCTCGCGGTGCGCTGCCTCTTCACCAGGTCACGCAGCGATAATTTATCAAGTTCGCAGATCCTACGAGAAGATCGGGCCACAACAACTTGTTACACGTGCTGCCTAGGCGCGTGCATATCATCTGGTATCACAGCCTCCGTTTCCTCAGTAGGATTATTCTTGCTTTTGGTAGGATAGATTTTTATATACCTACTGTCCACTGATAGCCAAAAAGAAAACCTACAGCCCAAATTCATACGTGCTACTGATTTTGTAGTTTCCTTTATCGAGTTTTAATCCTTTAAGATTTGTCTAGTTGCTGATTTTTTTCTTTTCCACATCGTTCTAGTTGTTATCTTTGTTCTAATCATCAAATCGTTTGCTGCATATACCCACCCATCCCACCTTTTTTTCTACCCGCCACAAATTCCCCACCTGAGTTTCTTGTTTTTGTGCTGCACCATCCATCTTAGTTGATCCTTATGCACCCCTTTAGTTGAAAGTTATGCTGCATTTGTCATAAAGGTTAAAACAAAAGATGTATATGGGTCCAAAGA
The DNA here is from genome assembly GCA_030760725.1 of Neostapfia colusana. Taxonomy (NCBI): domain Eukaryota; kingdom Viridiplantae; phylum Streptophyta; class Magnoliopsida; order Poales; family Poaceae; genus Neostapfia; species Neostapfia colusana. Next base: position 36,665,126 of record JASWHV010000001.1, on the reverse strand, counting down.
AAGACTGAAAACAACGAGTTCTTGCTCAAAAAAAAGAGAAAAGAAGAAATAAAAGAGAATTGTGTTCAGCACATCCAAAGGGGTTTGGCCAACAATAAGTTTCGGTTGATGCATTTGGTGTTCATCTATTCACTTCCTACATCTTGTTTCTACATCTTTGTGCATCTTTTCATTTATATTCAGCAACTTAGACTTGTGTTTTTTCGATTATTATTCGGTTTTGCATCACTATATTTTCAGCGCATTCCACTTACATTCAGCGGCAAGGAGAATGCTGATGATTACTTTGAATGGGAAACCAAAGTGGAGTAACTATTTGATTTGTATGAATACCCTGCTGAAAAGAAGGCAAAGCTTGCAGCCATTGAGTTTAAAGGCTATGCCATAACTTGGTGGAATCAGGTCCGTACTGAATATCAAAGAGTTGGGCATGTTCGTATAACTTGGGAAGACATAAAGAGGGAAATGTGATGTCGTTTTGTTCCTGCATATTATTCTCGTGACCTACATTTGAAGCTGAAATGTCTTGTGCAAGATACTCGTACTGTTGATGAATATTTTCAAGAATTGGAAATGTGTTTACTTCGTACAGGGATAACTGAAGATGAGGAATCCACAATGGCCCGCTTTATGGTTGGCCTCAATAAATCCATTGCTGATAAAGTGGATATGATAAATTACACTTGTTTCACTGAGTTGGTTCATTTTGCAAAGAGGGCTGAACGCCAAGTTGCTACGTCTTACAAATACAATGCTTCATGGCGTCATTCCCAACAGCAAGGGGATGTCACTCCTCAATTCCAACAGCAAGGAGGTGCAACGCCCAAATCCTCATCACGTGGAACAAATAGATCCATTCCACCTTCTTCCAAACAATCGGATGCGAAAGGTAAAGCTGTGAGTTCAAATCAGCCCACTTTTCTACTGCAGCCACCCAACGCAAGACAAGCAAGATTGAGTGTTTTAAGTGTGGTGGTCATGGGCATAAACAAGCTGAATGTCCCAATCGTCGTACTATTATTGCCCTCGCTGATGGTTCTTATGATTCACAAAGTGAAGAGGAAGACGAGTTTACCAATATATTTGCAGATTTTAATCTTGACACTTGTGAGTATTCAGTAGAGGATGGTACATTTGAGCTAGGTCTGAATTGTTTAGCGATTCAACCTATTCCATCTTTTGTTCCCAATGACATGTTACAAGATGTTATTTCTCCATCTTCTGATGAGATTACTAGTGCTGATTTTAATGAGTTGCTTGCTGATTTTCTTGCTTTCGAGCCTTCTACAATGAATACACCATCTCCTTCTTTGGTGGTTAGGAGAGTTCTTTCCACTCAGTTTGTTGCAACTGAACAAGAACAACGCCATAATTTATTTCAGTCCCGATACAAAGTGCAAGGTCAAGTGTGCCGTTTTATCATAGATGGTGGGAGCTGCAATAATATTGTTAGTGCTTTGCTAGTTGAGAAGCTTGGTTTGCAGCCACGTCGCCATCCACATCCGTACCATATGCAATGGCTGAATAATTCCGGGACAGTTAAGTTTTCAGCCATGATTCGTTTGTCATTTTCCATTGGTGGTTATTATGGAGAGGTGGATTGTGATATTGTCCCCATGCAAGCATGCCATTTCCTGCTTGATCGGCCCTGGCAATTTGATGTGGACTCGGTGCATTTTAGACGGTCTAACAAATACACTTTCATTCACAATGACAAGAAGGTGGTTCTTGTTCCATTATCTCCAGAGCAGATACATACTTCAGATATGGCTCGCAAGAAAAGAGAGGAATCAGACAAAAGAAAATTGAGCGAGACCCTCAACCCAAGTAAGGGAGAGAGTTCTAACCCATCCAGCCACATAAAGCCTCATGACAATCCTAAATAGCCACGCCACACTGGGTGCCTCTTTGTGAGCAAGAGTGATTTGAGAGAAGTGAGAGACACCACAACCTCATTCTTTGTGCTCTTGCACAAGGAGGTCCTACTTTCAACTCACGATTTACCTTCATCGCTGCCTAGTGTTGTTCTTGATCTCTTACAGGACTTCGAAGATGTTTTTCCTGATGAGATACCAGCTGGACTTCCTCCACTCCGTGGAATTGAGCATCAAATTGATTTGGTACCAGGTGCATCGCTTCCAAATCGTCCAACCTACCGCACCAATCCTCAAGAAACAAAGGAAATTCAGCGACAGGTAAAAGAGCTTTTGGACAAAGGGTATGTTCGTGAATCCTTATCACCATGTGCAGTTCCCGTTCTTTTAGTTCCAAAAAAAGATGGCTCTTGGCGCATGTGTGTTGATTTTCGTACTATCAATGCTATAACTGTTCGATATCGCCCCATTCTACGACTTCATGACATGTTAGATGAATTGAGTGGTTCTATCATTTTCACCAAGATAGATTTGCGTAGTGGTTATCATCAAATCTTCATGAAACTTGGTGATGAATGGAAAATAGCGTTTAAAATTAAATTTGGTCTCTATGAATGGCTTGTGATGCCATTTGGCTTGACAAATGCTCCTTCAACTTTTATGCGCTTAATGAATCATGTTTTACGAGCTTTCATTGGTGATGCGGACATCGCTACCGTTGATACAACCACAACACCAACCCATTCACCACTCTCAGCTAATCAAGGTCCAATGACACGCGCTCGTGCACGCCAACTTAATTATCAGGTGAATTCATTCCTGGCTGTTCAAAGTAATTATCCTTCAAATGGGGACCTATTAAAGCCTTGTGATGACCTTGTTATTATTAGGTGCTTGGGGATTGATCTAGCTAAGAGGGATGGAGGGATTAATGCAATAAAGGCTGCTCCACCCGAGGAGAAATCTTGAGGCTGGGGCCATGTAATAAAGAGAGATTTAGACAAATAAGGAAAGAAATAAGGGAAATCTCGTCCGACTTTGCTGCTGGACGAAATTCCCTCTTTCTTCCCCCATTTAAAGATAGATGTGCTATAATAAGGAAAGTAATAGAGGAAATCATATCTGCCTTGCTGCTGGATGGGTTTCCCTCTTTCTTTCCCTATTAAATGGTAGTCTATCACAGAAAAAGGAAGGGAATAAGGGAGATCACGTCCTACCTTTATTGCTGGACGAATTTCCCTCTTCCCTCCCCTATTTAAGTAGTCCAAGAGCTCCTTGACAGGGTGGGTTTTTGTTTTCTGTAAGTTCAGCCATTGCTACTTCCTTGTAACGCAAGTGTCGACGAGACCTTCCGATTACTTGAATCAGAACCCCAACTTTTTCACACCAGTGAGTGTTTGCTTGTTATCTTGTTCTTGCTTGTTCTTCGATTGCTTGCAGGTTCAAGACTGTTCTTGGCACAGCAAGTACAGCAACAATAGGAGCCGGTGTAACTATCGCTAAGGCGCAGCATCCTTGTGGTTGTTGTAGTCAGGTAGCACAACGTCGACCTCCACCCAAATCGTAGTTACCAGGAGACGGTGTAACTGTCGCTCAAGGCGCCACACCATTCTGGTTGTGGTAGTCGGGCAGCCAACGTCGGCCTCCACCAAATCGTTCATTACCAACATCTCTCATCGAAAGATAGTGCGCCCCCCGTACCCGTTGGGTTCATCAAGTGGTATCAGATTTCAGATTGCTCGGTGAGAGATTTCCTTCTCCTTGTTATTCATTTACCTACAGTCCACTTTTGCCTACAAAAGTTCGCTCTAAAAAAAATCCTAAAACACTTTGAGCTTTTTGCTTGACTACTTAGCTCTCGACTTGTTGAATTCACGGTTGCCTTTTTGTGTCAAGTTGCTGGTCCTAAGTTTTTCACCGCTAGAGTTTTGAGTTCGTGCCACTTTGTTCTCAGCCCATTTCTATTATCTACCCAAAGTTGAGAAAAAAAAGGCAAGTGCAAAAGAAAAGCTGCACGGATCAGCAAGAAAAAGGCACGTGCAAAAAGAAAAGCCGCACTGATTACAATAAAAAAAAGTTTTTAAGTACAAAAAAAAAAGAGACAATTTGTGTAACATTTGTTTCATGTTTTGAAGTTCAATTTGCTGTTTTCAACGTTGTTGAAACACAACGGATCGGGCTGTTCGAACTTCCCTACCATAGTAATCCAACGTCACGTGGAGTTACGGCTCACGTCTCTAGTAAGGTTTGAGCTAGGACCAGCACAATACCATCGTGGAACGTTTATTCAACTTGTTGTGACTAATATGGTACTAGTTGTTCCTTTGCATAAATTGTGTCTAGCATACACCTACAGCTCCACAAAATTGTCTACGACACCATAAGGTTGTGCTGGCAGCCACCGTTTGTTGTTGTTCTTGCTGATTGTCGGCGCCTCCTGCATCGCATGGTAAGAACTTGTAAGACCTTGATTTCTTGCTAGTGAGGAATTGTGCTGTCCTACCACCTCTTAGCAACTGTTAGGATTAATCTGCTTGCTGTTGTATTTCCTTTCTTTACTAACCATGTCAGCTGATGCGAATGGGACATCTCCACATTCACCACGTACGAGGGGCATCATTCAGCATTTCGAACGCCAAGTAAAGCTACACACAGATGCTCTCAATGAGGATATTCAAGTCATCAATGAATGCATTGGTCAATTAGAGTCGACGTAGATTTGCACCAACACCAAACTGACCACATTAGAAAGCACTGCTCGGGCTATTAACACTTCTCTTGTAGCAATCATTGAGCGATTGGAGAGGATGGAACAGGTTGGATGCGAAGAGAGGCAAAGACTTGTTGATGACAGCCACGACTCCGTTGGCAGTGCTGCAAGATATGACAAGGCGGAGTATTCGGCGGATACCGAGCTTGATGATGGACCTTTCAGGTATCGACGGCAGCCACGTCGCGACCATCGTCGTATGGGTGGTCGAGCTCAACGACGCGAGGTACGTGACAATGACGATTCCCTACGCAGCATTAAATTCTCCATACCACCTTTTGATGGTAAATATGATCCGGATGCATATCTGTCTTGGGAATTGTCAGTAGATCAAAAATTTGCATGCCATGATTTCCCTGATGATAAAAAGGTTAGAGCTGCCACTAGTGAATTCACTGACTTTGCTTCTGTTTGGTGGCATGAATATCAAACTAAAAATCCAGCTACCGTACCACAAACTTGGAATGCTTTGAAACGAATCATGCGTCGTCGTTTTGTTCCTTCCTATCATGCTCGTGACCTGTTGCATAAATTACAACAACTTAGGCAAGGCAACAAATCTGTTGAGGAATACTATCAAGAACTTCAAATAGGCATGATGCATTGTGGCCTAGTTGAAAATGAAGAGGCTGCAATGGCTAGGTTTATGGGTGGTTTAACAAGAGAAATTCAGGACATATTGGCTTATAAGGAATACACTAACGTCACTCGATTATTCCATCTTGCTTGTAAGGCTGAAAGAGAAGTGCAGGGACGACGTACAAGAACTAACATTTCTGCAGGTCGAACTACCTCATGGCAGTTCCGCTCAAGTACTGCTGGTACTAAGCATGATTCTCCAGACGATGCTTCCAATGGGTTGCCCAGGACTACATCAAAATCAGCACCTTCGCGTGCAATCGAGACAACAAAAGGATCCACCCAAGTTGCAGCCAACACTTCTTCTTCCATTGCTTCTACCGGGAGAACAAAAGACATTCAATGCCTCCAGTGCAAGGGTTTTGGGCACCTACGAAGGGACTGCCCAAGCAAGCGTGTGCTGGTTGTACGAGAAAATGGTGAGTACTCATCCGCTAGTGATTTAGATAATGAAACATATGCCATGCTTGCTGCACAAGCAGCAGGAAAGAAGAATGATGATGAAGAGCACATTGGGGCTGATCATGCTGCCCACTATGAGAGTCTTGTTGTGAGGCGTGTCTTGAGTGCCCAAATGATCAAAGCTGAACAGAACCAGCGACACAATCTATTCCAAAATAAGTGTGTAGTTTTAGAACGATCGTGTCGCATTATTATTGATGGAGGAAGCTGCAACAATTTAGCAAGTGCTACCATGGTAGAAAAGATTGGGATGACAACACTTCCACATCCACATCCCTACTACATCCAATGGTTCAACGACAGTGGTAAGCTTAAGGTAACACATCTGGTTCGTGTCGAATTTGCAATTGGTTCCTACCATGATTACATTGATTGTGATGTGGTACCCATGCAAGCTTGTTCAATGCTATTTGGTCGACCTTTGCAATTTGATAAAGATACATTACATCATGGTAAATCAAATCAATACTCTTTCATGCATCATGAGAAGAAACTTGATTTGCACCCGATGTCCCCTGATGCTATTTTGAAGGATGACATTGCTAGAGCTTGCAAAGAGAAAAATAAGAAATCTGCTGAAAATGAAAATTCAGATGTCGTGAAGAAATTGGTACAGCCTAAGACTGACAATTCCAAATCTGCTCATATGAAGAAGAATGAAATAAAATTAACGAGCGCTTGTTTTTTTGCTTTCAAATCTGATTTGTTTGAATTAAAAAGTGGTACTGCAAGCTGCTATGTGTTTGTTCGCAAAGAAGCTTAGTTCTCACTTCACGACACACCATGTGCTTTGCCTCCTTCTATCACTAAGCTTTTGCAGGAATACGCTGATGTGTTTCCACAAGAGGTACCAGCCGGGCTGCCACCATTGAGAGGGATTGAGCATCAGATTGACCTCATCCCTGGGGCTTCTTTGCCCAACCGAGCACCATACAGAACCATTCCGGAGGAGACTAAGGAGATTCAGCGGCAAGTACAGGAATTACTCGACAAAGGTTATGTGCGTGAGTCCTTTAGTCCTTGCTCCGTTCCTGTCCTTTTGGTCCCAAAGAAAGATGGATCATGGCGCATGTGTATAGATTGTCGAGTAATTAATAACATTACCATTAGATATCGTCATCCTATTCCTAGGTTAGATGATATGCTTGATGAACTTAGTGGATCGATGATTTTCTCTAAAATTGATTTGCGTAGTGGATACCATCAAATTCGCATGAAGCTAGGTGATGAATGGAAAACAGCGTTTAAAACAAAGTTTGGTTTGTATGAGTGGTTAGTCATGCCTTTTGGTCTCACGAATGCACCTAGCACTTTCATGAGATTAATGAATGAGGTTTTACGTGCTTTCATTGGAAGATTTGTGGTAGTATATTTCGATGACATCTTGATCTATAGCGCATCTCTCGAAGTTCATCTTGATCATCTCCGTGCTGTTTTCAATGCTTTACATGATGCACGCTTATTTGGTAACATTGACAAGTGCACCTTTTGCACGGATCGAGTTTCTTTTCTTGGCTATGTTGTGACACCACAGGGAACTGAAGTTGATCAAGCCAAGGTGGAGGCGATACACAGCTGGCCGACTCCTACCACGGTCACACAAGTACGAAGCTTTCTCGGACTTGCTGGATTCTATCGTCGTTTTGTGAAAGACTTCAGCACCATAGCAGGCCTGCTGCATGAGCTTACAAAGAAGGGTGCTCCATTCACATGGGGCAAGGTGCAAGAGGATGCATTTGCAACTTTGAAGAATAGGTTAACTCATACACCCCTTCTTCAATTACCAGATTTTAGTAAAACTTTTGAATTGGAATGTGATGCTAGTGGTATTGGATTGGGAGGTGTCTTGTTGCAAGAGGAGAAACCTATTGCTTATTTTAGCGAGAAACTGAATGGGTCTAGTCTGAACTATTCCACTTATGATAAAGAATTATATGCACTAGTACGAACTTTGGAAACATGGCAACATTATTTATGGCCTAAAGAATTTGTTATACATTCTGATCATGAATCTTTGAAGCACATTAAGAACCAAACTAATCTGAACCGTAGGCATGCCAAGTGGGTAGAATTTATTGAGTCCTTTCCTTATGTCATCAAACACAAGAAAGGAAAAGATAATGTCATTGCGGATGCCTTATCTCGCCGTTACAATATGTTGTCCCAACTTGATTTAAAGATTTTTGGCTTGGAAACAATTAAAGAACAATATGCTTTTGATGATGATTTCAAAGATGTGCTGCTGCAATGTAAAGAAGGAAAAACATGGAACAAGTTTGTTCTCACTAATGGTTTTGTGTTTCGAACTAACAAATTGTGCATTCCAGCTGGTTCTGTGCGTATCTTACTATTGCAGGAAGCACATGGTGGAGGATTGATGGGACAATTTGGTGTCAATAAGACGAAAGACATCTTAGCAAGCCATTTCTTTTGGCCAAAGATGAGGAGAGATGTGGAGCGGTTTGTTGCTCGTTGCACCACTTGTCAAAAAGCTAAGTCCCGTCTTAATCCACATGGTTTATACATGCCTCTTCCTGTTCCTAGTGCTCCATGAGAGGATGTTTCTATGGATTTTATTTTAGGATTGCCTAGAACAAAGAAGGGGAGGGATAGTATTTTTGATGTTGTCGTTAGATTTTCTAAAATGGCATATTTCATACCATGCCACAAAACTGATGATGCTACCCATATTGCTGATTTGTTCTTTCGAGAAGTTGTTCGTTTGAATAGGGTTCCAAACACTATTGTTTCAGATAGAGATGCCAAATTTCTTAGTCATTTTTGGAAAACCTTATGGACTAAGTTGGGGACAAAATTACTCTTTTCTACCATTTATCACCCTCAAACTGATGGACAGACCGAAGTAGTGAACCGTAGTTTATCTACCATGCTAAGGGCTGTTCTGAAACATAACATCAAATTATGGGAAGAATATTTGCCTTATATTGAATTTGCTTACAATCGTTCGCTACATTCTACTACTAAATTGTGCCCTTTTCAGATTGTATATGGTTTTATTCCTCGTGCTCCCATTGATCTTTTGGCTCTGCCACCTTCAGAGAAATTGAATTTTGATGCTTCTCGCCGTGCTGAATTAATTCTTAAAATGCATGAGCAAACTAAAGCAAACATTGAGAGCATGAACGCTAAGTATCAACAAGCCGGTAGCAAGGGTAGGAAGCATGTTACTTTTGAACCTGGTGATTTGGTTTGGGTGCATTTGAGAAAGGATAGATTTCCTGATTTGAGAAAATCTAAATTACTACCTAGAGTTGCTGGACCCTTCAAAGTGCTTCGAAAAATTAATGATAATGCATATGAAATTGAGTTGTCTGCACATTTTGGGGTTACTTCCTCTTTTAATATTGCAGATTTGAAACCATATATGGGCGAGGAAGACACATTTGAGTCGAGGACGACTCAATTGCAAGAAGGGGAGGATGATGCGGACATCGCTACCGTTGATACAACCACAAGACCAGCCCATTCACCACTCTCAGCTAATCAAGGTCCAATGACACGCGCTCGTGCACGTCAACTTAATTATCAGGTGAATTCATTTCTGGCTGTTCAAAGTAATTATCCTTCAAATGGGGACCTATTAAAGCCTTGTGATGTCCTTGTTATTATTAGGTGCTTGGGAATTGATCCAGCTAGGAGGGATGGAGGGATTAATGCAATAAAGGCTGCTCCACCCGAGGAGAAATCTTGAGGCTGGGGCCATGTAATAAAGAGAGATTTAGACAAATAAGGAAAGGAATAAGGGAAATCTCGTCCAACTTTGCTGCTGGACGAAATTCCCTCTTTCTTCCCCCATTTAAAGATAGATGTGTTATAATAAGGAAAGAAATAGAGGGAATCATATCCTGCCTTGCTGCTGGATGGGTTTCCCTCTTTCTTTCCCTATTAAATGGTAGTCTATCACAGAAAAAGGAAGGGAATAAGGGAGATCACGTCCTACCTTTATTGCTGGACGAATTTTCCTCTTCCCTCCCCTATTTAAGTAGTCCAAGAGCTCCTTGACAGGGCGGGTTTTTGTTTTCTGTAAGTTTAGCCATTGCTACTTTCTTGTAACGCAAGTGTCGACGAGACCTTCCGATTACTTGAATCAGAACCCCAACTTTTTCACACCTGTGAGTGTTTGCTTGTTATCTTGTTCTTGCTTGTTCTTCGATTGCTTGCAGGTTCAAGGCTGTTCTTGGCACGACAAATACAGCAACAATAGGAGCCGGTGTAACTATCGCTAAGGCGCAGCATCCTTGTGGTTGTTGTAGTCGGGTAGCACAACGTCGACCTCCACCCAAATCGTAGTTACCAGTAGACGGTGTAACTGTCGCTCAAGGCGCCACACCATTCTGGTTGTGGTAGTCGGGCAGCCAACGTCGGCCTCCACCAATCGTTCATTACCAACATCTCTCATCGAAAGATAGGGCGCCCCCCGTACCCGTTGGGTTCATCATTTGGCAAGTTTGTAGTTGTTTATTTTGATGATATTCTGATCTATAGCAAATCATTTGATGAACATCTTGATCATATCCGTCAAGTACTTGCTGTTTTGAGGGGAGAGAAATTGTATGGCAACATTGCTAAGTGCACCTTTTGCACAAACCGTGTTGTTTTCCTTGGCTTTGTTGTTTCCGCGAATGGTATTCAGGTTGATGAAGAGAAGGTTAAAGCAATAAAGGATTGGCCTACATCGGTAAATGTGAGCCAAGTTCGAATCCTACGTGGTCTTGCAAGTTTCTATAGCCGTTTTGTCAAAGATTTCAGCACTCTCGCTGCACCACTTAACAATCTCACAAAGAAGAATGTTCTATTCAAATGGGGACATGACGAAGACCAAGCATTTCAAACGCTGAAAACAAAGCTTTGTGAAGCACCGCTGCTGCAACTTCCTGATTTTGGTAAGACATTTGAGATCGAATGTGATGCAAGTGGTATTGGCATAGGAGGTGTACTGCTGCAAGAAGGTAAACCTGTTGCCTACTTTTTTGAAAAGCTAAATGGTCCACATCTGAATTACTCAGTTTATGACAAGGAGTTTTATGCGTTACTTCGGGTTTTGAAAGTTTGGCAACATTACTTGTTACCTAAAGAATTTGTAATTCATTCTGATCATGAAGCTTTGAAATATCTTAAAAGCCAAGGCAAGCTAAACCGTCGACATGCTAAATGGATTGAGTTCATTGAAACATTTTCCTATGTTGTCAAACATAAGCGTGGTAAAGATAACATTGTTGTCGATGCCTTGTCTAGAAGATGTGCGTTGATTACACAACTAGATACAAAAGTGCTTGGTTTAGAATCCATTAAAACACTTTATGCTGCTGATTCTGATTTTAAAGAACCTTTCTCTCGTTGCATTGATAGAAAAGGTTGAGATGAATATTATACGCATGATGGCTTCTTGTTTCGGACTAACAAAATATGCATTCCAGCTTGATCGATTCGTCAAGTTCTTTTGCAGGAAGCACATGCAGGTGGACTAGCTGGTCATTTTGGTGTCAAAAAAACTTTGGACATGCTCTCTGATCATTTCTTTTGGCCATATATGCGACGTGATGTCCAGCGGCACGTTGGATGCTGCATCGTTTGCTTGAAAGCTAAGTCCCACCTCAATCCCCATGGTTTATATACTCCATTACCTATTCCACATGTACCTTGGGAAGATATATTTATGGACTTTGTTCTGAGGTTACCTCGGTCTCAGAGGGGGAGGGATTCTATTTTTGTTGTTGTAGATTGCTTTTCTAAAATGGCACATTTTATCCCCCTGTCATAAGAGCGATGATGCTTCACACGTTGCTGATTTGTTTTTCAGGGAGATTGTTCGTTTACATGGAGTTCCAAAGACTATTGTTTCAGACCGGGATACTAAATTTCTCAGCTACTTTTGGAAGACATTGTGATGCGGACATCGCTACTGTTGATACAACCACAACACCAGCCCATTCACCACTCTCAGCTAATCAAGGTCCAATGACACGCGCTCGTGCACGTCAACTTAATTATCAGGTGAATTCATTCCTGGCTGTTCAAAGTAATTATCCTTCAAAAGGGGACCTATTAAAGCATTGTGACGACCTTGTTATTATTAGGTGCTTGGGAATTGATCCAGCTAGGAGGGATGGAGGGATTAATGCAATAAAGGCTGCTCCACCCGAGGAGAAATCTTGAGGCTGGGGCCATATAATAAAGAGAGATTTAGACAAATAAGGAAAGGAATAAGGGAAATCTCGTCCAACTTTGCTGCTGGACGAAATTCCCTCTTTGTCCCCCCATTTAAAGATAGATGTGCTATAATAAGGAAAGAAATAGAGGAAATCATATCCTGCCTTGCTGCTGGATGGGTTTCCCTCTTTCTTTCTCTATTAAATGGTAGTCTATCACAGAAAAAGGAAGGGAATAAGGGAGATCACGTCCTACCTTTGTTGCTGGACGAATTTCCCTCTTTCCTCCCCTATTTAAGTAGTCCAAGAGCTCCTTGACAGGGCGGGTTTTTGTTTTCTGTAAGTTTAGCCATTGCTACTTCCTTGTAACGCAAGTGTCGACAAGACCTTCCGATTACTTGAATCAGAACCCCAACTTTTTCACACCCGTGAGTGTTTGCTTGTTATCTTGTTCTTGCTTGTTCTTCGATTGCGTGCAGGATCAAGGCTGTTCTTGGCACGGCAAGTACAGCAACAACAGGAGCCGGTGTAACTATCGCTAAGGCGCAGCATCCTTGAGTTTGTTGTAGTCGGGTAGCACAACGTCGACCTCCACCCAAATCATAGTTACCAGGAGACGGTGTAACTGTCGCTCAAGGCGCCACACCATTCTGGTTGTGGTAGTTGGGCAGCCAACGTCGGCCTCCACGAAATTCGTTCATTACCAACATCTCTCATCGAAAGATAGGGCGTCCCCCGTACCCGTTGGGTTCATCAAGTGGTATCAGATTTCAGGTTGCTTGGTGAGAGATTTCCTTCTCCTTGTTATTCATTTACCTACAGTCCACTTTTGCCTATAAAAGTTCGCTCTAAAAAAATCCTAAAAACACTTTGAGCCTTTTGCTTGACTACTTAGCTCTCGACTTGTTGAATTCACGGTTGCCTTTTTTTGTCAAGTTGCTGGTCCTAAGTTTTTCGCCGCTAGAGTTTTGAGTTTGTGCCACTTTGTTCTCAGTCCATTTCCATTATCTACCCAAAGTTGAGAAAAAAAGGCAAGTGCAAAAGAAAAGCTGCACGGATCAGCAAGAAAAAGGCACGTGCAAAAAGAAAAGCCACACTGATTACAATCACAAAAAAAGTTTCTAAGTACAAAAAAAGAGAGACAATTTGTGTAACATTTGTTTCATGTTTTGAAGTTCAACTTGCTGTTTTCAACGTTGTTGAAACACAACGGATCGGGTTGTTCGAACTTCCCTACCATAGTAATCCAACGTCACGTGGAGTTACGACTCACGTCTCTAGTAAGGTTTGAGCTAGGACCAGCACAATACCATCGTGGAACATTTATTCAACTTGTTGTGACTAATGTGGTACTAGTTGTTCCTTTGTATAAATTGTGTCTAGCAGCCACCTACAGCTTCACAAAATTATCTACAACACCATAAGGTTGTGCTGGCAGCCACCGTTTGTTGTTGTTCTTGCTGATTGCCGGCGCCTCCTGCATCGCATGGTAAGAACTTGTAAGACCTTGATTTCTTGCTAGTGAGGAATTGTGCTGTCCTACCACCTCTTAGCAACTGTTAGGATTAATCTGCTTGTTGTTGTATTTCCTTTCTTTACTAACCATGTCAGCTGATGCGAATGGGACATCTCCACATTCACCATGTACGAGGGGCATCATTCAGCATTTCGAACGCCAAGTAAAGCTACACACAGATGCTCTAAATGAGGATATTCAAGTCACTAATGGTCAATTAGAGCCGACGCAGATTTGCACCAACACCAAATTGACCACATTAGAAAGCACTGCTGGGGCTATTAACACTTCTCTTGCAGCAATCATTGAGCGATTAGAGAGGATGGAACAGGTTGGACGCGAAGAGAGGCAAAGACGTGTTGATGACAGCCACGACTCCGTTGGCAGTGCTGCAAGATATGACGAGGCGGAGTATTCGGCGGATACCAAGCTTGATGATGGACCTTTCAGGTAACGACGGCAGCCACGTCGCGACCATCGTGGTATGGGTGGTCGAGCTCAACGACGCGAGGTACGTGACAATGACGATTCCCTACGCAGCATTAAATTCTCCATACCACCTTTTGATGGTAAATATGATCCGGATGCATATCTGTCTTGGGAATTGTCAGTAGATCAAAAATTTGCATGCCATGATTTCCCTGATGGTAAAAAGGTTAGAGCTGCCACTAGTGAATTCACTGACTTTGCTTCTGTTTGGTGGCATGAATATCAAACTAAAAATCCAGCTACCGTACCACAAACTTGGAATGCTTTGTAACGAATCATGCGTCGTCCTTTTGTTCCTTCCTATCATGCTCGGGACCTGTTGCATAAATTACAACAACTTAGGCAAGGCAACAAATCTGTTGAGGAATACTATCAAGAACTTCAAATAGGCATGATGCGTTGTGGCCTAGTTGAAAATGAAGAGGCTGCAATGGCTAGGTTTATGGGTGGTTTAACAAGAGAAATTCAGGACATATTGGCTTATAAGGAATACACTAACGTCACTCGATTATTCCATCTTGCTTGTAAGGCTGAAAGAGAAGTGCAGGGACGATGTACAAGAACTAACATTTCTGCAGGTCGAATTACCTCATGGCAGTTCCGCTCAAGTACTGCTGGTACTAAGCATGATTCTCCAGACGATGCTTCCAATGGGTTGCCCAGGACTACATCAAAATTAGCACCTTCACGTGCAATCGAGACAACAAAAGGATCCACCCAAGTTGCAGCCAACACTTCTTCTTTCATTGCTTCTACCGGGAGAACAAAAGACACTCAATGCCTCCAGTGCAAGGGTTTTGGGCACCTACGAAGGGACTGCCCAAGCAAGCGTGTGCTGGTTGTACGAGAAAATGGTGAGTACTCATCCGCTAGTGATTTAGATAATGAAACATATGCCATGCTTGCTGCACAAGCAGCAGGAAAGAAGAATGATGATGAAGAGCACATTGGGGCTGATCATGCTGCCCACTATGAGAGTCTTGTTGTGAGGCGTGTCTTGAGTGCCCAAATGATCAAAGCTGAACAGAACCAGTGACACAATCTATTCCAAACTAAGTGTGTAGTTTTGGAATGATTGTGTCGCATTATTATTGATGGAGGAAGCTGCAACAATTTAGCAAGTGCTACCATGGTAGAAAAGATTGGGATGACAACACTTCCACATCCACATCCATACTACATCCAATGGTTCAACGACAGTGGTAAACTTAAGGTAACACGTCTGGTTCGTGTCGAATTTGCAATTGGTTCCTACCATGATGTCACACCCGGTTTTTCCGAAGAAACAACCAAGTGAATATCACATGTATGCCAGGATCATTTTCTCATACATGTGATGACAAATAGTTAAGCATCATTTATTACAAGCCAGGTGTCGAATATAAATAAGTCTTACATAATAAATGTCTCGATGGACAATAATAAGTTCATCACAAGTAAATAAACTAGCAGCGGAATATTATTCTTTAGGGCTCCATCACAGGCGTTGCCCGGGGGTCTTCATGAACCTAAAAACCTTCTTCGGGTCCAAAGTCTTGGTCATTATACACCACCTCATTATCTTGACCTGAGCAGCAATATAAACCAACAAATATGCAAGGTTGAGTACCAATGGTACTCAGCAAGTGTGGGAAAAATTATATCATGCATGGCTAGAACAAGGAGAGGTTGAACTCATGGTTAAAGCACTACGCAATTAATACCTATCACCTTAGCTTATTAAGCACCTACATTACTACACAGGTGAAATGGTCCCATTCTCCCATCCCATCATTGTAATCCAATAACCATAACATCATTACCAATGTTAAGCTCCCCGCTTAACTTCCAAAACCATCAATCCTCTAATCATGAATAAGTCCAGGCCGCTCTTAACCGTGAGCACGGCTGTCAAGACAGTTTTGACTCTGCAGAGTTTGTACCACTGTACCCACAAGTAGTGATTTCATCCCCCGTTGCCGGGTGGACTAAAGAACCTCCATTATGCCAGTGGCTACGAACCACATTCACACTTCCCAGGTGTGTGGCCAAGAGATCACTACGAAGCCTTTACAAAGGGATTCCCGACGAGCGTGGGCCCACTGAGGTTTCACCCCTAACAGCATACAAGAGGCTCCAACCCCGCTGCAGTGGCCCCCTCTTGAGCCTTGCGGTTCATATGGCAGTCCAGCTGACTCCTATTCCCCGCACCATCCAACACACCCATACTACGCCGGGGATACACCTAATTAATTGGCTAAGCTGCCCCATCTCAGCATGTGGTTGGCACTGTAAAGCCGGGTTACATGCTCCATGAACCGGTCCTTAGGATCCAGGCAAGTACTAAACACAAACCCAAGTCTCGTGCACCCAGCACACAACCAAAACATCCAACTTGCCTTGATCCCTACCTCTACATGACTCACAATGTCTCATTCAAGAGTATGGTAATATAAACTGATGATCTCATTTTCCCAAATATCCCATTCTAAGCATGGCTAAGCAAATGCATGTAAATAAATGACATGACAAAATAAATCCCAACCCAAGCTACAAGGAAAACAAGGTAATGCAATTCTAGGGAAACTTTCCTAGCATGGGTTTCATATTTGATTTGACAATGTAAATAATTCTATCTACACATCCTAGCATAGGATCAAAGTGGTCAAGGACACTTGCCTCCTTCTTGCTGCTCTTGAAATGGGTAGTCCTGATCTTGGAAACTGATAACTTGCTCTTGAACAGGTTCTACTTCATACCATCACACATAGCAAAAGAAAAACAACAATCATAAGACATAGTTCACACTTCTACTTCATACAAACCACACATTCACATTTATGAAATTTTCTTTACCATTTTAGGTGTTGTGGATACTCTATGTGTGTTGATTTGGGGCTTGCATACACTTTTATTTACATGTGTATGATTCCTACTTTGGTGTTCATATTTATACTCACATACTATATATATATATATATATATATATGTATATATGTGTGTTTCAGTTTTAAATAAATTCCTTATATATTAAACTACCATGTATGTATGAAAAGTATTTTTCTTCTCCATATGTGCCTTCATAATTTCTATCAACCCTAAACTGAATTCTTTGTATTTTAGAAACTCCATTTATCATTTACTAGTTTCTATATTTTCAGATTTATATTCTTATGCATAATTGTGCATTTTATTATTAAATTAGTAATACACACTACCTAAACAGATTAGGTTCTGGTACTAAATAATTTAAGATCATATTTTGACCTTGGCTTCTGATGTATACTATTTCATAATTATTTTCCCTATTTTTCTTTAACTATTCTTTACTTAAAAATGTGTCCCTATACTATTAAATGTGAATAATAGATGAAACAGATTTATTTTAGCCCAAAAATATATTTTTATCTCACTCCAAAGTTTTCTAAGTACTGAGAAAGTTTTTAATAATTTTGACAATTATGTTTGTCCCCCTTTTTAATATTTAAACACTAGTTACATATTCAATTTTCTAAATTATATACTAAACAGGGCTAAAATAATGAATTCACCCCATTACAGGGTCTATAATATTATTTTCATAATTTCCAGGGGTCTAGCTACACTTTTCAGAGGTGTTTTTCTTAATTTCTATTAAGTCTAGGGGCTAAAACTGATTTTTAAATGAATTTACATGATTTTCTGGAGTTCCAGGGGCTAGATCTGAAGTTTCCGGGGCTAGCTCTCAATTCCAGAGAACCCCAGGGGGTAGCACGTAAGAATTCCAGTCTTTATAACGCGGGGCTGACGTGGACCGTCTGATTTTAAACCGACGGCTGAGATTATAACATCGAACCGGTACGCGGGGTTTTAAAGTCTACCGTGCGATTTAAAATAAACGGCGCACAAGCGGCCACGTCGCTCTGATCGAGCGCGGGCGGCGCTGCCGGCGGCGCACGGCGGCGGGAAGCGGTGATCTCGCCGGAAACTTTCGGATCCTCGAGAATTCTGCCTAGAACTGTGATCTTATGGCCTAGATCGGTAGAGGGGAGGTCAGGGATCTCACCTCGGGGGTTTTCTCGAGCTCGGGGGTCCTGGAAAGTGCCCGGCGGCGAGGTCCGAGGCAAAACCACGGCGAAGCTCGTCGGAGCTGGATTTGCACCGTAAGTCTTCGGGTTTTCTGCACCTGCAAAGTTCCCCGGAGGCGGTGGATCAAGACCAACGAGTTAGATCAGAGTTTCCGAGCTTAGATCGGCCAGAATTCACCGGCGAAGTCTCGGTGCTCACCGGAGTGAAAATCGGCGATCGCGTGAGAAAAACTGATCGGATCGGTTGTTTTTATAGCCGGGGGAGGGCGGTGGTTCTGTTGTGATCGAGTTAGAGTCCTCAGGGTCCAGAATTCGGCTGCGGGACGCGGTTTCCCGATCGGTTGCGATCGCGCGCGCGGGGGAGAAGTCCGGGGTCGCGGGGTTAGGGATGACAGGCGGGTCCCACCCGTCAGCGAGGGGCAGCGCGGCGCGCGCGGGGGCGGGCTGCGCGGGGGTTTGCTGGGCCGGCTGGGGTTTCGGCCCACTGGCCAGTTTTTTTTCCGGTTTTCCTTTTTCTTTTTCCATTTCTTTTCTGTTTTGAGTCTAATTTGAATTCCAGTTTGAATTTGAATTTTTGCAAAACATGCAACACGTCCAAAAATTTCTAAATTCCCCTCTGAACATGGTTTATGGTTCTAAATCAAAATTTGAGTTTTGACTAAAAATTTGGGGTGTTACAGCTCTACCCCCCTTAAAAGAAATCTCGTCCTCGAGATTAGTGTTTCTAAGAAAACAATTCCGGAAATTGTGCCTTAAGCTCATCTTCCCGTTCCCAGGTGGCTTCCTCTTCTGAGTGATGCTTCCACTGCACCTTGCACATCCTGATTCTCTTATTTCTGGTGAGGCGTTCCATCGTCTCCAAAATCTTGTATGGTTGCTCGGCATAAGACAAATCCTCAGCTACATCCACTTCATTCATGGGTAACACATCCTCAGGCGTCCTCAGACATTTCTTGAGTTGCGACACATGGAACACATCGTGCACGTCCGACAGATGAACCGGCAACTCTAGTTGGTACGCCACTTCGCCTTTTCTTTCCAAAACTTGAAAGGGTCCGATGTATCGAGGTGACAACTTCCCTTTCACCTTGAACCGACGTAGTCCTCTGATAGGGGATACCTTGAGATAAACATAGTCTCCCACGTTGAAAACGAGCTCTCTTCTTCGTACATCAGCATAACTCTTCTGGCGTGTCTGTGCTATCCTCAAGTTGTTGCGAATCTCCCTCACCTTTGCCTCGGCTTCTTGTAGCACTTCGGGACCAAACACTTTACTTTCTCCTGTTTGGTTCCAAAATAGGGGAGTTCTGCATTTCCTTCCATACAAAGCTTCAAACGGTGACATCTTCATACTAGCTTGATAACTGTTGTTATAGGAAAACTCCGCATACGGTAGGTTCTTGTCCCAACTCCTATTGTTTTTGAGTGCACATGCCCTTAACATATCTTCAAGGATCTGATTGGTTCTCTCTGTCTGCCCGTCAGTTTGGGGATGATAGGCAGAGCTGAAGTTCAGATGGGTTCCCATGGTTTCATGCAACTTTTGCCAAAACCTCGAGGTGAACTGTGTCCCTCGGTCCGACACTATCTTCTTTGGCACTCCATGGTAACACACAATCCTTGACATGTACAATTCTGCCAATTTGGTTCCGCTGTAGCTTTCCTTCACCGGAATGAAATGAGCTACCTTGGTTAGCCTATCAATAATAACCCATATTGAATCATACCCGGACTGGGTCCTAGGCAATCCCACGACAAAATCCATGCTGATCTCTTCCCACTTCCATTCAGGCACTTTGAGTGGTTGCAGCAATCCCGCGGGTCGTTGATGTTCTGCTTTCACCAACTGACATGTGTCACATAGGGCAACATGTTCCGCGACATCTCGCTTCATGCCATACCACCAATACCTGCTTTTGAGGTCCTGATACATCTTCGTACTCCCAGGATGAATGGAATAGTCGGAATCGTGAGCCTCCTTCAAAATTAATTTATGAATCTCCTTTACTTCTGGCACACAGATCCTTTTCCCGTGCCACACCGTTCCTTGTTCATCCTCTCTAAAACCAGGAGCTTTATTTTCCTTGATGAGCTGTCTGATCTCTTGTATCTTCTCATCATTCTTTTGTCCCTCGCGTATGTCTCGCTCAAGTGTGGAGTCCACTTCCATGGCGATGGCTTCACCACTATTTACTAGACATAGATTGAGCCTTATAACCTCGTCCTTCAATTCTGCAGGCATATCCTTCAAGCTCAACTTATTGACCTGCACTTTCCGACTCAAGGCATCGGCCACGACGTTTGCTTTCCCGGGATGATAGTTGATGCCTACATCAAAGTCATTGATTAGCTCTAACCATCTCCTTTGTCTAAGGTTGAGATCTGGCTGTGTGAATATGTACTTCAAACTCTTATGATCCGTATATATCTCTGTCCTCTTCCCCATCAAATAGTGCCGCCAAATTTTCAACGCGTGTACTACTGCAGCTAGTTCTAAGTCATGTGTAGGATAGTTCTTTTCGTGCTTCCGAAGCTGCCGGGATGCATATGCCACGACATGTCCTTCTTGCATGAGAACACATCCCAACCCGTTTCCAGAGGCATCGCAGTACACCGTGAAATTCTTCTGCATATCTGGCATAACCAACACGGGGGCTGTTGTCAATCTCTTCTTTAGCTCCTGAAAGCTCGTGTCGCACTGTGGCGTCCAGGTGAATGTGATTCCCTTTTCCAACAGTTTGGTAAGAGGTCTCGAGATCTTGGAGAATCCCTCAATAAACCGTCGATAGTATCCAGCCAATCCCAAAAAGCTTCGAACTTCTCCGACATTTTCAGGGGTTTTCCATTTCTGGATATCTTCGATTTTGGTGGGATCTACGGAGATTCCTCCCTCCGAGATTATATGTCCTAAAAAGGGAACTCTCTTTAGCCAAAACTCACACTTGCTCAACTTGGCATATAGTTGGTGTTCTCTCAGCCTCTGTAACACCAACCTTAGATGTTTCTCATGTTCTTCTTCATCTTTGGAGAAGACGAGAATATCATCTATGAAAACCACCACAAATTTGTCCAGATATTCCATGAATACCTTGTTCATGAGGTACATGAAATATGCCGGGGCATTGGTTAGCCCGAAAGGCATGACAGTGTATTCATACAGTCCGTACCGAGATACGAAAGCTGTCTTGGGAATATCAGATTGCCTTATCTTGAGTTGGTGGTATCCCGACCTGAGATCAATTTTCGAGAACACGCAAGCTCCCCTCAACTGATCAAACAAGTCTTCAATGCGGGGTAATGGGTACTTGTTCTTGATGGTCACCTCATTCAAGGCACGGTAATCCACGCATAACCTTTGAGTTCCATCTTTCTTAGGCACAAATATTACCGGAGCTCCCCATGGTGAGGAACTAGGGCGAACATACCCCTTTTCCGTCAATTCTCTCAAATGATCCTTGAGCTCTTCTAGCTGCTTGGAATCCATTCGATAAGGTCTCTTGTATATCGGGGCTGTTCCCGGTACTAGCTCAATTGCGAATTCCACGTCACGGTCGGGAGGCATTCCTGGCAACTCCTCCGGAAAAACATCTGGATATTCTCTGATAGTCCTGATTTCCTCAACTTTCACCTCCACTTGATTTAATTTAATGTCCCTCCTAGGCTCGTGTATCGTTATGAACTTTACTCTTGTGCCACTAGGGTGAGTTAGTTCCACCGTTCTGGTCGAACAATGGATGATTCCTTTATGTTTGGTCAACCAATCCATACCCAAAATAATATCTATCCCTTGTGAATCGATCACTATGAGGTTAGCGGTAAATACTACCCCATTAATGTCTAGGTTCACTTTGGGACACACTTGTCTTGTCCTTATTTCTCCACCTGGAGAGTTTACCGCTAGCATATGGTTCATTTGTGTGGTTGCTAGGTCATGCTTCTTAACAAACCCTTGAGCAATGAACGAATGGGTAGCACCAGAATCAAACAGCAGAGTTGCAAGGTGTAAATTGGCAGGAAACTTACCAACTACCACGTCGGGTGCCTCTTGTGCTTCCTCCATAGTGACGTGGTTCACCCGTCCTCTCATTACGTTCTGCTGCTGTGGCTGCGTGGGCTTCTTCTTTGGACACTTATGGGCGTAGTGCCCCACTTCACCACAGCTGAAACATTGCACCCCAATCTTAGATGCTTGGCCCTTGTTGTCTTGGGGTTGGTTTGGGGGTCCTTGCACTGCTGGTCGAGGTGGATATGCGGGGCGAGGCTGCTGCACAAACTGACGTTGCGGCTGTGCTGGTGCTGCGGGAGGCCTGTAGTTTGGGTTGTACCCTCTTGGTGCTGAATAGGGTACCGCAGCACGGCTCGTCTGCCCCGTAGGTTGCTGCATCATACGTGGGCGGGTGTTGCTCCCTGAGGCTTGATGTGACCACCCAGCCTTCCTCTTATTCTCATTTTCCAGGGCCTTTAGCTTCCTTTCCACCACAAACGCTCTGTCCACCATCTTTTGAAAGCTTTCATACTCATTGGAGGACATTGCACACTGCATCTCTGCGGTAAGTCCTTCCACGAAACAATCTTGTTTCTGCTCATCTGTCTCTATGTCTCGTGGAGCATAACGGGATAGTTGAGTGAATTTAGTGAGGTATTCCCTCACCGTCATGTTTCCCTGCTGCAGTCCCAAAAACTCTTTCCTCTTGTTTTTGAGTTCACCTCTTGGGATGTAATGGTTGCGGAAGCTACGCTTGAACTCTTCCCAAGTGATGCTCTCCGGGTCATGATGGGCGGCCACGTAGGCGGTCCACCAATCAGCAGCAGGTCCTTGCAATTGATGAGAGGCAAACAGCACCCTCTCATACCCTTGGCATTGTATGATCCTCATCTTACTTTCAATGGTCTTCAGCCAATCATCTGCCTCCAGAGGTTCAGCAGCACTTGCAAACTTTGGAGGTTGAGTTCCTAGAAACTCACTCAACCTTGGTTGGCGTGGTGCAGCTTGTGGAGGTGGAACTTGATGCAAGTTGGCCACTACTTGAGTCAAGTTCTGGATGAGCTGATTTTGATTCTCCAGCATTTGGTGGAGAGGATCAACTTCTTCACGGCGACCACCCCGGTTCTGGCCTCCAGAAAGATGAGAGTTGCATGCCTCATCATTGTTGTTGGCGGGGTTGGCAGCACGTCCTTTTCCTCTTCCGGCCATCTGGTAGAATCAACAAATGTTAATTTGAAAGCATTTAGTATCATCTTACTACTTTCACTTGTTTGTACTTTGAAGTGTTGAAGTTTTGTTAAAATCTTACGAGGGTTTTATATCTCACACCCAATAAATGCACTATTATTTCCTGTGGGTTCACACACCAAAGCAAAACAATCTGAAGACGAGGCTGTGGACACTTGCTCATGGCTTCCACAACTCACGTCACACACCAAGCATTATCACACCATTAACTACGTAACGACTCGACTACTCGACCTCTTGCTAGCTAGGGGAAAGACTCTACACTACTCATCCTCTTGAGCTGGCTCCTCGGGATCTTCCTCCTCATTTCGGCTACCTTCTGACTCTGCTTTGGGTGGGGAGGCTGCTGGTGGAGAAGTGCGACGACGCCTGATCGCTCGGCGATCCGGGGAGTCAGGGGTCCATGGATCACTTACGGTGACACACAGTTCATTCCCATCTCCTCTTTCTCTCGCCTTTAAGCAAGCTCGCAGCAATGCCTCCGTCTCCTTCAGAGTATCTCGGACATCCTGAAGCTCTTGTTGACACTCCTGCAGTCGAGTGCTGAGCATAGCAGCATCCTCCAAGCACAAGTCCATGTGCTCATGGGAAGTCCCTTGCTGCACCGGTGGGTACTTGTACTCCGTGGTACCACTCTCACGTTGGAGGACATACATGTACTCAGTTTTGTCCAAGTGGCGACGATAGATGTGGCTCTGGCAGGTGATGGCCTCCCAAGTGACATCTCTCTCCGCGTCAACTTGTGTTGCTCGACAAGCTAGAGAGTGGTGGATCTTAAGCAGCTGATTCTCGTGTATAATCCTCATCTCCGAACTCCATTCTTCCCTCTTCTCACGGATGGTCCTGGTGGAGTTATAGTGGATGATGAGCTTGCCCGTATTGCCGGCGGCTTCGAGCATACGTCGAAGACGGCGCAACAAATCTCCCACTGCCAATCCGTAGGAAAGGTACGTCACTGGACGACTCTCCTCTCTCTCAGCAAGGGCAACTACGGGAACTCTCCCTCCCGTGGACTTACGAGCGGTGCGAATCATGCGAACCATCTAGAACAAAAGAATTTAAAATTAGGTTAGATAAAATTTCAAACAAAAGTCCTATTTTTGAATGAAAGTTGGGGTAAGATGAAGAAAATGACCCTTTTAATAACACTTTTTCACCCACACCTTGGAAAATAGTTTTTAAGAAAATAGGGCCCTTAAATACGTCCATTTCTACCTAGGTCCACGTTCCTACGGGCAACCTTGGCTCTGATACCACCTCTGTCACACCCGGTTTTTCCGAAGAAACAACCAAGTGAATATCACATGTATGCCAGGATCATTTTCTCATACATGTGATGACAAATAGTTAAGCATCATTTATTACAAGCCAGGTGTCGAATATAAATAAGTCTTACATAATAAATGTCTCGATGGACAATAATAAGTTCATCACAAGTAAATAAACTAGCAGCGGAATATTATTCTTTAGGGCTCCATCACAGGCGTTGCCCGGGGGTCTTCATGAACCTAAAAACCTTCTTCGGGTCCAAAGTCTTGGTCATTATACACCACCTCATTATCTTGACCTGAGCAGCAATATAAACCAACAAATATGCAAGGTTGAGTACCAATGGTACTCAGCAAGTGTGGGAAAAATTATATCATGCATGGCTAGAACAAGGAGAGGTTGAACTCATGGTTAAAGCACTACGCAATTAATACCTATCACCTTAGCTTATTAAGCACCTACATTACTACACAGGTGAAATGGTCCCATTCTCCCATCCCATCATTGTAATCCAATAACCATAACATCATTACCAATGTTAAGCTCCCCGCTTAACTTCCAAAACCATCAATCCTCTAATCATGAATAAGTCCAGGCCGCTCTTAACCGTGAGCACGGCTGTCAAGACAGTTTTGACTCTGCAGAGTTTGTACCACTGTACCCACAAGTAGTGATTTCATCCCCCGTTGCCGGGTGGACTAAAGAACCTCCATTATGCCAGTGGCTACGAACCACATTCACACTTCCCAGGTGTGTGGCCAAGAGATCACTACGAAGCCTTTACAAAGGGATTCCCGACGAGCGTGGGCCCACTGAGGTTTCACCCCTAACAGCATACAAGAGGCTCCAACCCCGCTGCAGTGGCCCCCTCTTGAGCCTTGCGGTTCATATGGCAGTCCAGCTGACTCCTATTCCCCGCACCATCCAACACACCCATACTACGCCGGGGATACACCTAATTAATTGGCTAAGCTGCCCCATCTCAGCATGTGGTTGGCACTGTAAAGCCGGGTTACATGCTCCATGAACCGGTCCTTAGGATCCAGGCAAGTACTAAACACAAACCCAAGTCTCGTGCACCCAGCACACAACCAAAACATCCAACTTGCCTTGATCCCTACCTCTACATGACTCACAATGTCTCATTCAAGAGTATGGTAATATAAACTGATGATCTCATTTTCCCAAATATCCCATTCTAAGCATGGCTAAGCAAATGCATGTAAATAAATGACATGACAAAATAAATCCCAACCCAAGCTACAAGGAAAACAAGGTAATGCAATTCTAGGGAAACTTTCCTAGCATGGGTTTCATATTTGATTTGACAATGCAAATAATTCTATCTACACATCCTAGCATAGGATCAAAGTGGTCAAGGACACTTGCCTCCTTCTTGCTGCTCTTGAAATGGGTAGTCCTGATCTTGGAAACTGATAACTTGCTCTTGAACAGGTTCTACTTCATACCATCACACATAGCAAAAGAAAAACAACAATCATAAGACATAGTTCACACTTCTACTTCATACAAACCACACATTCACATTTATGAAATTTTCTTTACCATTTTAGGTGTTGTGGATACTCTATGTGTGTTGATTTGGGGCTTGCATACACTTTTATTTACATGTGTATGATTCCTACTTTGGTGTTCATATTTATACTCACATACTATATATATATACATGTATATATGTGTGTTTCAGTTTTAAATAAATTCCTTATATATTAAACTACCATGTATGTATGAAAAGTATTTTTCTTCTCCATATGTGCCTTCATAATTTCTATCAACCCTAAACTGAATTCTTTGTATTTTAGAAACTCCATTTATCATTTACTAGTTTCTATATTTTCAGATTTATATTCTTATGCATAATTGTGCATTTTATTATTAAATTAGTAATACACACTACCTAAACAGATTAGGTTCTGGTCCTAAATAATTTAAGATCATATTTTGACCTTGGCTTCTGATGTATACTATTTCATAATTATTTTCCCTATTTTTCTTTAACTATTCTTTACTTAAAAATGTGTCCCTATACTATTAAATGTGAATAATAGATGAAACAGATTTATTTTAGCCCAAAAATATATTTTTATCTCACTCCAAAGTTTTCTAAGTACTGAGAAAGTTTTTAATAATTTTGACAATTATGTTTGTCCCCCTTTTTAATATTTAAACACTAGTTACATATTCAATTTTCTAAATTATATACTAAACAGGGCTAAAATAATGAATTCACCCCATTACAGGGTCTATAATATTATTTTCATAATTTCCAGGGGTCTAGCTACACTTTTCAGAGGTGTTTTTCTTAATTTCTATTAAGTCTAGGGGCTAAAACTGATTTTTAAATGAATTTACATGATTTTCTGGAGTTCCAGGGGCTAGATCTGAAGTTTCCGGGGCTAGCTCTCAATTCCAGAGAACCCCAGGGGGTAGCACGTAAGAATTCCAGTCTTTATAACGCGGGGCTGACGTGGACCGTCTGATTTTAAACCGACGGCTGAGATTATAACATCGAACCGGTACGCGGGGTTTTAAAGTCTACCGTGCGATTTAAAATAAACGGCGCACAAGCGGCCACGTCGCTCTGATCGAGCGCGGGCGGCGCTGCCGGCGGCGCACGGCGGCGGGAAGCGGCGATCTCGCCGGAAACTTTCGGATCCTCGAGAATTCTGCCTAGAACTGTGATCTTATGGCCTAGATCGGTAGAGGGGAGGTCAGGGATCTCACCTCGGGGGTTTTCTCGAGCTCGGGGGTCCTGGAAAGTGCCCGGCGGCGAGGTCCGAGGCAAAACCACGGCGAAGCTCGTCGGAGCTGGATTTGCACCGTAAGTCTTCGGGTTTTCTGCACCTGCAAAGTTCCCCGGAGGCGGTGGATCAAGACCAACGAGTTAGATCAGAGTTTCCGAGCTTAGATCGGCCAGAATTCACCGGCGAAGTCTCGGTGCTCACCGGAGTGAAAATCGGCGATCGCGTGAGAAAAACTGATCGGATCGGTTGTTTTTATAGCCGGGGGAGGGCGGTGGTTCTGTTGTGATCGAGTTAGAGTCCTCAGGGTCCAGAATTCGGCTGCGGGACGCGGTTTCCCGATCGGTTGCGATCGCGCGCGCGGGGGAGAAGTCCGGGGTCGCGGGGTTAGGGATGACAGGCGGGTCCCACCCGTCAGCGAGGGGCAGCGCGGCGCGCGCGGGGGCGGGCTGCGCGGGGGTTTGCTGGGCCGGCTGGGGTTTCGGCCCACTGGCCAGTTTTTTTTCCGGTTTTCCTTTTTCTTTTTCCATTTCTTTTCTGTTTTGAGTCTAATTTGAATTCCAGTTTGAATTTGAATTTTTGCAAAACATGCAACACGTCCAAAAATTTCTAAATTCCCCTCTGAACATGGTTTATGGTTCTAAATCAAAATTTGAGTTTTGACTAAAAATTTGGGGTGTTACACATGATTACATTGATTGTGATGTGGTATCTATGCAAGCTTGTTCTATGCTATTTGGTCAACCTTGGCAATTTGATAAAGATACATTACATCATGGTAAATCAAATCAATACTCTTTCGTGCATCATGAGAAGAAACTTGTTTTGCACCCGATGTCCCCTGATGCTATTTTGAAGTATGACACTGCTAGAGCTTGCAAAGAGAAAAATAAGAAATCTGCTGAAAATGTTCAGATGTCGTGAAGAAATCGGTACAGTCTAAGACTGACAATTCCAAATCTGCTCATATGAAGAAGAATGAAATAAAATTAACGAGTGCTTGTTTTTTTGCTTCCAAATCTGATTTGTTTGAATTAAAAATTGATACTGCAAGCTGCTATGTGTTTGTTTGCAAAGAAGCTTTGTTCTCACTTCACGACACACCATGTGCTTTGCCACCTTCTATCACTAAGCTTTTGCAGGAATACGCTGATGTGTTTCCACAAGAGGTACCAGCCGGGCTGCCACCATTGAGAGGGATTGAGCATCAGATTGACCTCATCCCTGGGGCTTCTTTGCCCAACCGAGCACCATACAGGACCAATCCGGAGGAGACTAAGGAGATTCAGCGGCAAGTACAGGAATTACTCGACAAAGGTTATGTGCGTGAGTCCCTTAGTCCTTGCTCCGTTCCTGTCCTTTTGGTTCCAAAGAAAGATGGATCATGGCGCATGTGTGTAGATTGTCGAGCAATTAATAACATTACCATTAGATATCGTCATCCTATTCCTAGGTTAGATGATATGCTTGATGAACTTAGTGGCTCGATGATTTTCTCTAAAATTGATTTGCGTAGTGGATACCATCAAATTCACATGAAGCTAGGTGATGAATGAAAAACAGCGTTTAAAACAAAGTTTGGTTTGTATGAGTGGTTAGTCATGCCTTTTGGTCTCACGAATGCACCTAGCACTTTCATGAGATTAATGAATGAGGTTTTACGTGCTTTTATTGGAAGATTTGTGGTAGTATATTTCGATGACATCTTGATCTATAGCGCATCTCTCGAAGTTCATCTTGATCATCTCCGTGCTGTTTTCAATGCTTTACGTGATGCACGCTTATTTGGTAACATTGACAAGTGCACCTTTTGCACGGGTCGAGTTTCTTTTCTTGGCTATGTTGTGACACCACAGGGAATTGAAGTTGATCAAGCTAAGGTGGAGGCGATACACAGCTGGCCGACTCCTACCACGGTCACACAAGTACGAAGCTTTCTCGGACTTCCTGGATTCTATCGTCGTTTTGTGAAAGACTTCAGCACCATAGCAGGCCCACTGCATGAGCTTACAAAGAAGGGTGCTCCATTCACATGGGACAAGGCGCAAGAGGCTGCATTTGCAACTTTGAAGAATAGGTTAACTCATACACCCCTTCTCCAATTACCAGATTTCAGTAAGACTTTTGAATTGGAATGTGATGCTAGTGGTATTGGATTGGGAGGTGTCTTGTTGCAAGAGGGGAAATCTATTGCTTATTTTAGCGAGAAACTGAATGGGTCTAGTCTGAACTATTCCACTTATGATAAAGAATTATATGCACTAGTACGAACTTTGGAAACATGGCAACATTATTTATGGTCTAAAGAATTTGTTATACATTTTGATCATGAATCTTTGAAGCACATTAAGAACTAAACTGATCTGAACCGTAGGCATGCCAAGTGGGTAGAATTCATTGAGTCCTTTCCTTATGTCATCAAACACAAGAAAGGGAAAGATAATGTCATTGCGGATGCCTTATCTCACCGTTACAATATGTTGTCCCAACTTGATTTTAAGATTTTTGGCTTGGAAACAATTAAAGAACAATATGCTTTTGATGCTGATTTCAAAGATGTGCTGCTGCAATGTAAAGAAGGAAAAACATGGAACAAGTTTGTTCTCACTAATGGTTTTGTGTTTCGAACTAACAAATTGTGCATTCCAGCTGGTTCTGTGCGTATCTTACTATTGCAGGAAGCACATGGTGGAGGATTGATGGGACACTTTGGTGTCAAGAAGACGGAAGACATCTTAGCAAGCCATTTCTTTTGGCCAAAGATGAGGAGAGATGTGGAGCGGTTTGTTGCTCGTTGCACCACCTGTCAAAAAGCTAAGTCCCGTCTCAATCCACATGGTTTATACATGCCTCTTCCTGTTCCTAGTGCTCCATGGGAGGATGTTTCTATGGATTTTGTTTTAGGATTGCCTAGAACAAAGAAGGGGAGGGATAATATTTTTGTTGTTGTCGACAGATTTTCTAAAATGGCACATTTCATACCATGCCACAAAACTGATGATGCTACCCATATTGCTGATTTGTTCTTTCGAGAAGTTGTTCGTTTGCATGGGGTTCCAAACACTATTGTTTCAGATAGAGATGCCAAATTTCTTAGTCATTTCTGAAAAACCTTATGGGCTAAGTTGGGGACAAAATTACTCTTTTCTACCACTTGTCACCCTCAAACTGATAGACAGACCGAAGTAGTGAACCGTAGTTTATCTACCATGCTAAAGGGCTGTTCTGAAACATAACATCAAATTATGGGAAGAATGTTTGCCTCATATTGAATTTGCTTACAATCGTTCGCTGCATTCTACTACTAAATTGTGCCCTTTTCAGATTGTATATGGTTTTATTCCTCGTGCTCCCATTGATCTTTTGGCTCTGCCACCTTCAGAGAAATTGAATTTTGATGCTTCTCGCCGTGCTGAGTTAATTCTTAAAATGCACGAGCAAACTAAAGCAAACATTGAGAGCATGAACGCTAAGTATCAACAAGCCGGTAGCAAGGGTAGGAAGCATGTTACTTTTGAACCTGGTGATTTGGTTTGGGTGCATTTGAGAAAGGATAGATTTCCTGATTTGAGAAAATCTAAATTACTATCTAGAGCTGCTGGACCCTTCAAAGTGCTTCAAAAAATTAATGATAATGCATATGAAATTGAGTTGCCTACACATTTTGGGGTTACTTCCTCTTTTAATATTGCAGATTTGAAACCATATATGGGCGAGGAAGACACATTTGAGTCGAGGACGACTCAATTGCAAGAAGGGGAGGATGATGCGGACATCGCTACCGTTGATACAACCACAACACCAGCCCATTCACCGCTCTCAGCTAATCAAGGTCCAATGACACGCGCTCGTGCACGTCAACTTAATTATCAGGTGCTTGGGAATTGATCCAGCTAGGAGGGGTGGAGTGATTAATGCAATAAAGGCTGCTCCACCCGAGGAGAAATCTTGAGGCTGGGGCCTTGTAATAAAGAGAGATTTAGACAAATAAGGAAAGGAATAAAGGAAATCTCGTCCAACTTTGCTGCTGGACAAAATTCCCTCTTCCTTCCCCCATTTAAAGATAGATGTGCTATAATAAGGAAAGAAATAGAGGAAATCATATCCTGCCTTGCTGCTGGATGGGTTTCCCTCTTTCTTTCTTTATTAAATGGTAGTCTATCACAGAAAAAGGAAGGGAATAAGGGAGATCACGTCCTACCTTTGTTGTTGGACGAATTTCCCTCTTCCCTCCCCTATCTAAGTAGTCCAAGATCTCCTTGACAGGGCGGGTTTTGTTTTCTGTAAGTTTAGCCATTGATACTTCCTTGTAACGCAAGTGTCGACGAGACCTTCCGATTACTTGAATCAGAACCCCAACTTTTTCACACCCGTGAGTGTTTGCTTGTTATCTTGTTCTTGCTTGTTCTTCGATTGCTTGCAGGATCAAGGCTGTTCTTGGCACGGCAAGTACAGCAACAACAGGAGCCGGTGTAACTATCGCTAAGGCGCAGCATCCTTGTGGTTGTTGTAGTCGGGTAGCACAACGTCGACCTCCACCCAAATCGTAGTTACCAGGAGACGGTGTAACTGTCGCTCAAGGCGCCACACCATTCTGGTTGTGGTAGTCGGGCAGTCAACGTCGGCCTCCACCAAATTCGTTCATTACCAACATCTCTCATCGAAAGATAGGGCGTCCCCCGTACCCGTTGGGTTCATCACATTGTGGGCTAAGCTTGGCATAAAGTTGTTATTTTCAACCACTTGTCATCCACAAACATATGGCCAAACTGAAGTTGTTAGCCGTACCTTGTCAACCATGTTGCGTGCTGTGTTGAAAAAGAATTTGAAGCTCTGGGAAGACTGCCTTCCACATATTGAATTTGCTTATAACAGGGCAGTCCATTTCACAACAAACTCTTGTCCATTTGAAATAGTTTATGGGTTTAAACCGCATACTCCCATGGATCTTTTGCCTTTACCATTACAGGAACAAGTTAACTTGGATGCCACAAAAAGATCAGACTTTATCAAGCGGTTACATGCGGAGACAAGAAAGAATATTGAGAAGAAATCAGCACAATATGCAAAGCAAGCAAACAAAGGTAAGAAGAAGGTTACATTTCACCCAGGAGATCTTGTATGGTTGCATCTACGAAAGGATCGCTTTCCCCAACAGCGTAAGAGTAAGTTATCTTCTCAGGGTGATGGTCCGTTCAAGGTTCTCCAAAAGATAAATGATAATGCTTACAAAATCGAGCTGCCACCTGAATATTCCAATGTGAGTACAACATTCAATGTCAAAGACTTGCTTCTATTTGTTGGTGAGCCTGAGTCGAGGACGACTCCTTCTCAAGAGGGGGAGGCTAATGAGGTCATGCCTAGCATTCACTCATCTTCAAATGAAAATCCACTTGATATAGATGGTCCAATTACAAGAAGTAGAGCTAAACAATTGCAGAAGGAAATTTATTCTCAGGTGAACGCTAACCTTATGTTTAATAATCAGTCTATGTTGAATGAGCCTATGCTTTTGAGTTCTTGTTTCAATGTCCTTAGGAATGATGAAGTGTATGAACCAGCATGGGATCAAGATGGATTCAAACCTCTGGACATCTGAACCGAGAAGCCTATGGTGTGCATGAATAAAATGGTGGTTCATCATCTTAGCATGGGAATGCAACCAGAAGCTAGATGACTGATACATGGTACGAAGTCCAAGCATCACTACGAACAGAATACAAGGAGTTAGACGGTGTTCTATAAGTGGATGGAAGCGTCTTTAAGTCTACTTTACAGCCCATCAAACGGTTCATTATTTGGATGTCTTAATAAAGAGTTATACTCATTTTAGTAACTGCTGCCAGAAGCTGAAAAGACGCACGAACCAGCCACGAAATCCACTAGAGCATGCACATGCAGCCATTTACTCAAAGCTGAACGCCCCTATCTCTATATATATCTTGTACTAGACAATGAAAAGAAGATCTTATTTTTATTAAATTCAGAATACATAAACTCGTGGAGTTTTGTTTATGCATGAGTCTTGAGAGGCTTGCAATATTTGTTCTTTCGATTTCTGAGGGAGTTGTAGAACGCCGAACTGCGGTTCACCCAGTTCGTGCCTTTACGTCTATAGGGCGTGATTGCGTGGGCTGTTTCGTCGATACGTGGAAGGGTGATTTTCTCGGTAGTTCGTCGCGTGGACAGTCTCGCGGTGCGCTGCCTCTTCACCAGGTCACGCAGCGACAATTTATCAAGTTCGCAGATCCTACGAGAAGATCGGGCCACAACAACTTGTTACACGTGTTGCCTAGGCGCGTGCATATCATGGCGTCCACTTCATCTACAACCGTAGTAATTTTAAGTTTCCGCTATTGTAATTAAGTTTATTATTTTTCTAATTAAATTTCAATTGAGAAATTTAAATAGAAAATTTTTGATTAAGTCTTCTGTTAATTAAGTTATAGTAATTTTGTTAAGTAGCTAACGTGAACAACAAAATTTACTATATATTAAGTTTGATTCATGGAAATTTTATTGAGTAGTCAACGTGAAAAATAAGATATTGGCATGTTTCATATTGATTTCGAATGTTGTGTTTTTATTGAGTAGCCAACGTGAAAGATAAAAGGCACAACATTTCTGATTGATTAAGATTATAGAAAATTTTATTGAATAACCAACGTGAAATAAAAATTTGCCATGTTTTGAATGTGGTATTTTGTCAAGTAGCCAACGTGAAAGACAAAACACAATTTTCATTCTGTTTAAGTTTTATTATGAATTACACTTGTGATTATGCAATTCTATTCTGAAGGTTCCTCTACAGTTTCCTCAACACTGAGTTATATCTCTGCCATAGAGCCCCTCAATAGAGGGAACTATAACTCTTGGAGAGATAAGTTGGAGATTATGATGACAACCTCAGAGATCGATCTTGCACTGACGACTCCATACGCCATTGAGCCTGAGGTTCCCGTTGTTCGTGAAGGAGAGGATGCTGACTCCTTCAACACTAGGATGCGGGAATATACAAAAGTTAAGTCCATATACGATATAAATCGGATAGAATAGTCAGTCAAACAAGAAATATTTGATGATAATTAAGAGCTCCATCATTGAGACCATTCGGGGAGCAATCCCTGAATACAACACTGCTACTGAGTATCTCCAGAAGGTGGAGAGTAAGTTCATTGCCTCTTCTAAAGATTATGCAAGTACTTTGATAAAGAGGCTTGTGACAGAGAAATATACTGGAGGCGGTGTGCGTGAGCACAGACTTAGAATGATAAACATGGCCTCGAAGTTAAAGCCTATGGATATGGGGCTAAAGGATGAGTTCCTTATGCATCTCATCCTTGCCTCACTTCCTAAGGGATTTGAGGTGTTCGTTATCAGCTATAACTCTTGGCCTGAGCGATGAACTATTGAAAAATTTATGGCCATGTGCGTTCACGAAGAAGAACGCATTAAGTCCTTGCGTAATGACTCCGTCAACTACGTTAAGGGCAAAGGTAGGACTCATAAGAGTTATTTTAATAATAACTTTTCTAAGCAATCTTTTAAGACACATGTCTCTCCACATAAGTTTAATAATATGGGTCAGGGTAAAACACCTCAGCATCCTCCTCAAAAGGATGTGAAGGTTGATAAAGATTGGTGCAAGTTCTGTAAGAAAAGAGGTCATTACCAGAACAATTGTGTTGAATTTCTGAGATGGTGCTGTAAGAATGGTAATGATTTTATTATCTTTATTGATGAATCGCTGTTTTTAGATTATTCGCAATCTACTTGGTGGATTGACTCGGGTGCCACTGTGCAAGTTTGTATTTTACAGGGGTTTGCTATGAGGAAAACTGTAAGAAGAGGGGAAAGGGCCATTAAAGTTGCTGATGGCTATGAAGCTAAAGTTGAAGTCATTGGAGATCTCCCATTAGTACTAAGGGATGACTTTGTACCTAAGCTAAATAACGTACCCTCTTTAAATAGGAATTTGATTTATGTATCATGCTTGGATGAATCTAGATACATTTCTCATTTTGGTAATGACAGATGTTTTATTAAGTTTAATAATAAGGTTGTGGGTCTTGTCTTCAGACAAGACATGTTATATTAGTTATCCTTGCATGATATATTAATGTGGTAAACAATGATCAAATGTCCTCGTACAATGACTTAGTATTTTATAAGCGCAAAAGATTGATTCTGAAACATCTTTGAAATTATGGCGTTGACGTTTAGGCCATATTTCGAGAAGGAGAATTGAGTGCTTAGTTTCAGAATCAATTCTTTCCCAGTTAAACTTTTCGAATTTGTTATGACTATATTTATCAATTAAAAGATCACAACATTGGATAAATTCAGGATATTTAAGCCTGAAGTAGACAATCGGTATATTTTAAATTTAAGATAGTAAGATCCGACCGTAGAGGGGAGTACTACGGTCGTCATACCCCGTATGGCCAAGTTTATAGACTTTTGCAAGGTTTTTGCGGGAAAATGACATAGTCGCCCAGTATTATACACCAGGCGAACCTCAGCAGAACGGAGTAAGAAGTATATCAATTTAGTCTACTTTGCCGATTAGTCTATGGATGGAGGCGTTAAAAAACTGAAATTCATATTCTTAATCGGATACCTAGTAAATTGGTGCCAAAAACACCGTATGAGTTGTGAACAGGGCGTAAGCTCACACTTAATTATTTTCATGTGTGGGATTATCCTGCTGAGGCAAAAGTGTTTAACCCAAACATTGGTAAGTTAGATTCTAAGACAGTAAGTTATCATTTTATTGGCTATCCAGAAAAGGGTTATCGTTTCTACTGTCCTGACCAACATACTAAGTTTGTAGAAATGAGGCATGCCGTCTTTTTAGAGAATGCCAAGATTAGGGGTAGTATGGTACCCAGAAATTTATCTTGAGGATAAGCAGGTGTATGCAGCCACTCCGATTATTCAAGAACCATATTTCTTGATACCTGTTGTAGTTGAACCAATAGTGGCCGCTGCTGTTGTTACAACACTTAGAAGTAAGGTGTATTGGGTTTATCCCAAAAGACATACTTAGAAAACGTACTTGAGAAGTACGGAATGTATGCAAGTAAATCTTTACCTGCTCTATAGTCAAGGTGATAAGTTGGGAATCAATAAGAGATCAATCAGACAAAGTCGGTTCCATATGCTTCTGCTGTCGAAAGATTAAAGTTTGCTCAAGTAATAACATACCTTAACGTAGTTTAAGTAACCGGGATGTTTTGGCATAAGTAATCCATTCCAGATATATATCGCTGGAATGTATGTAAGAATGTCTTGCGGTTTTGCACGTGACTAAGGCCTCATGATATGTTAAGTAATAATAGATGCCCTTTAGATAATGGGCTACTAAGACTTAGATTCTGCGAGATGTGTAGTAAAATCCACATCAATTTTAACACTCGCAGTTGGAGCTTTATTGTGAAAAAGCTCCAAACAAAGGTCGGTGCATCATAAACGATGCATACTGAATTTGCATTATATATAAGGTCACCGAGCAGACACAAGAATTATTATACCCGGTTAAAGAGTGGTCGACAGCGTCAAAACCACTTAAGATGTTTTACTCCTAAAGCAGCAAGACAAACGTGTCGCCAAATAAGTTTTATGTTGTGAAGGAGAAAATCTAAGATTATATTATTAGTATCAAGCATATGTTTGCGGATCCGTTTACTAAAAGTCTTTCACCCAATATGTTCAGAGAACACGTAGCCGATATGGGATTAAGAAAAAACCTATGATCACCTGGATACTAAGGGCTCACACTAAGAATAAGGTTATTTCTAAGTGTAAGGTGTATTGTAGTCATCGAGCTAGATAGTACGTAATTGGCTATTCTGATGTGATGTGCTCAGTATGTCAAATATGAAGAAATGAACACTAGGTTTAGTTTGAGAAATTAAGTAAGTTTTGATAAGTCTTGATCCAAGAAGATCAAAGGGGGAGAATGTTAAAGATGGGTTGATCTCCGACTCAGGCGAGGCCCAACGGCCCAACCCGAGTCCATCTCTCCCTCTACGCGCCTAGATCGGAGGCGCCAACCAACTCGTGGTTGAGGCCCCCTCTCACGCCCGCGCAATATATGTGGGTGGACTCGGGCACGTGAAACAAGGTTCATCGTGCCCATCCACGCCCAAAACACCCATCTTTTGTGAACCGATCTAAGGCGTCGGGAAGTGAGGGGAAGGACCTCAACTCCGCCGTCACCGCGTCGGCACCTCAACTACTAGATGGCGTCAACTTGTGAGACCTATGTGTGCTGAATACATTAGCTATGACGATAAAAATTTTGAATTCTGGCAAAACAATCTTTTTGTCAAGATCCGATGTAAGGTCCGACTTGCTATGGCTAGGTCCGACATGTGTTTGGTTAGCTCCGGCGGTAGGTCCGACTAGCTTTGGTAAGTTCCGGTGCTAGGTTCTACTATCTTTGGTAAGCTCCGGTTCAAGGTCCGGTTAACTTTAGCAAGCTCAGGAGCTAAATCACAATGGTTCTGTTTTTACCATGCAAATATTTCGAACTTGTTTTATATCTATAAAAAATTACTTAGTATTCTTTTACTAAGTTTTTGAAGTGTTATGGCTGTTTACGGTGGTCAACATTTTGATATGGTTTGCAACATGCTTATGTGAGGTGTTCACGTAAGGTGTTGTGGTTTTCAGAATTAACGTGAGTCAAGTCGCAGACTTGTGCTCGAAAGTATTGGATGTTTATTCATGTGCAGGTGTTGCTTGAGTTCAAGATATGGCTGGTGACGAGATCCATTGAACCGGTCTTAGGGAGAAGATGAGGTTCAACAACCAAGTTCGAAAGGAATTGTGGTTGAGTTGATCGGGAGGTCGCGCAACATGTTTGGATCAAAAACAATGCATATGAAGGTATCGTGGACGTCGTTGGAAGGTGTTTGCACGTGTGCAAGGAGTGCATGGATGTGTCTACATTGTTCCAAGGAGTGGTGAATAGATATGGAAGTGGAGATGTGGTTGAAAAGGTTCAACCGGCTGGATTTTGCGCTCAGGCTGCGGCTGAGACAGTTATGGTTTGTTTATGAAAAGTTTCGAGTTGGTTATAATAGGATTTCGTGTTAGGCATGAAGTAGAGTTGTTTTAGGAATGTTTGGGACGTTCCTAAGGTGTTTGGAAATCTTAATATTGTTTATATCTGCATATAGAAGAGTCTTGAGCAGTATTGGAAAGTTACAATTTGAATCAAGTTAGGAGTAGGAGTCCTAGTTTAAATTGGGTTATCCTTAGGGCTGGTTATATAAGCAAGGGAGGCCAAGGCTCGTGGAGTGTACAACTTTGGAATGTTACTCTTATGTTTTGATCAATAAAATTTGTAATTTAGACGAGCTTTTGTACCTTGTTCATCCGACTTGTTTTTGTCAAGTCTTTCTCGTCGAGTTTCTGGACAGCACGACAGTGCTTCGATGTTTTGATCATAACTCGAGTTTTACAGATCCAATTGACGTGATTCTTTTTGAGTTGTCTCCACAACTTAATTATCTCATCTATGGAAATTTCACAGTCATTGGATTTATAGTTTCTGATCTACACGAGTTTCTTTGCAGTATTGCAGATCTAGTTTTTACTCGAGTAGAACAGATTGACCCTCGTTTGATCTTTCGATCATAACTTGAGTTTTTTTATGGATTTCCGTGATTCTTGTTGTCGTGTCTTCGTGACTTGATTATCTATAATATATACCACTTTTGTCACGGTTGAACTCGTTTAGATCAGTCACTGTCGGTACCCGCGATATGGGGTACCCCCGCGCACAGGGGAAAATGTCTGAGGATCTCGCCCTTCTCCGCAGGGAGAGCTCCGAAGGCGCCACGCGTCCAGCGGGCCCGGACCTCCCTCTCCTCAGAGGAGAGCTCCGGGCTCGCCACATGGCCTGCAGAAGCCGGACCTCCTCCCTCCGCGGGGGAGAGGTCCGAAGGCGCCACGTGTCCAGCGGGGCCGGACCTCCCTCTCCTCAAAGGAGAGCTCTGGGGCCGCCACGTGGCCGATAGAAGCCGGACCTCCCCCTCCGCGGGGAGAGGTCCGAAGGCTCCACGTGTTCTGCGGGGCCGGACCCCCCTCTCCTCTGAGGAGGGCTCCGGGCCCGCCGCGTGTCCAGCAGAACAGCGCTGCCTGCCCCCGAGCGGTAGGCAGCGGGCGTAAAGACGCCCCATACCTTGCCCGTACAAGGTATTCAAGGCCCGCGCCTTCCCAAGACGCGGAGACGCGGAGCACGCCTCTGTCAGGTGTCGTTGCGCCCAGTCGCATCACAGACTGGCGCGCGGTGTCAAAACCTGCCATCCAATAAACACAGCGACAAGACATCCCCTGCCGCCTCCGCCGTCATCAACCACTACGACTAGTGTGCGGCATAGGCAGGGCGGCAAGACGAAGACTCAGAAGCCTTCGCCAGAGACAACTACCGACATAACTGCAGATACGATAGTCGGCAGGCAATCTCCCTGGGACCACCTGTCGGGTCCCGGGCCCCCCTTGTAAGCCGCACGAGCCTTGGACTATAAAAGGCTCGGGTAGGCGATGTTAGCAAGGGTTCGCACTCTAGCCATTCGCATCCTGGGTTCACACTCCAGCAACTCACACCCTAGGTAACTCATCCTCAAGCTCAGAACTCCGGTTCTGAGCAACAAGCAATACAGCGAGCACCTCAGCTCACCGTGGACGTAAGATTTTACGCTCCGGCGGCCCGAACCACGTAAAACTCGCCGTGTCAAGCTCCTCCTTAACTCGTCCCTTACGCTTAAGCTCTCCGCAAGCGACTAGCCCCTCCAAAAAAGAACCTCCGCGGGCTGCCCAGAGCAGGTCCGGGGGAAGTGTCGACCACACACTTCGACAGTCGCATACATGGTTTCTTTAACAAATCGATTTTCTATCGAGAAGGTTTTTGTTGCTTCCGCTAAAAAGTTGAAATCTACCATTCACCCCTCCTCTGATAGCTTTTCACATGCTCTTCGATCCTACTCAACTTCATCTACACCCGAAGGTATGTCCTAAACGTTCCCGTTCATTAAGAAATAGTTTAGGACTTGTTTATCTCCATGAAAAACCCGAAGGTCTAGTGCCTAGTCGATCCGTAGGTTTCAACAGTGGCGCCCTTTGGTGTGCACGAAGCAGCGACTGCGGCCTCTGCCTCTTCGTCCTCAACTGGAAGAACTGCTGCATGATTTCTGAGCATTCTGATGCGAGGACACCGTGCCTTATGGTTATCTTCAAATGGAAAGTGTGAATAGGCCCGGTATAGTCTGGCTCTGGTTTGCTGAATCCAAAGTGCTTGTCTGACCATCGCCAGGAAAAAGCCTAGAAATCGAGTATACAAATAGCTTTCAGTTTACCAATCTAAGTATCTAGTTTGGAAAAATAGAAATTATGGTTTTGTTTAATCCATATTAAATCATAAATATGATAATTATTATTGATCTTATGCTCTCAGTTTTAGCAATAGTAATACACAAAATTACTAAATCTAAAATATGAGTTTTCTACTAAAATATGAGTTTTAGTAAAGTACACATAGGCGGGACCAGTGCCGAAAGCACCGGCGGCGCCGTTCCCAAGTCGACATGTTGGGATTCTCCAAGTAGTCTATCTCGTTTGGTGCAAGAAGATCGTCGAAACAGTGCAGTCACGTTGCAGTGCAGATCATGTGCACGAACACCCAAAGTAGTCCTACACGAGCGTAAGGACACGAACGGGAGATCGACCAGTCACGCACATTCCCTAAAAATTG
Organism: Neostapfia colusana; assembly: GCA_030760725.1. Taxonomy (NCBI): domain Eukaryota; kingdom Viridiplantae; phylum Streptophyta; class Magnoliopsida; order Poales; family Poaceae; genus Neostapfia; species Neostapfia colusana. The sequence continues at coordinate 36,624,134 of JASWHV010000001.1, read as the reverse complement.
TATTCGCTCTCTATCCCGCGGCAGGATCTCGAGAGAGCATCGATTCCACAACCCTGCTCACTCTATTTTCTGTGCGCGCAAAAAGCAAAGTCGGGATTACTTGGAGGCAGCGCAGCAGAGAACGTGTGGAGGAGCAAGAGAGAAGATTTGCTTCTTGTGTCTATCACATGAAGGAATGACCTCCTTATATAAGAGTCAAGAAATGAGAGAGAATGAATACCATCAATCCAAGTTATGACGTTTAGCAGTTCAGCGATTATGATTTAGCCATTAACATTTCCGTTACTAGTCATAATTTGATCCGTCATGACTCAACCATTAACGCGTCCGTTACTTGTCATTATTCGGTTCGTTACGACAGCCATTAACTTGTCCGTTACTAGTCATTATTCGGCTGAATTGATCTTCAAAAACGTCAAGATGGCATCACACCACCACGGCAATGTGTGATATGGTTTGACACGACATGCGCCCATGTGTCGGATAACATTTATCCTCTCACACTTTCACAATAGATAACCAATATTTCAATGTATAAATTAGTTTAATCCTCTCTTCGTAAAATATACTCCTAATATTTCACATATGTCTTGGAATTAACATAACTAAACTATTTAAAGGGTCTTAGACCCAAATATCTAGCATCTAACCTATAAACCAAAGCTTGTAGAGTCAACAAAAACATATGGCAAGAGGAAAGCCCTTGGTACCAATGTACATGCTCATTATGACATTATTCAAGCAAGTCCAGTATGGTGTCCATGCATCTACTAAAGTATAATGCTATGATGCCCCTTGATTTGGGAGGGAGCTACAGATCTACAGTAATATTGCTGGACTGCTATACAAGTGGTTAAATTATTGGATTTCATACCTAGCTGTCGGTGCCCTGTGAACCGGATACCCCCGCATAGTGGATAAAAAGCAACTGGGCCCCTCCTTCCCGGCTTAGGCGGGCCCCAGTGTAAAGCCACGTGCTCTGGGCCCCATGGGCTGTCCCGGGGTTGCCACGTGTCTTCAGGCCCTGAGCCTGAAGACCAGCCGGAGGTGGCTCGAGAGTCGTCACGTGTCCAGTGGTGTCGGACCCCATCTTCCACTAAGGAGGGCTCCGACGCTGTCACATGCCCGAAACCTCCGAGCCACACCCCCCGTCAGAGCACCGGAGGTGCCACATGTCCTGCAGCTCTAGATCCGACCTCCAGCATAGGAGGGCTCTGGTGCTGTCACGCGGGCAATAACTCCGGGTGTACCTCCCCTCCCTCGAGGAAGGCCCCGGATGTGCCACGTGTCCTGCACCTCCGGATCCGACCTCCAGCATGGAGGGCTCCGGTGCTGCCACGTGCCCAACAACTCCGTACCACCCGCTACCTCCGCAAGACCGCTTCGGTGGAGACACGTGTCTCGGGGGCCACCCGCCCCGACGTTGCTCCGACGAGCAACGGGCAGATGGCCAAGGAGTAAACAAGAAGGTTCAGGCTGAGCATTCAAGGCTCGCGCCTTCCCCTAGAAGCATGGCGCACAGCACACGCCTCCGCCCTCTGTCTGTTCGCCATTATGGTGGAAGACAGGGTGGCGATGCGTGATAGCGCAACAGTGTCTCCCAATGGCGCTGAGCCGCCCTGCAGAGCAAGGAGACACGGTGATAAGACAGGTACTTCATCATAACCTGCTACCCGGATAGAGTCGCCCGGCGGGACAGGAACTCCACCGACAGCGACGATACGTGTAGGTGTAAATGCCTAGGTCATGTATAGGCGCAGATAGCCGCGGGGCCACTTGTCGGGCTCCGGGCCGCATTGTAACTGCCCCGGCCACTTGTCGGACACCCAATGATGCATTTCCTATCACGGTAGGACTACATCAAGAATCAGCTTTGAGCCCATACATCTTTTCCTTAGTGATGGATGAGGTGTCGAACTATATATAAGGGGATATCGCTTGGTGCATGCTCTTTGCTGATGATGTAGTGCTGGTAGATGAAACTAGAGATGATGTTGATAAGAAATTAGAGTTATGAAGACAAACTTTAGAGTCCAATGGGTTTACACTTAGTAGGACCAAAATCGAGTATATGAGGTATGATTTTAGTGGTGTTGGTCATGAAGAGGAAAATGTTAGTCTACAAGGACAAATAGTACCTAGAAGTGACTCTTTCCGATACTTAGGATCAATGTTACAAAGCAATGGCGATATTGATGAGGATGTTTGCCACAGGATCAAGGTAGGGTGGATGAAATGACGATAAGCCTCTGGAATCCTATGCGATAGGAAAGTCCCACAAAAGGTAAAAGGGAAGTTCTATAGGACGGTGATCAGACCCGCGATGCTCTATGAGGCGGAATGTTGGCCAACTGAACGACAACATATCCAACAAATGAGTGTCGCAGAGATGCGCATGCTACGGTGTATGTGCGGGCACACGAGAAGAGACCGAATAAGGAATGAGGCGATTCATGATAGGGTAGGGGTGGCGCCGATTGAAGAGAAGTTAGTCCAACATCGACTTAAGTGGTTTGGACATATCCAATGGACACCTCCAGAAGCACCGGTTAACAATGGGATTTTAAGAGGTAGAGAAAATATTAGGAGGGGTAGAGGACGACCAAGATTGACATAGGAGGAGGCGTAAAACTAGATTTTAGAGATTGGAATGTATCCAGAGACTTAGCTCATGATAGGACCGTATGGAAAGTAGAAATTCATGTGCCAGAATCGTAGTCTTGTTTTTTTTCTTTTTTCTTTTTTCTTTCTTTTTTCTTTCTTTTTTTTCTTTTTTCCTTGTTCTTATATCTCTTCTCTCTTTTACTTCATTGATATTGGGTTTCATGTCTAGCCGACCCCAACATGCTTGGGATAAAGGCTTGGTTGTTGTTGTCGTCATTTTTTTGTGTAACGAAAACTCGAGTACTGTGCTGATCACCCATGCCTCGGTGCTCACTTAAACTGTTAACTGCTGGCATCCTACGAACTTGATTGTCAATTCTAGTGTCAAAACTTTATGAACTGATAAAAACACTATCGTCACTAGCATGGATCTGAGCAAGATCGCTTGTTCGAATACACTGCCAATTGTATTTACAGCTGAAGTCGACTGAAGTTGGTCATTGGTTCTTGGTTGGAGATGACTCTCTAAAGTGCTTGCTGCAACAGCATTTTTAGTATGTGCCTTAGCAAGTTCAACTTGGTCATGACTCTCCATGTTGTCCGAAATATTGGTTGAGGACGTCGAATGAACCTGACCATGCACTTCAGCCTCAGATGACTTTGTTGACCCCTGCCCATTGTACTATCACTAGAACAAACCTTATTTTCATGGACTCGTTCCTCCTGACCCGTTGCAGTGCCAATGAAATTTGTACTGGAACTCACATTCACATCTGATCCAGTTTTTGAATAATTTTGTGAACTCCTAGACACAGTAGTATCACTAGCATGGATCTTGGAAACATCAACATGTGTGATATTCTGCACATCTACATCACTTTCATGAACCTCCAGCTGGTTTACAATCCTCTTCCTGTCCCTTGTAACACGAGTTATATTCTGTATGGGAGCAGATCTGTCACCAATATCCATCTGGTTCACTTCATAATTTTTTCGCAAGTGAGAAGCACTGCTGACATTGTGACTACTATTTGTTGTAACATCTGTGAACTTTTCGGCATTCTTCCTTGACTCAGTAAGTGAGGCCAAGTGTTGATTGACCTCACGGTGTTGATCAACTTGTCTCCTACTGTCACTAGTTATCTTCACACAACTTTCAAGAGAAGATGGCCAATTTTCAATGTGTTTCTCCTGTCTTCCTGGTGATATGCTTGTGTATCCCGTTTGATGTTATTGCCTCCGATTTCTGATATTTCCATTATATTGTGCGAGCTCTTCCTTGATTCATCGTTATACATTGCTGCTTTCTGATCTACATTGCTACTGCGCTTCAAAATGGATGTGTTATTTGAACTGGAAGCCAAACTGGATTTATCCTCAGTTATAACCTTGGCATCTTGCGTTTCTGTCCTAGCATCCCATACCCTGACAAACTATGTGTCATCATAGTCAAGTGTCTCTCTCTCTCTCTCATCACTTGACCAACCAACTGAATATCGCTGGTCTCCTACTTTAGATGTTCATCGGTCTATATTATCATGCCACCTCACCCTTGAGGATGAATTATTATCGTGCCTTGCATGTCTTGAATCAACTCTGGTCCTGGAACTTGAAGCCCTCTTTTCATCATCCTCATGTGTCGAAGTGTGCCATCGATACTTCCCCCGGGCCTGCTTCAGGAGCAACCCGCGGAGGTTCTTTTTCGGAGGGGCTAATTCTCTCAGGAGGTCACGTTGATTGTGAGAGGATTGACACAAGGATTTTTACGTGGTTCGGGCCGCCCGAGCGTAACACCCTACGTCCACGGGAGCTGTATTGCTCGGAGCTTAGAACCGGAGTTCTAAGCTTGGTGATCTGGATAAACTGAGTTGCCTACTTTCGAACTACTTTCCGAACCCCTTGCAACGTTGCCAACCCGAGTCTTTTATACTTCAAAGCTCGGGCGGCTTACAAGGTGGGCCCCGGGGAGATTTCCTGCCATCTACCATATCTTGCAGTAAATGATGGTAGTTGTCTCTGAAAATGGCTTCTTAGTCGTCGTTCTGACGTCCTGCCCATGCCGCAAGCTAGGCGTAGTGGTTGATGATGGCAGAGACTGTAGAGAATGTATTGTCGCCGTATCTATTGGTCAACAGCTTCTGACATGGTGTGCTTGTCTTAACTGTGACGCGACTGGTCACAGTGCCACCTGATAGGGGCGTGCGCCGCGTCTCCGCGTCTTGGGAAGGCGCGGGTCTTGAATGTTTTGATCGGACAAGGCATGGCGTGCCTTTACTTCTGCTGCCTATCGAGCCTGGGTGGGCAGCACAGCACGTGGTGCCTTCGGAGCTCGCTCCTGCGGAGGGAGTGAGGCCCGACACTGCAGGCCACGTGGCAGGCCCGGGGCTCGCCTCTGAGGAGAGGGGAGGCCCGGCCGCGCTGGACACGTGGCGCCTTCGGAGCTCGCCCCTGTGGAGGGGGCGAGGCCCGGCTCTGCTGGCCGCGTGGCAGGCTCGAGGCTCACCTATGAGAAGAGGGGAGGCCCGGCCCCGCTGGACACATGGCGCCTTCGGAGCTCGCCCCCGCAAAGGGGGCGAGGCCCGGCTCTGCTGACCGCGTGGCAGGCCCGGTGCTCGCCTCTGAGGAGAGGGGAGGTCCGGCCCCGCTGGACACGTGGCGCCTTCGGAGCTCGTCCCTGCGGAGGGGGCGAGGCCTGGCTCTACTGGCCGCGTAGCAGGCCCGGGCTCGCCTTTGAGGAGAGGGGAGACCCGGCCCTGCTGGACACGTGGCGCCTTCGGAGCTCACCCCTGCGGAGGGAGCGAGGTCCGACACTACTGGCCACGTGGCAGGCACGGGGCTCGCCTCTGAGGAGCGGGGAGGCCCATCCCCGCTGGACACGTGGCGTCTTCGGAGCTCGCCCCTGCGGAGGGGGCGAGGCCTGGCCCTGCTGGCCACGTGGCATACCCGGGGCTCGCCTCCGAGGAGAGGGGAGGCCTGGCTCTGCTGGACATATGGCGCCTTCAGAGCTCACCCCCTGCGGAGGGGGCGAGGTCCTTAGCCGGTTTTTCACCTGTGCGCGGGGTACCCGGTACTGAGGGTACCGACATCATGCAATTCAGATGCTCTTGCAGACTTTCAACATCTCCCCTCAGAGTAGTACCTACGCTCAGCAAGGTCTTGGTCATCATCGTGCCGACGACACGGTTGCAGGAGCGAATCGTTATCACCACTGGCTCCTCAAAATGTATCTTTGATCATCATTGCTATGTCGCCTCCCTTCTCTCCTCATAACAATATTATCATCAATCTCAAAATCCCTATAATCTGTTCTCCGATCAGTTCTAAGGGCATCCTCATCATAGCTGCCAGTTCTCCTAACATCAGCCACATCATCATAGTCAAAGTTCCTACTTTCTCTTCTACGGTTATATTTCCTGCCATCCTCACCATATTTTCTATTTTCAATCCTCCTCATGTCAACTGCATCACCGAAGTCATGTTCTCTTCTATCCCTCCCTTCCCTACCGTGTCTTCGCCTCCTCAAGTTAAGATCCTCCTCGACATCATGGTAATCCCTCTGCAGCGGCCGCCTCCTATCAGAACCTCTGAAACTGCCATGGCATTCATCCACATCCCTCATCTCCCTACGTCGGCCACAGTAGGCATCCCCACCATTATAGTAACTTCCCAGGCCTTTCCTCCTACCGCAATCCCTACAACGATGTTCGTCACCGTCAACATCAGCATTATCATCTTATTCCTATCTCCCACTACTTAACACAGGTCACCTGAAACCTCCTATCGATCATGCACCCACTCTTCCTCTTCCTTCCTCCTCCCAATCACCGTGGCATTCCATGGAACATCTTCTGCACAGCCACTCCCCGTCATACTCCCACACCTCCTGCCGCACTGTTCTCTGCACCAACCTCGGCGCATCCAGCTGTCTACACCTAGCAACTAGTAACCTCCCACCTCCAGAGCCGCCGCAGCAGCATCTGCGTGCCTCCAATCGCCGGCAAGCCGCTCCAAGATCCGACCTTGCAGCGCCACGCCCGCTGCACCGGCACCCGCGTGCCTCCCCCCGCCAAGAGACGCGTCCGCGAGGCGGTCCCCCGCTGCCTCCGTCGTAGCATCGAGGGGCAGCTCTCCGATGGCAGCATCGGGGCGGATGAGGGTGGGGCGGGGGCGGGGGGCGGAGACGCGCGGAGAGGGGCAGAAGGTGCACCAAGTGGCGGAGCAGATAACCGTCGAGGAGGAAGCGGGGGGGGGGGGGGGGGGGGTAGGTAGGAGCTCTGCGGGAGGAGCTTGTGGTAGTGGCCGCCGGCATCTTCGTCGCGGTGGCAATGGTGCGAGGGGAGGTAGGCGTAGGAGTAGGAGGATGGGCGTGCATGGAAGGCTTCGATGCCATCATCGCGAAGGCGGCTGTGGAGTAGGATCTGTACATGGCAGCGGCAGCAGGGAGATTCGCGGCGGGTCGGTGGTCCGGCGGCGACCGCCCAAGAACGATGCGAGCGGTGGTAGCGTGCAGCTGGAAGTGTGTCGCGTCGCCCGGTCTGGGGATTGGGATTGTCTGTGACGTGGCGCCGTGGGTGGGTTTCTCCTCCGGTGTCGCGCACCGTCAAACCGCAGCGCATCGCCGTTCCTACCAGAGCCGCCTCAACCTTCTTTCTAAGCACGATGAACTTGAAGCTTTCCCTAATGCACAAATCTCCTAACACACAATCCCACAGGCGGCGTCGCCTGCTAATGCAATCAAGATTTCAAGACGACTGTGAATTTTATTAAAAAAACATGTATTATTTGATTCAAAATTTACAAAATGTGGTGCCGTTTAAAAAATGGGACAAGTGTGCCGTTTAAAAAATGGGACAAAATTAGTAAAAGATATAAGAAAATCAGATGGATAATAGAAAAAAGACAAAAACACCCCTAAGTACACAGATGGTTCCTATCAAGCCAGAACAAGTTCACATCCACAGTAGAAACCTTAGCCATCGCACGACGACGTGTGTGATGCGGTGCTAGGGTGACGGCACGCGTGTAATGGGGGGCTCGAGAGACGGCATGGGCGCACGACGGGAAGCAGGCCAGGGGCGGCGGGCGCGCGATAGGCGAAGGGCGCGGGCGCGCAACGAGAAACAGGCGAGGGGCGGCGGGTGCGCGACGGGTGAAGGGCGCAGGCAAGCTGCACGCGGCGGGCACGCACGAGGGGCGTCAGGCGTGCGTGAGGGGCTCCAGCACGCGCGAGCGACAACCAACTGGGTATATTTCTAATGCAACTTGTATGAATTTTTTTGTTGTGATTTGTTGTTAGATTTTTAGGTGAAATTAGCTAATTTTTTCTAATTTGGTGTGATTTGTAGGACAATTAACACTGATCTGCGAGAGCTGTTATTAAAGTTGCATCTTATTTCGCTTTACCGGATGGTGAAGCAAAATAATATTGCCATAAACACACATTGCTTTCATTTGTTGTTGACAGTCATCACTTTTCTTTATTAGAATTGGTTAATCACATAAGTGAAAAACTCATATGGGGTTCAAAGCAAAATATAACATTGTGGCGTTCACTTAATGATGCATGTGTCTAAATTGAGACTGATGTGCAGCTGTTGGACTGATTTGGACTAAACCTGAGCATGGTGTAGTGCACATCAATTCTCAAATCCATGATTTTAATGGGTTTTTGAATTTTCACCTACAAAACGACGGTTACATCCTAAAGTGGGGAGTAAAGTGACAGAGCCATTGTTAATTGTGAATCTTCATTGTTCGAGTGGTTGAGCTACGACACTCCTCCCGGCCTGCTCGGGAGCAGCCCACGAGGTTCTTTGATCGGAGGGGGCTTTGCGCCCTACGCAATGTGGGCTCGAGGAAGCGGATGAACAACGTAATTTACATGGTTTGGGCCACCGGAGCATACTACCCTACGTCCGTGGGAGTGCTTGTTGTATTGCTTGCTTGCGCGTGCTTGTGAGGTTGGAAATGGGGCTGACTAACTCCTTGTCGAGTGGTCACCCCGGTCCTTTTATAATCCAAGGCCGGAGTAGTTACAATGAGACTTGAGGCCTGACAGGTGACCCTAAAGCTATGTGAACCCTATACATGATCTAGGGCTTCGTCCTCTAAGTAGAGTGGTTGATGGGGAAGTTAAGTCCCACCGCGCCTGGCGCGCTGAGCGCCCCTTTCCGTGTATCAGGTGATGATGAAGACGTCATCTTGTCGCCACGTCTTCTCGTCCTGCTCGGGCGGCTTCGTGCCGTTGGGCGACACTATACTGCTGTCACGCCTTGTCGTCCTGTCTTGTCACCGTAATGGCGAATGGGCAGATGACGGAGGCGTGTGTAGTGCGCCATGCTTCTAGGGAAGGCGCAAGCCTTGAATGCGAAGCCTAACAATGCACTTCCTTCTTGACTTCGTCGACCCGCGGCCCACAATGAATCGTGGGGCACGTGGAGGCTCTGGAGCTCTTATCGACGGGTTTGGAGCCAGGGGACACGTGGCAGCTCTGGACCTCACTTCAGCGGGGAGTCTCAGACCGGAGCCCAGAGCACGTGTCAGCACCGGAGCTGTCCTCAGCAGGGAGGTGGCTCTGAGCCAGAGGACACATGGCAGCTCCGGACCTCACCTCAGCGGGGAGGCTCAGACCGGAGCCCAGGGCACATGTCAGCAATGGAGCTGTCCTCAGCAGGGAGGTGGCTCTGAGGAAGGGGGACACGTGGTAGCTCCGGACCTCACCTCAGTGTGGTGGCTCGGACCGGAGCCCAGGGCACGTGCCAGCTCCAGAGTTGTCCTCAGCAGGGTGGTGGCTTTGAGACAGGGGACACGTGGCAGCTCCGGGCCTCACCCTAGTGGGGAGGCTCAGATTGGAGCCCGGGACACGTGTCACCCTGGAACTCAAGCGCACGTGGTAGTCCCAGGGCAGACCATGGGGCCAAGGACACGTGGCTATGCTGGGGCCCGCCTCAATAGGGAGGCGGGGCCCAAGCCGTATTTTACCCTCTACGCGAGGGTACCTGATCTGTAGGGTACCGATAGTGGCCCACGGGCCCATCTCGGGGGAGGCAACGAGCCCACAGGTGGGGCCCCCATCCCTCCCGCGTGGCGGTTTTGAACCTGCATTTTGGAAGCTGAAGTGGTGGTGAGATTTCTGAGTAGTGGACGAGTGGTTGTACCTGGGAGACGAAAAGGTTGCACATCCTTGGCGTAGTGAGCATGCACTTGCTCCTGACTGGTGGGTTGTGGCGACATGCTCGAGGGGTTGCCCCGGGGCATTTACTGCAGCAGCCCTCGGGTCGACCGCTGCAGTTCCACGCACAACTTTTCTCGTGAACCACCGGACGTCCCCGAGGAGTTATGCGCCTGGCCCCTAGTGTGTGATGTGTGGACTTGGATCCGCCGATGCACGCCACGCAATCCTGAGGGAGCTCCAGGAGACGCTCCTTCATCAGGAGAAGGAGGCGGAGGTGAGGGAGAAGGAGCTCTCTGACCGTCTGGCTGCCCATGAAGAGGAGCAGGGCACCTGAAGGAGCAACTTCAGGGTGTCCACGACCGGGAGCTTGTCGCCGCGTCCAGGGAGTCTAACCTGGATGAGCGGGTTGCATGGCTAGCCACCAAGGAGCAAGCCCTAGTTGTTTGGGAGCGGGAGCTGGCCACTCAGGAACAGAAGCTGGCGAGGAGGAGTTCGGCGGGGGAGCTGGCTTCTTCTACCAAGGAGGTCGAAGATCTCCGGGCTTCTTGTGCCGCTGAGGCAGAGAAGGTATGGGACTTCCTCGGCCGCGCAGAGGCGGCTTTGGAACCCTTCGGCTTCGGCCCCTTGCGCCCCTGTGGGCCGGTCTAGGGGGTGATCCAGGTGCTCCCTGCCCTGGACTCAGTTGGGGAGAAGATCCTGACGCTGGAGAATGTCATGGGGGAGCATCTGGAGGCCGAAGACGAATCTCTGGCCCAGATGGTGGCAGGGCATGTGCTCACTTGCCTTCGGAGCTGCGACCCTAGCATCTCCTTGGAACTTGTGGTGCAGGGCCACAACGCAGAGCTGTCGGGGGCGGCGAAGTCTTCCCTGGTGGAGGCCGCCCGACTTGTAGCTGCTAGGTTCCAGCACAGATAGCTCCTAGGTCTCCCGCTTGCCTTGTATCCTCCTATGTATGTCGGAGCTCTGTTGTTGTTGAAGACTTTTTGTTCCAAGTCTTATGTTGTCTTGAGTTGTTGATGTAGATTTTCGGCCCTTGGCAGCACAAAGGTCAAGAATGACTTAGCCGACGTGAATAGCTCCTTGCCGATGTCTCGAGCTTGTTCCTAGCAGTGTAAGGACCCAGGACGCTCCGGCAGTTTGGCTACCGCTCCTTCCGGGTCCTCGGCGGTGCAAAGACCCGAGGGAAGTTCGGCCCTTGTCTTTAGCTCCTTTGTAGCTGGTGCTCCGAGTCTTCTGCTCGCTGCTGTAGTGGTCCGACATCCTGCCCGCGTGGTTCACCGTGATGTCCCCCTCGTAGGTGTGGCCCTTGTGTTGGGGCGCACCTACCACTAGATGAGGCAGGACGTCAGCATCGGGCCCCCTGGGAGGTCCGAGACGCCATGGACCTGTGCGGACGTGCAGCCATGGCAGAAAGAAGGAGTAGTCGTGCTCTCTGGTCACTCTTCCCTATTTGGTAGCTTTACTGTGGCTTACGGTCCTCAGTTGAACTGCGGGGCTTGGGTAATTTGATGTGGGTCGTCCGTGCTATAGTTGAGCCGTCCGATACTGGGCTGTAGCGCTGGAAAGGCAGGGTGTGCATGCTAGGGGTACGGAACCAGGCATAGCAGGCTACACACCCTGGACCTCCCGCTGGCATAAGCCTTTCAGGGGAGGGCCATTTGGCACCATAGGGCCCCCAGGCAATGAGACAACCAAAGGTCCCCCAAGTTACGGTTAGGACTTTGCTCGGGGGTATAATCCGTCCGGCTCCCCGATACCGAGCTGTAGCGCTGGAGAGGCAGGGTGCACACGCTAGGGGTATGAAACCAGGCATAGCAGGCTACAAACCCTGGACCTCCCGCTGGCGTAAGCCTTTTGGGGGAGGGACCAATCGGCGCCATAAGGCCCCTGAGCAATGAGACAACCGCAGAATCCCAGGTACGCCACAGGTGCCTCAAGCAGACCCGCTCGCAGAAGGATAGCACAACCCTTGCTACGGTCGAACATAAGAAAAGTGACTGGACACACGCCCGGAGCGGTATGGAAAGAAAGCACGGAGGGTATGGGGGAAATCTCCAGGGTCCGATTAATTTTCTTGTCCATAGGCAGGTTCTTTCTAGCCCCAAGTACTCAGTTGTAGCGCTGGGGAGGCAGGATGTGCATGCTAGGGGTACGGAACCAGGCATAGCAGGCTACACACCCTGGCGAGGAGACCTTCCAGTGCCACATGACCTAGGACAAGTGTGTAGGACAGGCTCCGGACATGCCATTTACAGTTCATATGCATGAGCAAACATAAACTGTAAAGAAAGTACGCAGGGAGGATGAATTTTTCATATTTCTGGCTTCCTTCGGGTGATAGGAGGAAACAGGTCGTGCAAGAAGGCAGCGACCCGCCCCGGATGACAAGAGTAGCAGGACCCGTTTGGGGCTTAGCTGTTCTAAGCGCTGTTCCTAGACACTATGACACCTTTACAAAGAAAGAGAAAAAGAAAAAATACCCTATTATCGAAGTGTGTCGTCGACACTTCCTCCGGACCTGCACTGGGCAGCCTGCAGAGGTTCTTTTTCGGAGGGGCTAGTCACTCACCGAGAGCTTACGTGTTGGGGACGATGGAAGGAGAAGGTTGGCACAGAGGTTTTTTACGTGGTTCAAACCGCCGGAGCGTAAAACCCTACGTCCACGGTGAGCAGAGATGCTCGTTGTATTACTTGGTGCTCAGAACCGGAGTTCTGAGCTTGAGGATGACCTGGGTGCTAGAATGTCTAGAGAGTAAGTGTGCAAGGAGCCAAATCCTAGTGGGAGTTGAGCAAAATGTCCAACACCTTGCAACATCGCCTACCCGAGCCTTTTATAGTCCAAGGCTTGGGCGGCTTACAAGGTGGGCCCGGAACCTGACAGGTGGTCCCAGGGAGATTGCCTGCCATCAACCGTATCCTGCAGTTACACCGGTAGTTGTCTCTGGCGAGGGCTTCTGTGTATTCATCTTGCTTCCCTGCCCACGCTGCAAGCTAGGCGTAGTGGTTGATGACAGCAGGGGCGGCAGGGTATGTCTTGTCGCTGTGTTTATTGGTGTAGAGCCTCTGACGCGGCCTGCCAGTCTTCACTGCAATGCGACTGGGCACAACGGCTCCTGACAGCGGCGTGCTCCACGTCTCCGCGCCTTGGGAAGGCACGGGTCTTGAATACCTTGTACGGACAAGGTATGACGTGTCTTTACTCTTGCTGCCTACCGCGCGGGGGCAGGTAGCGCTGTTCTCCTGGCCACGTGGCGGGCCCGGAGCTCTCCTCTGAGGAGAGCGAGGTCCGGCCTTCGGAGCTCTCCCCGCGGAGGGGGGAGGTCCGGCTCTGCTGGCCACGTGGCGTAGCCGGAGCTCTTCTTTGAGGAGAGGGAGGTCCGGTCCCACTGGACACGTGGAGCCTTCGGAGCTCTCCCCGCGGAGGGGGGAGGTCCGGCTCTGCTGGCCACGTGGCGGGCCCGGAGCTCTCCTCTGAGGAGAGGGAGGTCCGGCCCCGCTAGACACGTGGATCCTTCGGAGCTCTCCCCGCGTAGGGGGAGGTCCGGCTCTGTTGGCTACGTGGCGGGCCCGGGGCTCTCCTCTGAGGAGAGGGAGGTCCGGCCCCGCGGGACACATGGCGCCCTCGGAGCTCTTCCCACGGAGAGGGGCGAGGTCCTTAGGCAGTTTTCCCCTGTGCGCGGGGGTACCCCATATTGAGGGTACCGACAGTGACCCCCGGGCCCATCTCGGGGGAGATAACGAGGCCGAGGTGGGGCCCCCGTCTCTTCCACTCCGTGCACCTTCTCGAAGACCCGCTTTGACCGTTGCCAGAGCACGAACAATCGCGGGATCGTGGGAGCGTGTACCCTGCTTGATGGCTGCTTTTACTGTGGCGGTTCCCAAGGCTACCACTTCTGCACATTGCAGCGCCTTTTCGGGAACCGCCGAAGCGTCCCGCCAGATCGACTTCTTGGGAGACTGACTTCTCGGTCCACCACTTCTGTTGGACGGCCTGGGTCTACTTGTCGTCGACGCTTGGTCTTGTAGTTGAAGCGGTTGTCCCAAGCAACATATTCAAAGAGTTTCGAATCGCTTTGAATCGCGCCTGGGAAGTTTAAAAGGGGATCTCACCCGCATCGCGGCTTCCCTTCGCACTTCCCTGCGCTTGAACCTTCCTTGTTCCTTCGAGCTCTTGCACCCTTGTCTTCCAAGTTCTTGAGCTTCCGTCGGCCATGGCTTCCAACCTGCCTCCGAAGACTGACGGAGCTCGGACCGCCGACAGGGGGAGGGGCAGGGAGCCGGGATCCCTCCCTCTCTCTAGAGCCGGTGAGGCAGGGCCCCGTCGCGGAGCGGGAGGAAGTCGCCAGGGCCGAAGTCGGGGATGTGGCCGCCCTCGTAGCCTCTAGGTTCCAGCGCGAGTCCGGGGACTCCTAGGCCTTGTACCTTTTCTTTTCCTTTGTTTGAGTCTGTAGTCCAGCTCATGGAACACTGAATGAATGAACAGACTCTTGCTTATCGTGCCCGCGTTTATCTTCTTCTTGGCTTGGCCTGTCCGAGTCCTTAGCTCCGCAAGGAACTCATAGGTCTTCACCAATCTCGAAGTCTTGCACAGACACCTTCCTCGGTCCTTGTTATATAAGGGCCCAAGGGGTCTTCGGAGCTCGCCCCGTGTGGACAGGGGAGGGGGGGGGGAGGTCCGGGTCTGCTGGCCACGCGGCGGGCCTGGAGCTCCTCTGAGGAGAGGGTGGTCCGGTGATATGCACGCGCCTAGGCAGCACGTGTAACAAGTTGTTGTGGCCCGATCTTCTCGTAGGATCTGTGAACTTGATAAATTGTCGCTGCGTGACCTGGTGAAGAGGCAGCGCACCACGAGTCTGTCCACGCGACGAACTACCGAGACAATCACCCTTCCACGTATCAACGAAACAGCCCACGCAATCACGCCCTATAGACGTAAAGGCACAAACTGGGTGAACCGCAGTTCGGCGTTCTACAACTCCCTCAGGAATCGAAAGAACAAATATTGCAAGTCTCTCAAGACTCACGCATAAACAAAACTCCACGAGTTTGTGTATTCTGAATTCAATAAAAATAGGATCCCCCCTTTTTCATTATCTAGTACAAGATATATATAGAGATAGGGGCGTTCAGATTTGAGTAAATGTCTGCATGCGCATGCTCTAGTGGATTTCGTGGCTGGTTCACACGTCTTTTCAGCTTCTGGAAGCAGTTGCTAAAATGAGCATAACTCCTTATTAGGACATCCAAGTAATGAACCGTTTGATGGGCTGTAAAGTAGACTTCAAGACGCTTCCATCCACTTATAGAACACCGTCTAACTTCTTGTATTCTGTCCGCAGTGATGCTTGAAATTCGTACCATGTGTCAGTGATCTAGCTTCTGGTTGCATTCCCATGCTAAGGTGATGAATCACCATTTTATTTATGCACACCATAGGCTTATTGGTTTAGATGTCCAGAGGTTTGAATCCATCTTGATCCCATGCTGATTCATACACTTCATCATTCCTAAGGACATTGAAACAAGAACTCAAAAGCATAGGCTCATTCAACATAGACTGATTATTAAACATAAGGTTAGAGTTCACCTGAGAATGAATTTCCTTATGTAATTGTTTAGCTCTACTCCTTGTAATTGGACCAGCTATATCAAGTGGATTTTCATTTGAAGATGAGTGAATGCTAGGCATAACCTCATTAGCCTCCCCCTCTTGAGAAGGAGTCGTCCTCGACTCAGGCTCACCAACAAATGGAAGCAAGTCTTTGACATTGAATGTTGTACTCACATTGGAATATTCAGGTGGCAGCTCGATTTTGTAAGCATTATCATTTATCTTTTGGAGAACCTTGAATGGACCATCACACCAAGAAGATAACTTACTCTTACGCTGTTGGGGAAAGCGATCCTTTCGTAGATGCAACCATACAAGATCTCCTGGCTGAAATGTAACCTTCTTCTTACCTTTGTTTGCTTGCTTTGCATATTGTGTCGATTTCTTCTCAATATTCTTTCTTGTCTCCGCATGTAACCGCTTGATAAAGTCTGATCTTTTTATGGCATCCAAGTTAACTTGTTCCTGTAATGGTAAAGGCAAAAAGATCCATGGGAGTATGTGGTTTAAACCCATAAACAATTTCAAATGGACAAGAGTTTGTTGTGGAATGGACTGCCCTGTTATAAGCAAATTCAATATGTGGAAGGCAGTCTTCCCAGAGCTTCAAATTCTTTTTCAACATAGCACGCAACATGGTTGACAAGGTACGGCTGACAACTTCAGTTTAGCCATCCGTTTGTGGATGACAAGTGGTTGAAAACAACAACTTTGTGCCGAGCTTAGCCCACAATGTCTTCCAAAAGTAGCTGAGAAATTTAGTATCCCGGTCTGAAACAATAGTCTTTGGAACTCCATGTAAACGAACAATCTCTCTGAAAAACAAATCAGCAACGTGTGAAGCATCATCGCTCTTATGACAGGGGATAAAATGTGCCATTTTAGAAAAGCGATCTACAACAACAAAAATAGAATCCCTCCCCCTCTTAGACCGAGGTAACCCCAGAATAAAGTCCATAGATATATCTTCCCAAGGTACATATGGAATAGGTAGTAGAGTATATAAACCATGGGGATTGAGGCGGGACTTAGCTTTCAAGCAAACGATGCAGCACCCAACGTGCCGCTGGACATCACGTCACATATGTGGCCAAAAGAAATGATCAGAGAGCATGTCCAATATCTTTTTGACACCAAAATGACCAGCTAGTCCACCTACATGTGCTTCCTGCAAAAGAACTTGACGAATTGAGCAAGCTGGAATGCATATTTTGTTAGTCTGAAACAAGAAACCATAATGTGTATAATATTTATTCCAACCTTTTCCATCAATGCAACGAGAGAAAGGTTCTTTAAAATCAGCATCAGCAGCATAAAGTGTTTTAATGGATTCCAAACCAAGCACTTTTATATCTAGTTGTGTAATCAACACACATCTTATAGACAAGGCATCGGCAATAATGTTATCTTTACCACGCTTATGTTTGATAACATAGGGAAACGTTTCAATGAACTCAATCCATTTAGCATGTCGATAGTTTAGCTTGCCTTGACTTTTAAGATATTTCAAAGCTTCATGATCAGAATGAATTATAAATTCTTTAGGTAACAAGTAATGTTGTCAAACTTCTAAAACGCGAACTAACGCATAAAGCTCCTTGTCATAAAATGAGTAATTCAGATGTGGATCATTTAGCTTTTTAGAAAAGTAGGCAACAGGTTTACCTTCTTGCAGCAGTACACCTCCTATGCCAATACCACTTGCATCACATTCGATCTCAAATGTCTTACCAAAATTAGGAAGTTGCAGGAGTGGTGCTTCACAAAGCTTTATTTTTAGCGTTTGAAATGCTTGGTCTTCGTCATGGCCCCATTTGAATAGAACATCCTTCTTTGTGAGATTGTTAAGTCATGCAGCGAGAGTGCTGAAATCTTTGACAAAACGCCTATGGAAACTTGCTGTAAGGATCGAAACGCCCAAGAGGGGGGGTGAATTGGGCTTTTTCAAATTTTAGAGCAATTTAAAACTTAATGGTTGAAGCCCAATTCCCTATGCGAATTAACTACGCAAGCAAGAGTATTAAGTGCGGAATAGTAAATGCGTAATAGTAAAAGGGTGAGGAGAGAGATGCAAACTCCCGCGGAGACTCGGAGACACGGCGATTATTCCCGTGGTTCGGTAAGATCACAAAGATCTACCTACGTCCACGTTGTGGCACCCACCAAAGGGTATAGCCACTCCCAAGTCACCAAGACAAGGGAATCCACTATCTTTCTCCGTTCGCCTTCTCCGGCAAGGTGGAGCTCAAGCCTTGTACAATGGTGATCCTCCGGGCTTCCACAAATGCCTAGGTAAGCTCCGGAGCGATCTCTCCTTCCTCCAACTTTTACAAGGTGAGAGAAGTCACCAAGACACTCTCTCTCACTAGTCTAGAGATTCCAATCACCAAGAATGGACGCACACAAGCTTCTCTCTAGCTAAATCTAGCCTATAGTTGGAGTACAAGAGGTTTTGAGGTGTGGAAGTGGTAGCTCTTGGTCTTGAATGCTTGAGGATGTGTAGTGAGGCTCTGGTGATCAAGACTTGACGAAATGGCCGGTTGGAGGGGTATTTATAGCCAGCCCACACGAGATAGCGGTTGGAAAAGTAGACAGACTTTTTCTGTGAACATCGGATCATCCGATGCACCCCTTTATTTGAGCATCGGTCGAATTCCAAATTAGCTGATGTCATGTGTCAGATGTGACCGTTGGATATAACCGTTGGATCTTTTAATCGACCGATGTTACTTCAACTTCATCATCGGATGATCCGGTGAGTTGATCTTCAGAATTGGTTCAGAAATAATGTCTCTGTTGAAATTGACCGATGTACACTTACTTCATCATCGGATGATCCGATGTGTACTTCTTCAGAATAACTCAGAAATCATCCTTTTGTTGAAATCAACCGATGTGCCACTTCCTTCACATCGGATGATCCGGTGTGTACTGGGTTCTAAGGTCTTCTTCTTCTGCCAACTCAAACTCGACCGATGTAGTCATTTTGCAAGACATCGGATGATCCGGTGAGTGCAACTTGTTTGCTTCGAGTTGTTTTGAGTTGATCTTTTGGAATCTTCTTGAGTGACCTCTTTGACACTTGTTTGAAATGATATTATGATGAAGTGTAAGCTTCTTGTGTTGCCAATTTTGATAGAATAGAGTCGTTGTATGAGTTCTTTATTTAGTCTTCATGAGTATCGAATAACCCCTTAGAATAGATCGTTGAGGGGTCTCCATTTGTATCCAATGAGCAGTAGATGGTGTGAATAGATAGTTCATTAACGTTTGATGTGATATACGTGAAACCTCGCATCCACAAACTCATTAGTAATAACGAACGGTTGTCATTAATCACCGAAACCATACCTCACGGGGGCCTAGATGCTTTCAATCTCCCCCTTTTTGGTGATTGATGACAACACAACGAGTAGAGCATAGAATTAATGGAATTAAAACGCAATGCTCAAAAAAGAAATATAACAAGTACAAATTGCAACACAAGTGGCTTGAAGGCTCAAATAATAAACAATAAAGCGCAAGAGCACAAAGTAGCACCCGGAGTACAATAATAGCAAATAATAATAGCAGGCAATCTCAAATAGATAACAATAAGTAGCAAAAGGATAGACACTCCCCCTAAAACCAAGAACTCCCCCTAGAACTGAGCTAACCCTCCCCCTGACTCTAACTCTTCTCCCCCTTTGGCATCAAGACACCAAAAAGGGAAGTCGAGTGCCTACGACTCAGGCGCGCTCCTGGCGATGGTGAAGCGGTCGGCGTCGACGGTGCTGTCACCGGAGCTGCTGGAGGTGGAGGTCGCTGGCGCTGGAGCTGGAGCGGGGGGAGCTGGAGCTGGGGCTGGAGCTGCTGGGGGATCCGCTGAGACTGCTGGCGCCGGTGGAGAAGGTACTGCCGGAAGAGGTGAGGACTGGAACGACGTCGGCGGCAGTACTGTCGAGTGAACGGGCGCTGTCGAGGCGAACAGAGGTGGTATACTGAAGCTGGGGATCGATGAGGACGGTGCTGGAGCTGGTGCCAGTGGGGATGCACCTGGAGCCTGACTGAGTCCCGAGTGCTGAGGTGGAAGGGCGACTCCCGTCTGCTGGTAGAGGTTGGTGACCAACCCCAGGATGCCCAACAACATCTGCTGAGTCTGCTGCTGCTGGTCCAGAGTGCGTCTCATCATCTGGTCGACAAGGTTGGTGTACCTGTCGATGTCCTCTCGCCTCTGACGGGCGATCTCCAGCTGCATCTCCTGCTGCTGCCTCTGAAGCTGCTCCTGTCGAGCTGCCTGCTACTCCTACTGCTGAGCCATCTGCTGAAGTAAAGCAGTGAGCTCTGACGGCTGAGTCACCTGAGCCTCTGACACTGGAGGAGGTGTAGGTGGTGGAGCTGCTGAGCCTCCTGCCTCTGCGTCGTGCTGCCTCGGTGAAGGAGGAGCGGGAGGGAAGTACTCCTCGATACTGTCGCTGGTGTCGCTGTCCGACCATATATGCTGTAGGTCTCCTCCCTGAGCCTCTTCCTGTGCCAGCTCTGCGTCCTCCTGACTTAGCTCTGCCCAGTCCTCCTCTGACAGTCTGGCTCGAACCTCACGCTCGACGGGACGGCCAAGGCGGCGGTCTCCCGGAGTGGGGACTCGGTAGTGGCTGAACCGGGTCACGTGCATCTCCGTCAGCTGAGAGACTCCTGGAGTGTCCTCTGGAACCAACTGGTGGAGAAGGTGACAGATCCAGTGACCGAAGACCAACTGTCGAAGCATCCCAACTCCGTCGGTGATCACGTCCTCCATCTCGCAGATCAGAATATCCACGATGTCGAACTCCATCCCGTTCATCACATAGAACAGGATGGTCTGCTGAAGGCTCGTGAAGCCCTCCAAGTAGCCAGACCTCGGTAGTAGAGTACGCCTGAGGACGTGGTGAACTGTCCGAGCTGCTGGGGTGAGAAGCGCTGGCACCCTCGGCTGGTCAGGAGTGAACGGCTGAGTGAACAGACCTCTGATCTCCTCGAAAGGCGGTGCCACTCCTCCAGTCAGTGGCCTCCTCGGCGGGTCTGCGTCTCCGTAGACTATCTGGTGCAGGCACGTAGTAGAGAGCTCCACACCAAGCAGTCTGCCCAACAAGTCTCGAGACACGTCGTGGATCCGCCCCATGAACATGAAGTGAATCGAGCGACGGCCCTCGGAGACGTAGAGTGTCGCGTAGAACACCCTGACCCACTCCTCGACGTAGGCACTCCTCTGGTGTGAGAGCAAGTCCACAAGTCCTCTGTATCTCTCAAAGAGTGGCCTGATCCCGTGTCCTGCTGCCACTGCAAGCTGATCCCAGTCGATGCTGTTATGCTGGAAGAGCTTGTGGCCCCGACGCCTGTAAGTCTCGTACAGGGACGCCTGTGTCAGGGTCCAGAAGCGGGAGTCAACTCGAGTGTCCCTAGGCCGCGGGAACCACTCCTCAAGGATCGCTGACCATCTGAGCTTCTTCAGTTGCCTTGCCTTCATCTTCCTGTAGTCGGTGAGTCTGACATCCTCGGCAACACGGGCTGCTGTGTCCATCAGGTGGATGGCCCTTTGGGCCTCTCTGTCCTCGGCGCGGTCAGCCGCAGAGGGGCGCCGACTCGCCGTAGGAGTCTGTCCACCCCCACGAGTCCTCGGGGTGCGCCGGCGGATGAGAGGCGGCACCTCGGTCTCCTCCTCGTCGGAGCCCTCGGGAGGCACCGGCTGGACTGGAGGCTGCTCCTGCCTCTGCCGGGACTCGCGGATCCGTAAGGAACCGCGATGGCCGCGCTCACGCTCCTCGGCGGCGCGAGCGGCCAACTCCGCACGACGAGCATCCTTGGACATCTTGCGCTTCTTCGCGGCGGGCTCCTCAATAGCCTTGCCCTTTCCTTTGCGATCGCGACCCATCTTAGCGACAAACGGTGAAGCACGGCGAAACCCTAGCGGAGAGGGTGATGCGCGGTGGTGGAAGGGAGACGGCGAGGGAGGCGCGGCGGAGGAGGGAGCTGCGGCGGCGCGGTGGAACGGCGGCGGCGCGCGCGGGAGAGGCGGCGGCGCGGGCACGGGCGGCACCTAGGTGGCGGCGGCCGAAGGGCGGCGGCGGCGGCGCCTGGGAGGCGGCGGCGGCGTCTGGGAGGCGGCGGCGGCGGCGTCTGGGAGGCGGCGGCGGCGGCGACTGGGAGGCGGCGGCAGCGACTGGGAGGCGGCGGCGGCGACTGGGAGACGGCGGCGGCGGCTGGGAGGTCGGGGAAGAAAACACTGGTCGGGCGAACCGTTATTTAAACCGTACGGGCAAACCCTAGCCGCGCACAAGACACCGGATGGACCGATGATCATCGAAAGATGCATCGGTCGAGTTCAACAGAGAGTTGTCCCAAAAACTCTCTTTGAGCACCGGATGGACCGACGTTGAGGTGGCGATCATCGGTCGATTTCTGCAGGGCACCAGAAAACTGAACACCGGATGCTCCGATGTCTTCTGAAATGAACTCATCGGTTGATTTGTGACATCTGACTTGATCTGAGCACTGAACTGAAGCACCAATTGATCCGATGATCTGCTGGCCCTAGCATCGGATAATCCAATGACTACAGAAAACCTAAGACTGCCCATATGTGTCCTTGGACTTAAACACACAAAGATAAGGATGGGTCCTAGGACTTTTTGGGCAACTCCTAACCTCTAATAGAAGGCTTAAAATATAGTGCCACATATTGGCTAAGCCCTTAAGCAAAGAGAACACACAAGGTTAGGAGGGAAACCACGAAAATGTAAGGCCCATGCTTTGTGAGCTAGAGTATGGAGAACTTCTATCTCTTTAAAGCATGTACCTTTAGAATTTTGCTCTATCCACATCATATGAGTTGAGATATTGCATTTTGAACAAGTCTCCTTCTCATGATGTGGGTTCCCCTTTGTGACAATCTACCGTATGCAATGCCAAACAAAATAATACAAGATATTAAATGAGTGCAAGTCTATATGGCAGGAATCATGCAAAGCATAATGTAAATCTATCTTGCCAAGTTTAAACCTTCCAAAGGCTTCCTCAGGGAAAACTATTTCTAGCTCGCCCCTATCCTTTGGGAGTTAGACAAGACCTATTTGATATGCAACCTTACATGAACATGGCAACTTACATGACGTTAGATGCATCTAGCACATTTAATTCACTTCTAAGTCTAGAAAAAGTTTTCTCATCAAGTGGTTTAGTGAAGATATCCGCCAATTGTTCTTCGGACCTAACACCTTGCAAAGAGATGTCTCCTTTAGCCTCATGGTCTCGCAAGAAGTGATGGCGAATATCAATGTGCTTAGTGCGGGAGTGTTGAACGGGGTTTCTAGCTATCTTAGCCGCACTTTCATTGTCACAAAGGAGAGGCACACAACCAAATTTAATTCCAAAGTCCAAAAGGGTTTGCTTCATATATAGAATTTGGGCACAACATGCACCGGCTGCTATATACTCTGCCTCCGCGGTGGACAAAGCCACGGAGTTTTGCTTTTTGCTCGACCAAGATACTAGGGAACGCCCAAGTAAGTGGCACCCACCGGAGGTACTCTTGCGATCCACACGGCATCCGGCAAAGTCCGAATCCGAGTAACCTAAGAGATGGAAACTAGTGTTCTTGGGGTACCACAAACCTACACTTGGGGTATGCTTGAGATACCTAAGTATCCTAAAGACCGTCTTACGATGCGATTCTTTAGGTGCTGCTTGAAAGCGAGCACACAAGCACACACTAAACATGATATCGGGCCTAGATGCGGTAAGATATAACAATGAACCAATCATGGAACGGTAATGAGATTGATCAATAGGTTTACCGTCCATGTCCGCGTCGAGATGACAATTTGTCGCCATTGGAGTACTTCTTGAGCTACAATCTTCCATTTCAAACTTCTTCAAGAGGTCCTTGGTGTACTTCTCTTGGTAGATGAAAGTCCCCTCTTGAAGTTGCTTGATTTGAAATCCTAGGAAGAAATTGAGTTCTCCAATCATTGACATCTCGAACTCCCTAGACATCATGGTGCCAAACTCAAGGCTAAGAGATTTGTCAGTTGAGCCAAAAATAATGTCACAACGTAAATTTGACAAAGAAATAAATCTCCGTTGATGTCCTTGGTGAAAAGTGTGGTATCCACCCTCCCGATCTTGAATCCTTGCATGACTAGGAAATCCCTTAGACATTCATACCATGCCCTAGGTGCTTGCTTGAGCCTGTAGAGCGCCTTGTGTAACCTATACACATGGTTAGGATTCCTCGGATCTTCAAACCCGGGAGGTTGCTCAACGAAAACAAGTTCGTTAATATAACCATTGAGGAAGGCACTTTTAACATCCATTTGATAAAGCATAATATTGTGATGCGAAGCAAAAGCAAGGAGTATGCGAATAGCTTCTAACCGTGCGACCGGGGCGAATGTCTCTCCAAAATCTAGTCCTTCAACTTGTGAAAAACCCTTGGACACAAGCCTTGCCTTGTTGCGGACCACCACGCCATTCTTGTCTTGCTTGTTGCGGTACACCCACTTCGTTCCGATGACGTTCTTGTCCTTAGGTCGCTCCTCCAATACCCAAACTTCATTGCGGGTGAAGTTGTTGAGTTCTTCTTGCATAGCCATCACCCAGTTGGGATCTTGGAGTGCTTCCTCAATATTTGTGGGTTCTACACACGAAACAAAAGAGTAGTGCTCACAAAATGAAGCAACATGGCGAGAACGAGTACTTACTCCCCGTGACGGACTTCCGATGATTTGATCCATCGGATGTGCCTTGGAGATGCGCCCATGCCTCATAAGAGGTTGTGAGGCACTTGGCGGTGGTGAGGCATCTCGCTCGTCTTGTGGTTGGACTTGACCTTGGACTTCTTCTTCTTCTTGGTGTTGTGTGGCATGTGAATCTTGCATTGGCAATGGATCATCTTTCCCTTCTTCTTCATTAATTTGGGGCGCCATGGAGGTGTTGATGTTGGAACTTGAGGCTCCCCCTTGATCATGGCTCTCCTCAACTTCGGGCTTGATGTCTCCTATGGTCATGTTCTTCATAGCTTCTCGTAGAGGCTTATCATCTATATCATCATGACCAAAACTCTCCTCTTGGGAGCCATTAGTCTCATCAAACTCAACATCACAACTTTCTTCAACTAACCCGGAGGTTTGGTTGAATACTCGATATGCTTTTGAGTTTGACGCATAACCAAGAAAGATACCAACATCACACCTTCTTTCAAACTTACCGAGCCTTTTCTTGCGGTAGATGTAGCACTTGCACCCGAAGACTCGGAAGTAGGAGATGTTGGGCTTTCTCCCAATGAGGAGCTCATATGGGGTCTTTTGAAGTAGTCGATGAAGATAGACCCTATTTGCGGCATGGCACGCCGTGTTGATTGCTTCGGCCCAAAACTTCTCCGACGTGCCATAGTCATCAAGCATTGCTCTTGCAAGGGTGATGAGAGTCTTGTTCTTCCTTTCAACGACACCATTTTGTTGAGGGGTGTATGTGACCGAAAATTCGTGCTTCACGCCTTCACGATCACACCACTCCCCAATGTTGTAGTTCTTGAACTCGGTGCCGTTGTCACTCCGGACCTTGATGATTGGAAGTTGAAATTCCCTTTGAGCTCGTTTAGCGAAGGTCTTGAAGATTTCCGGAGTTTCACCCTTGTAACCTAGAAACAATGTCCAAGCATAGCGAGAGTAGTCATCAACAATAACAAGACAATAGAGGTTACCGCCAAGGCTTTGGTATGTGGACGGTCCGAAGAGGTCCATGTGAAGTAGTTCAAGTGGCTTGGAGGTTGACACCATTGTCTTCATCGGATGGTGTGAGGCAACTTGCTTCCCGGCTTGACACGCGCTACAAAGCTTGTTCTTCTCAAATGTGACATCCTTCACGCCGGTCACCATCCCAAGCTTGAATGACTTCTTGAGCTTGCTCATCCCAATGTGAGCAATGCGCCGATGCCATAGCCATCCCAAACTTGTCTTTGTGAAAAGACAAGTGGTCAAGCTAGCATCCTTGTTGGAGAAGTCCACCAAGTAAAGATGTCCATGCCGAAAACCTTTGAATATTAGTTCTTTGCTTGATTCACTAGTCACCACAACACCATTCTTGTCAAATGTGCACGTTAGTCCAAGATCACATAATTGTGCAATAGAAAGTAAATTGAAACTAAGAGACTTAACGTAAAGCACATTAGAGATAGACAAATCATGAGAAATAGCAATTTTACCCAAACCAATTACCTTCCCCTTTGAGTTATCACCAAAGGTGACTTGTTCATGATTGCCGGGGTTCTCTATGGAGGTGAACATACCATCATTGCCGGTCATATGTTGAGTGCACCCACTATCGAGTACCCAATGCTTTCCTCCGGCTTTGTAGTTCACCTACACACATGAAGTTAGTTTTTGAGTTTAGGAACCCAAGCCAACTTAGGTCCTTGTATGTGTGATACAAGTGATTTTGGGACCCAAAGTTGCTTGGGGAGCTTCCCCTTCATGCCCTTGATGTCTTTGCCGATGAACCTTGCCTTCACCTTTCCACCTACTTTGCTCAATAGATAGTGATAATCATTGAAAGTAGATTTGTAGTTAGGAGGCAATTTGGGAGAAGGACGGTTGGGAAGAGGACACTCCCTCGTGTGATGTCCGGTGACCTCACAATGTTGGCAATAGGAACCAACTTCCTTGATGAAGCTTGTCCTAAGCTCCGGTGAGGGCATCTTTCCTTTGTTGGGCACCGGGAAGGATCCAAGTCCCCTCTTGTTGAAACCTTTAGCTTGTTGGTAGAGGATTTCCTTGTGCTTGTCCTCCCCCTTAGAGAGTCTTGCCACACTAGTGCGAAGGCTTTCAATTTCGTCCATTAGCTCCTTCTCCCTAGGGCTTGCTTTCAAAGGCAAAGACTTATCCAAAATATTAGTCGCATGTGAATTAGATGATATTTTGCCATCAAGGGTTTCTTTCTTTGTGTTTTTCAATTTAAGTTCAATTGCTTCATAAGCAAGGTTAAGCACTTCATGTTCTTGAACCAACTCATTGTGCTTTGCCAAGAGTGCTAAGTTAGCTAAGTCAAGCTCATGATACTCAAGCTTGATTTGAGCATTCTCCTCCTCGATTTGCTTGACATTTGATTTGAGCGTGTCATGCTCTTTAAGTATGGTTGCATACTTGTCATGCAAATCAAGGTTAGCACTTTCAAGCTTAGCACGAGCTAGCTCAAGAGCCTTAATCTTAGCCTTTTCCCTTTTTATAATGGTATGATATTCATTAATCATAGATGCTAATTCATCGGGTGAAAGCTCATCATCATCATCGCTAGAATCTTCACATACCTTTGAGTTACCTTTCACCATTAGGCACATAGGAGGTGGACGAAGAGGTGAGTCATCCTTGTTGATGATGGCGAGGCCCGCCAAGTTTTCTTAATCTTCACTATCTTCGTCGCTTGACTCTTCATCCGTGATCCACTCATTGGCTTCACACATGAAGACCTTTTGAGGTCCTCTTCTCTTCTTTCGAAAGAGTTTGGTTTTCTTGCCTTTGTCAAATTTCTTCTTTCCAAAAGAGCGCTTGGGCTTGACCTCCTCTTCATCATCACTTTCTTCTAGCTTGTGATGCTTGCCATTGTCCTTCCTTTTGTCCGGTCTTGGACAATCATATGATATGTGGCCTAGATCACCACAATTGTAGCACGTCTTGTTTTCATCTTTTCTTGGCAAGAAGGCTTTCTTTTTGGGATCATAAGAGTATCCCTTCTTTGCAATCTTGGAGTTGAGGCGTGAGAATTTCCTCATCATCAAAGCAAGCTCATCATCATCATCCTCGCTTGTTTCTTGCTCTTCTTCACTTGAGCTAGGCTCAACCACTTTCTTCTTCTTGGGAGTTGTCTTCTTGGTTGAAGCCTTGAGAGCAATGGTTTTTGATGATGATTCCTCCATCATTCCAAGTACGCTCATCTCATGAGCATGGATTTCTCCAATGAGCTCCGAAACTTCAATGTTGTCTAGTGACTCTTTTTGGAGCATTGAATTGATAATGTTATACTTGGGCTTGGGTAGAAGCATGAGGATCTTGCGATTGATAAGTCCCTTGCCAAGAGAAGCAATGTCAAGTGCGTTAATTTCCTCAATGAGCACATTTAAACGAGAAAACATTTGGTTAACATTCTCATGAGGAAACATCTTAAATTCATCATATTTTGATTTAAGCATGTGATATTTGAGTTCTTTAACACGAGATGAGCCCTCATGTATTTCAATTAGACATGCCCAAATTTCACATGCTTTTTCCTTACTAGCAATCCTAGCAAAGACATCTTGACTAATGCATTCATATATGGCATTTCTAGCCTTAGCATCCCATTTTAATTGGTCACCAACATAGTCAAGATTTCCAAACCCCGCATGGGTCGCTTCCCACACTTCGGGAGCAATTGCCTCAAGGTAAGCGCACATGCGTGCTTTCCAATAAGCAAAATTCTTGCCCTCGAAGGTAGGAACCGAACCCCCATTCTTGGCCATTTTCGCTCTCTAGCGGTGAAGCTAGAATGATCCAATGAGCAACCTTGCTCTGATACCAATTGTAAGGATCGAAACGCCCAAGAGGGGGGGTGAATTGGGCTTTTTCAAATTTTAGAGCAATTTAAAACTTAATGGTTGAAGCCCAATTCCCTATGCGAATTAACTACGCAAGCAAGAGTATTAAGTGCGGAATAGTAAATGCGTAATAGTAAAAGGGTGAGGAGAGAGATGCAAACTCCCGCGGAGACTCGGAGACACGGCGATTATTCCCGTGGTTCGGTAAGATCACAAAGATCTACCTACGTCCACGTTGTGGCACCAACCAAAGGGTATAGCCACTCCCAAGTCACCAAGACAAGGGAATCCACTATCTTTCTCCGTTCGCCTTCTCCGGCAAGGTGGAGCTCAAGCCTTGTACAATGGTGATCCTCCGGGCTTCCACAAATGCCTAGGTAAGCTCCGGAGCGATCTCTCCTTCCTCCAACTTTTACAAGGTGAGAGAAGTCACCAAGACACTCTCTCTCACTAGTCTAGAGATTCCAATCACCAAGAATGGACGCACACAAGCTTCTCTCTAGCTAAATCTAGCCTATAGTTGGAGTACAAGAGGTTTTGAGGTGTGGAAGTGGTAGCTCTTGGTCTTGAATGCTTGAGGATGTGTAGTGAGGCTCTGGTGATCAAGACTTGACGAAATGGCCGGTTGGAGGGGTATTTATAGCCAGCCCACACGAGATAGCCGTTGGAAAAGTAGGCAGACTTTTTCTGTGAACATCGGATCATCCGATGCACCCCTTTATTTGAGCATCGGTCGAATTCCAAATTAGCTGATGTCATGTGTCAGATGTGACCGTTGGATATAACCGTTGGATCTTTTAATCGACCGATGTTACTTCAACTTCATCATCGGATGATCCGGTGAGTTGATCTTCAGAATTGGTTCAGAAATAATGTCTCTGTTGAAATTGACCGATGTACACTTACTTCATCATTGGATGATCCGGTGTGTACTACTTCAGAATAACTCAGAAATCATCCTTCTGTTGAAATCAACCGATGTGCCACTTCCTTCACATCGGATGATCCGGTGTGTACTGGGTTCTAAGGTCTTCTTCTTCTGCCAACTCAAACTCGACCGATGTAGTCATTTTGCAAGACATCGGATGATCTGGTGAGTGCAACTTGTTTGCTTCGAGTTGTTTTGAGTTGATCTTTTGGAATCTTCTTGAGTGACCTCTTTGACACTTGTTTGAAATGATATTATGATGAAGCGTAAGCTTCTTGTGTTGCCAATTTTGATAGAATAGAGTCGTTGTATGAGTTCTTTATTTAGTCTTCATGAGTATCGAATAACCCCTTAGAATAGATCGTTGAGGGGTCTCCATTTGTATCCAATGAGCAGTAGATGGTGTGAATAGATAGTTCATTAACGTTTGATGTGATATACGTGAAACCTCGCATCCACAAACTCATTAGTAATAACGAACGGTTGTCATTAATCACCGAAACCATACCTCACGGGGGCCTAGATGCTTTCAATCTCCCCCTTTTTGGTGATTGATGACAACACAACGAGTAGAGCATAGAATTAATGGAATTAAAACGCAATGCTCAAAAAAGAAATATAACAAGTACAAATTGCAACACAAGTGGCTTGAAGGCTCAAATAATAAACAATAAAGCGCAAGAGCACAAAGTAGCACCCGGAGTACAATAATAGCAAATAATAATAACAGGCAATCTCAAATAGATAACAATAAGTAGCAAAAGGATAGACACTCCCCCTAAAACCAAGAACTCCCCCTAGAACTGAGCTAACCCTCCCCCTGACTCTAACTCTTCTCCCCCTTTGGCATCAAGACACCAAAAAGGAAAGTCGAGTGCCTACGACTCAGGCGCGCTCCTGGCGATGGTGAAGCGGTCGGCGTCGACGGTGCTGTCACCGGAGCTGCTGGAGGTGGAGGTCGCTGGCGCTGGAGCTGGAGCGGGGGGAGCTGGAGCTGGGGCTGGAGCTGCTGGGGGATCCGCTGAGACTGCTGGCGCCGGTGGAGAAGTCACAGTCAGGACAGGCTTACAGTGTCTGAAGCTGCAGGCCATTGAAGGCAGCGACAAGACCGGACAAGACATGCCCTGCCGCCCCTGCCATCGCCAACGACTACATGCTACACTTAGCCTGCGGCATGGGCAGGGCAGCAGGACGAGGACTTCGACGCCAGTGCCAAGATATAATAGCTGGTAGGAAATCACCCCGGGGCCACCTGTCGGGTTCCGGGCCCACCTTGTAAGCCACTCGAGCCTTGGACTATAAAAGGCTCGGGTAGGCAACGTTAGCAAAGGTTGGCACTCCAGCCATCCAGGTTCGAACTCTGTGAACCCACATCCTAGGCATCACTCACCCTCAAGCTCAGGACTCCAGTTCTGAGCAACAAGCAATACAGCGAGCACCTCTGCTCACCGTGGACGTAGGGTTTTACGCTCCGGCGGCCCGAACCACGTAAAACTTGCCATGTCAAGCTTCTCCCTCACTCGTCCCTAACGCTGAAGCTCTCCGCAAGCGACTAGCCCCTCCGAAAAAGAACCTCCGCGGGCTGCCCAGAGCAGGTCCGGGGGAAGTGTCGACCACACACTTCGACAAACTCAGTGAGACAAGTGTAATTTGTCATATCCACTTTATCAGCAATGGATTTATTGAGGCCAAACATAAACTGGGCCATTGTGGATTCCTCATCTTCAGTTATTCCTGTACGAAGTAAACACATTTCCAATTCTTGAAAATATTCATCAACAGTACGAGTATCTTGCACAAGACGTTTCAGCTTCAAATGTAGGTCATGAGAATAATATGCAGAAACAAAACGACGTCACATTTCCCTCTTCATGTCTTCCCAAGTTATACGAACATGCCCAACTCTTTGATATTCAGTACGGACATGATTCCACCAAGTTATGGCATAGCCTTTAAACTCAATGCCTGCAAGTTTTGCCTTCTTTTCAGCAGGGTATTCATACAAATCAAATAGTTGCTCCACTTTGGTTTCCCATTCAAAGTAATCATCAGCATTCTCCTTGCCTCTGAATGGAGGAATGGACACTTTAACATTGCCCAAACCATCATCATTATGACGTCGTTCATGATGACGTCGACGGTGATCACCATAACGACCACGGGCTCCAAAACGGCCAAAGTTGTCACCACCATGATCATCATATGAACCATGGCGACCATAAGGATCACCTCCATGTTCAGCACTATAATTTGAAGAGAGGGAGGTCTGGCCCCGCGGGACACGTGGCGCCCTCGGAGCTCTCCCCGCAGAGAGGGGCGAGGTCCTTAGGCAGTTTTCCCCTGTGCGCGGGGGTACCCCATATTGAGGGTACCGACACCTACCACTGCATTAATGATAGAACTTACAGAGGTGTTCTATGTCCTGTGGTTTGGGTAGAGGTACCCATCCTCTGTGGCTAGGCGGGTGCACCTAGGGCGGCATACTTGTGCTGCTTGGAAGGGACCCTCCCTGCTGGGGGAGGGTTTGTCACCCCTTCTTGGGAAAGTATTAGCCGAGGCACTAGGCGTATCTACCTTGGGTTGTCTTCTCTGCGCGTACCGTTGCTGATATCACCGGAGTGTTTTGCGTTGTAGAGTATTCCGAGCAGCCTCTTGCCACATTGCCTTGTCGACGAGGTCAAATTTTTCACGCGGAAGCTGGTCCCGCATGGCTTCGTCGTATGTCTGGACGTGGGATGAGCCCTTGGTGTGTTCCAGGGGGTGGCCTCGACCCCCTACACCACTGTAAGAGGGCATTTCTCTTGTCGCACGACGGGGGGGGGGGGGGGGGACGTCTGTGTCACACCCGGTTTTTCCGAAGAAACAACCAAGTGAATATCACATGTATGCCAGGATCATTTTCTCATACATGTGATGACAAATAGTGAAGCATCATTTATTACAAGCCAGGTGTCGAATATAAATAAGTCTTACATAATAAATGTCTCGATGGACAATAATAAGTTCATCACAAGTAAATAAACTAGCAGCGGAATATTATTCTTTAGGGCTCCATCACAGGCGTTGCCCGGGGGTCTTCATGAACCTAAAAACCTTCTTCGGGTCCAAAGTCTTGGTCATTATACACCACCTCATTATCTTGACCTGAGCAGCAATATAAACCAACAAATATGCAAGGTTGAGTACCAATGGTACTCAGCAAGTGTGGGAAAAATTATATCATGCATGGCTAGAACAAGGAGAGGTTGAACTCATGGTTAAAGCACTACGCAATTAATACCTATCACCTTAGCTTATTAAGCACCTACATTACTACACAGGTGAAATGGTCCCATTCTCCCATCCCATCATTGTAATCCAATAACCATAACATCATTACCAATGTTAAGCTCCCCGCTTAACTTCTAAAACCATCAATCCTCTAATCATGAATAAGTCCAGGCCGCTCTTAACCGTGAGCACGGCTGTCAAGACAGTTTTGACTCTGCAGAGTTTGTACCACTGTACCCACAAGTAGTGATTTCATCCCCCGTTGCCGGGTGGACTAAAGAACCTCCATTATGCCAGTGGCTACGAACCACATTCACACTTCCCAGGTGTGTGGCCAAGAGATCACTACGAAGCCTTTACAAAGGGATTCCCGACGAGCGTGGGCCCACTGAGGTTTCACCCCTAACAGCATACAAGAGGCTCCAACCCCGCTGCAGTGGCCCCCTCTTGAGCCTTGCGGTTCATATGGCAGTCCAGCTGACTCCTATTCCCCGCACCATCCAACACACCCATACTACGCCGGGGATACACCTAATTAATTGGCTAAGCTGCCCCATCTCAGCATGTGGTTGGCACTGTAAAGCCGGGTTACATGCTCCATGAACCGGTCCTTAGGATCCAGGCAAGTACTAAACACAAACCCAAGTCTCGTGCACCCAGCACACAACCAAAACATCCAACTTGCCTTGATCCCTACCTCTACATGACTCACAATATCTCATTCAAGAGTATGGTAATATAAACTGATGATCTCATTTTCCCAAATATCCCATTCTAAGCATGGCTAAGCAAATGCATGTAAATAAATGATATGACAAAATAAATCCCAACCCAAGCTACAAGGAAAACAAGGTAATGCAATTCTAGGGAAACTTTCCTAGCATGGGTTTCATATTTCATTTGACAATGCAAATAATTCTATCTACACATCCTAGCATAGGATCAAAGTGGTCAAGGACACTTGCCTCCTTCTTGCTGCTCTTGAAATTGGTAGTCCTGATCTTGGAAACTGATAACTTGCTCTTGAACAGGTTCTACTTCATACCATCACACATAGCAAAAGAAAAACAACAATCATAAGACATAGTTCACACTTCTACTTCATACAAACCACACATTCACATTTATGAAATTTTCTTTACCATTTTAGGTGTTGTGGATACTCTATGTGTGTTGATTTGGGGCTTGCATACACTTTTATTTACATGTGTATGATTCCTACTTTGGTGTTCATATTTATACTCACATACTATATATATATACATGTATATATGTGTGTTTCAGTTTTAAATAAATTCCTTATATATTAAACTACCATGTATGTATGAAAAGTATTTTTCTTCTCCATATGTGCCTTCATAATTTCTATCAACCCTAAACTGAATTCTTTGTATTTTAGAAACTCCATTTATCATTTACTAGTTTCTATATTTTCAGATTTATATTCTTATGCATAATTGTGCATTTTATTATTAAATTAGTAATACACACTACCTAAACAGATTAGGTTCTGGTCCTAAATAATTTAAGATCATATTTTGACCTTGGCTTCTGATGTATACTATTTCATAATTATTTTCCCTATTTTTCTTTAACTATTCTTTACTTAAAAATGTGTCCCTATACTATTAAATGTGAATAATAGATGAAACAGATTTATTTTAGCCCAAAAATATATTTTTATCTCACTCCAAAGTTTTCTAAGTACTGAGAAAGTTTTTAATAATTTTGACAATTATGTTTGTCCCCCTTTTTAATATTTAAACACTAGTTACATATTCAATTTTCTAAATTAAATACTAAACAGGGCTAAAATAATGAATTCACCCCATTACAGGGTCTATAATATTATTTTCATAATTTCCAGGGGTCTAGCTACACTTTTCAGAGGTGTTTTTCTTAATTTCTATTAAGTCTAGGGGCTAAAACTGTTTTTTAAATGAATTTACATGATTTTCTGGAGTTCCAGGGGCTAGATCTGAAGTTTCCGGGGCTAGCTCTCAATTCCAGAGAACCCCAGGGGGTAGCACGTAAGAATTCCAGTCTTTATAACGCGGGGCTGACGTGGACCGTCTGATTTTAAACCGACGGCTGAGATTATAACATCAAACCGGTACGCGGGGTTTTAAAGTCTACCGTGCGATTTAAAATAAACGGCGCACAAGCGGCCACGTCGCTCTGATCGAGCGCGGGCGGCGCTGCCGGCGGCGCACGGCGGCGGGAAGCGGCGATCTCGCCGGAAACTTTCGGATCCTCGAGAATTCTGCCTAGAACTGTGATCTTATGGCCTAGATCGGTAGAGGGGAGGTCAGGGATCTCACCTCGGGGGTTTTCTCGAGCTCGGGGGTCCTGGAAAGTGCCCGGCGGCGAGGTCCGAGGCAAAACCACGGCGAAGCTCGTCGGAGCTGGATTTGCACCGTAAGTCTTCGGGTTTTCTGCACCTGCAAAGTTCCCCGGAGGCGGTGGATCAAGACCAACGAGTTAGATCAGAGTTTCTGAGCTTAGATCGGCCAGAATTCACCGGCGAAGTCTCGGTGCTCACCGGAGTGAAAATCGGCGATCGCGTGAGAAAAACTGATCGGATCGGTTGTTTTTATAGCCGGGGGAGGGCGGTGGTTCTGTTGTGATCGAGTTAGAGTCCTCAGGGTCCAGAATTCGGCTGCGGGACGCGGTTTCACGATCGGTTGCGATCGCGCGCGCGGGGGAGAAGTCCGGGGTCGCGGGGTTAGGGATGACAGGCGGGTCCCACCCGTCAGCGAGGGGCAGCGCGGCGCGCGCGGGGGCGGGCTGCGCGGGGGTTTGCTGGGCCGGCTGGGGTTTCGGCCCACTGGCCAGTTTTTTTTCCGGTTTTCCTTTTTCTTTTTCCATTTCTTTTCTGTTTTGAGTCTAATTTGAATTCCAGTTTGAATTTGAATTTTTGCAAAACATGCAACACGTCCAAAAATTTCTAAATTCCCCTCTGAACATGGTTTATGGTTCTAAATCAAAATTTGAGTTTTGACTAAAAATTTGGGGTGTTACAGCTCTACCCCCCTTAAAAGAAATCTCGTCCTCGAGATTGGTGTTTCTAAGAAAACAATTCCGGAAATTGTGCCTTAAGCTCATCTTCCCGTTCCCAGGTGGCTTCCTCTTCTGAGTGATGCTTCCACTGCACCTTGCACATCCTGATTCTCTTATTTCTGGTGAGGCGTTCCATCGTCTCCAAAATCTTGTATGGTTGCTCGGCATAAGACAAATCCTCAGCTACATCCACTTCATTCATGGGTAACACCTCCTCAGGCGTCCTCAGACATTTCTTGAGTTGCGACACATGGAACACATCGTGCACGTCCGACAGATGAACCGGCAACTCTAGTTGGTACGCCACTTCGCCTTTTCTTTCCAAAACTTGAAAGGGTCCGATGTATCGAGGTGACAACTTCCCTTTCACCTTGAACCGACGTAGTCCTCTGATAGGGGATACCTTGAGATAAACATAGTCTCCCACGTTGAAAACGAGCTCTCTTCTTCGTACATCAGCATAACTCTTCTGGCGTGTCTGTGCTATCCTCAAGTTGTTGCGAATCTCCCTCACCTTTGCCTCGGCTTCTTGTAGCACTTCGGGACCAAACACTTTACTTTCTCCTGTTTGGTTCCAAAATAGGGGAGTTCTGCATTTCCTTCCATACAAAGCTTCAAACGGTGACATCTTCATACTAGCTTGATAACTGTTGTTATAGGAAAACTCCGCATACGGTAGGTTCTTGTCCCAACTCCTATTGTTTTTGAGTGCACATGCCCTTAACATATCTTCAAGGATCTGATTGGTTCTCTCCGTCTGCCCGTCAGTTTGGGGATGATAGGCAGAGCTGAAGTTCAGATGGGTTCCCATGGTTTCATGCAACTTTTGCCAAAACCTCGAGGTGAACTGTGTCCCTCGGTCCGACACTATCTTCTTTGGCACTCCATGGTAACACACAATCCTTGACATGTACAATTCTGCCAATTTGGTTCCGCTGTAGCTTTCCTTCACCGGAATGAAATGAGCTACCTTGGTTAGCCTATCAATAATAACCCATATTGAATCATACCCGGACTGGGTCCTAGGCAATCCCACGACAAAATCCATGCTGATCTCTTCCCACTTCCATTCAGGCACTTTGAGTGGTTGCAGCAATCCCGCGGGTCGTTGATGTTCTGCTTTCACCAACTGACATGTGTCACATAGGGCAACATGTTCCGCGACATCTCGCTTCATGCCATACCACCAATACCTGCTTTTGAGGTCCTGATACATCTTCGTACTCCCAGGATGAATGGAATAGTCGGAATCGTGAGCCTCCTTCAAAATTAATTTACGAATCTCCTTTACTTCTGGCACACAGATCCTTTTCCCGTGCCACACCGTTCCTTGTTCATCCTCTCTAAAACCAGGAGCTTTATTTTCCTTGATGAGCTGTCTGATCTCTTGTATCTTCTCATCATTCTTTTGTCCCTCGCGTATGTCTCGCTCAAGTGTGGAGTCCACTTCCATGGCGATGGCTTCACCACTATTTACTAGACATAGATTGAGCCTTATAACCTCGTCCTTCAATTCTGCAGGCATATCCTTCAAGCTCAACTTATTGACCTGCACTTTCCGACTCAAGGCATCGGCCACGACGTTTGCTTTCCCGGGATGATAGTTGATGCCTACATCAAAGTCATTGATTAGCTCTAACCATCTCCTTTGTCTAAGGTTGAGATCTGACTGTGTGAATATGTACTTCAAACTCTTATGATCCGTATATATCTCTGTCCTCTTCCCCATCAAATAGTGCCGCCAAATTTTCAACGCGTGTACTACTGCAGCTAGTTCTAAGTCATGTGTAGGATAGTTCTTTTCGTGCTTCCGAAGCTGCCGGGATGCATATGCCACGACATGTCCTTCTTGCATGAGAACACATCCTAACCCGTTTCCAGAGGCATCGCAGTACACCGTGAAATTCTTCTGCATATCTGGCATAACCAACACGGGGGCTGTTGTCAATCTCTTCTTTAGCTCCTTAAAGCTCGTGTCGCACTGTGGCGTCCAGGTGAATGTGATTCCCTTTTCCAACAGTTTGGTAAGAGGTCTCGAGATCTTGGAGAATCCCTCAATAAACCGTCGATAGTATCCAGCCAATCCCAAAAAGCTTCGAACTTCCCCGACATTTTCAGGGGTTTTCCATTTCTGGATATCTTCGATTTTGGCGGGATCTACGGAGATTCCTCCCTCCGAGATTATATGTCCTAAAAAGGGAACTCTCTTTAGCCAAAACTCACACTTGCTCAACTTGGCATATAGTTGGTGTTCTCTCAGCCTCTGTAACACCAACCTTAGATGTTTCTCATGTTCTTCTTCATCTTTGGAGAAGACGAGAATATCATCTATGAAAACCACCACAAATTTGTCCAGATATTCCATGAATACCTTGTTCATGAGGTACATGAAATATGCCGGGGCATTGGTTAGCCCGAAAGGCATGACAGTGTATTCATACAGTCCGTACCGAGATACGAAAGCTGTCTTGGGAATATCAGATTGCCTTATCTTGAGTTGGTGGTATCCCGACCTGAGATCAATTTTCGAGAACACGCAAGCTCCCCTCAACTGATCAAACAAGTCTTCAATGCGGGGTAATGGGTACTTGTTCTTGATGGTCACCTCATTCAAGGCACGGTAATCCACGCATAACCTTTGAGTTCCATCTTTCTTAGGCACAAATATTACCGGAGCTCCCCATGGTGAGGAACTAGGGCGAACATACCCCTTTTCCGTCAATTCTCTCAAATGATCCTTGAGCTCTTCTAGCTGCTTGGAATCCATTCGATAAGGTCTCTTGTATATCGGGGCTGTTCCCGGTACTAGCTCAATTGCGAATTCCACGTCACGGTCGGGAGGCATTCCTGGCAACTCCTCCGGAAAAACATCTGGATATTCCCTGATAGTCCTGATTTCCTCAACTTTCACCTCCACTTGATTTAATTTAATGTCCCTCCTAGGCTCGTGTATCGTTATGAACTTTACTCTTGTGCCACTAGGGTGAGTTAGTTCCACCGTTCTGGTCGAACAATGGATGATTCCTTTATGTTTGGTCAACCAATCCATACCCAAAATAATATCTATCCCTTGTGAATCGATCACTATGAGGTTAGCGGTAAATACTACCCCATTAATGTCTAGGTTCACTTTGGGACACACTTGTCTTGTCCTTATTTCTCCACCTGGAGAGTTTACCGCTAGCATATGGTTCATTTGTGTGGTTGCTAGGTCATGCTTCTTAACAAACCCTTGAGCAATGAACGAATGGGTAGCACCAGAATCAAACAGCAGAGTTGCAAGGTGTAAATTGGCAGGAAACTTACCAACTACCACGTCGGGTGCCTCTTGTGCTTCCTCCATAGTGACGTGGTTCACCCGTCCTCTCATTACGTTCTGCTGCTGTGGCTGCGTGGGCTTCTTCTTTGGACACTTATGGGCGTAGTGCCCCACTTCACCACAGCTGAAACATTGCACCCCAATCTTAGATGCTTGGCCCTTGTTGTCTTGGGGTTGGTTTGGGGGTCCTTGCACTGCTGGTCGAGGTGGATATGCGGGGCGAGGCTGCTGCACAAACTGACGTTGCGGCTGTGCTGGTGCTGCGGGAGGCCTGTAGTTTGGGTTGTACCCTCTTGGTGCTGAATAGGGTACCGCAGCACGGCTCGTCTGCCCCGTAGGTTGCTGCATCATACGTGGGCGGGTGTTGCTCCCTGAGGCTTGATGTGACCACCCAGCCTTCCTCTTATTCTCATTTTCCAGGGCCTTTAGCTTCCTTTCCACCACAAACGCTCTGTCCACCATCTTTTGAAAGCTTTCATACTCATTGGAGGACATTGCACACTGCATCTCTGCGGTAAGTCCTTCCACGAAACAATCTTGTTTCTGCTCATCTGTCTCTATGTCTCGTGGAGCATAACGGGATAGTTGAGTGAATTTAGTGAGGTATTCCCTCACCGTCATGTTTCCCTGCTGCAGTCCCAAAAACTCTTTCCTCTTGTTTTTGAGTTCACCTCTTGGGATGTAATGGTTGCGGAAGCTACGCTTGAACTCTTCCCAAGTGATGCTCTCCGGGTCATGATGGGCGGCCACGTAGGCGGTCCACCAATCAGCAGCAGGTCCTTGCAATTGATGAGAGGCAAACAGCACCCTCTCATACCCTTGGCATTGTATGATCCTCATCTTACTTTCAATGGTCTTCAGCCAATCATCTGCCTCCAGAGGTTCAGCAGCACTTGCAAACTTTGGAGGTTGAGTTCCTAGAAACTCACTCAACCTTGGTTGGCGTGGTGCAGCTTGTGGAGGTGGAACTTGATGCAAGTTGGCCACTACTTGAGTCAAGTTCTGGATGAGCTGATTTTGATTCTCCAGCATTTGGTGGAGAGGATCAACTTCTTCACGGCGACCACCCCGGTTCTGGCCTCCAGAAAGATGAGAGTTGCATGCCTCATCATTGTTGTTGGCGGGGTTGGCAGCACGTCCTTTTCCTCCTCCGGCCATCTGGTAGAATCAACAAATGTTAATTTGAAAGCATTTAGTATCATCTTACTACTTTCACTTGTTTGTACTTTGAAGTGTTGAAGTTTTGTTAAAATCTTACGAGGGTTTTATATCTCACACCCAATAAATGCACTATTATTTCCTGTGGGTTCACACACCAAAGCAAAACAATCTGAAGACGAGGCTGTGGACACTTGCTCATGGCTTCCACAACTCACGTCACACACCAAGCATTATCACACCATTAACTACGTAACGACTCGACTACTCGACCTCTTGCTAGCTAGGGGAAAGACTCTACACTACTCATCCTCTTGAGCTGGCTCCTCGGGATCTTCCTCCTCATTTCGGCTACCTTCTGACTCTGCTTTGGGTGGGGAGGCTGCTGGTGGAGAAGTGCGACGACGCCTGATCGCTCGGCGATCCGGGGAGTCAGGGGTCCATGGATCACTTACGGTGACACACAGTTCATTCCCATCTCCTCTTTCTCTCGCCTTTAAGCAAGCTCGCAGCAATGCCTCCGTCTCCTTCAGAGTATCTCGGACATCCTGAAGCTCTTGTTGACACTCCTGCAGTCGAGTGCTGAGCATAGCAGCATCCTCCAAGCACAAGTCCATGTGCTCATGGGAAGTCCCTTGCTGCACCGGTGGGTACTTGTACTCCGTGGTACCACTCTCACGTTGGAGGACATACATGTACTCAGTTTTGTCCAAGTGGCGACGATAGATGTGGCTCTGGCAGGTGATGGCCTCCCAAGTGACATCTCTCTCCGCGTCAACTTGTGTTGCTCGACAAGCTGGAGAGTGGTGGATCTTAAGCAGCTGATTCTCGTGTATAATCCTCATCTCCGAACTCCATTCTTCCCTCTTCTCACGGATGGTCCTGGTGGAGTTATAGTGGATGATGAGCTTGCCCGTATTGCCGGCGGCTTCGAGCATACGTCGAAGACGGCGCAACAAATCTCCCACTGCCAATCCGTAGGAAAGGTACGTCACTGGACGACTCTCCTCTCTCTCAGCAAGGGCAACTACGGGAACTCTCCCTCCCGTGGACTTACGAGCGGTGCGAATCATGCGAACCATCTAGAACAAAAGAATTTAAAATAGGTTAGATAAAATTTCAAACAAAAGTCCTATTTTTGAATGAAAGTTGGGGTAAGATGAAGAAAATGACCCTTTTAATAACACTTTTTCACCCACACCTTGGAAAATAGTTTTTAAGAAAATAGGGCCCTTAAATACGTCCATTTCTACCTAGGTCCACGTTCCTACGGGCAACCTTGGCTCTGATACCACCTCTGTCACACCCGGTTTTTCCGAAGAAACAACCAAGTGAATATCACATGTAT
Organism: Neostapfia colusana; assembly: GCA_030760725.1. Classification (NCBI taxonomy): domain Eukaryota; kingdom Viridiplantae; phylum Streptophyta; class Magnoliopsida; order Poales; family Poaceae; genus Neostapfia; species Neostapfia colusana. The sequence continues at coordinate 36,583,082 of JASWHV010000001.1, read as the reverse complement.
GCCAGGATCATTTTCTCATACATGTGATGACAAATAGTGAAGCATCATTTATTACAAGCCAGGTGTCGAATATAAATAAGTCTTACATAATAAATGTGTCGATGGACAATAATAAGTTCATCACAAGTAAATAAACTAGCAGCGGAATATTATTCTTTAGGGCTCCATCACAGGCGTTGCCCGGGGGTCTTCATGAACCTAAAAACCTTCTTCGGGTCCAAAGTCTTGGTCATTATACACCACCTCATTATCTTGACCTGAGCAGCAATATAAACCAACAAATATGCAAGGTTGAGTACCAATGGTACTCAGCAAGTGTGGGAAAAATTATATCATGCATGGCTAGAACAAGGAGAGGTTGAACTCATGGTTAAAGCACTACGCAATTAATACCTATCACCTTAGCTTATTAAGCACCTACATTACTACACAGGTGAAATGGTCCCATTCTCCCATCCCATCATTGTAATCCAATAACCATAACATCATTACCAATGTTAAGCTCCCCGCTTAACTTCCAAAACCATCAATCCTCTAATCATGAATAAGTCCAGGCCGCTCTTAACCGTGAGCACGGCTGTCAAGACAGTTTTGACTCTGCAGAGTTTGTACCACTGTACCCACAAGTAGTGATTTCATCCCCCGTTGCCGGGTGGACTAAAGAACCTCCATTATGCCAGTGGCTACGAACCACATTCACACTTCCCAGGTGTGTGGCCAAGAGATCACTACGAAGCCTTTACAAAGGGATTCCCGATGAGCGTGGGCCCACTGAGGTTTCACCCCTAACAGCATACAAGAGGCTCCAACCCCGCTGCAGTGGCCCCCTCTTGAGCCTTGCGGTTCATATGGCAGTCCAGCTGACTCCTATTCCCCGCACCATCCAACACACCCATACTACGCCGGGGATACACCTAATTAATTGGCTAAGCTGCCCCATCTCAGCATGTGGTTGGCACTGTAAAGCCGGGTTACATGCTCCATGAACCGGTCCTTAGGATCCAGGCAAGTACTAAACACAAACCCAAGTCTCGTGCACCCAGCACACAACCAAAACATCCAACTTGCCTTGATCCCTACCTCTACATGACTCACAATATCTCATTCAAGAGTATGGTAATATAAACTGATGATCTCATTTTCCCAAATATCCCATTCTAAGCATGGCTAAGCAAATGCATGTAAATAAATGATATGACAAAATAAATCCCAACCCAAGCTACAAGGAAAACAAGGTAATGCAATTCTAGGGAAACTTTCCTAGCATGGGTTTCATATTTCATTTGACAATGCAAATAATTCTATCTACACATCCTAGCATAGGATCAAAGTGGTCAAGGACACTTGCCTCCTTCTTGCTGCTCTTGAAATGGGTAGTCCTGATCTTGGAAACTGATAACTTGCTCTTGAACAGGTTCTACTTCATACCATCACACATAGCAAAAGAAAAACAACAATCATAAGACATAGTTCACACTTCTACTTCATATAAACCACACATTCACATTTATGAAATTTTCTTTACCATTTTAGGTGTTGTGGATACTCTATGTGTGTTGATTTGGGGCTTGCATACACTTTTATTTACATGTGTATGATTCCTACTTTGGTGTTCATATTTATACTCACATACTATATATATATACATGTATATATGTGTGTTTCAGTTTTAAATAAATTCCTTATATATTAAACTACCATGTATGTATGAAAAATATTTTTCTTCTCCATATGTGCCTTCATAATTTCTATCAACCCTAAACTGAATTCTTTGTATTTTAGAAACTCCATTTATCATTTACTAGTTTCTATATTTTCAGATTTATATTCTTATGCATAATTGTGCATTTTATTATTAAATTAGTAATACACACTACCTAAACAGATTAGGTTCTGGTCCTAAATAATTTAAGATCATATTTTGACCTTGGCTTCTGATGTATACTATTTCATAATTATTTTCCCTATTTTTCTTTAACTATTCTTTACTTAAAAATGTGTCCCTATACTATTAAATGTGAATAATAGATGAAACAGATTTATTTTAGCCCAAAAATATATTTTTATCTCACTCCAAAGTTTTCTAAGTACTGAGAAAGTTTTTAATAATTTTGACAATTATGTTTGTCCCCCTTTTTAATATTTAAACACTAGTTACATATTCAATTTTCTAAATTAAATACTAAACAGGGCTAAAATAATGAATTCACCCCATTACAGGGTCTATAATATTATTTTCATAATTTCCAGGGGTCTAGCTACACTTTTCAGAGGTGTTTTTCTTAATTTCTATTAAGTCTAGGGGCTAAAACTGATTTTTAAATGAATTTACATGATTTTCTGGAGTTCCAGGGGCTAGATCTGAAGTTTCCGGGGCTAGCTCTCAATTCCAGAGAACCCCAGGGGGTAGCACCTAAGAATTCCAGTCTTTATAACGCGGGGCTGACGTGGACCGTCTGACTTTAAACCGACGGCTGAGATTATAACATCGAACCGGTACGCGGGGTTTTAAAGTCTACCGTGCGATTTAAAATAAACGGCGCACAAGCGGCTACGTCGCTCTGATCGAGCGCGGGCGGCGCTGCCGGCGGCGCACGGCGGCGGGAAGCGGCGATCTCGCCGGAAACTTTCGGATCCTCGAGAATTCTGCCTAGAACTGTGATCTTATGGCCTAGATCGGTAGAGGGGAGGTCAGGGATCTCACCTCGGGGGTTTTCTCGAGCTCGGGGGTCCTGGAAAGTGCCCGGCGGCGAGGTCCGAGGCAAAACCACGGCGAAGCTCGTCGGAGCTGGATTTGCACCGTAAGTCTTCGGGTTTTCTGCACCTGCAAAGTTCCCCGGAGGTGGTGGATCAAGACCAACGAGTTAGATCAGAGTTTCCGAGCTTAGATCGGCCAGAATTCACCGGCGATGTCTCGGTGCTCACCGGAGTGAAAATCGGCGATCGCGTGAGAAAAACTGATCGGATCGGTTGTTTTTATAGCCGGGGGAGGGCGGTGGTTCTGTTGTGATCGAGTTAGAGTCCTCAGGGTCCAGAATTCGGCTGCGGGACGCGGTTTCCCGATCGGTTGCGATCGCGCGCGCGGGGGAGAAGTCCGGGGTCGCGGGGTTAGGGATGACAGGCGGGTCCCACCCGTCAGCGAGGGGCAGCGCGGCGCGCGCGGGGGCGGGCTGCGCGGGGGTTTGCTGGGCCGGCTGGGGTTTCGGCCCACTGGCCAGTTTTTTTTCCGGTTTTCCTTTTTCTTTTTCCATTTCTTTTCTGTTTTGAGTCTAATTTGAATTCCAGTTTGAATTTGAATTTTTGCAAAACATGCAACACGTCCAAAAATTTCTAAATTCCCCTCTGAACATGGTTTATGGTTCTAAATCAAAATTTGAGTTTTGACTAAAAATTTGGGGTGTTACAGTCTGGTTAGACATGGAGCATCTTGCGTCGCTCGATGTCGGTGCTAGAGTCGGAGTCGGAGCGGCCGTAGACGGCTTTCGACGCCCTCTCGCCGTCTTGATACTCCATCTCTTGCTCAGCGCTGGCCTCGGGTTTGGCATTTTGTTTACCCTCCCGCTGGCGGTAGGGTGCGCCGTCTTGGCGCGACCGCTGTTGTTGCAGCTCACGGAAGCGTTACACAAGCTTCTTGATCTCATGGCAGTTGCTAGCACCGTGGCGGCCGGATTTGGGCATCAGGCGCCATTGGCCGTCGTCGCTGGCAGGCGACGGTCTTGGGCGCTTGTTAGTGTGTGGGGCTGGAACCCCACTGGCCGCTGCTAGGGCGGCAGTAGGTTCCCCCGCCAGGGGTTTGTTCCTGCCCCCGCCCTTGTTCTTCTTGCTGCTGCATGGAGCAGCAGCCTCTGTGGCACTCCCTGCCGCGGAGGTAGGTCGCGAGTGCTAGTCTCAGCCTTCCGCCGCCCTAGCACATTTGTCGGCCAGGCTGAATAGATCAGTTACGTCTTGCACGTCGTGCGTGTTTAACTTCTCGAGCATCTTCTTGTCGCGGACGCCTTGCTGGAAGGTGATGACGACGGAGGCGTTGGAGATGCGGGGGATGGTGTTTCAGACCTGGGAGAACCGCTGGATGAAGGATCGCAGTGACTCCCCATCACGCTGACGCATGGCGTGGAGGTCGAGCTCGGTGCAGGAGCGCGTGTAGGAAACTCCCAAAGTTGGTTATTAATCTCCAGCACAACTCTTCCCAGGATGTGATGGAGCCTGGGGGGAAGGTTCATGAGCTATGACTGGGTTGTGCCGGTCAGAGCCACGGGGAAGTAATTGGCCATGACAGCCTCATCCCCTCCTGCAGCTAGGATGGAGGTGGAGCAGATCTGCAGGAGCTCGGCGGGGTTGACCGTCCTGTCGTATTTTTCCGGCAAGTGGGGCCTGAACCTTGGTGGACAGACCACCATACAAAGGTGCGGAGCGAGCGCCATGCAGCCCCCTACTGCCACCGGAGAAGCAGGGGTAGGCGGAGCGCGGCCCGCTGGTACACCGCTCGTTGAGCGGTACTCTCCTTCGAGGTTGTGACGCCTCTCCCGGCGTCGCTCAATGGTGGTGCGACCATCTTTGCTTGCGAGGCGACGGGTTCAACTCGATCTTGTGGTCATCCTTGGTCGTCGCGTGTGGGGCTGCCATCCCATGGGCCACCATCGGCGTACGCGACTGGGCCAGCAAGGGTTCAACCTGCTGTCTCCTGTAGGCAGGAGAGTTCATGGTAGCAGCGAAGAAATGGTCGACGTCGTGCCGCCACTACTCCGCCGCCTCGGGGGTGGCACCCTCAGGTGCCCTCGGAGTTCGCCCCTGCGGAGGGGGCGAAGTCCTTAGACGATTTTGGCCTGTGCGCGGGGGTACCCGGTATTGAGGGTACCGACAGTGGCCCCCCGGGCCCATCTCGGGGGAGGTAAGGAGCCCGAGGTGGGGCCTTCACCTTTTCTACCCCGCGCACCTTCTCGGAGACTCCCTTTGACCGTTGCCGGAGCACGAACAGTCGTGGGGTCATGGGGGCGTGAGCCCTTCTTGATGGCTGCTTGTACTGTGGCGGTTCCCACGGCTGTCACTACTGCACGTCGCAGTGCCTTATGCGGAACCGCCGGATTCTCCGCCTGGGGGGCTGACCGCTTCTGCAGGACGGCTTGGGCCCCCTTGTCATGGTTACTGGGGCTTGGACCCGGGGCGACTGCCCCGAACGGCGCATACAAAGCGTTTCAAATCGCTTCTGGGAAGTTTTAAAAGGGGATCTCATCTGCATCGCAGGATCCCCTTTGCACACTTCCTTGCGCCTGAGCTTTCCAGATTCCTCCATGCGCCCAAGCCTCTTCCACCTTCTGAGGTCTTGCATCTTAGCCTCCGATGGCTTCCTTCCTGCCTCCGCCACGCATCGCCCGGACGAGAGACCTGGGGTCGATGCGCCAGCTGCTGGGATGGCACTCTGAGGAGGAGCGGCGTTGCCTTCGGCGGGGATCTCTCCCTCTGTTTCTGGAGAGGGGGGAGATTGTCTTCTTAGCCGTCTACACCTTGGCGGGGTTCGTCCCGCCGATCTCCTCTTTCTTCATGACTCTGCTGGAGACATACGGCCTCCAGCTTCATCACCTCTCCCCCAACTCTTTCGCCTTGGCCGCTGTCGAAGTGTAGCTGTCGACACTTCCCCCGGGCCTGCACTGGGCAGCCTGCGGAGGTTCTTTTTCAGAGGGGCTAGTCCCCCGTGTGAATCTCTCTGTACTGGACGAAGGAAACAGATGAACACAGGGGTTTTTACGTGGTTCAGGCCGCCGGAGCGTAAAACCCTACGTCCACGGTGAGCAGAGGTGTTCGTTGTATTGCTTGAGGATGAGCTGAGCTAAGAGGCGAACCCGACCAGAGTTCGAACCCCTTGTAACGTTGCCTACCCGAGCCTTTTATAGTCCAAGACTCGGGCGGCTTACAAGGTGGGCCCGGGACCCGACAGGTGGTTCCGGGGATTGCCTGCCATCTACCGTATCCTGCAGTTACGCTGGTAGCTGTCTCTGGCGAGGGCTTCTGAGTCTTCGTCTTGCCGCCCTGCCCACGCCGCAAGCTAGGCGTAGTGGTTGATGACGGCAGGGGCGGTAGGGGATGTCTTGTCGCTGTTTTTATTGGTGTACAGCTTCTGACGTGGCGTGCCAGTCTTCACTGCGATGCGACTGGGGACAACGGCACCTGACAGTGGCGTGCTCCGCGTCTCCGCGTCTTAGGAAGGCGCGGGTCTTGAATACCTTGTACGGACAAGGTATGGCGCGTCTTTACTCTTACTGCATACCGCGCGGGGGCAGGTAGCGCTGTTCTACGGCCACATGGCGGGCGCAGAGCTCTCCTCTGAGGAGAGGGAGGTCCGGCCCTGCGGGACACGTGGAGCCTTCGGAGCTCTCCCCGCGGAGGGGGGAGGTCCGGCTCTGCTGGCCACGTGGCGGGCCCGGAGCTCTCCTCTGAGGAGAGGGAGGTCCTGATGCGGACATCGCTACCGTTGATACAACCACAACACCAGCCCATTCACCACTCTCAGCTAATTAAGGTCCAATGACACGCGCTCGTGCACGTCAACTTAATTATCAGGTGCTTGGGAATTGATCCAGCTAGGAGGGATGGAGGGATTATTGCAATAAAGGCTGCTCCACCCGAGGAGAAATCTTGAGGCTGGGGCCATGTAATAAAGAGAGATTTAGACAAATAAGGAAAGGAATAAGGGAAATCTCGTCCAACTTTGCTGCTGGACAAAATTCCCTCTTTCTTTCCCCATTTAAAGATAGACGTGCTATAATAAGGAAAGAAATAGAGGAAATCATATCCTGCCTTGCTGCTGGATGGGTTTCCCTCTTTCTTTCCCTATTAAATGGTAGTCTATCACAGAAAAAGGAAGGGAATAAGTGAGATCACGTCCTACCTTTGTTGCTGGACGAATTTCCCTCTTCTCTCCCCTATTTAACTAGTCCAAGAGCTCCTTGACAGGGCGGGGTTTTGTTTTCTGTAAGTTTAGCCATTGCTACTTCCTTGTAACGCAAGTGTCGACGAGACCTTCCGATTACTTGAATCAGAACCCCAACTTTTTTTCACACCCGTGAGTGTTTGCTTGTTATCTTGTTCTTGCTTGTTCTTCGATTGCTTGCAGGTTCAAGGCTGTTCTTGGCACGACAAGTATAGCAACAACAGGAGCCGGTGTAACTATCGCTAAGGCGCAGCATCCTTGTGGTTGTTGTAGTCGAGTAGCACAACGTCGACCTCCACCCAAATCGTAGTTATCAGGAGACGGTGTAACTGCCGCTCAAGGCGCCACACCATTCTGGTTGTGGTAGTCGGGCAGCCAACGTCGGCCTCCACCAAATTCGTTCATTACCAACATCTCTCATCAAAAGATAGGGCGTCCCCCGTACCCGTTGGGTTCATCAACATGTGGTGGTGGGCCCATAACCCACAGGTCCCAGGATCAACCTGGCTCTGATACCACTTGATGAACCCAACGGGTACGGGGGACGCCCTATCTTTCGATGAGAGATGTTGGTAATGAACGAATTTGGTGGAGGCCGACGTTGGCTGCCCGACTACCACAACAAGAATGGTGTGGCGCCTTGAGCGACAGTTACACCGTCTTCTGGTAACTACGATTTGGGTGGAGGTCGACGTTGTGCTACCCGACTACAACAACCACAAGGATGCTGCGCCTTAGCGATAGTTACACCGGCTCCTGTTGTTGCTGTACTTGCCGTGCCAAGAACAGCCTTGAACCTGCAAGCAATCGAAGAACAAGCAAGAACAAGATAACAAGCAAACACTCACGAGTGTGAAAAAGCAGCGAGCATCTCTGCTCACCGTGGACGTAGGGTTTTACGCTCCGGCGGCCCGAACCATGTAAAACTCGCCGTGTCAAGCTTCTTCCTCACTCGTCCCTTACGCTGAAGCTCTCCGCAAGCGACTAGCCCCTCCGAAAAAGAACCTCCGCGGGCTGCCCAGAGCAGGTCCGGGGGAAGTGTCGACCAAACACTTCGACATTTGGGCGCCAGGTAGGGGGTTGTCCCTTGCGCGACGAGTTTTTGCCGACGAAGATGACAAAGCTCCCTTCAGCGGCAAGCTCTCCTCCCCCGCGTTCACGACGGACCGTGACCAGCGGGGAATACGTGTCTACACACTCGGGACGGAGTGTGTCGGCGCAAGCTGGAAGCCAGCAGCCGACTCCGGCAATGCCGACTCCGGCGATGCAGGCTCCAACGAGCGTCAGATCATCTGCAGCGCTGAGCGTCCCCCACGGGGGCGCGCTAGCTGCAGCAAGAGCACTACTGCGCAATCCACCTGCTGGGGACGTGCCCCAGTCAGCGACCCAGCAGTGGATTCGCGAGGTAGACCATCTCGTCGTCGCCGCCGCACACCCTCGACTTTGGCGGGGACGACGCCCCGGCCAACCGGCTGTGTCGCTGACGCGCACGTCAACGGTTGACGGGCAGACGACGGCCTCCAGCTCCACCAGGCTCCCATCGACGGACCTGAGGACAGAGCTGGAACGATGCCACTTGGGCCAAGATGTCCGAGTGTTCCTCGAGCAACGACGAGAAAGGCGTCGCAACCAAGAGGCCGGCGACAGCATGACGTCAGCCTCGACCCTGCCTGAGGCGCAGACTTTCGCCATGCGATCTCTGCCCCAGGCATACGCCACGCAGCATATGCCACAGCCATATGCCCTGCAAACGGCGCCCCCGGTCTATGGTGCGGCCTTGCCCATGTAAAGGTCCCAAAATATGCATACAAAGAAACTCTTGTTTGCACAAAGTTGGTTTCACATGTATGAAAAATGGGACTTGTTAAAACTTTTTCCACATGTGATAATACACATGAGAGCTTTCTTCACACAAGTTCAAATAATTGTTTGAAGACTTGGAACCCAAGAGGGATCTAAAACTAAGGTGGGAAGTCCCCATATGTGTGAGGAGGCTAAAGTTTGATTTTGAGAACAAATTGTTCCAATCAAAAATGCAAATGAGAGTAACACAAGGGTTTTCAAACTGTTGTATTAAAAACCTCATTTGCAGCAGCCAAATCAATGATCAGAGTTCACATTTGGATTCCTTAGGTCCAAATTAGGGGGTAGGCAAAGTCTCATGAATTTTGGGAGATATTTGCTATCTATTTTCCAAATGGACTTAAATTTGCAATGAATTCAAATATACATTGGAATTTGGATGAAACTTGTCCAAATGTCCACAAACATTTCAGATTTAAATTCTCACCAGTTGATTTCCAGCATTTGCCAAAGTATGGAGATATTTGTGAGAAAAATGAGAGGGGACAAGAAGGGGCAGTGGGACCCACATGTCATAGGTCAATTGTGACTTGCACACTAAGTTTTCTGTGCTGTTTTCACTCAACCGAGAGGGCCTGCCGTGTGACACCGAGGGGGAGAAGGAGCTCCAGCGAGCTGCCTGCGTGCTTGCTCGTGAGGGTGGTTCCTTCCTCAGCAGATACAGCTCGACAATATCGTGGCTGCACAAAGCCAATTGCTTTTCCTTCTCTGCCTCATACGAGCACAGCCACAGCCTTCGTTCCTCAGGCGCTCACCTGACAAAAAGGCTGCTGCCCTCGGTTGATCGCGTTCCCACCAGTTGGGCGCCCGGCTGAGAAGCTCATAGGCTGCGCCGACGAGTCCCTGACATCCTCAACAGGTCTCAGCTCGTCCCCGGCCGTTCCCCGTGCTGCTGAGCCATGTTCCCCCGACAAAACAGAGCCATGGCGCCTCCACGTCGCCCGGCCGTCTCCAAGCCTCCCCGACGTGCTCCAAAACTCACAGAGGTGCGCCAAGCAGTCTAGATACTCATCCCGTCGTCCCCCTGCTCTCCCCCGACGCCGGCTCACTGGAATTCAAATTTTGGCACCGGCGCACGTATAGAACAGACCGTGTTTAATTCATGAAATTCTCCCAAACCGATTGATCATACCTCTTACAATTCAAACCACAGCAACTAGATGCCCTATCGCCCTCCCACGCCGAGAACCAAAGAAAACCGACCCTCCTATGCCCCGGGCGACGAGAAATCATCGCCGGCGGCCAAAACTGCCACGGTCCACGGTGACGACTAGTTTGCAGCCATGTTCTGCATGATTTGATCTCCGTTCCATGTTCCTAGACCCATAGGGATGCTGTAGGACATCGTAGCTCTCCGGGAGATGCCTTGGACACGCTGGAACGCGTCCATGTCGAGCTCCCGAGCCGCCCCGCCGGTGCCAACCCACCTACAGCCGTTTTCACGCGGGGAAACCTTGCCCGGCAGCTGCGCCACGTTCCCAGGAGCATGTAGGGCGAAACCGGAGCTCATTTGGTGGAGAAATAAGAGAGAACGAGCCATGGAAAGTTTTCTGCCGGTGTGCACCCGCGGGCTCTGGCGGGAGGTTGAAGAAGCACCTGACCCATGGGCCCCACGTGTGACTGTTCTGTTCAAAAATCAAACAGAGAGTTGTGCAAACTTGTAAAATGCATAACTTGGTGTAGGAAGCTCCAAAAATAGTGAGATAAATTTTGTTGGATTTCTCTAAGAGAGTACTATCCAGGGGTACAGCCCAATATTTATGAAAGTCCTTGGTTTTGGCTCATTAATTCATATAATAAAAATCTTGTAGGAATTTTTCCAGGAGCTCTGTGTATTAGAAAATTCCCAAATTTGGGAAGGAGATTCCTCCAAAAATGACTGAACTCCAGTAAAATTTTCAGAAGCATTGGACCTCATTTGCTTGGAAAAATGTGGTGTTAATTCCTTATGTCTCTGAAAATTGGAAAATCAACAGAGTTCAATTTCAGAATTTTTCCCCAAACTTTAGAACCTCATAACTCTTGCTAGGAAGCCCCAAATTTAGTGATACAAATTGTGTTGGATTCATATTGAATAGCTCTGTCCAAATCTACAACCCAATTTGTATGAAACCCATTATTTAATTCTGGAAAATTCTTTAAAGCTTTTCAGCGAAAGAATTTTTGAGGGAGTTTGGTTAATCCAGAAATCCTCAATTTTTTCCAGAATAGTATTTAGGGTGTTAATGAACCCCTGTAAAAGTTTAAGCTCAATTGGAGTTGATTTGATCAAGGCAAGTCAGGATTTAAGTTGCTGGGTTCAATTGGGTACAGAAACAGTTTCACGGAATTTCCAGAGTTTGTAAATTCATTTTTGAGAGATTCATAGCTCCAAAAATGCTAGGAAAAATTATGCAAACTCTATGAGCTATAATTGAAATTTTAGTTTCCTAAGTTTGGCATGAACATGGGTGTGATCTCAGAATTTTTTTTCTTTGCTCAATTGCTTAGAAAATTATTCTGAACAAACCACTCAATAAAAAGTGCTAATTTTTGGTCCAGAGTGTTTTCTTGTGACAAGGAACTCACATGAAAATTCTCAGCTCCATTGGAGCTCTGGATCACCCCTGTTCTGTTTAACCTCTTAAGGTGATCAATATAGAAGAGGGGGAAACCACTTAGCACTAATCATGTGCTTAGATCCAAACCCAAAACCTTAGCACCAGTGTCATTTTAAATTCTTGAACAGAGTTCCAGTTTTGAAACTTGTTGTTAGAACTTGTAGCAAAGTTTTACAATTAAACGTATATGAATATTCATCACGTGTAGTATCTACGTGGAGGAGTTGGAGTCATCGGGGTAGAAATCAAGTAAGGAGGAAAGCAGTTGATCAAGTCTCAAGTGATCTTTACTAACTGAGTTATATATATTAGCCCCTGCAAAACAAAGGCAAGCCCCAGTTTGCATCAAAACTTACAAGTTTTTATTTGTATTCACTTTATACGTCTAGCATTTTATTTATTGCATTAAGTCTAGGTGGTATGACACTCCAAATGCATGAACCAGAAAACCCTGGAGTTTAATGTAGGATATGTTATGTTATCAATTAATTATAACTGCTGATCTCAACAAAAAAATGGATTAAAAGAGGCATAACTCGAGTAGGCAGATTCCTACTCGTGAAACCGGGTTAAGGGGGGTCAATCGGAAGAGTTGGAAATTGATCCTCATAGTTGGGAATGGAGACCGGGCAGTGGATGGAAGGTCAAGGACGTGGTCCTGTGAGCCTAGTCTATGTCTGAGTCGATTAAGGCCCGTTCTCGTGTGCGGCCCCGCTGGACAAGTTTGAGATGTGTACCGGATACATACTGGCAATATGGGACCCAGGAAACCGATGTAACATGTTAACCTGGGTGTCGAGGCATACCTCACCATCTGATGACGGTGCTGAAAGGATAGAGAAGTCGGCTCTACGAGGGTTTATCGTAGAGAGACTTAATCCCAGTCGGTGGGACCGGTTCGACATTTGGGTGTCGTGTGAAAGGTTGCCACGTACGGCGTCAGTGATGGTTGCTGTGTGCAACGTCGAGTACGGGCGTACGTGTCATGTCAGCCGGGTGTTTTTTATTGCAATCACCGTCGCTCGCGGTAGTGAGCATACTTGTACACTGAGTTGTGACGTAGTAATAAACCGGGAAACGTTTAATATGCTTCGTGGGTAATCCTCATAATGGAGATGAGGAATGATCAACGCTGCACTAAATCTAATTTCCGCCTTGGGCTAGTAGCGTCGAGGCAAAGCGTTTCTTGTTTGATTGTGGAGTCTCGACGTTGATGGCGCAAGGTCTGTATGAGTCTAGAATAACTCACTAAAGTTACTTTCACCTCGGGCAAGTGACATCGAGATGAAGCGTTTCTTGTTTGATTGTGGAGTCTCGATGTAAGTTGCGCGAGGACTATAAAAGTTGCCTAAAACTTGAAGTAAGGACTCTCCTTTAGCTCAAACTCATTGCTTGTGCAAACTTCTTTAATCAGCCCTCTAATTTCTTCATGTAGAGTTTCATGACTAGGGTGACGGGTCAGTCTTGCTGAGCTTCGTGCTCACAGATACTGCATAAGTTGTTTTGCAGGTAATAACTGTACGCTGCTAATTATGGGTGTCCGATGTGACTCGGAGCTCTCCGAGTGGTGAACTCATGGCAACCCCTGCCGCTGCGATTTTGATAATGTTGCTAGCGAGAAGGGTCCGCGGGCTGGATACCTTCTCTGTTGCTTAGCATAGGTATGAGACGTGAGTTGTAATAGTCTTCTGCTGTAGTTTATTTTGAGAAGTATTTGTAAAATTTACACTTTGTAAGCTTCCGCTTAATTTATGTAATATGATGCTTTATTATGTGTGCTGTTGGGTGCCGAATCGCACGACACCACCCAATGCGATTCCCGGGTGAGTTGCCCCGTCCCCGTGAGTGATCGGGATGGCGGGGTCCTCACAGCGTGGTATCAGAGCCGCATTGGTAATAGCACACGGAATAAGGATCGTATTACGACAAAAACTTAGGATACGGTGAGGAAACGGTATTAGGCCCACATAAGGACTATAGTAGTATATTTACTTAAAGTGGCAGCACTAACATAATTGTTATAATTCTGAATTTTGATTATGTAACCACGCACCTACGCTCAGGTAAGAATGGTAAGGAACGCCACCGAAAGTGGTTCAATTTCGGTTAGCTCCCCTGACGAGAAAAGTGGTTCAGGGCTAGATCTCACAGCTTGGTGTGAGATGTTAATATGAAGCTCTTGAACTCTTCATGTTCCTGAGTTCATATGAAACGCTGATCCCTAGCGTGCATTAGGCAAGTAAGTGGAGACCCCATCGCGTGGTCAGTAACGCGAGAGTGTGTTCATCTGGAAATAGCCCAGGAGGACATACGCAGCGCTTGCCATCGGCGTGCCCTGCAGGACAGTAGGTGGTATCCGTTGGGTTGATAACATTCCCAACCGTGATGACCCGTTCATGATATACTCGGGTTCCCCGTTGTGTGGTGTTCAAACACGATCACGTACCTTGAGACGTGACTTAACTCAAGGATGGCCGTATGACAATGATACGGGCGTTTGTATTTACTTTCAAATATGGAACTGCCTGAAATGAAACAACCTTTGAGTGCACCACTATTGAGTGTTCTTCTGCAGGTACCAACCACGTACATATTCCGTGTAGTATACATGTGCGAGAGACCGTTTTAGTGCCACTGATAATACGTATATACCGGTATAAGCCGGTTTAGGATTTTCTTTTGGAGAGGCAACGTAGTACCGACATTGTTCTTACGGTGCATCGACACCGTACTACACTTAATAACCTCTTCCCTATGAAGAAATGATTCATGAGCTAACTTTCAACTAAAAATGGAAGTTTAAAACAAATATTAGTTACTGAACTCTTATTTTGAAGCTAAGATTCGAATGAGAGGGTGTTTAGGTTTTAAAGATTTCAAAAACAGAGTGTTCTGTTTCTGGCAGAAATTTTTGCTGGACTTTAACAGAGCATAACTCTGAGTAGCTTTAACCAATTAAGTTGTATGATACAGTTCTGGAAGGATTTTCAAGTGCTCTACAACTCTCTTGTAGACCTCCAGAGCAAAATCATAAGTTAAGTTGGTGAAAAGTCCAGTTGAAGGCAAACTGTTCAGAACCAGGACAGTAGCAAAACCTCTCTGGACCTTTCTGTTTTTAAGCCATAACTTCCTGTAGAAAAATCCCTAGGGAGCCTGTGATACACCGTTGGAAAGGTTATGAGATATGCAACCTTGTTGTAGTTCAAAGGTTGTTCAGATTCTTGTTGTATTTTCATATACAACAGTGATAAAGTCAGCCACATACAAAGGAGATGCTGGCAAATTTTATCCAGAAAGTCTATCAACTTTGAGCAATCATAACTTTTGATCCAGAAGTGGTATGAAGGCATTTGAATACTCGTTGGAAAGATATTGAAGTTAAATATAACTTTGATATTCAACTTGAGTTATGAAAATGCTTCTACCAGGATCAAAATCTAGGTTAGAACAGAAGAGTCTGTTCTTCACAGCAAAGAGAACGGTTGAAGGAGCAACTAAGTGAACTCATGAGTGAATGAGTTATACGACCAAGCTCATGATCTTGGGGTTGCTCTGCGCTGTGTAGTAGGAAGAAGGATGAAACACTGTGGCTTAGTGTTAATTTTCGTCCGCTTAACATTGTGACAATCAAGGACAAGTACCCGTTACCACAGATCGACGTATTGTTTGATCAGTTGGTCAAAACAGGGATCTTTTCCAAGATGGACTTAGGATCAGGGTACCATCAGATTGAGATATGGGCCGAGGCTATTCTGGAGACAGTTTTTCGATAAGGTACGGAGTTTATGAGTACCTGTCATATTCCTTGGCCTTACCAACACTCCAGCTCAGTTCATGTACTTAAGGAACTCGGTATTCATGCCGGAGCTGGATATGTTTGTCATGGTCTTCATCGACGACCTACTGGTTTATTCCAAGTCGGAGGAAGCACACGAGAAGCACCTGCGTATAGTCTTGCAACGGCTGCGGGATCACAAGCTATACGTGAAATTCAGCAAGTGCGAAATTCTAGATATCACGAGTACTTTGTCTCGGGCATATCATCTCAGCGAAGGGCATCGCTGTAGACCCGAGTAATATCGCACCAGTGCTGCATTGGAAGTCCCCGCGGTCTATTAACGAGGTACGGGAAAATTCCTCAGACTCGCGGGATATTATCGGAGGTTCATTTCGAACTCCTCGAAGATTGCCAAGTCTATGACACAGCTGCTGAAGGAGGCTACCAACTAGGTTTGGAGTCCAACTTGTAAGGCAGCGTTCAAGGCATTAATAAAACACTTAACATCAGCACCGGTTTTGGCGCAGCCAAACACAACAAGACCGTTCGTTGTGTACTGCGATGCATCTGGCATTGAGCTAGGATGTGTGCTGATGCAAAACTGAAGTGTGGTCGTGTATGGATCACGGCAAACTTAGGAATCATGAGAAATACTATCTGAATCATGACTTAGGACTCACTGCCGTGGTGCTCGCACTCAAAATGTAGAGGTACTACCTACTCGGTAACCTCGTATATTTATATACCGACCCCACGCCTCAAGTACATATTCACTCAGAACGAGTGTAACATGAGGCAGCAAAGATGGTTGAAGATGATAAAGGATTACAAAATAGAGATCCAATATCACCCCAGCAAGGTTAACGTGGGCGAATGCAGGAATCGCAAGTCACACGTTTGTAATCCAGCCATCACCCCGTTGGATGAGAGCGAGCCATCATTACGTATGGTTCACCCTAGAGCTCTCTACAATTTAGCTTTTATCCCCACCATCCATGGAAAAGGGTGGCAGCCCAGAAACATGACAAGGGCATGTCACATTTGCGGAGAGGTATAGACAGTGGGGATTTGAAATAATTTCAGAAAGACGGAGACGGCGTCCTGCAGTAAGGACAGAATCATCGTACCCCGTAAACCAGAGTCGAAGAAGAAAGGTTTTGACAAGGCTCACTTGTCAAAGTTTCTATTCACCCCAGTTCGTCGGCCTATTCCAGGTTTTCGGAAAGATGTAGGTCCATTGCACACCGGTTGGAATTACCAGCAACATTCACTGGTGTGTACGATATCTTCCACATTTCTCGGCTGAGGAAGTGTCTCAAATGTTAAACCACCATTCAGCTGGGAAATACTGGGGAACTAAAACCAGATCTCACACCTCAGGAGGGACTGGTTCAGATCGTCGACATAACGGACCGAACCACACGCGACGGTACGTTGTGGTTCTATAAAGTTTTAGGGAGTGGTTACTCCAAGGTTAAAGCGACATGGGACAGCGAAGGATTCCTTCGCACCAATTATCCCAGCTTTTGACGTCGCACGTCCTATAAACTTCCACCATCCTTCCTCTCATTTTTACCTTGTAATCTCGGGACGAGATTCTTTTAAGGGGGGGGTTGTAAAGGTCCCAAAATATGCATACAAAGAAACTCTTATTTGCATAAAGTTGGTTTCACATGTATGAAAAATGGGACTTGTTAAAACTTTTTCCACATGTGATAATACACATGAGAGCTTTCTTCACACAAGTTCAAATAATTGTTTGAAGACTTGGAACTCAAGAGGGATCTAAAACTAAGGTGGGAAGTCACCATATGTGTGAGGAGGCTAAAGTTTGATTTTGAGAACAAATTGTTCTAATCAAAAATGCAAATGAGAGTAACACAAGGGTTTTCAAACTGTTGTATTAAAAACCTCATTTGCAGCAGCCAAATCAATGATCAGAGTTCACATTTGGATTCCATAGGTCCAAATTAGGGGGTAGGCAAAGTCTCATGAATTTTGGGAGATATTTGCTATCTATTTTCCAAATGGACTTAAATTTGCAATGAATTCAAATATACATTGGAATTTGGATGAAACTTGTCCAAATATCCACAAACATTTCAGATTTGAATTCTCACCAGTTGATTTCCAGCATTTGCCAAAGTATGGAGATATTTGTGAGAAAAATGAGAGGGGACAAGAAGGGGCAGTGGGACCCACATGTCATAGGTCAATTGTGACTTGCACACTAAGTTTTCTGTGCTGTTTTCACTCAACCAAGAGGGCCTGCTGTGTGACACCGAGGTGGAGAAGGAGCTCCAGCGAGCTGCCTGCGTGCTTGCTCGTGAGGACGGTTCCTTCCTCAGCAGATACAGCTCGACAATATCGTGGCTGCACAAGGCCAATTGCTTTTCCTTCTCTGCCTCATACAAGCACAGCCACAGCCTTCGTTCCTCAGGCGCTCACCCGACAAAAACGCTGCTGCCCTCGGTTGATCGCGTTCCCACCAGTTGGGCGCCCGGCTGAGAAGCTCATAGGCTGCGCCGACGAGTCCCTGACGTCCTCAACAGGTCTCAGCTCGTCCCCGGCTGTTCCTCGTGCTGCTGAGCCATGTTCCCCCGACAAAACAGAGCCATGGCGCCTCCACGTCGCCCGGCCGTCTCCAAGCCTCCCCGACGTGCTCCAAAGCTCACAGAGGTGCGCCAAGCAGTCTAGATACTCATCCCGTCGTCCCCCTGCTCTCCCGCGACGCTGGCTCGCCGGAATTCGATTTTTGGCACCGGCGCACGTATAGAACAGACCGTGTTTAATTCAAGAAATTCTCCCAAACCGATTGATCATACCTCTTACAATTCAAACCACAGCAACTAGATGCCCTCTCACCCTCCCACGCCGAGAACCAAAGAAAACCGACCCTCCTATGCCCCGGGCGACGAGAAATCGTCGCCGGCGGCCAAAACTGCCACGGTCCACGGTGACGACTAGTTTGCAGCCATGTTCTGCACGATTTGATCTCCGTTCCATGTTCCTAGACCCATAGGGATGCTGTAGGACATCGTAGCTCGCCGGGAGATGCCTTGGACACGCTGGAACGCGTCCATGTCGAGCTCCCGAGCCGCCCCGCCGGTGCTGACCCACCTACAGCTGTTTTCACGCGGGGAAACCTTGCCCGGCAGCTGCGCCACGTTCCCAGGAGCATGTAGGGCGAAACCGGAGCTGTCGAAGTGTGTGGTCGACACTTTCCCCGGATCTGCACTGGGCAGCCCGCGGAGGTTCTTTTTCGGAGGGGCTAGTCGCTTGTGGAGAGCTTGAGCATAGGGACGAGTTAAGGAGGAGCTTGACACGGCGAGTTTTACGTGGTTCAGGCCGCCGGAGCGTAAAACCCTACGTCCACGGTGAGCTGAGGTGCTCGTTGTATTGCTTGTTGCTCAGAACCGGGGTCTTGAGCTTGAGGGTGAGTGATGCCTAGGGTGTGAGTTGCTGGAGTGCGAACCCAGGGTGCGACTGCTAGAGTGCGAACCCTTGCTAACGTTGCCTACCCGAGCCTTTTATAGTTCAAGGCTCGTGTGGCTTACAAGGGGGGCCCGGGACCCGACAGGTGGTCCCGGGGAGATTGCCTGCCGACTATCGTATCTGCAGTTATGTCGGTAGTTGTCTCTGGCGAAGGCTTCTGAGTCTTCGTCTTGCCGCCCTGCCCATGCCGCATGCTAGTCGTAGTGGTTGATGACGGCGGAGGCTGCAGGGGATGTCTTGTCGCTGTGTTTATTGGCTGGCAGGTTCTGACACCGCGCGCCAGTCTGTGATGCGACTGGACGCAACGGCACCTGACAGAGGCGTGCTCCGCGTCTTGGGAAGGCGCGGGCCTTGAATACCTTGTACGGGCAAGGTATGGGGCGTCTTTACGCCCACTGCCTACCGCTCGGGGGCAGACAGCGCTGTTCTGCTGGACACGTGCCGGGCCCGGAGCCCTCCTCAGAGGAGAGGGGGGTCTGGCCCCGCAGGACACGTAGAGCCTTCGGACCTCTCCCCGCGGAGGGGGAGGTCCGGCTTCTGTCGGCCACGTGGTGGGCCCGGAGCTCTCCTCTGAGGAGAGGGAGGTCCGGCCCCGCTGGACACATGGCGCCTTCGGACCTCTCCCCCGCGGAGGGGGTAGGTCCGGCTTCTGCAGGCCACGTGGCGAGCCCGGAGCTCTCCTCTGAGGAGAGGGAGGTCCGGCCCCGCTGGTCGCGTGGCGCCTTTGGAGCTCTCCCTGCGGAGAAGGGCGAGATCCTCAGGCATTTTCACCTGTGCGCGGGGGTACCCCATATCGCGGGTATCGACAGTGGCCCCCGAGCCCATCTCGGGGGTGATAGTGAGCCCGAGGTGGGGCCTCTGTCTCTCTTGTTCCGTGCACTTTCTCTAAGTCCCGCATTGACCGCTGCCGGAGCACGAACAGTCATGGGATCGTGGGAGCGTGCGCCCACTTGATGGTTGCTTTTACTGCGGCGGTTCCCAAGACTGCCACTTCTGCACGTTGCGGCGCTTTCTTCGGGAACCGCCGGAGCGCCTTGCCGGCTCATCTTCTTGGGAGGCTGACTCCTTGACCCGCCGCTTCAGCTGGGCAGCTTGGGCCCACCTGCCATCGGCTCTCGGTCTTGAAGCCGATGCGGTTGCTGATGCAGCGTATCCGAAGAGTTTTGGGTCATTTGGAATCGCGTCTGGGAAGTTTTAAAAGGGGATCTTACCCACATTATGGCTTCCCTTCGCACTTCCCAGCACTTTTCCTTGGACTTTTGTGCCTTTGTCTTCTTGCCTTTGAGTCCTCCCTCGTCATGGCTTCTAACCCGCCCCCAGAGAAGAAACGTGCTCGATCTCCTCCAGTGGCGGCATCCGTGCCAAGTCGGGAATCCGGGGTGCCTGTACCTCCCGCTTCTGGAGATGACACTCCTTCCGGTGGCGACACAAAGAGGTCCCGGGCTGATGCGTCGAGGGGAGCTTCTGGAGCATCCCCTGCTCCGTCAGTCCAGGCGACTGCGGAGCGGCCGTCAGTGATGACGGCGTGCTCTGGGGATCCTACCCCGGCTCGGAAGTCAGGGTTCAGCGCCCGCTGGAGTGTTCGCGCTTCCTGGCCGTCCCCGACTGGTGGGGAGTCTGTGCCGTTGCGCTCGGAAACCGGGACGGTTGCCGCGGCCCCCAAGCTAACGCGAGTTTCCCCTGCTCCAGCGTGCCCGGATTCCACGGCTGCGTCATCTCCTCCTGACGAGACGGCTGCCGCGGCCCCCAAGCCAGCGCAGGTCAAACATGTTCCAGGCGACCCGGCTTCTACTTCAGCGTCGACTTCTCCCACTCGTCCCTCTCCACGGACTGAGGGGCCAGAAGTTAGTGAGAGTTCGGCGGGTCCGGCTGTCAGAGTCCCGGCGCCAGCTTCTCCTGACTGGCGTCTCATCCCGGTCGCTGGTGCATCGCCTACTCTTGAGGATGATGTGATGGAGGAGGTTGGGGGTGCTGCTCCGGCCTCTGCTGCCCCACTGCCCCTGGCGGATGCCTTCGCGCTCGCCCAAGCGAGCGTCCGGCAGGTCTTGGCCGCACTTGGTCGTGAGCGGGAGGAGCATACGGTTGAAAGGGATCGCCTCCTCATCTGGGGGAACCTTTTGCGGGAGCGGACCGTGAAGGTCAAGGGTGAGCTCGACTCCAGGCAGGAGTTGCTTGACTTCAGGGAAGCGCTCCTCGACCGGCTGAAGCGGTCAACAGACCGCCTGGACGCCGAAACGCGACGGCTCCACAGGGAGGCCCTTGAGGCACACGCCCGGGCCGAGCAGAGCCTCTCTGCCGCGGAGGAGATACGGCAGCTGTTGGAGCGCCGTAAACTCGCCGTTGAGGACCTGGAGCGTTCCACGGCAGCCGAGGCAGAGAGGGTCGCCGCGCGGCTGGCGGCGGGCGAAGCCGATCTGCAAGCTCGGGCCAGGGACCTAGAGGCCCGGGAGGCAGACCTGGCTACGAGGGAGGAGCAGGTCTCCCGCGAACGCCAGGCGATCCTGGATCGGGAACTGGCTGCCGACTTCCGGGTTTCTGAGTTGGAGCGGCTTGCCCGGTCTCTCCGCCTTCGGGAAAGCTCCCTGGCGGCCAAGGAGAAGGAATCCTCCGAGGGAAGCCGCGACGCCCTGCGAGCAGCCCGCCGCGAGGTAGAGGAGCTCTTGGCTTCGCGGTCCTCCGAGGCCCGTGCAGTTTTGAGCTTCGTCGACCAGGCGGGGTCCGCCTTGGTCCCTCTTGGCTTCAGCCCGGTGAAGGCGGTGGCTCCTGCGCTGAAAGTGGCTGAAGTGATCCCCGCACTGGAGTCACTTGGCGCCAAGCTGAGCAGGCTGGACTCGGTGGTTGCCAGCGAGCTTGAGGCAGAGGGACGGGGCCTGGCCTTGGAGGTTGCCACGCATGTGCTGGCCTGCTTCAAGAGCCGGGACCCTTCCTTCTCATTGGAGCCAGCGAAAGACGGTCCCGCCGCGGAGCGGGAGGAGATGGCCAGGGCCGAAGTCAGGGATGTGGCCACCCTTATAGCCTCTAGGTTCCGGCGCGAGCCAGGAGGCCCTTAGGACTCGCACCTTTCTTTTTATCGATTCTATAGACCAGCTCATGGAGCCATGAATAAATAGACTCTCTTGAATGTTTGTGCCTGCGATGCTTTTTGTCTTCATCTTTGTTTTGCCTGGCCGAGCCCTCAGCTCCGCAAGGTACTCAGAGGCCTTCACCAATCTCGAAGCTCTGCACAAACATTTTCCCTGGGTCCCAACTGTATTTAGGTCTCCGGAGCTCGCCCCATGAGGATGGGGAGGTCCGGATCTGCCGGCCACGTGGCGGGCCTGGAACTCCCTTCTAAGGCGTAGGAGGTCCGTCCCTGCGGGACACGTGGAGCCTTCTGGGCTCCTCCCCCAGAGAGGAAGGTCCGGCTTCTGCCGGCCATGCGGCGGGTCCGGAGCCCCTCCTGAGGAGGCGGGAGCTCCGGCCCCGCTGTACACGTGGGGCCCTCGGAGCCCCCCCCAGGGGGGAGGTCCGGCTTCTGCCAACCACGTGGTGGATCCGGAGCCCCCCTAGGGAGGCGGGAGCCCCGGGCCCGCTGAACACATGGGGCCTTCGGGCCTCGCCCCCTGTTGAAGGGGCGGGACCCGGGCCTTCCGGTCCTGTGCTGGAGTAGTTGGTAGCTCCTTGCCCCCGCTTCATGCAGCCCCCGTTGCTGTAACCTGGAGGTCCTGTACACAGGTAGAGGAAACGTTATTCTCCTCGGGGGGTCCTCCCCTTCCGTCTCTTAGTCTTATTTGACTTACGATCCTGATCCGTTATACGGGGCTTGGGCAATTCTGTGCGCGAGACACCGGGGCTCCGGCTCCCTCCAAGGTCCGGGTACGATCGTCTGATCTCTAGTACCGGACCGTGCGCCGGGGAAGCAGAGTGCACAGACTTTGTGATGAACCCAACGGGTACGGGGGACGCCCTATCTTTCGATGAGAGATGTTGGTAATGAACGAATTTGGTGGAGGCCGACGTTGGCTGCCCGACTACCACAACCAGAATGGTGTGGCGCCTTGAGCGACAGTTACACCGTCTCCTGGTAACTACGATTTGGGTGGAGGTCGACGTTGTGCTACCCGACTACAACAACCACAAGGATGCTGCGCCTTAGTGATAGTTACACCGGCTCCTGTTGTTGCTGTACTTGCCGTGCCAAAAACAGCCTTGAACCTGCAAGCAATCGAAGAACAAGCAAGAACAAGATAACAAGCAAACACTCACGGGTGTGAAAAAGTTGGGGTTCTGATTCAAGTAATCGGAAGGTCTCGTCGACACTTGCGTTACAAGGAAGTAGCAAGGCTAAACTTACAGAAACAAAAACCCGCCCTGTCAAGGAGCTCTTGGACTACTTAAATAGGGGAGGGAAGAGGGAAATTCGTCCAGCAACAAAGGTAGGACGTGATCTCCCTTATTCCCTTCCTTTTTCTTTGATAGACTACCATTTAATAGGGAAAGAAAGAGGGAAACCCATCTAGCAGCAAGGCAGGATATGATTTCCTCTATTTCTTTCCTTATTATAGCACATCTATCTTTAAATGGGGGAAGAAAGAGGGAATTTCGTCCAGCAGCAAAGTTGGACGAGATTTCCCTTATTTCTTTCCTTATTTGTCTAAATCTCTCATTATTACATGGCCCCAGCCTCAAGATTTCTCCTCGGGTGGAGCAGCCTTTATTGCATTAATCCCTCCATCCCTCCTAGCTGGATCAATTCCCAAGCACCTAATAATAACAAGGTCATCACAAGGCTTTAATAGGTCCCCATTTGAAGGATAATTACTTTAAACAGCCAGGAATAAATTCACCTGATAATTAAGTTGACGTGCACGAGCGCGTGTCATTGGACCTTGATTAGCTGAGAGTGGTGAATGGGCTGGTGTCGGTACCTGCGATATGGGGTACCCCCGCGCATAGGGGAAAATGCCTAAGGAACTCGCCCTTCTCCGCAGGGAGAGCTCCGAAGGCGCCACGCGTCCGGCGGGGCCGGACCTCCCTCTCCTCAGAGGAGAGCTCCGGGCCCGCCACGTGGCATACAGAAGCTGGACCTCCCCCTCCGCGGGCGAGAGGTTCAAAGGTGCCACGTATCCGGCGGGGCCGGACCTCCCTCTCCTCAGAGAGGAGCTCCGTGACGCCACGTGGCCAACAGAAGCCGAACCTCCCCCTCCGCGGGGAGAGGTCCGAAGGCTCCACGTGTCCCGCGGGGCCGGACCCCCCTCTCCTCTGGGGAGGGCTCCGGGCCCGCCACGTGGCCAGCAGAACGGCGCTGCCTGCCCCCGAGCGATAGGCAGCGGGCGTAAAGACGCCCCATATCTTGCCCGTACAAGGTATTCAAGGCCCGCGTCTTTCCAAGGCGCGAAGACACGGAACACGCCTCTGTCAGGTGCCGTTGCACCCAGTCGCATCACAGACTGGCGCGCAGTGTCGGAGCCTGCCAGCCAATAAACGCAGCGACAAGACATCCCATGCCGCCCGCGCCGTCATCAACCACTACGACTAGCATGCGGCATGGGCAGGGCTGCAAGACGGAGACTCAGAAGCCTTCGCCAGAGATAACTACCGGCATAACTTCAGATACGGTAGATGACAGACAATCTCCCCAGGACCACCTGTCGGGTCCCGGGCCCCCCTTGTAAGGCACCCGAGTCTTGGACTATAAAAGACTCGGGTAGGCGATGATAGCAAGGGTTCGCACCTCTGCAACTCATACGCTAGCCATTCACACCCAAGCTGTAACTCACCCCCAAGCTCAGGACTCCGGTTCTGAGCGGCAAGCAATACAGCGAGCTCCATAGCTCGCCGTGGACGTAGGGTTTTACGCTCCGGCGGCCTGAACCACGTAAAACTCACCGTGTCAAGCTCTTACTAACTCGTCCACACGCGCAAGCTCTCCGCAACGGACTAGCCCCACCAAAAAAAGAACCTCCACGGCTGCCCAGTGCAGGCCCGGGGGAAGTGTCGACCGAACACTTCGACATTTGGCGCGCCAGGTAGGGGGCTTTTCCCTTTGCGCGACGAGTTTCCGCCGACGAAGATGACCAAGCTTCCCTCAGCGGCAAACTCTCCCCCTCCGCGTTCACGGCGAACCGTGACCAGTGGGGAGTACATGTCGACGCACTCAGGACGGAGTGTGTCGGCACAAGCTGGTAGCCAGCAGCCGACTCCGGTAATGCAGGCTCCGACCAGTGTGAGATCTTCTGCAGCGCTGAGCGTACACCATGGGGGTGCGCTAGCTGCAGCAAGAGCACTGCTGCGCAACCCACCTGCTGGGGATGCGCCCCATTCAGCGACCCAACAATGGGTCCGCGAGGTGGACCGCCTCGTCGTCACCGCTGCGAACCCTCGGTTTCGGCGAGGGCGACGCCCCGGTCAACCAGCTGTGTCGCTGACGCGCACGCCAACGGTTGACGGGCAAACGGCGGATTCCAGCTCCTCCAGGCTCCCATCGACGGACCTGGCCAGGATGCCCGGGTGTACCTCGAGCGACGTCGAGAAAGGTGTCGCAACCATGAGGCTGGCGACAGCATGACGTCGGCCTCGACACAACCTGGGGGGCAGATCTTCGCCATGCGAGCCCTGCCTCAGGCATACGCCGCGCAGCATATGCCACAGCCATATGCGCCGCAAGCAGCGCCCCCGGTCTATGGTACAGCCTTGCCCATGCCGGGGTACACGGTGCTGAGTGCGAACCAAGCGTTCGCAGCGCCAATACCTGCGGCAGCAGGAGCAGGATGTGCGGCCCTTGCACCCCACCTTCGCTTCGCGAGGTGGCCGCGCAAGTTTCGGCCGCACCTGCCCGAGAAGTACGACGGTAGCGTCAACCCGACGGAGTTCCTCCAGATCTACTCCACCGCCGTACTTGCCGCAGGAGGGGATGAGGCTGTCATGGCCAACTACTTCCCCGTCGCCTTGACCGGCCCAGCTCGGTCTTGGCTCATGAATCTCCCTCAGGGGTCCATAACCTCCTGGGGAGAGCTCTGCCGGCAGTTCGTCGCCAACTTCGGCAGCTCCTACACCCGTCCCAGCATGGAGCTTGACCTCCATGCCGTCAAGCAGCAACCTGGGGAGTCGCTGCGCTCTTTCATCCAGCGGTTCTCCCAGGTACGCAACACCATCCCGCATATTCAAAGTGCTTCTGTGGTGGTGGCATTCCGACAGGGTGTCCGGGACGAGAAAATGCTTGAGAAGCTCGCGACCAGAGAGGTCCGCGACGTCTCTGAGCTCTTCAGCCTGGCGGACAAATGCGCCAGAGCAGCTGAAGGGCGGAACTGGCACTCTCTGCCAACTCCCGAGTCAGGAGGACAGCCCGGGTCCGGCGCTGCTGCCTATGGGGGTGGCAAGAAGCCCAAGAACCGGGGGAGTGGCAAGATGAAGTCATCGTTCACGGCTCCCGTCGCCGCAGCAGCGACGACTAGTGGAGCACGGGGGCCACGCCCCGACAAAAGGCAGCGGCAGTCACTGGCCCCAGATAGTGACCAGAGCGGGCTATGCCCCGTGCATGGCGCCGGCAACCATACTGCTGCCGAGTGCTGGGATATCCAGAGGCTCGCAGAGCGCTTCCGCAAAGGAAGACACCAGAGAGCTGAAGCACCGCCCTACCCTCAGAGGGATGGCAAGCAGAAGGTCGATGCCTCAGTCACCGCCGCCCATCAGGTGGGGTTTCAGGAGCCTCAGCGTGTCATAAAGACAGTGCATAACGGTGAGGACTCCAGCTCCGACGGTGATGGACCAGGGCGGTAGCCGGCTGCGGCTGCCGCCCCGGGTCAGTAGAGGCTGCACTGCTGCGGCGTCAACCTTGGAGAAGCCCCAAGTAGTTGCAGTAGCCCAAGTACTGACCACAATGGTGCAAGGTCGGGCCAGCCTCACCCGAGAGCACGCCTCCGTGCCTCGGACATACCACCCGGGGCCACCCAAGGTCTGTCAACCCCTTGAAGGCCTTGCCAGAAGGGGAAGACGCCTTAGGTCATCCAAGACGAGCCTGGGTCCACCTACCCCTTGAAGGCCTTAGCCAGAAGGGGAGAACTCCCCGGGGGCCCCCAGGAGAAGCCGCGCAGGACCTGATCTAGCGTGAAGATAACAACCTCGTCGACGAGACTCGGCTGCAGGTAACACCCCACAACGCAAGGTCTCAGCTGATGCTCTAAGCACTACTGCCAAAGGACCAAACGCGTCAGGGACCTGCAGAAGGGCAACCTGGTGTCGCGGCATGCTCTTTCCCGAGAAGTACCCATAAACTCTCCCCCAGCAGGGAAGGTCCCTTCCGAATCATGAAAGCTGCCGCCCCAGGTACACATGCCTTTCAACCGAGTGTGCGATCCGTTCCCAAAATCCTTAGCATGGAGCAGCACTGTAAGTCCTACTCCCCGAGCATCAGTAGAACAGGGTCATTCCTTTCTGTAATGAATCCCATAGAATTTAGGAACAGAGCTTGGGGCAGCTAAGTCTCAAGGGACGGTACATGGCTACGTCCAGTTTAGCCTGGTTCCGACCCAAAGCGCGTAGAGCCTTGCTTCCCTTGTAGACGAGGTGGAATATTGCCTCCATGTACAGCCAGAATTCCACCTATGGGCATGAACACAGAAACCTGTTCTACTTAGCTCTCTCTCATGCGCTCATTTAAATTATGCATTAATTTTTATGATCGCACTATCTATGTATGTTCATCGTACATCTAGCTCCCCCTCTCCCGCGCTCATCCATAGTCAGCATTCGCTATCCTACCGAGGGCGGCCGCGCTTGAGGCACCTGCCGATGGCCGAGTGAGTCTCTTGGGCCTCCCCCAGTCAGGTGTTGCAGTGCCAGTTGGTCACCTCCAGGAAAGGCCTGCGTTGTGCATGGGGGGTCCAGGGTGCGTATCCATCTTAGCAGGCCATGAGCCTAAAGAATGCGCATCCTGCCCTCCGGAGGTACAGGGGAGTACAACCGCTTTGCCTGGTCATGAACCCAAAGCACGTGCACTCTGCTTCCCCAGCGCATGGCCCGGTACTAGGGATCGGACGACCGTACCCGGACCTCGGAGTGAGCCGGAGCTCCGGCGCCTCGAGCACAGAATTGCCCAAGCCCCGTATAACGGATCAGGATCGTAAGACGAATAAGACTAGGAGATGGGAGGGGAGGACCCCCCGAGGAGAATTACGTTTCCTCTGCCTGTGTGCAGGACCTCCAGGTTACGGCAACGGGGACTGCATGAAGCGGGGGGAAAGGAGCTATCAACTACTCCGGCCTGGGACTGGAAGGACCGGGTCCCGCCCCTTCAGCAGAGGCGAGGCCCAAGGGCCCCACGTGTCCAGCAGGCCCGGACCTCTCGCCTCCCCTGAGGGGGGCTCCAGGCTCGCCACGTGGCAGGCGGAAACCGGACCTCCCCCCCGGTGGGAGGGCTCCAAAAGCCCTACGTGTCCAGCAGGGCCAGAGCTCCCACCTCCTAAGGAGGGGCTCCGGACCCGCCACGTGGCAGGCAGATTTGGAGCTCCCCATAGGGCGAGATCCGGAGGCCCCCGAGGGCCCCTAACACGGTTAGGACCCGGGGAAGGTGTCTGTGCAGAGCTCCAAGATTGGAGAAGGCCTCTGAGTACCTTGCGGAGCTAAGGACTCAGTCAGGCAAAGCCAAGAAGGAGAGAAAAGGCATCACAGACACAAATATCTAAACAAGTCAAACTATGCGAGACTCCATGAGCTGGACTACAGACTCGATAAAAAGGGAGAAACAAGTCCTAAGGACCTCCCGGATCCCGCCGGAACCTTGCGGCTACAAGGGCGGCCACATCCTCGACTTCAGCCCTGGCAGCTTCCTCCCGCTCCGCGGCTGGGCCCTCTCTCGCTGGTTCTAGCGAGAAAGAGGGGTCGCGGCTCTTGAAGCATGCCAGCACATGTGAGGCGACCTCTAAGGCTAGGCCGCGTCCCTCGGCCTCAAGCTCGCTGGCGACCACCGAGTCTAGCCTGTCCAGCTTGGCGCCGCTCGACTCCAGCGCGGGGATCACCTCCGCCACCTTCAACGCAGGAGCCGCTGCCCTCACCGGACTGAAGCCAAGAGGGATCAGGGCGGACCCCACTCGATCAACGAAGCTCAAGACCGCAAGAGCCTCGGAGGACCGCAAGGCCGAGAGCTCCTCCACCTCGCGGCGGGCTGCCTGCAGGGCCTCTAGGTTTCTCTCGGAGAATTCCTTCTCCTTGGCCGCCAGGGAGCTCTCCCGAAGGTGGAGAGTCTTGGCGAGCCGCTCCAACTCAGAAGCCTTGAAGTCGGCGGCCAACTCCCGTTCCAAGACCGCCCGGCGTTCGCGGGAGACCTGTTCCTCCCTCAGGTCGAGGTCTGCCTTCAGAATCTCTAGCTCCTCGATCCGAGCTCGAAGGTCATCCTCGCCCGCCGCCAGCTGCGCGGCGACCCTCTCCGCCTCGGCTGCCGTGGAACGCTCCCGTTCCTCAACGGCGAGTTTACGGCGCTCCATCCGCTGCCGTATCTCCTCAGCGGCAGAGAGGCTCTCCTCGGCCCGGGCGTGTGCCTCCAGGGCCTCCCTGTTGATCCGCCGCGATTCGGCGTCCATACGGTTGACAGCCCGCTTCAGCCGGTCGAGGAGCACTTCCCTGAAGTCGAGCAACTCCTGCCTGGAGTCGAGCTCGCTCTTGACCTTCGCGGTCCGCTACCGCAAAAGGTTCCCCCAGGTGAGGAGGCGATCCCGTTCAACTGTATACTCCTCCCGCTCGCGACCTAGTGCAGCCAAGACCTGCCGGACGCTCGTCTCGGTGTAACACCCCAAATTTTGATTCAAAACTTTAAACCATGTTCAGAGGGGAATTTAGAAATTTTTGGACGTGTTGCATGTTTTGCAAAAATTCAAATTCAAACTGGAATTCAAATTATACTAAAAACCAGAAAAGAAATGGAAAAAAGAAAAAGAGAAACGGGAAAAAAACCTGCCAGTGGGCCGAAACCCGCCAGCCGGCCCAGCTTTCCCCGCGCCAGCCCGCCCCCACGCGCGCCGCGCTGCCTCTCACCGATGGGTGGGACCCACATGTCATCCCTAACCCTGAGCCCCCGCGACCCCGGACTTTTCCCCCGAGCGCGCGCGATCGCAACCGACCGGAAACCGCGTCCCGCCGCCCGAATTCTTGTCCCAGAGGACTCCAACTCGATCACAACAGACCCACCGCCCTCCCCCGGCTATAAAAACCCCAGCCCCGATCGGTTTTTCCCACGTGATCGCCGATTTTTACTCCGGTGAGCACCGAGACTTCGCCGGTGAATTCTGGCCGATCTAAGCTCGGAAACTCTGATCTAACTCGCTGGTCTTGATCCACCGCCTCCGGGGAGCTTTGCAGGTGCAGAAAACTCGGAGACTTACGGTGTAAACACAGCGCCGACGAGCTTCGCCGTGGTTTTGCCTTGGACCTCGCCGCCGATCACTTTCCAGAACCCCCGAGCTCGAGAAAACCCCCAAGGTGAGATCCCTGACCTCCCCTCTATCGATCTAGGTCATAAGATCACAGTTTTAGGCAGAATTCTCGAGGATCCGAAACTTTCCGGCGAGATCGCCGCTTCCCGCCGCCGTGCGCCGCCGGCAGCGCCGCCCGCGCTCGATCAGAGCGACGTGGCCGCTTGTGCGCCGTTTATTTTAAATCGCACGGTAGACTTTAAAACCCCGCGTACCGGTTCGATGTTATAATCTCAGCCGTCGGTTTAAAATCGGACGGTCCACGTCAGCCCCGTATTATAAAGACTGGAATTCTTACGTGCTACGTTAAAACTGTCTTGACAGCCGTGCTCACGGTTAAGAGCGGCCTGGACTTATTCATGATTAGAGGATTGATGGTTTTGGAAGTTAAGCGGGGAGCTTAACATTGGAAATGATGTTATGGTTATTGGATTATGATAATGGGTTGGGAGATTGGAACAATTTCACCTGTGTAGTAATGTAGGTGCTTAATAAGCTAAGGTGATAGGTATTAATTGCGTAGTGCTTTAACCATGAGTTCAACCTCTCCTTGTTCTAGCCATGCATGATATAATTTTCCCACACTTGCTGAGTACCATTGGTACTCAACCTTGCATATTTGTTGGTTTATATTGCTGCTCAGGTCAAGATAATGAGGTGGTGTATAATGACCAAGATTTTGGACCCGAGGAAGGTTTTTAGGTTCATGAAGACCCCCGGGCAACGCCTGTGATGGAGCCCTAAAGAATAATATTCCGCTGCTAGTTTATTTCCTTGTGATGAACTTATTATTGTCCATCGAGACATTTACTATGTAAGACTTACTTATATTCGACACCTGGCTTGTAATAAATGATGCTTCACTATTTGTCATCACATGTATGAGAAAATGATCCTGGCATACATGTGATATTCACTTGGTTGTTTCTTCGGAAAAACCGGGTGTGACACTCGGCAAGCGCGAAGGCATCTGCCAGGGGCAATGGAGCAACAGAGGCCGGGGCAGTTCCCCGACCTCCTCCATCACCTCGTCCTCAAGAGGAGTCGATGCACCAGCAACCAAGACGAGACGCTGGTCAGGAGAAGCTGGTGCCGGGGCTCTGGCAGCCAGACCTGCCGGGCCCTCTTTAGCTTCTGGCTTCTTGACCTGTGGAGAGGGGCGAGCCGGGGAAGGCGGCGCTGGAATAAAGGCCGGGCCGCCTGGTGCAGGGTCGACCTGCACTGGCTTGGGGGCCGCGGCGGCCGTCTCGGCAGGAAGAGATGACGCCGCCGCGGAGTCCGGGCACACCGGAACAGGAGAAGCTCGCGCTGGCTTGGGGGCCGCGGCAGTTGTCCCGGGTTCCGAGCGCAATGGCACAGACTCCCCGCTAGTCGGGGATGGCCGGGAAGCGCGGACACTTCAGCGGGCTCTGAACCCCGACTTCCGAGCCAGGGTAGGACTCCCAGAGCCCGCTGCCGTCACTGACGGCCGCTCCGCAGTCTCTTGAACTGGCGGAGCAGGGGACGCCCCAGAAGCTCCCCTCAGCGCATCAGCCCGGGGCCTCTTTGAGTCGCCACCGGAAGGAGTGCCAGGCACCCCAGATTCCCGACTTGGCACAGACGCCGCCGCTGGAGGAGATCGAGCGCGCTTCTTCTCTGGTGGCGGGTTGGAGGCCATGGCGAGGGATGACTCAAGGGCAAGAGGGCAAAAGCACAAGAGTCCAAGAAGAAACGCTGGGAGGTGCGAAGGGAAGCCGCAATGCGGGTAAGATCCCCTCTAAAAACCTTCCCAGGTGCAATTCCAGGCGATTCGGAACTCTTTGAATACACCGCATCGGCAACCGCTTCGGCTCTTAGACCGAGCGCCGATGACAGGTGGACCCAAGCCACCCAACTGAAGCGGTGGGCCAAGGAGTCAGTCTCCTGAGAAGATGAGCCGGCAAGGCACTTCGGCATTTCCCGAAGAAAGCACCGCAACGTGCAGAAGTGGCAGTCTTGGGAACCGCCGCAGTAAAAGCAACCATCAAGTGGGCGCACGCTCCCACGATCCTGCGACCGTTCGTGCTCCGGCAGCGGTCAATGCGGGACTTAGAGAAAGTGCGCAGATCAGAAAAGACGGAGGTCCCACCTCGGGCTCGCTATCTCCCGCGAGATGGGCCCGGGGGCCACTGTCGGTACCTGCGATATGGGGTACCCTCGTGCAGAGGGGAAAATGCCTAAGGAACTCGCCCTTCTCCGCAGAGAGAGCTCCGAAGGCGCCACGCGTCCGGCGGGGCCGGACCTCCCTCTCCTCAGAGGAGAGCTCCGGGCCCGCCACGTGGCATACAGAGCCGGACCTCCCCCTCCGCGGGCGAGAGGTTCGAAGGTGCCACGTATCCGGCGGGGCCGGACCTCCCTCTCCTCAGAGAGGAGCTCCGGGCCCGCCACGTGGCCGACAGAAGCCGAACCTCCCCCTCCGCGGGGAGAGGTCCGAAGGCTCCACGTGTCCCGCGGGGCTGGACCCCCTCTCCTCTGGGGAGGGCTCCGGCCCCACCACGTGGCCAGCAGAACGGCGCTGCCTGCCCCCGAGTGATAGGCAGCGGGCGTAAAGATGCCCCATACCTTGCCCGTACAAGGTATTCAAGGCCCGCGTCTTCCCAAGGCGCGAAGACGCGGAGCACGCCTCTGTCAGGTGCCGTTGCGCCCAGTCGCATCACAGACTGGCGCGCAGTGTCAGAGCCTGCCAGCCAATAAACGCAGCGACAAGACATCCCATGCCGCCCGCGCCGTCATCAACCACTACGACTAGCATGCGGCATGGGCAGGGCTGCAAGATGGAGACTCAGAAGCCTTCACCAGAGACAACTACCGGCATAACTGCAGATACGGTAGATGACAGACAATCTCCCCGGGACCACCTGTCGGGTCCCGGGCCCCCCTTGTAAGCCACCCGAGT
The DNA here is from genome assembly GCA_030760725.1 of Neostapfia colusana. NCBI lineage: Eukaryota > Viridiplantae > Streptophyta > Magnoliopsida > Poales > Poaceae > Neostapfia > Neostapfia colusana. Next base: position 36,550,063 of record JASWHV010000001.1, on the reverse strand, counting down.
CTTGGACTATAAAAGACTCGGGTAGGCGACGATAGCAAGGGTTCGCACCTCTGCAACTCATACGCTAGCCATTCACACCCAAGCTGTAACTCATCCTCAAGCTCAGGACTCCGGTTCTGAGCAGCAAGCAATACAGCGAGCTCCATAGCTCGCCGTGGACGTAGGGTTTTACGCTCCGGCGGCCTGAACCACGTAAAACTCACCGTGTCAAGCTCTTACTAACTCGTCCATACGCTCAAGCTCTCCGCAAGGGTCTAGCCCCACCGAAAAAAGAACCTCCGCGGGCTGCCCAGTGCAGGCCCGGGGGAAGTGTCGACCGAACACTTCGACATTTGGCGCGCCAGGTAGGGGGCTTTTCCCTTGCGCGACGAGTTTCCACCGACGAAGATGACCAAGCTTCCTTCAGCGGCAAACTCCCCTCCCCCGCGTTCACGGCGAACCGTGACCAGCGGGGAGTACATGTCGACGCACTCAGGACGGAGTGTGTCGGCACAAGCTGGGAGCCAGCAACCGGCTCTGGCAGCGCCGACCCCGGCAATGCAGGCTCTAACCAGCGTCAGGTCTTCAGTAGCGCTGGGCGTACCCGGTGGGGGTGCACTAGCTGCAGTAAGAGCGCACTGCACAGTCCGCCTGCTGGGGACGCGCCTCAGGCAGCGACCCAGCAGTGGATACGCGAAGTAGACCGTCTCGTCGTTGCCACCGCAAACCCTCGACTTCGGCGGGGACGACACTCCGGTCAACCGGCAGTGTCGCTGACACGCACGCCCACGGTTGACGGGCAGACGGCGGACTCCAGCTGCACCAGGCCCCCGATGACAGACCTGAGAACAGAGCTGGAGCGATGCCACTTGGGCCAAGATGCTCGAGTGTTCCTCGAGAGACGTCGAGAGAGGCGTTGCATCCAAGAGGCTGGCGACGGCATGACATCGGTCTCGACTCAGCCTGAAGGGCAGATCTTCGCCACGCGAGCTCTGCCCAAGGCACACGCCGTGCACCATATGCCACAATCATATGTCCTGCAAACGGCGTCTCCGGTCTATGGCGCAGCCTTGCCCATACCGGGGTACACAGTGTCAGGTGCGAACCAAGTATTCTCGGCACCAATACCTGCGGCAACAGGGGCAGGATGTGCGGCTCTTGCGCCCCACCTTCGCTTCGCAAGGTGGCCGCGCAAGTTTCGACCGCATCTGCCCGAGAAGTACGACGGCAGCGTCAACCCGGCGGAGTTCCTCCAGATCTACTCCACCGCCGTACTTGCCGCAGGAGGGGATGATGCCGTCATGGCCGACTATTTCCCCGTCGCCTTGACCGGCCCAGCCCGGTCTTGGCTCATGAACCTACCCCAGAATTCCATAACCTCCTGGGAAGAGCTCTGCCGGCAGTTCGTCGCCAAATTCGGCAGTTCCTACACCCGGCCTGGGACGGAGCTCGACCTCCACGCCATCCAGCAACAACCAGGGGAGTCGCTGCGCTCCTTCATCCAGTGGTTCTCCCAGGTGCGGAACACCATCCCACACATCCAAAACGCTTCTGTGGTGGTGGCGTTCTGACAAGGCGTTCGGGACAAGAAGATGCTCGAGAAGCTCGCGACTAGGAAGGTCCGCGACATCTCGGAGCTCTTCAGCCTGGCGGACAAGTGTGCCAGAGCAGCCGAAGGGCGGAGCTGGCACTCACTGCCAGCCTCCGAGCCAGGGGGTCAGCCGGGATCTGGCGCCGCTTCCTACGGAAGCGGCGGGAAGATCAAGAACAGTAGCGGCGGCAGGATGAAGCCAACAGCGGCGCCCCCCGTTGCTGCAACAGCGGCGCCCAGAGGAGCTCGGGGGCCGCGCCCCGACAAAAGGCCGCGACAATCACCGGCTCCAAGCGGAGACCAGAGCGAGTTATGCCCCGTGCACGGCACGAGTTACCATACTGCTGCCGAGTGCCGGGAAATCCAGAAGCTCGCGGAGCGCTTCCGGAAAGGGAAGCAGCTCCTAACTGATGCCCCACCCTACCGTCAAAGGGCGGGCAAGCAGAAGGTCGACGCCCCAGACGGCATCGACCGTCAGGTGGAGTTCCAGGAGCTTCAGCGCGCCGTGAAGGCGGTGCGCAATCATGAGAGCCCCAGCTCCAGCGATGACGAGCACCGGAAGATGCTTTACGTCATCTTCGGCGGGTCCGCTGACCCCTCGTCCCGAAGCGTGGCTAAGGCCTTGCGCCGAGCGGTAGCGTCGGTGGCTCCTCTCCCGAGTGCAGCACCGCACCCCAGGTGGATGGGAACCCCCATCAGCTTCGATGCCACTGACTGCCCCAGGAACATGGCTGGGGCCGGCCAACTACCGCTCATGGTGGCCCCCACCATCACCAACGTGAGGATGTACCACGTTTTGGTGGATGGCGGGGCTGGACTGAACCTCATCAGTCGTGCAGCCTTCCAGAAGCTGCAGATCCCGATGGCCAAGCTCACCCCATCGAGCCCGTTCTCAGGGGTAGGGCCGGGACAGGTCATTCCCTACGGCCACATCAGCCTTCCGGTGACCTTTGGGGCACCGGACAGCTACCGGACAGAGTACATTCTGTTCGACGTGGCCGAGATCAACCTCCCCTTCAACGCCATAATTGGTAGGCCAGCCCTGTACCGATTCATGGCAGTAGCCCACTACGGCTACCTTGTCTTGAAGATGCCTACACCAACAGGCATCCTCAAGGTTTGTGGAGACCGTACTGCCGCAGTGTTAGCCTTGGAAAAGCTTCAGGCGCTTACAGCAGCTAGAGCACCAACCCCAGGCAGTGCAGAACCAAACCAGCTCCACCCAAGTGCACGCCACCGTGCCTCTACCACAGCACCCCATGTGCAACCCCTCGACAAGGACGATGTCCCCTTGAAGCTCGTCCGAATCAGCGCCGATGCCACCCAGACCACCCGGGTAGCCGGGGGCCTGGATAGAAAATAGGAAGGCGCGCTCGTTACCTCCCTCCGGCACAATGTCGATGTGTTGCATGACAGCCGTCGCGGATGCCAGAGATCCCTAGGGAGGTGATTGGGCACTAATTAAAGGTCTTCCCCGACGCCCAGCCAGTCCTACAGGACGGGAAGTCTGCCACCCGGAGCTTGGCGAACCCTGTTGTTGTCCCAAAGACCGGCGGGAAGCTCCGGAAGTGCATCGACTACACCAGTCTCAATAAGGCATGTCCTAAAAATATATTTTCTCTCCCTATGATAGATCAAATAGTAGACTCGATGCCAGGCTGCAATATGCTGTGCTTCCTAGATGCTTACTCGGGTTTCCACCAGACCCCTATGTCTAGAGAAGATGAAGAGCACACCACCTTCGTCATAGTAGTCAGTCTGTACTGTTACGCCTCTATGCCTTATGGTATAAGGAACGCTCTCCCTACCTTTGTACGTGCAATGCACAAGACCTTAGAAAAACTAAGGAGAGACTCAGTTGAGGTGTGTGTTGAAGACATTGTTGTTAAGGTCAGGCACAGCTCATCCCCACTAGATAACCTGGCCTTAGTCTTCGTCCTTCCGACAAGTGTGAGTTCGGTGTATCCTCTGGAAAACCCTTAGAATTCCTGGCCTCACGCCGAGAAACTGAGGCTAACCCAGAGAAGATCAAAGCCATCGGCTCGAGGTGGCCTCCCGCCCGCGAAAAAAAGGGAAGAATCCAGAAATTCGTGGGATGCCTAGCTGCGCTGAGCCAGTTTATATCGAGGTTAGCAAAGCGAACGCTCCACTTCTCTAAGCTTGGACCGACGAAGCGGAGGAAGCTCCCCAGGAGCTGAACCAGCTCCTGATGACCCTACCCGTAATGGTAGCCCCTGAGCCCGGAGAGCATCTGTTGCCCTACATCGCGGCGACGGCTGCAGTGATGAGTACGGTCCTCGCCGCAGAGCGGCCGGACCCCTCATCGCCGCAACCTGCTCCGGTATCGGGGAACAAGCGCCAGGAAACCCCGGAGGTCCGAGACGACCCCCCGGGTCTCCAAGACAACCCCCCGGAGGTCCAAAACGGACCCCAGACCCCCGACACAACCTCCCGGAGGACTAGCAGGACCTCCCGGAGGCGCAACGGGACCTCCCGGACGTCCAATGGAACCCCCCGGAGCTCTCGGGAAGTCAGCGGGACCTCCCGGAGGTCCAAGACAGCCTGGGGACCTCCGAGTATCAGCTCCCGGTGGCCTTCCCGGGCCCGCGGGAGGTTCTGTCTACTTCATCAGCGCCACCACCACAAGTGGACGCCAACGCAGGACTGACCCAGGGGGCCATGAAGACGGTGAACCAGGACCCCGAGCTCTGGCCTTCACCGGGCCTCACTGGATGCTCTTCTTTGACGGCACCCTGCGAAAGCAGGGGGCCGGTGCTAGTGTACTGTTCCTCATGCCATCGGGGGAGCAGTCTGGGTATATGGTGCGTCTCAATTCCAAGGCAACCAGCAACATGGCAGAGTATGAAGCACTTATACTTGGCCTAAAGACAGCCCCGTCTCTAGGCGCTCGCCAGTCGTTGGCACAGGGCAACTCCCAGCTAGCTATCAAGCAAGATGGTGGAGAAAGACTCCCTCGCCTTGGACCTGCGCCACGTACCGCGCGCTAGCAAGGCTGCAGCTGACGACCTCTCCACGAAGACCCCCACTGGAGCACCTGTGCCCAAAGGGGGCTTCGAGAGGACGTTGCCGCGGCCCACAGCCCGGCCCGCCGAGCCGGGCAAAGGGGGCTAGACCAGCACCTCAAAGCTGGCGGTCCCGGCAGCCATGGACGCTGCCAAGGATCGTAAGCGTCACTGGGGACTCCGTGCAACCCAGCGCTCAAGATCCAGATGCTCAAGTCAGACCCGATGCATGGATCACGGAGATCCGGGACTACTTGAAAGACAATATCCTCCCTGATGAACGTGTATCCGCTGAACGGATCGTGCGTATGGCTAGGAGACACGTGACGGTAGAGGGGGGTCTCTACCGACGCGGCGCCAACCGCGTCCTATTACGGTGCATAACCCAGGGGGAAGGCTGCGACTTGCTCGCTGAGATCCATGGAGGCGAATGTGGGAGTCACTCTTCCTCACGCACGCTTGTCGGTAAAGCCTTTCGGCATGGCTTCTACTAACCGACAGCACTCCAGGATGCCGTCAAGCTGGTCGAGAGCTGCAAGGCGTGCCTGTTCCACGCCAAGCAGATCCATACACCGGCTTAGATGGTACAAATGATCCAGCCCACATGGCCATTTGCCGTACGGGGGCTGGACATCCTGGGCCTGGGACCATTCCCCAGAACTGAGGATGGGGACCCGCTCCCGAACCTTCGGAACACAGAACACCTCTGTAAGTTCTACTCCTAGAGCAACAATAGGACAGACTCTTCTTTTTATCATAAATTCCATAAAGTTCAGGAACAGTGCTCGGTGCAGCTAAGCCTCAGGGGACGGTCCAGGACTACGTTCAGCTTCGCCTGGTTCTGACCCCAAGCGCGTAGAGTCTTGCTTCACTTGAGGTGGGTCGTGGCCTCCATACTCAGCCTACCTTCCTCCTATGGAAATTTATATGAAAAGAAACCTGTCCTACGTTGCTCTTCTTTGGTGCTTGTCGGTACCCGTGATATGGGGTACCCCCGCGCACAGGGGAAAATGCCTAAGGATCTCGCCCTTCTCCGCAGGGAAAGCTCCGAAGGCGCCATGTGTCCAGTGGGGCCGGACCTCCCTCCCCTCAGAGGAGAGCTCCGGGCTCGCCACGTGTCCTACAGCAGCCAGACCTCCCCCTCTGTGGGGAGAGCTCCGAAGGTGCCACATGTCCCGCGGGGCCGGACCTCCCCCTCCTTAGAGGAGAGCTCCGGACCCGCCACGTGGTCGACAGAAGCCGGACCTCCCCCCTCCGCGGGGGAGAGGTCCGAAGGCTCCACGTGTCCTGGGGGGCTGGACCTCCCCCTCCTCAGAGGAGAGCTCCGGGCCCGCCACGTGTCCAGCAGACAGCGCTGCCTGCCCCCGGGCGGTAGGCAGCGGACGTAAAGACGCCCAATACCTTGCCCGTACAAGGTATTCAAGGCCCGCATATTCCCAAGACGCGGAGACGGGGAGCACGCCTCTGTCAGGTGCCGTTGCGCCCAGTCGCATCACAGACTGGCGCGCAGTGTCAGAGGCTGCCAGCCAATAAACGCAGCGACAAGACATCCCATGCCGCCCCTGCCGTCATCAACCACTACGACTAGCATGCGGAAAGGGCAGGGCTGCAAGACAAAGACTCAGAAGCCTTTGCTAGAGACAACTACCGGCATAACTGCAGATACGGTAGATAACAGTCAATCTCCCCCGGACCACCTGTCGGGTCCCGGGCGCCCCTTGTAAGCCACCCGAGTCTTGGACTATAAAAGGCTCGGGTAGGCGACGTTAGCAAGGGTTCGCACTCTAGCCATTCACCCCCAAGCTGTAACTCATCCTCAAGCTCAGGACTCCGGTTCTGAGCAGCAAGCAATACAGCGAGCTCCATAGCTCGCCGTGGACGTAGGGTTTTATGCTCCGGAGGCCTGAACCACGTAAAACTCGCCGTGTCAAGCTCTTACTAACTCGTCCATACGCTCAATCTCTCCGCAAGGGACTAGCCCCACCGAAAAAAGAACCTCCGCGGGCTGCCCAGTGCAGGCCCGGGGGAAGTGTCGACCGAACACTTCGACATTTGGCGCGCCAGGTAGGGGGCTTTCCCTTGCGCGACGAGTTTCCGCCGACGAAGATGACCAAGCTTTCTTCTGCGGCAAACTCTCCTCCCCCGCGTTCGCGGCGAACCGTGACCAGGGGGGAGTACATGTCGACACACTCAGGACGGAGTGTGTCGGCGCAAGCTGGTAGCCAGCAGCCGGCTCTGGCAGCGCCGACCCCGGCAATGCAGGCTCCAACCAGCGTCAGGTCTTCAGTAGCGCTGGGCGTACCCGTCGGGGGTGCGCTAGCTGCAGCAAGAGCGCTACTGCACAATCCGCCTGCTGGGGACGCGCCTCAGGCAGCGACCCAGCAGTGGATTCGCGAGGTAGACTGTCTCGTCGTCGCCGCCGCAAACCCTCGACTTCGGCGGGGACGACGCTCCGTCCAACCGGCTGTGTCGCTGATGCGCACACCAACGAAGATGACCAAACTTCTTTCAGCGGCAAACTCTCCTCCCCCGCGTTCGTGGCGAACCGTGACCAGGGGGGAGTACATGTCGACACACTCAGGACGGATTGTGTCGGTGCAAGCTGGTAGCCAGCAGCCGGCTCTGGCAGCGCCGACCCCGGCAATGCAGGCTCCAACCAGCGTCAGGTCTTCAGTAGCGCTGGGCGTACCCGGTGGGGGTGCGCTAGCTGCAGCAAGAGCGCTACTGCACAATCTGCCTGCTGGGGACGCGCCTCAGGCAGCATCCCAGCAGTGGATTCGCGAGGTAGACCGTCTCGTCGTCGCCGCCGCAAACCCTCGACTTCATGGGAAAGACGCTCCGACCAACTGGCTGTGTCGCTGATGCGCACGCCAACAGTTGACGGGCAGACTGCGGACTCCAGCTCCACCAGGCTTCCGTCAATGAACATGAGGGCAGAGCTGTGACACGACCCCAATGGTCCTGTCGAGCCAGGATCACGCTGAGGGGTGCTGCGTTGCACAGCACCGTATAACACACGTCAAAGGTGCAAAGCGGAAGCGGAAGTTTTATTACATAAACAGGTTTATGAACATGTTTACATCAAAATAAGTTCAGTCTACACTCACGGGCGTAGACTAAGCATCAAGTGCACGTTCAGCCCTCGAACGTGTCCTTGCTAGCACACACGCACACTAACTCCGCGGCGTGCATGACTCCTACTCGACGGGGTTCCCCTCCTGGGGTTCCGTCTCCTCTTCGGGAGTCCCTTCCTCATAGAACCCTGCAAAAGCTTCAAACACAAGCAGTGAGCACGAAGGCTCAGCAAGTCTGACCCGTCTCACCTAAACATGGAACTTCTACATGAGGGTAATGGGTTGCATGAGGCAAAAATCATTTGCAAGGACTCGCCTAATTAGTAGAACCTTACTTTCAAGTTTTAGCAGCAGGTTGTGGAGAACCTTACGCTAAGGCACATGAGAGAGCCGCAATCAAACAAGAAACGCATTTCTCTCATGTACTTTGCCCAAAGTTGAAAAGAACTTTAATTAGCTCTAAGCTACAGCATAACATTAACAATCAATGTCCAGCTTTCAATCAGCAACATTTTAACATGTAACTAGCCTGTTCTTTCTACGTCACGGTACAGTGAACAAGTGGTACTCACTGACCGCGAGGGACGGCGATTATAATCGATTTACACCTGCAGGGTTACCCGAACAACCCGTCACGTACGCCCGTACTCGATGTTGCCTACAACAACCATCACGGATGCCGTACGCGACTACCTTTCACCCGTTAGCCAAATATTGAACCGGTCCCATCGTCCCGAGCAAGAGGTCTCTGCACGCGCATCTCTGTGCCGCCAGCCGATTTACACCTCGAGCTCTCAACCTACCCTCTGAACGACGGGCAATGCCTCAATACCCAGCTACCCGAGTTACATCAGTTTCCCGGTTCCCATATAGCCGGTAGGTCTTCGGTACTGTTCTAGCTTGTTCAACAGGCCCGCACACGGCTCAGTCCTCAATCGACACAAGCGGAGCTACAGCACACAGGCCCCAAAGTCCTGCTGCCCTTACTCTCCGCTCTGTCTCATTTTCTTGCCATGTGTATCATGTGCTATCTCTACCCGAGCAATGTGCCTCTAGCCTATTCTCGCGAGTAGTTCCAACTACTCGACTTGTACCGAATCCTACCCTATCCTAGCAATGCAGTGGCTAACGAGGTTTTCAATCCTAAACCCAACCCATGGTTTTCTTGGCTGTGCAGTTGGGTTTCCAATCAAGACTCTAATGCAAAGAACAATATTCAAAGATGTGCTCAAAACAATAAACATTTGTAAAAAGGTTAATGCAAACCGGGGCTTGCCTTGCTGCTCTTGGTCGTAGGCTAGCTGTTCCTCTGGAGTAACGAAGTCTAGGACTTCGGGTTCCTCCTCGACCTTAGCGACTACATGATAGAAACATTACATGTATTAATTTAATGCATTTGTATTAAGTTTGAAGTTGTGAAGTCTATAACCTTTGCTAGATAGATCTAATGACTGTGAAACTTTTACTGTGGTTTGGTTACAACCTAAATAGAGACTTGGTCAAGTTTTAGTTGCAGCAAAGCTCATTTGAGCCCTCCACAAATAATTATGTCCTTGACCTTAATTGGAACTCTTAGGGTGTTCTAGGAATTTTCATGAGACAAACTATGACTTTCTGAAAACTAGATTTTCAGAGGGTTCTAATGGAGTTGGTCTCACTTAATTTGGAAGTCTCTAACTAAAGATATGAGCTAAACAATTTCAGAGAAAATTCTGAAAATGTTTCTGAACATTTTCTATTTTCTCTGGAACAGTTTTACTAATCACACCATTAGGTGGACTAAATGAGCTCAAATGGATCTGAAATTTTTATGGTAGTTCAAGGATATTTTGGTGAACATCTCAGCAAAATTTCAGGATCTTCCCCCAAGAGCAGTGGGCCCAGGGGACACGCGTCGCACGCCTAGGCGATGGCACACCGCGGCCCACAAGGATTTTGCGCGCCAGCACACCCGATCCCGGCCGCAGCCGGATCCCGATTCAAAATATCGGCCGCTGACAGCTGGGGTCCATCCCCTTCTTCAACCTCGCGACACCCGCGCCCCGCCGCCGAGGGATCTCGCCGGAGAGCTCGCCGCCGGCTGCTGTACAGCTCCAAACTTCTTGATTCTGGCCGCCCCTGCCTACTTTTACTTGGGGAACAGGATCCGAGGGTCAGCTGCTCATGACAACGGCCGGAGCATGGTCGGCGACGAGCCGCCATATCGGAATGACTTCGGCCGTGTCGGCTGACTCCCCTAGTACCTCAGCTACTTGGGAAATTGGTCGGGGAGCATCAGTGGACCTCAGAGAAGGTCGACATGAGCTCGAGGCAGCTCGGGGAAGGCCCGAAATAGGTCCTCACCGTGCGCCCGATACCCCCCGTTCGTTCCGCCATTAGTAGACCTTAAATTACGCCGGGCACAGAGGTTCTCCGGCCCAGAGTCGTGAAGGCAACTTGTGCGTTACCGTGTCTAGCTCGTGTGGGAGTGGCCTAAGGCCCTCTAATCCTTTCTAGAGCACGAATTAAACAGAATCGTACCCGAAGGTCGTTCTGCACACAGAAAGGGGAAAAGTGGAAATTCGCCGCCGGTGAGCAACCACTCGAGCTGTGGCTCGGGGATGAGCAGCACCGGTCACCCGCGCGTCCAAGGGTGCCTTGGCCCGGGCGTGACAACGCCCAGGTTGGGCTGTCCACGAGAGCCCGAGGTGCGGCGGTTCCAAGTTCCGAGTTTGATCTTTCGGCACAGCCGATATCAATCGGTTTCAACCGAATTCTAGCAATGGGGAGGATGGAGGAAGGTCTCTAGTACCTTGCTGGGGCTCTGGAGTGGAAGGAGGGAGCTGCGATCGGCGTCCTCCGATCAAGTCTGAGCTGCGGAAGTTTTCGGCCGGCGCTGAGTTCTTGCGGAGAAGAACTGTGGTGTCTCGGCCGAGGAGGGGGCAGGTGCCTTAAGAAGGCTCTGCACCGCCTCATGCCCGCGCGTGGGCAAGCAGCTGGTGGCGCGGTGGCTGGCCTCGGTGGCGATCACCGCTGCGGCTCGGCGACCCGAGTGAAAAGTCTCAGTCGGTTTGTGTTGAAGTAGAGGCTGACATGTGGGTCCCACCCTTCCTTTTAACCTCTGAAATTTACTTCTAATCACTGTTGTAAACAGTGAACCCCATACTACCCTTGGCAATTCAAATTATTCCCCCATGAGCCATTTGGATTGATCAAAGTTCAAATGAGGTTTGGTTTGAATGAATTTCAGCACAAGTTCAGTTTGAAATTCAAATAAAGTTTGAATTTCTCCCCCTTAGCTCATGTCAAGATCAACTCCAAATGGAGTGAAAATTGGTGTGTGAGCTCACAAAAATGTGCTGAGTAAGAATATGCCCCCCACTTTTAAATTCATTGGATAAAAACAGTTTGAATTTGAATATGGTTTCAAACTGCCCTCTTCCTAACTATACCCAAACTGACCTCAAAAAGGTTTTGAATTTGGGTGAAACTTGGCATGGACATCCTTAGTAAAGTGTAGGAGTTTTCATATGTCCAGCCCATCTATATCACATGTGGGAAATACCACTTTTGCAATGTGTAAATTTGTTCCCTAATGAGCATGTTGATAATTGTTACTTGCTCTTCATTTGTGTTCATCATTCTTCCTCAAATGAGGTGTGTGGTGTGGGGATGAACACTACAAATGGGTGTCAAAGACTGAGGCCCTTACATTCCTCCCCCCTTAAAAGAATCTCGTCCCGAGATTGTAAGGTGAAAATGAGAGAGAGGATGGTGGAAAATTACCGGATATGCGACGTGAAAAAGTCGGGGTGGTTAGTGCGAAGGAATTCTTCGCTCTCCCATGTCGCTTCGTCCATGGAGTGATTACTCCATAGAACCTTGTAGAACCACAACGTACGGTTGCGTGTGGTTCGGGCCTTTTCCTCAATAATCTGCACCGGTTCCTCCTGATAGGTGAGATCCGGTTGCAGTTCTTCAATGTCTTCCAGCTGAACGGTAGTTGATAGCTTGAGACACTTCCTCAGCTGGGAAATGTGAAAGACGTCGTGCACACCGGAAAGTGCTTCTGGTAATTTCAGCCGGTATGCTACCGATCCACATCTTTCGGTAATCTGGAATGGACCGATGAATCGGGGTGCCAACTTTCCTCTCACCCCAAATCTGTTTACGCCCTTCATTGGAGATACCCGTAGATATACGTGATCTCCAACTTCGAATTGTAACGGGCGCCTCCTTCGGTCCGCATACTGTTTCTGACGGGATTGAGCGGCTTTTAGGTTCGCTTGAATTAGTCAAACCTTTTCTTTCGCGTTGTTGACAAGGTCAATCCCGAAGGTAACCCTTTCGCCAGACTCACACCAGTTCAATGGTGTGCGGCATTTTCTCCCGTATAGCGCCTCGTAGGGCGCCATCTTGATGCTGGCTTGGTACCCATTGTTGTACGAGAACTCGGCTAACGGCAAGTGATCATCCCAATTCTTGCCGTGGTCGATAGCGCAAGCTCGTAGCATGTCTTCTAGGATTTGATTTACCCGCTCCGTTTGCCCATCCGTCTGCGGGTGGTAGGCTGAACTACGGATCAGCTTCGTCCCCAAGGCAGCGTGCAGCTGCTCCCAAAAACGGGACACAAATAAAGTGTCTCGGTCCGATATGATGGTACGGGGTACGCCGTATAAGCATAGGATCCATGAGATGTACAGTTCAGCGTACTTCTTGGCGTTGTAGTTGGTGTTGACCGGGATGAAATGGGCAACTTTGGTGAGTCGATCGACGATCACCCACACAGAATCATGTTTCTGTAAGGTGGTGGGTAAACCGACGACGAAGTCCATGCTCACGTCCTCCCACTTCCAGGCAGGAACGCCCAGTGGTTGCAGCAGTCCCGGTTTCCGCATGTGGTCTGCCTTCACCCTTCGACATGTATCACACTCGGACACGTATTTTGCAGTCTCTCGCTTCATCCGTGTCCACCAAAACTTTCTCCTGAGTTCTTGATACATTTTGTTGCTGCCGGGGTGAATAGAAAATTTTGATAAGTGAGCCTCATCAAAGATTTTCTTCCGTAGCTCCGGGTTTCGGGGTACGACAATCCGGTCCTTGAACCATAGTACGCCGTCTCCGTCCTTCCGGAAACATTTCAACTCCCCACTGTCTACACGTCTCCGCAAATGTGACATGCCCTTGTCATTCTTCTGGGCTGCCGCTATCTCTTCACGGATGGTGGGGACCAAAGCTAGGTTGTGGAGAGCTCCGTGTGGAATCACATGTAGTGGTGGTTCGCTCTCTTCCAACGGTGTGATGGTCAGATTATTGACGTGTGACTTGCGGCTCAGCGCATCTGCCACAATGTTTGCCTTGCCTGGATGATAATGGATCTCTATCTCATAATCCTTTATCAGTTTTAACCATCTTCGTTGCCTCATGTTCAGCTCCTTCTGAGTGAATATGTACTTGAGGCTTTTGTGGTCGGTATATAAATATACGAGGTTACCGAGTAGGTAGTGCCTCCACATCTTCAGTGCAAGTACCACAGCAGCGAGCTCCAAGTCGTGAGTTGGATAATTTTGCTCGTGGTTCCTAAGCTGCCGTGATCCATACGCGACCACTCTTCGGTCTTGCATCAGCACACATCCGAGCCCAATGCAGGATGCATCGCAGTACACATCGAACGGTTTTGTTGTGTCTGGCTGCGCCAAAACCGGTGCTGATGTCAGGTGCTTGACTAAAGCCTTGAATGCTGCTTCACATGCTGGACTCCAAACATATTTGGTAGCTTTCTTCAGCAGCTCTGTCATTGGCTTGGCAATCTTCGAGAAGTTCGGAATGAACCTCCGATAATATCCCGCGAGTCCGAGGAAACTCCGTACCTCATGAACAGTTCTCGGGGATTTCCAATTCAGCACTTGCGTGATCTTGCTCGGGTCCACAGCAATACCCTCCGCTGAGATGATATGCCCGAGGAAAGGCACTTGCGATATCCAAAACTCGCATTTGCTGAATTTTGCGTATAACTTGTGGTCCCGCAGCCGTTGCAAAACTATACGCAGATGTTTCTTGTGATCTTCCTCCGACTTGGAGTATACCAGGATGTCGTCGATGAAGACCACGACAAACTTGTCCAGCTCCGGCATGAACACCGAGTTCATTAAATACATGAAGTGAGCTGGAGCATTGGTGAGGCCGAAGGACATGACCAGGTACTCATAAAGTCCATACCTTGTCGAGAAAGCTGTCTTGGGAATGTCCTCCGCCCTTATCTTAATCTGATGGTACCCGGATCTTAAATCCATCTTGGAAAAGATCTTTGTTTCGACCAACTGATCAAACAACATGTCGATCCGTGGCAACGGGTACTTGTTCTTGATGGTTACGGCATTTAATGGACGGTAGTCCACGCAAAGCCGCAACGTTTCATCCTTCTTTTTGACAAATAATGCCGAACAGCCCCATGGCGAGGAGCTCGGCCTAATAAAACCCTTCTCCAGAAGGTGCGTGAGCTGAGTCTTCAGTTCAGCCAACTCCTTGGGTGCCATCTTGTACGGCCTTCGGGATATTGGCATGGTTCCCGGTGCAAGTTCAATCTTGAACTTCACCTCTCTATCGGGTGGCATCCCCGGCAAATCGTCCGGGAATACATCCGGGAACTCTCGGACCACTGGAATGTCTTCCAATCTGATGGTTGTGGCTTGATAGACACTTGGAAGTTTTATTTCTGGACTGTCCAGAAATAATGAGTGAGAACCGTGCACCTCTGAGTTTAAGTGCACGATTCGAAGGACGGTGTCTAAAACAGCGCCGTGGCGGGTTAACCACGACATCCCTAGGATGACATCGACCTTCTGCCCCTCTAAGATAATGAGAGACGTGCGGTACACTCTACCTGCTAAGCATAATGGTGCTTTGGAGACCATTACGCTTGCTGAAATCTTCCCACCCGGTGAACAAATTAAATATGGACTATCGGTGGGTAGTATTGGCGAGCTGTGTTTAGCAATGAAAGCTTGGCTAATAAAATTATGCGTGGCGCCTGAATCAAATAGTACTATAGCGGGATGCTGGTGGAGTTGGAACATACCCGCAAGGATTGGCTCGCCCTCCGGCACGTCCTCAATGGCAAGCTGGTGGACAGTACCGGGCCTAGGGTTTGCCCGCCGCGCATTAGTAGGGTTCCGGGGTTGATTCCTCCCCGGAAACTGTGGTGCCACTCCACCGCCTTGCCTCTCCGGGCAACTGCTCGCGAAGTGTCCTGGACGACCACACTTGTAACATGTGGCCGCTGCTGGTGGAGTACTCGGGGGACGAAAGCCCGGCATGCGTTGCGGAGGTGCAAACGCACGCGGCATCGCCTGCTGCTGCTGTTGTTGTTGCGGTGGTGCTGGCAGTGCCGGCCGGAATGCCGGTGAAGAGTACGGCCGACCGCGGAACGGCATCGACCGCTGTGGTGGTTGCCAGCGTGGGCCTGATGGTGGGCGATTCACCATCGAAACTTCTGAGAAGGACCGCCTCCTTCTCCGCTGCTCTGCGGCGCGCTTCGCTTTCGCTCTGCCGCCGCCAACTCCTTGCCGGAGTCCTCTTGAACAATCGCAGCATCAATGATGTCGTTGAGGCTGCCGCGATTGAACATTGCCAACTTGTCCTTCAGGAGCGGGTTAAGCCCCTGGTAAAAATGGTCCCGCCGCTTCTCGTCCGTATCTGCGTGATACGACGCGTAGAGCGCGAGATCGTTGAATGCCCTGGAATATTCCAGCGCGTTCCGGCTCCCTTGTTGCAGGTGTAGGAACTCCTGCGTCTTCCTCTTCATCAAACCGGGCGGTATATGATAGGCCCTGAAGGCCGTCCGGAACTCCGCCCAGGTCATCGCTCGGTCGGTGGGCTGTGAAGCACAGAAGTTGGCCCACCACGCGCTCGCGGATCCTTGGAGCTGCTGGACCGCGAACTGAGTCTTGCGCCGCTCGCTGATTTGGAGCAGCCCGAATTTCATCTCCATGGCGCGGAGCCAGTTGTCCGCGTCAAGTGGTTCATCCGCCCTTGAGAATACAGGGGGATGAGTCGCCAGGAAGTCAGAGTAGGAGCTCTGTTGGCGCTCCTCACGATCTTGACGTCTCTCTGGGCGAGACGTATTCGCAATTAACGTTTGCAGCAGCTCTGTGTGCTGCTGATGTGAACCCGCCATTGTCGCGACAATGTCGGCCAATGTAACCGTCGGCAGTGGCGGTGGCGGTGTTTGCTGTTGCTGTTGCTGCTGCTGTCCCGAGGAGTCCTCGGGAGGCGGTTGGGAGGTCTCTCCCCCTTGGCTAGTACCTCCAACATCAGGGTTGGCACGAGTACGCGTCATTCTGAAATTCAGCACAGCAGCAATTAGCACATGTCTTACTCAAAATTCCATAAACAGCAGTAGGTATTGAAGCGACGCATGATTAACTTGCACAACATTCACATATATTGATAAAGCATAAACTTTATACAAGATACATCATTCTCGGATCTCCGAGAAGTCGTGCTCATGTCGTCACTACCTATACATACGCTACTGTCTACACGACATATCACCGATTACAAAAGTTGGGTTACGCTACCCTAGCTGCCCTACTTGGCAACCGTAACCCCCTACTCGGAGTAGAACTCGACCTCCTGTGGGTCGTCCTCCTCCGGTACCTCTGCTGGTGGCTCGGGGTCTACCACCTCTTCTCCCATTCCGGGTTCTCCCATTGCTGGAAGACCCAAGACCACCGGTATGCCTAACACCGGGGGCACGAGGTCCTGCAATGCATGCACCTCGTCCATAGCCTGGTTGTAGTCCTCTTCCCAGCCTTGTCCTTCCTCAATAGCGTCGTCCCGCTCTTGAGCAAGGTCCTCATTCTGCTGGTTTAGGGTCTGCACCAGCTCTTGCAACGCCGCGATGTCAACACGGTCCTTTTTCTTTGCCTTCTTCAGACGACGCAACTGATTGTGTTGTTCATTCAGTCGCTTGATCGTCGGAAGGAGCACATTGCGGAGTGCACTGTGAGCACTCTCAAAATGATCTCCACGGCTTGTGCTCTCCTTGAGCTTGGTGGCGAGATGCTCCGTATGAACAGCTTGGCTGTCCATCACAGCGTTTCCCGCCCTCATTTGGAGGCTGAGATTTGCCTCCGCGGGGTTGTACCTTGAGCAACTCGGGTCTGTTGCCTCCAGGTACCTCTCTTCCCACACATGCTGAGCTCGTCACTCCACCGGAACGAGTGCGTATGGAGTTCCCTCCATAGCCTGCACGTGTAGTTGGCAGAAACGTGACATAATGTCACGGGCTGCCACTTGCCACATCCCTTCCGGTTGTCTTCCGCTCACCGTGACGGTGAATGGCACCCAACCGGGTGGCGTAGGTCCTGCGGAAACTTCGACATGGATCATCCACGTCTTGTTCCCCTCTTTGCCTTCTTCCTTGGCGAAGTATTGCGGCATCTGATTGTACCCGAAATATTGGAGCATTTGCCGCAATGCTTCCGGGTAGCCGCTACGGTCAGAGCAGTGGGAAACTACCCACCCGTTCTCCAACCGTTTATCTGCTGCCATCTGTAAAAATATATTTGAGAAATGTCAAATATTTATTTGAACAGTAAACCATTGAGTTATAACATAAAATATGTCATTGAACCCATAACACTTGGAAACATAGTTCAAATTTTTAAACAAATTTGACTGCTGATCTGCTGTTACCATGACAGCCCTGACCAGTTTCCATATCAACCTGATTTAGGCCAGGCTAAAAGCAAAACCAGTCCTGGAGCTCAACATCAAAGTTAAAGTTAACTTCAATAGCTTTCCAGAAAGTATTTGGTTGGCCTAAGATCTGTCCTGGTTCAAAAGTTATGAGATGTCAAAGTTAACAGAATTTCTGGAAACAATTGGACAGCACCTCCCTGCTTTAGGTACTGATTTGATCCAAGAATCCCAGTTAATTCTGTTCCTAATCTGACAAAACTTTCTGTTACAAAGTTGTAACCCATCTCATAAGATTTCCAGAACTACCTCATTTCCTTTTTTTTTATTTTTAAGCAGGAAGTTATACTTAATTTACAGAGAGTCTTTGCTCTGTCCTGTTTTCTGGAAAGTTTCAACTCTACTGCATTTTTCGAGTGGTTAAGGGATGAAACACCTCTGGAACTCAACAGAAAAGTTGTAAAGCTCCTCCAAAGCTTTCCAGAAATGTATCATATGACCCCAACCTCGAAAGAACTCAACCTCTAACCTCTGATTAACTCCAGCCTTGATTCAGATGAAAACAGAGTGTTCTGTCCTTAACATCCTATAAGTTGAAAACTTGTTAGCTTTGAATATCCTGTTCAAGGGAAGGAGTTACATCAAGTTTTACTACTTTGGATTAAAACCTTCCAGTTTTTACAATGAAGTTGTTTATTTAGTTGGGTGTGACGTCGATGCGTCACCAGATTTGGTCGGTACTACGTCCTCACAAAGAAAAACCTATACCGGACTTAGCCGGCTTCGTTAGTTCAGTGGCACTACTCGTCACTCGCACACGGATGCTACACGTCTACCGTTTCGTGGTAAGGCTACCTGCAGAAACTCAAACAATCATCAGACTCGGCTGCACACCGAGCCCGGAATCCATACAGTTGGTACATCCGGCCGTCATCACTCGCCCGGATGTTCTCAAGCCAAACACGCCTTGAGTTACGTGTTCACGTTTCAGACCACGTGACGGGGTCTCCCATGTTGCACCACGCACGCCAGGGACAGACGTTGCTCGAATACCCCAAACGACATGAAGAGTCGTAGAGGATACTAAAGCGGATCGGGTTACCTGCCACCCGTGGGGCTCCACCCTTCAGCTTGTGCGCACTGGTGGACAGCGCTTACGTGCACCCCCAAGACATGAACGTCCCGAGATGCACGATTTTCTGACATAACAAATAGGTTACTAAGCCACTTTCTATATACTAATAACATCCTTATACGGGCTACTAACTCGTTCCTCACTGGATTTTTGAAAAAGAAGACCTTTGTACTGTGTTAAATCTCAAGCGAGCTCTGATACCACGCTGACACGACCCCAATGGTCCTGTCGAGCCAGGATCACGCTGAGGGGTGCTGCGTTGCACAGCACCGTATAACACACGTCAAAGGTGCAAAGCGGAAGCGGAAGTTTTATTACATAAACAGGTTTATGAACATGTTTACATCAAAATAAGTTCAGTCTACACTCACGGGCGTAGACTAAGCATCAAGTGCACGTTCAGCCCTCGAACGTGTCCTTGCTAGCACACACGCACACTAACTCCGCGGCGTGCACGACTCCCACTCGACGGGGTTCCCCTCCTGGGGTTCCGTCTCCTCTTCGGGAGTCCCTTCCTCATAGAACCCTGCAAAAGCTTCAAACACAAGCAGTGAGCACGAAGGCTCAGCAAGTCTGACCCGTCTCACCTAAACATGGAACTTCTACATGAGGGTAATGGGTTGCATGAGGCAAAAATTATTTGCAAGGACTCGCCTAATTAGTAGAACCTTACTTTCAAGTTTTAGCAGCAGGTTGTGGAGAATCTTACGCTAAGGCACATGAGAGAGCCGCAATCAAACAAGAAACGCATTTCTCTCATGTACTTTGCCCAAAGTTGAAAAGAACTTTAATTAGCTCTAAGCTACAGCATAACATTAACAATCAATGTCCAGCTTTCAATCAGTAACATTTTAACATGTAACTAGCCTGTTCTTTCTACGTCACGGTACAGTGAACAAGTGGTACTCACTGACCGCGAGGGACGGCGATTATAATCGATTTACACCTGCAGGGTTACCCGAACAACCCGTCACGTACGCCCGTACTCGATGTTGCCTACAACAACCATCACGGACGCCGTACGCGACTACCTTTCACCCGTTAGCCAAATATTGAACCGGTCCCATCGTCCCGAGCAAGAGGTCTCTGCACGCGCATCTCTGTGCCGCCAGCCGATTTACACCTCGAGCTCTCAACCTACCCTCTGAACGAGGGCAATGCCTCAATACCCAGCTACCCGAGTTACATCAGTTTCCCGGTTCCCATATAGCCGGTAGGTCTTCGGTACTGTTCTAGCTTGTTCAACAGGCCCGCACACGGCTCGGTCCTCAATCGACACAAGCGGAGCTACAGCACACAGGCCCCAAAGTCCTGCTGCCCTTACTCTCCGCTCGGTCTCATTTTCTTGCCATGTGTATCATGTGCTATCTCTACCCGAGCAATGTGCCTCTAGCCTATTCTCGCGAGTAGTTCCAACTACTCGACTTGTACCGAATCCTACCCTATCCTAGCAATGCAGTGGCTAACGAGGTTTTCAATCCTAAACCCAACCCATGGTTTTCTTGGCTGTGCAGTTGGGTTTCCAATCAAGACTCTAATGCAAAGAACAATATTCAAAGATGTGCTCAAAACAATAAACATTTGTAAAAAGGTTAATGCAAACCGGGGCTTGCCTTGCTGCTCTTGGTCGTAGGCTAGCTGTTCCTCCGGAGTAACGAAGTCTAGGACTTCGGGTTCCTCCTCGACCTTAGCGACTACATGATAGAAACATTACATGTATTAATTTAATGCATTTGTATTAAGTTTGAAGTTGTGAAGTCTATAACCTTTGCTAGATAGATCTAATGACTGTGAAACTTTTACTGTGGTTTGGTTACAACCTAAACAGAGACTTGGTCAAGTTTTAGTTGCAGCAAAGCTCATTTGAGCCCTCCACAAATAATTATGTCCTTGACCTTAATTGGAACTCTTAGGGTGTTCTAGGAATTTTCATGAGACAAACTATGACTTTCTGAAAACTAGATTTTCAGAGGGTTCTAATGGAGTTGGTCTCACTTAATTTGGAAGTCTCTAACTAAAGATATGAGCTAAACAATTTCAGAGAAAATTCTGAAAATGTTTCTGAACATTTTCTATTTTCTCTGGAACAGTTTTACTAATCACACCATTAGGTGGACTAAATGAGCTCAAATGGATCTGAAATTTTTATGGTAGTTCAAGGATATTTTGGTGAACATCTCAGCCAAATTTCAGGATTTTCCTCCAAAGGATTCTCCAGTTAAAATTCCTAACAGTTTAAACTTTGAGGAATTAATTCTGGAGAAATAAGGAATTTCATGGAGTGAAACTTGATTTTCTGGAAAGTACTCAGAGAGCTGAATCCAGCAAAATTTGGTTCACTCAATTTGGAGCTTTCTAGCCAAAGTTATAAGGATTTGAAGTTTGAAGGAAATCTGAAAATCGGGGAAAAGTTTAAACTCGCGCGTGGGCCCAGGGGACACGCGTCGCACGCCTAGGCGATGGCACACCGCGGCCCACAAGGATTTTGCGCGCCAGCACACCCGATCCCGGCCGCAGCCGGATCCCGATTCAAAATATCGGCCGCTGACAGCTGGGGTCCATCCCCTTCTTCAACCTCGCGACACCCGCGCCCCGCCGCCGAGGGATCTCGCCGGAGAGCTCGCCGCCGGCTGCTGTACAGCTCCAAACTTCTTGATTCTGGCCGCCCCTGCCTACTTTTACTTGGGGAACAGGATCCGAGGGTCAGCTGCTCATGACAACGGCCGGAGCATGGTCGGCGACGAGCCGCCATATCGGAATGACTTCGGCCGTGTCGGCTGACTCCCCTAGTACCTCAGCTACTTGGGAAATTGGTCGGGGAGCATCAGTGGACCTCAGAGAAGGTCGACATGAGCTCGAGGCAGCTCGGGGAAGGCCCGAAATAGGTCCTCACCGTGCGCCCGATACCCCCCGTTCGTTCCGCCATTAGTAGACCTTAAATTACGCCGGGCACAGAGGTTCTCCGGCCCAGAGTCGTGAAGGCAACTTGTGCGTTACCGTGTCTAGCTCGTGTGGGAGTGGCCTAAGGCCCTCTAATCCTTTCTAGAGCACGAATTAAACAGAATCGTACCCGAAGGTCGTTCTGCACACAGAAAGGGGAAAAGTGGAAATTCGCCGCCGGTGAGCAACCACTCGAGCTGTGGCTCGGGGATGAGCAGCACCGGTCACCCGCGCGTCCAAGGGTGCCTTGGCCCGGGCGTGACAACGCCCAGGTTGGGCTGTCCACGAGAGCCCGAGGTGCGGCGGTTCCAAGTTCCGAGTTTGATCTTTCGGCACAGCCGATATCAATCGGTTTCAACCGAATTCTAGCAATGGGGAGGATGGAGGAAGGTCTCTAGTACCTTGCTGGGGCTCTGGAGTGGAAGGAGGGAGCTGCGATCGGCGTCCTCCGATCAAGTCTGAGCTGCGGAAGTTTTCGGCCGGCGCTGAGTTCTTGCGGAGAAGAACTGTGGTGTCTCGGCCGAGGAGGGGGCAGGTGCCTTAAGAAGGCTCTGCACCGCCTCATGCCCGCGCGTGGGCAAGCAGCTGGTGGCGCGGTGGCTGGCCTCGGTGGCGATCACCGCTGCGGCTCGGCGACCCGAGTGAAAAGTCTCAGTCGGTTTGTGTTGAAGTAGAGGCTGACATGTGGGTCCCACCCTTCCTTTTAACCTCTGAAATTTACTTCTAATCACTGTTGTAAACAGTGAACCCCATACTACCCTTGGCAATTCAAATTATTCCCCCATGAGCCATTTGGATTGATCAAAGTTCAAATGAGGTTTGGTTTGAATGAATTTCAGCACAAGTTCAGTTTGAAATTCAAATAAAGTTTGAATTTCTCCCCCTTAGCTCATGTCAAGATCAACTCCAAATGGAGTGAAAATTGGTGTGTGAGCTCACAAAAATGTGCTGAGTAAGAATATGCCCCCCACTTTTAAATTCATTGGATAAAAACAGTTTGAATTTGAATATGGTTTCAAACTGCCCTCTTCCTAACTATACCCAAACTGACCTCAAAAAGGTTTTGAATTTGGGTGAAACTTGGCATGGACATCCTTAGTAAAGTGTAGGAGTTTTCATATGTCCAGCCCATCTATATCACATGTGGGAAATACCACTTTTGCAATGTGTAAATTTGTTCCCTAATGAGCATGTTGATAATTGTTACTTGCTCTTCATTTGTGTTCATCATTCTTCCTCAAATGAGGTGTGTGGTGTGGGGATGAACACTACAAATGGGTGTCAAAGACTGAGGCCCTTACAAGCTGGAGCGATGCCACTTGGGCCAAGATGCCCGAGTGTTCCTCGAGCGACGTCGAGAAAGGCGTCGCATCCAAGGGGCTGGCGACAGCATGACGTCGGCCTCAACCCAGCCTGAAGAGCAGATCTTCGCCACGCGGACTCTGCCCCAGGCATACGTCACGCAGCATATGCCACAGCCATATGCTTTGCAAACGGCATCCCCGGTCTTAGGCGCAGCCTTGCCCATACCGGGGTACACTGTGCCAGGTGCGAACCAAGCGTTCGCGGCACCAATACCTGCAGCAACAGAAGCAGGATGTGCGGCCCTTGCACCCCACCTTCGCTTTGCGAGGTGGCCGCGCAAGTTTCGGCTGCACCTGCCCAAGAAGTATGACGGCAGCGTCAACCCGGCGTAGTTCCTCCAGATCTACTCCACCGCCGTACTTGCCGCAGGAGGGGATGAGGCTGTCATGACCAACTACTTCCCTGTCACCTTGACCGGCCCAGCCCGGTCTTGGCTAATGAACCTCCCTCAGGGTTCCATAACTTCCTGGGGAGAGCTCTGCCGGCAGTTCATCGCCAACTTTGGCAGCTCCTACACCCGTCCCGGCACGGAGCTTGACCTCCACGCCATCAAGCAACAACCTGGGGAGTCACTGCGCTCCTTCATCCAGCGGTTCTCCCAGGTACGCAACACCATCCCGCACATTCGAAGTGCTTCTGTGGTGGTAGCGTTCCGGCAGGGTGTCTGGGACGAGAAGATGCTTGAGAAGCTTGCGACCAGAGAGGTCTGCGATGCCTCTGAGCTCTTCAGCCTGGCGGACAAGTGCGCCAGAGCAGCTGAAGGGCGGAATTGGCACTCACTGCCAGCATCCGAAGCCGGAAGACAGCCCGAAGACGGCGTAGTTCAAGCTGAGCTCCAGACCACGTCAGACAGCCAAGAGCCAAGCACTGGCTGACTTTGTGGCTGAGTGGACGCCAACGAAGGCTGACCCAGGGGGCCGCGAAGACGGTGAACCAATGTACCGAGCTCCGGTCTTCACCGAGCCTCACTGGACGCTCTTCTTCGATGGCTCCTCGCGAAAGCAGGGGGCCAGTGCCGGCGTACTGCTTCTCATGCCATCGGGGGAGCAGTCTGGGTACATGGTGCATCTCAATTCCAAGGCAACCAACAACTTGGCAGAGTATGAAGCACTCATCTTTGGCCTAAAAGACAGTCCTGTCTCTGGGCGCTCGCCAGTTGTTGGCGCAGGGCGACTCCCAGTTAGTTATCAAGCAAGTTAAGGGTGAATGCCCCTGCAATGACCCACAGCTAGCTGCTTATCTGCTCCACGTGCGGATGTTGGAGAAAGACTTCCTCGCCTTGGAACTGCGCCATGTACCGCGCGCTGGCAAGGCCGCAGCTGACAACCTCTCAAAGAAGGCCTCCATCGGAGCCCCTGCGCCCGAAGGAGTCTTCGAGAGGACGTTGCTGCGGTCCACAGCCCGGCCCGCCAAGCCGGGCGAAGGGGGCTGAACCAGTGCCTCGAAGCTAGGCAGTCCCGGCGGCCCTGCAGCCATGGATGCCGCCAAAGGATCATAAGCGTCACTGGGGACTCCGTGCGACCCAGGGCTCAAGATCCAGAAGCTCAAGTAGTCCCAATGCATGGACCACGGAGGTCCGGGACTCCTTGAAGGACATCCTTCCTGAT
This sequence comes from Neostapfia colusana, assembly GCA_030760725.1. Classification (NCBI taxonomy): domain Eukaryota; kingdom Viridiplantae; phylum Streptophyta; class Magnoliopsida; order Poales; family Poaceae; genus Neostapfia; species Neostapfia colusana. The sequence continues at coordinate 36,525,668 of JASWHV010000001.1, read as the reverse complement.
GAACGTGCATTCGCTGAACGGGTGGTGCGGATGGCTAAGTGCTACATGCTGGTATCTTTACTGGCGTGGCGCCACGACATCCTATTGCGGTGCATAACCCAGGAGGAAGGCTGCGAATAGCTCGCAGTAGTCCAAGGAGGCGAGTGCTGGGAACGCTCATCGTCCCGCACGCTGGTCGGTTAAGCCACCCGGCATGGATCCTACTGACCGAGAGCCACCTGTACGCCGTCAAACCGGTTAGGGATGCAATGCATGCCAGGTCCATGCCAAGCAGACCCACACAACCGGTGCAGACGCGCACCCAAAGCCGTCGGGGGACACCGGCTCCTCCATGTCGAGGGTCAGCCGGACTTCCCAGGGCCGGGTCACGGGAACTACCCTTCCACATGGTATGCGGGGCCGAAGCCGTGCTTCCCCCTGAGATCGCCATGGGGGTCCCCCCGTGTCCGGCGTACGATGAAGCCACGCATGACCCGCTCTGCGTGAAGACAGGCGCTCCGACGCCACCCCAGTAAGTTCACCATGCTTACTTAGGTGTTTATTTAAATTACGCATTAATTTATATGAACACCTCCCCACGCTCTAGACAGTGTGCGTCCATTGTACACTCGGTTCCTCTTTCCTGCTCTCATGCATAGTCGATATTTGCCGTCCTGCCGAAGGCGGTAGTGCTTGGGGTACCTGCCAGAGGCCCGGTGGCCTTTTGGATCTCCCCCTGTAAGGGTACTGTACCGCCAGTTGGTCTCCTCCGAGAAAAGACCTACGCTAGACCGGGGAGTCAGGAGCCTTGCTTTGCCAGGTCTTGCACCCAAAGCATGCGCACTCTGCCCCCCGGCGCTACGGTCTGAGTACCAGGGGGCCGGACGGTTACACCCAGACTGGGGCTGGGGCCAGACCTCCGGGACCAAGTGCACTAGATTACCCAAGCCCCGTATTCCGGCCTGGGACAGTAAGCCAAATGAGACTAAGGGACAGGAAAGGGGGGACCACTGAGCAGTTCCGGACCTCCGCCCCCACAGCTGGGCTGAGCTCCGAGGCCAGCCCTCGCCCTTCTTTCAGAGGCGAGCGCTGATGCCGGACATCACGCCCTTCGCTGGCCTGAGCTCCGATGACTTCCGGACTCCGCCTCCACAGCCAGGCTGAGCTCCGAGGCCAGCCCTCGCCCTCCTTTCAGAGGCGAGCGCTGATGCCGGACCTCACGCCCTTCGCTGGCCTGAGCTCCGATGACCTCCGGACCTCACGCCCTTCTTTGGCCTGAGCTCCGATGACTTCCGGACTCCGCCCCCACAGCTGGGCTGAGCTCCAAGGCCAGCCCTCGCCCTCCTTTCAGAGGCGAACGCTGATACCGGACCTCACGCCCTTCGTTGGCCTGAGCTCCGATGACTTCCGGACTCCGCCCCCATAGATGGGCCAAGCTCCGAGGTCAGCCCTCGCCCTCCTTTCAGAGGCGAGCACTGACGCCAGACCTCACGCCCTTCGCTGGCCTGAGCTCCGATGACTTCCGCACTCCGCCTACACAGCCAGGCCGAGCTCCGAGGCCTGCCCTCGCCCTCCTTTCAGAGGCGAGCGCTGATACCGGACCTCACGCCCTTCGCTGGCCTGAGTTCCGATGACTTCCGGACCTCCGCCCCCACAGCTGGGCCGAGCTCCGATGCCAGCCCTTGCCCTCCTTTCAGAGGCGAGCCCTGATGCCGGACCTCACGCCCTTCGTGGACCTGAGCTCCGATGACTTCCGGACCTCCGCCCCAACAGCCGGGCCGAGCTCCGATGCCAGGCTTCATCCTCTCCTAAGAGGCTGAACTCCGAAGCCGCCAAGACCCTGCCAGCACAGGGAGTACTCAAGACAAGAAAGTGCGCGGGTAGGAGAAGGCCTCACCTCGGGCTCGTTACCTCCCCCGAAGTGAGCCCGGGGGCCACTGTCGGTACCCGCAATATGGGGTTGTCGGTACCTGAGATATGGGGTACCCCCACGCACAGGGGAAAATGCCTAAGGAACTCGCCCTTCTCCGCAGGGAGAGCTCCGAAGGCGCCACGCATCCGGCGGGGCCGGACCTCCCCCTCCTCAGAGGAGAGCTCCAGGCCCGCCACGTGGCATACAGAGGCCGGACCTCCCCCTCCGCGGGAGAGAGGTCCGAAGGTGCCACGTATCTGGCGGGGCCGGACCTCCCTCTCCTCAGAGAGGAGCTCCGAACCCGCCATGTGGCCGACAGAAGTCGAACCTCCCCCTCCACGGGGAGAGGTCCGGAGGCTCCACGTGCTCCGTGGGCCAGACCCTCCTCTCCACTGAGAAGGGCTCCGGGCCCGCCACGTGGCCAGAAGAACGGCGCTGCCTGCCCCAGAACGATAGGCAGCGGGCGTAAAGACGCCCCATACCTTGCCCGTACAAGGTATTCAAGGCCCGCGTCTTCCCGAGACGCGGAGACGCGGAGCACGCCTCTGTCAGGTGCCGTTGCGCCCAGTCGCATCACAGACTGGCGCGCGGTGTCAGAACCTGCCAGTCAATAAACACCGCGACAAGACATCCCATGCCGCCTGCGCCGCCATCAACCATTACGACTAGCGTGTGGCATGGGCAGGGCGGCAAGACGGAGACTCGGAAGCCTTCGCCAGAGACAACTACCGGCATAACTGCAGATACGGTAGATAACAGTCAATCTCCCCGGGACCACCTGTCGGGTCCCGGGCCCCCCTTGTAAGCCACCCGAGTCTTGGACTATAAAAGACTCGGGTAGGCGACGATAGCAAGGGTTCGCACTTTGCAACTCATACGCTAGCCATACACTCTCAAGCTGTATGCCACGTGGTGGGCCCGGAGCTCTCCTCTGAGGATCTGAGGAGAGGGAGGTCCGGCCTCTCCGGACACGCGGCACCTTCGGACCTCTCTCCCGCGGAGGGGGAGGTCCGGCTTCTGTATGCCACGTGGTGGGCCCGGAGCTCTCCTCTGAGGAGAGGGAGGTCTGGCCCCGCTGGACGCGTGGCGCCTTCGGAGCTCTCCCTGCGGAGAAGGGCGAGATCCTTAGGCATTTTCCCCTGTGCGCGGGGGTACCCCATATCGAGGGTACCGACAGTGGCCCCCGGGCCCATCTCGGGGGAGATAGCGAGCCCGAGGTGGGACCTTCGTCTCTTCTGATCCGCGCACTTTCTTGTCTTGAGTACTTCCTGTGCTGGCAGGGTCTTGACGGCTTCGGTGCTCAGCCTCTTAGGAGAGGGTGAAGCCTGGCATCGGAGCTCGGCCCGGCTGTGGGGGCGGAGGTCCGGAAGTCATCGGAGCTCAGGCCAGTGAAGGGCGTGAGGTCCGGCATCAGCGCTCGCCTCTGAAAGGAGGGCGAGGGCTGGCATCGGAGCTCGGCCCAGCTGTGGGGGCGGAGTCCGAAAGTCATCGGAGCTCAGGCCAGCGAAGGGCGTGAGGTCCGGCATCAGTGCTCGCCTCTGAAAGGAGGGCGAGGGCTGGCCTCGGAGCTCGGCCCGGCTATGGGGGCGGAGTCCGGAAGTCATCGGAGCTCAGGCCAGCGAAGGGCGTGAGGTCCGGCATCAGCGCTCATCTCTGAAAGGAGGGCGAGGGCTGGCCTCGGAGCTCGGCCTAGCTGTGGAGGCGGAGTCCGGCAGTCATCGGAGCTCAGGCCAACGAAGGGCGTGAGGTCCGGCATCAGCGCTCGCCTCTGAAAGGAGGGCGAGGGCTGGCATCGGAGCTCGGCCCAGCTGTGGGGGCGGAGGTCCGGAACTGCTCAGCGGTCCCCCCTTTCCTGTCCCTTAGTCTCATTTGGCTTACTGTCCCAGGCCGGAATACGGGGCCTGGGTAATCCAGTGCACTTGGTCCCGGAGGTCTGGCCCCAGCCCCAGTCAAGGTGTAACCGTCCGGCCCCCTGGTACTCAGACCGCAGCGCCGGGGGGCAGAGTGCGCATGCTTTGGGTGCAAGACTGGGCAAAGCAAGGCTCCTGACCCCCCGGTTTAGCATAGGTCTTTTCTCAGAGGAGACCAACTGGCGGTACAGTACCCTTACAGGGGGAGACCCAGAAGGCCACCGGGCCTCTGGCAGGTACCCCAAGCACTACCGCCTTCGGCAGGACGGCAAATATCGACTATGCATGAGAGCAGGAAAGAGGAACCGAGTGTACAATGGACGCACACTGTCTAGAGCGTGGGGAGGTGTTCATATAAATTAATGCGTAATAAATAAACACCTAAGTAAGCATGGTGAACTTACTGGGGTGGCGTCGGAGTGCCTGTCTTCACGCAGAGCGGCTCATGCGTGGCTTCGTCGTACGCCGGACACGGGGGGACCCTCCATGGCTATATCAGGGGGAAGCATGGCTTTGGCCCTGCATACCATGTGGAAGGGTAGTTCCCGTGACCCGGCCCTGGGAAGTCCGGCTGGCACTCAACATGGAGGAGCCGGTATCCCCCGACGGCTCTGGGTGCGCGTCTGCACCGGTTGTGTGGGTCTGCTTGGCGTGGACTTGGCACGCATTGCATCCCTAACCAGTTTGACGGCGTCCAGGTGGCTCTCGGTCAGTAGGAGCCATGCCGGGTGGCTTATCTGACCAACGTGCGGGACGATGAGCGTTCCCAGCACTCGCCTCCTGGGACTACTGCGAGCTAGTCGCAACCTTCCTCCTGGGTTATGCACCGCAATAGGATGTCGTGACGCCACGCCAGTAAAGATACCATCGCGTAGCACTTAGCCACCGCACCACCCGTTCAGCGGATGCACGTTCATCAGGAAGGATGTCCTTCAAGGAGTCCCAGACCTCCGTGGTCCATGCATCGGGGCTACTTGAGCTTCTGGATCTCGAGCGCTGGGTTGCACGGAGTCCCCAGTGACTCTTACGATCCTTTGGCGGCATCCAGGGCCGCCGGGACTGCCTAGCTTCATGGCACTGGTTCAGCCCCCTTCGCCCGGCTCGGCGGGCCGGGCTGTGGACCGCAGCAACGACCTCTCGAAGACTCCTTCGTGCGCGGGGGCTCCGATGGAGGTCTTCATTGAGAGGTTGTCCGCTGCGGCCGTGCCAGCGCGCGGTACATGGCGCAGGTCCAAGGCGAGGAATTCTTTCTCCAACATCCGCACGTGAAGCAGATAAGCAGCTAGCTGTGGGTCTTTGTAGGAGCATTCACCCTTAACTTGCTTGATAACTAGCTGGGAGTCGCCCTGTGCCAACAGCTGGCGAGCGCCCAAAGACAGGATTGTCTTTTAGGCCAAAGATGAATGCTTCATACTCTGCCAAGTTGTTGGTTGCCTTGGAATTGAGACGCACCATGTACCCAAACTGCTCCCCCGATGGCATGAGAAGCAGTACGCCGGCACCGGCCCCCTGCTTTCGCGAGGAGCCGTCGAAGAAGAGCGTCCAGTGAGGCCCGGTGAAGACCGGAGCACGGTACTTTGGTTCACCATCTTTGCGGCCCCCTGGGTCAGCCTTCGTTGGCGTCCACTCAGCCACGAAGTCAGCCAGTGCTTGGCTCTTGGCTGTCTGACGTGGTCGGGAGCTCAGCTTGAACTCCGCCGTCTTCGGGCTGTCTTCCGGCTTCGGAAGCTGGCAGTGAGTGCCAGCTCCGCTCTCCGGCTGCTCTGGTGCACTTGTCCGCCAGGCTGAAGGGCTCGGAGGCATCGCAGACCTCTCTGGTTGCAAGCCTCTCAAGCATCTTCTTGTCCTGGACACTGTCGAAGTGCCGCCACCACAGAAGCACTTTGAATATGTGGAATGGTGTTGCGTACCTGGGAGAACCGCTGGATAAAAGAGCGCAGCGACTCCCCAGGTTGTTGCTTGATGGCTTGGAGGTCAAGCTCCGTGCCAGGACGGGTGTAGGAGCTACCGAAGTTGGCGATGAACTGCCGGCAGAGCTCTCCCCAGGAAGTTATGGAACCCCGAGGGAGGTTCATTAGCCAAGACCGGGTCGGGCCGGTCAAGGCGACGGGGAAGTAGATTGGCCATGACGGCCTCATCCCCTCCTACGGCAAGTACGGCGGTGGAGTAGATCTGGAGGAACCCCGCCGGGTTGACGCTGCCGTCGTACTTCTCGGGAAGGTGCGGCCAAAACTTGCGCGGCCACCTCGTGAAGCAGAGGTGGGGCTCCAGGGCCATACATCCTGCTCCTGTCTATCTCGCGAATCCACTGCTGGGTCGCTACCTGAGGCGCGTCCCCAACAGGCGGATCGTGCGGTAGCGCTCTTGCTGCGGCTGGCGCACCCCCGCCGGGTACGTCCAGCGCTACTGAAGACCTGACACTGGTCGGAGCCTGCATTGCCGGGGTCGACGCTGCCAGAGCCGGTTGCTGGTTCCCAGTGCAGGTATTGGTGCCGCGAACGCTTGGTTGCGCCTGACACAGTGTACCCCGGTATGGGCAAGGTTGCGCCATAGGCCGGGGACGCCGCTTGCAGAGCACATGGTTGTGGCTTATGCTGCGCGGCGTACGCCTAGGGCAGAGGCCGCGTGGTGAAGGTCCGCCCTTCAGGCAGGGTCGAGGCCGACGTCATGTTGTCGCCAGCCTCTTGAGTGCGACGACTTTCTTGACGTTGCTCGAGGTACACCTGGGTATCCTGGCCCAAGTGACACCGTTCCAGCTCTGTCCTCAGATCCGTCGACTGGGGCCTGGTAGAGCTGGAATCTGCTGTCTGCTTGTCAACCATTGGTGTGCGCATCAGCGGCACAGCCGGTTGGCCGGAGCGTCGTCCCCGCTGAAGTCGAGGGTTTGCGGCGGCGACGACGAGACGGTCTACCTCGCGAATCCACTGCTGGGTCGCTGCCTGAGGCGCGTCCCCAGCAGGTGGATTGTGCAGTAGCGCTCTTGCTGCAGCTAGCGCACCCCCACCGGGTACGTCCAGCGCTACTGAAGACTTGACACTGGTCGGAGCCTGCATTGCCGGGGTCGGCGCTGCCAGAGCCGGTTGCTGGCTCCCAGTGCAGGTATTGGTGCCTCGAACACTTGGTTCGCGCCTGGCACAGTGTACCCCTGTATGGGCAAGGCTGCGCCATAGGCCGGGGGCGCCGTTTGCAGGACATATGACTGTGGCATATTCTGCGCGGCGTACGCCTGGGGCAGAGCTTGCGTGGCGAAGATCTGCCCTTCAGGCTAGGTTGAGGCCGACGTCATGCTGTCGCCAGCCTCTTGGATGCGACGCCTTTCTCGATGTCGCTCGAGGAACACTCGGGCATCTTGGCCCAAGCGGCTTCGCTCCAGCTCTACCCTCAGATTCGTCGACGGAAGCCTGGTGGAGCTGGAGTCCGCTGTCTGCCCGTCAACCGTTGGCGCGCGCATCAGCGACACCGCCGGTTGGCCGGAGCGTCGTCCCCGTCGAAGTCGAGGGTTTGCGGCGGTGACGACGAGACGGTCCACCTCGCGAATCCACTGCTGGGTCGCCGCCTGAGGCGCGTCCCCAGCAGGCGGATTGTGCAGTAGCGCCCTTGCTGCTGCTAGCGCACCCCCACCGGGTACGCCCGGCGCTACTGAAGGCCTGATGCTGGTTGGAGCTTGCATTGCCGGGGTCGGCGCTGCTAGAGCCGGTTGCTGGCTCCCAGCTTGTACCGACACACTCCGTCCCGAGTGTGTCGACATGTACTCCCCCCTGGTCGCGGTTTGCCGCTGAGGCGAGGGGGGGAGAGTTCACCGCTGAAGGAAGCTTGGTCATCTTCGTCGGCGGGAACTCGTCGCGCTAGGGGAGAAGCCCCCTTCCTGGCGCGCCAAATGTCGAAGTGTGCGATCGACACTTCCCCCGGGCCTGCACTGGGCAGCCCGCGGAGGTTCTTTTTTCGGAGGGGCTAGTTCCTAGCGGAGAGCTTGCGCGGATGGACGAGTTAGTGAGAGCATGACACGGGAAGTTTTACGTGGTTCAGGCCGCCGGAGCGTAAAACCCTACGTCCACGGCGAGCTATGGAGCTCGCTGTATTGCTTGCTGCTCAGGGCCGGGGGCCTGAGCTTGGGGGTGAGTTACAGCTTGAGAGTGTATGGCTAGCGTATGAATTGCAGAATGCGAACCCAGGGTGCGTATGGCTAGAGTGCGAACCCCTGCTAACGTCGCCTACCCAAGCCTTTTATAGTCCAAGACTCGGGTGGCTTACAAGGGGGGCCGGGACCCGACAGTTGGTCCCGGGGAGATTGACTGATATCTACCATATCTGCAGTTATGCCGGTAGTTGTCTCTGCCGAAGGCTTCTGAGTCTTCGTCTTGTAGCTCTGCCCATGCCGCATGCTAGTCGTAGTGGATGATGATGGCGGGGGCGGCATGGGATGTCTTGTCGCTGCGTTTATTGGCTGGCAGCCTCTGACACTGTGCGCCAGTCTGTGATGCGACTGGGCGCAACGGCACCTGACAGAGGCGTGCTCCGCGTCTCTGCGTCTTGGGAAGGCGCGGGCCTTGAATACCTTGTACGGGCAAGGTATGGGGAGTCTTTACGCCCGCTGCCTATCGCTCGGGGGCAGGCAGCGCCGTTCTGCTGGCCACGTGGCGGGCCCGGAGCCCTCCTCAGAAGAAAGGGGGGTCTGGCCCCGCAGGACACGTGGAGCCTTCGGACCTCTCCCCGCGGAGGGGGAGGTTCGGCTTCTGTTGGCCACGTGGCGAGCCCGGAGCTCCTCTCTGAGGAGAGGGAGGTCCGGCCTCTCCGGACACGCGGCACCTTCGGACCTCTCTCCCGCGGAGGGGGAGGTCCGGCTTCTGTATGCCTTGTGGTGGGCCCGGAGCTCTCCTCTGAGGAGAGGGAGGTCCGGCCCCGCTGGACGCGTGGCGCCTTCGGAGCTCTCCCTGCGGAGAAGGGCGAGATCCTTAGGCATTTTCCCCTGTGTGCGGGGGTACCCCATATCGAGGGTACCGACACCCACCGAGGGGGAGGTCCGGCTTCCGCCCACCACGTGGCGAGCCCGGAGCCCTCCTCAAGGGAGGAGAGAGTTCCGGGCCCGCTGGACACGTGGGGCCCCCGGGTGCCGCCCCTGCTGGAGGGGCAGGTCCCGGTCCTTCCAGTCCCAGGCCGGAGTAGCTGGTAGCTCCTTTCCTCCTGCTTCATGCAGTCCCTGTTGCCGCAACCTGGAGGTCCTGCACATAGGTAGCGGAAACATAATTCTCCTTGGGGGCTCCCCCTCCCTTATCTCATAGTCTTATTTGACTTATAGCCCCCAACCATACGCTTGGTGCTTGGGGACTTGTAGAGAGGGGGAGCTGAGCACATGGCAACCATGCACTGCAAGGGTGATTAAAAAACTTAATTCACAATTTAAATGAGTACAAGGAAAGAGCAAAGTAGAGCAGATTTCTTTTCGTACAACTTTTCATAGGAGGAAGGCAGGCTAAACATGGAGGCCACGACCCACCCCATTAAGAGGGGAAGCAAGACTCTACGTGCTTGGAGTCGGAACCAGGCAAAGCTGAACGTAGTCCTGGACCGTCCCCTGGGGTTTAGCTGCTCCGAGCGCTGCTCCTGGACTCTATGGAGTTTATTACGAAAAGAAAGTACTGTCCTATTTTTGCTCTAGGGGTAGAACTTACGGAGGTGTTCTATGTTCCAAGGGTTTGGGAGCAGGTCCCCATCCTCGGTGGAAAGGCGCACACACCCGGGGCGGCATACTTTCGCGACTCGGAAGGGGCCTTCCCAACTAGGGGAGAGTTTGTGGGCCCCTTCGCGAGAAAGTATGCTCCGCAACACCAGGTCACCTTCCTGCAGCTCCCGGGCACGCACAGACCTCTGGTGGTAGCGCCGAAGCGCTTGTCTGTACCGCGCGTTACGGAGTGCCGCATGTAATCGGGCCTCATCGACGAGGTCGATTTCTCCACGCCGGAGGTTGTCCTGCGTGGCTTCGTCGTAAGCCCGGACACGGTGAGACTTCATGGTGATTTCTGGGGGAAGTACCGCTTCAGCCCCGTACACCATGAAGAAGGGTGTCTCCCCGGTGGCCCGGCTCTGGGATGTCCGGTTTGCCCATAGTGTGCTCGGAAGCTCCTCTACCCAATTGGCACCATGTTTCTTCAGGCTGGCGAAGGTGCGAGTCTTGAGGCCCCGGAGGATCTCCGCGTTGGCCCTCTCAACTTGCCCATTGCTCCTCGGGTGGGTGACAGAGGCATAGCATACCTGAATACCAAGGTCCTCGCAGTAGTCTTGGAATGCTGCGCTGGTGAACTGGGTCCCGTTGTCGGTGATGATCCTGTTTGGGACCCCGAACCGGCAGACAATAGACTTGATGAATTTTACTGTGGATTGTTTGTTGATGGTGACAACTGGTGTAGCTTCCGGCCACTTGGTGAACTTGTCGATAGCGACATAGAGGTACCGGAATCCCCTGACGGTTCTGGGGAATGGTCCCAGGATGTCCAGCCCCCATACGGCAAACGGCCACGAGGGCGGGATCATCTGTACCGCCTGAGCCGGTGTATGGATCTGCATGGCGTGGAACTGGCACGCCTTGCAGCTCTCGACCAGCTTGACGGCATCCTGGAGTGCTGTTGGCCAGTAGAAGCCATGCCGGAAGGCTTTACCGACAAGCGTGCGTGAGGAAGAATGACTTCCACATTCGCCTCCATGGATCTCAGCGAGCAAGTCGCAGCCTTCCCCCTGGGTTATGCACCGCAATAGGATGTGGTTGGCGCCACGCCGGTAGAGATCCCCCTCTACCAGCGCGTACCTCTTAGCCATACGCACAATCCGTTCAGCGGTTGCATGTTCATCAGGGAGGATATTGTCCTTCAAGTAGTCCCGGATCTCCGTGATCCATACATCGGGTCTGACTTGAGCTTCTGGATCTTGAGCGCTGGGTTGCACGGAGTCCCCAGTGACGCTTACGATCCTTGGCGGCATCCATGGCTGTAGGGCCGCCGGGACTGCCAGCTTCGAGGTGCTGGTCAAGCCCCCTTCGCCCGGCTCGGTGGGCCGGGCTGTGGGCCGCAGCAACGTCCTCTCGAAAACTCCTTCGGGCGCAGGGGCTCTGGTGGAAGCCTTCGTTGAAAGGTTGTCGGCTGCGGCATTACCAGCACGCGGTACGTGGTGCAGGTCCAAAGCGAGGAATTCTTTCTCCAACATCTGTACGTGGAGCAGATACGCAGCTAGCTGTGGGTCATTGCAGGAGCATTCGCCCCTGACTTGCTTGATGACCAGTTGGGAGTCGCCCTGTGCCAACAACTGGTGAGCGCCTAAAGACAGGGCTGTCTGCAGGCCAAAGATGAGTGCTTCATACTCCGCCATGTTGTTGGTTGCCTTGAAATGTAGACGCACCATATACCCAAACTGTTCCCCCGATGGCATGAGGAGCAGTACGCCGGCACCGGCCCCCTGCTTTCGCGAGGAGCCGTCGAAGAAGAGTGTCCAGTGGGGTTCGGTGAAGACTGGAGCTTTGGGCTCTGGCTCACCGCCTTCATGGCCCCCTGGGTCAGTCTTCGTTTGTGTCCACTCCGCCACAAAGTCAGCCAGTGCTTGGCTCTTGACTGCATGGCGTGGGAGGAAGTTCAGTTCAAACTCCGCCAGCTCCGCCGCCCATTTAGCAACGTTGCCAGTCGCATGGGGGCTGTGAAGAATTGTCTTCAGCGGGTACGAGGTGACCACCGAGACCCGGTGGGCCTGGAAGTAGTGGCGGAGCTTCCTGGAGGCCACGAGCACCGCATACAGCAGCTTGTGGACTTCTAGGTACCTTGTCTTGGCCTCATGAAGTACTTCACTGATGTAGTAGACAGGCCTCTGTATGGTTCGGACCCTCTCTCGTAGGCTTGGGAGCTCCTCGTCCATTGGCTCCGGCCCGCCGGAGGTGGGTGGACCCATGGGGGCCTCCGGGAACTGGGACCCGGAGGCCCTTAAGCTTTCTTGATCATCCGGGAGCTCCGGGGGGTCTTGAGGTTCCTCCGGGAGATCCCAATTGGACCCTGGTGATTTATCTTGGGGGTCCGGGAGGCCGTCCTGGGCCTCCGGGTGGTCGTCTTGGACCTCCAGGTGGTCCGGGAGACCGTCTTGGCCCTGCGGAGCCCCCTGGCGTCTGGCTTCTGCTACCGGAGCAGGTTGCGAGGGTGAGGGGTCTGGCCGCTCCGCGACTAGGACCATACTCACCACTTCTGTTGTCGCCGCAATGTAGAGCAGCAAGTGCTCCCCGGGCTCAGGGGCTACCATGATAGGTAGGGTCGTCAGGAGTCACTTCAACTTCTGGAAAGCTTCTTCTGCTTCGTCAGTCCAGGCAAAGGGGCCTGACTTACGCAGGAGCTTAAAGAAAGGGAGTGCCCGCTCTGCTAGCCTCGGTATAAACCGACTCAGCGCGGCTAGACATCCCGTGAGTCTCTGGACATCCTTGACGCGGACAGGGGGCCGCATCAAGTCGATGGCCTTGATCTTCTCTGGGTTGGCCTCAATCCCTCGGTGCGAGACCAGGAACCCTAAGAGCTTCCCAGAGGGCACGCCGAACACACATTTATATGGGTTCAGCTTGGTGCGCATAGAGCGCAACTTGTCAAAGACTAAAGCTAAGTTATCTAGTAGGGATGAACCCTGCTTGACCTTGACAACTATGTCATCGACATACACCTCAACAAGGTCTCTTATTAACTCCCCAAAGGTTTTGTGCATCGCCCGCACAAAGGTGGGGAGTGCATTCTTTAGGCCATAAGGCATAGACACATAGCAATAAAGGCCGTCTACTGTGATGAAGGAGGTGTGCTCCTCGTCCTCCCTAGACATGGGGATCTGATGGAAACCCGAGTTGGCGTCTAGGAAGCACAGCATATCACAGCCCGACGTTGAGTCTACTATTTGATCTATTCTAGGGAGATGGAACGGATCTTTAGGACATGCCTTATTGAGACTGGTGTAGTCGATGCACATCCGGAGCTTCCCGCCGGCCTTCGGGACAACGACGGGGTTCGCCAACCATCGGGGGTGGTGGACCTCCCGTATGAAGCTAGCGTCCAGCAGCTTCTTGACTTCTTCACGGATGAAGTTTTGCCGCTCAATGGACTGCTTGCGGGGCTTCTATTGAACCGGACGGGCGTCGGGGAAGACTTTCAAGTGGTGCTCGGTCACCTCCCTGGAGATCCCCGGCATCTGCGATGGCTGCCATGCAAACACGTCGACGTTGTGCCGGAGGAAGGTGACGAGCGCGCCTTCCTATTTGCTATCCAGGCCCCCGGCTACCCGGGTGGTCTGGGTAGCTTCGGCGCCGACTTGGACGACCTTTAAGGGGACGCCGCCCTCGTCGAGAGGTTGCACCCGGGGTGCTGTGGTGGAAGCGCGGTGACGTGCGCTTGGGCGGAGCTGGTCCGGCTCCGTATTGCCGGGGGCTGATGCCCCAGCTGTTGCGAGTGCTTGGAGCTTCTCCAGGGCCGACACTGCAGCAGTGCGGTCCCCACGAATCCTGAGAACGCCCGTCGGTGTTGGCATCTTCAGGACGAGGTAGCCGTAGTGGGCTACAGCCATGAACCGGTACAGGGCTGGCCTGCCGATTATGGCGTTGAAGGGGAGGTCTATCTCCGCTACGTCGAACAAAATGTACTCTGTTCGATAGCTGTCCGGAGCCCCGAAGGTCACCGGGAGACTAATGTTGCCGTAGGGGATAACCTGTCCCGGCCCTACCCCTGAGAACGGGCTCGACGGGGTGAGCTTGGCCATCGGGACCTGCAGCTTCTGGAAAGCTGCACGGCTGATGAGGTTCAACCCAGCCCCTCCATCTACCAAAACGTGGTACATTCTCACGTTGGCGATGGTAGGGGCCACCAGGAGCGGTAGTTGGCCGGCCCCAGCCATGTTCCTGGGGCAGTCGGTGGCGTCAAAGCTGATGGGGGTCCCCATCCATTTAAGGTGCGGTGCAGCACTCGGGAGTGGCACCACCGACGCTACCGCTCGGCGCAGAGTCTTGACTGCGCTTCGGGACGAGGGGTCGGCGGACCCGCCATATATGACGTAGAGCTTCTTCCGACGCTCATCGTCGCTGGAGCCGGAGTCCTCATGATTGCGTGCTGCCTTCACGACACGCTGAGGCTCCTGGATCTCCTCTGGGTGGTCGATGTTGTCTGGAACATCCACCCCCTGCTCATCTTCCTTTGGACGGAAGGGCAGGGCATCAGCCCGCTGCCGCTTCCCCTTGCGGAAGCGCTCTGCGAGCCTTCGAATCTCCCAGCACTCGGCAGTAGTGTGACGACAGCTGCCGTGCACGGGGCACATGTTGTCCTGGCTATCTTCCGGGGTCGGTGACTTTCGGGGCGCGGCCCCCGAGCCCCACTGAGCGTCGCCGTAGTGACGACTTGGGTCGCGGCCGGCGGTCTTATCTTGCTTCTGCCCCGGCTCTTGGTCTTCCTGCTACCTCCAAAGGGAGTAGGACCAGATCCGGGCAGCCCTCCTGACTCGGAGGATGGCTGTGAGTGCCAGTTCCGTCCTTCGGCTGCTCTGGCGCACTTGTCCGCCAAGCTGAAGAGCTCCGAGGCATCGCGGACCTCCCTGGTCGTGAGTTTCTCGAGCATCTTCTTGTCTCGGACGCCTTGCCAGAAGGCCACCACCATAGAAGCATTTTGAATGTGTGGGATGGTGTTCCGCACCTGGGAGAACCGCTGGATGAAAGAGCGCAACGACTCCCCAGGTTGTTGTTGGATGGCGTGGAGGTCGAGCTCCTTGCCAGGCCGGGTGTAGGAACTGCCGAAGTTGGCTATGAACTGTCGGCAAAGCTCTCCCCAGGAAGTTACGGAACCCTGGGGGAGGTTCATGAGCCAAGACCGAGCTGGGACAGTCAATGCGACAGGGAAGTAATTGGCCATGACGGCTTCATTCCCTCCTGCGGCAAGTACGGCGGTGGAGTAGATCTGGAGGAATTCCGCCGGGTTGATGCTGCCGTCGTACTTCTCGGGCAGGAGCGGCCGAAACTTGCGCGGCCACTTTACGAAGCGAAGGTGGGGCGCGAGGGCCGCACACCCTGCTTCTGTCGCCGCAGGTTCTGGTGCCGCGAACGCTTGGCTCGCACTGAGCACCGCATGCCCCGGCATGGGCAAGGCTGCACCATGGGCCGGAGGCGCCATATGCAGGACATATGACTGTGGCATATTCTGCACGGCACAGGCCTGGGGCAGAGATCGCGCAGCGAAGGTCTGCTCTTCAGGCTGGGTCGAGGCCGACGTCATGCTGTCGTCAGCCTCTTGGTGGCGACGCCTTTCTCGACGCCGCTCGAGGTATACCCGGGCATCTTGACCCAGGTGACACCGTTCTAGCTCTGTCCTCAGATCTGTTGACTGGGGGCTGGTAGAGCCGGAGTCTGCCGTCTG
Source organism: Neostapfia colusana (assembly GCA_030760725.1). Classification (NCBI taxonomy): domain Eukaryota; kingdom Viridiplantae; phylum Streptophyta; class Magnoliopsida; order Poales; family Poaceae; genus Neostapfia; species Neostapfia colusana. Next base: position 36,510,471 of record JASWHV010000001.1, on the reverse strand, counting down.
CTCGCCATCCAACGGTGCGCGCATCAGCGACACGACCGATTGGCCAGAGCATCGTCCCCGCCGAGGTCGAGGGCTTGCGGCGGCGACGACGAGACGGTCTACCTCGCGGATCCACTGCCGGGTCGCTGCCTGAGGCGCGTCCCCAGCGGGCGGATTGTACAGTAGCGCTCTCGCCGCAGCTAACGCACCCCCACTGGGCACGCCCAGCGCTACTGGAGACTTGAAGCTGGTTGGAGGCTGCATTGCCGGGGTCGGCGCTGCCAGAGCCGGTTGCTGGCTCCCAGCTCGTACCGACACACTCCGTCCCGAGTGTGTCGACATGTACTCCCCCCTGGTCGCGGTCTGCCGCAGAGACGGGGGGGGGGGGGGGGAGAGTTCGCCGCTGAAGGAAGCTTGGTCATCTTCGTTGGCGAAAACTCGTCGCGCTAGGAGAAAAGCCCCCTACCTGGCGCGCCAAATGTCGAAGTGTGCGGTCGACACTTCCCCCGGGCCTGCACTGGGCAGCCTGCGGAGGTTCTTTTTTTCGGAGGGGCTAGCCCCTAGCGGAGAGCTTGCGCAGATGGACGAGTTAGTAAGAGCTTGACACGGCGAGTTTTACGTGGTTCAGGCCGCCAGAGCGTAAAACCCTACGTCCACGGCGAGCTATGGAGCTCGCTGTATTGCCTGCTGCTCAGGGCCGGAGGCCTGAGCTTGGGGGTGAGTTACAGCTTGAGAGTGTATGGCTAGCGTATGAGTTGCAAAGTGCGAACCCTTGCTATCGACGCCTACCCGAGCCTTTTATAGTCCAAGACTCGGGCGGCTTACAAGGGAAGCCGGGACCCGACAGGTGGTCCCGGGAAGATTGTCTATTATCTACCGTATCTGCAGTTATGCCGGTAGTTGTCTCTGGTCGAAGGCTTCTGAGTCTTCATCTTGCCACCCTGCCCATGCCGCATGCTAGTCGTAGTGGTTGATGACGGCGCAGGCGGCATGGGATGTCTTGTCGCGGTATTTATTGGCTGACAGGTTCTGACACCGTGCGCCAGTCTGTGATGCAACTGGGCGAAACGGCACCTGACAGAAGCGTGCTCCGCGTCTTGGGAAGACGCGGGCCTTGAATACCTTGTACGGGCAAGGTATGGAGCGTATTTACGCCCGCTGCCTACCGCTCGGGGCAGGCAGCGTCGCTCTGCTGCCACATGGCGGGCCCGGAGCACTTCTCAGAGAAGAGGAGGGTCAGCCCCGTGGGGCACGTGGAGCCTCCGGACCTCTCCCCGCGGAGGGGGAGGTCCGACTTCTGTATGCCACGTGGCGGGCCCGGAGCTATCAACAAGCCAGTAGCAAGGGTAGGAAGCATGTTACTTTTGAACCTCGTGATTTGGTTTGGGTGCATTTGAGAAAGGATAGATTTCCTGATTTGAGAAAATCTAAATTACTACCTAGAGCTGCTGGACCCTTCAAAGTGCTTTGAGAAATTAATGATAATGCATATGAAATTGAGTTGCCTGCACATTTTGGGGTTACTTCCTCTTTTAATATTGCAGATTTGAAACCATATATGGGCGAGGAAGACACATTTGAGTCGAGGACGACTCGATTGCAAGAAGGGGAGGATGATGCGGGCATCGCTACCGTTGATACAACCACAACACCAGCCCATTCACCACTCTCAGCTAATCAAGGTCCAATGACACGCGCTCGTGCACGACAACTTAATTATCAGGTGCTTGAGAATTGATCTGTAACACCCAATATAAAAATAATAATAATAATAATATGTATGTAGGAAATTTCTTTAAATAAACTGGAACCTAGCTATTTAAATTTAGGATTTAAATGAAGTAAAGGAAACAGTTGAAGAAAAAAAATACAAGGTAGCAAATTTGGGCCGCAGCCCATTTCTCTCTTTTTCCCCTCCGCAGCCCAACTCCCCTTTTCTTCCCGGGCCGGCCCAGCCCACCGCGACCATTTCCTTCTTCCACTGATTCGGGGACCCCACCCGTCAGCGCTTTTCTCTTCTTCCCGTTGCCCCCTCTTCCCGCGGTCCCCCTCCCCTCCCTCTTTTTACCGTGGTCGCCGACCACCTTGCGCCGGGCGCCAGAACCCCAACCGAAAGGAGCTCCTGTCCCCCTCCCGAGATTCCCCTCGGATGCTCGGATCCCCCGCCCTCGAGCCGCTCCATAAAAGGGGCCCCGAACCCTAGCGCCCCCTTTGCTCCCTCACCCCCGCCGCGGACGGAGCCGAGCGGGCTTCCGTCTACCCCCACGGTGAGAGACCCGCGCAGCCGTCGACCTCTTCCATCCTTCATCATTTCCGGTAGCTAACGTCTCCACCCTCTCTGCTAGGACGTGAGCCAGCCCTCGCGGCCTCCCACGGTGCATTCCGACGTGGAAGAGACCCCCCCTCCGATCTACGGTGAGCGCCGTCTACCCCGTGCCCCCCTGCCCTTCCTCGGTTTTCCTCACTAGCTAAACCCTGATGCCCTTCCTCCTCCAGTATACGACGTCGACCCGAAGCCAACGACGGAGCGCCACCCCCCCCCCCCCCCACGACACCCCGGCGCAGAGCCGAAGAGCTGCACCCCTGCTCCACCTCGCGAGCGCCGTTCAGACCTCCCCGGGCTGCGCGAGAGCTCTAGGTGAGTCCCCTGGGAACCCCGCTTCCATTCCCTAGAGCTAGCTTCGACGTAGGAGCTGTGGAGGCATAGATCAACTGGGTTCCGGTGAGGTACGGCCGCGCACATGGCGCGCCGCCGCTCGGGGATCGCCGCCGGCGGCCGGAGGCCGCTGGATTTAACCCCCACCGTCCGATCTAAATCAAGGGCCACGATTAAAACCCTCATACCGGTTCAGTTTATTTAAATCCCAGCCGTTCCGATCTGATCAGACGGCCCCCGACGAATCCAGTTTTTCCCGCCGGCCAATTTGCACCCAAACCCCTGGATTTATTCGGGTTAATGCGGCCGGCCTCGGATGTTTGCGGGAGGCCCCCCTGCTCTCTGGAAATTGGAGATTTTAGTGTAGAAATTCTTCTAGGCCCCTGTAGCCCGCTGTTTTTGCGCAAAACACCCCAGAGGCCCTCTGCTTAGCACTTTGGCCCCTGGAACTCCCAGAAAATAGACTTTAGGCCCCTGAAACCCCACAAAACTTCCATTTTAGCTCTGGAATCATATAAAAACCCCCCCTGAATGCTCTGTTTTTGCCATTTAGACCCCTGATGAGGGCTGATACCTCACATTAACCCTTGGGACATCATGTCAATTCACAAAGACACCCCCTAAACCTGCTGTAATTGGACAAACTACTTTAGGAAAAATCTGAATTCACTTCCCCCCCCCCTTTTTGCATGACTTCTTTATGCAAATTAAACCCTGTCACAATCTGTTCTAGCAACCTAGCCCTTGAGACCTGCTGAAATGTAACAGATTGACCCCTACACATGCTGCTAATTACTAAAATGCCCCTGGCTGGGATGCAAATGCAAAATTCACCCTTGAATAGTGCTGAAATTTCAGTTTGCCCCTGCCCTATGCTGTATGAGGTATGCACACCCATGTGCAGCTGATAGAAAATTTCAAAAATGCCCCCATCTAACTTCTACTAGCTAATGGTTTTCCATAACCACCCCTAAAACATGTTACAATTTACTTAGGACCCAATAAAAGCAAATTTCATAACACTTTTACATTAACACACACATAGAGTATAAAAATTGGGAATCATCTCGTATGCTAGATATGTAAGTTATTAGAGAGTATTGGAATATCTTTGTCTTATTCATTTTTCCCGTTATTTTTCCTTTCCACTCTCGATTGGCATGGACAAATCAGCCCCCGAGCCGACGCTGGACCTGCAAGCCCAAGACTTCGACGACCCCGAGCCGCAGCACTTCTCGAGAGGCAAGTGCCCTTGACCATTTTGCACCTTTTTAGGATTTTAGTTAGAATTGCATGCTTAGGTCTTAAATTGAATCCTATGTGTTGGTTGTTTACTAGTATTTCCAATATTTGCCTTGTAGCCGGGATGGGTAGCATAGGGTTTACCTTTATGTCATTATTTTCATGCTTAGCCCTGCTTAGTAGATGGGATGGGAGTAATTTACATTAATGTTATATTATCATGATCATTGAGATGTGGTGTGGAGATATATGTATATGGTATATATATATATGGTGATGTATGTGGTGTATGAGGTGGGTAGTGTAGGGATCTAGCAGGCTGGAGGGTTACGGTGGGTGCTGAGTGCACGAGACTCGGGTTTGTGGTTAGTTAGCTTGTGTAGATCCTAAGGACCGGTTCGTGAGACCTGTCAGCTGGCTTATACAGTGCCACCACAAGAACTGTTATGGGGCAGTGTGGCCAATTAAGTTGTTCCTATCTTTCCTTGTGTACACCAGAGAGATGTGTAAGTGGCGCAAGAGGGGGCTTCTGCGGCAGAGGTTTCAGAGTGCCGCAGCGGTGAATCCTTAGTGGGTGTGCACGGGTTGGGTAGTGCAATGTAAAGGCCTTGTCGTGTACTCCTGGCCCCACACCATAGGGAGTGTGAGAGGGCGGAAAGGAGTTTCTTGAGTCACCGACGGATGATAAAAACACGACTTGTGGGTAAAGGGTACAAACTCTGCAGAGTCAAAACTATCTAGACAGCCGTGCTCACGGTCAAGAGCGGGCTGGTAACTCTCTCATGATTAGCGTGGGTTGGTTTGGTGTGGTTTGGGATGGTGGTTGGGATTGAGATATTACAGTGATAGTGGAGATCACTTGGAGATATGGTTGGGTTGGGCGGGGATTGTCACTAAACAAATAGGATGCTTAATAAAGCTAAGGAATAGGTTGCGTAGTGCAAGAGCCGTGTCTAGCCTCCCTTGATTTGTGCCTCATCATGCATAAATTTTCCCACACTTGCTGAGTACATTATTGTACTCAGGCGTTTGCCTCTTTTCTTTTCCGTGCTGCTCAGGACCCGAGGAGGCTGCTGAGGACAATGTGGACGACGGCTTCGACCCTGATGCGCAGATCTAGGCTGGCGTACCACCGGACGGCGCCTGTGGAGCCCACTTTAGATTTTCCGCTGTCATGATGTACTTTTCTTTTGAGCCCTTGAGGCATTTATGTACTCGGTTGATGTAATCGCCGCACTTGGCTTAATATTAATAATGATACATTGCTCTTATTCATCTCGTGTGTGAAATGACTTGATCCTGGCACACACGGGAGTATGCTTGGTGACTGTTGCAGGTACCGTGCGTGACAGAGTGGTATCAGAGCCAAGGCTGTCCCTAGGACGCGAGCCTAGATAGAAACGGACACAAAATAGATTTAATTTCTACTTAAAAACTAATTGCAACTATAATCATGCGTAAAGTTTGCGTGAGTTTCTATGTTTCACACGACTTATCTCTTTTCTCCCAAGCTCGTCTCGTTCAACACATCTAATCTTCCACACTCGTATCTCATTCAAACCTAGTAGGGTCCGTTACCACGGACAACCCGAAAATTTTCTAGGATAGGAGATACCTGTCACACCCGGTTTTTCCGAAGAAACAACCAAGTGAATATCACATGTATGTCAGGATCATTTTCTCATACATGTGATGACAAATAGTGAAGCATCATTTATTACAAGCCAGGTGTCGAATATAAATAAGTCTTACATCGCAAATGTCTCAATGGACACTAATGCTTCATCACAAGTAAATAAACTAGTAGCGGAATATTATTCTTTGGGGCTCCATTACAGGCGTTGCCCGGGGGTCTTCATGAACCTAAAAGCCTTCCTCGGGTCCAAAATCTTGGTCATTATACACCACCTCATTATCTTGACCTGAGCAGCAATATAAACCAACAAATATGCAAGGTTGAGTACCAATGGTACTCAGCAAGTGTGGGAAAATTATATCATGCATGGCTAGAACAAGGAGAGGTTGAACTCATGGTTAAAGCACTACGCAATTAATACCTATCACCTTAGCTTATTAAGCACCTACATTACTACACAGGTGAAATGGTTCCAATCTCCCATCCCATCATCATAATCCAATAACCATAATCATCATTTCCAATGTTAAGCTCCCCGCTTAACTTTCAAAACCATCAATCCTCTAATCATGAATAAGTTCAGGCCGCTCTTAACCGTGAGCACGGCTGTCAAGACAGTTTTGACTCTGCAGAGTTTGTACCACTGTACCCACAAGTAGTGATTTCATCCCCCGTTGCCGGGTGGACTAAAAGAACCTCCATTATGCCAGTGGCTACGATCCACATTCACACTTCCCAGGTGTGCGGCCAGGAGATCACTACGAATCCTTTACAAAGGGATTCCCGACGAGCGTGGGCCCACTGAGGTTTCACCCCTAACAGCATACAAGAGGCTCCAACCCCGCTGCAGTGGCCCCCTCTTGAGCCTTGCGGTTCATATGGTAGTCCAGCTGACACCTACTCCCCGCACCATCCAACACACCCATACTACGCCGGGGATACACCTAATTAATTGGCTAAGCTGCCCCATCTCAGCATGTGGTTGGCACTGTAAAGCCGGGTTACATGCTCCATGAACCGGTCCTTAGGATCCAGGCAAGTACTAAACACAAACCCAAGTCTCGTGCACCCAGCACACAACCAAAACATCCAACTTGACTTGATCCCTACCTCTACATAACTCACAATACCTCATCCAAGAGTATGGTAATATAAACTGATGATCTCATTTCCCAAATATCCCATTCTAAGCATGGCTAAGCAAATGCATGTAAATAAATGACATGACAAAATAAATCCCAACCCAAGCTACAAGGAAACAAGGTAATACAATTCTAGGGAAACTTTCCTAGCACGGGTTTCATATTTAACTTGACAATGTAAATAATTCTATCTACACATCCTAGCATAGGATCAAAGTGGTCAAGGACACTTGCCTCCTTCTTGCTGCTCTTGAAATGGGTAGTCCTGATCTTGGAAATGAACAACTTGTTCTTGAACAGGTTCTACTTCATACCATCACACATAGCAAAAGAAAAACAACAATCATAAGACATAGTTCACACTTACACTTCATACAAACCACACATTCACATTTATGAAATTCATTTACCATTATATGTGTTGTGTTTCAGTTTTAAATAAATTCCTCATATTAAATTACTACACCTTTTTACTACCAGGTGTGTATGAAAAGTATTTTTCTTCTCCATATGTGCCTTCAGAATTTCTACCAACCCTAAACTGAATTCTTTGGATTTTAGAAACTCCATATATCATTTACTAGTTGCTATATTTTCAGATTTATATTCCTATGCATAATTGTGTATTTTATTATGAAATTAGTAATACACATCATCTAAACAGTATAGGTTCTGGTCCTAAATGATTTAATAACATATTTTGACCTTGGCTTCTGATGTAGACTATTTCATAATTATTTTCCCTATTTTTCTATAACTATTCTTTACTTAAAAATGTGTCCTTATACTAAATAATGTGAATAATTAAATGAAACAGATTCATTTCAGTCCAAAAATATATTTTTACCTCACTCCAAAGTTTTCTAAGTACTGAGAAAGTTTTTAATTAATTTTGACAATTATGTTTGTCCCACTTTTAATTTTTAAACACTAGTTACATATTTAATTTTCTACATTAAATACTAAACAGGGTTAAAATAATGAATTCACCCCATTACAGGATCTATAATATTATTTCCATAATTTCCAGGGGTCTAGCTACACTTATCAGAGGTGTTTTTCCTAATTTTCATTAAGTCCAGGGGCTAAAACTGTTTTTAAATAAATTTACATGATTTTCTGGAGTTCCAGGGGCTAGATCTGAAGTTTCCGGGGCTAGCTCTCAATTCCAGAGAACCCCAGGGGGTAGCACGTAAGAATTCCAGTCTTTATAATGCGGGGCTGATGTGGACCGTCCGATTTTAAACCTACGGCTGAGATTATAACATCGAACCGGTACGCGGGGTTTTAAAGTCTACCGTGCGATTTAAAATAAACGGCGCACAAGCGGCCACGTCGCTCTGATCGAGCGCGGGCGGCGCTGCCGGCGGCGCACGGCGGCGGGAAGCGGCGATCTCGCCGGAAAGTTTCGGATCCTCGAGAATTCTGTCTAAAACTGTGATCTTATGGCCTAGATCGGTAGAGGGGAGGTCAGTGATCTTACCTCGAGGGTTTTCTCGAGCTCGGGGGTCCTGGAAAGTGCTTGGCGGCGAGGTCCAAGGCAAAACCACGGCGAAGCTCGTCGGCGCTGTGTTTACACCGTAAGTCTCCGAGTTTTCTGCACCTGCAAAGCTCCCCGGAGGCGGTGGATCAAAACCAGCGAGTTAGATCAGAGTTTCCGAGCTTAGATCGGCCAGAATTCACCGGCGAAGTCTCGGTGCTCACCGGAGTAAAAATCGGCGATCGCGTGGGAAAAACTGATCGGATCGGGGGTTTTTATAGCCGGGGGAGGGCGGTGGGTCTGTTGTGATCGAGTTGGAGTTCTCTGGGATCAGAATTCAGGCGGAGGGACGGGTTTTCCGATCGGTTAAGATCGCGCGCGCGGGAGAGAGTCCGGGGTCGCGGGGTTGGGGATGACATGTGGGTCCCACCCGTCGGTGAGAGGCAGCGCGGCGCGCGCGGGGGCGGGCTGGCGCGGGGAAAGCTGGGCCGGCTGGCGGGTTTCGGCCCACTGGCCGGTTTTTTTCCCGTTTTTCTTTTTCTTTTTCCATTTCTTTTCTGTTTTGAGTATAATTTGAATTCCAGTTTGAATTTGAATTTTTGCAAAACATGCAATACGTCCAAAAATTTTTAAATTCTCCTCTGAACATGGTTTAGGGTTTTGAATCAAAATTTGGGGTGTTACAATAACAAGCCATGGTGAAGAAGCGTTAGTTACGTAGGGATAGGACTCGTACGGGTAATGGGTTAATTTATTGCATAATTGTCTGATGAGTGTTGCATGCGTATTTATGGTTCTTATTATTATGAGCCTGATAATAGATTTTTCTCTAGATTTTCCAGGATCTAAGATTTTGTTGCTATCTGTAACAGATGGCAGGTAGGAGACGAGGTCGAGGATGAGGTCGAGGGCGTGGAATGCCCGAGGCCGATGAGCCCCCGGAGTTCCAGGTCCCAGGCTGGAACGGGCGAGCGGATCGACGAGGAGCGGACTACATGACGGTGCAGGACATGCTGGCCTCTCAAAACCAGCTCCTGCAGGGCCTGGCAGCAATTATGGCCCACAACCACCAAGCCCCTCCGCCTCCACCACCACCGGCACCTGGACCACGGTCCAAGCTGAGAGACTTCCAGAGTACTCAGCCCCCGGTCTTCTCGAGCCCGGTGGAGCCGATGGACGTGGATGATTGGCTGAAGACGATCGACAGCAAGCTGCGGTTGATCCAGTGCGTGGGAGGAGAGCGTGTCTTGTTAGCTGCTCACCAGCTAGCGGGACCCGCGGCAGACTGGTGGACAGCTTACACCACTGCTCACGCCGACCCTGAGGCTATCACTTGGGAGGAGTTCCAGCACAGCTTCCGTCGCCACTTCGTGCCAGCTGGTGAGATCAAGATGAAGCGGCAGGAGTTCCTCGGACTGAGACAGGGTGGCTCGACAGTGCGTGAGTACCTCACACGCTTCACGCAGCCATCCCGCTACGCACCGGAGGACGTCAGGACTGATGACATGAAGCAGGACTGCTTCATACGAGGTCTTGATGAGGAGCTGAAGTGTACCCTATCGTCTAGCTACTACGACGACTTTCAGAAGATGGTGGACAAGGCCTTTGTGATGGAGTGACAGATGCCAGAGCTCGAGGCGCACCGGAAGCACAGGATGGGATGGCAGGGACAGTCTTCGGGTAGCAGCAGCCGCACTCGTTTTGCACCACTCCCCGCTACGCAGACAGGCCGGTACGTGGGACCGAGTCCGCCTCAGAGGTACCCTTCTCCAGCTTACAGGCAGCCGTTTCCACAGCCACAGCGCCCGCAGAGCCAGCAGCTACAGCAGCGACCAGCTTTCCCGCCCCGCACAGCAGCGCCTACTCAGCAGGGACAGTTCACCAGTGCTCTGGGCCCGTGCTACGTCTGTGGCGAGATGGGCCACCTTGCCAGCAGATGCCAGAAGAAGAAGCCACCACAGCAGCAGCAGCAGCCACAGAGTCTCCCGCGTGGTCGAGTGCACCACGTAGCTGTGGAGGAGGCTCAGTTGGCTCCGGACGTGGTACTTGGTACGTTCACAGTCGACTCGCACCCCGCTACTATTTTATTTGATTCTGGTGCTACTCACTCTTTTATTGCCAAGGATTTTATAAAGAAATATGATATGAGGGCAATAGCTATGTCCCGTATGCTAGTGGTCACTTCTCTTGGAGGCGAGATCAAAACAAGTCAGGTGTGCCCAAAAGTGAGCATCAAGATAGTGGGAAGGGAGTTCAAATCAAATCTTATTGTGTTGGAGTCACAAGGCCTGGACGTGATCTTGGGGATGGATTGGTTGGCCAAGTACGGAGGTGTGATCCTTTGTGCCACCAGGACCGTCAGGTTGTCACACCCAGACGGTGTTGTGGTGGAATACACCTCTCTACCCCCGCCAGCCGAGAAGGTCCACCTTAACCAGCTCGACACTACTAAGGGGATTCGCGTGGTTGGCGAGTTCCCGGACGTCTTTCCAGAGGAGCTATCAGGTATGCCTCCAGACCGCGATATTGAGTTTGCTATAGAACTAGTGCCTGGCACGGCCCCTATATATAAACGGCCGTATAGGATGGATGCCAAGCAATTAGCGGGGCTCAAGGACCACCTCTGAGAGCTTCTAGATAAGGGCTATATCCGTCCTAGCTCCTCTCCTTACGGAGCCCCGGTCATATTTGTGCCAAAGAAGGATGGGACCCAGAGGTTGTGCGTAGACTACCGAGCCCTCAACGCCGTCACAATCAAAAACAAGTATCCTCTGCCTCGCATCGAGGATCTGTTTGATCAACTTAAAGGGGTGTGTGTGTTCTCAAAGATCGACCTTCGATCGGGCTACCACCAATTGAAAATCCGAGCTTCGGACATTCTGAAGACGGCTTTTGTCACCCGATATGGTCTCTATGAGTGCACGGTCATGTCCTTTGGGTTGACCAATGCTCTTGCTTACTTCATGTACCTTATGAACAAGGTGTTTATGGAGTACTTGGATAAATTCGTTGTGGTCTTCATTGATGATATCCTTGTATTCTTCAAGAATGAAGAGGAGCACGCAAAACACTTGAGTTTGGTATTGCAAAAACTTCGGGAACAACAACTATACGCCAAGCTCAGCAAGTGTGACTTCTGGTTGAGGGAGGTGTCTTTCTTAGGACACGTGATTTCTAAAGGTGGCATATCTGTGGATCCAAGCAAAGTGGCGGATGTGATGAAGTGGAAGGTGCCAGAGAACGTGAGCGAGATCAGAAGCTTCTTGGGATTGGCAGGCTACTACCGACGATTCATTGAAGGATTCTCGAAGATTTCAAAACCACTCACCAAGTTGCTAGAAAAGGGAAAGACATTCAAGTGGACGCCGGAGTGCGAGGCAAGCTTTCAAGAGCTAAAGCAAAGGTTGACGACGGCACCCGTGCTAGTAATGCCCGACATGCAAAAGGAGTTCACCGTGTACTGTGATGCCTCCGGGTAGGGGCTAGGATGCGTGCTCATGCAAGAGGGACGCGTCGTAGCCTATGCCTCTAGACAGCTTCGTAAGCACGAGCGGAACTACCCGACGCATGACTTGGAGTTGGCCGCCGTGGTTCACGCTCTAAAACTGTGGAGACACTACCTCATGGGAAAGAGGACGGAGATCTACACATATCATAAAAGCCTCAAGTACATCTTCACACAGCCGGACCTCAACCTCAGACAGCGCAGATGGCTAGAGCTCATCAACGACTTCGACGTGGGCATCAACTATCACCCTGGAAAGGCGAACGTCGTCGCCGATGCTCTGAGCCGAAAAGCACATTGCCACGCTTTGACGCTACAGCCCCAGTTGTGCGAGGAGTTTGCAAAACTCAACCTTAACCTGGTGACAAGCGCAGAGGCAGTGGTAATGGAGGTGGATTCAACCTTGGAGCGTGACATTCTAGAAGGCTAAAAGAACGATGAGAGGATCCAAGAGATCAAACAATTGATGGAGGAGGGCAAGGCTTCAGACTACAGGATAGATGAGCAAGGAACGTTGTGGCTTGGCAAGAGGATCTGCATGCCTGATATTCCTGCCATTCGGCAGACGATCTTGAGGGAAGCACATGACTCAGAGTACTCCATTCACCCTGGGAGTACCAAGATGTATCAAGATCTCAAAGACCGCTACTGGTGGCACGGTATGAGGCATGACGTAGCAGAGTACGTAGCCCTGTGTGACACGTGCCAGCTCATCAAGGCAGAGCACCAAAGGCCTGCCGGATTGCTTCAGTCACTCAAGATACCAGAGTGGAAATGGGAGGAAATCAGCATGGATTTCATTGTAGGGTTGCCCAGGACCCAGTCAGGTTACGACTCCATATGGGTGATTGTGGACCGCCTGATCAAGGTGGCTCATTTCATCCCCGTGAAGGAGAAGTACGAGGGAACAAAATTGGCTGAGTTGTACATGTCCCGGATTGTGTGCTACCACGGGGTTCCGAAGAAGATTGTTTCAGATCGTGGCACACAATTCACTTCAAGGTTCTGGCAACAGTTACAAAAATCCTTGGGCACACAACTGAACTTTAGCTCAGCATATCACCCCCAGACAGATGGACAGACGGAACGCACCAACCAAATTCTGGAGGATATGTTGAGAGCTTGTGCCCTGAAAAACAATCAAAGTTGGGACAAGTACCTACCCTATGCAGAGTTCTCCTACAACAATAGATACCAGGCAAGTTTGAAGATGTCACCCTTCGAGGCCTTGTATGGTAGGAAGTGTAGGACCCCTCTGTTCTGGGATGAGGTAGGTGAAGGACAAGTCTTTGGCCCGGATGTGCTCAGGATTGCCGAGGAAAAAGTGCGTGAGATCCGCAGGAACCTGAAAACTGCGCAATCTAGACAGAAAAGTTATGCGGACACACGCCGACGAGAGTTGACCTTTGGGGTGGGGGACTACGTGTATCTCAAGGTGTCTCCCATTCGAGGTCTCCGTCGTTTCAAAGTGAAGGGCAAGCTAGCACCCCGGTACATAGGACCCTTCAGGGTGGTGAGTAGAAGAGGAGAGGTTGCTTACCAACTTGAGTTGCCTCCTCACCTGTCGGGCGTGCACGACGTGTTCCACGTCTCACAGTTGAAAAAGTGCCTGAGAGCACCCGAGGAGCAACTACCCCTAGATGATATCAACGTGCAAGAGGATCTCTCCTACGATGAATGCCCCGTAAAAATTCTCGAGAGGTCAGAAAGAATTACCAGGTACAAGCGGATCCCGATGTGCAAGGTACAATAGAAGCACCACTCCGAGAGAGAAGCTACGTGGGAGCGAGAAGAAGATATCAAAGCAAGCTATCCGCATCTCTTCAAGTAAGTCACTTCAAATCTCGGGACGAGATTTCTTTTGAGGGGGGGGGGAGTGTTGTAACACCCAATATAAAAAAAATAATAAAAATAAAAATAATAATATATATGTAGGAAATTTCTTTAAATAAACTGGAACCTAGCTATTTAAATTTAGGATTTAAATGAAGTAAAGGAAACAGTTGAAGAAAAAAATACAAGGTAGCAAATTTGGGCCGCAGCCCATTTCTCTCTTTTTCCCCTCCGCAGCCCAACTCCCCTTTTCTTCCCGGGCCGGCCCAGCCCACCGCGACCATTTCCTTCTTCCACTGATTCGGGGACCCCACCCGTCAGCGCTTTTCTCTTCTTCCTGTTGCCCCCTCTTCCCGCGGTCCCCCCTCCCCTCCCTCTTTTTCCCGTGGTCGCCGACCACCTTGTGCCGGGCGCCAGAACCCCAACCGAAAGGAGCTCCTGTCCCCCTCCCGAGATTCCCCTCGGATGCTCGGATCCCCCGCCCTCGAGCCGCTCCATAAAAGGGGCCCCGAACCCTAGCGCCCCCTTTGCTCCCTCACCCCCGCCGCGGACGGAGCCGAGCGGGCTTCCGTCTACCCCCACGGTGAGGGACCCGCGCAGCCGTCGACCTCTTCCATCCTTCATCATTTCCGGTAGCTAACGTCTCCACCCTCTCTGCTAGGACGTGAGCCAGCCTTCGCGGCCTCCGGTGCATTCCGACGTGGAAGAGACCCCCCCCTCCGATCTACGGTGAGTGCCGTCTACCCCGTGCCCCCCTGCCCTTCCTCGGTTTTCCTCACTAGCTAAACCCTGATGCCCTTCCTCCTCCAGTATACGACGTCGACCCGAAGCCAACGATGGAGCGCCACCCCCCCACGACACCCAGGCGCAGAGCCGAAGAGCTGCACCCCTGCTCCACCTCGCGAGCGCCGTTCAGACCTCCCCGGGCTGCGCGAGAGCTCTAGGTGAGTCCCCTGGGAACCCCACTTCCATTCCCTAGAGCTAGCTTCGACGTAGGAGCTGTGGAGGCGTAGATCAACTGGGTTCCGGCGAGGTACGGCCGCGCACATGGCGCGCCGCCGCTCGGGGATCGCCGCCGGCGGCCGGAGGCCGCTGGATTTAACTCCCACCGTCCGATCTAAATCAAGGGCCACGATTAAAACCCTCATACCGGTTCAGTTTATTTAAATCCCGGCCGTTCCGATCTGATCCGATGGCCCCCGACGAATCCAGTTTTTCCCACCGGCCAATTTGCACCCAAACCCCTAGATTTATTCGGGTTAATGCGGCCGGCCTCGGATGTTTGCGGGAGGCCCCCCCTGCTCTCTGGAAATTGGAGATTTTAGTGTAGAAATTCTTCTAGGCCCCTGTAGCCCACTGTTTTTGCGCAAAACACCCCAGAGGCCCTCTGCTTAGCACTTTGGCCCCTGGAACTCCCAGAAAATAGACTTTAGGCCCCTGAAACCCCACAAAACTTCCATTTTAGCTCTGGAATCATATAAAAACCCCCCTGAATGCTCTGTTTTTGCCATTTAGACCCCTGATGAGGGCTGATACCTCACATTAACCCTTGGGACATCATGTCAATTCACAAAGACACCCCCCAAACCTGCTGTAATTGGACAAACTACTTTAGGAAAAATCTGAATTCACTTTCCCCCCCTTTTTGCATGACTTCTTTATGCAAATTAAACCCTGTCACAATCTGTTCTAGCAACCTAGCCCTTGAGACCTGCTGAAATGTAACAGATTCACCCCTACACATGCTGCTAATTACTAAAATGCCCCTGGCTGGGATGCAAATGCAAAATTCACCCTTGAATAGTGCTGAAATTTCAGTTTGCCCCTGCCCTATGCTGTATGAGGTATGCACACCCATGTGCAGCTGATAGAAAATTTCAAAAATGCCCCCATCTAACTTCTACTAGCTAATGGTTTTCCATAACCACCCCTAAAACATGTTACAATTTACTTAGGACCCAATAAAAGCAAATTTCATAACACTTTTACATTAACACACACATAGAGTATAGAAATTGGGAATCATCTCGTATGCTAGATATGTAAGTTATTAGAGAGTATTGGAATATCTTTGTCTTATTCATTTTTCCCGTTATTTTTCCTTCCCACTCTCGATTGGCATGGACAAATCAGCCCCCGAGCCGACGCTGGACCTGCAAGCCCAAGACTTCGACGACCCCGAGCCGCAGCACTTCTCGAGAGGCAAGTGCCCTTGACCATTTTGCACCTTTTTAGGATTTTAGTTAGAATTGCATGCTTAGGTCTTAAATTGAATCCCATGTGTTGGTTGTTTACTAGTATTTCTAATATTTGCCTTCTAGCCGGGATGGGTAGTATAGGATTTACCTTTATGTCATTATTTTCATGCTTAGCCCTGCTTAGTAGATGGGATGGGAGTAATTTACATTAATGTTATATTATCATGATCATTGAGATGTGGTGTGGAGATATATGTATATGGTATATATATATGGTGATATATGTGGTGTATGAGGTGAGTAGTGTAGGGATCTAGCAGGCTGGAGGGTTACGGTGGGTGCTGAGTGCACGAGACTCGGGTTTGTGGTTAGTTAGCCTGTGTAGATCCTAAGGACCGGTTCGTGAGACCTGTCAACTGGCTTATACAGTGCCACCACAAGAACTGTTATGGGGCAGTGTGGCCAATTAAGTTGTTCCTATCTTTCCTTGTGTACACCAGAGAGATGTGTAAGTGGCACAAGAGGGGGCTTCTGCGGCAGAGGTTTCAGAGTGCCGCAGCGGTGAATCCTTAGCGGGTGTGCACGGGTCGGGTAGTGCAATGTAAAGGCCTTGTCGTGTACTCCTGGCCCCACACCATAGAGAGTGTGAGAGGGCGGAAAGGAGTTTCTTGAGTCGCCGACGGGTGATGAAAATACGACTTGTGGGTAAAGGGTACAAACTCTACAGAGTCAAAACTGTCTAGACAGTCGTGTTCATGGTCAAGAGCGGGATGGTAACTCTCTCATGATTAGCGTGGGTTGGTTTGGTGTGGTTTGGGATGGTGGTTGGGATTGAGATATTACAGTGATAGTGGAGATCACTTGGAGATATGGTTGGGTTGGGCGGGGATTGTCACTAAACAAATAGGATGCTTAATAAAGCTAAGGAATAGGTTGCGTAGTGCAAGAGCCGTGTCTAGCCTCCCTTGATTTGTGCCTCATCATGCATAAATTTTCCCACACTTGTTGAATACATTATTGTACTCAGGTGTTCGCCTCTTTTCTTTTCCGTGCTGCTCAGGACCCGAGGAGGCTGCTGAGGACGATGTAGACGACGGCTTCGACCCCGATGCGCAGATCTAGGCTGGCGTACCGCCGGACGGCACCTGTGGAGCCCACTTTAGATTTTCCGCTGTCATGATGTACTTTTCTTTTGAGCCCTTGAGGCATTTATGTACTCGGTTGATGTAATCGCCGCACTTGGCTTAATATTAATAATGATACATTGCTCTTATTCATCTCGTGTGTGAAATGACTTGATCCTGGCACACACGGGAGTACGCTTGGTGACTGTTGCAGGTACCGTGCGTGACAGAGATCCAGCTAGGAAGGATGGAGGGATTAATGCAATAAAGGCTGCTCCACCCGAGGGGAAATCCTGAGGCTGGGGCCATGTAATAAAGAGAGATTTAGACAAATAAGAAAAGGAATAAGGGAAATCTCGTCCAACTTTGCTGCTGGACGAAATTCCCTCTTTCTTCCCCCATTTAAAGATAGATGTGCTATAATAAGGAAAGAAATAGAGGAAATCATATCCTGCCTTGATGCTGGATGGGTTTCCCTCTTTCTTTTCCTATTAAATGGTAGTCTATCACAGAAAAAGGAAGGGAATAAGGGAGATCACGTCCTACCTTTGTTGCTGGACGAATTTCCCTCTTCCCTCCCCTATTTAAGTAGTCCAAGAGCTCCTTGACAGGGCGGGTTTTATTTTCTGTAAGTTTAGCCATTGCTACTTCCTTGTAACGCAAGTGTCGACGAGACCTTCCGATTACTTGAATCAGAACCCCAACTTTTTCACACCCGTGAGTGTTTGCTTGTTATCTTGTTCTTGCTTGTTCTTCGATTGCTTGTAGGTTCAATGCTGTTCTTGGTACGGCAAGTACAGCAACAACAGAAGCCGGTGTAACTATCGCTAAGGCGCAGCATCCTTGTGGTTGTTGTAGTCGGGTAGCACAATGTCGACCTCCACCCAAATCGTAGTTACCAGGAGACGGTGTAACTGTCGCTCAAGGCGCCACACCATTCTGGTTGTGGTTGTCGGGCAGCCAACGTCAGACTCCACCAAATTCGTTCATTACCAACATCTCTCATCGAAAGATAGGGCGTCCCCTGTACCCGTTGGGTTCATCAGGTATCATGCAGAACAAGTGCTGGAGATGGTGCATGGTGACTTGCGTGTTCCGATCACACCGGAGACTCCAAGAGGAAACAAATATTTCCTTCTACTTGTGGATGATCAGAGCCGTTATATGTGGGTCACTCTGATTTCTTCAAAAGGGTGTGCTGTTGAAGCTATCATGGCTTTCAAGAACAAGGCAGAAGCTGAATCAGGACATAAGCTTGGTGGACTCCGGACTGATCGTGGGGGAGAATTCACGTCACAGGAGTTTGGAGACTATTGTGGACGGGAAGGTGTTCGGCGACAACTCACGGCACCCTACAGTCCACAGCAAAATGGTGTTGCGGAACATCAAAATGGAACAGTCATGGCGGCCGCGAGGAGTATGCTAAAGGCAAAGTCCTTACCGGGGTGGCTGTGCGGTGAGGCTTTGAACGCTGCTGTGTATATACTGAACAGGTGCCCAACAAAAGGTGTGAAAGGAATGACCCCCTATGAAGCGTGGCATGGAAGAAGGCCAAGTGTGCATCATTTGAGGGTGTTTGGATGCATTGTTTATGTACGTAACACAACTCCGCACCTCAGCAAGCTTGAAGATCAGGGTCGAAAGATGATCTTTGTTAGTTATGAAGAAAGTTCAAAGGCGTATCGGGCTTATGATCCAACCACTGGGCGAGTCCATGTGACTCGGGATGTGGTATTCAATGAAGAGGCGCAGTGGGAGTGGAGTGAAGATATCGTGGAAGAAATGAGAGCAGGTGATGATGACTTGTTCACGGTTGAGTATAGTATTGGTGGTCATGAGCCCCGGGGAGGTCAAGAAGTGTATGAAGAAGAGGAGATACACGAAGAAGGAGTTGATACACCGCAGCCAGGAGGGTTTTATGGAGAAATAGAGCATGAAAATGAAGTGGAGTTTGTGTCGCCTCCCAGTGATTATGAGCAACATTTAGATGCTGGCCATGAGGACGGTGCACCTCTTTGATTCAGGAAGATTGATGGGATAGTACCGAGAATATTAAACATGGAAGAGATAAATGTGGTAAGCTCTGATGAGCCCGAGTCCTTTGTGGAAGCCTGTCATGAGATATGCTGGAGGAAGGCAATGCAGGAGGAGCTGAGATCTATAGAAGAAAATGACACTTGGGTTTTAGTGGATTTGCCACAGGGCCGATGTGCCATTGGAGTAAAGTGGGTTTACAAGGTCAAGCGAGATGAACACAATGTAGTGGTCAAGCACAAAGCTCATTTAGTTGTGAAGGGGGTATGCTCAACGAAGTGGTGTTGATTATGATGAGGTGTTTGCGCCCATGGCACGTCTTGATACGGTACGTATGCTCATTGCACTAGCTGCGCATGTTGGTTGGGAAGTGCATCACATGGACGTTAAGTCCACTTTCTTAAATGGTGATCTTCTGGAGGAGGTGTATGTAGAGCAGCCAGCCGGGTTTGTTAAGGAAGGAAATGAACACAAGGTGTATAAGTTGAAGAAGGCTCTCTACGGTCTTCACCAAGCACCCAGAGCTTGGAATGAGAAGCTAGATAATACCTTGTTGATGTTTGGGTTCAAGAAAAGCTCATCTGAGCATGCCATTTATGTGAAGAGTACCAATGGTCATCAGTTGATAGTGGGAGTCTATGTTGATGATTTGGTAATCACAGGAGCAGACTGAAATGAGATCAAAGGCTTCAAAGAGAAAATGACAAAACATTCAGGATGAGTGATTTGGGTCTCCTCCACTACTATCTGGGTATTCAAGTGCAACAACAAAGCTCGGCAGGCATATCTATGTGTCAAAGTGCTTATGCAAATAAGATTTTGGAGAGGTGCCTTATGAAGGACTGCAATGCATGTCAAGTACCTATGACAACAAGGCTGGAACTAAGCAAAACAAGTGAGGGATCACCAGTGGATGTGCTGGAATATCAGAGCATTGTGGGTAGTCTCAGGTACCTGGTAAACACTCGGCCAGACATTGCTTTTGCTGTGGGTTACGTTAGCAGATTCTTGGAAGATGCGAGGGAAGAACATATGGCAGCGGTGAAGCATATTTTGCGTTACGTGAAAGAAACAAAAGAGTGGGGACTTTGGTTCAAGAAACAGGAGGAGCAAATAACACTGACCGGTTTCAGTGATAGTGACTTTGCGGGAGATGTTGATTCGAGAAAAAGTACTACTGGGGTGATGTTCTTCCTTGCAAGGAGTCCGATCACTTGGCAATCAACAAAACAGAAGGTTGTAGCACAATCTAGTTGTGAAGCTGAATATATAGCTGCAGCAAATGCAGCATGTCAGGGAATTTGGCTGGCTCGGGTCTTGGCAGAAATACAAGGGATGGAAATCAAGGCACCAATTCTCAAGGTAGACAACAAATCAGCCATTGCTCTAATCCGAAATCCGGTGTTACATGGTCATAGCAAACACATCGAGATTAAGTATCATCTAGTGCGGGAGTATGCTGAGAAGGGGTAAGTCAGAATGGAATTTGTCAGGAGTGAGGAGCAATTGAGTGATATTCTCACAAAACCACTCAAAAAGATCAAGTTTCATGAACTTCCTGACAAGATTGGGCTGATTGATATTGGGTTGAAGCACAACAAGGCTTAGGAGGAGATTGTCAGGCATAACCCTTGTCGTGTACTTGTGTGTTTTGTTGCATTTTCCCTGTTAAACTCTTTATGTTTTCAGTTAGTGCGTGGAGCTTGGCTGAGGCAGGAACGCCCGGAGCGCGTCGCACTGCATGGCGCTGTTGCCATGCAGCGCATTAGCGGGACTGGACTGATCCACGTTCCCATTTCCTCCTGTTTGCTATTTAGACTTGTTGATGGAATGAAAACCAGCGGTAGTTGCCAAAATACACGGATCACACATTGCTCCTTCGTGCGCCAAAGAGCTCGCGTATGTTGAGTTCATCCCGGTATTGTACTTCATCTCGGTGTCGAGTTTGTGTCCAGTCGATCCGTTCCTATCAGGGGCAAGCTAGCCCTCAAACTGCTCGGAGAACTTCACCAATCACGATTGGTGCCCCTGCTTCTTCCTCCCCTCTCCCAGGACACCTGAGAGAGTACCAGTGCAGGGCCCTGCTGTGGTAATATTGGGCGTCTCAATGCAAGCCATGGGGTTGGGTGTAATTATATGTGCATGGGAGCGTGTTGTAGTGTTCATTGCAAGGTGATAGAGAATTTAGAATTATAATTAGAATCTAGAAGGAGAGGTTTAGAGGCTAGCACATTCCACAGTTTCTATATATAGTTGTACAAAGTTCACCCGATGCACACTACATCCACGACGCGACCTTCGCGCCACAGATCGGCGATCCACGATCCACGCACAACTAACTGGACTTTACCGGTGCCAAAACCGGGCTACATGCAGACGTTCGACTGAATAAACAGCTGGTCTGTTATGGACCCCTAACTACCATGCAAAAACATGTAAGTAATCACTACCAACTAAATGATGCAGCAGTGAACTACACTCAAGCGCAGTTGAGCTTCAATGACCTTCACTGATGAACCCAACGGGTACGGGGGACGCCCTATCTTTCGATGAGAGATGTTGGTAATAAACGAATTTGGTGGAGGCCGACGTTGGCTGCCCGACTACCACAACCAGAATGGTGTGGCGCCTTGAGCGACAGTTACACCGTCTCCTGGTAACTACGATTTGGGTGGAGGTCGACGTTGTGCTACCCGACTACAACAACCACAAAGATGCTGCGCCTTAGCGATAGTTACACCGGCTCCTGTTGTTGCTGTACTTGCCGCGCCAAGAACAGCCTTGAACCTGCAAGCAATCGAAGAACAAGCAAGAACAAGATAACAAGCAAACACTCACGGGTGTGAAAAAGTTGGGGTTCTGATTCAAGTAATCGGAAGGTCTCGTCGACACTTGCGTTACTGTCACATCCGGTTTCTCCGAAGAACAACCGAGTGAATATCACATGTATGCCAGGATCATTTTCTCATACATGTGATGACAAATAGTGAAGCATCATTTATTACAAGCCAGGTGTCGGATATAAATAAGTCTTACAAAGCATAGGTCTCGATGGACGATAATAAGTTCATCACAAATAAATAAACTAGCAGCGGAATATTATTCTTGTAGGCTCCGTCACAGGCGTTGCCCGGGGGACTCCATGAACCTAGAAACCTTCTTCGGGTCCAAAGCCTTGATCATTATACACCACCGCATTATCTTGACCTGAGCAGCAATATAAACGAACAAATATGCAAGGTTGAATACCGATGGTACTCAGCAAGTGTGGGAAAGTTATGTCATGCATGGCTAGAACAAGGAGAGGTTGAACTCATGGTTAAAGCACTACGCAATTATGGCCTACCACCTTAGCTTATTAAGCACCTACATTACTACACAGGTGAAATGGTCCCAATCTCCCATCCCATCATCATAATCAAATAACTATAACATCATTTCCAATGTTAAGCTTCCCGCTTAACATCCACAACTTCCAAAACCATCAATCTTCTAATCATGAATAAGTCTAAGCCGCTCTTGACCGTGAGCACGGCTGTCATAACAGTTTTGACTCTGCAGAGTTTGTACCACTGTACCCACATGTAGTGATTTCATCCTCCGTTGCCGAGTGGACTAAAAGAACCTCCATTATGCCAGTGGCCACGAACCACATTCACACTTCCCATTTGTGTAGCCAGGAGATCACTACGAAGCCTTTACAAAGGGATTCCCGACGAGTGTGGGCCCACTGAGGTTTCACCCCTAACAGCATACAAGAGGCTCCAACCCCGCTGCAGTGGCCCCCTCTTGAGCCTTGCAGTTCATATGGTAGTCCAGCTGGCACCTATTCCCCGCACCATCCAACACACCCATACTACGCCGGGGATACACCTAATTAATTGGCCAAGCTGCCCCATCTCAGCATGTGGTTGGCACGGTAAAGCCAGGTTACATGCTCCATGAACCGGTCCTTAGAATCCAGTCAAGTACTAAACACAAACCCGAGTCTCGTGCACCCAGCACACAACTAAAACATCTAACTTGCCTTGATCCCTACCTCTACATAATTCACAATATCTCATTCAAGAGTATGGTAAAATAAACTGATGATCTCATATCCCAAATATCCCATTCTAAGCATGGCTAAGCATATGCATAATAAATAAATGACATGATAAAATGAATCCCAACCCAAGCTACAAGGAAACAGGATAATGCAATTCTAGGGAAACTTCCTAGCATGGGTTTCATATTTCTTTTGACAATGCAAATAATTCTATCTACACATCCTAGCATAGGATCAAAGTGGTCAAGGACACTTGTCTGCTTCCTGCTGCTCTTGGAATGGGTAGTCCTGATCTTGGAAAGGGATAACTTGCTCTTGAGCAGGTTCTACATCATACCATCACACATAGCAAAAGAAAAACAACAATCCATAAGACATAGTTCACACTTCCACTTCATACAAACCACACATACACATGTAACAAAGTCATTCACAACTTCTATGTGTTGTGTTTACTCTATTTGTGTTGACCTTTGGCTTACATGCACTTTTAATCATGTGTATATGATTCCTACTTTTATATTCACATTTATGCTTGCATACTTTATATATGAGTTTTCAATTTAAATAAATTCCTTATATTCAATTACTACACCTTTTAGCTACCAAGTATGCATGAAAGGTATTTTCCTTCTCCATATGTGTCTTCAGAATTTCTACCAACCCTAAACTGAATTCTTTGGATTTTAGAAACTCCATTTATCATTTACTAGTTGCTATATTTTCAGATTTATTTCCTATGCCTAAATGTGAAATTTATTATGAAAATAACAAGACACATCATCTAAACAGAATAGGTTCTGATCTAAAATATTTAATAACCTATTTTTGACCTTTTCCTCTGATGTAAACTATTTTACATTTATTTTCCTGATTTTCAGAACTATTCTTTACTTAAAAATGTGTCCCTATAACTAATAAATGTGAATAATAAATTAAACAGATTCATTTCAGCCAAAAATCTATTTTTATCTCACTCTAAAGTTTTCTAAGTACTGAGAAAGTTTTCAATTTAAATTTGACAATATGTTTGTCCCACTTTTTAAATTTTAAATACTAGCCACATATTCAATTTCTTAAATTTAATATCAAACAGGGTTAAAAAGGTAAACTTACCCCACTACAGGGTCTATAATATTATTTTAACAATTTTCAGGGGTCTATCTACACATAACAGAGGAGTTTTTCCTAATTTTTATTAAGTCCAGGGGCTAAAACTGATTTTAAATGAATTTACATGATTTTCTGAAGTTCCAGGGGCTAGATCAAAAGTTTCCACGGCTAGCTCTTATTTCCCGAGAACCCTAGGAGGTAGCACGTGAAATTCCAGTCTTTATAACGCGGGGCTGACGTGGACCGTTCGATTTAAAACAGACGGCTGAGATTATAACGTCGAACCGGTACGCAGGGATATAAACTCTACCGTGCGATTTAAAATAAACGGCGCACAAGCGGCCACGTCGCTCTGATCGAGCGCGGGCGGCGCTGCCCGGCGGCGCACGGCGGTGGGAGGCGGTGATCTCGCCGGAGAGTTTCGGATCTTCGTAAATTCTTCCTAGAACTGTGATTTTATGGCATAGATAGGTAGAGGGGAGGTCGGGGATCTCAACTCGGGGGTTTTCTTGAGCTCGGAGGTCCTGGAGGGCGGTCGGCGACGAGGTCCGAGGTGAATTCACGGTGAGGCTCGTCGGCGCTGTGTTTGAACCGCAAACCACCGAGTTTTCTGCACCTGCGAGGTTCCCCGGAGGCGGTGGATCAAGACCAGCGAGTTAGATCGGAATTTCCGAGCGTAGATCGGCCAGACTTCGCCGGAGGAGCTCGGGTTCTCACCGGAGTAAAAACGGCGGATCGCGTGGGAAAAACAGAACGAGGCCGGGGTTTTTATAGACGGGGGAGGGCGGTGGGTTTGTTTAGATCGAGTGGGAGTCCTCCGGAACCAGAATTCGGCCGAAAATCCGGTCGGTTGCAATCACGCGCGCGCGGGTGAACAGTCCGAGTTTCGGACGATGGGGGGTTAGGGATGACAGGTGGGTCCCACCTGTCTGAGAGAGAGCGCGGGCGCGCGTCTGCGGGCTGGCGCGGGGTCAGGGTGGGCCGGCTGGTGGGTTTCGGCCCACTGGCTGGTTTTTTTTCTGTTTTCCTTTTTGTTTTTCTATTTCTTTTCTGTTTTGAGTTTAATTTGAATTCGAGTTTAAATTTGAATTTTTGCAACACATGCAACACGTCCAAAAATTTTTAAACTCCCCACTGAACATGATTTTGGGGTGTCACAGCTCTACCCCCCTTAAAATAAATCTCGTCCTCGAGATTGGTGGTTCTAAGAAAACAATTCCGGGAATTGTGCCTTAAGCTCATCTTCTCGCTCCCAGGTGGCTTCCTCTTCTGAGTGATGCTTCCACTGCACCTTGCACATCCGGATTCTTTTATTTCTGGTGAGGCGTTCCTTTGTCTCCAAAATCTTGTATGGTTGCTCGGCATAAGACAAATCTGTAACACCCCAAATTTTTAGTCAAAACTCAAATTTTGATTTAGAACCATAAACCATGTTCAGAGGGGAATTTAGAAATTTTTGGACGTGTTGCATGTTTTGCAAAAATTCAAATTCAAACTGGAATTCAAATTAGACTCAAAACAGAAAAGAAATGGAAAAAGAAAAAGGAAAACCGGAAAAAAACTGGCCAGTGGGCCGAAACCCCAGCCGGCCCAGCAAACCCCCGCGCAGCCCGCCCCCGCGCGCGCCGCGCTGCCCCTCGCTGACGGGTGGGACCCGCCTGTCATCCCTAACCCCGCGACCCCGGACTTCTCCCCCGCGCGCGCGATCGCAACCGATCGGGAAACCGCGTCCCGCAGCCGAATTCTGGACCCTGAGGACTCTAACTCGATCACAACAGAACCACCGCCCTCCCCCGGCTATAAAAACAACCGATCCGATCAGTTTTTCTCACGCGATCGCCGATTTTCACTCCGGTGAGCACCGAGACTTCGCCGGTGAATTCTGGCCGATCTAAGCTCGGAAACTCTGATCTAACTCGTTGGTCTTGATCCACCGCCTCCGGGGAACTTTGCAGGTGCAGAAAACCCGAAGACTTACGGTGCAAATCCAGCTCCGACGAGCTTCGTCGTGGTTTTGCCTCGGACCTCGCCGCCGGGCACTTTCCAGGACCCCCGAGCTCGAGAAAACCCCCGAGGTGAGATCCCTGACCTCCCCTCTACCGATCTAGGCCATAAGATCACAGTTCTAGGCAGAATTCTCGAGGATCCGAAAGTTTCCGGCGAGATCGCCGCTTCCCGCCGCCGTGCGCCGCCGGCAGCGCCGCCCGCGCTCGATCAGAGCGACGTGGCCGCTTGTGCGCCGTTTATTTTAAATCGCACGGTAGACTTTAAAACCCCGCGTACCGGTTCGATGTTATAATCTCAGCCGTCAGTTTAAAATCAGACGGTCCACGTCAGCCCCGCGTTATAAAGACTGGAATTCTTACGTGCTACCCCCTGGGGTTCTCTGGAATTGAGAGCTAGCCCCGGAAACTTCAGATCTAGCCCCTGGAACTCCAGAAAATCATGTAAATTCATTTAAAAATCAGTTTTAGCCCCTAGACTTAATAGAAATTAAGAAAAACACCTCTGAAAAGTGTAGCTAGACCCCTGGAAATTATGAAAATAATATTATAGACCCTGTAATGGGGTGAATTCATTATTTTAGCCCTGTTTAGTATATAATTTAGAAAATTGAATATATAACTAGTGTTTAAATATTAAAAAGGGGGACAAACATAATTGTCAAAATTATTAAAAACTTTCTCAGTACTTAGAAAACTTTGGAGTGAGATAAAAATATATTTTTGGGCTAAAATAAATCTGTTTCATCTATTATTCACATTTAATAGTATAGGGGCACATTTTTAAGTAAAGAATAGTTAAATAAAAATAGGGAAAATAATTATGAAATAGTATACATCAGAAGCCAAGGTCAAAATATGATCTTAAATTATTTAGGACCAGAACCTAATCTGTTTAGGTAGTGTGTATTACTAATTTAATAATAAAATGCACAATTATGCATAAGAATATAAATCTGAAAATATAGAAACTAGTAAATGATAAATGGAGTTTCTAAAATACAAAGAATTCAGTTTAGGGTTGATAGAAATTATGAAGGCACATATGGAGAAGAAAAATACTTTTCATACATACATGGTAGTTTAATATATAAGGAATTTATTTAAAACTGAAATACACATATATACATGTATATATATATAGTATGTGAGTATAAATATGAACACCAAAGTAGGAATCATACACATGTAAATAAAAGTGTATGCAAGCCCCAAATCAACACACATAGAGTATCCACAACACCTAAAATGGTAAAGAAAATTTCATAAATGTGAATGTGTGGTTTGTATGAAGTAGAAGTGTGAACTATGTCTTATGATTGTTGTTTTTCTTTTGCTATGTGTGATGGTATGAAGTAGAACCTGTTCAAGAGCAAGTTATCAGTTTCCAAGATCAGGACTACCCATTTCAAGAGTAGCAAGAAGGAGGCAAGTGTCCTTGACCACTTTGATCCTATGCTAGGATGTGTAGATAGAATTATTTGCATTGTCAAGTTAAATATGAAACCCATGCTAGGAAGTTTCCCTAGAATTGCATTACCTTGTTTCCTTGAAGCATGGGTTGGGATTCATTTTGTCATGTCATTTATTTACATGCATATGCTTAGCCATGCTTAGAATGGGATATTTGGGAAAATGAGATCATCAGTTTATATTACCATACTCTTGAATGAGATATTGTGAGTCATGTAGAGGTAGGGATCAAGGCAAGTTGGATGTTTTGGTTGTGTGCTGGGTGCACGAGACTTGGGTTTGTGTTTAGTACTTGCCTGGATCCTAAGGACCGGTTCATGGAGCATGTAACCCGGCTTTACAGTGCCAACCACATGCTGAGATGGGGCAGCTTAGCCAATTAATTAGGTGTATCCCCGGCGTAGTATGGGTGTGTTGGATGGTGCGGGGAATAGGAGTCAGCTGGACTGCCATATGAACCGCAAGGCTCAAGAGGGGGCCACTGCAGCGGGGTTGGAGCCTCTTGTATGCTGTTAGGGGTGAAACCTCAGTGGGCCCACGCTCGTCGGGAATCCCTTTGTAAAGGCTTCGTAGTGATCTCTTGGCCACACACCTGGGAAGTGTGGATGTGGTTCGTAGCCACTGGCATAATGGAGGTTCTTTAGTCCACCCGGCAACGGGGGATGAAATCACTACTTGTGGGTACAGTGGTACAAACTCTGCAGAGTCAAAACTGTCTTGACAGCCGTGCTCACAGTTAAGAGCGGCCTGGACTTATTCATGATTAGAGGATTGATGGTTTTGGAAGTTAAGCGGGGAGCTTAACATTGGTAATGATGTTATGGTTATTGGATTACAATGATGGGATGGGAGAATGGGACCATTTCACCTGTGTAGTAATGTAGGTGCTTAATAAGCTAAGGTGATAGGTATTAATTGCGTAGTTCTTTAACCATGAGTTCAACCTCTCCTTGTTCTAGCCATGCATGATATAATTTTTCCCACACTTGCTGAGTACCATTGGTACTCAACCTTGCATATTTGTTGGTTTATATTGCTGCTCAGGTCAAGATAATAAGGTGGTGTATAATGACCAAGACTTTGGACCCGAAGAAGGTTTTTAGGTTCATGAAGACCCCCGGGCAACGCCTGTGATGGAGCCCTAAAGAATAATATTCCGCTGCTAGTTTATTTACTTGTGATGAACTTATTATTGTCCATCGAGACATTTATTATGTAAGACTTATTTATATTCGACACCTGGCTTGTAATAAATGATGCTTCACTATTTGTCATCACATGTATGAGAAAATGATCCTGGCATACATGTGATATTCACTTGGTTGTTTCTTCGGAAAAACCGGGTGTGACAGAGGTGGTATCAGAGCCAAGTTTGCCCGTAGGAACGTGGACCTAGGTAGAAATGGACGTATTTAAGGGCCCTATTTTCTTAAAAACTATTTTCCAAGGTGTGGGTGAAAAAGTGTTATTAAAAGGGTCATTTTCTTCATCTTACCCCAACTTTCATTCAAAAATAGGACTTTTGTTTGAAATTTTATCTAACCTAATTTTAAATTCTTTTGTTCTAGATGGTTCGCATGATTCGCACCGCTCGTAAGTCCACGGGAGGGAGAGTTCCCGTAGTTGCCCTTGCTGAGAGAGAGGAGAGTCGTCCAGTGACGTACCTTTCCTACGGATTGGCAGTGGGAGATTTGTTGCGCCGTCTTCGACGTATGCTCGAAGCCGCCGGCAATACGGGCAAGCTCATCATCCACTATAACTCCACCAGGACCATCCGTGAGAAGAGGGAAGAATGGAGTTCGGAGATGAGGATTATACACGAGAATCAGCTGCTTAAGATCCACCACTCTCCAGCTTGTCGAGCAACACAAGTTGACGCGGAGAGAGATGTCACTTGGGAGGCCATCACCTGCCAGAGCCACATCTATCGTCGCCACTTGGACAAAACTGAGTACATGTATGTCCTCCAACGTGAGAGTGGTACCACGGAGTACAAGTACCCACCGGTGCAGCAAGGGACTTCCCATGAGCACATGGACTTGTGCTTGGAGGATGCTGCTATGCTCAGCACTCGACTGCAGGAGTGTCAACAAGAGCTTCAGGATGTCCGAGATACTCTGAAGGAGACGGAGGCATTGCTGCGAGCTTGCTTAAAGGCGGGAGAAAGAGGAGATGGGAATGAACTGTGTGTCACCGTAAGTGATCCATGGACCCCTGACTCCCCGGATCGCCGAGCGATCAGGCGTCGTCGCACTTCTCCACCAGCAGCCTCCCCACCCAAAGCAGAGTCAGAAGGTAGCCGAAATGAGGAGGAAGATCCCGAGGAGCCAGCTCAAGAGGATGAGTAGTGTAGAGTCTTTCCCCTAGCTAGCAAGAGGTCGAGTAGTCGAGTCGTTACGTAGTTAATGGTGTGATAATGCTTGGTGTGTGACGTGAGTTGTGGAAGCCATGAGCAAGTGTCCACAGCCTCGTCTTCAGATTGTTTTGCTTTGGTGTGTGAACCCACAGGAAATAATAGTGCATTTATTGGGTGTGAGATATAAAACCCTCGTAAGATTTTAACAAAACTTCAACACTTCAAAGTACAAACAAGTGAAAGTAGTAAGATGATACTAAATGCTTTCAAATTAACATTTGTTGATTCTACCAGATGGCCGGAGGAGGAAAAGGACGTGCTGCCAACCCCGCCAACAACAATGATGAGGCATGCAACTCTCATCTTTCTGGAGGCCAGAACCGGGGTGGTCGCCGTGAAGAAGTTGATCCTCTCCACCAAATGCTGGAGAATCAAAATCAGCTCATCCAGAACTTGACTCAAGTAGTGGCCAACTTGCATCAAGTTCCACCTCCACAAGCTGCACCACGCCAACCAAGGTTGAGTGAGTTTCTAGGAACTCAACCTCCAAAGTTTGCAAGTGCTGCTGAACCTCTGGAGGCAGATGATTGGCTGAAGACCATTGAAAGTAAGATGAGGATCATACAATGCCAAGGGTATGAGAGGGTGCTGTTTGCCTCTCATCAATTGCAAGGACCTGCTGCTGATTGGTGGACCGCCTACGTGGCCGCCCATCATGACCCGGAGAGCATCACTTGGGAAGAGTTCAAGCGTAGCTTCCGCAACCATTACATCCCAAGAGGTGAACTCAAAAACAAGAGGAAAGAGTTTTTGGGACTGCAGCAGGGAAACATGACGGTGAGGGAATACCTCACTAAATTCACTCAACTATCCCGTTATGCTCCACGAGACATAGAGACAGATGAGCAGAAACAAGATTGTTTCGTGGAAGGACTTACCGCAGAGATGCAGTGTGCAATGTCCTCCAATGAGTATGAAAGCTTTCAAAAGATGGTGGACAGAGCGTTTGTGGTGGAAAGGAAGCTAAAGGCCCTGGAAAATGAGAATAAGAGGAAGGCTGGGTGGTCACATCAAGCCTCAGGGAGCAACACCCGCCCACGTATGATGCAGCAACCTACGGGGCAGACGAGCCGTGCTGCGGTACCCTATTCAGCACCAAGAGGGTACAACCCAAACTACAGGCCTCCCGCAGCACCAGCACAGCCGCAACGTCAGTTTGTGCAGCAGCCTCGCCCCGCATATCCACCTCGACCAGCAGTGCAAGGACCCCCAAACCAACCCCAAGACAACAAGGGCCAAGCATCTAAGATTGGGGTGCAATGTTTCAGCTGTGGTGAAGTGGGGCACTACGCCCATAAGTGTCCAAAGAAGAAGCCCACGCAGCCACAGCAGCAGAACGTAATGAGAGGACGGGTGAACCACGTCACTATGGAGGAAGCACAAGAGGCACCCGACGTGGTAGTTGGTAAGTTTCCTGCCAATTTACACCTTGCAACTCTGCTGTTTGATTCTGGTGCTACCCATTCGTTCATTGCTCAAGGGTTTGTTAAGAAGCATGACCTAGCAACCACACAAATGAACCATATGCTAGCGGTAAACTCTCCAGGTGGAGAAATAAGGACAAGACAAGTGTGTCCCAAAGTGAACCTAGACATTAATGGGGTAGTATTTACCGCTAACCTCATAGTGATCGATTCACAAGGGATAGATATTATTTTGGGTATGGATTGGTTGACCAAACATAAAGGAATCATCCATTGTTCGACCAGAACGGTGGAACTAACTCACCCTAGTGGCACAAGAGTAAAGTTCATAACGATACACGAGCCTAGGAGGGACATTAAATTAAATCAAGTGGAGGTGAAAGTTGAGGAAATCAGGACTATCAGGGAATATCCAGATGTTTTTCCGGAGGAGTTGCCAGGAATGCCTCCCGACCGTGACGTGGAATTCGCAATTGAGCTACTACCGGGAACAGCCCCGATATACAAGAGACCTTATCGAATGGATTCCAAGCAGCTAGAAGAGCTCAAGGATCATTTGAGAGAATTGACGGAAAAGGGGTATGTTCGCCCTAGTTCCTCACCATGGGGAGCTCCGGTAATATTTGTGCCTAAGAAAGATGGAACTCAAAGGTTATGCGTGGATTACCGTGCCTTGAATGAGGTGACCATCAAGAACAAGTACCCATTACCCCGCATTGAAGACTTGTTTGATCAGTTGAGGGGAGCTTGCGTGTTCTCGAAAATTGATCTCAGGTCGGGATACCACCAACTCAAGATAAGGCAATCTGATATTCCCAAGACAGCTTTCGTATCTCGGTACGGACTGTATGAATACACTGTCATGCCTTTCGGGCTAACCAATGCTCCGGCATATTTCATGTACCTCATGAACAAGGTATTCATGGAATATCTGGACAAATTTGTGGTGGTTTTCATAGATGATATTCTCGTCTTCTCCAAAGATGAAGAAGAACATGAGAAACATCTAAGGTTGGTGTTACAGAGGCTGAGAGAACACCAACTATATGCCAAGTTGAGCAAGTGTGAGTTTTGGCTAAAGAGAGTTCCCTTTTTAGGACATATAATCTCGGAGGGAGGAATCTCCGTAGATCCCGCCAAAATCGAAGATATCCAGAAATGGAAAACCCCTGAAAATGTCGGGGAAGCTCGAAGCTTTTTGGGATTGGCTGGATACTATCGACGGTTTATTGAGGGATTCTCCAAGATCTCGAGACCTCTTACCAAACTGTTGGAAAAGGGAATCACATTCACCTGGACGCCACAGTGCGACACGAGCTTTCAGGAGCTAAAGAAGAGATTGACAACAGCCCCCGTGTTGGTTATGCCAGATATGCAGAAGAATTTCACGGTGTACTGCGATGCCTCTGGAAACGGGTTGGGATGTGTTCTCATGCAAGAAGGACATGTCGTGGCATATGCATCCCGGCAGCTTCGGAAGCACGAAAAGAACTATCCTACACATGACTTAGAACTAGCTGCAGTAGTACACGCGTTGAAAATTTGGCGGCACTATTTGATGGGGAAGAGGACAGAGATATATACGGATCATAAGAGTTTGAAGTACATATTCACACAGCCAGATCTCAACCTTAGACAAAGGAGATGGTTAGAGCTAATCAATGACTTTGATGTAGGCATCAACTATCATCCCGGGAAAGCAAATGTCGTGGCCGATGCCTTGAGTCGGAAAGTGCAGGTCAATAAGTTGAGCTTGAAGGATATGCCTGCAGAATTGAAGGACAAGGTTATAAGGCTCAATCTATGTCTAGTAAATAGTGGTGAAGCCATCGCCATGGAAGTGGACTCCACACTTGAGCGAGACATACGCGAGGGACAAAAGAATGATGAGAAGATACAAGAGATCAGACAGCTCATCAAGGAAAATAAAGCTCCTGGTTTTAGAGAGGATGAACAAGGAACGGTGTGGCACGGGAAAAGGATCTGTGTGCCAGAAGTAAAGGAGATTCGTAAATTAATTTTGAAGGAGGCTCACGATTCCGACTATTCCATACATCCTGGGAGTACGAAGATGTATCAGGACCTCAAAAGCAGGTATTGGTGGTATGGCATGAAGCGAGATGTCGCGGAACATGTTGCCCTATGTGACACATGTCAGTTGGTGAAAGCAGAACATCAACGACCCGCGGGATTGCTGCAACCACTCAAAGTGCCTGAATGGAAGTGGGAAGAGATCAGCATGGATTTTGTCGTGAGATTGCCTAGGACCCAGTCCGGGTATGATTCAATATGGGTTATTATTGATAGGCTAACCAAGGTAGCTCATTTCATTCCGGTGAAGGAAAGCTACAGCGGAACCAAATTGGCAGAATTGTACATGTCAAGGATTGTGTGTTACCATGGAGTGCCAAAGAAGATAGTGTCGGACCGAGGGACACAGTTCACCTCGAGGTTTTGGCAAAAGTTGCATGAAACCATGGGAACCCATCTGAACTTCAGCTCTGCCTATCATCCCCAAACTGACGGGCAGACGGAGAGAACCAATCAGATCCTTGAAGATATGTTAAGGGCATGTGCACTCAAAAACAATAGGAGTTGGGACAAGAACCTACCGTATGCGGAGTTTTCCTATAACAACAGTTATCAAGCTAGTATGAAGATGTCACCGTTTGAAGCTTTGTATGGAAGGAAATGCAGAACTCCCCTATTTTGGAACCAAACAGGAGAAAGTAAAGTGTTTGGTCCCGAAGTGTTACAAGAAGCCGAGGCAAAGGTGAGGGAGATTCGCAACAACTTGAGGATAGCACAGACACGCCAGAAGAGTTATGCTGATGTACGAAGAAGAGAGCTCGTTTTCAACGTGGGAGACTATGTTTATCTCAAGGTATCCCCTATCAGAGGACTACGTCGGTTCAAGGTGAAAGGGAAGTTGTCACCTCGATACATCGGACCCTTTCAAGTTTTGGAAAGAAAAGGCGAAGTGGCGTACCAACTAGAGTTGCCGGTTCATCTGTCGGACGTGCACGATGTGTTCCATGTGTCGCAACTCAAGAAATGTCTGAGGACGCCTGAGGAGGTGTTACCCATGAATGAAGTGGATGTAGCTGAGGATTTGTCTTATGCCGAGCAACCATACAAGATTTTGGAGACGATGGAACGCCTCACCAGAAATAAGAGAATCAGGATGTGCAAGGTGCAGTGGAAGCATCACTCAGAAGAGGAAGCCACCTGAGAACGGGAAGATGAGCTTAAGGCACAATTTCCGGAATTGTTTTCTTAGAAACACCAATCTCGAGGACGAGATTTCTTTTAAGGGGGGTAGAGCTGTAACACCCCAAATTTTTAGTCAAAACTCAAATTTTGATTTAGAACCATAAACCATGTTCAGAGGGGAATTTAGAAATTTTTGGACGTGTTGCATGTTTTGCAAAAATTCAAATTCAAACTGGAATTCAAATTAGACTCAAAACAGAAAAGAAATGGAAAAAGAAAAAGGAAAACCGGAAAAAAACTGGCCAGTGGGCCGAAACCCCAGCCGGCCCAGCAAACCCCCGCGCAGCCCGCCCCCGCGCGCGCCGCGCTGCCCCTCGCTGACGGGTGGGACCCGCCTGTCATTCCTAACCCCGCGACCCCGGACTTCTCCCCCGCGCGCGCGATCGCAACCGATCGGGAAACCGCGTCCCGCAGCCGAATTCTGGACCCTGAGGACTCTAACTCGATCACAACAGAACCACCGCCCTCCCCCGGCTATAAAAACAACCGATCCGATCAGTTTTTCTCACGCGATCGCCGATTTTCACTCCGGTGAGCACCGAGACTTCGCCGGTGAATTCTGGTCGATCTAAGCTCGGAAACTCTGATCTAACTCGTTGGTCTTGATCCACCGCCTCCGGGGAACTTTGCAGGTGCAGAAAACCCGAAGACTTACGGTGCAAATCCAGCTCCGACGAGCTTCGCCGTGGTTTTGCCTCGGACCTCGCCATCGGGCACTTTCCAGGACCCCCGAGCTCGAGAAAACCCCCAAGGTGAGATCCCTGACCTCCCCTCTACCGATCTAGGCCATAAGATCACAGTTCTAGGCAGAATTCTCGAGGATCCGAAAGTTTCCGGCGAGATCGCCGCTTCCCTCCGCCGTGCGCCGCCGGCAGCGCCGCCCGCACTCGATCAGAGCGACGTGGCCGCTTGTGCGCCGTTTATTTTAAATCGCACGGTAGACTTTAAAACCCCGCGTACCGGTTCGATGTTATAATCTCAGCCGTCGGTTTAAAATCAGACGGTCCACGTCAGCCCCGCGTTATAAAGACTGGAATTCTTACGTGCTACCCCCTGGGGTTCTCTGGAATTGAGAGCTAGCCCCGGAAACTTCAGATCTAGCCCCTGGAACTCCAGAAAATCATGTAAATTCATTTAAAAATCAGTTTTAGCCCCTAGACTTAATAGAAATTAAGAAAAACACCTCTGAAAAGTGTAGCTAGACCCCTGGAAATTATGAAAATAATATTATAGACCCTGTAATGGGGTGAATTCATTATTTTAGCCCTGTTTAGTATATAATTTAGAAAATTGAATATGTAACTAGTGTTTAAATATTAAAAAGGGGGATAAACATAATTGTCAAAATTATTAAAAACTTTCTCAGTACTTAGAAAACTTTGGAGTGAGATAAAAATATATTTTTGGGCTAAAATAAATCTGTTTCATCTATTATTCACATTTAATAGTATAGGGACACATTTTTAAGTAAAGAATAGTTAAAGAAAAATAGGGAAAATAATTATGAAATAGTATACATCAGAAGCCAAGGTCAAAATATGATCTTAAATTATTTAGGACCAGAACCTAATCTGTTTAGGTAGTGTGTATTACTAATTTAATAATAAAATGCACAATTATGCATAAGAATATAAATCTGAAAATATAGAAACTAGTAAATGATAAATGGAGTTTCTAAAATACAAAGAATTCAGTTTAGGGTTGATAGAAATTATGAAGGCACATATGGAGAAGAAAAATACTTTTCATACATACATGGTAGTTTAATATATAAGGAATTTATTTAAAACTGAAACACACATATATACATGTATATATATAGTATGTGAGTATAAATATGAACACCAAAGTAGGAATCATACACATGTAAATAAAAGTGTATGCAAGCCCCAAATCAACACACATAGAGTATCCACAACACCTAAAATGGTAAAGAAAATTTCATAAATGTGAATGTGTGGTTTGTATGAAGTAGAAGTGTGAACTATGTCTTATGATTGTTGTTTTTCTTTTGCTATGTGTGATGGTATGAAGTAGAACCTGTTCAAGAGCAAGTTATCAGTTTCCAAGATCAGGACTACCCATTTCAAGAGCAGCAAGAAGGAGGCAAGTGTCCTTGACCACTTTGATCCTATGCTAGGATGTGTAGATAGAATTATTTACATTGTCAAGTTAAATATGAAACCCATGCTAGGAAGTTTCCCTAGAATTGCATTACCTTGTTTCCTTGAAGCATGGGTTGGGATTCATTTTGTCATGTCATTTATTTACATGCATATGCTTAGCCATGCTTAGAATGGGATATTTGGGAAAATGAGATCATCAGTTTATATTACCATACTCTTGAATGAGATATTGTGAGTCATGTAGAGGTAGGGATCAAGGCAAGTTGGATGTTTTGGTTGTGTGCTGGGTGCACGAGACTTGGGTTTGTGTTTAGTACTTGCCTGGATCCTAAGGACTGGTTCATGGAGCATGTAACCCGGCTTTACAGTGCCAACCACATGCTGAGATGGGGCAGCTTAGCCAATTAATTAGGTGTATCCCCGGCGTAGTATGGGTGTGTTGGATGGTGCGGGGAATAGGAGTCAGCTGGACTGCCATATGAACCGCAAGGCTCAAGAGGGGGCCACTGCAGCGGGGTTGGAGCCTCTTGTATGCTGTTAGGGGTGAAACCTCAGTGGGCCCACGCTCGTCGGGAATCCCTTTGTAAAGGCTTCGTAGTGATCTCTTGGCCACACACCTGGGAAGTGTGAATGTGGTTCGTAGCCACTGGCATAATGGAGGTTCTTTAGTCCACCCGGCAACGGGGGATGAAATCACTACTTGTGGGTACAGTGGTACAAACTCTGCAGAGTCAAAACTGTCTTGACAGCCGTGCTCACGGTTAAGAGCGGCCTGGACTTATTCATGATTAGAGGATTGATGGTTTTGGAAGTTAAGCGGGGAGCTTAACATTGGTAATGATGTTATGGTTATTGGATTACAATGATGGGATGGGAGAATGGGACCATTTCACCTGTGTAGTAATGTAGGTGCTTAATAAGCTAAGGTGATAGGTATTAATTGCGTAGTGCTTTAACCATGAGTTCAACCTCTCCTTGTTCTAGCCATGCATGATATAATTTTTCCCACACTTGCTGAGTACCATTGGTACTCAACCTTGCATATTTGTTGGTTTATATTGCTGCTCAGGTCAAGATAATGAGGTGGTGTATAATGACCAAGACTTTGGACCCGAAGAAGGTTTTTAGGTTCATGAAGACCCCCGGGCAACGCCTGTGATGGAGCCCTAAAGAATAATATTCCGCTGCTAGTTTATTTACTTGTGATGAACTTATTATTGTCCATCGAGACATTTATTATGTAAGACTTATTTATATTCGACACCTGGCTTGTAATAAATGATGCTTCACTATTTGTCATCACATGTATGAGAAAATGATCCTGGCATACATGTGATATTCACTTGGTTGTTTCTTCGGAAAAACCGGGTGTGACAAAATCCTCAGCTACGTCCACTTCATTCATGGGTAACACCGATTCAGGCGTCCTCAGGCATTTCTTGAGTTGTGACACATGGAATACATCGTGCACATCCGATAGGCGAGCCGGTAATTCCAGTTGATACGCCACTTCGCCTTTCCTCTCTAGCACTTGAAAGGGTCCGATGTATCGAGTTGACAACTTCCCTTTCACCTTGAACCGACAAAGTCCTCGGATAGGCGACACCTTGAGATAGACATAGTCTCCCACGTTGAAAACGAGCTCTCTTCTTCGTACATCGGCATAGCTTTTTTGGCGTGTCTGTGCTATTCTCAAGTTGTTGCGAATTTCCTTCACCTTCGCCTCGACTTCTTGGAGTACTTCTGGACCAAACACTTTACTTTCCCCTGTTTAGTTCCAAAATAGGGGAGTTCTGCACTTCCTCCCGTACAAAGCTTCAAGCGGTGATATCTTCATACTAGCTTGATAGCTGTTGTTATAGGAGAATTCCGCATACGGTAAGTTCTTGTCCCAACTCCGATTGTTTTTTAGTGCACATGCTCTCAGCATATCTTCAAGGATCTGATTGGTTCTTTCCGTCTGCCCGTCAGTTTGGGGATGATAGGCAGAGCTGAAATTCAGATGGGTTCCCATGGTTTCATGCAATTTTTGCCAGAACCTTGAGGTGAACTGCGTCCCTCGATCCGACACAATCTTCTTTGGCACTCCATGGTAACACACGATCCTTGACATGTGCAACTCTGCCAATTTGGATCCGCTGTAGCTTTCTTTCACGGGGATAAAATGAGCTACCTTGGTTAGCCTGTCAATGATGACCCATATTGAATTATATCCTGATTGGGTCCTAGGCAATCCCACTATGAAATCCATACCGATTTCTTCCCATTTTCATTCAGGCACTTTGAGTGGTTGCAATAATCCCGCGGGTCATTGATGTTCTGATTTCACTAACTGACATGTGTCACATAGGGCAACATGTTCCGCGACATCTCGCTTCATGCCATACCACCAATACCTGCTCTTGAGTTCCTGGTACATCTTCGTACTCCCAGGATGAATGGAATAGTCGGAATCGTGAGTCTCCTTTAAAATTAATTCACGGATCTCCTTTACTTCAGGCACACAGATCCTTTTCCCGTGCCACACCGTACCTTGTTCATCCTCCCTGAAACCAGGAGCTTTATTTTCCTTGATGAGTTGCCTGATTTCTTGTATCTTCTCGTCGTTCTTTTGACCATCGCGTATGTCTTGCTCCAGTGTGGAGTCCACTTCCATGGCGATGGCTTCACCACTATTCACCAGGCATAGATTGAGCCTTATAATCTCGTCCTTCAATTCTGCAGTCATGTCCTTCAAGCTCAACCTATTGACCTGCACTTTCCGACTTAGAGCATCTGCCACGACGTTTGCTTTCCCAGGATGATAGTTGATGCCCACATCAAAGTCATTGATTAGCTCTAACCATCTTCTTTGTCTGAGGTTGAGATCTGGCTGTGTAAAAATATACTTCAAACTCTTATGATCCGTATATATCTCTGTCCCCTTCCCCATCAAATAGTGCCGTCAAATTTTCAACGCGTGTACCACTGCGGCTAGTTCTAGGTCATGTGTAGGATAGTTTTTCTCGTGCTTCCGGAGTTGTCGGGATGCATAAGCCACGACATGCCCTTCTTGCATGAGAACACATCCCAACCCGTTTCCAGAGGCATCGCAGTACACCGTAAAGTTCTTTTGCATATCTGGCATAACCAGCACTGGGGCTGTTGTCAATCTTTCCTTTAACTCCTGAAAACTCGTCTCGCACTGCGGCGTCCATGTGAATGTGATTCCCTTCTCCAACAGTTTAGTGAGGGGTCTCGAGATCTTAGAGAATCCCTCAATAAACCGTCGACAGTATCCAGCCAATCTCAAGAAGCTTCGAACTTCCCCGACATTTTCAGTGGTCTTCCACTTCTGTATATCCTCGATTTTGGCGGGATCTACGGAGATTCCTCCCTCTGAGATTATATGCCCTAAGAAGGGAACTCTCTTCAGCCAAAACTCACACTTGCTCAACTTGGCATATAGTTGGTGTTCTCTCAGCCTCTGCAACACCAACCTTAGATGTTTCTCATGTTCTTCTTCATCTTTGGAGAAGACGAGAATGTCATCTATGAAAACCACCACAAATTTGTCCAGATATTCTATGAATACCTTGTTCATGAGATACATGAAGTATGTCGGGGCATTAGTTAGCCCGAAAGGCATGACAGTGTATTCATACAGTCCGTACCGAGATACGAAAGTTGTCTTGGGAATATAAGATTGCCTTATCTTGAGTTGGTGGTATTCCAACCTGAGATCAATTTTCGAGAACACACAAGCTCCCCTCAACTGATCAAACAAGTCTTCAATGCGGGGTAATGGGTACTTGTTCTTAATGGTTACCTCATTCAAGGCATGGTAGTCCACGCATAACCTTTGGGTTCCATCCTTTTGGGGCACAAATATCACTGGAGCTCCCCATGGTGAGGAACTAGGACGAATATACCCCTTCTCCGTCAATTCTCTCAAATGATCCTTGAGTTCTCCCAGCTGCTTGGAGTCCACCCGATAAGGTCTCTTGTATATCGGGGTTGTTCCAGGCACTAGCTCAATTGCGAATTCCACTTCACGATGGGGAGGCATACCTGGCAACTCCTCCGGAAAAACATTTGGATATTCCCTGATGGTCCTGATCTCCTCAACTTTCACCTCAACTTGATT
Organism: Neostapfia colusana; assembly: GCA_030760725.1. Classification (NCBI taxonomy): domain Eukaryota; kingdom Viridiplantae; phylum Streptophyta; class Magnoliopsida; order Poales; family Poaceae; genus Neostapfia; species Neostapfia colusana. The sequence goes on along the minus strand of JASWHV010000001.1, from coordinate 36,469,640 downwards.
TAATTTAATGTCCCTCCTAGGCTCTTGTATTGTTATAAACTTTACTTTTGTGCCACTAGGGTGCGTTAGTTCCACCGTTCTGGTCGAACAATGGATGATTCCTTTATGTTTGGTCAACCAATCCATACCCAAGATAATATCTATCCCTTGTGAATCTATCACTATGAGGTTAGCAGTAAATACTACCCCATTAATGTCTAGGTTCACATAAGGACACACTTGTCTTGTCCTTATTTCTCCACCCGGAGAGTTTACGGCTAGCATATGGTTCATTTGTGTTGTTGCTAGGTCATGCTTCTTAACAAACCTTTGAGCAATGAACGAGTGGGTAGCACCAGAATCAAACAGCAGGGTTGCAATGTGTAAATTGGCAGGAAACTTACCAACTACCACGTCGGGTGCCTCTTGTGCTTCCTCCATAGTGACGTGGTTCACCCGTCCTCTCATTACATTCTGTTGTGGTGGTTGTGCGGGCTTCTTCTTTGGGCACTTATGGGCATAGTTCCCCACTTCACCACAGCTAAAACATTGCACCCCAACCTTAGGTGTCTGGCCTTTGTTGTCTTGGGGTTGGTTCGGGGGTCCTTGCACTGCTGGTCGAGGTGGATATGCGGGGCGAGGCTGCTGTACAAACTGACGTTGTGGCTGTGCTGGTGCTGCCGGAGGCCTGTAGTTCGGGTTGTACCCTCTTGGTGCTGAGTAGGGTACCGCAGCACGGTTCGTATGCCCTGCAGGTTGCTGCATCAGACGTGGATGGGTGTTGCTCCCTGAGGCTTGGTGTGACCATCCGGCCTTCCTCTTGTTCTCATTTTCCAAGGCCTTCAGCTTCCTTTCTACCACAAACGCTCTGTCCACCATCTTTTGGAAGCTTTCATACTCATTTGAGGACATTGCACACTGCATTTCTGCGGTAAGTCCTTCCACGAAACAATCTTATTTCTGCTCATCAGTCTCTATGTCTCGTGGGGCATAACGGGAGAGTTGAGTAAATTTAGTGAGGTATTCCCTCACCATCATGTTTCCCTGCTGCAGTCCCAAGAACTCCTTCCTCTTGTTTTTGAGTTCACCCCTTGGTATGTAATAATTGCGGAAGCTACGCTTGAACTCTTCCCAAGTGTTCTCAGGGTCATGATGGGCGGCCACATAGGCGGTCCACCAATCAGCAGCAGGTCCACGCAATTGATGAGAGGCAAACAGCACCCTCTCATACCCTTGGCACTGTATGATCCTCATCTTGCTCTCAATGGTCTTAAGCCAATCATCTGCCTCCAGAGGTTCAGCAGCACTTGCAAACTTTGGAGGTTGAGTTCCTAGAAACTCACTCAACCTTGGTTGGCGTGGTGCAGCTTGTGGAGGTGGAACTTGATGCAAGTTGGCCACCACTTGAGTCAAGTTCTAGATGAGCTGATTTTGATTCTCCAGCATTTGGTGGAGGGGATCAACTCCTTCACGGCGACCACCCCTGTCCTGGCCTCCAGAAAGATGAGGGCTGCAGGCCTCATCGTTGTTGTTGGCGGGGTTGGCAGCACGACCTTTTCCTCTTCCCGTCATCTAGCATGATCAACCAGATGTTAATTTAAAGCATTACTTATTACCTTACTAATTTCACTTATTTGTACTTTAAAGTGTTGAGGCTTTGTTATACTTTTCGGAGGGTTCATATCTCACACAAAAATAAATGCAATATTATTTCATGCGGGTTCACACACCAAAGCAAAACAATCTGAAGACGAGGCTGTGGACAATTGCTCATGGCTTCCACAACTCACGTCACACACCAATCATTAACACACCATTAACTAAGATAACGACTCGACTACTCGACATCCTGCTAAACTAAGGGAAGGACTCTACACTAATCGTATTCACTGAGCTGGCTCCTCGGGGTCTTCCTCATCATTGCGACTGCCTTCTAACTCTGCTTTGGGTGGGGAGGCTGCTGGTGGAGAAGTGCGACGACGCCTGATCGCCCCGCGATCTAGGGAGTCAGGAGTCCATGTATCATTCACGGTGACACACAGTTCATTCCCATCCCCTCTTTATCTCGCCCTTAAGCAGGCTCGCAGCAACGCCTCCGTTTCCTTCAGGGTGTCCCGAACATCCTGAAGTTCTTGCTGACACTCCTGCAGTCGAGTGCTGAGCATAACAGCATCCTCCAAGCACAAGTCCATGTGCTCATGAGAAGTCCCTTGCTGCACTGGCGGGTACTTATACTCCGCGGTACCACTCTCACGCTGGAGGACATACATGTACTCAGTCCTGTCCAGGTGGCGATGATAGATGTGACTCTGGCAGGTGATGGCCTCCCAGGTGACATCCTTCTTCGCATCGACATGTGTCGCTCGACAAGTTGGAGAGCGGTGGATCTTGAGTAGCTGATTTTCATGGATAATCCTCATTTCTGAACTCCATTCTTCCCTCTTCTCACGGATGGTTCCGGTGGAGCTATAGTGTATGATTAGCTTGCCCGTATTGCCGGCGGCTTCGAGCATACGTCGAAGACGGCGCAACAAGCCTCCTACTGCCAATCCGTAGGAAAGGTACGTCACTGGACGGCTCTCCTCTCTTTCGGCAAGGGCAACTACGGGAACTCTCCCTCCTGTGGACTTGCGAGCGGTGCGAATCATGCGAACCATCTAAAACAGAAAGCATTTAAACTTAGGTTAGATAAACTTTTAAACAAGAACCCTATTTTGAATGAAAGTTGAGGTAAGATGAAGAAAGTGTGACACCCTCATCTCGGGTGTCAGCATATGATCATGATTTATAAAGAAGAAAAACATTTTATGGAAAGAAGGAACAGAGACAAGTATCAGAAGGATAGCCAATAAAGCTCTCCGAGAGCACCGAAGGCAAATTCCATGGCCAACAGACCACGTGGCGCGTTCGGAGCTCATTCCCGAGAAATTTGGGAGAGGTCCGCCGTTAAACTAGCTACGTGGCAGGCTCGGGGGTCACCTCCGCATTTGGAAAGAGGTCCGACCCTGTGGGACACGTGCTGCCCGCGGGGATAGCCTCTGTGGAAGAAGCAAAGGCATTTTTCATGGGACACATGTCACCTTCGGAGCTAGTCCTCGCGGAAGTCAGGGGACCAGTCGCACGGGATACGTGTTGATCTCGGAACCCATCTCCGAGAAGTCCGGATCTATTGAACACGTGTCGCCACCGGAGCTTATCTCTGGAGGTCCGTCGCTGCTGGACACGTGTCGACCTCGGGGCATGTCCCTGAGGGAGGGAAAGGCGGAAAGACCGGCACCCACACGTGGCGTGCGTGGAGCTCACCTCCAAAGAAGAGGGAGGTCTTGCTCGTGACACGCGGCACGACCGGAGCTCGTCTCTGCAGACGAGGAGATACCAGGCCCGGAGGACACGTGGAGCTTCCGGAGCTCATCATCACGGAGGTAACGAATTCTGGAGCGGCTGTTACGCGTAAGGACACCGGTACGCAACAGAAACCGATCTAAACTCCACGATGGTTACCGAAGATAAGACGTCAGGATCTAACAAAGATCTGAATGAGACTCTTATTCGGATCCGATCAGATTAGGACTCTTCTCTTCCCGATTATAAATAGAACCCAAAACCTCTGGCCGAACCCATGAACTTCTCTTTCAAATCCTGAGCCGACGACTTAGAGCCCTAGCCCTAACTCGCCGAGCAAAACATCGCCGAAGCACAACAAGGGAGATCATCGGAGGAGAACTAAGCGGTCTGAGGAGGACCTCGAAGTCAAGAAGAACGCGAGGTAGGACTTCAATACCACCTTACGACATCATGTTGTTCATCTCTTTGCATCTGTTCTTCGATTCCTTTTGAACAGAAGCTTTTTCGTGGGCAGATCACTCGATGATCAGTTTGATCTAAAGACAAGATCATCGCCATGTTCATCTTTGATCCGAACACCTCTGTCCATGCAAGCCATGCAAGAGCACACCAATCTAATAAAAATCATAGGATAGCATGCATGTGCGTCATCGCATCTAGTTTAAGGTTTGCGCATGATATTGATTGCTGTGAATCTTGTATGCACGTGAATCCTACATAGCAGGACAAACTCAGGAAGTTGTCTACGACGAGCTGCAGCAACAAGGTTTTGAGAATCAAGAACAACCAGAACCGCAAGAACAAGGCAAGTGCTCCTTGACCATGTTGATCCTATGTTTTGGGTAAAATTGTTTTGTTTTGCGAAAAGGTGTGTGTGCTGAGTCAAACATGATGAGAAACCTATTTATAGGAGTTTACTAGTTTGGTTAAACCACCCTTGTCGCCTGAGAATTTTATGAGTCGGGTATAGTTTTTGTTTTATGCTTCGCTGAGTCCATGGGATTGAGAAGCGAGATAGATGTGTCTAGCTAACTGCACTCGTACTGATAATAAGTAACTGATAAGGTTAATGAACATGGATCGGAGGGAGATCTAGGCAAGCCTGGGTTTGTGTATGAGGTAGCATGAGATGGTGGTTTTACTTGCCGTAGATCTAAGGACCGGTTCATGCATGCACATGCCAGGATAACAGTGCCACCACAAGGCCAAGTATGGGTGCGGCTTAGCTGAGTAATTAGGTAAGTTGCTAGAGTGTTATGGACTGTGGAAGGCGCGGGGAATGGGAGTCGAGTGAGGACTGCCCTGGGAACTGCATGGCACAAGAGGGGGCCCGTGGGTGGGAGAATTGGAGATTCTAGCCTGCCGGTGAAACCTTAGTGAGTCCATACATCTAGTAACCCCTTTGTAAAGGCTATTTTGTGATCTCTTGACCATACACCGACGGTTGTGTACTGGTAAAATGGAGGTTCTGCAGTCGCCGACGGGTGACGAAATCACAAACTTGTGGGTAAAGAGGTGCAAACTCTGCAGAGTTATTAAAACTATCATGATAGCCGAGCTTACGGTCACGAGCACCTGGCTAAACTGCCATGATTAGATGGGATGGTTACTAGGATGGTTATTAGAATGGTTATTGGGAAGGTTCTTGGTTATGGTTATGGGTTTGGTTATGGTTTGGTTTGAAATTGTTAAGATGATGAAAGGGTTGCATGACTGGTGGGTCATGATATGAGATTGGTCTCGGTGTGAGACAAGATTGTTTCATGAGGTGAGATGGTAGCGAATACGAGGAGGTATTCGTGAGTATGGGTAAAGGATTGGTTAATGTTTGGATGGAACACGGGAAGTGATGGAGGTATGTTGGTAATTTCATACATGCTGGGACTATATTCATCTAAAGTCAAGTTGCTGTTTTATCACGGTTTTATAAATCTGCTTTTCTGCAAATGAGCCTTTTATACCTACCTTGTTTATGAGCTGCATGTCATGAGTTATTCCCGCACTTGCTGAGTACATCATTGTGCTCAAACTTGCATTATTATTTCTTCATCAACAGCAAGAGAAGACTACTATGAAGACCGAGTAGAGCATTATGGCGTGTGATCTGTTCTCAACCTTGCCTGTGGAGGGAGTAGAAATGGAGTCACTTCTGCTTAGTTTTGTTTCCGCATTAGTTTTTGCTTCCGCATTTAAATAAAGATTTCCGCTGCGTGAAAATAAAGACTTCCGTTGTGAGCATGAGTCCAAGACTCATGAGGTGTTGTAATAAACTCTGCTATTCGTGGTAATATATAGTCTGAATTCAGTTTGTGGAACGTATGTGTATGTGTGATGAACATCCTGGGCACACATATGCATTAGTTCTCGGTTCCGTGGTTTTTCCACAGAATTGAGGGCGTCACAGATTGGTATCAGAGCCATGGGTTGACAGTAGGTTACACGCCTAGATAGAAACCTTAGATTGATATTAGAGTCACGGGTTAACAGCAAGTTATACCCTAAATAGAAGCCACGCGGACCAAAGGAAGCATCCTAGGATGAATAGCTTAGATTAGCCTTGAAACCACCTTGACATAGGAAACCATCCTTGAATAGGAGTTGAGTGGACCCTTGTGATGATTATTTGTGAATATGTGCTTAGTATGAGTTGTGGGACGTCTAAAAAATGTTGTCCATATCCACACGTAAGAAGAAGGAGGTGTGAGATGTTTCGGCACTTGCTCACATCCTCATAAGGGCTAATATATATAGTCCAACTCACCTTGATGCATATAGTTGAAAGGACCTACCTAACTTTCTGACCTTCTATTACTATTTCGTTCTCCCTCACAGATGGTGAGAGGAAACGCCAGCCGAAGGAATGTCCAGGAAGATGACCACGAGGAAGTTCCTGCTAATCCCGGAGCTGGCGAAAACAACCTAGAAAGGTTGATGGCCATGCAAAACCAGCTTATGCAAACCATGATCCAAACTTTGGGTCAGTTGCAGGCCAACCAAAACCCCGTTCCAGCACCACCGCCACCACCACCGCCGGCTCATAACAGGTTGGGAGAGTTCATGAGGGCTCGACCACCCACCTTTGCTCAAGCAAGCGATCCAATGGAGGCCGATGATTGGTTGAAATCCATGGAGAAGAAGCTTGCCATTGTTCAGTGCAACGACCGAGAGAAGGTTCTCTTTGCGTCGCACCAACTGATGAGAGCAGCTGCTGACTGGTGGGATGCCTTGAGCAACGCCCATGCCAACCCGGAGATAATCACTTGGACTGAGTTCAAGGAAAGTTTCCGCTCCCACTACATCCCTGTTGGCGTAATGATGCTCAAAAGGCAGGAGTTTGAAGGTCTCCGCCAAGGGCAGAAAAGTGTGAACGAATATCTCAACAAGTTCATACAACTGTCCCGGTATGCCCCCGAAGATGTCAACTCAGATCAGAGGAAGCAGTACCTGTTCATGAGAGGGTTGAACAATGAGATCCAAGTTCAGCTCCTCAACAATGACTACGTAAGCTTCCAGAAGCTAGTTGATAAGGCTATTGTGGTGGAAAACAAGATCCGAGAGATCGAGCGCGAGTGCAAAAGGAAGATCCCATACCAGCCCCAAGGGAGCAACGTACGACCTAGGTACATGCCCCCTGCACCGCAGTATGGATCAACCACTTCTACGTACCGCCCTGGTCAGCCACCACAGCAACGGTTTGTTGCACCGGCGCCTCGTGTGCCCATGCCTCCTGCGCCACGGCCTAACAATGGCGCTCCTGTTCAAAACCCCCGCCCCAACGTACCTGCTGCCATAGGCAACAGGGCATGCTTTGCATGCGGGGAAGTAGGCCACTTCGCTAACCAGTGCCCGAAGAGAGGCCCTGGACAGCAAGGTAACGTGCCCAAGCAGAACCAGCGACCAAATGGAGGGGATAACCAAGGGAACCGTGGACCACAGAACTATGCTCGTGGCCACGTTAACCATGTCACTGCTGAGGAAGCACAACAGGCTGAGGACGTCGCAATTGGTATGTTCCTTGCCAACTCCAACCCAGCCACCATTTTATTTGATTCTGGAGCATCACATTCCTTCATATCATCCAAATATGTTGCCAAGCATCATCTACCCGTATCCCACTTAGAATGTGCCATGTTAGTTAATTCTCCCGGAGGAGAAATGAGGACTAGTATAGTATGTCCTAAGGTAAGCCTTAAAATAAGGGGGTAGACTTCCTTGCCAACCTTTGGACTCCCACGGAATTGACATCATACTCGGAATGGACTGGTTAAGCAAGCACAATGGAGTAATCCAATGCGCTGAGAGAAGCGTGCAGTTGACAAACAAACACGGTATCCGTGTCGAGTTTGAGTCAGCCCAGCAAGCAACCGTACGGGCGGATTTGAACCATGTTGAAGGAGTAGCATTAGACAACATTCCAGTGGTTCAGGAATTTTCGGACGTGTTCCCGGAAGAACTTCCAGGTATGCCACCTGACCGGGACATTGAGTTTGCCATAGATTTGGTACCTGGAACTGCACCCATAGCTAAGAGACCATATAGGATGCCCGTCAACGAGTTAGTTGAACTAAAGAAGCAAATTCAAAAACAGTTGGAGAAGGGTTTTATCCGTCCAAGTTCATCACCATGGGGAGCCCCGGTGCTTTTCGTGGACAAGAAGGACGGAACCCAAAGAATGTGCGTGGACTACAGGTTTCTCAACGAGGTAACAATCAAGAATAAATACCCTCTGCCCCGTATAGAGGACCTGTTCGATCAAATGAAAGGAGGCCAAGTGTTCTCCAAGATTGATCTTCGGTCGGAATATTTCCAGCTGAAGATTAAGCCCTCCGATATACCTAAGACAACCTTTCGGACGCGGTATGGTTCATATGAATATACCGTTATGTCTTTTGAATTAACGAATAAGGTTTTCATGGAGTACTTGGACAAGTTCGTCGTGGTTTTCATCGATGACATTATGGTGTATTCAAAAAGTAAGGAGGAGCATGAAGAACATCTAAGATTGACCTTGCAGAAGTTGCGCGAGCATCAGTTGTGTGCCAAGCTCAACAAGTGTCAATTTTGGCTAAAGGAAATATCCTTCCTAGGCCACATCATCTCTAAGGAAGGGGTATCGGTTGATCCTGGAAAGGTGAGAGATGTTCTAAAGTGGGACCAACCGAAGAGCGTGAGGGATATTCGAAGTTTCTTTGGGATGGCAGGATACTATCGGCGCTTCATTAAAGACTTCTCTAGGATAGCAAAACCTATGACGGAGTTGCTAATGAAGGGAAAAGTCTTTCAATGGACACAAGCCTGTCAAGAAAGTTTTGAGGAACTCAAGAAAAGGCTAACCACAGCACCAGTTCTGGTATTGCCAGATGTAAGCAAGAGCTTTGACATATATTGTGACGCATCCAGACAAGGGCTCGGATGTGTGCTCATGCAAGAAGGACAAGTGGTAGCCTATGCTTCACTACAATTAAAGAAGCATGAACTTAACTATCCTACTCATGATTTGGAGTTAGCAGCAGTGGTGCATGCATTGAAAATTTGGAGACATTATATCCTTGGTCATCGATGTGAGATCTATACAGATCATAAAAGCCTCAAGTACATATTTACACAAACGGACTTAAATTTGAGGCAACGTCGATGGTTAGAACTCATCAAGGATTATGATGTGGGAATCAACTACCACCCCGGGAAGGCCAATATGGTCGCTGACGCACTGAGCAGAAAGGGAGCATGCCACCAACTCACGGTTCGGGAGCTACCACCTAAACTTCGAAAGGAGTTCGAACGGTTACACCTCGGATTCTTGAATAACATGGAAACAATGAAGATCCACTCCTCATTGGAGCAAGAAATAAGAGAGGGCCAAGCAACGGACGAGGGGATCAAGGAGATCAAGGAAAGAATCCGACAAGGGATAGAAAAGGATTTCAAGGAGGATGAAAAGGGTACGCTTTGGCTAGGAAAAAGGATTTGTGTGCCAAACATAAGACACCTTCGCGACATGATATTGAAGGAGGCACATGATTCACCCTATTCCATACATCCAGGGAGCACCAAAATGTACAAGGACTTGAAAACTTGCTATTGGTGGGATGGTATGAAGAGGGATGTAGCCGAATACGTTTCCCTATGCGACACATGCCAACGGGTAAAAGCCGAACATCAAAAACCCGCTGGATTGTTGCAACCTTTGAAAATATCTGAATGGAAATGGGAGGACATCAGTATGGACTTTATTGTCGGATTGCCACAAACTCAGTCAGGATACGACTCCATCTGGGTCATTGTGGACCGGTTGACGAAAACCGCCCATTTTCTTCCGGTAAAGGCCAGTTACAAAGTTACACAGTTGGCAGAGTTGTACATGGAGCAGATCGTGTGCCGTCATGGAGTTCCGAAGAGGATAGTCTCAGATCGAGGTTCTCAGTTTACCTCTAGATTCTGGAGGAAGCTGCAGAAAGCCATGGGTACACGACTGGATTTTAGCTCCGCCTATCACTCACAAACCGATGGACAAACCGAAAGGACGAACCAAATTTTGGAGGACATGTTGAGAGCTTGCGCCTTGAAACGTGGGCATAGTTGGGATAGGAGTTTACCGTATGCCGCTCCTATAACAACAGCTATCAAGCTAGCTTGAAGATGTCGCCTTTCGAAGCCTTATATGGTAGACGGTGTAGAACGCCACTGTTCTGGAACGAGACTGGAGAGAACCAGATGTTTGGACCCGAAGTACTACAAGAGGCTGAAAAGCAAGTCCAAACGATACGGGAGAACTTAAAGGCTGCTCAGTCACGACAGAAAGGCTATGAGGACAATAGGCGTAGGAAGTTGACCTTTGAAGTAGGAGACTTCGTATACCTTAGGGTATCGCCTATCCGAGGCCAGCGACGTTTTAACGTCAAAGGCAAACTAGCACCTCGCTACATCGGACCATTTAAGATTTTGGACAAGCGAGGAGAAGTAGCCTATCAACTAGAGCTCCCAAACCATCTCTCCGACGTACATGACGTGTTTCATGTATCCCAGCTCAAGAAGTGCTTGAGAATGCCAGAGGAACAAGTGTTAATGGGAGAACTTGAACTTCAAGAAGACCTGACCTACGCAGAACACCCTGTCCGAATCTTGGACGTAAAGGAAAGGGTCACTCGAAACAAAGTGATTCGATGGTGCAAGGTACAATGGAGTCATCATACTGAAGCTGAAGACACATGGGAGCGTGAAGAGGATATTAAAGCTTATCTCCGGAGGTCCGTCGCTGCTGGACACGTGTCGACCTCGGGGCATGTCCCTGAGGGAGGGAAAGGCGGAAAGATCGGCACCCACACATGGCGTGCGTGGAGCTCACCTCTGAAGAAGAGGGAGGTCTCGCTTGTGACACGCGGCACGACCGGAGCTCGTCTCTGCGGACGAGGAGATACCAGGGCCGGAGGACACGTGGAGCTTCCGGAGCTCATCATCACGGAGGTAACAAATTCTGGAGCGGCTGTTACGCGTAAGGACACCGGTATGCAACAAAAACCGATCTAAACTCCACGATGGTTACCGAAGATAAGACGTCAGGATCTAACAAAGATCTGAATGAGACTCTTATTCGGATCCGATCATATTAGGACTCTTCTCTTCCCGATTATAAATAGAACCCAAAACCTCTGGCCGAACCCACGAACTTCTCTTTCAAATCCTGAGCCGACGACTTTTCAACACACACCTTGTAAAATAGTTTTTAAGAAAATAGGGCCCTTAAATACGTCCATTTCTACCTAGGTCCACGTTCCTACGGGCAACCTTGGCTCTGATACCACTTCTGTCACACCCGGTTTCTCCGAAGAACAACCGAGTGAATATCACATGTATGCCAGGATCATTTTCTCATACATGTGATGACAAATAGTGAAGCATCATTTATTATAAGCCAGGTGTCGAATATAAATAAGTCTTACAAAGCATAGGTCTCGATGGACGATAATAAGTTCATCACAAATAAATAAACTAGCAGCGGAATATTATTCTTGTGGGCTCCGTCACAGGCGTTGTCCGGGGGACTCCATGAACCTAGAAACCTTCTTCGGGTCCAAAGTCTTGATCATTATACACCACCTCATTATCTTGACCTGACCAGCAATATAAACCAACAAATATGCAAGGTTGAGTACCGATGGTACTCAACAAGTGTGGGAAAGTTATGTCATGCATGGCTAGAACAAGAAGAGGTTGAACTCATGGTTAAATCACTATGCAATTATGGCCTACCACCTTAGCTTATTAAGCACCTACATTACTACACAGGTGAAATGGTCCCAATCTCCCATCCCATCATTATAATCAAATAACCATAACATCATTTCTAATGTTAAGCTCCCCGCTTAACATCCACAACTTCCAAAACCATCAATCCTCTAATCATGAATAAGTCCAAGCCGCTCTTGACCGTGAGCATGGCTGTCATGACAGTTTTGACTCTGCAGAGTTTGTACCACTATACCCACATGTAGTGATTTCATCCCCCATTGCCGGGTGGACTAAAAGAACCTCTATTATGCCAGTGGCTACGAACCACATTCACACTTCCCAGGTGTGTAGCCAGGAGATCACTACGAAGCCTTTACAAAGGGATTCCCGACGAGTGTGGGCCCACTGAGGTTTCACCCCTAACAGCATACAAGAGGCTCCAACCCCGCTGCAGTGGCCCCCTCTTGAGCCTTGCGGTTCATATGGTAGTCCAGCTGACACCTATTCCCCGCACCATCCAACACACTCATACTACGCCGGGGATACACCTAATTAATTGGTCAAGCTGCTCCATCTCAGCATGTGGTTGGCACGGTAAAGCCAGGTTACATGCTCCATGAACCGGTCCTTAGGATCCAGGCAAGTACTAAACACAAACCCGAGTCTCGTGCACCCAGCACACAACCAAAACATCCAACTTGCCTTGATCCCTACCTCTACATAACTCACAATATCTCATTCAAGAGTATGGTAAAATAAACTGATGATCTCGTATCCCAAATATCCCATTCTAAGCATGGCTAAGCATATGCATAATAAATAAATGACATGATAAAATAAATCCCAATCCAAGCTACAAGGAAACAAGATAATGCAATTCTAGGGAAACTTCCTAGCATGGGCTTCATATTTCTTTTGACAATGCAAATAATTCTATCTACACATCCTAGCATAGGATCAAAGTGGTCAAGGACACTTGTCTGCTTCCTGCTGCTCTTGGAATGGGTAGTCCTGATCTTGGAAAGGGGTAACTTGCTCTTGAGCAGGTTCTACATCATACCATCACACATAGCAAAAGAAAAACAACAATTCATAAGACATAGCTCACACTTCCACTTCATACAAACCACATATTCATATGTAACAAAGCCATTCACAACTTCTATGTGTTGTGTTTACTCTATGTGTGTTGACCTTTGGCTTACATGCACTTTTAATCATGTGTATATGATTCCTACTTTTGTATTCACATTTATGCTTGCATACTTTATATATGAGTTTCCAATTTAAATAAATTCCTTATATTCAATTACTACACCTTTTAGCTACCAAGTATGCATGAAAGGTATTTTCCTTCTCCATATGTGTCTTTAGAATTTCTACCAACGCTAAACTGAATTCTTTGGATTTTAGAAACTCCATTTATCATTTACTAGTTGCTATATTTTCAGATTTATTTCCTATGCCTAAATGTGAACTTTATTATGAAAATAACAAGACACATCATCTAAACAGAATAGGTTCTGATCTAAAATATTTAATAACCTATTTTGACCTTTTTCTCTGATGTAAACTATTTTACATTTATTTTCTTAATTTTCAGAATTATTCTTTACTTAAAAATGTGTCCCTATAACTAATAAATATGAATAATAAATTAAACAGATTCATTTTAGCCAAAAATCTATTTTTATCTCACTCCAAAGTTTTCTAAGTACTGAGAAAGTTTTTAATTTAAATTTGACAATATGTTTGTCCCACTTTTTAAATTTTAAATACTAGCCACATATTCAATTTCTTAAATTTAATATCAAACAGGGTTAAAAAGGTAAACTTACCCCACTACAGGGTCTATAATATTATTTTAACAATTTTCAGGGGTCTAGCTACACATAACAAAGGAGTTTTTCCTAATTTTTATTAAGTCCAAGGGCTAAAACTGATTTTGAAATAAATCTACTTCTTCGTGTTGCGGACGACTGGGCGCAGCTCGAAGACCCAGCTGGGAGCGTACTATTTCCAGCATCGCTGCAAGGACCCAAAGGCCTCTGGGTACCTTCTACCTTTCAGTGCGTCGAGGTGGGAAAACTGGAGGGAGAACTGGTTGATCGTGCAGACCGACGAGCACGATCGCCTGCAGCCCCCAACTGCCGGCCCAACCACCGAGTGTCGCTTCTGGGAGGAGGTCCCAGAGCAGGAGTACGCACCGGTCTTGGAGCGGATCCGGTTCCTGGCCAACGAGGGGCTAACGTCCCTGATGGTGCTAGTGGATTTCTTGTCGCGCCGTATTGCGCCCTTGCAGCAGCGCAACTGTGGGTACCACCCCGTGGTTCACCCACTCCAGGATCGCATAGGGTGGTGCCGTGCGATGCGGCACCCAACAGCACACACGAAAAAATTAAAGAACAACATACAAACTTTTATTTAATATAAAATAGCGGAAGTGTTTTTACAAAACCTATTCATACAGCGGAAGTAATGATGCGGACATCGCTACCATTGATACAACCACAACACCAGCCCATTCACCACTCTCAGCTAATCAAGGTCCAATGACACGCGCTCGTGCACGTCAACTTAATTATCAGGTGAATTCATTCCTGGCTGTTCAAAGTAATTATCCTTCAAATGGGGACCTATTAAAGCCTTGTGATGACCTTGTTATTATTAGGTGCTTGGGAATTGATCCAGCTAGAAGGGATGGAGGGATTAATGCAATAAAGGCTGCTCCACCGGAGGAGAAATCTTGAGGTTGGGGCCATGTAATAAAGAGAGATTTAGACAAATAAGGAAAGGAATAAGGGAAATCTCGTCCAACTTTGCTGCTGGACAAAATTCCCTCTTTCTTCCCCCATTTAAAGATAGATGTGCTATAATAAGGAAAGAAATAGAGGAAATCATATCCTGCCTTGCTGCTGGATGGGTTTCGCTCTTTCTTTCCCTATTAAATGGTAATCTATCACAGAAAAAGGAAGGGAATAAGGGAGATCATGTCCTACCTTTGTTGCTGGACGAATTTCCCTCTTCCCTCCCCTATTTAAGTAGTCCAAGAGCTCCTTGACAGGGCGAGTTTTGTTTTCAGTAAATTTAGCCATTGCTACTTCCTTGTAACGCAAGTGTCGACGAGACCTTCTGATTACTTGAATCAGAACCCCAACTTTTTCACACCCGTGAGTGTTTGCTTGTTATCTTGTTCTTTCTTGTTCTTCGATTGCTTGCAGGTTCAAGGCTTTCTTGGCACGGCAAGTACAGCAACAACAGGAGCCAGTGTAACTATCGCTAAGGCGCAGCATCCTTGTGGTTGTTGTAGTCGGGTAGCACAACGTCGACCTCCACCCAAATCGTAGTTACCAGGAGACGGTGTAACTGTCGCTCAAGGTGCCACACTATTCTGGTTGTGGTAGTCGGGCAGCCAATGTCGGCCTCCACCAAATTCGTTCATTACCAACATCTCTCATCGAAAGATAGGGCGTCCCCCGTATCCGTTGGGTTCATTAAGTGGTATCAGATTTCAGGTTGCTCGGTGAGAGATTTCCTTCTCCTTGTTATTCATTTACCTACAGTCCACTTTTGCCTACAAAAGTTCGTTCTAAAAAAATCCTAAAAACACTTTGAGCCTTTTGCTTGACTACTTAGCTCTCGACTTGTTGAATTCACGGTTGCCTTTTTGTGTCAAGTTGCTGGTCCTAAGTTTTTCACCGCTAGAGTTTTGAGTTCGTGCCACTTTGTTCTCAGTCCATTTCCATTATCTACCCAAAGTTGAGAAAAAAAGGCAAGTGCAAAAGAAAAGCTGCACCGATCAGCAAGAAAAAGGCACGTGCAAAAGAAAAGCCGCACTGATTACAATCACAAAAAAAAAAATTCTAAGTACAAAAAAACGAGAGACAATTTGTGTAACATTTGTTTCATGTTTCGAAGTTCAACTTGCTGTTTTCAACGTTGTTGAAACACAACGGATCGGGCTGTTCGAACTTCCCTACCATAGTAATCCAACGTCACGTGGAGTTACGGCTCACGTCTCTAGTAAGGTTTGAGCTAGGACCAGCACAATACCACCGTGGAACGTTTATTCAACTTGTTGTGACTAATGTGGTACTAGCTGTTCCTTTGCACAAATTTTTTCTAGCAGCTACCTACAGCTTCACAAAATTGTCTATGACCACCATAAGGTTGTGCTGGCAGCCACCGTTTATTGTTGTTCTTGCTGATTGCCGGCGCCTCCTGCATCGCATGGTAAGAACTTGTAAGATCTTGATTTATTGCTAGTGAGGAATTGTGCTGTCCTACCACCTCTTAGCAACTGTTAGGATTAATCTGCTTGCTGTTGTATTTCCTTTCTTTACTAACCATGTCAGCTGATGCGAATGGGACATCTCCACATTCACCACGTACGAGGGGCATCATTCAGCATTTCGAACGCCAAGTAAAGCTACACACAGATGCTCTCAATGAGGATATTCAAGTCACCAATGAACGCATTGGTCAATTAGAGTCGACGCAGATTTGCACCAAAACCAAACTGACCACATTAGAAAGCACTGCTAGGGCTATTAACACTTCTCTTGCAGCAACCATTGAGCGATTGGAGAGGATGGAATAGGTTGGACGCGAAGAGAGGCAAAGACGTGTTGATGACAGCCACGACTCCGTTGGCAGTGCTGCAAGATATGACGAGGCGGAGTATTCAGCGGATACCAAGCTTGATGATGGACCTTTCAGGTATCGACGGCAGCCACGTCGCGACCATCGAGGTATGGGTGGTCGAGCTCAACGACGCGAGGTACGTGACAAAGACGATTCCCTACGCAGCATTAAATTCTCCATACCACCTTTTGATGGTAAATATGATTCGGATGCATATCTATCTTGGGAATTGTCAGTAGATCAAAAATTTGCATGCCATGATTTTCCTGATGATAAAAAGGTTAGAGCTGCCACTAGTGAATTCACTGACTTTGCTTCTGTTTGGTGGCATGAATATCAAACTAAAAATCCAGCTACCGTACCACAAACTTGGAATGCATTGAAACGAATCATGCGTCGTCGTTTTGTTCCTTCCTATCATGCTCGTGACCTGTTGCATAAATTACAACAACTTAGGCAAGGCAACAAATCTGTTGAGGAATACTATCAAGAACTTTAAATAGGCATGATGCGTTGTGGCCTAGTTGAAAATGAAGAGGCTGCAATGGCTAGGTCTATGGGTGGTTTAACAAGAGAAATTCAGGACATATTGGCTTATAAGGAATACACTAACGTCACTCGATTATTTCATCTTGCTTGTAAGGCTGAAGGAGAAGTGCAGGGACGACGTACAAGAACTAACATTTCTGCAGGTCGAACTACCTCATGGCAGTTCCGCTCAAGTACTGCTGATACTAAGCATGATTCTCCAGACGATGCTTCCAATGGGTTGCCCAGGACTACATCAAAATCAGCACCTTCGCGTGCAATCGAGACAACAAAAGGATCCACCCAAGTTGCAGCCAACACTTCTTCTTCCATTGCTTCTACCGGGAGAACAAAAGACATTCAATGCCTCCAGTGCAAGGGTTTTGGGCACCTACGAAGGGACTGCCCAAGCAAGCGTGTGCTGGTTGTACGAGAAAATGGTGAGTACTCATCCGCTAGTGATTTAGATAATTAAACATATGCCATGCTTGCTGCACAAGCAGCAGGAAAGAAGAATGATGATGAAGAGCACATTGGGGCTGATCATGCTGCCCACTATGAGAGTCTTGTTGTGAGGCATGTCTTGAGTGCCCAAATGATCAAAGCTGAACAGAACCAGCGACACAATCTATTCCAAACTAAGTGTGTAGTTTTGGAACGATCGTGTCGCATTATTATTGATGGAGGAAGCTGCAACAATTTAGCAAGTGCTACCATGGTAGAAAAGCTTGAGATGACAACACTTCCACATCCACATCTCTACTACATCCAATGGTTCAACGATAGTGGTAAGCTTAAGGTAACACGTCTGGTTCGTATCGAATTTGCAATTGGTTCCTACCATGATTACATTGATTGTGATGTGGTAACTATGCAAGCTTGTTCTATGCTATTTGGTCGACCTTGGCAATTTGATAAAGATACATTACATCATGGTAAATTAAATCAATACTCTTTCATGCATCATGAGAAGAAACTTGTTTTGCACCTGATGTCCCCTGATGCTATTTTGAAGGATGACATTGCTAGAGCTTGTAAAGAGAAAAATAAGAAATCTGCTGAAAATGAAAATTCAGATGTCGTGAAGAAATCGGTACAGTCTAAGACTGACAATTCCAAATCTGCTCATATGAAGAAGAATGAAATAAAATTAACGAGCGCTTGTTTTTTTGCTTCCAAATCTGATTTGTTTGAATTAAAAAGTGATACTGCAATCTGCTATGTGTTTGTTTGCAAAGAAGCTTTGTTCTCACTTCACGACACACCATGTGCTTTACCTCCTTCTATCACTAAGCTTTTGCAGGAATACGCTGATGTGTTTCCACAAGAGGTATCAGCCGGGCTGCCACCATTGAGAGGGATTGAGCATCAGATTGACCTCATCCCTGGGGCTTCTTTGCCCAACCAAGCATCATACAGGACCAATCTGGAGGAGACTAAGGAGATTCAGTGGCAAGTACAGGAATTACTCGACAAAGGTTATGTGCGTGAGTCCCTTAGTTCTTGCTCCGTTCCTATCCTTTTGGTCCCAAAGAAAGATGGATCATGGCGCATGTGTGTAGATTGTCGAGCAATTAATATCATTACTATTAGATATCGTCATCCTATTCCTAGGTTAGATGATATACTTGATGAACTTAGTGGCTCGGTGATTTTCTCTAAAATTGATTTGCGTAGTGGATACCATCAAATTCGCATGAAGCTAGGTGATGAATGGAAAACAGCGTTTAAAACAAAGTTTGGTTTGTATGAGTGGTTAGCCATGCCTTTTGGTCTCACGAATGCATCTAACACTTTCATGAGATTAATGAATGAGGTTTTATGTGCTTTCATTGGAAGATTTGTGGTAGTATATTTCGATGACATCTTGATCTATAGCGCATCTCTCGAAGTTCATCTTGATCATCTCCGTGCTATTGTCAATGCTTTACGTAATGCACGCTTATTTAGTAACATTGACAAGTGCACCTTTGGCACGGATCGAGTTTCTTTGCTTGGCTATGTTGTGACACCACAGGGAATTGAAGTTGATCAAGCCAAGGTGGAAGCGATACACAGCTGGCCGACTCCTACCACGGTCACACAAGTACGAAGCTTTCTCGGACTTGCTAGATTCTATCGTCGTTTTGTGAAAGACTTCAGCACCATAGCAGGCCCACTGCATGAGCTTACAAAGAAGGGTGCTCCATTCACATGGGGCAAGGCGCAAGAGGCTGCATTTGTAACTTTGAAGAATAGGTTAACTCATACACCCCTTCTCCAATTACCAGATTTCAGTAAGACTTTTGAATTGGAATGTGATGCTAATGGTATTGGATTGGGAGGTGTCTTGTTGCAAGAGGGGAAACCTATTGCTTATTTTAGCGAGAAACTGAATGGGTCTAGTCTGAACTAGTCCACTTATGATAAAGAATTATATGCACTAATACGAACTTTGGAAACATGGCAATATTATTTATGGCCTAAAGAATTTGTTATACATTCTGATCATGAATCTTTGAAGCACATTAAGAACCAAACTAATCTGAACCGTAGGCATGCCAAGTGGGTAGAATTCAGTGAGTCCTTTCCTTATGTCATCAAACACAAGAAAGGGAATGATAATGTCATTCGGATGCCTTATCTCGCCGTTACAATATGTTGTCCCAACTTGATTTTAAGATTTTTGGCTTGGAAACAATTAAAGAACAATATGCTTTTGATGTTGATTTCAAAGATGTGCTGCTGCAATGTAAAGAAGGAAAAACATGGAACAAGTTTGTTCTCACTAATGGTTTTGTGTTTTGAACTAACAAATTGTGCATTCCAGCTGGTTCTGTGCGTATCTTACTATTGCAGGAAGCGCATGGTGGAGGATTGATGGGACACTTTGGTGTCAAGAAGACGGAAGACATCTTAGCAAGCCATTTCTTTTGGCCAAAGATGAGGAGAGATGTGGAGCGGTTTGTTGCTCGTTGCACCACCTGTCAAAAAGCTAAGTCCCGTCTTAATCCACATGGTTTATACATGCCTCTTCCTGTTCCTAGTGCTCCATGGGAGGATGTTTCTATGAATTTTGATTTAGGATTGCCTAGAACAAAGAAGGAGAGGGATAGTATTTTTGTTGTTGTCGACAGATTTTCTAAAATGACACATTTCATACCATGCCACAAAACTGATGATGCTACCCATATTGCTGATTTGTTCTTTCAAGAAGTTGTTCGTTTGCATGGGGTTCCAAACACTATTGTTTCAGATAGAGATGCCAAATTTCTTAGTCATTTTTGGAAAACCTTATGGGCTAAACTGGGGACAAAATTACTCTTTTCTACCACTTGTCACCCTCAAACTGATGGACAGAGGGAAGTAGTGAACCGTAGTTTATCTACCATGCTAAGGGCTGTTCTGAAACATAACATCAAATTATGGGAAGAATGTTTGCCTCATATTGAATTTGCTTACAATCGTTCGCTGCATTCTACTACTAAATTGTGCCCTTTTCAGATTGTATATGGTTTTATTCCTTGTGCTCCCATTGATCTTTTGGCTCTGCCACCTTCAGAGAAATTGAATTTTGATGCTTCTCGCCGTGCTGAATTAATTCTTAAAATGCATGAGCAAACTAAAGCAAATATTGAGAGCGTGAACGCTAAGTATCAACAAGCCGGTAGCAAGGGTAGGAAGCATGTTACTATTGAAACTGGTGATTTGGTTTGGGTGCATTTGAGAAAGGATAGATTTCCTGATTTGAGAAAATCTAAATTACTACCTAGAGCTGCTGGACCCTTCAAAGTGCTTCGAAAAATTAATGATAATGCATATGAAATTGAGTTGCCTGCACATTTTGGTGTTACTTCCTCTTTTAATATTGCAGATTTGAAACCATATATGGGCGAGGAAGACACATTTGAGTCGAGGACGACTCAATTGTAAGAAGGGGAGGATGATGCGGACATCGCTACCGTTGATACAACCACAACACCAGCCCATTCACCACTCTCAGCTAATCAAGGTCCAATGACACGCGCTCGTGCACGTCAACTTAATTATCAGGTGCTTGAGAATTGATCCAGCTAGGAGGGATGGAGGGATTAATGTAATAAAGGCTGCTCCACCCGAGGAGAAATCTTGAGGCTGGGGCCATGTAATAAAGAGAGATTTAGACAAATAAGGAAAGGAATAAAGAAAATCTCGTCCAACTTTGCTGCTGGACGAAATTCCCTCTTTCTTCCCCCATTTAAAGATAGATGTGCTATAATAAGGAAAGAAATAGAGGAAATCATATCCTGCCTTGCTGCTGGATGGGTTTGCCTCTTTGTTTCCCTATTAAATGGTAGTCTATCACAGAAAAAGGAAGAGAATAAGGGAGATCACGTCCTACCTTTGTTGCTGGACGAATTTCCCTCTTCCCTCCCCTATTTAAGTAGTCCAAGAGCTCCTTGACAGAGCGGGTTTTTGTTTTCTGTAAGTTTAGCCATTGCTACTTCCTTGTAACGCAAGTGTCAACGAAACCTTCCGATTACTTGAATCAGAACCCCAACTTTTTCACACCCGTGAGTGTTTGCTTGTTATCTTGTTCTTGCTTGTTCTTCGATTGCTTGCAGGATCAAGGCTGTTCTTGGCACGGCAAGTACAGCAACAACAGGAGCCGGTGTAACTATCGCTAAGGCGCAGCATCCTTGTGGTTGTTGTAGTCGGGTAGCACAACGTCGACCTCCACCCAAATCGTAGTTACCAAGAGACGGTGTAACTGTCGCTCAAGGCGCCACACCATTCTGGTTGTGGTAGTCGGGCAGCCAACGTCGGCCTCCACCAAATTCGTTCATTACCAACATCTCTCATCGAAAGATAGGGCGTCCCCCGTACCCGTTGGGTTCATCAGGAACCCCAAGCGTCCCGCCATCCTTCCTCAGGCGGAGGGGCTTCTAGGAAGGACGCTGGTGGGGTGACGCCGGGGAGTGTGCTGGGGGCTCAGACGCCACAGCCCGCGAACATTCCGGCCGCAGGTCCTGGCGGTTCTACCCCGGCCCAGAGGTCGGGGCTACAAGCCCATTGGAGCGCTAACGTCGCCCCGTAAGTGTTGCTTTTTCTGGCTTGTAGGAGTAGCGTTCCCTTCTCCTCTCTTAGCCTGAGAGCTTTCTTTGCCTGCAGGGACTCACCGGCTACCGGGGGCAGCCTATTCCCCGGCCATCTCCAGTCGGCGGAGGCTCCGCGCCGCAGCATCCGGGAACTGCGGTGGTTCCAACGGCTCCCAAGTCGGCGGGGGCTTCTTCTGTGCCGGCGGGTTCGCCCTCTGCGGTGGCTGCGGCAGCACCTGTTCGTCCTCCTTCACCAGCCCGGAAGTCCGGTGCTGAGGCTGGAAGGGCTGCTGTAGGCGCAGTTGCTGGCTCCCTGGCTCCCCCGGGTCAGCGTCTTGCTTCAGTTGCCGAGGCACCAGCACCTTCACCGGTCGTAGACGCGACAGGGGAGGTCAGGGGCACGACTCCTGCCCCCGCCGTCCCGGTGCCCATGTGGGATGCCTTGGGGCATGTTTAGACTGGCGCCCGATAGTTCCAGGCCGCCTTTGAGCGGGAGCGGGGGGCGCTGGCTGGAGAGAGGGAGCGCCTTCTTAGTTGGGAGCACCTTCTGCAGCAGCGGACCCAGGAGGCTAAGGCAGAGCTCGACTCGAGGCAGTCGAGGCTTGAGGCCATGGGTGCTCTGCTCGACGCTCAGAAGAAAGCCGTCGGCCGCCTGGACTCAGAGACCCGGCGGCTCCGCGCTACCTTCCGCGAAGCTCTGGCCCAGGCCGAAGCCAAGGCCGAGGCGCACTCTGCTGCCGTGGAGGAGTTGCGGCTGCAGGTAGTTCGTCGAGAGTGCGCCATCGCTGATCGGGAACGTGCCATGGCGGCCGAGGAGGAGAAGGTTGCCGCACGGCTGAAGGGCAGAGAGGGCGAGCTGAGGGCTCGGGCCGAGGAGCTGGAGCTCCGCGAGTCGGCTGCTGCTGCGAGGGAGGAGCAATCCTCCCGGGAGCGCCAGGCGGCGCTGGATCGCGAGCTGGCGGCCCGCCAAGAGGTAGAGAAGCTCCAGGCTTCGCGGTCTGTCGAGGCCCAGGCAGTCTGGAGCTTTGTTACCGAGGCGGGGTCCGCCTTGGTTCCTCTTAGTTTCAGCCCAGTGCGGACGGAGGCTCCGGCGCAGGAGGTGTCTGAGGCAATCCCGGCACTTGAGTCCATCAGCGACAAGCTGGGCCGGCTCGAAGCGGTGATCGCCGACGAGCTTGAGGTGGAGGGGCGAGGCCTGGCGAAGGAGGTCGCTACGCATGTGCTGGCGTGCTTCCGGAGCCAAGACCCTTCCTTCTCTCTGGAGCCAGTCCGTGTAGGGCTCGCCGCCAAGCGGGAGGAAGCTGCCAGGGCCGAGGTCGAGGATGTGGCCGCCCTTGTGGCCTCTAGGTTCCAACGGGAGTCCGGGGACTCTTAGGCATCCGCCCCTGTGGCCAAAAGGCCCTGTACCTTTTTTCCCTTTTTTCTTTATTTTTGTTGAGTCTGTAGCCCAGCTCATGGAGCCTTGAATGAATAGACTCTTGTTATCTTCTGTGTCTGTGCGCTTTAGTCTTCTTCTTGGTTTTGCCTGGCCGAGCCCTTAGCTCCGCAAGGTACTCAGAGGCCTTCACCAATCTCGAAGCTCTGCACAGACTCCTTCCCGGGTCCTTATTGTATTAAGGGCCCCGGAGGTCTCCGGAACTCGCCCCATGAGAATGGGGAGGTCCGGATCTGCTGGCCATGTGGCGGGCCCGGAGCTCCCTTCTGAGGAGAGGGAGGCCCGGCCCCGTGGGACACGTGGAGGCTTCAGAGATCTCCCCTCAGAAGGGAAGGTCCGGCTTCTGCCGGCCACGTGGCGGGCCCGGAGCCCCCCCCCCCCCCCCCCGAGGAGAGGGGAGCTCCGGCCCCGCTGGACACGTGGGGCCTTCGGGGCTCGCCCCTGCGGAGGGGGCGAGGTTCGTATCCTTCGGTCTTGCCTTGGAGCTCCGGTCTTGCGCGATCCCGTAGCGGCCCCCTGGTAGGTGTGGCCCATTGGTTGGGCGCTCCTACCATACTCCTGCGGGGAGCTAAGGCCGAGAGGTCCTGCACACAAGTAAGGGAAACGTAATTCTCCTTGGGGCTCCCTCTTCCCTATCTCATAGTCTTATTTGGCTTACGGTCCCTATCCATTTGTACGGTACTTGGGAACTACAGTGCGCGAAGTGCCGGGAGCTCGGGGCCCCCTGGCCATCGGCAGGTACCTCAAACGCAACCGCCTTCGGTAGGGCAGCAAATGCCGACTAGAGGTGAGAATGAGAAAAGTGGGTTGAGTGCATGGTGAGCATACACCGGAAGTGCGGTCATAAAAATTAATACGTAATTTAAATGAGCACAAGGGAAGAGAAAAGTAGGACAGGTTTCTTTTCATATAAATTTCCATAGGAGGAAGGTAGGCTAAACATGGAGGCAACGACCCGCCCCATTAAGAAGGGAAGCAAGACTCTACGTGCTTAGGGTCGGAACCAGGCCAAACTGAACGTAGTCCTGGACCGTCCCCTGAGACTTAGCTGCTCCGAGCGCTGTTCCTGGACTCTATGGAATCTATTACAAAAAGAAGAGGCTGTCCTACTATTGCTCTAGGGGTAGAACTTATGGAGCGTTGCGGAGTGCTGCATGTAATCGAGCCTCGTCGACAAGGTCAATGTCTTCACGCCGGAGGTTGTCCTGCGCGGCTTCGTCGTAAGCTCGGACACGGAGGGACTTCATGGTGATCTCTAGGGGAAGCACAGCCTCGGCCCCGTACACCATGAAGAAGGGTGGCCCGGCTCTGGGATATCCGGTTAGCCCATAGTGTGCTCGGAAGCTCGTCCACCCACTTGGGGCCATGTTTCTTCAAGCCGGCGTAGGTGCGGGTCTTGAGGCCCCGAAGAATCTTGGCATTGGCCCTCTCAACTTGTCCATTGCTCTTTGGATGAGACACGGAGGCATAGCACACCTGGATGCCGAGGTCTTTGCAGTATTCTTGGAACGCTGCGCTAGTGAACTGGGTCCCGTTGTCAGTAATGATTCTGTTCGGGACCCCGAACCGGCAGACGATCGACTTGATGAACTTTACTGCGGATTGCTTATTGATGGTGACGACAGGTGTGGCTTCCGGCCACTTGGTGAACTTGTCGATGGCGACATAGAGGTATCGGAATCCCCCAAAGGCTCTGGGGAATGGTCCCAGGATGTCCAACCCCCATACGGCGAACGGCCATGAGGGCGGGATCATCTGTACCGCCTGAGCCGGTGTATGGATCTGCTTGGCGTGGAACTGACACGCCTTGCAGCTCTCGACCAGCTTGACGGCATCCTGGAGTGCTGTCGGTCAGTAGAAGCCATACTGGAAGGCTTTACCGACAAGCGTGCGTGAGGAAGAGTGACTCCCACATTCGCCTCCATGGATCTTAGCGAGCAAGTAGCAGCCTTCCCCCTGGGTTATGCACCGCAATAGGACGTGGTTGGCGCCACGCCCGGTAGAGATCCCCTTCTACCAGCGCGTACCTCTTAGCCATGCGCACGATCCGTTCAACGGATACACGTTCATCAGGGAGGATGTTGTCTTTCAAGTAGTCCCGGATCTCCGTGATCCATGCATCGGGTCTGACTTGAGCTTCTGGATCTTGAGCGCTGGGTTGCACGGAGTTCCCAGTGACGCTTACGATCCTTGGTGGCGTCCATGGCTGCAGGGTCGCCGGGACCGCCAGCTTCGAGGTGCTGGTCCAGCCCCCTTCACCCGGCTCGGCAGGCCGGGCTGTGGGCCGCAGCAACGTCCTCTCGAACACTCCTTCGGGCACAGGGGCTCCGGTGGAGGCCTTCGTTGAGAGGTCGTCAGCTGCGGCATTGCCAGCGTGCGGTACATGGCGCAGGTCCAAGGCGAGGAAGTCTGATGAACCCAACGGGTACGGGGGACGCCCTATCTTTCGATGAGAGATGTTGGTAATGAACGAATTTGGTGGAGGCCGACGTTGGCTGCCCGACTACCACAACCAGAATGGTGTGGCGCCTTGAGCGACAGTTACACCGTCTCCTGGTAACTACGATTTGGGTGGAGGTCGACGTTGTGCTACCCGACTACAACAACCACAAGGATGCTGCGCCTTAGCGATAGTTACACCGGCTCCTGTTGTTGCTGTACTTGCCGTGCTAAGAACAGCCTTGATCCTGCAAGCAATCGAAGAACAAGCAAGAACAAGATAACAAGCAAACACTCACGGGTGTAAAAAAGTTGGGGTTCTGATTCAAGTAATCGGAAGGTCTCGTCGACACTTGCGTTACAAGGAAGTAGCAATGGCTAAACTTACAGAAAACAAAAACCCGCCCTGTCAAGGAGCTCTTGGACTACTTAAAAAGGGGAGAGAAGAGGGAGATTCGTCCAGCAACAAAGGTAGGACGTGATCTCCCTTATTCCCTTCCTTTTTCTGTGATAGACTACCATTTAATAGGGAAAGAAAGAGAGAAACCCATACAGCAGCAAGGCAGGATATGATTTCCTCTATTTCTTTCCTTATTATAGCACATCTATCTTTAAATGGGGGAAGAAAGAGGGAATTTCGTCCAGCAGCAAAGTTGGACGAGATTTCTCTTATTCCTTTCCTTATTTGTCTAAATCTCTCTTTATTACATGGCCCCAGCCTCAAGATTTCTCCTCGGGTGGAGCAGCCTTTATTGCATTAATCCCTCTATCCCTCCTAGCTGGGTCAATTCCCAAGGATAATTACTTTGAACAGCCAGGAATGAATTCACCTGATAATTAAGTTGATGTGCACGAGCGTGTGTCATTGGACCTTGATTAGCTGAGAGTGGTGAATGGGCTGGTATTGTGGTTGTATCAACGGTAGCAATGTCCGTATCATCCTCCCCTTCTTACAATTGAGTCGTCCTCGACTCAAATGTGTCTTCCTCGCCCATATATGGTTTCAAATCTGCAATATTAAAAGAGGAAGTAACCCCAAAATGTGCAGGCAACTCAATTTCATATGCATTATCATTAATTTTTCGAAGCACTTTGAAGGGTCCAGCAGCTCTAGGTAGTAATTTAGATTTTTTCAAATCAGGAAATCTATCCTTTCTCAAATGCACCCAAACCAAATCACCGGGTTCAAAAGTAACATGCTTCCTACCCTTGCTATCGGCTTGTTGATACTTAGCGTTCATGTTCTCAATGTTTGCTTTAGTTTGCTCATGCATTTTAAAAATTAATTCAGCACGGCGAGAAGCATCAAAATTCAATTTCTCTGAAGGTGGCAGAGCCAAAAGATCAATGGGAGCACGAGGAATAAAACCATATACAATCTGAAAAGGGCACAATTTAGTAGTAGAATGCAGCGAACGATTGTAAGCAAATTCAATATGAGGCAACCATTCTTCCCATAATTTGATGTTATGTTTTAGAACAGCGCTTAGCATGGTAGATAAACTACGACTCACTACTTCGGTCTGTCCATCAGTTTGAGGGTGACAAGTGGTAGAAAAAAGTAATTTTGTCCCCAACTTAGCTCATAAGGTTTTCCAAAAATGACTAAGAAATTTGGCATCTCTATCTGAAACAATAGTGTTTGGAACCCCATGCAAACGAACAACTTCTCGAAAGAACAAATCAGCAATATGGGTAGCATCATCAGTTTTGTGGCATGGTATAAAATGTGCCATTTTAGAAAATCTGTCGATAACAACAAAAATACTATCCCTCCCCTTCTTTGTTCTAGGCAATCCTAAAACAAAATCCATAGAAACATCCTCCCATGGAGCACTAGGAACAGGAAGAGGCATGTATAAACCATATGGATTAAGACGGGACTTAGCTTTTTGACAGGTGGTGCAACGAGCAACAAACCGCTCCACATCTCTCCTCATCTTTGGCCAAAAGAAATGGCTTGCTAAGATGTCTTCCGTCTTCTTGACACCAAAGTGTCCTATCAATCCTCCACCATATGCTTCTTGCAATAGTAAGATACGCATAGAACCAGCTGGAATGCACAATTTATTAGTTTGAAACATAAAACCATTAGTGAGAACAAACTTGTTCCATGTTTTTTCTTCTTTACATTGCAGCAACACATCTTTGAAATCAGCATCAAAAGCATATTGTTCTTTAATTGTTTCCAAGCCAAAAATCTTAAAATCAAGTTGGGACAACATATTGTAACAGCGAGATAAGACATCCGCAATGACATTATCTTTCCCTTTCTTGTGTTTGATGACATAAGGAAAGGACTCAATGAATTCTACCCACTTGGCATGCCTACGGTTCAGATTAGTTTGGTTCTTAATGTGCTTCAAAGATTCATGATCAGAATGTATAACAAATTCTTTAGTCCATAAATAATATTGCCATGTTTCTAAAGTTCGTACTAGTGCATATAATTCTTTATCATAAGTGGAATAGTTCAGACTAGGCCCATTCAGTTTCTCGCTAAAATAAGCAATAGGTTTCTCCTCTTGCAACAAGACACCTCCCAATCCAATACCACTAGCATCACATTCCAATTCAAAAGTCTTACTGAAATCTGGTAATTGGAGAACGGGTGTATGAGTTAACCTATTCTTCAAAGTTGCAAATGCAGCCTCTTGCGCCTTGCCCCATGTGAATGGAGCACCCTTCTTTGTAAGCTCATGCAGTGAGCCTGCTATGGTGCTGAAGTCTTTCACAAAACGACGATAGAATCCAGCAAGTCCGAGAAAGCTTCGTACTTGTGTGACCGTGGTAGGAGTCGGCCAGCTGTGTATCGCCTCCACCTTGGCTTGATCAACTTCACTTCCCTGTGGTGTCACAACATAGCCAAGAAAAGAAACTCGATCCGTGTAAAAGGTGCACTTATCAATGTTACCAAATAAGCGTGCATTACGTAAAGCATTGAAAACAGCACGGAGATGATCAAGATGAACTTCGAGAGATGCGCTATAGATCAAGATGTCATCGAAATATACTACCACAAATCTTCCAATGAAAGCACGTAAAACCTCATTCATTAATCTCATTAAAGTGCTAGGTGCATTCGTGAGACCAAAAGGCATGACTAACTACTCATACAAACCAAACTTTGTTTTAAACGCTGTTTTCCATTCATCACCTAGCTTCATGCAAATTTGATGGTATCCACTACGTAAATCAATTTTAGAGAAAATCATCGAGCCACTAAGTTTATCAAGCATATCATCTAATCTAGAAATAGGATGATGATATCTAATGGTAATGTTATTAATTGCTCAACAATCTACACACATGCGCCATGATCCATATTTCTTTGGGACCAAAAGGACAGGAACGGAGCAAGGACTAAGGGACTCACGCACATAACCTTTGTCGAGTAATTCCTGTACTTACCGCTGAATCTCCTTAGTCTCCTCCGGATTGGTCCTGTGTAGTGCTCGGTTGGGCAAAGAAGCCCCAGGGATGAGGTCAATCTGATGCTCAATCCCTCTCAATGGTGGCAGCCCGGCTAGTACCTCTTGTGAAAACACATCAGCGTATTCCTGCAAAAGCTTAGTGATAGAAGGAGGCAAAGCACATGGTGTGTTGTGAAGTGAGAACAAAGCTTCTTTGCAAACAAACACATAGCAGCTTGCAGTATCACTTTTTAATTCAAACAAATCAGATTTGGAAGCAAAAAAACAAGCGCTCGTTAATTTTATTTCATTCTTCTTCATATGAGCAGATTTGGAATTGTCAGTCTTAGACTGTACCGATTTCTTCACGATATCTGAATTTTCATTTTCAGTAGATTTCTTATTTTTCTCTTTGCAAGCTCTAGCAATGTCATCCTTCAAAATAGCATCAGGGGACATCGGGTGCAAAACAAGTTTCTTCTCATGATGCATGAAAGAATATTGATTTGATTTGCCATGATGTAATGTATCTTTATCAAATTGCCAAGGTCAACCAAATAGCATAGAACAAGTTTGCATAGGTACCACATCACAATCAATGTAATCATGGTAGGAACCAATTGCAAATTCGACACGAACCAGACGTGTTACCTTAAGCTTACCACTGTCGTTGAACTATTGGATGTAGTAGGGATGTGAATGTGGAAGTGTTGTCATCCCAAGCTTTTCTACATGGTAGCACTTGCTAAATTGTTGTAGCTTCCTCCATCAATAATAATGCGACACGATCTTTCCAAAACTACACACTTAGTTTGGAATAGATTGTGTCGCTGGTTCTGTTCAGCTTTGATCATTTGGGCACTCAAGACACGCCTCACAGCAAGACTCTCATAGTGGGCAGCATGATCTGCCCCAATGTGCTCTTCATCATCATTCTTCTTTCCTGCTGCTTGTGCAGCAAGCATGACATATGTTTCATTATCTAAATCACTAGCGGATGAGTACTCACCATTTTCTCGTACAACCAGCACACGCTTGCTTGGGCAGTCCCTTCGTAGGTGCCCAAAACCCTTGCACTGGAGGCATTGAATGTCTTTTGTTCTCCCGATAGAAGCAATGGAAGAAAAAGTGTTGGCTGCAACTTGGTTGGATCCTTTTGTTGTCTCGATTGCACGCGAAGGTGCTGATTTTGATGTAGTCCTGGGCAACCCATTGGAAGCATCGTCTGGAGAATCATGCTTAGTACCAGCAGTACTTGAGCGGAACTGGCATGAGCTAGTTCGACCTGCAGAAATGTTAGTTCTTGTACGTCGTCCCTGCACTTCTCTTTCATCCTTACAAGCAAGATGGAATAATTAAGTGACGTTAGTGTGTTCCTTATAAGTCAATATGTCCTGAATTTCTCTTGTTAAACCACCCATAAACCTAGCCATTGCAGCTTCTTCATTTTCAACTAGGCCACAACGCATCATGCCTATTTGAAGTTCTTGATAGTATTCCTCAACAGATTTGTTGCCTTGCCTAAGTTGTTGTAATTTATGCAACAGGTCACGAGCATGATAGGAAGGAACAAAACGATGACGCATGATTCGTTTCAAAGCATTCCAAGTTTGTGGTACGGTAGCTGGATTTTTAGTTTGATATTCATGCCACCAAACAGAAGCAAAGTCAGTGAATTCACTAGTGGCAGCTCTAACCTTTTTATCATCAGGGAAATCATGGCATGCAAATTTTTTATCTACTGACAATTCCCAAAACAGATATGCATCCGGATCATATTTACCATCAAAAGGTGGTATGGAGAATTTAATGCTGTGCAGGGAATCGTCATTATCACGTATCTCGCGTCGTTGAGCTCGACCACCCATACCACGATGGTCGCGACGTGGCTGCCATCGATACCTGAAAGGTCCATCATCAAGCTCGGTATCCGCCGAATACTCCGCCTCGTCATATCTTGCAGCACTACCAACGGAGTCGTGGCTGTCATCAACACGTCTTTGCCTCTCTTCGCGTCCAACCTGTTCTATCCTCTCCAATCACTCAATGATTGCTGCAAGAGAAGTGTTAATAGCCCCAACAGTGCTTTCTAATATGGTCAGTTTGGTGTTGGTGCAAATTTGCGTCGACTCTAATTGACCAATGCGTTCATTGGTGACTTGAATATCCTCATTGAGAGCATCTGTGTGTAGCTTTACTTGACGTTCGAAATGCTGAATGATGCCCCTCGTACGTGGTGAATGTGGAGATGTCCCATTCGCATCAGCTGACATGGTTAGTAAAGAAAGGAAATACAACAGCAAGCAGATTAATCCTAACAGTTGCTAAGAAGTGGTAGGACAACACAATTCCTCACTAGCAAGAAATCAAGGTCTTACAAGTTCTTACCATGCGATGCAGGAGGCGCCGGCAATCAGCAAGAACAACAACAAACGGTGGCTGCCAGCACAACCTTATGGTGTCGTAGACAATTTTGTAGAGCTGTAGGTGGCTGCTAGACACAATTTGTGCAAAGGAACAGCTAGTACCACATCAGTCACAACAAGTTGAATAAACGTTCCACGATGGTATTGTGCTGGTCCTAGCTCAAACCTTACTAGAGACGTGAGCCGTAACTCCACGTGACGTTGGATTACTATGGTAGAGAAGTTCGAACAGCCCGATCCGTTGTGTTCCAACAACGTTGAAAACAGCAAGTTGAACTTCGAATAATGAAATAAATGTTACACAAATTGTCTCTCTTTTTTTTTGTACTTAGAAACTTTTTTTGTGATTGTAATCAGTGCGGCTTTTCTTTTTGCACGTGCCTTTTTCTTGTTGATCTGTGCAGCTTTTCTTTTGCACTTGCCTTTTTTTTCTCAACTTTGGGTAGATAATGGAAATGGACTGAAAACAAAGTGGCACAAACTCAAAACTCTAGCGGTGAAAAACTTAGGACCAGCAACTTGACACAAAAAGGCAACCGTGAATTCAACAAGTCGAGAGCTAAGTAGTCAAGCAAAAGGCTCAAAGTGTTTTTAGGATTTTTTTAGAGCGAACTTTTGTAGGCAAAAGTGGACTGTAGGTAAATGAATAACAAGGAGGAGGAAATCTCTCACCGAGCAACCTGAAATCTGATACCACTTGATGAACCCAATGGGTACGGGGGACGCCCTATCTTTCGATGAGAGATGTTGGTAATGAACGAATTTGGTGGAGGCCGGCGTTGGCTGCCCGACTACCAAAACCAGAATGGTGTGGCGCCTTGAGCGACAATTACACCGTCTCCTGGTAACTACGATTTGGTTGGAGGTCGACGTTGTGCTACCCGACTACAACAACCACAAGGATGCTGCGCCTTAGCGATAGTTACACCGGCTCCTGTTGTTGCTGTACTTGCCGTGCCAAGAACAGCCTTGATCCTGCAAGCAATCGAAGAACAAGCAAGAACAAGATAACAAGCAAACACTCACGAGTGTGAAAAAGTTGGGGTTCTGATTCAAGTAATCGGAAGGTCTCGCCGACACTTGCATTACAAGGAAGTAGCAATGGCTAAACTTACAGAAAACAAAAACCCGCCCTGTCAAGGAGCTCTTGGACTACTTAAATAGGGGAGGGAAGAGGGAAATTTGTCCAGCAACAAAGGTAGGACGTGATCTCCCTTATTCCCTTCCTTTTTCTGTGATAGACTACCATTTAATAGGGAAAGAAAGAGGGAAACCCATCCAGCAGCAAGGCAGGATATGATTTCCTCTATTTCTTTCCTTATTATAGCACATCTATCTTTAAATGGGGGAAGAAAGAGGGAATTTCGTCCAGCAGCAAAGTTGGACGAGATTTCTCTTATTCCTTTCCTTATTTGTCTAAATCTCTCTTTATTACATGGCCCCAGCCTTAAGATTTCTTCTCGGGTGGAGCAGTCTTTATTGCATTAATCTCTCCATCCCTCCTAGCTGGATCAATTCCCAAGCACCTAATAATAACAAGGTCATCACAAGGATTTAATAGGTCCCCATTTGAAGGATAATTACTTTGAACAGCCAGGAATGAATTCACCTGATAATTAAGTTGACGTGCACGAGCACGTGTCATTGGACCTTGATTAGCTGAGAGTGGTGAATGGGCTGGTGTTGTGGTTGTATCAACGGTAACGATGTCCGCATCAAAGTCTTTCTCCAACATCTGCACGTGGAGCAGATAAGCAGCTAGCTGTGGGTCATTGCAGGAGCATTCACCCTTAACTTGCTTGATA
This sequence comes from Neostapfia colusana, assembly GCA_030760725.1. NCBI lineage: Eukaryota > Viridiplantae > Streptophyta > Magnoliopsida > Poales > Poaceae > Neostapfia > Neostapfia colusana. The sequence goes on along the minus strand of JASWHV010000001.1, from coordinate 36,436,340 downwards.
ACTAGCTGGGAGTCGCTCTGTGCCAACAACTGGCGAGTGCCCAGAGACAGGGCTGTCTTTAGGCCAAAGATGAGTGCTTCATACTCTGCCATGTTGTTGGTTGCCTTAAAATTGAGACGCACCATGTACCCAAACTGCTCCCCCGATGGCATGAGAAGCAGTACGCCGGCACCGGCCCCGTGCTTTCGTGAGGAGCCGTCAAAGAAGAGCGTCCAGTGAGGCCCGGTGAAGACCGGAGCTCAGTGCTTTGGTTCACCATCTTCGTGGCCCCCTGGGTCAGCCTTCGTTGGCGTCCACTCAGCCACGAAGTCAGCCAGTGCTTGGCTCTTGACTGCATGGCGAGGAAGGAAGGTCAGCTCAAACTCCGCCAGTTCCGCTGCCCATTTAGCGACATTGCCAGTCGCGTGGGGGCTGTGAAGGATCGCCTTCAGCGGATAGGAGGTGACCACCGAGACCCGGTGGGCTTGAAAGTAGTGGCGGAGCTTCCTGGATGCCACGAGCACTGCATACAGCAGCTTGTGGACCTCCAGGTACCATGTCTTGGCGTCGTGGAGGACTTCGCTGATGTAGTAGACATGCCTCTGGATGGTCCGGACCCTCTCTCCCAGGCCAGAGATGTCTTCATCCATTGGCTCAGGCCTACCGGAGGTGGGTGGGTCCAGGGGGGCTTCCGGGAGCTGGGACTCGAAGGCTCCTAAGCCGCCTTGGACCTCCGGGAGGTCCCGCTGGTTTTCTGGGAGCTCCGGGAGGTTCCGTTGGATCTCCGGGAGGTCCTGTTGGACCTCCGGGAGGTCCTATTGGACCTCCGGGAGGTTGCCGTGGAGGTCCGGGGGTCCGTATTGAACCTCCGGGGTTTCCTGGTGCCTGTCTCCTGCTACCGGAGCAGGCTGTGGTGACGAGAGGTCCGGCCGCTCTGCGACGAGGACCATACTCACCACTTCAGTTGTCGCCGCGATGTAGAGCAACAAATACTCTTCGGGCTCGGGGGCTACCATGATGGGTAGGGTCGTCAGGAGTTGCTTCAACTCCTGGAAAGCTTCTTCTGCTTCGTCGGTCCAAGCAAATGGACCGGATTTGCACAGGAGCTTAAAGAAGGGGAGCGCTCGCTCTGCTAGCCTCGGTATAAACCGACTCAGCGCGGCTAGGCATCCCGTGAGTTTCTGGACTTCTTTGATGTGGGCGGGAGGCCGCATCAGGTCGATGGCCTTGATCTTCTCTGGGTTGGCCTCAATTCCATGGTGTGAGACCAGTAATCCTAAGAGTTTTCCAGAGGATACGCCGAACACACACTTGTCGGGGTTCAGCTTGGTGCGTGTGGAGCGCAGTTTGTCAAAGACTAAGGCTAGGTTATCTAACAAGGATGAACTCTGCCTGACCTTGACAACGATGTTGTCGAAGTGTTCAGTCGACACTTCCCCCGGGCCTGCACTGGGCAGCCCGCGGAGGTTCTTTTTTCGGTGGGGCTAGTCTCTAGCGGAGAGCTTGCGCAGATGGACGAGTTAGTAAGAGCTTGACACGGCGAGTTTTACGTGGTTCAGGCCGCCGGAGCGTAAAACCCTACGTCCACGGCAAGCTATGGAGCTCGCTGTATTGCTTGCTGCTCAGGGCCGGAGGCCTGAGCTTGGGGGTGAGTTACAGCTTGAGAGTGTATGGCTAGCGTATGAGTTGCAAAGTGCGAACCCTTGCTATCGACGCCTACCCGAGCCTTTTATAGTCCAAGACTCGGGCGGCTTACAAGGGGAGCCGGGACCCGACAGTGGTCCCGGGAAGATTGTCTATTATCTACCGTATCTGCAGTTATGCCGGTAGTTGTCTCTGGTCGAAGGCTTCTGAGTCTTCATCTTGCCGCCCTGCCCATGCCGCATGCTAGTCGTAGTGGTTGATGACGGCGCAGGCGGCATGGGATGTCTTGTCGCGGTGTTTATTGGCTGGCAGGTTCTGACACCGCGCGCCAGTCTGTGATGCGACTAGGCGCAACGGCACCTGACAGACGCGTGCTCCGCGTCTCCGCGTCTTGGGAAGACGCGGGCCTTGAATACCTTGTACGGGTAAGGTATGGGCACGCCTTTACGCCTGCTGCCTACCGCTCGGGCAGGCAGCACCATTCTGCTGCCACGTGGTGGGACCGGAGCCCTTCTCAGAGGAGAGGAGGGTCAGTCCCGCGGGGCACGTGGAGCCTCCGGACCTCTCCCCGCGGAGGGGGAGGCTCGGCTTCTGTTGGCCACGTGGCGGGCCCGGAGCTCTCCTCTGAGGAGAGGGAGGTCCGGCCCCGCTGGACACGCGGCGCCTTCGGACCTCTCTCCCGCGGAGGGGGAGGTCCGGCTTCTGTATGCCACGTGGCGGGCCCGGAGCTCTGCTCTGAGGAGAGGGAGGTCTGGCCCCGCCGGACGCGTGGCGCCTTCGGAGCTCTCCCTGCGGAGAAGGGCGAGTTCCTTAGGCATTTTACCCTGTGCGCGGGGGTACCCCATATCTCAGGTACCGACAGTGGCCCCCGGGCCCATCTTGGAGGAGATAGCGAGCCCGAGGTGGGACCTCCGTCTCTTCCGATCCGCGCACTTTCTCTAAGTCCCGAATTGACCGCTGCCGGAGCACGAACGGCCGCGGGATTGTGGGAGCGTGCGCTCACTTGATGGTTGCTTTTACTGCGGCGGTTCCCAAGACTGCCACTTCTGCACGTTGCGGCGCTTTCTTCGGGAACCGTCGAAGTGCCTTGCCGGCTCATCTTCTCAGGAGACTGACTCCTTGACCCCCCCCCCCCCCCCCCCCGCTTTAGCTAAGCGGCTTGGGCCCACCCGTCATCGGCACTCATTTTAGGAACCGAAGCGGTCGCCGACGTGGGGTATCCAAAGAGTTCCGAATCGCTTGGGATTGCACCCGGGAAGGTGTTAAATGAAACCTCCATGTGGGTACATTCCTCTTATAAGGCTTCCAGCCCCTGTGCCTCTCTCAGGTCCCTGCAGTCTTGTCTTCTTCCATGGCTCTCAACCCGCCTTATGGGGGAAGAATTGCTCTCGGTTCTCTCCAGCGGTTGCGTCTGCACCAAGCCTGGGACTCAGCGAGCCTGCCTGCCCTGCCCCTGAGGGTGGTGGAGTCTTCAAACGAACCGCTGAAGCATTGAGGAGAATCCCAGGCGGCAGGGTCTCCAAGAACACCGCTGAATACTGCGGAGAGGGCCTCAGGAGCACCCTTGATGACTCCGGCTTTTGCGCAGGTGATGAGGGAACTTCAGGAGAAGGAAACCGCCAATGTACCATGGAGAATCCCAGACGGTAGAGTCTCCAGGAAGACCGCTGAATACTGCGGAGGGGGCCTCAGGAGCTCCCGTGGTGTCACTGGTTTTTGCGCCGGTGATGAGGGAGGCGATTCCTGCGCTCTGGTCATAGAGTGAGAGAGTTCCGCCAGGGCTGAAGCCTGGTGACGCGGCCGTTGTTGCAACTTCTGGATTCTGGTCGTGTCGGGAGACCCTTGGGGCTTGTTTCTTTCTTCTTATCGAGTCTGTAGTCCAGCTCAAGGAGCCTCGCATAGTTTGACTCTTTTAGATATTTGTGTCTGTGACGCTCTTTCTCTCCTTCTTGGCTTTGCCTGTCTGAGTCCTTAGCTCCGCAAGGTACTCAGAGGCCATCTCCAATCTCGGAGCTCTGCGTAGACACCTTCTCCGGGCCCTAACCGTGTTAGGGGTCCCCGGGGGTCTCCGGGTCCCGCCCCATGGGGAGCCCCAAGTCTGTCCGCCACGTGGCGGGTCCGGAGCCCCTCCTTAAGAGGTTGGAGCTCCGGCCATGCTGGACACGTAGGGCTTTCGGAGCCCTCCCGCCGGGGGAGGGGGGGGGGATCCGGTTTCCGCCCGCCACGTGGCGATTCCGGAGCTCTCCTCAAGGGAGGTAAGGGTTCCGAGCCTGCTGGACACATGGGGCCCTCGGGTCCCGCCCCTGCTGGAGGGGCAGGTCCCGGTCCTTCCAGTCCTAGGTCGGAGTAGTTGGTAGCTCCTTTCCCCCTGCTTCAGGCAGTCCCTGTTGCCGCAACCTGGAGGTCCTGCACATAGGTAGAGGAAACGTAATTCTCCTTGGGGGCTCCCCCTCCCTCATCTCATAGTCTTATTTGACTTATAGCCCCTAACCATATGCTTGGTGCTTGGGGACTTGTAGAGAGGGGGAGCTGAGCACATGGCAACCATGCACTGCAAGGGTGATTAAAAAACTTAATTCACAATTTAAATGAGTACAAGGAAAGAGCAAAGTAGAGCAGATTTCTTTTCGTACAACTTTCCATAGGAGGAAGGTAGGCTAAACATGGAGGCCACGACCCACCCCATTAAGAGGGGAAGCAAGACTCTACGTGCTTGGAGTCGGAACCAGGCAAAGCTGAACGTAGTCCTGGACCGTCCCCTGGGGTTTAGCTGCTCCGAGCGCTGCTCCTGGACTCTATGGAGTTTATTACGAAAAGAAAGTACTGTCCTATTTTTGCTCTAGGGGTAGAACTTACGGAGGTGTTCTATGTTCCAAGGGTTCGGGAGCAGGTCCCCATCCTCGGTGGAAAGGCGCACACACCCGGGGCGGCATACTTTTGCGACTCGGAAGGGGCCTTCCCAACTAGGGGAGAGTTTGTGGGCCCCTTCGCGAGAAAGTATGCGCCGCAACGCCAAGTCACCTTCCTGCAGCTCCCGGGCACGCACAGACCTCTGATGGTAGCGCCGAAGCGCTTGTCTGTACCGCGCGTTACGGAGTGCTGCATGTAATCGGACCTCGTCGACGAGGTCGATTTCTCCACGCCGGAGGTTGTCCTGCGTGGCTTCGTCGTAAGCCCGGACACGGTGAGACTTCATGGTGATTTCTGGGGGAAGTACAGCTTCAGCCCCGTACACCATGAAGAAGGGTGTCTCCCCGGTGGCCCGGCTCTGGGATGTCCGGTTAGCCCATAGTGTGCTCGGAAGCTCATCTACCCAGTTGGCACCATGTTTCTTCAGGCTGGCGAAGGTGCGAGTCTTAAGGCCCCGGAGAATCTCCGCGTTGGCCCTCTCAACTTGCCCATTGCTCCTCGGGTGGGCGACAGAGGCATAGCATACCTGAATACCAAGGTCCTCGCAGTAGTCTTGGAATGCTGCGCTGATGAACTGGGTCCCGTTGTCGGTGATGATCCTGTTTGGGACCCCGAACCGGCAGACAATAGACTTGATGAATTTTACTGCGGATTGTTTGTTGATGGTGACAACTGGTGTAGCTTTCGGCCACTTGGTGAACTTGTCGATAGCGACATAGAGGTACCGGAATCCCCCGACGGTTCTGGGAAATGGTCCCAGGATGTCCAGCCCCCATACGGCAAACGGCCACGAGGGCGGGATCATCTGTACCGCCTGAGCCGGTGTATGGATCTGCTTGGCGTGGAACTGGCACACCTTGCAGCTCTCGACCAGCTTGACGGCATCCTGGAGTGCTGTCGGCCAGTAGAAGCCATGCCGGAAGGCTTTACCGACAAGCGTGCGTGAGGAAGAATGACTTCCATATTCGCCTCCATGGATCTCAGCGAGCAAGTCGCAGCCTTCCCCCTGGGTTATGCACCGCAATAGGATGTGGTTGGCGCCACGCCGGTAGAGATCCCCCTCTACCAGCGCGTACCTCTTAGCTATACGCACAATCCGTTCAGCGGTTGCATGTTCATCAGGGAGGATATTGTCCTTCAAGTAGTCCCGGATCTCCATGATCCATGCATCGGGTCTGACTTGAGCTTCTGGATCTTGAGCGCTGGGTTGCACGGAGTCCCCAGTGACGCTTACGATCCTTGGCGGCATCCATGGCTGTAGGGCCGCCGGGACCGCCAGCTTTTAGGTGCTGGTCAAGCCCCCTTCGCCTGGCTCGGCGGGCTGGGCTGTGGGCCGCAGCAACGTCCTCTCGAAAACTCCTTCGGGCGCAGGGGCTCCGGTGGAAGCCTTCGTTGAAAGGTTGTCGGCTGTGGCATTACCAGCGCGCGGTACGTGGTGCAGGTCCAAAGCGAGGATTCTTTTTCCAACATCTGTACGTGGAGCAGATACGCAGCTAGCTGCGGGTCATTGCAGGAGCATTCACCTCTGACTTGCTTGATGACCAGTTGGGAGTCGCCCTGTGCCAACTACTGGCGAGCGCCTAAAGACAGGGCTGTCTACAGGCCAAAGATGAGTGCTTCATACTCCGCCATGTTGTTGGTTGCCTTGAAATTTAGATGCACCATATACCCAAACTGTTCCCCCGATGGCATGAGGAGCAGTACGCCGGCACCGGCCCCCTGCTTTCGCGAGGAGCCGTCGAAGAAGAGTGTCCAGTGGGGTTCGGTGAAGACCGGAGCTTTGGGCTCTGGCTCACCGCCTTCATGGCCCCCTGGGTCAGTCTTCGTTGGTGTCCACTCCGCCACAAAGTCAGCCAGTGCTTGGCTCTTGACTGCATGACGTGGGAGGAAGTCCAGCTCAAACTCCGCCAGCTCCACCACCCATTTAGCAACGTTGCCAGTCGCATGGGGGCTGTGAAGAATTGTCTTCAGCACATACGAGGTGACTACCGAGACCCGGTGGGCCTGGAAGTAGTGACGGAGCTTCCTGGAGGCCACGAGCACTGCATACAGCAGCTTGTGGACTTCTAGGTACCTTGTTTTGGCCTCATGAAGTACTTCACTGATGTAGTAGACAGGCCTCTGTATGGTTTGGACCCTCTCTCTTAGGCTTGGGAGCTCCTCGTCCATTGGCCCCGGCCCGCCGGAGGTGGGTTGACCCACGGGGGCCTCCAGGAACTGGGACCCGGAGTCCCTTAAGCTTTCTTGATCATCCGGGAGCTCCGGGGGGTCTTGATGGACCTCCAGGAGATCCCAATTGGACCCTGGAGATTTATCTTGGGGGTCCGGGAGGCCGTCCTGGGCCTCCGGGTGGTCGTCTTGGACCTCCAGGGGGTCCGGGAGACCGTCTTGGCCCTGCGGGGCCCCCTGGCGTCTGGCTTCTGCTACCGGAGCAGGTTGCAAGGGTGAGGGGTCTGGCCGCTCCGCGACTAGGACCATACTCACCACTTCTGCTGTCGCCGCAATGTAGAGCAGCAAGTGCTCCCCGGGCTCAGGAGCTACCATGATAGGTAGGGTCGTCAGGAGTCGCTTCAACTCCTGGAAAGCTTCTTCTGCTTCGTCAGTCCAGGCAAAGGGGCCTGACTTGCGCAGGAGTTTAAAGAAAGGGAGTGCCCGCTCTGCTAGCCTCGGTATAAACCGACTCAGCGCGGCTAGACATCCCGTGAGTCTCTGAACATCCTTGACGCGGACAGGGGGCCGCATCAAGTCGATGGCCTTGATCTTCTCTGGGTTGGCCTCAATCCCTCGGTGCTAGACCAGGAACCCTAAGAGCTTCCCAGAGGACACGCCGAACACACATTTATCTGGGTTCAGCTTGGTGCGCGTAGAGCGCAACTTGTCAAAGACTAAAAGCTAGGTTATCTAGTAGGGATGAACCCTGCTTGACCTTGACAACTATGTCATCGACATACACCTCAACTAGATCTCTTATTAACTCCCCAAAGGTTTTGTGCATTGCCCGCACAAAGGTGGGGAGTGCATTCTTTATGCCGTAAGGCATAGACACATAGCAATAGAGGCCGTCTACTGTGATGAAGGAGGTGTGCTCCTCGTCCTCCCTAGACATGGGGATCTGATGGAAACCCGAGTAGGCGTCTAGGAAGCACAGCATATCACAGCCTGACGTTGAGTCTACTATTTGATCTATTCTAGGGAGAGGGAATGGATCTTTAGGACATGCCTTATTGAGACTGGTGTAGTCGATGCACATCCGGAGCTTCCCGCCGGCCTTCGGGACAACGACGGGGTTCGCCAACCATCGGGGGTGGTGGACCTCCCGTATGAAGCCAGCGTACAGCAGCTTCTTGACTTCTTCACGGATGAAGTTTTGCCGCTCGATGGACTGCTTGCGGGGCTTCTGTTGAACCGGCCGGGCGTCGGGGAAGACTTTCAAGTGGTGCTCGATCACCTCCCTGGGGATCCCCGGCATCTGTGACGGCTGCCATGCAAACACGTCAACGTTGTGCCGGAGGAAGGTGACGAGCGCGCCTTCCTATTTGCTATCCAGGCCCCCGGCTACCCGGGTGGTCTGGGTAGCTTCGGCGCCGACTTGGACGACCTTTAAGGGGACGCCGCCCTCGTCGAGAGGTTGCACCCGGGGTGCTGTGGTGGAAGCACGGTGACGTGCGCTCGGGCGGAGCTGGTCCGGCTCCATATTGCCGGGGGCTGATGCCCCAGCTGTTGCGAGTGCTTGGAGCTTCTCCAGGGCCGACACTGCAGCAGTGCGGTCCCCACGAATCCTGAGAACGCCCGTCGGTGTTGGCATCTTCAGGACGAGGTAGCCATAGTGGGCTACAGCCATGAACCGGTACAGGGCTGGCCTGCCGATTATGGCGTTGAAGGGGAGGTCTATCTCCGCTACGTCGAACAGAATGTACTCTGTTCGATAGCTGTCCGGAGCCCCGAAGGTCACCGGGAGACTAATGTTGCCGTAGGGGATAACCTGTCCCGGCCCTACCCCTGAGAACGGGCTCGACGGGGTGAGCTTGGCCATCGGGACCTGCAGCTTCTGGAAAGCTGCACGGCTGATGAGGTTCAGCCCAGCCCCTCCATCTACCAAGACGTGGTACATTCTCACGTTGGCGATGGTAGGGGCCACCAGGAGCGGTAGTTGGCCGGCCCCAGCCATGTTCCTGGGGCAGTCGGTGGCGTCAAATCTGATGGGGGTCCCCATCCACTTAAGGTGCGGTGCAGCACTTGGGAGTGGCGCCACCGACGCTACCGCTCGGCGCAGAGTCTTGACTGCGCTTCGGGACGAGGGGTCGGCGGACCCGCCGTATATGACGTAGAGCTTCTTCCGACGCTCATCGTCGCTGGAGCCGGAGTCCTCATGGTTGCGTGCCGCCTTCACGACACGCTGAGACTCCTCGATCTCCTCTGGGTGGTCGATGTTGTCTGGAACATCCACCCCCTGCTCATCTTCCTTTGGCCGGAAGGGCAGGGCATCAGCCCGCTGCCGCTTCCCCTTGCGGAAGCGCTCTGCAGTTATGCCGGTAGTTGTCTCTGGTCGAAGGCTTCTGAGTCTTCATCTTGCCGCCCTGCCCATGCCGCATGCTAGTCGTAGTGGTTGATGACGGCGCAGGCGGCATGGGATGTTTTGTCACGGTGTTTATTGGCTGGCAGGTTCTGACACCGCGCGCCAGTCTGTGATGCGACTGGGCGCAACGGCACCTGACAGACGCGTTCTCCGCATCTTGGGAAGACGCGGGCCTTGAATACCTTGTACGGGTAAGGTATGGGGCGCCTTTACGCCTGCTGCCTACCGCTCGGGCAGGCAGCGCCGTTCTGCTGCCACGTGGCGGGCCCGGAGCCCTTCTCATAGGAGAGGAGGGTCAGTCCCGCGGGGCACATGGAGCCTCCGGACCTCTCCCCGCGGAGGGGGAGGCTCGGCTTCTGTTGGCCATGTGGCGGGCCCGGAGCTCTCCTCTGAGGAGAGGGAGGTCCGGCCCCGCTGGACACGCGGCACCTTCGGACCTCTCTCCCACGGAGGGGGAGGTCCGGCTTCTGTATGCCACGTGGCGGGCCCGGAGCTCTCCTCTGAGGAGAGGGAGGTCCGGCCCCGCCGGACGCGTGGCGCCTTCGGAGCTCTCCCTGCGGAGAAGGGCGAGTTCCTTAGGCATTTTACCCTGTGCGCGGGGGTACCCCATATCTCAGGTACCGACAGATGTCATCGACATACACCTCAACTAAGTCTCTTATTAACTCTCCAAAGGTTTTGTGCATTGCACGTACAATAGTGGGAAGAGCATTCTTTAGGCCATAAGGCATAGAGACATAACAATACAGGCCGTCTACTGTGATGAAGGAGGTGTGCTCTTCATCTTCTCTAGACATAGGGATCTGATGGAAACCCGAGTAGGCGTCTAGGAAACACAGCATATCACAGCCTGATGTCGAGTCTACTATTTGATCTATTCTAGGGAGAGGGAATGGATCTTTGGGACATGCCTTATTGAGACTGGTGTAGTCGATGCACATCCGGAGAATCCCGCCGGCCTTCGGGACAACAACGGGGTTCGCCAACCACTGGGGGTGGTGGACTTCCCGTATGAAGCCAGCGTCCAGCAGCTTCTTGATTTCTTCTCGGATGAAGTTTTGCCGCTCGATGGACTGCTTGCGAGGCTTCTGTTGGACTGGCCGGGCGTCGGGGAATACCTTCAAGTGGTGCTCGATCACCTCCCTAGGAATCCACGGCATCTGTGATGGCTGCCATGCAAACACGTCGACGTTGTGCTGGAGGAAGGTGACGAGCGTTCCTTCCTATTTGCTATCTAGGCCCCCGGCTACCCGGGTGGTCTGGGTAGCATCGGCGCCGACTTGGACGACCTTCAGGGGGACGTCGCCCTCGTCGATGGGTTGCACACGGGGTGCTGCGGTAGAGGCACGGTGGCATGCACTCGGGTGGAGCCGGTCCGGTTCTGCACTGCCAGGGGCTGGTGCTCGAGCTGTTGCAAGTGCCTGGAGCTTTTCCAAGGCTGACACTGCAGCAGTGCGGTCTCCACGAATCCTGAGGACGCCTGTTGGTGTAGTCATCTTCAAGACGAGGTAGCCGTAGTGGGCTACTGCCATGAATCGGTACAGGGCTGGCCTGCCAATTATGGCGTTGAAGGAGAGGTCGATCTCCGCCACGTCGAACAGAATGTACTCTGTCCGATAGCTGTCCGGTGCCCCAAAGGTCACTGGAAGGCTGATGTTGCCGTAGGGAACGACCTGTCCCGCCCTACCCCTGAGAATGGGCTCGATGGGGTGAGCTTGGCCATCGGGATCTGCAGCTTCAGGAAAGCTGCGCGGCTGATGAGGTTCAGCCCAGCCCCGCCATCTACCAGAACGTGGTACATCCTCACGTTGGTAATGGTGGGCGCTACCAAGAGCGGTAGTTGGCCGGCCCCTGCCATGTTCCTGGGGCAGTCGGTGGCATCAAAGCTGATGGGGACGTGCCTCAGTCAGCGACCCAGCAGTGGATTCGCGAGGTAGACCGTCTTGTCGTCGCCGCCGCTAACCCTTGGATTCGGCGGGGACGACGCTCCGGCCAACCGGCTGTGTCACTGACGCGCACACCAACGATTGACGGGCAGATGGCGGATTCCAGCTCCACCAGGCTCCCATCGACGGACCTGAGGATGGAGCTGGAGCGATGCCACTTGGGCAAAGATGCTCGAGTATTCATTGAGCGACGACGAGAAAGGCGTCGCAACCAAGAGGCCGGCAACAGCATGACGTCTGCCTCAACCCTGCCTGAGGCACAGACTTTCGCCACGCGATCTCTGCCCCAGGCATACGCCACGCAGCATGTGCCCCAGCCATATGCCCTGCAAACGGCGCACCCGGTCTATGGCGCAGCCTTGCCCATACCGGGGTACACTGTGCCAGCAGCGAACCAAGCGTTCGCGGCACCAACGCCTGCAGTAACAGGAGCAGGATGTGCGGCCCTGACGCCACACCTTCGCTTCGCGAGGTGGCCGCGCAAGTTTAGGCCACACCTGCCTGAGAAGTACGACGGCAGCATCAACCCGGCGGAGTTCCTCCAGATCTACTCCACCGCCGTCCTTGCTGCAGGAGGGGACGAGGTCGTCATGGCCAACTACTTCCCCGTCGCCTTGACCGGCCCGGCCCGGTCTTGGCTCATGAACCTTCCCCAGGGTTCCATAACCTCCTGGGGAGAGCTCTGCCGGCAGTTCACTGCTAACTTCGGCAGCTCCTACACCTGGCCTGGCACGGAGCTCGACCTCCAAGCCATCCAGCAACAACCTGGAGAGACGCTGCGCTCCATCATCCAGCGATTCTCCCAGGTACGCAACACCATCCCGCACATTCAAAGTGCTTCTGTGGTGGTGGCGTTCCGGCAGGGTGTTAACCGTGCTTTGGGACGAGGGGTCAGCGGATCTCCATGATCCATGCATCGGGTCTGACTTGAGCGTCTGGATCATGAGCGCTGGGTTGCACAGAGTCCCCAGTGACGCTTACGATCCTTGGCGGCGTCCATGGCCGCCGGGACCGCCAGCTTCGAGGTGCTGGTCTAGCCCCCTTCGCCCGGCTCGGCGGGCCGGGCTGTGGGCCGCGGCAACGTCCTCTTGAAGCCCCCTTCGGGCACAGGGGCTCCGGTGGGGGTCTTCGTTGAGAGGTCGTCAGCTGCGGCCTTGCCAGCGCGCGGTACGTGGCGCAGGTCCAAGGCGAGGAAGTCTTTCTCCACCATCTTGCTTGATAACTAGCTGGGAGTCGCCCTGTGCCAACAACTGACAAGCGCCTAGAGACAGGGTTGTCTTTAGGCCAAGGATGAGTGCTTCATACTCTGCCATGTTGTTGGTTGCCTTGGAATTGAGACGCACCATATACCCAGACTGCTCCCCCGATGGCATGAGGAACAGTACGCTAGCACCGGCCCCCTGCTTTCGCAAGGAGCCGTCGAAGAAGAGCGTCCAGTAAGGCCCGGTGAAGGCCAGAGCTCGGGGTCCTGGTTCACCGTCTTCATGGCCCCCTGGGTCACCCTGCGTTGGCGTCCACTTCAGCCACGAAGTCAGCTAGTGCTTGGCTGTTGCCTGCGTGACGAGGAAGGAAGCCTAGCTCAAACTCCAGTAGCTCCGCTGCCCATTTGGCGGCATCGTCCGTCGTGTGGGGGCTGTGGAGGATAGCCTTCAGCTGGTAGGAGGTGGCCACTGAGGCCCAGTGTATTTGGCAGCAGTGGCGGAGATTCCTGGACGCCATGAGCACTGCATACAGCAGCTTATGTACCTCCAGGTACCTTGTCTTGGCGTCATGGGGGACCTCGCTGATGAAGTAGACAGAACCTCCCGCGGGCCCGGGGAGGCCGCTGGGAGCTGATACTCGGAGGTCCCCAGGCTGTCTTGGACCTCCGGTAGGTCCCGCTGATTTCCCGGGAGCTCTGGGGGGTCCCGTTGGACGTCCGGGAGGTTCTGTTGGGCGTCCGGGAGGTTCTATTGGGCCTCCGGGGGGTGGTCCCGTTGCACCTCCGGGAGGTCCTGCTGGTCCTCCGGGAGGTTGTGTCGGGGGTCCGGGGTCCGTTTTGGACCTCCGGGGGGTTGCCTCGGAGACCCCGGGGGTCGTCTCGGACTTCCGGGGTTTCCTGGCACTTGTTTCCCGATACCGGAGCAGGTTGCGGCGATGAGGGGTCCGGCCGCTCTGCGGCGAGGACCATACTCACCACTGCAGCCGTCACCGCGATGTAGAGCAACAGATGCTCTTCGGGCTCGGGGGCTACCATTACGGGTAGGGTCATCAGGAGCTGGTTCAGCTCCTGGGGGGCTTCCTCCGCTTCGTCGGTCCAAGCGAATGGGCCGGATTTGCGTAGGAGCTTAGAGAAGTGGAGCGTTCGCTTTGCTAACCTCGGTATAAACCGACTCAGCGCAGCTAGGCATCCCGCGAATTTCTGGACTTTTTTGATGCGGGCGGGGGGCCGCCTCGAGCCGATGGCTTTGATCTTCTCTGGGTTAGCCTCAGTTCCTCGGCGTGAGGCCAGGAATTCTAAGGGTTTTCCAGAGGATACACCGAACTCGCACTTGTCAGAAGGACGAAGAATAAGGCCAGGTTATCTAGTAGGGATGAACTCTGCCTGACCTTAACAACAATGTCTTCGACACACACCTCAACTGAGTCTCTCATTAGCTCTCCTAAGGTCTTGTGCATTGCACGTACGAAGGTAGGGAGAGCGTTTGTCGAAGTGTGCGGTCGACACTTCCCCCGGGCCTGCACTGGGCAGCCCGCGGAGGTTCTTTTTTCGGAGGGGCTAGTCCCTAGCGGAGAGCTTGCGCAGATGGACGAGTTAGTAAGAGCTTGACACGGCGAGTTTTACGTGGTTCAGGCCGCCGGAGCGTAAAACCCTACGTCCACGGCGAGCTATGGAGCTCGCTGTATTGCTTGCTGCTCAGGGCCGGAGGCCTGAGCTTGGGGGTGAGTTACAGCTTGAGAGTGTATGGCTAGCGTATGAGTTGCAAAGTGCGAACCCTTGCTATCGATGCCTACCCGAGCCTTTTATAGTCCAAGACTCGGGCGGCTTACAAGGGAAGCCGGGACCCGACAGGTGGTCCCGGGAAGATTGTCTATTATCTACCGTATCTGCAGTTATGCCGGTTGTTGTCTCTGGTCGAAGGCTTCTGAGTCTTCATCTTGCCGCCCTGCCCATGCCCCATGCTAGTCGTAGTGGTTGATGACGGCGCAGGCGGCATGGGATGTCTTGTCGCGGTGTTTATTGGCTGACAGGTTCTGACACCGTGCGCCAGTCTGTGATGCGACTGGGCGCAACGGCACCTGACAGAAGCGTGCTCCGCGTCTCCGCGTCTTGAGAAGACGCGGGCCTTGAATACCTTGTACGGGCAAGGTATGGGGCGTATTTACGCCCGCTGCCTATCGCTCGGGGCAGGCAGCGTTGCTCTGCTGCCACGTGGCGGGCCCAGAGCCGTTCTCAGAGAAGAGGAGGGTCAGCCCCGCGGGGCACGTGGAGCCTCCGGACCTCTCCCCGCGGAGGGGGGATCCGGCTTCTGTATGCCACGTGGTGGGCCCGGAGCTCTCCTCTGAGGAGAGGGAGGTCCGGCCCCGCTGGACACGCGGCGCCTTCGGGCCTCTCTCCCGCGGAGGGAGAGGTCCGGCTTCTGTATGCCACGTGGCGGGCCCGGAGCTCTCCTCTAAGGAGAGGGAGGTCCGGCCCCGCCGGACGCGTGGCGCATTCGGAGCTCTCCCTGCGGAGAAGGGCGAGTTCCTTAGGCATTTTACCCTGTGCGCGGGGGTACCCCATATCTCAGGTACCGACAGTGGCCCCCGGGCCCATCTCGGGGGAGATAGCGAGCCCGAGGTGGGACCTCCGTCTCTTCCGACCCGCGCACTTCCTCTAAGTCCCGAATTAACCGCTGCCGGAGCACGAACGGCCACGGGATCGTGGGAGCGTGCGCTCACTTGATGGTTGCTTTTACTGCGGCGGTTCCCAAGACTGCCACTTCTGCATGCTGCGGCGCTTTCTTCGGGAACCGCCGAAGTGCCTTGCCGGCTCATCTTCTCAGGAGACTGACTCCTTGCCCTCACCGCTTCAGTTAGGCGGCTTGGGCCCACCCGTCATCGGCACTCGGTCTGGGAACCGAAGCGGTTGCCGGTGCGGGGTATTCGAAGAGTTCCGAATCGCTTGCGATTGCACCTGGGAAGGTGTTTTTAGAGGGGGTCTTACCCACATTGCAGCTTCCCTTCGCACTTCTCTGCGTTTCACCTCGGACTCTTGTGCTTTTGCTCTCTTGCCTTTGAGTTCTCCCTTGCCATGGCTTCCAACCCACCGCCAGAGAAGAAGCGCGCTCGATCTCCTCTAGCAGCGGTGTCTGTGCCAAGTCGGGACTCAGGGAGCTTGCCTGCCCTGCCCCTGAGGGTGGTGGAGTCTTCAAAGGAACCGTTGAAGCATCGAGAGGAATCCCAGGCGGCAGGGTCTCCAAGAACACCGCTGAATACCGCGGAGAGGGCCTCAGGAACACCCTTGATGACTCCAGTTTTTGCGCAGGTGATGAGGGTTGGGGGCTCCAGGGGCACCCTTGACGACTCCGGCTTTTGCGCAGGCGATGAGGGAACTTCAGGAGAAGGAAACCGCCGATGCTCCATGGAGAATCCCAGACGGTAGAGTCTCCAGGAAGACCGCTGAATACTGCGGAGGGGGCCTCAGGAGCTCCCGTGGTGTCATTGGTTTTTGCGCCGGTGATGAGGGAGGCGATTCCTGCGCTCTGGTCATAGAGCGAGAGAGTTCCGCCAGGGCTGAAGCCTGGTGATGCGGCCGTTGTTGCAACTTCCGGATTCTGGTTGTGTCAGGAGACCTTTGGGGCTTGTTTCTTTCTTCTTACCGAGTCTGTAGTCCAGCTCAAGGAGCCTTGCATAGCTTGAGTCTTTTAGATATTTGTGCCTGTGATGCTCTTTCTCTCCTTCTTGGCTTTGCCTGTCTGAGTCCTTAGCTCCGCAAGGTACCCAGAGGCCATCTCCAATCTCGGAGCTCTGCGTAGACACCTTCCCTGGGTCCTAACCGTGTTAGGGGTCCCCCGGGGTCTCCGGATCCCGCCCCATGGGGAGCCCCAAGTCTGCCCGCCACGCGGCGTGCCCGGGGCTCTCCTCAAGGGAGGTGAGGGTTCCGAGCCTGCTGGACACGTGGGGCCCTCGGGTCCCGCCCTTGCTGGAGGGGCAGGTCCTGGTCCTTCCAGTCCTAGGTCGGAGTAGTTGGTAGCTCCTTTCCCCCTGCTTCATGCAGTCCCTGTTACCGCAACCTGGAGGTCCTGCACATAGGTAGAGGAAACGTAATTCTCCCTGGGGGCTCCCCCTCCCTTATCTCATAGTCTTATTTGACTTATAGCCCCCAACCATACGCTTGGTGCTTGGGGACTTGTAGAGAGGGGGAGCTGAGCACATGGCAACCATGCACTGCAAGGGTGATTAAAAACTTAATTCATAATTTAAATGAGTACAAGGAAAGATCAAAGTAGAGCAGATTTCTTTTCGTACAACTTTTCATAGGAGGAAGGCAGGCTAAACACGGAGGCCACGACCCACCCCATTAAGAGGGGAAGCAAGACTCTACGCGCTTGGAGTCGGAACCAGGCAAAGCTGAACATAGTCCTGGACCGTCCCTTGGGGTTTAGCTGCTCCGAGCGCTGCTCCTGGACTCTATGGAGTTTATTACGAAAAGAAAGTACTGTCCTATTTTTGCTCTAGGGGTAGAACTTACGGAGGTATTCTATGTTCCAAGGGTTCGGGAGCAGGTCCCCATCCTCGGTGGAAAGGCGCACGGACACGGTGAGACTTCATGGTGATTTCTGGGGGAAGTACAGCTTCAGCCCCGTACACCATGAAGAAGGGTGTCTCCCCGGTGGCCCGGCTCTGGGATGTCTGGTTTGCCCATAGTGTGCTCGGAAGCTTCTCTACCCAATTGGCACCATGTTTCTTCAGGCTGGCGAAGGTGCGAGTCTTGAGGCCCCGGAGGATCTCCGCGTTGGCCCTCTCAACTTGCCCATTGCTCCTCGGGTGGGCGACAGAGGCATAGCATACCTGAATACCAAGGTCCTCGCAGTAGTCTTGGAATGCTGCGCTGGTGAACTGGGTCCCGTTGTCGGTGATGATCCGGTTTGGGACCCTGAACCGGCAGACAATAGACTTGATGAATTTTACTGCGGATTGTTTGTTGATAGTGACAACTGGTGTAGCTTCCGTCCACTTGGTGAACTTGTCGATAGCGACATAGAGGTACCAGAATCCCCCGACGATTCTGGGGAATGGTCCCAGGATGTCCAGCCCCCATACGGCAAACGGCCACGAGGGCGGGATCATCTGTACCGCCTGAGCCGGTGTATGGATCTGCTTGGCGTGGAACTGGCACGCCTTGCAGCTCTCGACCAGCTTGACGGCATCCTGGAGTGCTGTCGGCCAGTAGAAGCCATGCCGGAAGGCTTTACCGACAAGCGTGCGTGAGGAAGAATGACTTCCACATTCGCCTCCATGGATATCAGCGAGCAAGTCGCAGCCTTCCCCCTGGGTTATGCACCGCAATAGGATGTGGTTGGCGCCACGCCGGTAGAGATCCCCCTCTACCAGCGCGTACCTCTTAGCCATACGCACAATCCGTTCAGCGGTTGCATGTTCATCAGGGAGGATATTGTCCTTCAAGTAGTCCCGGATCTCCGTGATCCATGCATCGGGTCTGACTTGAGCTTCTGGATCTTGAGCGCTGGGTTGCACGGAGTCCCCAGTGACGCTTACGATCCTTGGCGGCATCCATGGCTGTAGGGCCGCCGGGACCGCCAGCTTCGAGGTGCTGGTCAAGCCCCCTTCGCCGGGCTCGGCGGGCCAGGCTGTGGGCCGCAGCAACGTCCTCTCGAAAACTCCTTCGGGCGCAGGGGCTCCGGTGGAAGCCTTCGTTGAAAGGTTGTCGGCTGCGGCATTACCAGCGCGCGGTACGTGGTGCAGGTCCAAAGCGAGGAATTCTTTCTCCAACATCTGTACGTGGAGCAGATACGCAGCTAGCTGCGGGTCATTGCAGGAGCATTCGCCCCTGACTTGCTTGATGACCAGTTGGGAGTCACCCTGTGCCAACAACTGGCGAGCGCCTAAAGACAGGGCTGTCTGCAGGCCAAAGATGAGTGCTTCATACTCCGCCATGTTGTTGGTTGCCTTGAAATGTAGACGCACCATATACCCAAACTGTTCCCCCGATGGCATGAGGAGCAGTACGCCGGCACCGGCCCCCTGCTTTCGCGAGGAGCCGTCGAAGAAGAGTGTCCAGTGGGGTTCGGTGAAGACCGGAGCTTTGGGCTCTGGCTCACCGCCTTCATGGCCCCCTGGGTCAGTCTTCGTTGGTGTCCACTCCGCCACAAAGTCAGCCAGTGCTTGGCTCTTGACTGCATGGCGTGGGAGGAAGTCCAGTTCAACCTCCGCCAGCTCCGCCGCCCATTTAGCAACGTTGCCAGTCGCATGGGGGCTGTGAAGAATTGTCTTCAGCGGGTACGAGGTGACCACCGAGACCCGGTGGGCCTGGAAGTAGTGGCGGAGCTTCCTGGAGGCCACGAGCACCGCATACAGCAGCTTGTGGACTTCTAGGTACCTTGTCTTGGCCTCATGAAGTACTTCACTGATGTAGTAGACAGGCCTCTGTATGGTTCGGACCCTCTCTCGTAGGCTTGGGAGCTCCTCGTCCATTGGCTCCGGCCCGCCGGAGGTGGGTGGACCCATGGGGCCTCCGGGAACTGGGACCCGGAGGCCCTTAAGCTTTCTTGATCATCCTGGAGCTCCGGGGGGTCTTGAGGGACCTCCGGGAGATCCCAATTGGACCCTGGAGATTTATCTTGGGGGTCCGGGAGGCCATCCTGGGCCTCCGGGTGGTCGTCTTGGACCTCGAGGGGGTCCGGGAGACCGTCTTGGCTCTGCGGGGCCCCCTGGCGTCTGGCTTCTGCTACCGGAGCAGGTTGCGAGGGTGAGGGGTCTGGCCGCTCCGCGACTAGGACCATACTCACCACTTCTGCTATCGCCGCAATGTAGAGCAGCAAGTGCTCCCCGGGCTGAGGGGCTACCATGATAGGTAGGGTCGTCAGGAGTCGCTTCAACTCCAGGAAAGCTTCTTCTGCTTCGTCAGGCCAGGCAAAGGGGCCTGACTTGCGCAGGAGCTTAAAGAAAGGGAGTGCCCGCTCTGCTAGCCTCGGTATAAACCGACTCAGCGCGGCTAGACATCCCGTGAGTCTCTGAACATCCTTGACGCGGACAGGGGGCCGCATCAAGTCGATGGCCTTGATCTTCTCTGGGTTGGCCTCAATCCCTCGGTGCGAGACCAGGAACCCTAAGAGCTTCCCAGAGGACACGCCGAACACACATTTATCTGGGTTCAGCTTGGTGCGCGTAGAGCGCAACTTGTCAAAGACTAAAGCTAAGTTATCTAGTAGGGATGAACCCTGCTTGACCTTGACAACTATGTCATCGACATACACCTCAACTAGGTCTCTTATTAACTCTCCAAAGGTTTTGTGCATCGCCCGCACAAAGGTGGGGAGTGCATTCTTTAGGCCATAAGGCATAGACACATAGCAATAAAGGCCGTCTACTGTGATGAAGGAGGTGTGCTCCTCGTCCTCCCTAGACATGGGGATCTGATGGAAACCCGAGTAGGCATCTAGGAAGCACAGCATATCACAGCCCGACGTTGAGTCTACTATTTGATCTATTCTAGGGAGAGGGAATGGATCTTTAGGACATGCCTTATTGAGACTGGTGTAGTCGATGCACATCCGGAGCTTCCCGCCGACCTTCGGGACAACGACGGGGTTCGCCAACCATCGGGGGTGGTGGACCTCCCGTATGAAGCCAGCATCCAGCGGCTTCTTGACTTCTTCACGGGTGAAGTTTTATCGCTCAATGGACTGCTTGCGGGGCTTCTGTTGAACCGGCCGGGCGTCGGGGAAGACTTTCAAGTGGTGCTCGATCACCTCCCTGGGGATCCCCGGCATCTGCGACGGCTGCCATGCAAACACGTCGACGTTGTGCCGGAGGAAGGTGATGAGCGTGCCTTCCTATTTGCTATCCAGGCCCCCGGCTACCCGGGTGGTCTGGGTAGCTTCGGTGCCGACTTGGACGACCTTTAAGGGGACGCCGCCCTCATCGAGAGGTTGCACCCGGGGTGCTGTGGTGGAAGCGCGGTGACGTGCGCTCGGGCGGAGCTGGTCCGGCTCCGTATTGCCGGGGGCTGATGCCCCAGCTGTTGCGAGTGCTTGGAGCTTCTCCAGGGCCGACACTGCAGCAGTGCGGTCCCCACGAATCCTGAGAACGCCCGTCGGTGTTGGCATCTTCAGGACGAGGTAACGGTAGTGGGCTACAGCCATGAACCGGTACAGGGCTGGCCTGCCGATTATGGCGTTGAAGGGGAGGTCTATCTCCGCTACGTCGAACAAAATGTACTCTGTTCGATAGCTGTCCGGAGCCCCGAAGGTCACCGGGAGACTAATGTTGCCGTAGGGGATAACCTGTCCCGGCCCTACCCCTGAGAATGGGCTCGACGGGGTGAGCTTGGCCATCGGGACCTGCAGCTTCTGGAAAGCTGCACGGCTGATGAGGTTCAGCCCAGCCCCTCCATCTACCAAAACGTGGTACATTCTCACGTTGGCGATGGTAGGGGCCACCAGGAGCGGTAGTTGGCCGGCCCCAGCCATGTTCCTGGGACAGTCGGTGGCGTCAAAGCTGATGGGGGTCCCCATCCACTTAAGGTGCGGTGCAGCACTCGGGAGTGGCGCCACCGACGCTACCGCTCGGCGCAGAGTCTTGACTGCGCTTCGGGACGAGGGGTCGGCGGACCCGCCGTATATGACGTAGAGCTTCTTCCGACGCTCATCGTCGCTGGAGCCGGAGTCCTCATGATTGCGTGCCGCCTTCACGACACGCTGAGGCTCCTGGATCTCCTCTGGGTGGTCGATGTTGTCTGGAACATCCACCCCCTGCTCATCTTCCTTTGGACGGAAGGGCAGGGCATCAGCCCGCTGCCGCTTCCCCTTGCGAAAGCGCTCTGCGAGCCTTCGAATCTCCCGGCACTCGGCAGTAGTGTGGCGACAGCTGCCGTGCACGGGGCACATGTTGTCCTGGCTATCTTCCGGGGTCGGTGACTTTCGCTGCCTCTTGTCAGGGCGCGGCCCCCGAGCCCCACTGAGCGTCGCCGTAGTGACGACTTGGGTCGTGGCCGGCGGTCTTATCCTGCTTCTGCCCCGGCTCTTGGTCTTCCTGCTACCTCCAAAGGGAGTAGGACCAGATCCGGGCAGCCCTCCTGACTCGGAGGATGGCTGTGAGTGCCAGTTCCGTCCTTCGGCTGCTCTGGCGCACTTGTCCGCCAAGCTGAAGAGCTCCGAGGCATCGCGGACCTCCCTGGTCGCGAGTTTTTCGAGCATCTTCTTGTCTCGGATGCCTTGCCGGAACGCCACCACCACAGAAGCATTTTGAATGTGTGGGATGGTGTTCCGCACCTGGGATAACCGCTGGATGAAAGAGCGCAACGACTCCCCAGGTTGTTGTTGGATGGCATGGAGGTCGAGCTCCGTGCCAGGCCGGGTGTAGGAACTGCCGAAGTTGGCTATGAACTGTCGGCAAAGCTCTCCCCAGGAAGTTACGGAACCCTGGGGGAGGTTCATGAGCCAAGACCGAGCTGGGCCAGTCAATGCGACAGGGAAGTAATTGGCCATGACGGCTTCATTCCCTCCTGCGGCAAGTACGGCGGTGGAGTAGATCTGGAGGAATTCCGCCGGGTTGATGCTGCCGTCGTACTTCTCGGGCAGGAGCGGCCGAAACTTGCGCGGCCACTTTACGAAGCGAAGGTGGGCCGCGAGGACCGCACACCCTGCTTCTGTCGCCGCAGGTTCTGGTGCCACAAACGCTTGGCTCGCACGGAGCACCGCATGCCCCGGCATGGGCAAGGCTGCACCATAGGCCGGAGGCGCCATATGCAGGACATATGACTGTGGCATATTCTGCACGGCACAGGCCTGGGGCAGAGATCGCACAGCGAAGGTCTGCTCTTCAGGCTGGGTCGAGGCCGACGTCATGCTGTCGTCAGCCTCTTGGTGGCGACGCCTTTCTTGGCGCTGCTCGAGGTATACCCGGGCATCTTGACCCAGGTGACACCGTTCCAGCTCTGTCCTCAGATCTGTTGACTGGGGGCTGGTAGAGCCGGAGTCTGCCGTCTGCTCGCCATCCAACGGTGCGCGCATCAGCGACACGACCGATTGGCCAGAGCATCGTCCCCGCCGAGGTCGAGGGCTTGCGGCGGCGACGACGAGACGGTCTACCTCGCGGATCCACTGCCGGGTCGCTGCCTGAGGCACGTCCCCAGCGGGCGGATTGTACAGTAGCACTCTCGCCGCAGCTAACGCACCCCCATTGGGCACGCCCAGCGCTACTGGAGACTTGAAGCTGGTTGGAGCCTGCACTGCCGGGGTCAGCGCTGCCAGAGCCGGTTGCTGGCTCCCAGCTCGTACCGACACACTCTGTCCCGAGTGTGTCGACATGTACTCCCCCCTGGTCGCGGTCTGCCACAGAGACGAGGGGGGGAGAGTTCGCCGCTGAAGGAAGCTTGGTCATCTTCGTTGGCGGAAACTCGTCGCGCTAGGAGAAAAGCCCCCTACCTGGCGCGCCAAATGTCAAAGTGTGCGGTCGACACTTCCACCGGGCCTGCACTGGGCAGCCCGCGGAGGTTGTTTTTTCGGAGGGGCTAGTCCCTAGCGGAGAGCTTGCGCAGATGGACGAGTTAGTAAGAGCTTGACACGGCGAGTTTTACGTGGTTCAGGCCGCCGGAGCGTAAAACCCTACGTCCACGGCAAGCTATGGAGCTCGCTGTATTGCTTGCTGCTCAGGGCCGGAGGCCTGAGCTTGGGGGTGAGTTACAGCTTGAGAGTGTATGGCTAGCGTATGAGTTGCAAAGTGCGAACCCTTGCTATCGACGCCTACCCGAGCCTTTTATAGTCCAAGACTCGGGCGGCTTACAAGGGAAGCCGGGACCCGACAGGTGGTCCCGGGAAGATTGTCTATTATCTACCGTATCTGCAGTTATGCCGGTAGTTGTCTCTGGTCGAAGGCTTCTGAGTCTTCATCTTGCCGCCCTGCCCATGCCGCATGCTAGTCGTAGTGGTTGATGACGGTGCAGGCGGCATGGGATGTCTTGTCGCGGTGTTTATTGGCTGACAGGTTCTGACACCGTGCGCCAGTCTGTAATGCGACTGGGCGCAACGGCACCTGACAGAAGCGTGCTCCGCGTCTCCGCGTCTTGGGAAGACGCGGGCCTTGAATACCTTGTACGGGCAAGGTATGGAGCGTATTTACGCCTGCTGCCTACCGCTCGGGGCAGGCAGCGTCGCTCTGCTGCCACGTGGCGGGCCCGGAGCCCTTCTCAGAGAAGAGGAGGGTCAGCCCCGCGGGGCACGTGGAGCCTCCGGACCTCTCCCCGCGGAGGGGGAGGTCCGGCTTCTGTATGCCACGTGGCAGGCCCGGAGCTCTCCTCTGAGGAGAGGGAGGTCCGGCCCCGCTGGACACGTGGCGCCTTCGGGCCTCTCTCCCGCGGAGGGGGAGGTCCGGCTTCTGTATGCCACGTGGCGGGCCCGGAGCTCTCCTCTGAGGAGAGGGAGGTCCGGCCCCGCCGGACGCGTGGCGCCTTCGGAGCTCTCCCTGCGGAGAAGAACGAGTTCCTTAGGCATTTTACCCTGTGTGCGGGGGTACCCCATATCTCAGGTACCGACAGTGCCCAAGCCGTCCTTCAGAAGCGGTGGGCCAAGAAGTCAGCCCCCCAAGCGTGCAACCTGGTGGTTCCCGGCAAGGCGCTGCGACGTGCGATAGTGCGCTGCGACGTGCAGTAGTGGCAGCCTTGGAAACCGCCGCAGTAAAAGCAACTTTCAAGGCAGGAGTCAAGTCACGTCGACCTTCCGTTGCCCAAGCAACGGTCAAGAAAGTTTGAAGGAGGTGAACGGTATAGGAAAGGTGAAGGACCCACCTCGGGCTCGTTATCTCCCCTGAGATGGGCCCGGGGGCCACTGTCGGTACCCTCAATATGGGGTACCCCCGCGCACAGGGGAAAACCACCTAAGGACTTCGCCCCCTCCGCAGGGGTGAACTCCGAAGGCTCCACGTGTCCAGCGGGGCCGGACCTCCCTCTCCTCAGAGGAGAGCTCCGAGCCCGCCACGTGGCCGGCAGAGCCAGACCTCCCCCCTTCGCGAGGGAGAGCTCCGAAGGCTCCACGTGTCCAGCGGGGCCGGACCTCCCCTCTCCTTAGAGGAGAGCTCAGGGCCCGCTATGTGGCCGGCAGAGCTGGACCTCCCCTCTCCTTAGAGGAGAGCTCCGGGTCCGCCACGTGGTCAGCAGGGCCGGACCTCCCCCCTCCGTGGGGGAGAGCTCCGAAAGCTCCACGTGTCCAGCGGGGCTGGACCTCCCTCTCCTCAGAGGAGAGCTTCGGACCCACTACGTGGCCAGCAGAGCCGTACCTCCCCCCTCCACGGGGAAGAGATCCGAAGGCTCCACGTGTCCAGCGGGGCCAGACCTCCCCTCTCCTCATAGGAGAGCTCCGGGCCCGCCACGTGGTAGTGGAGCAGTGCTGCCCGCCCAGCGCGGTAGGCAGCAGGAGTAAAGCCTCACCATGCCTTGTCCGTACAAGGTATGCAAGACCTGCGCCTTCCCAAGACACGGAGACGCGGTGCACGTCTGCCAGGCGCCACTGTGGCCAGTCACGGTCAAGACAGGTCGTGCCTTCCCAAGACGTGAAGACAGACACGCAATGTCAGAGGTTGTACATAAATAAACACAGCGACAAGACATGCCCTGCTGACCCTGCCATCATCAACCACTACGCCTAGCTTGCAGCGTGTGCAGGGCGGCAGGACGGAGACTCAGAAGCCCTCGCCAGAGACAACTACCGGCATTACTGCGAGATATGGTAGATGGTAGGCAATCTCCCCGGGATCACCTGTCGGGTCCCGGGACCCCCTTTGTAAGCCCTCCGAGCCTTGTACTATAAAAGGCTCGGGTAGGCAGCGTTGCAAAGGGTTCAGCAGTTCACCACCTTGCACTAGACATTTTAGCACTCAGCTTATCCCCAAGCTTGGAACTCCAGTTCTAAGCACCAAGCAATACGACGAGCACCTCTGCTCACCGTGGACGTAGGGTTTTACGCTCCGGTGGCCCGAACCATGTAAAAACCCTTGTGTTCATTTCCTTCCTTCGTCCTACACGCGTGACTCTCCTAGAGGACTAGCCCCTCCGAAAAAGAACCTCCATGGGCTGCCCAGAGCAGGCCCGGGGGAAGTGTCGATCGCAGACGCTTTGACAATTATTTAGTGTGTTTATTTGTTAGTTATTTGTTTTATTTTATTATTTACTTGAAAATTGTTAGAAATTTTAGTTTAATTTGATTGCTTGAGTGTATAATATCGACATGTAAATAAACGGGCTTCGCGCCGGCTCAGCCCGGCACAGCCCATTTATGGCCTGACAGTTGGGCCGTCTAAAAGTCAATTTTCTCCATTGCCTCGTTTTAACAAAGTAGAGCACCGTCCAGAACCCTGTGGAACCATTTTCTTCACGGTTTTGATCCAGAAGCCCATAGCGGCGAACCCTTGCTCGTACGTCATCACTGTCGGGACCTGATGGAGCATAACTTAGGACGGCTGGCCCACTTCACTGTCTCTCTCTCGTTCTTTCCACCTGTCTCTCATTCTTACCTCTCTCTTGTAAGTCACACCAAAATGTAAGATTAACCTAACCTATACAATATGCGTCACCCGTTTCGGACCACCCCGTCTCACATGCATTTCGCATGTGAGGCGTGTAGGTTCGGAGTTGCCGCTTTTTGGACAGCCTAGGAGTGACCGAGGGGGCGTGCTTATGACAAGACGCGGGGTCTGGATTCAGATGAAATTTTAACAGTGTAACCCTAATGTTCTGCGTTGTACCATTATCGGGCGTGCAGTTGGAGAAACGCGGAGTTATGCTGCCGAAATTACTCTGGATCCGGAACCCTCGTCTCGTTATAAGCCCGCTCCTCTCGGTCACTCTTGGGTGGGTTTAGAACCTATCCCTTCCAATAGATGTAAAGTGAACGCAATTTCTCTACATTTATACCGCAGAGTAAAACATGGGTGAAGACCGCAATTGAATGTATACTGGTTGGAAGAGCAGATCTGGTGGTCACTCAGATTAGTGGTTCACTAAGACAGATGCTTGTGTAGATCGAGCATTTTCTTTGTCAAATACCGAGAAGGTGCGGTGCCCATGTACGAAATGTCAGAATACCAAGTTTTTGGACAAAGTGGAACTTTCGATACATTTGTATTGAAACAGTTACACGCCATATTATGAGGTCTGGACCTTTTATGGCGAGATAGCTTCTAAAGTTGTACAAGAAGTGGAAGAGGAGATTGATAATATTACGGGGGATGATAGGATGGATGAGATACTAGAAGCTAGACAACCAGACCTTACGGAGGATCCACCTATAACAAAGGTTGAAGCGTTCTTCGAGCTTCTCAAAGCTTTAGAACGGCTGCTGCATGAACACACAGAAGTGACCCTCCTCACTTTCATGACTAGACTTATGGCAATTAAGTCTAAGTATTTCTTTTCTAATAACTGTTATAACGAACTCATCAAATTAATCAGTGATATCCTTCCACGGCCCCATAAAGTGTCTAAAGTTATGTATCACGCGAAAAAAATGCTTTCGGATCTCGGTATGAAATATGACAAGATTGATATGTGTCCAAACAACTGCATGCTTTTATGAAAAGAACATGCGAAAGAGAAAAAATGTTTACAATATGGTGAATCGAGGTATCTCGAAGTCAATAATGAAGATGGTGAAAATGTTACGACAGAAGTGGCACGTAAGAAGCTTTGATATTTACTCGTGACACCTCGGTTGAAGCATTTGGTTCTTTCAAAAAAAACTGGCAGAAATATGAGATGACCCAAAGAAGGTATACGTTAGAACAAAGAAGTCATGACGTACCCATCCGACGGTGAGGCATGGAAGGCGCTAGACCGATTTGATCCAGAGTTCGGTCGTGATGCAAGAAATGTTCGGATTGGGTTGACGACAGAGCTTCACCATACTCCTGTTGGACTGTCTTTGTCATTCCGTACAATCTACCACCGGCCCTCTGTATGAAATATGAGTGCATGTTCCTTAGCCTAATTTTAACTGGGTCGAATCATCTTGGGTCACCTCTCAACGTGATGTTAAAACCGCTGATCAAAGAATTGAAAATTTTGTGGACAGGAGTTCAAGCGTACGACAATTACAAGAAGCAGTGATTCAACCTTCGAGCTGCTTATTTGTGGTCTGTCAATGATTTTCCGGCGTATGACATATTTTCTGGATGGATAACTCACGGTTGTTTGACGTGTCCAATATGTGCTTCTGATACAGATTGTTTTCGACTTACTCATGGAGGAAAGATATGTTACTTTAATTGTCACAGACGTTGGCTTTTTTCGAATCACATGTTTAGGCAACAGAGGAATGTATTCAGAAAGGACACCGTTGTCACTGAAGGACTATTGAAACGTCTTAACGGGTCAGAAATATCTGATATGTTGGATAAACTGTTGCCAGATAAAGATCGTCCTAGATATTTTGTCGGTTTCGGAGATAATCACAATTGAACTCATATATGTGGACCATGAGAGCTACCATATGTACACAACATTGATGTTATGCATCAAGAGTGTAACATGGGGGAATGTATCATAAGCACATGCATGAACATGACGGGCAAAACGAAAGACAATATAAAGGCTCGACGGGATCAGGTTGAGCTTTGTAACCGCCCAACTCTTGAGCTTTCTAAAAGTGGTGGTAAACCACTTGCTTCCTTCTGTCTTCGACCTAAAGAAAAAAATGAAGTACTCGAAAGGTTGAAAAGTTTGAAATTCCCAGATGGTCACGCAGCTAGTCTAAAACGAGTTGTGAATGTGAAAACGGAAAAACTAACTGGGTTGAAGAGTCATGATTATCACATAATTATGGAAAGACTTCTACCTGTTATGTTTCGGAGCTATTTTGATGATGCGGTGTGGAAGATGCTAGCCCTTAGCCACTTCTATAGACAACTCTGTGCTGAAGAAAATCACGATAAAGATGGAATTTTTTTCCTCCAGGCTTCTTCAATCCAATGTAACATCTCCTTTTTCATCTTCTATATAAAGCTAAAGTGGGTGGTCCCGTGCAATATAGATGGATGTATCATATTGAAAGAGCGCTAAAATATTTGAAACCAATGGTTCGTAACAGGGCAAAGGTAGAAGGGTGCATCGCCGAAGCTTTTACTCTTAAGGAAGTAGGATATTTTTTAAGTGTTTACTTTGCAGAGGAACACAATGTTAATACTTTGGTAATGCGGTACAATATGGATGATAAACCTCCTTGTAGCAATCTCTCTATTTTTGCAATAAGAGGCACTGCAGTTGTTAGTTGCAATTTCTACAACTCTATCGTAGAAGAAAGGAATGTTGTTTTCCTCTACATGTATGCTAATATAGATGAGATGGACAGATATTTCAAGTAAGTGTTTGTCCTACATTTATGCTGCTCATCATAAATAGAACAAATCTGTTCTAAAATTTTTCTTTTCATACAGAGAGTTTCACAAACAGAATTGGACACATAAACATCAACCTACGAGCAAACAAGTAGAAGAGATGCCACGATATAGAATAAACGGAAGACCTAACTTTCTATCATGGTTTCGTGATCATGTAATATTTTCTTATAACTTATGAGTATTTATAAATTTTTCTTATAACTTACGAGTATTTACAAAGTTTTCTTGTAACTTCATATTTTGGACAGTGCATGAAAGATGACAGCGTCCATAAAGAATTGCGACAACTATCCTACGAATTGGTTAAAGTTAGAAGTTACGATCGATATGACATCAATGACTTCCGATTCCGTACAACTCAATTTGAATCTCATCGTCCACTCGCGGCAACGTCAAATACAAGAGTTATGACGAGGGCAATCGACTCTCAAGGACGTGAAACTAATTACTATGGGATCGTTAAAAAAATCTTGAATTTGCTTTTGTCGGTAATAAGGATCTTCGAGCAGTATTCTTTGATTGTGATTGGTTTGATAACAATCATGGAACTCGACAAAACCAATTTGGCATGGTGGAACTCAAACACAAAGAACGGCTACAAGGATATGATTCATTTGTTCTTGCTCACCAAGTGGAGCAAGTGTATTATCTAACTTATCCATACAAAAAACTCGAATCTTGGTGGGTGGTACATAAGGTGAATCCTCGTGAGTGGTTATACACTCCAGGAGATGATGGATACCATGGTACTAATGAAGTTGATGAGATTTACCAAAAAGAAGAGTTGCCAGAGTCATTCATCGTTAAGCCTGGTGTAGGACACGATGACTTGGTTGTGTTGAGTACTTCTGAGGATTGATCAAAACTTCTAGTCTTTCCTTTATGTTTTCAGGGAAATAATGCACACGTGACAAGAACCAGGGCGATGTCCTGTGTCTCATGTGTTACACCGAGTCCTAGTAGGTGTGTGTTTTCGCTTTGTTTTCAAAAACCCCGGGCTTTGGGTCATACATGCATGGCACATGCATGTGCTGCATGTTTTTCAAATTTCGTATGGTGCAAAGCCCGGTCAAGTTGTTGCAAGGGTGTTGCTTTCGGTTAATAAAAGGAGAAGAGAGTGCTGGAGTTTGTTGAGCACCGCCACAACTCATCTGAGTTTATTTTCTTTTTGGTACTCCACCTGAGATTGGATCCTACAACACTTGTTGACTCCCCTACATGATTTGCATCACAAATCCGTGAGAGTTTGTGAGGAAAACACCCAACAATTGGCATCAGAGCCGATTACGTTGCCTGGAACTGTAACGCGACCATTGACTGGGCGCTGATGTCGCGGAGAAGATCTTCATCGCCAGCCCGATGTTCATGGAGGGACGTCACGCCGCCGGGAGGCACCAGCAGGGCAGGCGGAGGATCAGGGGCATTGGTGATTCATCGCATCACGAAGGAAGTCAGCAGTGATGGTACGTATCCGATGCTCACAAAGACAAACTATCATGATTGGGCAGCACTTATGCGGGTGATGTTGCAAGCGAGAGGCTTGTGGACTGCGGTGAGCCTTGGCACCGATGATTACATTGAAGATCGGATGGCACTGGAGGCTCTCACCAAGGATGTGCCACCAGAAATGGTAGGGATCATTGCCGGGTAGGAGTCAGCCAAGATTGCATGGGATGCAATCAAGTTGCGCAACGTGGGAGCTGAATGTGTGCGCAAGGCTAGGGCAAGTACATTGGGTCGGGAGTTTGATGCACTCAAATTCCACGATGGTGAAATGGTGGATGAGTTTGGTGTACGTATGAGCCGGATCATGTCTCAACTTGCAGCACTTGGGAGTGAACGTTCGGAGGAGGAGATTGTCCGAAAGTTCCTGCAGGCAGTGCCACAGAAGTTTGAGCAGATTGCGGCCTCCATCGAGACATTGCTTGACTTAAGTGATATGTCTGTTGATGAGTTGATTGGTAGACTCAAAGCAACAGAAGAAAGGTTTGGTCCAAGTACTTGGGAAGGCAACACGCAAGAGAAGTTACATCAGAGTGAAGAAGAGTTACTTGCACGGTTGTCGACACGTCTCAAAATGCCCGGGGGAGCTGGAAAGGAACGGCACAAAGACTCATCTGCACCGAGGAGAGATCATGGCCGAGGGCGTGGTCGTGGTCGAGGTAACCGTGGCGGTGGAAACTCAGGCCGTGGAGTGGCCAAAGATGAGTGCCGCTACTGTGGTAAGAAGGGCTAGAGAATGCAGGAAGAAAAAGAAGGATGAAGAGGTGAACACAGCTCAAGTTGATCATGAGTTTGAATCCAGTCTCTTGGTGGCATGTGCCAACACAAAGGCCGAGCAAATCACGTCTCCAGAGGAGGTATGCCTCAACAAGAACATGTTACACGTTCAAATAGGAGACTTGGAGGGAGGAGGCAGTACTCGGTGGATCCTGGACCCCGGTGCAACAAATCACATGACCGGGAAATGGGACGTGATCACCAACCTTGACAACACAGTGCATGGTACTGTGCATTTGGAAGATGGCTCGGTGACAGAGATTGATGGACAAGGAACTGTGGTGTTCCAAGGAAAAAGAGGCGGTCGAAAGGAGTTGGCTGGAGTCTATCTTATTCCTCAGCTCAAGGCAAATATCATTAGTCTTGGACAGTTTGAGGAGGAGGGACACCGAATCTTGATGGTGGATGGTTATGTCAAGATTTGGGATAAAGATGGAACCCCTGTGGCAATGGTGAAACGGGGTGTGAACCGGTTGTACACCATTGATCTCAAGGTGGTGCAACCAAGGTGTTTCATGGCACAAGGGAACAATGTAACATGGATGTGGCATGCAAGAATGGGACATTTGAATTTTCGGAGTTTCAGAAGGCTTGCCGAAGAGCAGCTTGTGTATGGATTGCCAACCATCACTCAAACTGAGGAGAAGTGTGATAGCTTCCTGGCTGGGAAACAACGACGTCAACTGTTCCCATGCATGGCAAAGTACCGGGCTAAGAAGAGACTTGAACTTGTGCATGGAGATCTTTGTGGACCAGTGAAGCCGGCAACTCCAAGAGGCAGCAGGTTTTTCTTCCTTCTTGTGGATGATCTCAGTAGATACATGTGGGTGTTTCTGATCAGCACAAAGGATCAAGCAATGAGCACTTTCATGGCTTTTCAATCAAGTGTTGAAGCTGAGACAGGGAGGAAGATTGGAACTCTTCACACAGATCATGGTGGAGAGTTCACGGCTCGGGCTTTTGTTGAGTATTACACCAAGGAGGGTGTTCAACGTCACTTGACAGCTCCATATTCTCCTGAGCAGAACAGGGTAGTTGAGAGAAGGAACCAAACTGTCATGGGAATGGCAAGAAGTATGTTGAAAGCAATGAATATGCCCGGTCGGTTATGGGGAAAGGCGGTGACAACTGCTGTGTATGTGTTGAACCGATCTCCTACTCGGAGTGTTGAGAAGAAGACTCCATATGAGGTATGGCATGACAAGAAACCTAGTGTACATCATTTGCGCACTTTTGGTTGTGTGGCACATGTGAAACAGGGAAGCAAACGTCTTAGCAAGCTTGAAGATCGTAGTATTCCAATGGTCTTCATTGGATATGAGCAAGGAAGGCGTGTAGGTTTTATAATCCAAGCACGGAAAGCGTTCACGTGTCACGTGATGCCGTGTTTGAAGAAAACTGTCCATGGAAGTGGGATGCAGCCGAATCAAGTGAAGTGGTGAATAATGAAGACATATTTCAGGTGGAGTACATCTTTCGTGGTGAGAATCCTTGTGGAGTGAGTTCTTCTTCTTGTGACACATGTCAGGGTGAGAAAAACCCCAGCTGAGGGAGTATCTTCTGTGACACAACTGAGGCAGCAAGCATCCAAGGATTTGGAGTTTGTGTCACCTCCTTCCTTGTCACCGGAAATAGATAGTGATCTGAAAGAAGCACCACTTCGTTATCGTTTCATGAGAAACATTCTTGAGATGGTGCCACATTGTGAACCAGAAGAAGGAGGAGTAGATGAGCTTCTGGTTATCATAAGTGAAGAGCCATGCACAGTAGAAGAGGCTTTGAGAACTAAAGAGTGGCGTATTTCCATTATTGAGGAGCTCACATCCATTGAAGAGAACAAAACATGATCATCGGTATATCTTCCAGAGGGATATCGTGCCATTGGCTTGAAATGGGTTTTCAAGTTGAAGAAAGATGAGTATGGGAATGTTATACGCCATAAAGCAAGGCTGGTTGCAAAGGGGTATGTGCAGAAGCAAGGAGTTGATTTTGAAGAGGTTTTTGCACCAGTTGCAAGGATGGAGTCTGTGATAATTGTATTTGCTGCTGCAGCACATTTTGGATGGCATGTTCATCACATGGATGTGAAGTCCGCCTTCTTGAATGAGGGTCTTGAAGAGGAGATCTATGTCACTCAACCACCGGGTTTCATTGCTAAAGGCAAGGAGAAGTGGGTTTTAAGACTTCACAAGGATTTGTATGGCTGAAGACAAGCTCCTCAGGCATGGAACTGAAAGCTTGATGAAAGTCTCAATCAACTTGGTTTCACACGGTGCAAATTAGAACATGGTTTGTAAACTAAGCTTGGAGGTGAGGCAAGATTCATTGTGGGTGTGTATGTTGATGACTTACTGATTGTGGGGGAGAACATGGAGGAGATCAGTCGGTTCAAGGAGAAAATGAGGAGAAGTTTTGCATGAGTGATCTAGGAAGCTTGTCTTACTATCTTGGTATTGAAGTAAAGCAAGGGAGACATGGTATTGAATTGTGTCAAGGAGCTTATGCTGCACAGTTGCTTGAACGGAGTGGGATGCTAAGCTGCAATGGGTTTGCCACTCCCATGGAATCCCGGTTGAAGCTTACCAAGAGAAGTACAGCACCACTCTCTGATCCAACCACTTATCGCAGCATAATTGGTGGACTCAAGTATCTTCTACATACTCGGCCTGATCTTAGTTTTGGTGTTGGGTACTTAAGCAGGTTCATGTCAGAACCTCAAGAGGAACACATGGTGGCTTTGAAACATTTGCTTCGGTATGTGGCAGCTACACTTAGATATGGCTTGTCTTACAACCGAGGTGAAGGAAGTCTTGAGTTAAGAGGATATAGTGATAGTGATTTTTGGGGGAGATGTGGATGACCGAAGAAGCACAACAGGAGTCATTTTCTTCCTGAGTGAGAATCCTATCAGCTGGATGTCTCATAAGCAAAAGGTTATGGCAAAGTCCACATGTGAAGCTGAGTTTATGGCTCGAGCAGCAGCAGCAAGTCAGGCTGTTTGGCTCAGGCATGTGCTTGAAGAGGTGACAAGAATTCAAGTACCTCCACTAGTGATTAAGATGGATAACACAGCAGCAATTGCTTTGGCAAAGAATCCAGTCTTGCATGATAGAAGTCAACACATTGACATCAAGTTTCATTTTGTCAGAGAATATGTTGATCGAGGAGAAGTTATCTTGGAGCATGTTGGGACAAAGGATGAACTTGCTGATATTCTCACAAAACCACTGGGACGTACACTTTTCCAAGAGCTTTGTAAGAAGATTGGAGTTCAAGAGATCAAGCCTCAGAAGTAGGGGGAGATTGTTGAGTACTTCTGAGGACTGATCAAAACTTCTAGTCTTTCCTTTGTGTTTTCAGGGAAATAATGCACGCGCGACAAGAACCAGGGGGATGTCCTGTGTCTCATGTGTTCAACAAGTCCTAGTAGGTGTGTGTTTTCACTTTGTTTTAAAAAACCCTGGGCTTTGGGTCATACGTGCATGGCACATGCATGTGCTGCATGTTTTTCAAATTTTGTATGGTGCAAAGCTCGACCAAGTTGTTGCAAGGGTGTTGCTTTCGGTTAATAAAAGGAGAAGAGAGCGCTGGAGTTTGTTGAGCGCCACCACAACTCATCCGAGTTCATTTTCTTTTCGGTACTCCACCTGAGATTGGATCCTACAACACTTGTTGACTTCCCTACGCGATTTGCATCACAAATCCGTGAGAGTTTGTGAGGAAAACACCCAACAGGTTGGAGACGCTCAAGATGTCGAGACTTACGATATACGGAAACAAAAATGAAATCTAGTCCAGACTCTCAGAAAAAAGATCGATGGTCTGGTTTACGGAGTAGGGTACATGATCGTGACGTTGATGAATTTTGAAATTGATGAAGTAATATTTTCTTCACTAACTTATCATAAATTTTGTATATTATCTTAGTATATTTATCAATTACTCGTTGTATCAGGATGTCATCGTCAAATGGAAAGGGGAAGGGGAGGAAGGGGGTGAGAGGGTTCATCACCCAGCCCTGGGACATGGTCTTCTCAGGTACCTCATCAGGTGCGAGCAAACGCTCTCAGTTGATGAGGCACCTTCCAGACTTTCCGGACCGAGTTGTGGCCTTTCAGCGCACGGAGATAAATTTCAGTTACCAATCACGTTATTTGAAATTGCATTTATCAATTATTTTTTCTTATGAATTATTTATTTTTGCAGTCCAACTCAGAGTCTTCTGAGTCAGAGCCGGAGGTTGGGGCTACCCAGCCCTCGGAGCCGGCTACGCAGCCCTCAGAGCCAGCTACGCAGCCCTCGGAGCCGGTGAGCGTGGATCCTTTGGGCTCCAGTGGTGACCAGCCGTCTGGGTCACCGGACGTGGTGCCGCCGATGAGGCGACACACGAGGAGGACCCACTTTGCTGCTCCTCCTCCTGTTCCTCGTGAACGGATCACCATTCTTCCACTCAGAGACAGGTAAACAAATTGTATAGTATTGAATATTAGATGTTGTCTGCCAATACATAATAAGTTAAAAAATTTTGTAGATCTTGACACGATTGTTTGTTTGTGGGCCAGGGACACCACAGGTAGGTTAACGGTGTCATCGGGGTTTTAGTGCGGTTGCACTATCCTGGTGTCATCGACGGTGTCCCTACTTTGTTGTGGGACGACTACACTCGTGTCCCTCACGAGGTCCACGGCACCCTTCAGGGGGCCGTGTTGAACGATTTTATGGTAAGTTTAAATGTTTCCATTTTTATACCCATTTAAATTGTTCATGCAGATTAATCAATTTTTTTTAAAGCCGCGGTACCAGCTAGAGGACTTGAGCGAGAGCATGATGGAGCGCACAACTGCCGTGTTCTACAACAATGCTCAGAAGCTCGTGGTGCAGGCGTTGTCGTACGCCCGCATCCAGGCCATCAACGAGTACAACAAGCGTCATCATCATCAGCAGCAAGGGGGGTCCTTTTAGGAAGGACTCCGGCACGTACTTGACCGAGAAGCAGTACGTGGAGGCAAGTTATTATTGTTAACTATTTCCAATAATTACTTATGTTAACAATATTGATGAAATAATAATATGTGCAGGTTAGTATTAGATGGTTAGAGAGGCAGCTCGACGCGTACCGAGCTCTTTGTTGGTACTAGGCTAGCCAGGACTTCATCAGTAATTCCACGAGGGCTCGAGCCTGTAGAGGAACAGACGGCTAGCACAACTACGGCGGTGATGGCTACGTGCGTATGGATAAATGCATGGTAAGTATATTTAAGTTCGTTCATATGTTGATAATATATTTCTTTAACTAACACGTATCTACAGGAGTGAGAAACTGGTCAGGAGGTGACAGCGACCGAGGTTTGGAAGAGAGGTCACAGGGGAAGTGACCCTTCACAGCCTGGCCAGTGTAGTCAGGTCGCGGCTGACCGACTGTTAAGTTTTCAAAATTCATCAATTTAATTATAAGTAATACTAGTACTGACACACTTGCATCATTTCTTTGTTTTTTAGGAAAAGTACTCACAGGAGATGAAGAAGATACATGGCGAAGGCTACGATTGGGACACACGCCAATCGAGCCTAGAGCCGTGTACGCAAGCGGCGGCAGGAAGGCCCATGGATGGTGAGTTGGTTAACTGTTTCATTTTTTAAAACTTCCTTCTTCGACTTATTATTTTTCTATCTTTCATAGGTTTGCCATTTTCGATGGTGTTGTTGACTCGAGGGTGGCACGGCCTTCGAGAGGCACTCCATCGATGGAGTCTTCATCCATTGGGCCGTCGAGTGGTCGTCTGTCGTAGAGGGACTTGGAGTTCTGTGCCATGGAGGATAGGCTTGCGCGAACCCAAGAGGAGCTCGACAGGACGAGGCCCATCCAGGAGTATCAGGCCAACCTCATGGCCCAGATGTAGGCATCGGTGGATGTAAGTAATTTAAATTACTGTATTTTAAATTTTTAGCATTTTTGTATTATAAATGTGTTCTAATATATTGCAATGACAGGCTTTAGCTCGACAGAGTGGCCAGGAGCTCCCGTTTCCTTCGTGGTTGCAGCCGCCATAGGCGCCCTCGTCACAGCCGCCCCAGCACAGGTACCCCCTGCACTGTATAAATCTTTAATACTATTTAATACAGTGAAGGAGAAAAGTGATAGAAAGAGAGGGGGAGAGATAGTGAAAGATATAGAGGAATGGAGAGAGGGAGAGAGAGAGAGCGGGGGGAGAGAGAAAGAGAGAGAGTGAAAGAGGGGAGAGAGAGGGGGAGAGATAGTGAAAGAGAGAGAGGGATGGGGAAAGAGTGAAAGAGGAGTAGAGAGAGTGAAATAGAGAGAGAAGGGAGAGGGGGATGGGGAGAGGGACGACGAGAGCGAGAGAGAGAGAAGGGAGAGGGGGATGGGGAGAGGGACAATGAGAGCGAGAGAGAGAGAAGGGAGACGGGATGGGGAGAGGGACAACGAGAGAGAGAGAGAGAGAGAGTGAAACAGGAGTACTGAGAATGAAAGAGAGAAAGAATGAGAGAGAGAGAGGGAAAGAGAGGAATAGACATGTCTAACTTTTATTTACTTTGCAGGGTTCACCAACAGAGACGCATACTCCATCTCCGCAGCTACCGGCACCGGGAGGGACGCGCGAAGACGATGTTCACGGCTCCAGAGGTAGTCGTGAGGGGAGTGTGTAGCCGTTATGTGTTTTTAGATTTTCTTGAACTTTATGAATGAACTGTCGATTGTGTATTATATTGTTTGTCTTTGTGAATGCATGTTTCATTTGTCTCGGCTGGCAACTGTGCTAGGGCAGCTAGTTTCTGTTTTTTAAAATAAAACTATAACTTACGACGGCCTGTATACAGGCCGTCGTAAGTTAGCCCATGTTAGTTACGACGGCTGCTATGGCCGTCGTAAGTAAGCCCAACTAACTTACGACAGCCTGGCCCTGGCCGTTGTAAGTAACATTACTTACGACGGCATGTTACTTACGACGGCCGGGTTTAGGCCGTCGTAAGTGGTATGGCCCAGCCCACCACGTGGCCCAGACGCTTAGATACGACGGTTACGGGCTGCCGTCGTAAGTTGCATAACTTATAATGGTGGCCGTTGTAAGTTACTTAACTTACGACCAAATCCGGACAACGGCTAGAAACCATCGTAATTAGGCTTAAACCATCGTAATTAAGCTAATTACAATGGTTTAGACCTTACTTACGATAGTTTTAGCCGTCGTAAGTGAGTCGTATTGCTGTAGTGCACGTATGTAATGAAACTTTATGTCCACATGTTTCATTCTGTCATGAAACTTAGGATTTTTGCTCAGCTCAATGGAAGCATTGTTATCCACCCAGAGCTTGAATTTTCTTGGCTCCTCTTCAAGTATCTCAGCCAGTAGCGAACTGATCCAAATTCCTTGACACGCACCTGTAGTAGCTGCAATATATTCAGCCTCACATGAAGATAGAGCTACCACCCTTTGTTTGGTCGACATCCAAGTTATCAGATTCCATCCAAGAAAATAGGCAACTCTAGTAGTGCTCTTTCTGTCATCAATGTCTCCAGCGAGGTCACTGTCACTGAACCCAATAATTCCCAGTGACTTCTCTTTCGTGTATCTGCACCCAGTCACATGTTCCTGCCAAGTACCTCAGTATACGTTTTACTGCAGCCCAGTGTAATTCAGAACGTGCTTGCATGTACCTGCCGGCTAGACCAACTAAAAATGTAATGTCAGGTCTGGTATTAACCAA
The DNA here is from genome assembly GCA_030760725.1 of Neostapfia colusana. NCBI lineage: Eukaryota > Viridiplantae > Streptophyta > Magnoliopsida > Poales > Poaceae > Neostapfia > Neostapfia colusana. The sequence goes on along the minus strand of JASWHV010000001.1, from coordinate 36,397,691 downwards.
ATACCTGAGGCAATCAATGATACTTCTATACTTGCTTGCATCAACTAAAGTACCTCCATCTGACTTGCTCAGATGTGACCTGTGCTCCATTGGTGTGTCACAAGGATTGGACTGCTGCATCCCTGCCATTTTCAGAATTTTCAGAGTATAAGCTCTCTGAAAGAGTGTTATTTCTCCATGGCCCTGCTTCACTTTAATTCCAGGTAATAGCTCAGTTTTTCCAAGTCACTCATGGAGAAGCTTTTCTTCATTTCAGCTTTAAACTCTACAATTATGTCAGTAGAAGGACCACAAATAATGAGGTCATCAACATACACACCTATGAGGAGAAGGTTGATGTCTTTCCCTTTTCTGTATAATGCATGCTCAGATTCACATTTTCTGAATCCCAGAGAATGTAATTCTCTATCCAGTCTAGTGTTCCAAGCCCTTGGAGCTTGTCGAAGACCATATAAAGCTTTCTTCAGTTTCAGCACTTTGCATGGATGATTTTCGTCAGTGAAACCAGGAGGCTGCCTCACATATACCACTTATGACAACTCGTCATTCAAGAAAGCTGACTTGACATCCATGTTCACTTCCCAATTCTTATTTGCAGAGATAGCCAATAGGATTCTCACTGTCTCAATATGGCCACTAGAGCAAAAACCTCTTCAAAATCTACCCCTGAACCTGGGAATAACCCTTCACAACCAGTCTAGCTTTGTGCCTAATTATCTCACCTGAAGGGTTCTTCTTCACTTTAAAAATCCACTTGAGCCCTATGGCCTTGAATCCTGAAGGCAAGTCTCCCGGAGTCCAGGATCCATTCTCCTGTATAGCCTTGAGTTCATCTAGCATGGCTCTTCTCCAGTTGGGGTCTTGGATTGCTTCTTCCACTCCTGATGTCTCTTCTGCAGTTAACAGGCATAGGCCTGAATATTCAAAGTCCAGCACTTGTTCACTTGCATTTACCACATATGACATTGCTCTGAATCTTACCTTCAAAACTTATCTCCAAGAGCACAGCCATCACAAACTTGTTCAGGTTGCTTTATGAGAGGAATTCCATCCACCATCTTCAATCTTCCAAGGTTGTTCAAAGCTCTGAAATTTAGATGACCATACCTGGAATGCCACAGCCAATTCACATCACTCCCTCTAGTCATCATACAAACAGGTTGAGTGACTGATAGTCTTGCAACAAATATAGCCTGTTTGCAGAGTGAGGTGCTTTAATCAAAACAGAGCCATCAGTACCAAGAATGTACATATGATCTCCTTCCACAACAACTTTGCATCCATCTTCAGTCATCTGTCCAAAACTAATAATATTGTCCTTGAGCTTGGGTATGTAATATACTTCAGATAACACCTTGTGCACATTCTTGTTGCCACTGAAGACAACTGAACCCATCCCACAAATATTCACTGATGACCCATCTCCAAAGTTCACCGATCCTTTCACTGATTCATCTAGAGAGGATAGAGTTGATCTCACACCCGTCATGTCGTACTGGCTCCAGAGTCCAAGTACCACATATTTTTCAGTGCCTCCTTCTGAAGATACACTGAGATCAGTTTCTGAAGAATTCAAACAGCTTGCAGTTAACAGCAGGGCTGGCTATTCTGGATCGATCTTGGTCAAGTGAGTCTCTTCTTTCCTCTCCTTTTTTGGCTTGCGACAATCCTTAGCCCAGTGACCCCATATACCACAATTGTGGCATTTTCTCTTTCTCCGGGGTGTACCTTCAAATGTGAACTTTGGATTAGAGCCTCGGTTCTCTGATCGAGCTCCCCCTTTTGCCTTTGACGGTGAACAATTCCCAGCCTTGGTCAAGGACCCCTCAGGAGCCAGCCGGCCTTTATATTTGGCTAACCACTCTTCTTCAGATAACAGCAAGCGACCTCCTCTTTCGGTGACATCACTAGAAGAGCCAAGCCAATCCTCTACAGTTCGTAGCCTCCCAACAAGTTCTTCTGCAGACAACTTGTTAAGATCCAACAAAGTTTCTATGTATAGTGCTATTTGCATGTATTTCGTAGGAACTACTCTAAGGAATTTTTTTACTATGCGTACTTCTTCAATTGATTCACCAAGTGCACGAAGGGTGCTTGCAATACCTGAAATTCTCATGGCAAAGTCGTCGATCGTCTCTGTCTCTTTGAACTGGATGTTCTCGAACTCCTTAAGGAGGTGGTGTGCATTTGCTTCTCGAACACGATCGTCGCCCACTCGCATGTTCTTCACTGCCTCCCACGCCAACTTGGCAGTTGGTTTTGCAGCCAGTGCCGTGTGCATATCACATGGTACTCCTCTCAGGATTGCAGCCAGTGCCAATCGGTCATCACGTCGCTGGACATTATCGGACTCGATCGCATGCCACAAATCCTGAGCTTCAAGGTTCACTTGCATGACAAGTGACATTGGCTATAGTTGTTGCGGGTGAGCATTGGATACACCAGCGATGCACTCGCCTCCCGTACAACCCGCTCAGCAGCAAACGGGTTTGCGAGTGTGGTGTCGTTGTTGCCGCCGCTGCCGTGCTTCAGGGGCATGTTCGTCGGAGAAGCGCCGCCTCCCGCCATCTGTTCCGCCGCACACTAGCTCTGATGCCACTTGTTGGAGCCGAACCAAGTCGACGTTCAACTTCGGCGATCGTCTTGCCGGTGCCTCGTCACACAGTGGAACAGAGGATGTCGAGCGTATTTCTCATGTTGCTGGCGCTGTAACTATCCATTGATCAGCAATATATAGTTGTACAACGTTTACCCGATGCACACTACTCCCACGACGCGACCTTCATGCCACAGATTGGCGATCCACGATCCACGCGCAACTAACTGGACTTTACCGGCGCCAGAACCGGGCTACATGCAGACGTTCGACTGAATAAACAGCTGGTCTGTTACAGACCCCTAACTACCATGCAAAAACATGCAAGTAATCACTACCAACTAAATGATGCAGCAGCAGCAAGATTATTCAACATATGAGCAAGATGGGGAGAGTTGTTGCCTCTGGGGGGCTTAGGTGGCTGTGATGAACTCTGATCTCCACTTGAGCTTGTAAGTTGGTATGCTGGATTCTCTCTCGTCCCCAGTGGAGGTGAGAGGGAAAGTAGAGGGAGGGTGTTTATAGGGATGAAGAGACGCGTCAGTGCATTTGGCTGATGCTGTCAGCTGCCTCTAATAGTCTATATTCTTTCTGGAAAGTAAAGGATGGTGATGATTCTGCTGCAAAATGGGCCTGTGCAAGAACTTCCATTTGCTTTCACAGCCACTAGCAAATTAGGCATATCGGAGTTATTCATGATCAAATTGCACTGGTTTCTCAACAAGTGAGATTTTGCAAACGGCTCCTAAACAGAGGTGGCATTAGTTTCCAGGGGCAGCACGCAGCAATAGTTGTTGCTGGCTGCACATCGACGCAAAACTCAATTCTCTCCACAGAACCACTGGGGATGCAAATGCTGTGGAAGGCATTCTTCAACGAATGTTCGTACCCAGAGTTATATTTTTGGACGCTTGTTGCTCCAGGATCAATTTCCCAAAGATACAATATAGATATTCACTACATCAGGAAACTGATATATTTTCGTGTGCCACATACCCACGAAAATATGACAAAATTCCACAAAAATAATTATTTTTTATGGACCCAGGCCCATGAAAATCACTTGTCGAAAAAATTTTAATTTCGTCGGCGGCCCGCAAAAATAACGCTATTGTCGTCGGCCAAAGAAGACCCACAAAAATACTTATTTTCGGGAGCCATTTCGTAAGCCAATGGCTCACAAAAATAATGTCAGGTTATTTTCGTGGGATGTGGCCCACGAAAATGATATTATTTTCGTGGGCCACAACTCGTCTCAAGAAAATAGGTGCACTTATTTCCGTGGGCCTTCATTGGCTCACGAAAACAGCTAGGTCCTATTTTTCTGTGCTTTTATAATACCCACAAAAATAATATGGCCCTAATTTTGTGGGTCACAGCTTGGCCCAAGAAAATACATGAGATTACAGTCCAAAATACATGCTTATTGTTCAGTTCCGAGCACAAACAGAATAATAAATTATCACTCAAACACACAATATAGGTCACCTTTCATAACAAATGCAACAAACTGAATTTCACATTATAACATCTATTACATAGTCCAAATGATATTAAGCATGGTCCACACACAATACAATATGAATGAACACATAGATGTTACATGGTCCATACACTACGTTAGAACCTCAAATCGGAGACAAAGATCGGAGACGAGCGCAAAGGAGACAGTCTCCGATCTGGAAAAACGAGACGCGTCCGCATTAGCGAGGATCAGAACTGGCTCAGTTGAGGGTAAAAGGAGACGACCTACTTTAAGGAGCATCTCAGTTAAGTTAATATCCGAAACGCGCCCACTTCTCTCACAAAAGAGAGACACACGTTCCTACAACGCGACTCCTATTATGAAAAAAAAAGAGACGAGCGTTCCTAGGAGCTCGTCTCCTTTTATCATGGAAGCGGGTGCATCTCCCAATCCCATTATAGAGAGACGCACGTTACAAAGGATCGTCTCGATTTCGTATGCCCTTATACGAGCTCCTAGATATGGAAGAATAGTGGCGGCCAGATCTGCCCTGTTCGTGCCCAGTTCTAATCGTTTCTTTTCCTCTTTGATGGCGCCCTTCTAGAAATTTTGCGGTGATTATCAGTGGCCCTTAAAACAAAACGTTAGTCCTCTCCTCCTCCCCTGCTCCTTACTGTTTTTTACCTCTTTAGATCTTGAATATCAGTGGCATCAAATTTCTTTGATTTAGCTCTTCTTTCTGTATGTAGATGTCGTTCGGATCGAAGTTGGATGTATGGGTCGCATCTTTGCAATGAGTATAACAAAGGGGTAGATGCATTTATGAATTTCGCGAAGAAAGACATGTTGAACTACATTAGAGGAAATATTTGTTGTCCTTGCAAACATTGTAAGAATGAGAAGAGATATCACATAAATAATGTGTTGAGGTCACATTTGATCACACATGGATTCATGATGGATTATCGATGTTGGAACAAATATGGGGAGGAGGGACTTAATGAAGCAGAGATGAGAGATTCATATCTGGAGAGGGAGGTCCCTACCAGTGTTGAAGAAAATCACGATGAAGATGTGAACGAGCCAGATATGTGCGTCCCACAATAAGCTTCGGGCAACAAATATGGATTTTATGTCTGCTTAAGCATGGTTGTATTCAGAGAGCAACTGAATTGTAATGTATGTGTAAGTGCATTTATTTTACTTTATTATTAATCTTTTGCTAATTCTCATTTTATCGTGTGGCAGGACTACGAAACCGCCTTCACGAACGCAGCCGGTTCTGGTCATTTCTCTAGCCTCGAGCACATTTGAGAGAAGCTATGCAAGTTTATCTTTTCTGAAATCATTAATCCAAAGGGAGAATTTTATTACAATATACACGATTAGATGATAGTTATAATTTGTGTAGTTAGTTACTTGGTAAGCAGGATGAACAGGGGAGCATTCTTTGTGTAATAGTTACATGGTAACCACGATAGACACTTTGTTAATATTTGATTGACCAATATAATTTAATGTGTGATCTTCATTTGGATTATACATATGTTTTTGTATGTGTATGTTGCTGACCCTGGCAATGCGGCTGCTAAATCCTGGCTAGCTTAAGATGCAGCCGACAATCAGGATAAATAAGAGGACATATAGTAGGAGACGAGCGTTTAATAGGGTGCGTCTCCTATTAATATCACAGTGACCTAGCTGGTAGTTAAATCTGTGATGAGCTAACATAAAGAACATCTCGAATTCTAACACAAAGGAGACAGACAGGTTTAAAACGCGTCTCGGATAAGTCTCCTATTAGTCTTCTATTCTTACAAAAATGAGACGAGCAGCCTAAAAGCCCGTCTTGGATTAGTCGTCAAATCCGCGATGATCTAACATAAAGACCGTCTCGGATATCTTACAAAAAAGAGACGAACAGCCTTAATGCATTTCTCGAATTTTTTACATAAAGGAGACTGGCAGCCTTAAACCTCGTCTCGGATTTCTTACATAAAGGAGACGGGTCGCCTTAACGCTCATCGTCTCGATTTCTTACAAAAAGGAGATGCACCGTCTTAAAACTTGTCTCCCATGTGTACTAATCGGCAACGCGCCCAAAAGTATATCTTCGATGACTCAGTAATGCGAGACGCGATGACGGAGACGCGCGTTCTGCACGTCTCCGTTCTTCGTGCGGGCACCTCTCAAATTAGCCTTCCTCACGTAGTGATACACCATTTTTGTCAAATCAAATCTTATCAAGCTAAAGTTTAGGTGGCCACATTGAGATTTCCCAAAAGCCCGATAAATTGCCCCGACACCCTAATCTTTCGCTCGCTGTTTTCCTATATCAAGCCAAAGTGAAGTATTTAGCATGACTGATAAGATTCAAATAAAAAGCGGCATGATATTTATTCTCTCTATGGCTTATTATACACGAGTTCCATTTGAAAACAAGATACATAATATATGACGCAAATGAAACCACAAAACTCTGAAGGATTCTTCTTAGTAGTTATCATCAGCTTACCTAATTACTACCACTGGGAGTGAAGAACTGATCGATAAAGTCGTCCCCTCCATCCCATCCTCCTGAAGAAGATCCTTGCAAATTTGTAACAAGAGGACTCTAGAGATTTTGTGTCCTTGAGAATGATCCCTAATGATAAACAATGATACATGTTATAAGTATACTAACAGTTTATAGAAATGAAAGAAAACATAACGATGATATATACCCGTGTTCTAATAGGAAGAGGCTGTAGAGGCACCGGTTGTCACACCCGGTTATTCCGAAGAACAACCAAGTAAATATCACATGTATGTCAGGATCATTTTCTCATACATGTGATGACAAATAGTGAAGCATCATTTATTACAAGCCAGGTGTCGAATATAAATAAGTCTTACATCGCAAATGTCTCGATGGACAATAATAAGTTCATCACAAGTAAATAAACTAGCAGCGGAATATTATTCTTGTGGGCGAAATTGCAGGTGTTGCCCGGGGGTCTCCATGAACCTAGAAACCTTCTTTGGGTCCAAAGTCTTGGTCATTATACACCACCTCATTATCTTGACCTGAGCAGCAATATAAACCAACAAAATATGCAAGGTTGAGTACCGATGGTACTCAGCAAGTGTGAGAAAATTATATCATGCATGGCTAGAACAAGGGGAGGTTGAACTCATGGTTAAAGCACTACGCAATTAATACCTATCACCTTAGCTTATTAAGCACCTACATTACTACACAGGTGAAATGGTCCCAATCTCCCATCCCATCATCATAACCGAATAACCATAACATCATTTCCAATGTTAAGCTCCCCGCTTAACATCCACAACTTCCAAAACCATCAATCCTCTAATCATGAATAAGTCCAAGCCGCTTTTGACCGTGAGCACGGCTGTCATGACAGTTTTGACTCTACATAGTTTGTACCACTGTACCCACATGTAGTGATTTCATCCCCCGTTGCCGGGTGGACTAAAAGAACCTCCATTATGCCAGTGGCTACGAACCACATTCACACTTCCTAGGTGTGTAGCCAGGAGATCACTACGAAGCCTTTACAAAGGGATTCCCGACGAGCGTGGGCCCACTGAGGTTTCACCCCTAACAGCATACAAGAGGCTCCAACCCCGCTGCAGTGGCCCCCTCTTGAGCCTTGCGGTTCATATGGTAGTCCAGCTGACACCTATTCCCCGCACCATCCAACACACCCATACTACGCCGGGGATACACCTAATTAATTGGCCAAGCTGCCCCATCTCAGCATGTGGTTGGCACGGTAAAGCCAGATTACATGCTCCATGAACCGGTCCTTAGGATCCAGGCAAGTACTAAACACAAACCCAAGTCTCGTGCACCCAGCACACAACCAAAACTTCCAACTTGCCTTGATCCCTACCTCTACATATCTTACAATATCTCATTCAAGAGTATGGTAAAATAAACTGATGATCTCATATCCCAAATATCCCATTCTAAGCATGGCTAAGCATATGCATAATAATAAATGACATAATAAAATAAATCCCAACCCAAGCTACAAGGAAACAAGGTAATGCAATTCTAGGGAAACTTCCTAACATGGGTTTCATATTTCATTTGACAATGCAAATAATTCTATCTACACATCCTAGCATAGGATCAAAGTGGTCAAGGACACTTGCCTCCTTCCTGCTGCTCTTGGAATGGGTATTCCTGATCTTAGAAAGGGATAACTTGCTCTTGAGCAGGTTCTACATTATACCGTCACACATAGCAAAAGAAAAACAACAATCCATAAGACATAGTTCACACTTCCACTTCATACAAACCACACATTCATATTTATGAAAGTCATTCACCATTATATGTGTTGTGGTTACTCTATGTGTGTTGATTTGTGGCTTGCATACACTTTTAATCATGTGTATATGATTCCTACTTTGGTGTTCACATTTATACTTATATACTATATATACATATATGAGTTTCCAATTTAAATAAATTCCTTATATTTAATTACTACACTTTTTAGCTACCAAGTATGCATGAAAGGTATTTTCCTACTCCACATGTGTCTTCAGAATTTCTACCAACCCTAAACTGAATTCTTTGGATTTTAGAAACTTCATTTATTCATTTACTAGTTGCTATAATTTCAGATTTATTTTCCAATGCATAAATGTGTACTTTATTATGAAAATAATAAGACACATCATCTAAACAGAATAAGTTCTGATCTAAAATATTTACTGATATATTTTTGACCTTTTCCTCTGATGCAAACTATTTCATAATTATTTTCCCTATTTTCTAAAACTATTCATTACTTAAGAATGTGTCTCTAAATGTGAATAATAAATTAAACAGATTCAATTCAGCCCAAAATATGTTTTTATCTCACTCCAAAGTTTCCTAAATACTGAAAAAGTTTTTAATTTAATTTTGACAATATGTTTGTCCCACTTTTTAATTTTTAAACACTAGCCACATATTAAATTTCCTAAATTAAATACTAAACAGGGCTAAAAAGTTAAACTTACCCCACTACAGGGTCTATAATATTATTTTTAGAATTTCCAGGGGTCTAGCTACACTTATCAGAGGAGTTTTTCCTAATTTTTATTAAGTCCAGGGGCTAAAACTGATTTTTAAATGAATTTACATGATTTTCTGAAGTTCCAGGGGCTAGATCAGAAGTTTCCGGGGCTAGCTCTTATTTCGCGAGAACCCCAGGGGGTAGCACGTAAGATTTCCAGTCTTTATAACGCGGGGCTGATGTGGACCGTCCGATTTTAAACCGACGGCTGAGATTATAACGTCGAACTGGTACGCGGGGATTTAAACCCTACCGTGCGATTTAAAATAAACGGCGCACAAGCGGCCACGTCGCTCTGATCGAACGCGGGCGGCGCTGCCGGCGGCGGGAAGCGGCGATCTCGCCGGAAACTTTCGGATCTTCGGGAATTCTTCCTAGAACTGTGATTTTATGACATAGATCGGTAGAGGGGAGGTCGGGGATCTCACCTCGGGGGTTTTCTTGAGCTCGGATGTCCTGGAAGGTGATCGGCGACGAGGTCCGAGGTGAATTCACGGCGAGGCTCGTCGGCGCTGTGTTTACACCGCAAGTCACCGAGTTTTCTGCACCTGCAAGGTTCCCCGGAGGCGGTGGATCAAGACTAGCGAGTTAGATCGGAATTTCCGAGCTTAGATCGGTCAGAATTCGCCGGAGAAGTATCGGTTCTCACCGGAGTAAAAACAGCCGATCGCGTGGGAAAAACAGAACGAGGCCGGGGTTTTTATAGACGGGGGAGGGCGGCGGGGTGGTTTAGATCGTGTTTGCTTCACCCCCGAGCGAAATTCGGCTGTGATCTGCGGAAATTCCGATCGGTTTGGATTCGGTTGAGAGAGAGTCCGGCGCGGGCGCGAGGTGGAAGACGATCTGGTGGGTCCCGCCTGTCAGCAGAAGGAAGCGGCGCGCGCGGTCGCGGCCTGGCGCGGGCGCTGGTTGGGCCGGCTGGTGGGTTTCGGCCCACTGGCCGGTTTTTTTCTGTTTTCTCTTTTTCTTTTTCTATTTCTTTTCTGATTTGAGTTTAATTTGAATTCCAGTTTGAATTTGAATTTTTGCAAAACATGCAACACGTCCAAAAAATTTTAAATTCCCCTCTTAACATGATTTAGGGTTTTAAATCAAAATTTTGGGGTGTTACAGATCTACCCCCCTTAAAAGAAATCTCGTCCTCGAGATTGGTGGTTCTAAGAAAATAATTCCGGAAATTATGCCTTGAGCTCATCTTCCCGCTCCCACATGGCTTCCTCTTCTGAGTGATGCTTCCACTGCACGTTGCACATCCGGATTTTTTATTTCTGGTGAGGCGTTCCATTGTCTCCAAAATCTTGTATGGTTGCTCGGCATATGACAAATCCTCAGCTACGTTCACTTCATTCATGGGTAACACCTCTTCAGGCGTCCTCAGGCATTTCTTGAGTTGTGACACATGGAATACATCGTGCACATCTGATAGACGAGTCGGTAATTCTAGTTGATACGCCACTTCTCCTTTCCTCTCCAAAACTTGAAAGGGTCCGATGTATCGAGTTGACAACTTCCCTTTCACCTTGAACCGACGAAGTCCTCTGATAGGGGACACCTTGAGATAGACATAGTCTCCCACGTTGAAAACGAGTTCTCTTCTTCGTACATCAGCATAACTCTTTTGGCGTGTCTGTGCTATCCTCAAATTGTTGCGAATTTCCCTTACCTTCGCCTCGGCTTCTTGTAGTACTTCTGGACCAAACACTTTACTTTCCCCCGTTTGGTTTCAAAATAGGGGAGTTCTGCACTTCCTCCCGTACAAGGCTTCAAACGGTGACATCTTCATACTAGCTTGATAGCTGTTGTTATAGGAAAACTCCGCATACGGTAAGTTCTTGTCTCAACTCCTATTGTTTTTTAGTGCACATGCCCTTAGCATATCTTCAAGGATCTGATTGGTTCTTTCCGTCTGCCCATCGGTTTGGGGATGATAGGCAGAACTAAAGTTCAGATGGATTTCCATGGTTTCATGCAACTTCTGCCAGAACCTTGAGGTGAACTGTGTCCCTCGATCCGACATAATCTTCTTTGGCACTCCATGGTAACACACTATCCTTGACATGTACAGCTCTGCCAATTTGGATCCGCTGTAGCTTTCTTTCACGGGGATGAAATGAGCTACCTTGGTTAGCCTATCAATGATGACCCATATCGAATCATATCCTGATTTGGTTCTAGGCAATCCCACGATGAAATCCATGCTGATTTCTTCCCATTTCCATTCAGGCACTTTGAGTGGTTGCAATAATCCCGCGGGTCGTTGATGTTCTGCTTTCACTAACTGACATGTGTCACATAGGATAACATGTTCCGCGACATCTCGCTTCATGCCATACCACCAATACCTGCTCTTGAGGTCCTGGTACATCTTCGTACTCCCAGGATGAATGGAATAGTCGGAATCATGAGACTCCTTCAAAATCAATTCACGGATCTCCTTTACTTCTGGCACACAGATTCTTTTCCCGTGCCACACCGTTCCTTGTTCATCCTCTCTAAAACCATGAGCTTTATTTTCCTTGATGAGTTGTCTGATCTCTCGTATCTTCTCGTCATTTTTTTGACCCTCGCCGATGTCTTGCTCTAGTGTGGAGTCCACTTCCATGGCGATGGCTTCACCACTATTCACAAGGCATAGATTGAGCCTTATAACCTCGTCCTTCAATTCTGCAGGCATGTCCTTCAAGCTCAACTTATTGACCTGCACTTTCCGACTCAAAGCATCGGCCACGACGTTTGCTTTCCCAGAATGATAATTGATGCCTACATCAAAGTCATTGACTAGCTCTAACCATCTCCTTTGTCTGAGGTTGAGATCTGGCTGTGTGAATATGTACTTCAAACTCTTATGATCCGTATATATCTCAGTCCTCTTCCCCATCAAATAGTGCCGCCAAATTTTCAACGCGTGTACCACTGCGGCTAGTTCTAAGTCATGTGTAGGATAGTTTTTCTCATGCTTCCGAAGCTGCCGGGATGCATATGCCACGACATGCCCTTCTTGCATGAGAACACATCCCAACCCGTTTCCAGAGGCATCGCAGTACACCGGAAAGTTCTTCTGCATATCTGGCATAACTAACACTGGGGCTGTTGTCAATCTCTTCTTTAGCTCCTGAAAACTCGTCTCGCACTGTGGCGTCCAGGTGAATGTGATTCCCTTCTCCAACAGTTTGGTGAGAGGTCTCGAGATCTTGGAGAATCCTTCAATAAACCATCGATAGTATCCAGCCAATCCCAACAAGCTTTGAATTTCCCCGACATTTTCAAGGGTTTTCCACTTCTGGATATCCTCGATTTTGGCAGGATCTATGGAGATTCCTCCCTCCGAGATTATATGTCCTAAGAAGGGAACTCTCTTCAGCCAAAACTCACACTTGCTCAACTTGGCATATAGTTGGTGTTCTCTCAGCCTTTGCAACACCAACCTTAGATGTTTCTCATGTTCTTCTTCATCTTTGGAGAAGACGAGAATGTCATCTATGAAAACCACCACAAATTTGTCCAGATATTCCATGAATACCTTGTTCATGAGGTACATGAAGTATGCCGGGGCATTAGTTAGCCCGAAAGGCATGACGGTGTATTCATACAACCCGTACCGAGATACGAAAGCTGTCTTGGGAATATCAGATTGCCTTATCTTGAGTTGGTGGTACCCCGACCTGAGATCAATTTTCGAGAACACACAAGCTCCCCTCAACTGATCAAACAAGTCTTCAATGCGGGGTAATGGGTACTTGTTCTTGATGGTTACCTCATTCAAGGCACGGTAATCCACGCATAACCTTTGGGTTCCGTCCTTCTTGGGCACAAATATCACCGGAGCTCTCCATGGTGAGGAACTAGGGCGAATATACCCCTTCTCCGTCAATTCTCTCAAATGATCCTTGAGTTCTTCTAGCTGCTTGGAGTCCATCCAATAAGGTCTCTTGTATATCGGGGCTGTTCTAGGTACTAGCTCAATTGCAAATTCCACTTCACGATCGGGAGGCATACCTGGCAACTCCTCCGAAAAAACATCTGGATATTCCCTGATGGTCCTGATTTCCTCGACTTTCACCTCAACTTGATTTAATTTAATGTCCCTCCTAGTCTCGTGTATTGTTATGAACTTTACTCTTGTGCCGTTAGGGTGAGTTAGTTCCACCGTTCCGGTCGAACAATGGATGATTCCTTTATGTTTTGTCAACCAATCCATGCCCAAGATAATATCTATCCCTTGTGAATCTATCACTATGAGGTTAGCAGTAAATACTACTCTATTAATGTCTAGGTTCACCTTGGGACACACTTGTCTTGTCCTTATTTCTCCACCCGGAGAGTTTACGGCTAGCATATGGTTCATTTGTGTTGTTGCTAGGTCATGCTTCTTAACAAACCCTTGAGCAATGAACGAGTGGGTAGCAACAGAATCAAACAGCAGGGTTGCAAGGTGTAAATTGGCAGGAAACTTACCAACTACCACGTCGGGTGCCTCTTGCGCTTCCTCCATAGTGACGTGGTTCACCCGTCCTCGCATCACATTCTGCTGTTGTGGCTGCGCGGGCTTCTTCTTTGGGCATTTGTGGGCGTAGTGCCCCACTTCACCGCAGCTAAAACATTGCACCCCAACCTTAGGTGCCTGGCCTTTGTTGTCTTGGGATTGGTTTGGGGGTCCTTGTACTGCTGGTCGAGGTGGATATGCGGGGCGAGGCTGCTGTACAAACTGATGTTGTGGCTGTGTTGGTGCTGCGGGAGGCCTGTAGTTCGGGTTGTACCCTCTTGGTGCTGAGTAGGGTACCGCAGCACAGTTCGTCTGCCCTGTAGGTTGCTGCATCAGACGTGGGCGGGTGTTGCTCCCTGAGGCTTGATGTGACCACCCGGCCTTCCTCTTATTCTCATTTTCCAAGGCCTTTAGCTTCCTTTCTACCACAAATGCTCTGTCCACCATCTTTTGGAAGCTTTTATACTCATTTGAGGACATTGCACACTGCATCTCTACGGTAAGTCCCTCCACGAAACAATCTTGTTTCTGCTCATCAGTCTCTATGTCCCGTGGGGCATAACGGGATAGTTGAGTAAATTTAGTGAGGTATTCCCTCACCGTCATGTTCCCCTGCTGCAGTCCCAAAAACTCCTTCCTCTTGTTTTTGAGTTCACCTCTTGGGATGTAATGGTTGCGGAAGCTACGCTTGAACTCTTCCCAAGTGATGTTCTCAGGGTCATGATGGGCAGCCACGTAGGCGGTCCACCAATCAGCAGCAGGTCCATGCAATTGATGAGAGACAAACAGTACCCTCTCATACCCTTGGCACTGGATGATCCTCATCTTGCTTTCAATGGTCTTTAGCCAATCATCTGCCTCCAGAGGTTCAGCAGCACTTGCAAACTTTGGAGGTTGGGTTCCTAGAAACTCACTCAACCTTGGTTGGCGTGGTGCAGCTTGTGGAGGTGGAACTTGATGCAAGTTGGCCACCACTTGAGTCAAGTTCTGGATGAGCTGATTTTGATTCTCCAGCATTTGGTGGAGGGGATCAACTCCTTCACGGCGACCACTCCGGTCCTGGCCTCCAGAAAGATGAGGGTTGCATGCCTCATCATTGTTGTTGGCGGGGTTGGCAGCACGTCCTTTTCCTCTTCCGGCCATCTGGCAGAATCAACAAATGTTAATTTGAAAGCATTTAGTATCATCTTACTACTTTCACTTGTTTGTACTTTGAAGTGTTGAAGTTTTGTTAAAATCTTACGAGGGTTTTATATCTCACACCCAATAAATGCACTATTATTTCCTGTGGGTTCACACACCAAAGCAAAACAATCTGAAGACGAGGCTGTGGACACTTGCTCATGGCTTCCACAACTCACGTCACACACCAAGCATTATCACACCATTAACTACGTAACGACTCGACTACTCGACCTCTTGCTAGCTAGGGGAAAGACTCTACACTACTCATCCTCTTGAGCTGGCTCCTCGGGATCTTCCTCCTCATTTCGGCTACCTTCTGACTCTGCTTTGGGTGGGGAGGCTGCTGGTGGAGAAGTGCGACGACGCCTGATCGCTCGGCGATCCGGGGAGTCAGGGGTCCATGGATCACTTACGGTGACACACAGTTCATTCCCATCTCCTCTTTCTCTCGCCTTTAAGCAAGCTCGCAGCAATGCCTCCGTCTCCTTCAGGGTATCCCGGACATCCTGAAGCTCTTGTTGACACTCCTGCAGTCGAGTGCTGAGCATAGCAACATCCTCCAAGCACAAGTCCATGTGCTCATGGGAAGTCCCTTGCTGCACCGGTGGGTACTTGTACTCCGTGGTACCACTCTCACGTTGGAGGACATACATGTACTCAGTTTTGTCCAGGTGGCGACGATAGATGTGGCTCTGGCAGGTGATGGCCTCCCAAGTGACATCTCTCTCCGCGTCAACTTGTGTTGCTCGACAAGCTGGAGAGTGGTGGATCTTAAGCAGCTGATTCTCGTGTATAATCCTCATCTCCGAACTCCATTCTTCCCTCTTCTCACGGATGGTCCTGGTGGAGTTATAGTGGATGATGAGCTTGCCCGTATTGCCGGCGGCTTCGAGCATACGTCGAAGACGGCGCAACAAATCTCCCACCGCCAATCCGTAGGAAAGGTACGTCACTGGACGACTCTCCTCTCTTTCAGCAAGGGCAACTACGGGAACTCTCCCTCCCGTGGATTTACGAGCGGTGCGAATCATGCGAACCATCTAAAACAAAAGAATTTAAAATTAGGTTAGATAAAATTTCAAACCAAAATCCTATTTTTGAATGAAAGTTGGGGTAAGATGAAGAAAATGACTCTTTTGATAACACTTTTTCACCCACACCTTGGAAAATAGTTTTTAAGAAAATAGGGCCCTTAAATACGTCCATTTCTACCTAGGTCCACGTTCCTACGGGCAACCTTGGCTCTGATACCACCTCTGTCACACCCGGTTTTTCCGAAGAACAACCAAGTGAATATCACATGTATGCCAGAATCATTTTCTCATACATGTGATGACAAATAGCGAAGCATCATTTATTACAAGCCAGGTGTCGAATATAAATAAGTCTTACATCGCAAATGTCTCAATGGACACTAATGCTTCATCACAAGTAAATAAACTAGCAGCGGAATATTATTCTTTAGGGCTCCATCACAGGCGTTGCCCGGGGGTCTTCATGAACCTAAAAACCTTCTTCGGGTCCAAAGTCTTGGTCATTATACACCACCTCATTATCTTGACCTGAGCAGCAATATAAACCAACAAATATGCAAGGTTGAGTACCAATGGTACTCAGCAAGTGTGGGAAAATTATATCATGCATGGCTAGAACAAGGAGAGGTTGAACTCATGGTTAAAGCACTACGCAATTAATACCTATCACCTTAGCTTATTAAGCACCTACATTACTACACAGGTGAAATGGTCCCAATCTCCCATCCCATCATTATAATCCAATAACCATAACATCATTACCAATGTTAAGCTCCCCGCTTAACTTCCAAAACCATCAATCCTCTAATCATGAATAAGTCCAGGCCGCTCTTAACCGTGAGCACGGCTGTCAAGACAGTTTTGACTCTGCAGAGTTTGTACCACTGTACCCACAAGTAGTGATTTCATCCCCCGTTGCCGGGTGGACTAAAAGAACCTCCATTATGCCAGTGGCTACGAACCACATTCACACTTCCCAGGTGTGTGGCCAAGAGATCACTACGAAGCCTTTACAAAGGGATTCCCGACGAGCGTGGGCCCACTGAGGTTTCACCCCTAACAGCATACAAGAGGCTCCAACCCCGCTGCAGTGGCCCCCTCTTGAGCCTTGCGGTTCATATGGCAGTCCAGCTGACTCCTATTCCCCGCACCATCCAACACACCCATACTACGCCGGGGATACACCTAATTAATTGGCTAAGCTGCCCCATCTCAGCATGTGGTTGGCACTGTAAAGCCGGGTTACATGCTCCATGAACCGGTCCAGGCAAGTACTAAACACAAACCCAAGTCTCGTGCACCCAGCACACAACCAAAACATCCAACTTGCCTTGATCCCTACCTCTACATGACTCACAATATCTCATTCAAGAGTATGGTAATATAAACTGATGATCTCATTTTCCCAAATATCCCATTCTAAGCATGGCTAAGCAAATGCATGTAAATAAATGACATGACAAAATAAATCCCAACCCAAGCTACAAGGAAAACAAGGTAATGCAATTCTAGGGAAACTTTCCTAGCATGGGTTTCATATTTCATTTGACAATGCAAATAATTCTATCTACACATCCTAGCATAGGATCAAAGTGGTCAAGGACACTTGCCTCCTTCTTGCTGCTCTTGAAATGGGTAGTCCTGATCTTGGAAACTGATAACTTGCTCTTGAACAGGTTCTACTTCATACCATCACACATAGCAAAAGAAAAACAACAATCATAAGACATAGTTCACACTTCTACTTCATACAAACCACACATTCACATTTATGAAATTTTCTTTACCATTTTAGTTGTTGTGGATACTCTATGTGTGTTGATTTGGGGCTTGCATACACTTTTATTTACATGTGTATGATTCCTACTTTGGTGTTCATATTTATACTCACATACTATATATATATATACATGTATATATGTGTGTTTCAGTTTTAAATAAATTCCTTATATATTAAACTACCAAGTAAGTATGAAAAGTATTTTTCTTCTCCATATGTGCCTTCATAATTTCTATCAACCCTAAACTGAATTCTTTGTATTTTAGAAACTCCATTTATCATTTACTAGTTTCTATATTTTCAGATTTATATTCTTATGCATAATTGTGCATTTTATTATTAAATTAGTAATACACACTACCTAAACAGATTAGGTTCTGGTCCTAAATAATTTAAGATCATTTTTTGACCTTGGCTTCTGATGTATACTATTTCATAATTATTTTCCCTATTTTTCTTTAACTATTCTTTACTTAAAAATGTGTCCCTATACTATTAAATGTGAATAATAGATGAAACAGATTTATTTTAGCCCAAAAATATATTTTTATCTCACTCCAAAGTTTTCTAAGTACTGAGAAAGTTTTTAATAATTTTGACAATTATGTTTGTCCCCCTTTTTAATATTTAAACACTAGTTACATATTCAATTTTCTAAATTAAATACTAAACAGGGCTAAAATAATGAATTCACCCCATTACAGGGTCTATAATATTATTTTCATAATTTCCAGGGGTCTAGCTACACTTTTCAGAGGTGTTTTTCTTAATTTCTATTAAGTCTAGGGGCTAAAACTGATTTTTAAATGAATTTACATGATTTTCTGGGGTTCCAGGGGCTAGATCTGAAGTTTCCGGGGCTAGCTCTCAATTCCAAAGAACCCCAGGGGGTAGCACGTAAGAATTCTAGTCTTTATAACGCGGGGCTGACGTGGACCGTTTGATTTTAAACCGACGGCTGAGATTATAACATCGAACCGGTACGCGGGGTTTTAAAATCTACCGTGCGATTTAAAATAAACGGCGCACAAGCGGCCACGTCGCTCTGATCGAGCGCGGGCGGCGCTGCCGGCGGCGCACGGCGGCGGGAAGCGGCGATCTCGCCGGAAACTTTCGGATCCTCGAGAATTCTGCCTAGAACTGTGATCTTATGGCCTAGATCGGTAGAGGGGAGGTCAGGGATCTCACCTCGGGGGTTTTCTCGAGCTCGGGGGTCCTGGAAAGTGCCCGGCGGCGAGGTCCGAGGCAAAACCACGGCGAAGCTCGTCGGAGCTGGATTTGCACCGTAAGTCTTCGGGTTTTCTGCACCTGCAAAGTTCCCCGGAGGCGGTGGATCAAGACCAACGAGTTAGATCAGAGTTTCCGAGCTTAGATCGGCCAGAATTCACCGGCGAAGTCTCGGTGCTCACCGGAGTGAAAATCGGCGATCGCGTGAGAAAAACTGATCGGATCGGTTGTTTTTATAGCCGGGGGAGGGCGGTGGTTCTGTTGTGATCGAGTTAGAGTCCTCAGGGTCCAGAATTCGGCTGCGGGACGCGGTTTCCCGATCGGTTGCGATCGCGCGCGCGGGGGAGAAGTCCGGGGTCGCGGGGTTAGGGATGACAGGCGGGTCCCACCCGTCAGCGAGGGGCAGCGCGGCGCGCGCGGGGGCGGGCTGCGCGGGGGTTTGCTGGGCCGGCTGGGGTTTCGGCCCACTGGCCAGTTTTTTTTTCTGGTTTTCCTTTTTCTTTTTCCATTTCTTTTCTGTTTTGAGTCTAATTTGAATTCCAGTTTGAATTTGAATTTTTGCAAAACATGCAACACGTCCAAAAATTTCTAAATTCCCCTCTGAACATGGTTTATGGTTCTAAATCAAAATTTGAGTTTTGACTAAAAATTTGGGGTGTTACAGCTCTACCCCCCTTAAAAGAAATCTCGTCCTCGAGATTGGTGTTTCTAAGAAAACAATTCCGGAAATTGTGCCTTAAGCTCATCTTCCCGTTCCCAGGTGGCTTCCTCTTCTGAGTGATGCTTCCACTGCACCTTGCACATCCTGATTCTCTTATTTCTGGTGAGGCGTTCCATCGTCTCCAAAATCTTGTATGGTTGCTCGGCATAAGACAAATCCTCAGCTACATCCACTTCATTCATGGGTAACACCTCCTCAGGCGTCCTCAGACATTTCTTGAGTTGCGACACATGGAACACATCGTGCACGTCCGACAGATGAACCGGCAACTCTAGTTGGTACGCCACTTCGCCTTTTCTTTCCAAAACTTGAAAGGGTCCGATGTATCGAGGTGACAACTTCCCTTTCACCTTGAACCGACGTAGTCCTCTGATAGGGGACACCTTGAGAGAAACATAGTCTCCCACGTTGAAAACGAGCTCTCTTCTTCGTACATCAGCATAACTCTTCTGGCGTGTCTGTGCTATCCTCAAGTTGTTGCGAATCTCCCTCACCTTTGCCTCGGCTTCTTGTAGCACTTCGGGACCAAACACTTTACTTTCTCCTGTTTGGTTCCAAAATAGGGGAGTTCTGCATTTCCTTCCATACAAAGCTTCAAACGGTGACATCTTCATACTAGCTTGATAACTGTTGTTATAGGAAAACTCCGCATACGGTAGGTTCTTGTCCCAACTCCTATTGTTTTTGAGTGCACATGCCCTTAACATATCTTCAAGGATCTGATTGGTTCTCTCCGTCTGCCCGTCAGTTTGGGGATGATAGGCAGAGCTGAAGTTCAGATGGGTTCCCATGGTTTCATGCAACTTTTGCCAAAACCTCGAGGTGAACTGTGTCCCTCGGTCCGACACTATCTTCTTTGGCACTCCATGGTAACACACAATCCTTGACATGTACAATTCTGCCAATTTGGTTCCGCTGTAGCTTTCCTTCACCGGAATGAAATGAGCTACCTTGGTTAGCCTATCAATAATAACCCATATTGAATCATACCCGGACTGGGTCCTAGGCAATCCCACGACAAAATCCATGCTGATCTCTTCCCACTTCCATTCAGGCACTTTGAGTGGTTGCAGCAATCCCGCGGGTCGTTGATGTTCTGCTTTCACCAACTGACATGTGTCACATAGGGCAACATGTTCCGCGACATCTCGCTTCATGCCATACCACCAATACCTGCTTTTGAGATCCTGATACATCTTCGTACTCCCAGGATGAATGGAATAGTCGGAATCGTGAGCCTCCTTCAAAATTAATTTACGAATCTCCTTTACTTCTGGCACACAGATCCTTTTCCCGTGCCACACCGTTCCTTGTTCATCCTCTCTAAAACCAGGAGCTTTATTTTCCTTGATGAGCTGTCTGATCTCTTGTATCTTCTCATCATTCTTTTGTCCCTCGCGTATGTCTCGCTCAAGTGTGGAGTCCACTTCCATGGCGATGGCTTCACCACTATTTACTAGACATAGATTGAGCCTTATAACCTCGTCCTTCAATTCTGCAGGCATATCCTTCAAGCTCAACTTATTGACCTGCACTTTCCGACTCAAGGCATCGGCCACGACGTTTGCTTTCCCGGGATGATAGTTGATGCCTACATCAAAGTCATTGATTAGCTCTAACCATCTCCTTTGTCTAAGGTTGAGATCTGGCTGTGTGAATATGTACTTCAAACTCTTATGATCCGTATATATCTCTGTCCTCTTCCCCATCAAATAGTGCCGCCAAATTTTCAACGCGTGTACCACTGCAGCTAGTTCTAAGTCATGTGTAGGATAGTTCTTTTCGTGCTTCCGAAGCTGCCGGGATGCATATGCCACGACATGTCCCTCTTGCATGAGAACACATCCCAACCCGTTTCCAGAGGCATCACAGTACACCGTGAAATTCTTCTGCATATCTGGCATAACCAACACGGGGGCTGTTGTCAATCTCTTCTTTAGCTCCTGAAAGCTCGTATCGCACTGTGGCGTCCAGGTGAATGTGATTCCCTTTTCCAACAGTTTGGTGAGAGGTCTCGAGATCTTGGAGAATCCCTCAATAAACCGTCGATAGTATCCAGCCAATCCCAAAAAGGTTCGAACTTCCCCGACATTTTCAGGGGTTTTCCACTTCTGGATATCTTCGATTTTGGCGGGGTCTACGGAGATTCCTCCCTCCGAGATTATATGTCCTAAAAAGGGAACTCTCTTCAGCCAAAACTCACACTTGCTCAACTTAGCATATAGTTGGTGTTCTCTCAGCCTCTGTAACACCAACCTTAGATGTTTCTCATGTTCTTCTTCATCTTTGGAGAAGACGAGAATATCATCTATGAAAACCACCACAAATTTGTCCAGATATTCCATGAATACCTTGTTCATGATGTACATGAAATATGCCGGGGCATTGGTTAGCCCGAAAGGCATGACAGTGTATTCGTACAGTCCGTACCGAGATACGAAAGCTGTCTTGGGAATATCAGATTGCCTTATCTTGAGTTGGTGGTATCCCGACCTGAGATCAATTTTCGAGAACACGCAAGCTCCCCTCAACTGATCAAACAAGTCTTCAATGCGGGGTAATGGGTACTTGTTCTTGATGGTCACCTCATTCAAGGCACGGTAATCCACGCATAACCTTTGAGTTCCATCTTTCTTAGGCACAAATATTACCGGAGCTCCCCATGGTGAGGAACTAGGGCGAACATACCCCTTTTCCGTCAATTCTCTCAAATGATCCTTGAGCTCTTCTAGCTGCTTGGAATCCATTCGATAAGGTCTCTTGTATATCGGGGCTGTTCCCGGTACTAGCTCAATTGCGAATTCCACGTCACGGTCGGGAGGCATTCCTGGCAACTCCTCCGGAAAAACATCTGGATATTCCCTGATAGTCCTGATTTCCTCAACTTTCACCTCCACTTGATTTAATTTAATGTCCCTCCTAGGCTCGTGTATCGTTATGAACTTTACTCTTGTGCCACTAGGGTGAGTTAGTTCCACCGTTCTGGTCGAACAATGGATGATTCCTTTATGTTTGGTCAACCAATCCATACCCAAAATAATATCTATCCCTTGTGAATCGATCACTATGAGGTTAGCGGTAAATACTACCCCATTAATGTCTAGGTTCACTTTGGGACACACTTGTCTTGTCCTTATTTCTCCACCTGGAGAGTTTACCGCTAGCATATGGTTCATTTGTGTGGTTGCTAGGTCATGCTTCTTAACAAACCCTTGAGCAATGAACGAATGGGTAGCACCAGAATCAAACAGCAGAGTTGCAAGGTGTAAATTGGCAGGAAACTTACCAACTACCACGTCGGGTGCCTCTTGTGCTTCCTCCATAGTGACGTGGTTCACCCGTCCTCTCATTACGTTCTGCTGCTGTGGCTGCGTGGGCTTCTTATTTGGACACTTATGGGCGTAGTGCCCCACTTCACCACAGCTGAAACATTGCACCCCAATCTTAGATGCTTGGCCCTTGTTGTCTTGGGGTTGGTTTGGGGGTCCTTGCACTGCTGGTCGAGGTGGATATGCGGGGCGAGGCTGCTGCACAAACTGACGTTGCGGCTGTGCTGGTGCTGCGGGAGGCCTGTAGTTTGGGTTGTACCCTCTTGGTGCTGAATAGGGTACCGCAGCACGGCTCGTCTGCCCCGTAGGTTGCTGCATCATACGTGGGCGGGTGTTGCTCCCTGAGGCTTGATGTGACCACCCAGCCTTCCTCTTATTCTCATTTTCCAGTGCCTTTAGCTTCCTTTCCACCACAAACGCTCTGTCCACCATCTTTTGAAAGCTTTCATACTCATTGGAGGACATTGCACACTGCATCTCTGCGGTAAGTCCTTCCACGAAACAATCTTGTTTCTGCTCATCTGTCTCTATGTCTCGTGGAGCATAACGGGATAGTTGAGTGAATTTAGTGAGGTATTCCCTCACCGTCATGTTTCCCTGCTGCAGTCCCAAAAACTCTTTCCTCTTGTTTTTGAGTTCACCTCTTGGGATGTAATGGTTGCGGAAGCTACGCTTGAACTCTTCCCAAGTGATGCTCTCCGGGTCATGATGGGCGGCCACGTAGGCGGTCCACCAATCAGCAGCAGGTCCTTGCAATTGATGAGAGGCAAACAGCACCCTCTCATACCCTTGGCATTGTATGATCCTCATCTTACTTTCAATGGTCTTCAGCCAATCATCTGCCTCCAGAGGTTCAGCAGCACTTGCAAACTTTGGAGGTTGAGTTCCTAGAAACTCACTCAACCTTGGTTGGCGTGGTGCAGCTTGTGGAGGTGGAACTTGATGCAAGTTGGCCACTACTTGAGTCAAGTTCTGGATGAGCTGATTTTGATTCTCCAGCATTTGGTGGAGAGGATCAACTTCTTCACGGCGACCACCCCGGTTCTGGCCTCCAGAAAGATGAGAGTTGCATGCCTCATCATTGTTGTTGGCGGGGTTGGCAGCACGTCCTTTTCCTCTTCCGGCCATCTAGCAGAATCAACAAATGTTAATTTGAAAGCATTTAGTATCATCTTACTACTTTCACTTGTTTGTACTTTGAAGTGTTGAAGTTTTGTTAAAATCTTACGAGGGTTTTATATCTCACACCCAATAAATGCACTATTATTTCCTGTGGGTTCACACACCAAAGCAAAACAATCTGAAGACGAGGCTGTGGACACTTGCTCATGGCTTCCACAACTCACGTCACACACCAAGCATTATCACACCATTAACTACGTAACGACTCGACTACTCGACCTCTTGCTAGCTAGGGGAAAGACTCTACACTACTCATCCTCTTGAGCTGGCTCCTCGGGATCTTCCTCCTCATTTCGGCTACCTTCTGACTCTGCTTTGGGTGGGGAGGCTGCTGGTGGAGAAGTGCGACGACGCCTGATCGCTCGGTGATCCGGGGAGTCAGGGGTCCATGGATCACTTACGGTGACACACAGTTCATTCCCATCTCCTCTTTCTCTCGCCTTTAAGCAAGCTCGCAGCAATGCCTCCGTCTCCTTCAGGGTATCCCGGACATCCTGAAGCTCTTGTTGACACTCCTGCAGTCGAGTGCTGAGCATAGCAGCATCCTCCAAGCACAAGTCCATGTGCTCACGGGAAGTCCCTTGCTGCACCGGTGGGTACTTGTACTCCGTGGTACCACTCTCACGTTGGAGGACATACATGTACTCAGTTTTGTCCAGGTGGCGACGATAGATGTGGCTCTGGCAGGTGATGGCCTCCCAAGTGACATCTCTCTCCGCGTCAACTTGTGTTGCTCGACAAGCTGGAGAGTGGTGGATCTTAAGCAGCTGATTCTCGTGTATAATCCTCATCTCTGAACTCCATTCTTCCCTCTTCTCACGGATGGTCCTGGTGGAGTTATAGTGGATGATGAGCTTGCCCGTATTGCCGGCGGCTTCGAGCATACGTCGAAGACGGCGCAACAAATCTCCCACCGCCAATCCGTAGGAAAGGTACGTCACTGGACGACTCTCCTCTCTTTCAGCAAGGGCAACTACGGGAACTCTCCCTCCCGTGGATTTACGAGCGGTGCGAATCATGCGAACCATCTAAAACAAAAGAATTTAAAATTAGGTTAGATAAAATTTCAAACCAAAATCCTATTTTTGAATGAAAGTTGGGGTAAGATGAAGAAAATGACTCTTTTGATAACACTTTTTCACCCACACCTTGGAAAATAGTTTTTAAGAAAATAGGGCCCTTAAATACGTCCATTTCTACCTAGGTCCACGTTCCTACGGGCAACCTTGGCTCTGATACCACCTCTGTCACACCCGGTTTTTCCGAAGAACAACCAAGTGAATATCACATGTATGCCAGAATCATTTTCTCATACATGTGATGACAAATAGTGAAGCATCATTTATTACAAGCCAGGTGTCGAATATAAATAAGTCTTACATCGCAAATGTCTCAATGGACACTAATGCTTCATCACAAGTAAATAAACTAGCAGCGGAATATTATTCTTTAGTGCTCCATCACAGGCGTTGCCCGGGGGTCTTCATGAACCTAAAAACCTTCTTCGGGTCCAAAGTCTTGGTCATTATACACCACCTCATTATCTTGACCTGAGCAGCAATATAAACCAACAAATATGCAAGGTTGAGTACCAATGGTACTCAGCAAGTGTGGGAAAATTATATCATGCATGGCTAGAACAAGGAGAGGTTGAACTCATGGTTAAAGCACTACGCAATTAATACCTATCACCTTAGCTTATTAAGCACCTACATTACTACACAGGTGAAATGGTCCCAATCTCCCATCCCATCATTATAATCCAATAACCATAACATCATTACCAATGTTAAGCTCCCCGCTTAACTTCCAAAACCATCAATCCTCTAATCATGAATAAGTCCAGGCCGCTCTTAACCGTGAGCACGGCTGTCAAGACAGTTTTGACTCTGCAGTGTTTGTACCACTGTACCCACAAGTAGTGATTTCATCCCCCGTTGCCGGGTGGACTAAAAGAACCTCCATTATGCCAGTGGCTACGAACCACATTCACACTTCCCAGGTGTGTGGCCAAGAGATCACTACGAAGCCTTTACAAAGGGATTCCCGACGAGCGTGGGCCCACTGAGGTTTCACCCCTAACAGCATACAAGAGGCTCCAACCCCGCTGCAGTGGCCCCCTCTTGAGCCTTGCGGTTCATATGGCAGTCCAGCTGACTCCTATTCCCCGCACCATCCAACACACCCATACTACGCCGGGGATACACCTAATTAATTGGCTAAGCTGCCCCATCTCAGCATGTGGTTGGCACTGTAAAGCCGGGTTACATGCTCCATGAACCGGTCCAGGCAAGTACTAAACACAAACCCAAGTCTCGTGCACCCATCACACAACCAAAACATCCAACTTGCCTTGATCCCTACCTCTACATGACTCACAATATCTCATTCAAGAGTATGGTAATATAAACTGATGATCTCATTTTCCCAAATATCCCATTCTAAGCATGGCTAAGCAAATGCATGTAAATAAATGACATGACAAAATAAATCCCAACCCAAGCTACAAGGAAAACAAGGTAATGCAATTCTAGGGAAACTTTCCTAGCATGGGTTTCATATTTCATTTGACAATGCAAATAATTCTATCTACACATCCTAGCATAGGATCAAAGTGGTCAAGGACACTTGCCTCCTTCTTGCTGCTCTTGAAATGGGTAGTCCTGATCTTGGAAACTGATAACTTGCTCTTGAACAGGTTCTACTTCATACCATCACACATAGCAAAAGAAAAACAACAATCATAAGACATAGTTCACACTTCTACTTCATACAAACCACACATTCACATTTATGAAATTTTCTTTACCATTTTAGGTGTTGTGGATACTCTATGTGTGTTGATTTGGGGCTTGCATACACTTTTATTTACATGTGTATGATTCCTACTTTGGTGTTCATATTTATACTCACATACTATATATATATACATGTATATATGTGTGTTTCAGTTTTAAATAAATTCCTTATATATTAAACTACCAAGTAAGTATGAAAAGTATTTTTCTTCTCCATATGTGCCTTCATAATTTCTATCAACCCTAAACTGAATTCTTTGTATTTTAGAAACTCCATTTATCATTTACTAGTTTCTATATTTTCAGATTTATATTCTTATGCATAATTGTGCATTTTATTATTAAATTAGTAATACACACTACCTAAACAGATTAGGTTCTGGTCCTAAATAATTTAAGATCATTTTTTGACCTTGGCTTCTGATGTATACTATTTCATAATTATTTTCCCTATTTTTCTTTAACTATTCTTTACTTAAAAATGTGTCCCTATACTATTAAATGTGAATAATAGATGAAACAGATTTATTTTAGCCCAAAAATATATTTTTATCTCACTCCAAAGTTTTCTAAGTACTGAGAAAGTTTTTAATAATTTTGACAATTATGTTTGTCCCACTTTTTAATATTTAAACACTAGTTACATATTCAATTTTCTAAATTAAATACTAAACAGAGCTAAAATAATGAATTCACCCCATTACAGGGTCTATAATATTATTTTCATAATTTCCAGGGGTCTAGCTACACTTTTCAGAGGTGTTTTTCTTAATTTCTATTAAGTCTAGGGGCTAAAACTGATTTTTAAATGAATTTACATGATTTTCTGGAGTTCCAGGGGCTAGATCTGAAGTTTCCAGGGCTAGCTCTCAATTCCAGAGAACCCCAGGGGGTAGCACGTAAGAATTCCAGTCTTTATAACGCGGGGCTGACGTGGACCGTCTGATTTTAAACCGACGGCTGAGATTGTAACATCGAACCGGTACGCGGGGTTTTAAAGTCTACCGTGCGATTTAAAATAAACGGCGCACAAGCGGCCACGTCGCTCTGATCGAGCGCGGGCGGCGCTGCCGGCGGCGCACGACGGCGGGAAGCGGCGATCTCGCCGGAAACTTTTGGATCCTCGAGAATTCTGCCTAGAACTGTGATCTTATGGCCTAGATCGGTAGAGGGGAGGTCAGGGATCTCACCTCGGGGGTTTTCTCGAGCTCGGGGGTCCTGGAAAGTGCCCGGCGGCGAGGTCCGAGGCAAAACCACGGCGAAGCTCGTCGGAGCTGGATTTGCACCGTAAGTCTTCGGGTTTTCTGCACCTGCAAAGTTCCCCGGAGGCGGTGGATCAAGACCAACGAGTTAGATCAGAGTTTCCGAGCTTAGATCGGCCAGAATTCACCGGCGAAGTCTCGGTGCTCACCGGAGTGAAAATCGGCGATCGCGTGAGAAAAACTGATCGGATCGGTTGTTTTTATAGCCGGGGGAGGGCGGTGGTTCTGTTGTGATCGAGTTAGAGTCCTCAGGGTCCAGAATTCGGCTGCGGGACGCGGTTTCCCGATCGGTTGCGATCGCGCGCGCGGGGGAGAAGTCCGGGGTCGCGGGGTTAGGGATGACAGGCGGGTCCCACCCGTCAGCGAGGGGCAGCGCGGGCTGCGCGGGGGTTTGCTGGGCCGGCTGGGGTTTCGGCCCACTGGCCAGTTTTTTTCCGGTTTTCCTTTTTCTTTTTCCATTTCTTTTCTGTTTTGAGTCTAATTTGAATTCCAGTTTGAATTTGAATTTTTGCAAAACATGCAACACGTCCAAAAATTTCTAAATTCCCCTCTGAACATGGTTTATGGTTCTAAATCAAAATTTGAGTTTTGACTAAAAATTTGGGGTGTTACAGTTGAGCCTTGCGGTTCATATGGTAGTCCAGCTGACACCTATTCCCCGCACCATCCAACACACCCATACTACGCCGGGGATACACCTAATTAATTGGCCAAGCTACCCCATCTCAGCATGTGGTTGGCACGGTAAAGCCAGGTTACATGCTCCATGAACCGGTCCTTAGGATCCAGACAAGTACTAAACACAAACCCAAGTCTCGTGCACCCAGCACACAACCAAAACTTCCAACTTGCCTTGATCCCTACCTCTACATATCTCACAATATCTCATTCAAGAGTATGGTAAAATAAACTGATGATCTCATATCCCAAATATCCCATTCTAAGCATGGCTAAGCATATGCATAATAATAAATGACATGATAAAATAAATCCCAACCCAAGCTACAAGGAAACAAGGTAATGCAATTCTAGGGAAACTTCCTAACATGGGTTTCATATTTCATTTGACAATGCAAATAATTCTATCTACACATCCTAGCATAGGATCAAAGTGGTCAAGGACACTTGCCTCCTTCCTGCTGCTCTTGGAATGGGTATTCCTGATCTTGGAAAGGGATAACTTGCTCTTGAGCAGGTTCTACATCATACCATTACACATAGCAAAAGAAAAACAACAATCCATAAGATATAGTTCACACTTCCACTTCATACAAACCACACATTCATATTTATGAAAGTCATTCACCATTATATGTGTTGTGGTTACTCTATGTGTGTTGATTTGTGGCTTGCATACACTTTTAATCATGTGTATATGATTTCTACTTTGGTGTTCACATTTATACTTACATACTATATATACATATATGAGTTTCCAATTTAAATAAATTCCTTATATTTAATTACTACACTTTTTAGCTACCAAGTATGCATGAAAGGTATTTTCCTACTCCACATGTGTCCTCAGAATTTTTACCAACCCTAAACTGAATTCTTTGGATTTTAGAAACTTCATTTATTCATTTACTAGTTGCTATAATTTCAGATTTATTTTCCTATGCATAAATGTGTACTTTATTATGAAAATAATAAGACACATCATCTAAACAGAATAAGTTCTGATCTAAAATATTTACTGATATATTTTTGACCTTTTTCTCTGATGCAAACTATTTCACAATTATTTTCCCCATTTTCTAAAACTATTCATTACTTAAGAATGTGTCTCTAAATGTGAATAATAAATTAAACAGATTCAATTCAGCCCAAAATATGTTTTATCTCACTCCAAAGTTTCCTAAATACTGAAAAAGTTTTTAATTTAATTTTAACAATATGTTTGTCCCACTTTTTAATTTTTAAACACTAGCCACATATTAAATTTCCTAAATTAAATACTAAACAGGACTAAAAAGTTAAACTTACCCCACTACAGGGTCTATAATATTATTTTCAGAATTTCCAGGGGTCTAGCTACACTTATCAGAGGAGTTTTTCCTAATTTTTATTAAGTCCAGGGGCTAAAACTGATTTTTAAATGAATTTACTTGATTTTCTGAAGTTCCAGGGGCTAGATCAGAAGTTTCCGGGGCTAGCTCTTATTTCCTGAGAACCCTAGGGGGTAGCACGTAAGATTTCCAGTCTTTATAACGCGGGGCTGATGTGGACCGTCCGATTTTAAACCGACGGCTGAGATTATAACGTCGAACCGGTACGCGGGTATTTAAACCCTACCGTGCGATTTAAAATAAATGGCGCACAAGCGGCCACGTTGCTCTGATCGAACGCGGGCGGCGCTGCCGGCGGCGGGAAGCGGCGATCTCGCTGGAAACTTTCGGATCTTCGGGAATTCTTCCTAGAACTGTGATTTTATGGCATAGATCGGTAGAGGGGAGGTCGGGGATCTCACCTCGGGGGTTTTCTTGAGCTCGGAGGTCCTCGAAGGTGATCGCCGACGAGGTCCGAGGTGAACTCACGGTGAGGCTCGTCGGCGCTGTGTTTACACCGCAAGTCACCGAGTTTTCTGCACCTGCAAGGTTCCCCGGAGGCGGTGGATCAAGACTAGCGAGTCAGATCGGAATTTCCGAGTTTAGATCGGTCAGAATTCGCCGGAGAAGTCTCGGTTCTCACCGGAGTAAAAACAGCCGATCGCGTGGGAAAAACAGAACGAGGCCAGGGTTTTTATAGACGGGGGAGGGCGGCGGGGTGGTTTAGATCGTGTTTGCTTCACCCCCGAGCGAAATTCGGCTGTGATCCGCAGAAATTCCGATCGGTTTGGATTCGGGTGAGAGAGAGTCCGGCGCGGGCGCGAGGTGGAAGACGATCTGGTGGGTCCCGCCTGTCAGCGGAAGGAAGCGGCGCGCGCGGCCGCGGCCTGGCTCGGGCGCTGGTTGGGCCGGCTGGTGGGTTTCGGCCCACTGGCCGGTTTTTTTCTGTTTTCTCTTTTTCTTTTTCTATTTCTTTTCTGATTTGAGTTTGATTTGAATTCCAATTTGAATTTGAATTTTTGCAAAACATGCAACACGTCCAAAAAATTTTAAATTCCCCTCTTAACATGATTTAGGGTTTTAAATCAAAATTTTGGGGTGTTACACTGGTAGCGGTGAAGACATTGGTAGTTGTGGGGGGTGCGGTAGCGATGGCATGGCGGCGGACAGTCCAAGCTGAGAAAAGTATCCCTAAAATCATCTTGAAATAAAAGGGTATACCCAGTGCTGAAAACTCCCACACATTGTGGGGTCTGGGGAAGGGAATTTCTAGTCAGTCTTCCCCTTGCTTATTTTACTGTAAATATCCATGCATATCTTGTTTAACAGAAATATTTGAACTCTTATATTAGTGTACCTACATCCCTTGTTACCATGTTGCCAGCACCGAGAAGTAGTTGTTTTGTGCTTTTATGCACTCTTCCTGTAATTCATACGGTCTTCTTGCAGCCTCATATGGTCTCTCAATGCAGCCTGCTCCTCTTCCATTTGTTTGAACCTGGACTCATCTTCTGTATGAGTACGCTGAGAAGAACTTTGTCTGCTCTATGTTCACCGTGACTTTGAGAGAACCACATCCGTGTTTATGACACCATAGAACATCGAATACTTGCAATAGTGATATGTCATAATTATAAGGTGACACTTGGAAAAACTGAAGTATGTGAGCACATGAATATAAGAGGAGTAAGTTCACCTCCCGTGACGCTTTCCTCCACCGGATTAAAACAAAGCCACTACGTCAACGTCTTTCTTTCTCCAATTGTAATCATCTCCATGATGCCGAATTGCTTCTTCAGCATATCTCTCTTACATAAGAACTAATTATAAAGCTACTATACAACAATTGTATTGTTTAATAATTACCTTAACTTATATGACATATCAAGTTCTGAGTGGTCGTTGGAGTGCACAATTGACTGTCATATGTACCCCTATGCTCTCTTATATAAACATCGATGAAAGATGGCTCCTCACCACTTTCAGCACCTTACAGAGACATTACAAATATAGTTACGTAAAAGCTAATATAATAATAATAAATTATAAATATACTAAACTCACCATCTATTTCGAGAGACGAATATGACCATCTCCATCGTAACGATGGAGAACTTCACCACCGAACTCACGGTTGATTCTCTTGAACATAGATTTCTCTCGATACTCACTCGATGCGCAATAAGTACATAATGCATAATAAGCATGAGTCACTTAACCATCCGAAGAATCATTACTTGACAGTATTAATCGTCCTCTAGGTAAATTTTAAAACTCTTATTCTCTTTTCATCATCTGTTCAAGCTTCTTCTTGTAGTACAAACACACAGCTATGATCCGAGTATTAGACATCATGTCATTCACAACTTTACGTGCAACTTTATGAAAGACTTTGTGTGCTTTAGACTTGAGAACAACGTCATGATCATCGGACAAGCGATATCGTTCCTATAAAAACAACATAGAACTTGTATTAGAAAAAATATAATGAATATAATTATAGTGCAGTGTAGTGAAAGCATACGCAAAAATCATGGCAGGCAGCCCCTGCCACATTTTCATGCACAGCATGTGGAGCAATCCTATCATGCTCTCAATTTATTGCAGATTTCTCTTCATCTTTAATATTCACAAGACATACATCATTTGCCGACATATAGCATCCAACACTACATTAGGCTGCCTACGGTGTTGTCGGTCATCCCATTGCCCGCAAGTTAATTTAACAACATATGTTATTTGTCAAAAAAATTGTATCTCCAATTCAATACTGCGTTTTATATTTACTTACCAGTCACTGACATGAGCGATACGTAATCGCTGTTGTGGAGGCACAGCTAGCGAGAGAGTGTTTAAGGACTGATAACTGAATGATTGTGGCAACTCTCCCGTATTTGTGTCATTCCCCTTGTTCTCCTCGGCTTCCTCCTCAATATAGGTTCTTACCTATGAATTTTGTTCCCGCCCCACAAAAATTTCTCCTGACCCTCCCCCTTGATCTTCTCGACACTCCTCCTGACTCTCCCCCTCTTGGATCTCCCGCTCCACCTGAAATTAGAGAAATTAGGTTTCACATGATGATATATGGGTAAATATAATAAAATACACAAACTCGTGGAGTTTTATTTATGCGTGAGTCTTGAGAGGCTTGCAATATTTGTTCTTTCAAATCCTGAGGGAGTTGTAGAACGCCGAACTGCGGTTCACCCAGTTCGTGCCTTTACGTCTATAGGGCGTGATTGCGTGGGCTGTTTCGTCGATACATGGAAGGGTGATTGTCTCGGTAGTTCGTCGAGTGGACAGTCTCGCGGTGCGCTGCCTCTTCACCAGGTCACGCAGCGATAATTTATCAAGTTCGCAGATCCTACGAGAAGATCGGGCCACAACAACTTGTTACACGTGCTGCCTAGGCGCGTGCATATCATCTGGTATCACAGCCTCCGTTTCCTCAGTAGGATTATTCTTGCTTTTGGTAGGATAGATTTTTATATACCTACTGTCCACTGATAGCCAAAAAGAAAACCTACAGCCCAAATTCATACGTGCTACTGATTTTGTAGTTTCCTTTATCGAGTTTTAATCCTTTAAGATTTGTCTAGTTGCTGATTTTTTTCTTTTCCACATCGTTCTAGTTGTTATCTTTGTTCTAATCATCAAATCGTTTGCTGCATATACCCACCCATCCCACCTTTTTTTCTACCCGCCACATATTCCCCACCTGAGTTTCTTGTTTTTGTGCTGCACCATCCATCTTAGTTGATCCTTATGCACCCCTTTAGTTGAAAGTTATGCTGCATTTGTCATAAAGGTTAAAACAAAAGATGTATATGGGTCCAAAGAAAGACTGAAAACAACGAGTTCTTGCTCAAAAAAAAGAGAAAAGAAGAAATAAAAGAGAATTGTGTTCAGCACATCCAAAGGGGTTTGGCCAACAATAAGTTTCGGTTGATGCATTTGGTGTTCATCTATTCACTTCCTACATCTTGTTTCTACATCTTTGTGCATCTTTTCATTTATATTCAACAACTTAGACTTGTGTTTTTTCGATTATTATTCGGTTTTGCATCACTATATTTTTCAGCGCATTCCACTTACATTCAGCGGCAAGGAGAATGCTGATGATTACTTTGAATGGGAAACCAAAGTGGAGCAACTATTTGATTTGTATGAATACCCTGCTGAAAAGAAGGCAAAGCTTGCAGCCATTGAGTTTAAAGGCTATGCCATAACTTGGTGGAATCAAGTCCGTACTGAATATCAAAGAGTTGGGCATGTTCGTATAACTTGGGAAGACATAAAGAGGGAAATGTGATGTCGTTTTGTTCCTGCATATTATTCTCGTGACCTACATTTGAAGCTAAAATGTCTTGTGCAAGATACTCGTACTGTTGATGAATATTTTCAAGAATTGGAAATGTGTTTACTTCGTACAGGGATAACTGAAGATGAGGAATCCACAATGGCCCGCTTTATGGTTGGCCTCAATAAATCCATTGCTGATAAAGTGGATATGATAAATTACACTTGTTTCACTGAGTTGGTTCATTTTGCAAAGAGGGCTGAACGGCAAGTTGCTACGTCTTACAAATACAATGCTTGATGGCGTCATTCCCAACAGCAAGGGGATGTCACTCCTCAATTCCAACAGCAAGGAGGTGCAACGCCCAAATCCTCATCACGTGGAACAAATAGATCCATTCTACCTTCTTCCAAACAATCGGATGCGAAAGGTAAAGCTGTGAGTTCAAATCAGCCCACTTTTCTACTGCAGCCACCCAACGCAAGACAAGCAAGATTGAGTGTTTTAAGTGTGGTGGTCATGGGCATAAACAAGCTGAATGTCCCAATCGTCGTACTATTATTGCCCTCGCTGATGGTTCTTATGATTCACAAAGTGAAGAGGAAGACGAGTTTACCAATATATTTGCAGATTTTAATCTTGACACTTGTGAGTATTCAGCAGAGGATGGTACATTTGAGCTAGGTCTGAATTGTTTAGCGATTCAACCTATTCCATCTTTTGTTCCCAATGACATGTTACAAGATGTTATTTCTCCATCTTCTGATGAGATTACTAGTGCTGATTTTAATGAGTTGCTTGCTGATTTTCTTGCTTTCGAGCCTTCTACAATGAATACACCATCTCCTTCTTTGGTGGTTAGGAGAGTTCTTTCCACTCAGTTTGTTGCAACTGAACAAGAACAACGCCATAATTTATTTCAGTCCCGATACAAAGTGCAAGGTCAAGTGTGCCGTTTTATCATAGATGGTGGGAGCTGCAATAATATTGTTAGTGCTTTGCTAGTTGAGAAGCTTGGTTTGCAGCCACGTCGCCATCCACATCCGTACCATATGCAATGGCTGAATAATTCCGGGACAGTTAAGTTTTCAGCCATGATTCGTTTGCCATTTTCCATTGGTGGTTATTATGGAGAGGTGGATTGTGATATTGTCCCCATGCAAGCATGCCATTTCCTGCTTGATCGGCCCTGGCAATTTGATGTGGACTCGGTGCATTTTAGACGGTCTAACAAATACACTTTCATTCACAATGACAAGAAGGTGGTTCTTGTTCCATTATCTCCAGAGCAGATACATACTTCAGATATGGCTCGCAAGAAAAGAGAGGAATCAGACAAAAGAAAATTGAGCGAGACCCTCAACCCAAGTAAGGGAGAGAGTTCTAACCCATCCAGCCACATAAAGCCTCATGACAATCCTAAATAGCCACGCCACACTGGGTGCCTCTTTGTGAGCAAGAGTGATTTGAGAGAAGTGAGAGACACCACAACCTCATTCTTTGTGCTCTTGCACAAGGAGGTCCTACTTTCAACTCACGATTTACCTTCATCGCTGCCTAGTGTTGTTCTTGATCTCTTACAGGACTTCGAAGATGTTTTTCCTGATGAGATACCAGCTGGACTTCCTCCACTCCGTGGAATTGAGCATCAAATTGATTTGGTACCAGGTGCATCGCTTCCAAATCGTCCAACCTACCGCACCAATCCTCAAGAAACAAAGGAAATTCAGCGACAGGTAAAAGAGCTTTTGGACAAAGGGTATGTTCGTGAATCCTTATCACCATGTGCAGTTCCCGTTCTTTTAGTTCCAAAAAAAGATGGCTCTTGGCGCATGTGTGTTGATTGTCGTACTATCAATGCTATAACTGTTCGATATCGCCATCCCATTCTACGACTTCATGACATGTTAGATGAATTGAGTGGTTCTATCATTTTCACCAAGATAGATTTGCGTAGTGGTTATCATCAAATCTTCATGAAACTTGGTGATGAATGGAAAATAGCGTTTAAAATTAAATTTGGTCTCTATGAATGGCTTGTGATGCCATTTGGCTTGACAAATGCTCCTTCAACTTTTATGCGCTTAATGAATCATGTTTTACGAGCTTTCATTGGTGATGCGGACATCGCTACCGTTGATACAACCACAACACCAACCCATTCACCACTCTCAGCTAATCAAGGTTCAATGACACGCGCTCGTGCACGCCAACTTAATTATCAGGTGAATTCATTCCTGGCTGTTCAAAGTAATTAT
Source organism: Neostapfia colusana (assembly GCA_030760725.1). Lineage (NCBI taxonomy): Eukaryota > Viridiplantae > Streptophyta > Magnoliopsida > Poales > Poaceae > Neostapfia > Neostapfia colusana. The sequence continues at coordinate 36,360,945 of JASWHV010000001.1, read as the reverse complement.
CCTTCAAATGGGGACCTATTAAAGCCTTGTGATGACCTTGTTATTATTAGGTGCTTGGGAATTGATCTAGCTAAGAGGGATGGAGGGATTAATGCAATAAAGGCTGCTCCACCCGAGGAGAAATCTTGAGGCTGGGGCCATGTAATAAAGAGAGATTTAGACAAATAAGGAAAGGAATAAGGGAAATCTCGTCCGACTTTGCTGCTGGACGAAATTCCCTCTTTCTTCCCCCATTTAAAGATAGATGTGCTATAATAAGGAAAGTAATAGAGGAAATCATATCTGCCTTGCTGCTGGATGGGTTTTCCTCTTTCTTTCCCTATTAAATGGTAGTCTATCACAGAAAAAGGAAGGGAATAAGGGAGATCACGTCCTACCTTTATTGCTGGACGAATTTCCCTCTTCCCTCCCCTATTTAAGTAGTCCAAGAGCTATTTGACAGGGGGGGGTTTTTGTTTTCTGTAAGTTCAGCCATTGCTACTTCCTTGTAACGCAAGTGTCGACGAGACCTTCCGATTACTTGAATCAGAACCCCAACTTTTTCACACCCGTGAGTGTTTGCTTGTTATCTTGTTCTTGCTTGTTCTTCGATTGCTTGCAGGTTCAAGACTGTTCTTGGCACGGCAAGTACAGCAACAACAGGAGCCGGTGTAACTATCTCTAAGGCGCAGCATCCTTGTGGTTGTTGTAGTCAGGTAGCACAACGTCGACCTCCACCCAAATCGTAGTTACCAGGAGACGGTGTAACTGTCGCTCAAGGCGCCACACCATTCTGGTTGTGGTAGTCGGGCAGCCAACGTCGGCCTCCACCAAATCGTTCATTACCAACATCTCTCATCGAAAGATAGTGCGCCCCCCGTACCCGTTGGGTTCATCAAGTGGTATCAGATTTCAGATTGCTCGGTGAGAGATTTCCTTCTCCTTGTTATTCATTTACCTACAGTCCACTTTTGCCTACAAAAGTTCGCTCTAAAAAAATCCTAAAACACTTTGAGCTTTTTGCTTGACTACTTAGCTCTCGACTTGTTGAATTCACGGTTGCCTTTTTGTGTCAAGTTGCTGGTCCTAAGTTTTTCACCGCTAGAGTTTTGAGTTCGTGCCACTTTGTTCTCAGTCCATTTCTATTATCTACCCAAAGTTGAGAAAAAAAAGGCAAGTGCAAAAGAAAAGCTGCACGGATCAGCAAGAAAAAGGCACGTGCAAAAAGAAAAGCCGCACTGATTACAATAAAAAAAAGTTTTTAAGTACAAAAAAAAGAGAGACAATTTGTGTAACATTTGTTTCATGTTTTGAAGTTCAACTTGCTGTTTTCAACGTTGTTGAAACACAACGGATCGGGCTGTTCGAACTTCCCTACCATAGTAATCCAACGTCACGTGGAGTTACGGCTCACGTCTCTAGTAAGGTTTGAGCTAGGACCAGCACAATACCATCGTGGAACGTTTATTCAACTTGTTGTGACTAATATGGTACTAGTTGTTCCTTTGCATAAATTGTGTCTAGCATACACCTACAGCTCCACAAAATTGTCTACGACACCATAAGGTTGTGCTGGCAGCCACCGTTTGTTGTTGTTCTTGCTGATTGTCGGCGCCTCCTGCATCGCATGGTAAGAACTTGTAAGACCTTGATTTCTTGCTAGTGAGGAATTGTGTTGTCCTACAACCTCTTAGCAACTGTTAGGATTAATCTGCTTGCTGTTGTATTTCCTTTCTTTACTAACCATGTCAGCTGATGCGAATGGGACATCTCCCCATTCACCACGTACGAGGGGCATCATTCAGCATTTCGAACGCCAAGTAAAGCTACACACAGATGCTCTCAATGAGGATATTCAAGTCATCAATGAACGCATTGGTCAATTAGAGTCGACGTAGATTTGCACCAACACCAAACTGACCACATTAGAAAGCACTGCTCGGGCTATTAACACTTCTCTTGTAGCAATCATTGAGCGATTGGAGAGGATGGAACAGGTTGGATGCGAAGAGAGGCAAAGACTTGTTGATGACAGCCACGACTCCGTTGGCAGTGCTGCAAGATATGACGAGGCGGAGTATTCGGCGGATACCGAGCTTGATGATGGACCTTTCAGGTATCGACGGCAGCCACGTCGCGACCATCGTCGTATGGGTGGTCGAGCTCAACGACGCGAGGTACGTGACAATGACGATTCCCTACGCAGCATTAAATTCTCCATACCACCTTTTGATGGTAAATATGATCCGGATACATATCTGTCTTGGGAATTGTCAGTAGATCGAAAATTTGCATGCCATGATTTCCCTGATGATAAAAAGGTTAGAGCTGCCACTAGTGAATTCACTGACTTTGCTTCTGTTTGGTGGCATGAATATCAAACTAAAAATCCAGCTACCGTACCACAAACTTGGAATGCTTTGAAACGAATCATGCGTCGTCGTTTTGTTCCTTCCTATCATGCTCGTGACCTGTTGCATAAATTACAACAACTTAGGCAAGGCAACAAATCTGTTGAGGAATACTATCAAGAACTTCAAATAGGCATGATGCATTGTGGCCTAGTTGAAAATGAAGAGGCTGCAATGGCTAGGTTTATGGGTGGTTTAACAAGAGAAATTCATGACATATTGGCTTATAAGGAATACACTAACGTCACTCGATTATTCCATCTTGCTTGTAAGGCTGAAAGAGAAGTGCAGGGACGACGTACAAGAACTAACATTTCTGCAGGTCGAACTACCTCATGGCAGTTCCGCTCAAGTACTGCTGGTACTAAGCATGATTCTCCAGACGATGCTTCCAATGGGTTGCCCAGGACTACATCAAAATCAGCACCTTCGCGTGCAATCGAGACAACAAAAAGATCCACCCAAGTTGCAGCCAACACTTCTTCTTCCATTGCTTCTACCGGGAGAACAAAAGACATTCAATGCCTCCAGTGCAAGGGTTTTGGGCACCTACGAAGGGACTGCCCAAGCAAGCGTGTGCTGGTTGTACGAGAAAATGGTGAGTACTCATCCGCTAGTGATTTAGATAATGAAACATATGCCATGCTTGCTGCACAAGCAGCAGGAAAGAAGAATGATGATGAAGAGCACATTGGGGCTGATCATGCTGCCCACTATGAGAGTCTTGTTGTGAGGCGTGTCTTGAGTGCCCAAATGATCAAAGCTGAACAGAACCAGCGACACAATCTATTCCAAAATAAGTGTGTAGTTTTAGAACGATCGTGTCGCATTATTATTGATGGAGGAAGCTGCAACAATTTAGCAAGTGCTACCATGGTAGAAAAGATTGGATGACAACACTTCCACATCCACATCCCTACTACATCCAATGGTTCAACGACAGTGGTAAGCTTAAGGTAACACATCTGGTTCGTGTCGAATTTGCAATTGGTTCCTACCATGATTACATTGATTGTGATGTGGTACCTATGCAAGCTTGTTCAATGCTATTTGGTCGACCTTTGCAATTTGATAAAAATACATTACATCATGGTAAATCAAATCAATACTCTTTCATGCATCATGAGAAGAAATTTGATTTGCACCCGATGTCCCCTGATGCTATTTTGAAGGATGACATTGCTAGAGCTTGCAAAGAGAAAAATAAGAAATCTGCTGAAAATGAAAATTCAGATGTCGTGAAGAAATTGGTACAGCCTAAGACTGACAATTCCAAATCTGCTCATATGAAGAAGAATGAAATAAAATTAACGAGCGCTTGTTTTTTTGCTTTCAAATCTGATTTGTTTGAATTAAAAAGTGGTACTGCAAGCTGCTATGTGTTTGTTCGCAAAGAAGCTTAGTTCTCACTTCACGACACACCATGTGCTTTGCCTCCTTCTATCACTAAGCTTTTGCAGGAATACGCTGATGTGTTTCCACAAGAGGTACCAGCCGGGCTGCCACCATTGAGAGGGATTGAGCATCAGATTGACCTCATCCCTGGGGCTTCTTTGCCCAACCGAGCACCATACAGAACCATTCCGGAGGAGACTAAGGAGATTCAGCGGCAAGTACAGGAATTACTCGACAAAGGTTATGTGCGTGAGTCCCTTAGTCCTTGCTCCGTTCCTGTCCTTTTGGTCCCAAAGAAAGATGGATCATGGCGCATGTGTATAGATTGTCGAGTAATTAATAACATTACCATTAGATATCATCATCCTATTCCTAGGTTAGATGATATGCTTGATGAACTTAGTGGATCGATGATTTTCTCTAAAATTGATTTGCGTAGTGGATACCATCAAATTCGCATGAAGCTAGGTGATGAATGGAAAACAGCGTTTAAAACAAAGTTTGGTTTGTATGAGTGGTTAGTCATGCCTTTTGGTCTCACGAATGCACCTAGCACTTTCATGAGATTAATAAATGAGGTTTTACGTGCTTTCATTGGAAGATTTGTGGTAGTATATTTCGATGACATCTTGATCTATAGCGCATCTCTCGAAGTTCATCTTGATCATCTCCGTGCTGTTTTCAATGCTTTACGTGATGCACGCTTATTTGGTAACATTGACAAGTGCACCTTTTGCACGGATCGAGTTTCTTTTCTTGGCTATGTTTTGACACCACAGGGAATTGAAGTTGATCAAGCCAAGGTGGAGGCGATACACAGCTGGCTGACTCCTACCACGGTCACACAAGTACGAAGCTTTCTCGGACTTCCTGGATTCTATCGTCGTTTTGTGAAAGACTTCAGCACCATAGCAGGCCCACTGCATGAGCTTACAAAGAAGGGTGCTCCATTCACATGGGGCAAGGTGCAAGAGGCTGCATTTGCAACTTTGAAGAATAGGTTAACTCATACACCCCTTCTTCAATTACCAGATTTTAGTAAAACTTTTGAATTGGAATGTGATGCTAGTGGTATTGGATTGGGAGGTGTCTTGTTGCAAGAGGAGAAACCTATTGCTTATTTTAGCGAGAAACTGAATGGGTCTAGTCTGAACTATTCCACTTATGATAAAGAATTATATGCACTAGTACGAACTTTGGAAACATGGCAACATTATTTATGGCCTAAAGAATTTGTTATACATTCTGATCATGAATCTTTGAAGCACATTAAGAACCAAACTAATCTGAACCGTAGGCATGCCAAGTGGGTAGAATTTATTGAGTCCTTTCCTTATGTCATCAAACACAAGAAAGGAAAAGATAATGTCATTGCGGATGCCTTATCTCGCCGTTACAATATGTTGTCCCAACTTGATTTAAAGATTTTTGGCTTGGAAACAATTAAAGAACAATATGCTTTTGATGATGATTTCAAAGATGTGCTGCTGCAATGTAAAGAAGGAAAAACATGGAACAAGTTTGTTCTCACTAATGGTTTTGTGTTTCGAACTAACAAATTGTGCATTCCAGCTGGTTCTGTGCGTATCTTACTATTGCAGGAAGCACATGGTGGAGGATTGATGGGACAATTTGGTGTCAATAAGACGAAAGACATCTTAGCAAGCCATTTCTTTTGGCCAAAGATGAGGAGAGATGTGGAGCGGTTTGTTGCTCGTTGCACCACTTGTCAAAAAGCTAAGTCCCGTCTTAATCCACATGGTTTATACATGCCTCTTCCTGTTCCTAGTGCTCCATGAGAGGATGTTTCTATGGATTTTATTTTAGGATTGCCTAGAACAAAGAAGGGGAGGGATAGTATTTTTGATGTTGTCGTTAGATTTTCTAAAATGGCATATTTCATACCATGCCACAAAACTGATGATGCTACCCATATTGCTGATTTGTTCTTTCGAGAAGTTGTTCGTTTGAATAGGGTTCCAAACACTATTGTTTCAGATAGAGATGCCAAATTTCTTAGTCATTTTTGGAAAACCTTATGGACTAAGTTGAGGACAAAATTACTCTTTTCTACCATTTATCACCCTCAAACTGATGGACAGACCGAAGTAGTGAACCGTAGTTTATCTACCATGCTAAGGGCTGTTCTGAAACATAACATCAAATTATGGGAAGAATGTTTGCCTTATATTGAATTTGCTTACAATCGTTCGCTACATTCTACTACTAAATTGTGCCCTTTTCAGATTGTATATGGTTTTATTCCTCGTGCTCCCATTGATCTTTTGGCTCTGCCACCTTCAGAGAAATTGAATTTTGATGCTTCTCGCCGTGCTGAATTAATTCTTAAAATGCATGAGCAAACTAAAGCAAACATTGAGAGCATGAACGCTAAGTATCAACAAGCCGGTAGCAAGGGTAGGAAGCATGTTACTTTTGAACCTGGTGATTTGGTTTGGGTGCATTTGAGAAAGGATAGATTTCCTGATTTGAGAAAATCTAAATTACTACCTAGAGTTGCTGGACCCTTCAAAGTGCTTCGAAAAATTAATGATAATGCATATGAAATTGAGTTGTCTGCACATTTTGGGGTTACTTCCTCTTTTAATATTGCAGATTTGAAACCATATATGGGCGAGGAAGACACATTTGAGTCGAGGACGACTCAATTGCAAGAAGGGGAGGATGATGCGGACATCGCTACCGTTGATACAACCACAACACCAGCCCATTCACCACTCTCAGCTAATCAAGGTCCAATGACACGCGCTCGTGCACGTCAACTTAATTATCAGGTGAATTCATTTCTGGCTGTTCAAAGTAATTATCCTTCAAATGGGGACCTATTAAAGCCTTGTGATGTCCTTGTTATTATTAGGTGCTTGGGAATTGATCCAGCTAGGAGGGATGGAGGGATTAATGCAATAAAGGCTGCTCCACCCGAGGAGAAATCTTGAGGCTGGGGCCATGTAATAAAGAGAGATTTAGACAAATAAGGAAAGGAATAAGGGAAATCTCGTCCAACTTTGCTGCTGGACGAAATTCCCTCTTTCTTCCCCCATTTAAAGATAGATGGGTTATAATAAGGAAAGAAATAGAGGGAATCATATCCTGCCTTGCTGCTGGATGGGTTTCCCTCTTTCTTTCCCTATTAAATGGTAGTCTATCACAGAAAAAGGAAGGGAATAAGGGAGATCACGTCCTACCTTTATTGCTGGACGAATTTTCCTCTTCCCTCCCCTATTTAAGTAGTCCAAGAGCTCCTTGACAGGGCGGGTTTTTGTTTTCTGTAAGTTTAGCCATTGCTACTTCCTTGTAACGCAAGTGTCGACGAGACCTTCCGATTACTTGAATCAGAACCCCAACTTTTTCACACCTGTGAGTGTTTGCTTGTTATCTTGTTCTTGCTTGTTCTTCGATTGCTTGCAGGTTCAAGGCTGTTCTTGGCACGACAAATACAGCAACAACAGGAGCCGGTGTAACTATCGCTAAGGCGCAGCATCCTTGTGGTTGTTGTAGTCGGGTAGCACAACGTCGACCTCCACCCAAATCGTAGTTACCAGTAGACGGTGTAACTGTCGCTCAAGGCGCCACACCATTCTGGTTGTGGTAGTCGAGCAGCCAACGTCGGCCTCCACCAAATCGTTCATTACCAACATCTCTCAACGAAAGATAGGGCGCCCCCCGTACCCGTTGGGTTCATCATTTGGCAAGTTTGTAGTTATTTATTTTGATGATATTATGATCTATAGCAAATCATTTGATGAACATCTTGATCATATCCGTCAAGTACTTGCTGTTTTGAGGGGAGAGAAATTGTATGGCAACATTGCTAAGTGCACCTTTTGCACAAACCGTGTTGTTTTCCTTGGCTTTGTTGTTTCCGCGAATGGTATTCAGGTTGATGAAGAGAAGGTTAAAGCAATAAAGGATTGGCCTACATCGGTAAATGTGAGCCAAGTTCGAATCTTACGTGGTCTTGCAAGTTTCTATAGCCGTTTTGTCAAAGATTTCAGCACTCTCGCTGCACCACTTAACAATCTCACAAAGAAGGATGTTCTATTCAAATGGGGACATGACGAAGACCAAGCATTTCAAACGCTGAAAACAAAGCTTTGTGAAGCACCGCTGCTGCAACTTCCTGATTTTGGTAAGACATTTGAGATCGAATGTGATGCAAGTGGTATTGGCATAGGAGGTGTACTGCTGCAAGAAGGTAAACCTGTTGCCTACTTTTCTAAAAAGCTAAATGATCCACATCTGAATTACTCATTTTATGACAAGGAGCTTTATGCGTTAGTTCGCGTTTTAGAAGTTTGACAACATTACTTGTTACCTAAAGAATTTATAATTCATTCTGATCATGAAGCTTTGAAATATCTTAAAAGTCAAGGCAAGCTAAACTATCGACATGCTAAATGGATTGAGTTCATTGAAACGTTTCCCTATGTTATCAAACATAAGCGTGGTAAAGATAACATTATTGCCGATGCCTTGTCTATAAGATGTGTGTTGATTACACAACTAGATATAAAAGTGCTTGGTTTAGAATCCATTAAAACACTTTATGCTGCTGATTCTGATTTTAAAGAACCTTTCTCTCGTTGCATTGATGGAAAAAGTTGAGATAAATATTATACGCATGATGGCTTCTTGTTTCGGACTAACAAAATATGCATTCCAGCTTGATCGATTCGTCAAGTTCTTTTGCAGGAAGCACATGCAGGTGGACTAGCTGGTCATTTTGGTGTCAAAAAAACTTTGGACATGCTCTCTGATCATTTCTTTTGGCCACATATGCGACGTGATGTCCAGCGGCACGTTGGATGCTGCATCGTTTGCTTGAAAGCTAAGTCCCACCTCAATCCCCATGGTTTATATACTCCATTACCTATTCCACATGTACCTTGGGAAGATATATTTATGGACTTTGTTCTGGGGTTACCTCGGTCTCAGAGGGGGAGGGATTCTATTTTTGTTGTTGTAGATTGCTTTTCTAAAATGGCACATTTTATCCCCCTGTCATAAGAGCGATGATGCTTCACACGTTGCTGATTTGTTTTTCAGGGAGATTGTTCGTTTACATGGAGTTCCAAAGACTATTGTTTCAGACCGGGATACTAAATTTCTCAGCTACTTTTGGAAGACATTGTGATGCGGACATCGCTACTGTTGATACAACCACAACACCAGCCCATTCACCACTCTCAGCTAATCAAGGTCCAATGACACGCGCTCGTGCACGTCAACTTAATTATCAGGTGAATTCATTCCTGGCTGTTCAAAGTAATTATCCTTCAAAAGGGGACCTATTAAAGCATTGTGATGACCTTGTTATTATTAGGTGCTTGGGAATTGATCCAGCTAGGAGGGATGGAGGGATTAATGCAATAAAGGCTGCTCCACCCGAGGAGAAATCTTGAGGCTGGGGCCATATAATAAAGAGAGATTTAGACAAATAAGGAAAGGAATAAGGAAAATCTCGTCCAACTTTGCTGCTGGATGAAATTCCCTCTTTCTCCCCCCATTTAAAGATAGATGTGCTATAATAAGGAAAGAAATAGAGGAAATCATATCCTGCCTTGCTGCTGGATGGGTTTCCCTCTTTCTTTCCCTATTAAATGGTAGTCTATCACAGAAAAAGGAAGGGAATAAGGGAGATCACGTCCTACCTTTGTTGCTGGACGAATTTCCCTCTTTCCTCCCCTATTTAAGTAGTCCAAGAGCTCCTTGACAGGGCGGGTTTTTGTTTTCTGTAAGTTTAGCCGTTGCTACTTCCTTGTAACACAAGTGTCGACGAGACCTTCCGATTACTTGAATCAGAACCCCAACTTTTTCACACCCGTGAGTGTTTGCTTGTTATCTTGTTCTTGCTTGTTCTTCGATTGCGTGCAGGATCAAGGCTGTTCTTGGCACGGCAAGTACAGCAACAACAGGAGCCGGTGTAACTATCGCTAAGGCGCAGCATCCTTGAGGTTGTTGTAGTCGGGTAGCACAACGTCGACCTCCACCCAAATCATAGTTACCAGGAGACGGTGTAACTGTCGCTCAAGGCGCCACACCATTCTGGTTGTGGTAGTTGGGCAGCCAACGTCGGCCTCCACGAAATTCGTTCATTACCAACATCTCTCATCGAAAGATAGGGCGTCCCCCGTACCCGTTGGGTTCATCAAGTGGTATCAGATTTCAGGTTGCTCGGTGAGAGATTTCCTTCTCCTTGTTATTCATTTACCTACAGTCCACTTTTGCCTACAAAAGTTCGCTCTAAAAAAATCCTAAAAACACTTTGAGCCTTTTGCTTGACTACTTAGCTCTCGACTTGTTGAATTCACGGTTGCCTTTTTTTGTCAAGTTGCTGGTCCTAAGTTTTTCGCCGCTAGAGTTTTGAGTTCGTGCCACTTTGTTCTCAGTCCATTTCCATTATCTACCCAAAGTTGAGAAAAAAAGGCAAGTGCAAAAGAAAAGCTGCACGGATCAGCAAGAAAAAGGCACGTGCAAAAAGAAAAGCCACACTGATTACAATCACAAAAAAAGTTTCTAAGTACAAAAAAAGAGAGACAATTTGTGTAACATTTGTTTCATGTTTTGAAGTTCAACTTGCTGTTTTCAACGTTGTTGAAACACAACGGATCGGGTTGTTCGAACTTCCCTACCATAGTAATCCAACGTCACGTGGAGTTACGACTCACGTCTCTAGTAAGGTTTGAGCTAGGACCAGCACAATACCATCGTGGAACATTTATTCAACTTGTTGTGACTAATGTGGTACTAGTTGTTCCTTTGTACAAATTGTGTCTAGCAGCCACCTACAGCTTCACAAAATTATCTACAACACCATAAGGTTGTGCTGGCAGCCACCGTTTGTTGTTGTTCTTGCTGATTGCCGGCGCCTCCTGCATTGCATGGTAAGAACTTGTAAGACCTTGATTTCTTGCTAGTGAGGAATTGTGCTGTCCTACCACCTCTTAGCAACTGTTAGGATTAATCTGCTTGTTGTTGTATTTCTTTTCTTTACTAACCATGTCAGCTGATGCGAATGGGACATCTCCACATTCACCATGTACAAGGGGCATCATTCAGCATTTCGAACGCCAAGTAAAGCTACACACAGATGCTCTAAATGAGGATATTCAAGTCACCAATGGTCAATTAGAGTCGACGCAGATTTGCACCAACACCAAATTGACCACATTAGAAAGCACTGCTGGGGCTATTAACACTTCTCTTGCAGCAATCATTGAGCGATTAGAGAGGATGGAACAGATTGGACGCGAAGAGAGGCAAAGACGTGTTGATGACAGCCACGACTCCGTTGGCAGTGCTGCAAGATATGACGAGGCGGAGTATTCGGCGGATACCAAGCTTGATGATGGACCTTTCAGGTATCGACGGCAGCCACGTCGCGACCATCGTGGTATGGGTGGTCGAGCTCAACGACGCGAGGTACGTGACAATGACGATTCCCTACGCAGCATTAAATTCTCCATACCACCTTTTGATGGTAAATATGATCCGGATGCATATCTGTCTTGGGAATTGTCAGTAGATCAAAAATTTGCATGCCATGATTTCCCTGATGGTAAAAAGGTTAGAGCTGCCACTAGTGAATTCACTGACTTTGCTTCTGTTTGGTGGCATGAATATCAAACTAAAAATCCAGCTACCGTACCACAAACTTGGAATGCTTTGTAACGAATCATGCGTCGTCCTTTTGTTCCTTCCTATCATGCTCGGGACCTGTTGCATAAATTACAACAACTTAGGCAAGGCAACAAATCTGTTGAGGAATACTATCAAGAACTTCAAATAGGCATTATGCGTTGGGGCCTAGTTGAAAATGAAGAGGCTGTAATGGCTAGGTTTATGGGTGGTTTAACAAGAGAAATTCAGGACATATTGGCTTATAAGGAATACACTAACGTCACTCGATTATTCCATCTTGCTTGTAAGGCTGAAAGAGAAGTGCAGGGACGATGTACAAGAACTAACATTTCTGCAGGTCGAATTACCTCATGGCAGTTCCGCTGAAGTACTGCTGGTACTAAGCATGATTCTCCAGACGATGCTTCCAATGGGTTGCCCAGGACTACATCAAAATTAGCACCTTCACGTGCAATCGAGACAACAAAAGGATCCACCCAAGTTGCAGCCAACACTTCTTCTTTCATTGCTTCTACCGGGAGAACAAAAGACACTCAATGCCTCCAGTGCAAGGGTTTTGGGCACCTACGAAGGGACTGCCCAAGCAAGCGTGTGCTGGTTGTACGAGAAAATGGTGAGTACTCATCCGCTAGTGATTTAGATAATGAAACATATGCCATGCTTGCTGCACAAGCAGCAGGAAAGAAGAATGATGATGAAGAGCACATTGGGGCTGATCATGCTGCCCACTATGAGAGTCTTGTTGTGAGGCGTGTCTTGAGTGCCCAAATGATCAAAGCTGAACAGAACCAGTGACACAATCTATTCCAAACTAAGTGTGTAGTTTTGGAACGATTGTGTCGCATTATTATTGATGGAGGAAGCTGCAACAATTTAGCAAGTGCTACCATGGTAGAAAAGATTGGGATGACAACACTTCCACATCCACATCCATACTACATCCTGTCACACCCGGTTTTTCCGAAGAAACAACCAAGTGAATATCACATGTATGCCAGGATCATTTTCTCATACATGTGATGACAAATAGTGAAGCATCATTTACTACAAGCCAGGTGTCGAATATAAATAAGTCTTACATAATAAATGTCTCGATGGACAATAATAAGTTCATCACAAGTAAATAAACTAGCAGCGGAATATTATTCTTTAGGGCTCCATCACAGGCGTTGCCCGGGGGTCTTCATGAACCTAAAAACCTTCTTCGGGTCCAAAGTCTTGGTCATTATACACCACCTCATTATCTTGACCTGAGCAGCAATATAAACCAACAAATATGCAAGGTTGAGTACCAATGGTACTCAGCAAGTGTGGGAAAAATTATATCATGCATGGCTAGAACAAGGAGAGGTTGAACTCATGGTTAAAGCACTACGCAATTAATACCTATCATCTTAGCTTATTAAGCACCTACATTACTACACAGGTGAAATGGTCCCATTCTCCCATCCCATCATTGTAATCCAATAACCATAACATCATTACCAATGTTAAGCTCCCCGCTTAACTTCCAAAACCATCAATCCTCTAATCATGAATAAGTCCAGGCCGCTCTTAACCGTGAGCACGGCTGTCAAGATAGTTTTGACTCTGCAGAGTTTGTACCACTGTACCCACAAGTAGTGATTTCATCCCCCGTTGCCGGGTGGACTAAAGAACCTCCATTATGCCAGTGGCTACGAACCACATTCACACTTCCCAGGTGTGTGGCCAAGAGATCACTACGAAGCCTTTACAAAGGGATTCCCGACGAGCGTGGGCCCACTGAGGTTTCACCCCTAACAGCATACAAGAGGCTCCAACCCCGCTGCAGTGGCCCCCTCTTGAGCCTAGCGGTTCATATGGCAGTCCAGCTGACTCCTATTCCCCGCACCATCCAACACACCCATACTACGCCGGGGATACACCTAATTAATTGGCTAAGCTGCCCCATCTCAGCATGTGGTTGGCACTGTAAAGCCGGGTTACATGCTCCATGAACTGGTCCTTAGGATCCAGGCAAGTACTAAACACAAACCCAAGTCTCGTGCACCCAGCACACAACCAAAACATCCAACTTGCCTTGATCCCTACCTCTACATGACTCACAATATCTCATTCAAGAGTATGGTAATATAAACTGATGATCTCATTTTCCCAAATATCCCATTCTAAGCATGGCTAAGCAAATGCATGTAAATAAATGACATGACAAAATAAATCCCAACCCAAGCTACAAGGAAAACAAGGTAATGCAATTCTAGGGAAACTTTCCTAGCATGGGTTTCATATTTCATTTGACAATGCAAATAATTCTATCTACACATCCTAGCATAGGATCAAAGTGGTCAAGGACACTTGCCTCCTTCTTGCTGCTCTTGAAATGGGTAGTCCTGATCTTGGAAACTGATAACTTGCTCTTGAACAGGTTCTACTTCATACCATCACACATAGCAAAAGAAAAACAACAATCATAAGACATAGTTCACACTTCTACTTCATACAAACCACACATTCACATTTATGAAATTTTCTTTACCATTTTAGGTGTTGTGGATACTCTATGTGTGTTGATTTGGGGCTTGCATACACTTTTATTTACATGTGTATGATTCCTACTTTGGTGTTCATATTTATACTCACATACTATATATATATACATGTATATATGTGTGTTTCAGTTTTAAATAAATTCCTTATATATTAAACTACCATGTATGTATGAAAAGTATTTTTCTTCTCCATATGTGCCTTCATAATTTCTATCAACCCTAAACTGAATTCTTTGTATTTTAGAAACTCCATTTATCATTTACTAGTTTCTATATTTTCAGATTTATATTCTTATGCATAATTGTGCATTTTATTATTAAATTAGTAATACACACTACCTAAACAGATTAGGTTCTGGTCCTAAATAATTTAAGATCATATTTTGACCTTGGCTTCTGATGTATACTATTTCATAATTATTTTCCCTATTTTTCTTTAACTATTCTTTACTTAAAAATGTGTCCCTATACTATTAAATGTGAATAATAGATGAAACAGATTTATTTTAGCCCAAAAATATATTTTTATCTCACTCTAAAGTTTTCTAAGTACTGAGAAAGTTTTTAATAATTTTGACAATTATGTTTGTCCCCCTTTTTAATATTTAAACACTAGTTACATATTCAATTTTCTAAATTAAATACTAAACAGGGCTAAAATAATGAATTCACCCCATTACAGGGTCTATAATATTATTTTCATAATTTCCAGGGGTCTAGCTACACTTTTCAGAGGTGTTTTTCTTAATTTCTATTAAGTCTAGGGGCTAAAACTGATTTTTAAATGAATTTACATGATTTTCTGGAGTTCCAGGGGCTAGATCTGAAGTTTCCAGGGCTAGCTCTCAATTCCAGAGAACCCCAGGGGGTAGCACGTAAGAATTCCAGTCTTTATAACGCGGGCCTGACGTGGACCGTCTGATTTTAAACCGACGGCTGAGATTATAACATCGAACCGGTACGCGGGGTTTTAAAGTCTACCGTGCGATTTAAAATAAACGGCGCACAAGCGGCCACGTCGCTCTGATCGAGCGCGGGCGGCGCTGCCGGCGGCGCACGGCGGCAGGAAGCGGCGATCTCGCCGGAAACTTTCGGATCCTCGAGAATTCTGCCTAGAACTGTGATCTTATGGCCTAGATCGGTAGAGGGGAGGTCAGGGATCTCACCTCGGGGGTTTTCTCGAGCTCGGGGGTCCTGGAAAGTGCCCGGCGGCGAGGTCCGAGGCAAAACCACGGTGAAGCTCGTCGGAGCAGGATTTGCACCGTAAGTCTTCGGGTTTTCTGCACCTGCAAAGTTCCCCGGAGGCGGTGGATCAAGACCAACGAGTTAGATCAGAGTTTCCGAGCTTAGATCGGCCAGAATTCACCGGCGAAGTCTCGGTGCTCACCGGAGTGAAAATCGGCGATCGCGTGAGAAAAACTGATCGGATCGGTTGTTTTTATAGACGGGGGAGGGCGGTGGTTCTGTTGTGATCGAGTTAGAGTCCTCAGGGTCCAGAATTCGGCTGCGGGTCGCGGTTTCCCGATCGGTTGCGATCGCGCGCGCGGGGGAGAAGTCCGGGGTCGCGGGGTTAGGGATGACAGGCGGGTCCCACCCGTCAGCGAGGGGCAGCGCGGCGCGCGCGGGGGCGGGCTGCGCGGGGGTTTGCTGGGCCGGCTGGGGTTTCGGCCCACTGGCCAGTTTTTTTCCGGTTTTCCTTTTTCTTTTTCCATTTCTTTTCTGTTTTGAGTCTAATTTGAATTCCAGTTTGAATTTGAATTTTTGCAAAACATGCAACACGTCCAAAAATTTCTAAATTCCCCTCTGAACATGGTTTATGGTTCTAAATCAAAATTTGAGTTTTGACTAAAAATTTGGGGTGTTACAGCTCTACCCCCCTTAAAAGAAATCTCGTCCTCGAGATTGGTGTTTCTAAGAAAACAATTCCGGAAATTGTCCCTTAAGCTCATCTTCCCGTTCCCAGGTGGCTTCCTCTTCTGAGTGATGCTTCCACTGCACCTTGCACATCCTGATTCTCTTATTTCTGGTGAGGCGTTCCATCGTCTCCAAAATCTTGTATGGTTGCTCGGCATAAGACAAATCCTCAGCTACATCCACTTCATTCATGGGTAACACCTCCTCAGGCGTCCTCAGACATTTCTTGAGTTGCGACACATGGAACACATCGTGCACGTCCGACAGATGAACCGGCAACTCTAGTTGGTACGCCACTTCGCCTTTTCTTTCCAAAACTTGAAAGGGTCCGATGTATCGAGGTGACAACTTCCCTTTCACCTTGAACCGACGTAGTCCTCTGATAGGGGATACCTTGAGATAAACATAGTCTCCCACGTTGAAAACGAGCTCTCTTCTTCGTACATCAGCATAACTCTTCTGGCGTGTCTGTGCTATCCTCAAGTTGTTGCGAATCTCCCTCACCTTTGCCTCGGCTTCTTGTAGCACTTCGGGACCAAACACTTTACTTTCTCCTGTTTGGTTCCAAAATAGGGGAGTTCTGCATTTCCTTCCATACAAAGCTTCAAACGGTGACATCTTCATACTAGCTTGATAACTGTTGTTATAGGAAAACTCCGCATACGGTAGGTTCTTGTCCCAACTCCTATTGTTTTTGAGTGCACATGCCCTTAACATATCTTCAAGGATCTGATTGGTTCTCTCCGTCTGCCCGTCAGTTTGGGGATGATAGGCAGAGCTGAAGTTCAGATGGGTTCCCATGGTTTCATGCAACTTTTGCCAAAACCTCGAGGTGAACTGTGTCCCTCGGTCCGACACTATCTTCTTTGGCACTCCATGGTAACACACAATCCTTGACATGTACAATTCTGCCAATTTGGTTCCGCTGTAGCTTTCCTTCACCGGAATGAAATGAGCTACCTTGGTTAGCCTATCAATAATAACCCATATTGAATCATACCCGGACTGGGTCCTAGGCAATCCCACGACAAAATCCATGCTGATCTCTTCCCACTTCCATTCAGGCACTTTGAGTGGTTGCAGCAATCCCGCGGGTCGTTGATGTTCTGCTTTCACCAACTGACATGTGTCACATAGGGCAACATGTTCCGCGACATCTCGCTTCATGCCATACCACCAATACCTGCTTTTGAGGTCCTGATACATCTTCGTACTCCCAGGATGAATGGAATAGTCGGAATCGTGAGCCTCCTTCAAAATTAATTTACGAATCTCCTTTACTTCTGGCACACAGATCCTTTTCCCGTGCCACACCGTTCCTTGTTCATCCTCTCTAAAACCAGGAGCTTTATTTTCCTTGATGAGCTGTCTGATCTCTTGTATCTTCTCATCATTCTTTTGTCCCTCGCGTATGTCTCGCTCAAGTGTGGAGTCCACTTCCATGGCGATGGCTTCACCACTATTTACTAGACATAGATTGAGCCTTATAACCTTGTCCTTCAATTCTGCAGGCATATCCTTCAAGCTCAACTTATTGACCTGCACTTTCCGACTCAAGGCATCGGCCACGACGTTTGCTTTCCCGGGATGATAGTTGATGCCTACATCAAAGTCATTGATTAGCTCTAACCATCTCCTTTGTCTAAGGTTGAGATCTGGCTGTGTGAATATGTACTTCAAACTCTTATGATCCGTATATATCTCTGTCCTCTTCCCCATCAAATAGTGCCGCCAAATTTTCAACGCGTGTACTACTGCAGCTAGTTCTAAGTCATGTGTAGGATAGTTCTTTTCGTGCTTCCGAAGCTGCCGGGATGCATATGCCACGACATGTCCTTCTTGCATGAGAACACATTCCAACCCGTTTCCAGAGGCATCGCAGTACACCGTGAAATTCTTCTGCATATCTGGCATAACCAACACGGGGGCTGTTGTCAATCTCTTCTTTAGCTCCTGAAAGCTCGTGTCGCACTGTGGCGTCCAGGTGAATGTGATTCCCTTTTCCAACAGTTTGGTAAGAGGTCTCGAGATCTTGGAGAATCCCTCAATAAACCATCGATAGTATCCAGCCAATCCCAAAAAGCTTCGAACTTCCCCGACATTTTCAGGGGTTTTCCATTTCTGGATATCTTCGATTTTGGCGAGATCTACGGAGATTCCTCCCTCCGAGATTATATGTCCTAAAAAGGGAACTCTCTTTAGCCAAAACTCACACTTGCTCAACTTGGCATATAGTTGGTGTTCTCTCAGCCTCTGTAACACCAACCTTAGATGTTTCTCATGTTCTTCTTCATCTTTGGAGAAGACGAGAATATCATCTATGAAAACCACCACAAATTTGTCCAGATATTCCATGAATACCTTGTTCATGAGGTACATGAAATATGCCGGGGCATTGGTTAGCCCGAAAGGCATGACAGTGTATTCATACAGTCCGTACCGAGATACGAAAGCTGTCTTGGGAATATCAGATTGCCTTATCTTGAGTTGGTGGTATCCCGACCTGAGATCAATTTTCGAGAACACGCAAGCTCCCCTCAACTGATCAAACAAGTCTTCAATGCGGGGTAATGGGTACTTGTTCTTGATGGTCACCTCATTCAAGGCACGGTAATCCACGCATAACCTTTGAGTTCCATCTTTCTTAGGCACAAATATTACCGGAGCTCCCCATGGTGAGGAACTAGGGCGAACATACCCCTTTTCCGTCAATTCTCTCAAATGATCCTTGAGCTCTTCTAGCTGCTTGGAATCCATTCGATAAGGTCTATTGTATATCGGGGATGTTCCCGGTACTAGCTCAATTGCGAATTCCACGTCACGGTCGGGAGGCATTCCTGGCAACTCCTCCGGAAAAACATCTGGATATTCCCTGATAGTCCTGATTTCCTCAACTTTCACCTCCACTTGATTTAATTTAATGTCCCTCCTAGGCTCGTGTATCGTTATGAGCTTTACTCTTGTGCCACTAGGGTGAGTTAGTTCCACCGTTCTGGTCGAACAATGGATGATTCCTTTATGTTTGGTCAACCAATCCATACCCAAAATAATATCTATCCCTTGTGAATCGATCACTATGAGGTTAGCGGTAAATACTACCCCATTAATGTCTAGGTTCACTTTGGGACACACTTGTCTTGTCCTTATTTCTCCACCTGGAGAGTTTACCGCTAGCATATGGTTCATTTGTGTGGTTGCTAGGTCATGCTTCTTAACAAACCCTTGAGCAATGAATGAATGGGTAGCACCAGAATCAAACAGCAGAGTTGCAAGGTGTAAATTGGCAGGAAACTTACCAACTACCACGTCGGGTGCCTCTTGTGCTTCCTCCATAGTGACGTGGTTCACCCGTCCTCTCATTACGTTCTGCTGCTGTGGCTGCGTGGGCTTCTTCTTTGGACACTTATGGGCGTAGTGCCCCACTTCACCACAGCTGAAACATTGCACCCCAATCTTAGATGCTTGGCCCTTGTTGTCTTGGGGTTGGTTTGGGGGTCCTTGCACTGCTGGTCGAGGTGGATATGCGGGGCGAGGCTGCTGCACAAACTGACGTTGCGGCTGTGCTGGTGCTGCGGGAGGCCTGTAGTTTGGGTTGTACCCTCTTGGTGCTGAATAGGGTACCGCAGCACGGCTCGTCTGCCCCGTAGGTTGCTGCATCATACGTGGGCGGGTGTTGCTCCCTGAGGCTTGATGTGACCACCCAGCCTTCCTCTTATTCTCATTTTCTAGGGCCTTTAGCTTCCTTTCCACCACAAACGCTCTGTCCACCCTCTTTTGAAAGCTTTCATACTCATTGGAGGACATTGCACACTGCATCTCTGCGGTAAGTCCTTCCACGAAACAATCTTGTTTCTGCTCATCTGTCTCTATGTCTCGTGGAGCATAACGGGATAGTTGAGTGAATTTAGTGAGGTATTCCCTCACCGTCATGTTTCCCTGCTGCAGTCCCAAAAACTCTTTCCTCTTGTTTTTGAGTTCACCTCTTGGGATGTAATGGTTGCGGAAGCTACGCTTGAACTCTTCCCAAGTGATGCTCTCCGGGTCATGATGGGCGGCCACGTAGGCGGTCCACCAATCAGCAGCAGGTCCTTGCAATTGATGAGAGGCAAACAGCACCCTCTCATACCCTTGGCATTGTATGATCCTCATCTTACTTTCAATGGTCTTCAGCCAATCATCTGCCTCCAGAGGTTCAGCAGCACTTGCAAACTTTGGAGGTTGAGTTCCTAGAAACTCACTCAACCTTGGTTGGCGTGGTGCAGCTTGTGGAGGTGGAACTTGATGCAAGTTGGCCACTACTTGAGTCAAGTTCTGGATGAGCTGATTTTGATTCTCCAGCATTTGGTGGAGAGGATCAACTTCTTCACGGCGACCACCCCGGTTCTGGCCTCCAGAAAGATGAGAGTTGCATGCCTCATCATTGTTGTTGGCGGGGTTGGCAGCACGTCCTTTTCCTCTTCCGGCCATCTGGTAGAATCAACAAATGTTAATTTGAAAGCATTTAGTATCATCTTACTACTTTCACTTGTTTGTACTTTGAAGTGTTGAAGTTTTGTTAAAATCTTACGAGGGTTTTATATCTCACACCCAATAAATGCACTATTATTTCCTGTGGGTTCACACACCAAAGCAAAACAATCTGAAGACGAGGCTGTGGACACTTGCTCATGGCTTCCACAACTCACGTCACACACCAAGCATTATCACACCATTAACTACGTAACGACTCGACTACTCGACCTCTTGCTAGCTAGGGGAAAGACTCTACACTACTCATCCTCTTGAGCTGGCTCCTCGGGATCTTCCTCCTCATTTCGGCTACCTTCTGACTCTGCTTTGGGTGGGGAGGCTGCTGGTGGAGAAGTGCGACGACGCCTGTTCGCTCGGCGATCCGGGGAGTCAGGGGTCCATGGATCACTTACGGTGACACACAGTTCATTCCCATCTCCTCTTTCTCTCGCCTTTAAGCAAGCTCGCAGCAATGCCTCCGTCTCCTTCAGAGTATCTCGGACATCCTGAAGCTCTTGTTGACACTCCTGCAGTCGAGTGCTGAGCATAGCAGCATCCTCCAAGCACAAGTCCATGTGCTCATGGGAAGTCCCTTGCTGCACCGGTGGGTACTTGTACTCCGTGGTACCACTCTCACGTTGGAGGACATACATGTACTCAGTTTTGTCCAAGTGGCGACGATAGATGTGGCTCTGGCAGGTGATGGCCTCCCAAGTGACATCTCTCTCCGCGTCAACTTGTGTTGCTCGACAAGCTGGAGAGTGGTGGATCTTAAGCAGCTGATTCTCGTGTATAATCCTCATCTCCGAACTCCATTCTTCCCTCTTCTCACGGATGGTCCTGGTGGAGTTATAGTAGATGATGAGCTTGCCCGTATTGCCGGCGGCTTCGAGCATACGTCGAAGACGGCGCAACAAATCTCCCACTGCCAATCCGTAGGAAAGGTACGTCACTGGACGACTCTCCTCTCTCTCAGCAAGGGCAACTACGGGAACTCTCCCTCCCGTGGATTTACGAGCGGTGCGAATCATGCGAACCATCTAGAACAAAAGAATTTAAAATTAGGTTAGATAAAATTTCAAACAAAAGTCCTATTTTTGAATGAAAGTTGGGGTAAGATGAAGAAAATGACCCTTTTAATAACACTTTTTCACCCACACCTTGGAAAATAGTTTTTAAGAAAATAGGGCCCTTAAATACGTCCATTTCTACCTAGGTCCACGTTCCTACGGGCAACCTTGGCTCTGATACCACCTCTGTCACACCCGGTTTTTTCCGAAGAAACAACCAAGTGAATATCACATGTATGCCAGGATCATTTTCTCATACATGTGATGACAAATAGTGAAGCATCATTTATTACAAGCCAGGTGTTGAATATAAATAAGTCTTACATAATAAATGTCTCGATGGACAATAATAAGTTCATCACAAGTAAATAAACTAGCAGCGGAATATTATTCTTTAGGGCTCCATCACAGGCGTTGCCCGGGGGTCTTCATGAACCTAAAAACCTTCTTCGGGTCCAAAGTCTTGGTCATTATACACCACCTCATTATCTTGACCTGAGCAGCAATATAAACCAACAAATATGCAAGGTTGAGTACCAATGGTACTCAGCAAATGTGGGAAAAATTATATCATGCATGGCTAGAACAAGGAGAGGTTGAACTCATGGTTAAAGCACTACGCAATTAATACCTATCATCTTACCTTATTAAGCACCTACATTACTACACAGGTGAAATGGTCCCATTCTCCCATCCCATCATTGTAATCCAATAACCATAACATCATTACCAATGTTAAGCTCCCCGCTTAACTTCCAAAACCATCAATCCTCTAATCATGAATAAGTCCAGGCCGCTCTTAACCGTGAGCACGGCTGTCAAGACAGTTTTGACTCTGCAGAGTTTGTACCACTGTACCCACAAGTAGTGATTTCATCCCCTGTTGCCGGGTGGACTAAAGAACCTCCATTATGCCAGTGGCTACGAACCACATTCACACTTCCCAGGTGTGTGGCCAAGAGATCACTACGAAGCCTTTACAAAGGGATTCCCGACGAGCGTGGGCCCACTGAGGTTTCACCCCTAACAGCATACAAGAGGCTCCAACCCCGCTGCAGTGGCCCCCTCTTGAGCCTTGCGGTTCATATGGCAGTCCAGCTGACTCCTATTCCCCGCACCATCCAACACACCCATACTACGCCGGGGATACACCTAATTAATTGGCTAAGCTGCCTCATCTCAGCATGTGGTTGGCACTGTAAAGCCGGGTTACATGCTCCATGAACCGGTCCTTAGGATCCAGGCAAGTACTAAACACAAACCCAAGTCTCGTGCACCCAGCACACAACCAAAACATCCAACTTGCCTTGATCCCTACCTCTACATGACTCACAATATCTCATTCAAGAGTATGGTAATATAAACTGATGATCTCATTTTCCCAAATATCCCATTCTAAGCATGGCTAAGCAAATGCATGTAAATAAATGACATGACAAAATAAATCCCAACCCAAGCTACAAGGAAAACAAGGTAATGCAATTCTAGGGAAACTTTCCTAGCATGGGTTTCATATTTCATTTGACAATGCAAATAATTCTATCTACACATCCTAGCATAGGATCAAAGTGGTCAAGGACACTTGCCTCCTTCTTGCTGCTCTTGAAATGGGTAGTCCTGATCTTGGAAACTGATAACTTGCTCTTGAACAGGTTCTACTTCATACCATCACACATAGCAAAAGAAAAACAACAATCATAAGACATAGTTCACACTTCTACTTCATACAAACCACACATTCACATTTATGAAATTTTCTTTACCATTTTAGGTGTTGTGGATACTCTATGTGTGTTGATTTGGGGCTTGCATACACTTTTATTTACATGTGTATGATTCCTACTTTGGTTTTCATATTTATACTCACATACTATATATATATACATGTATATATGTGTGTTTCAGTTTTAAATAAATTCCTTATATATTAAACTACCATGTATGTATGAAAAGTATTTTTCTTCTCCATATGTGCCTTCATAATTTCTATCAACCCTAAACTGAATTCTTTGTATTTTAGAAACTCCATTTATCATTTACTAGTTTCTATATTTTCAGATTTATATTCTTATGCATAATTGTGCATTTTATTATTAAATTAGTAATACACACTACCTAAACAGATTAGGTTCTGGTCCTAAATAATTTAAGATCATATTTTGACCTTGGCTTCTGATGTATACTATTTCATAATTATTTTCCCTATTTTTCTTTAACTATTCTTTACTTAAAAATGTGTCCCTATACTATTAAATGTAAATAATAGATGAAACAGATTTATTTTAGCCCAAAAATATATTTTTATCTCACTCCAAAGTTTTCTAAGTACTGAGAAAGTTTTTAATAATTTTGACAATTATGTTTGTCCCCCTTTTTAATATTTAAACACTAGTTACATATTCAATTTTCTAAATTAAATACTAAACAGGGCTAAAATAATGAATTCACCCCATTACAGGGTCTATAATATTATTTTCATAATTTCCAGGGGTCTAGCTACACTTTTTAGAGGTGTTTTTCTTAATTTCTATTAAGTCTAGGGGCTAAAACTGATTTTTAAATGAATTTACATGATTTTCTGGAGTTCCAGGGGCTAGATCTGAAGTTTCCGGGGCTAGCTCTCAATTCCAGAGAACCCCAGGGGGTAGCACGTAAGAATTCCAGTCTTTATAACGCGGGGCTGACGTGGACCGTCTGATTTTAAACCGACGGCTGAGATTATAACATCGAACCGGTACGCGGGGTTTTAAAGTCTACCGTGCGATTTAAAATAAACGGCGCACAAGCGGCCACGTCGCTCTGATCGAGCGCGGGCGGCGCTGCCGGCGGCGCACGGCGGCGGGAAGCGGCGATCTCGCCGGAAACTTTCGGATCCTCGAGAATTCTGCCTAGAACTGTGATCTTATGGCCTAGATCGGTAGAGGGGAGGTCAGGGATCTCACCTCGGGGGTTTTCTCGAGCTCGGGGGTCCTGGAAAGTGCCCGACGGCGAGGTCCGAGGCAAAACCACGGCGAAGCTCGTCGGAGCTGGATTTGCACCGTAAGTCTTCGGGTTTTCTGCACCTGCAAAGTTCCCCGGAGGCGGTGGATCAAGACCAACGAGTTAGATCAGAGTTTCCGAGCTTAGATCGGCCAGAATTCACCGGCGAAGTCTCGGTGCTCACCGGAGTGAAAATCGGCGATCGCGTGAGAAAAACTGATCGGATCGGTTGTTTTTATAGCCGGGGGAGGGCGGTGGTTCTGTTGTGATCGAGTTAGAGTCCTCAGGGTCCAGAATTCGGCTGCGGGACGCGGTTTCCCGATCGGTTGCGATCGCGCGCGCGGGGGAGAAGTCCGGGGTCGCGGGGTTAGGGATGACAGGCGGGTCCCACCCGTCAGCGAGGGGCAGCGCGGCGCGCGCGGGGGCGGGCTGCGCGGGGGTTTGCTGGGCCGGCTGGGGTTTCGGCCCACTGGCCAGTTTTTTTCCGGTTTTCCTTTTTCTTTTTCCATTTCTTTTCTGTTTTGAGTCTAATTTGAATTCCAGTTTGAATTTGAATTTTTGCAAAACATGCAACACGTCCAAAAATTTCTAAATTCCCCTCTGAACATGGTTTATGGTTCTAAATCAAAATTTGAGTTTTGACTAAAAATTTGGGGTGTTACACATCCAATGGTTCAACGACAGTGGTAAGCTTAAGGTAACACGTCTGGTTCGTGTCGAATTTGCAATTGGTTCCTACCATGATTACATTGATTGTGATGTGGTATCTATGCAAGCTTGTTCTATGCTATTTGGTCAATCTTGGCAATTTGATAAAGATACATTACATCATGGTAAATCAAATCAATACTCTTTCATGCATCATGAGAAGAAACTTGTTTTGCACCCGATGTCCTCTGATGCTATTTTGAAGTATGACACTGCTAGAGCTTGCAAAGAGAAAAATAAGAAATCTGCTGAAAATGTTCAGATGTCGTAAAGAAATCGGTACAGTCTAAGACTGACAATTCCAAATCTGCTCATATGAAGAAGAATGAAATAAAATTAACGAGTGCTTGTTTTTTTGCTTCCAAATCTGATTTGTTTGAATTAAAAAGTGATACTGCAAGCTGCTATGTGTTTGTTTGCAAAGAAGCTTTGTTCTCACTTCACGACACACCATGTGTTTTGCCACCTTCTATCACTAAGCTTTTGCAGGAATACGCTGATGTGTTTCCACAAGAGGTACCAGCCGGGCTGCCACCATTGAGAGGGATTGAGCATCAGATTGACCTCATCCCTGGGGCTTCTTTGTCCAACCGAGCACCATACAGGACCAATCCGGAGGAGACTAAGGAGATTCAGCGGCAAGTACAGGAATTACTCGACAAAGGTTATGTGCGTGAGTCCCTTAGTCCTTGCTCCGTTCCTGTCCTTTTGGTTCCAAAGAAAGATGGATCATGGCGCATGTGTGTAGATTGTCGAGCAATTAATAACATTACCATTAGATATCGTCATCCTATTCCTAGATTAGATGATATGCTTGATGAACTTAGTGGCTCGATGATTTTCTCTAAAATTGATTTGCGTAGTGGATACCATCAAATTCGCATGAAGCTAGGTGATGAATGGAAAACAGCGTTTAAAACAAAGTTTGGTTTGTATGAGTGGTTAGTCATGCCTTTTGGTCTCACGAATGCACCTAGCACTTTCATGAGATTAATGAATGAGGTTTTACGTGCTTTTATTGGAAGATTTGTGGTAGTATATTTCGATGACATCTTGATCTATAGCGCATCTCTCGAAGTTCATCTTGATCATCTCCGTGCTGTTTTCAATGCTTTACGTGATGCACGCTTATTTGGTAACATTGACAAGTGCACCTTTTGCACGGGTCGAGTTTCTTTTCTTGGCTATGTTGTGACACCACAGGGAATTGAAGTTGATCAAGCTAAGGTGGAGGCGATACACAGCTGGCCGACTCCTACCACGGTCACACAAGTACGAAGCTTTCTCGGACTTCCTGGATTCTATCGTCGTTTTGTGAAAGACTTCAGCACCATAGCAGGCCCACTGCATGAGCTTACAAAGAAGGGTGCTCCATTCACATGGGACAAGGCGCAAGAGGCTGCATTTGCAACTTTGAAGAATAGGTTAACTCATACACCCCTTCTCCAATTACCAGATTTCAGTAAGACTTTTGAATTGGAATGTGATGCTAGTGGTATTGGATTGGGAGGTGTCTTGTTGCAAGAGGGGAAATCTATTGCTTATTTTAGCGAGAAACTGAATGGGTCTAGTCTGAACTATTCCACTTATGATAAAGAATTATATGCACTAGTACGAACTTTGGAAACATGGCAACATTATTTTGGTCTAAAGAATTTGTTATACATTTTGATCATGAATCTTTGAAGCACATTAAGAACTAAACTGATCTGAACCGTAGGCATGCCAAGTGGGTAGAATTCATTGAGTCCTTTCCTTATGTCATCAAACACAAGAAAGGGAAAGATAATGTCATTGCGGATGCCTTATCTCGCCGTTACAATATGTTGTCCCAACTTGATTTTAAGATTTTTGGCTTGGAAACAATTAAAGAACAATATGCTTTTGATGCTGATTTCAAAGATGTGCTGCTGCAATGTAAAGAAGGAAAAACATGGAACAAGTTTGTTCTCACTAATGGTTTTGTGTTTCGAACTAACAAATTGTGCATTCCAGCTGGTTCTGTGCGTATCTTACTATTGCAGGAAGCACATGGTGGAGGATTGATGGGACACTTTGGTGTCAAGAAGACGGAAGACATCTTAGCAAGCCATTTCTTTTGGCCAAAGATGAGGAGAGATGTGGAGCGGTTTGTTGCTCGTTGCACCACCTGTCAAAAAGCTAAGTCCCGTCTTAATCCACATGGTTTATACATGCCTCTTCCTGTTCCTAGTGCTCCATGGGAGGATGTTTCTATGGATTTTGTTTTAGAATTGCCTAGAACAAAGAAGGGGAGGGATAATATTTTTGTTGTTGTCGACAGATTTTCTAAAATGGCACATTTCATACCATGCCACAAAACTGATGATGCTACCCATATTGCTGATTTGTTCTTTCGAGAAGTTGTTCGTTTGCATGGGGTTCCAAACACTATTGTTTCAGATAGAGATGCCAAATTTCTTAGTCATTTTTGGAAAACCTTATGGGCTAAGTTGGGGACAAAATTACTCTTTTCTACCACTTGTCACCCTCAAACTGATAGACAGACCGAAGTAGTGAACCGTAGTTTATCTACCATGCTAAAGGGCTGTTCTGAAACATAACATCAAATTATGGGAAGAATGTTTGCCTCATATTGAATTTGCTTACAATCGTTCGCTGCATTCTACTACTAAATTGTGCCCTTTTCAGATTGTATATGGTTTTATTCCTCGTGCTCCCATTGATCTTTTGGCTCTGCCACCTTCAGAGAAATTGAATTTTGATGCTTCTCGCCGTGTTGAGTTGATTCTTAAAATGCACGAGCAAACTAAAGCAAACATTGAGAGCATGAACGCTAAGTATCAACAAGCCGGTAGCAAGGGTAGGAAGCATGTTACTTTTGAACCTGGTGATTTGGTTTGGGTGCATTTGAGAAAGGATAGATTTCCTGATTTGAGAAAATCTAAATTACTATCTAGAGCTGCTGGACCCTTCAAAGTGCTTCGAAAAATTAATGATAATGCATATGAAATTGAGTTGCCTACACATTTTGGGGTTACTTCCTCTTTTAATATTGCAGATTTGAAACCATATATGGGCGAGGAAGACACATTTGAGTCGAGGACGACTCAATTGCAAGAAGGGGAGGATGATGCGGACATCGCTACCGTTGATACAACCACAACACCAGCCCATTCACCGCTCTCAGCTAATCAAGGTCCAATGACACGCGCTCGTGCACGTCAACTTAATTATCAGGTGCTTGGGAATTGATCCAGCTAGGAGGGATGGAGTGATTAATGCAATAAAGGCTGCTCCACCCGGTGAGAAATCTTGAGGCTGGGGCCTTGTAATAAAGAGAGATTTAGACAAATAAGGAAAGGGATAAAGGAAATCTCGTCCAACTTTGCTGCTGGACGAAATTCCCTCTTCCTTCCCCCATTTAAAGATAGATGTGCTATAATAAGGAAAGAAATAGAGGAAATCATATCCTGCCTTGCTGCTGGATGGGTTTCCCTCTTTCTTTCTTTATTAAATGGTAGTCTATCACAGAAAAAGGAAGGGAATAAGGGAGATCACGTCCTACCTTTGTTGTTGGACGAATTTCCCTCTTCCCTCCCCTATTTAAGTAGTCCAAGAGCTCCTTGACAGGGCGGGTTTTGTTTTCTGTAAGTTTAGCCATTGCTACTTCCTTGTAACGCAAGTGTCGACGAGACCTTCCGATTACTTGAATCAGAACCCCAACTTTTTCACACCCGTGAGTGTTTGCTTGTTATCTTGTTCTTGCTTGTTCTTCGATTGCTTGCAGGATCAAGGCTGTTCTTGGCACGACAAGTACAGCAACAACAGGAGCCGGTGTAACTATCGCTAAGGCGCAGCATCCTTGTGGTTGTTGTAGTCGGGTAGCACAACGTCGACCTCCACCCAAATCGTAGTTACCAGGAGACGGTGTAACTGTCGCTCAAGGCGCCACACCATTCTGGTTGTGGTAGTCGGGCAGCCAACGTCGGCCTCCACCAAATTCGTTCATTACCAACATCTCTCATCGAAAGATAGGGCGTCCCCCGTACCCGTTGGGTTCATCACATTGTGGGCTAAGCTTGGCATAAAGTTGTTATTTTCAACCACTTGTCATCCACAAACATATGGCCAAACTGAAGTTGTTAGCCGTACCTTGTCAACCATGTTGCGTGCTGTGTTGAAAAAGAATTTGAAGCTCTGGGAAGACTGCCTTCCACATATTGAATTTGCTTATAACAGGGCAGTCCATTCCACAACAAACTCTTGTCCATTTGAAATAGTTTATGGGTTTAAACCGCATACTCCCATGGATCTTTTGCCTTTACCATTACAGGAACAAGTTAACTTGGATGCCACAAAAAGATCAGACTTTATCAAGCGGTTACATGCGGAGACAAGAAAGAATATTGAGAAGAAATCAGCACAATATGCAAAGCAAGCAAACAAAGGTAAGAAGAAGGTTACATTTTACCCAGGAGATCTTGTATGGTTGCATCTACGAAAGGACCGCTTTCCCCAATAGCGTAAGAGTAAGTTATCTTCTCAGGGTGATGGTCCGTTCAAGGTTCTCCAAAAGATAAATGATAATGCTTACAAAATCGAGCTGCCACCTGAATATTCCAATGTGAGTACAACATTCAATGTCAAAGACTTGCTTCCATTTGTTGGTGAGCCTGAGTCGAGGACGACTCCTTCTCAAGAGGGGGAGGCTAATGAGGTCATGCCTAGCATTCACTCATCTTCAAATGAAAATCCACTTGATATAGCTGGTCCAATTACAAGAAGTAGAGCTAAACAATTGCAGAAGGAAATTTATTCTCAGGTGAACGCTAACCTTATGTTTAATAATCAGTCTATGTTGAATGAGCCTATGCTTTTGAGTTCTTGTTTCAATGTCCTTAGGAATGATGAAGTGTATGAACCAGCATGGGATCAAGATGGATTCAAACCTCTGGACATCTGAACCGAGAAGCCTATGGTGTGCATGAATAAAATGGTGGTTCATCATCTTAGCATGGGAATGCAACCAGAAGCTAGATGACTGACACATGGTACGAAGTCCAAGCATCACTACGAACAGAATACAAGGAGTTAGACGGTGTTCTATAAGTGGATGGAAGCGTCTTTAAGTCTACTTTACAGCCCATCAAACGGTTCATTATTTGGATGTCTTAATAAAGAGTTATACTCATTTTAGTAACTACTGCCAGAAGCTGAAAAGACGCACGAACCAGCCACGAAATCCACTAGAGCATGCACATGCAGCCATTTACTCAAAGCTGAACGCCCCTATCTCTATATATATCTTGTACTAGACAATGAAAAGAAGATCTTATTTTTATTAAATTCAGAATACATAAACTCATGGAGTTTTGTTTATGCATGAGTCTTGAGAGGCTTGCAATATTTGTTCTTTCGATTTCTGAGGGAGTTGTAGAACGCCGAACTGCGGTTCACCCAGTTCGTGCCTTTACGTCTATAGGGCGTGATTGCGTGGGCTGTTTCGTCGATACGTGGAAGGGTGATTTTCTCGGTAGTTCGTCGCGTGGACAGTCTCGCGGTGCGCTGCCTCTTCACCAGGTCACGCAGCGATAATTTATCAAGTTCGCAGATCCTACGAGAAGATCGGGCCACAACAACTTGTTACACGTGTTGCCTAGGCGCGTGCATATCATGGCGTCCACTTCATCTACACCCGTAGTAATTTTAAGTTTCCGCTATTGTAATTAAGTTTATTATTTTTCTAAT
The DNA here is from genome assembly GCA_030760725.1 of Neostapfia colusana. Taxonomy (NCBI): domain Eukaryota; kingdom Viridiplantae; phylum Streptophyta; class Magnoliopsida; order Poales; family Poaceae; genus Neostapfia; species Neostapfia colusana. The sequence goes on along the minus strand of JASWHV010000001.1, from coordinate 36,330,057 downwards.
TAAATTTCAATTGAGAAATTTAAATAGAAAATTTTTGATTAAGTCTTCTGTTAATTAAGTTATAGTAATTTTGTTAAGTAGCTAACGTGAACAACAAAATTTACTATATATTAAGTTTTATTCATGGAAATTTTATTGAGTAGTCAACGTGAAAAATAAAATATTGGCATGTTTCATATTGATTTCGAATGTTGTGTTTTTATTGAGTAGCCAACGTGAAAGATAAAAGGCACAACATTTCTGATTGATTAAGATTATAGAAAATTTTATTGAATAACCAACGTGAAATAAAAATTTGCCATGTTTTGAATGTGGTATTTTGTCAAGTAGCCAACGTGAAAGACAAAACACAATTTTCATTCTGTTTAAGTTTTATTATGAATTATACTTGTGATTATGCAATTCTATTCTGAAGGTTCCTCTACAGTTTCCTCAACACTGAGTTATATCTCTGCCATAGAGCCCCTCAATAGAGGGAACTATAACTCTTGGAGAGATAAGTTGGAGATTATGATGACAACCTCAGAGATCGATCTTGCACTGACGACTCCATACGCCATTGAGCCTGAGGTTCCCGTTGTTCGTGAAGGAGAGGATGCTGACTCCTTCAACACTAGGATGCGGGAATATACAAAAGTTAAGTCCATATACGATATAAATCGGATAGAATAGTCAGTCAAACAAGAAATATTTGATGATAATTAAGAGCTCCATCATTGAGACCATTCGGGGAGCAATCCCTAAATACAACACTGCTACTGAGTATCTCCAGAAGGTGGAGAGTAAGTTCATTGCCTCTTCTAAAGATTATGCAAGTACTTTGATAAAGAGGCTTGTGACAGAGAAATATACTGGAGGCGGTGTGCGTGAGCACAGACTTAGGATGATAAACATGGCCTCGAAGTTAAAGCCTATGGATATGGGGCTAAAGGATGAGTTCCTTATGCATCTCATCCTTGCCTCACTTCCTAAGGGATTTGAGGTGTTCGTTATCAGCTATAACTCTTGGCCTGAGCGATGAACTATTGAAAAATTTATGGCCATGTGCGTTCACGAAGAAGAACGCATTAAGTCCTTGCGTAATGACTCCGTCAACTACGTTAAGGGCAAAGGTAGGACTCATAAGAGTTATTTTAATAATAACTTTTCTAAGCAATCTTTTAAGACACATGTCTCTCCACATAAGTTTAATAATATGGGTCAGGGTAAAACACCTCAGCATCCTCCTCAAAAGGATGTGAAGGTTGATAAAGATTGGTGCAAGTTCTGTAAGAAAAGAGGTCATTACCAGAACAATTGTGTTGAATTTCTGAGATGGTGCTGTAAGAATGGTAATGATTTTATTATCTTTATTGATGAATCGCTGTTTTTAGATTATTCGCAATCTACTTGGTGGATTGACTCGGGTGCCACTGTGCAAGTTTGTATTTTACAGGGGTTTGCTATGAGGAAAACTGTAAGAAGAGGGGAAAGGGCCATTAAAGTTGCTGATGGCTATGAAGCTAAAGTTGAAGTCATTGGAGATCTCCCATTAGTACTAAGGGATGACTTTGTACCTAAGCTAAATAACGTACCCTCTTTAAATAGGAATTTGATTTATGTATCATGCTTGGATGAATCTGGATACATTTCTCATTTTGGCAATGACAGATGTTTTATTAAGTTTAATAATAAGGTTGTGGGTCTTGTCTTCAGACAAGACATGTTATATTAGTTATCCTTGCATGATATATTAATGTGGTAAACAATGATCAAATGTCCTCGTACAATGACTTAGTATTTTATAAGCGCAAAAGATTGATTCTGAAACATCTTTGAAATTATGGCGTTGACGTTTAGGCCATATTTCGAGAAGGAGAATTGAGTGCTTAGTTTCAGAATCAATTCTTTCCCAGTTAAACTTTTCGAATTTGTTATGACTATATTTATCAATTAAAAGATCACAACATTGGATAAATTCAGGATATTTAAGCCTGAAGTTGACAATCGGTATATTTTAAATTTAAGATAGTAAGATCCGACCGTAGAGGGGAGTACTACGGTCGTCATACCCCGTATGGCCAAGTTTATAGACTTTTGCAAGGTTTTTGCGAGAAAATGACATAGTCGCCCAGTATTATACACCAGGCGAACCTCAGCAGAACGGAGTAAGAAGTATATCAATTTAGTCTACTTTGCCGATTAGTCTATGGATGGAGGCGTTAAAAAACTGAAATTCATATTCTTAATCGGATACCTAGTAAATTGGTGCCAAAAACACCGTATGAGTTGTGAACAGGGCGTAAGCTCACACTTAATTATTTTCATGTGTGGGATTATCCTGCTGAGGCAAAAGTGTTTAACCCAAACATTGGTAAGTTAGATTCTAAGACAGTAAGTTATCATTTTATTGGCTATCCAGAAAAGGGTTATCGTTTCTACTGTCCTGACCAACATACTAAGTTTGTAGAAATGAGGCATGCCGTCTTTTTAGAGAATGCCAAGATTAGGGGTAGTATGGTACCCAGAAATTTATCTTGAGGATAAGCAGGTGTATGCAGCCACTCCGATTATTCAAGAACCATATTTCTTGATACCTGTTGTAGTTGAACCAATAGTGGCCGCTGCTGTTGTTACAACACTTAGAAGTAAGGTGTATTGGGTTTATCCCACAAGACATACTTAGAAAACGTACTTGAGAAGTACGGAATGTATGCAAGTAAATCTTTACCTGCTCTATAGTCAAGGTGATAAGTTGGGAATCAATAAGAGATCAATCAGACAAAGTCGGTTCCATATGCTTCTGCTGTCGAAAGATTAAAGTTTGCTCAAGTAATAACATACCTTAACGTAGTTTAAGTAACCGGGATGTTTTGGCATAAGTAATCCATTCCAGATATATATCGCTGGAATGTATGTAAGAATGTCTTGCGGTTTTGCACGTGACTAAGGCCTCATGATATGTTAAGTAAGAATAGATGCCCTTTAGATAATGGGCTACTAAGACTTAGATTCTGCGAGATGTGTAGTAAAATCCACATCAGTTTTAACACTCGCAGTTGGAGCTTTATTGTGAAAAAGCTCCAAACAAAGGTCGGTGCATCATAAACGATGCATACTGAATTTGCATTATATATAAGGTCACCGAGCAGACACAAGAATTATTATACCCGGTTAAAGAGTGGTCGACAGCGTCAAAAACCACTTAAGATGTTTTACTCCTAAAGCAGCAAGACAAACGTGTCGCCAAATAAGTTTTATGTTGTGAAGGAGAAAATCTAGGATTATATTATTAGTATCAAGCATATGTTTGCGGATCCGTTTACTAAAAGTCTTTCACCCAATATGTTCAGAGAACACATAGCCGATATGGGATTAAGAAAAAACCTATGATCACCTGGATACTAAGGGGTCACACTAAGAATAAGGTTATTTCTAAGTGTAAGGTGTATTGTAGTCATCGAGCTAGATAGTACGTAATTGGCTATTCTGATGTGATGTGCTCAGTATGTCAAATATGAAGAAATGAACACTAGGTTTAGTTTGAGAAATTAAGTAAGTTTTGATAAGTCTTGATCCAAGAAGATCAAAGGGGGAGAATGTTAAAGATGGGTTGATCTCCGACTCAGGCGAGGCCCAACGGCCCAACCCGAGTCCATCTCTCCCTCTACGCGCCTAGATCGGAGGCGCCAACCAACTCGTGGTTGAGGCCCCCTCTCACGCCCGCGCAATATATGTGGGTGGACTCGGGCACGTGAAACAAGGTTCATCGTGCCCATCCACGCCCAAAACACCCATCTTTTGTGAACCGATCTAAGGCGTCGGGAAGTGAGGGGAAGGACCTCAACTCCGCCGTCACCGCGTCGGCACCTCAACTACTAGATTGCGTCAACTTGTGAGACCTATGTGTGCTGAATACATTAGCTATGACGATAAAAATTTTGAATTCTGCCAAAACAATCTTTTTATCAAGATCTGATGTAAGGTCCGACTTGCTATGGCTAGGTCCGACATGTGTTTGGTTAGCTCTGGCGGTAGGTCCGACTAGCTTTGGTAAGTTCCGGTGCTAGGTTCTGCTATCTTTGGTAAGCTCCGGTTCAAGGTCCGGTTAGCTTTAGCAAGCTCAGGAGCTAAATCACAATGGTTCTGTTTTTACCATGCAAATATTTCGAACTTGTTTTATATCTATAAAAAATTACTTAGTATTCTTTTACTAAGTTTTTGAAGTGTTATGGCTGTTTACGGTGGTCAACATTTTGATATGGTTTGCAACATGCTTATGTGAGGTGTTCACGTAAGGTGTTGTGGTTTTCAGAATTAACGTGAGTCAAGTCGCAGACTTGTGCTCGAAAGTATTGGATGTTTATTCATGTGTAGGTGTTGCTTGAGTTCAAGATATGGCTGGTGACGAGATCCATTGAACCGGTTTTAGGGAGAAGATGAGGTTCAACAACCAAGTTCGAAAGGAATTGTAGTTGAGTTGATCGGGAGGTCGCGCAACATGTTTGGATCAAAAACAATGCATATGAAGGTATCGTGGACGTCGTTGGAAGGTGTTTGCACGTGTGCAAGGAGTGCATGGATGTGTCTACATTGTTCCAAGGAGTGGTGAATAGATATGGAAGTGGAGATGTGGTTGAAAAGGTTCAACCGGCTGGATTTTGCGCTCAGGCTGCGGCTGAGACAGTTATGGTTTGTTTATGAAAAGTTTCGAGTTGGTTATAATAGGATTTCGTGTTAGGCATGAAGTAGAGTTGTTTTAGGAATGTTTGGGACGTTCCTAAGGTGTTTGGAAATCTTAATATTGTTTCTATCTGCATATAGAAGAGTCTTGAGCAGTATTGGAAAGTTACAATTTGAATCAAGTTAGGAGTAGAAGTCCTAGTTTAAATTGGGTTATCCTTAGGGCTGGTTATATAAGCAAGGGAGGCCAAGGCTCGTGGAGTGTACAACTTTGAAATGTTCCTCTTATGTTTTGATCAATAAAATTTGTAATTTAGACGAGCTTTTGTACCTTGTTCATCCGACTTGTTTTTGTCAAGTCTTTCTCGTCGAGTTTCTGGACAGCACGACAGTGCTTCGATGTTTTGATCATAACTCGAGTTTTACAGATCCAATTGACGTGATTCTTTTTGAGTTGTCTCCACAACTTAATTATCTCATCTATGGAAATTTCACAGTCATTGGATTTATAGTTTCTGATCTACACGAGTTTCTTTGCAGAATTGCAGATTTAGTTTTTACTCGAGTAGAACAGATTGACCCTCGTTTGATCTTTCGATCATAACTTGAGTTTTTTTATGGATTTCCGTGATTCTTGTTGTCGTGTCTTCGTGACTTGATTATCTATAATATATACCACTTTTGTCACGGTTGAACTCGTTTAGATCAGTCACTGTCGGTACCCGCGATATGGGGTACCCCCGCGCACAGGGGAAAATGCCTGAGGATCTCGCCCTTCTCCGCAGGGAGAGCTCCGAAGGCGCCACGCGTCCAGCGGGCCCGGACCTCCCTCTCCTCAGAGGAGAGCTCCGGGCTCGCCACATGGCCTGCAGAAGCCGGACCTCCCCCCTCCGCGGGGGAGAGGTCCGAAGGCGCCACGTGTCCAGCGGGGCCGGACCTCCCTCTCCTCAAAGGAGAGCTCTGGGGCCGCCACGTGGCCGACAGAAGCCGGACCTCCCCCTCCGCGGGGAGAGGTCCGAAGGCTCCACGTGTCCTGCGGGGCCGGACCCCCCTCTCCTCTGAGGAGGGCTCCGGGCCCGCCGTGTGTCCAGCAGAACAGCGCTGCCTGCCCCCGAGCGGTAGACAGCGGGCGTAAAGACGCCCCATACCTTGCCCGTACAAGGTATTCAAGGCCCGCGCCTTCCCAAGACGCGGAGACGCGGAGCACGCCTCTGTCAGGTGCCGTTGCGCCCAGTCGCATCACAGACTGGCGCGCGGTGTCAGAACCTGCCATCCAATAAACACAGCGACAAGACATCCCCTGCCGCCTCCGCCGTCATCAACCACTACGACTAGCGTGCGGCATAGGCAGGGCGGCAAGACGAAGACTCAGAAGCCTTCGCCAGAGACAACTACCGACATAACTGCAGATACGATAGTCGGCAGGCAATCTCCCTGGGACCACCTGTCGGGTCCCGGGCCCCCCTTGTAAGCCGCACGAGCCTTGGACTATAAAAGGCTCGGGTAGGCGATGTTAGCAAGGGTTCGCACTCTAGCCATTCGCATCCTGGGTTCACACTCCAGCAACTCACACCCTAGGTAACTCATCCTCAAGCTCAGAACTCCGGTTCTGAGCAACAAGCAATACAGCGAGCACCTCAGCTCACCGTGGACGTAAGATTTTACGCTCCGGCGGCCCGAACCACGTAAAACTCGCCGTGTCAAGCTCCTCCTTAACTCGTCCCTTACGCTTAAGCTCTCCGCAAGCGACTAGCCCCTCCAAAAAAGAACCTCCGCGGGCTGCCCAGAGCAGGTCCGGGGGAAGTGTCGACCACACACTTCGACAGTCGCATACATGGTTTCTTTAACAAATCGATTTTCTATCGAGAAGGTTTTTGTTGCTTCCGCTAAAAAGTTGAAATCTACCATTCACCCCTCCTCTGATAGCTTTTCACATGCTCTTCGATCCTACTCAACTTCATCTACACCCGAAGGTATGTCCTAAACGTTCCCGTTCATTAAGAAATAGTTTAGGACTTGTTTATCTCCATGAAAAACCCGAAGGTCTAGTGCCTAGTCGATCCGTAGGTTTCAACAGTGGCGCCCTTTGGTGTGCACGAAGCAGCGACTGCGGCCTCTGCCTCTTCATCCTCAACTGGAAGAACTGCTGCATGATTTCTGAGCATTCTGACGCGAGGACACCGTGCCTTATGGTTATCTTCAAATGGAAAGTGTGAATAGGCCCGGTATAGTCTGGCTCTGGTTTGCTGAATCCAAAGTGCTTGTCTGACCATCGCCAGGAAAAAGCCTAGAAATCGAGTATACAAATAGCTTTCAGTTTACCAATCTAAGTATCTAGTTTGGAAAAATAGAAATTATGGTTTTGTTTAATCCATATTAAATCATAAATATGATAATTATTATTGATCTTATGCTCTCAGTTTTAGCAATAGTAATACACAAAATTACTAAATCTAAAATATGAGTTTTCTACTAAAATATGAGTTTTAGTAAAGTACACATAGGCGGGACCAGTGCCGAAAGCACCGGCGGCGCCGTTCCCAAGTCGACATGTTGGGATTCTCCAAGTAGTCTATCTCGTTTGGTGCAAGAAGATCGTCGAAACAGTGCAGTCACGTTGCAGTGCAGATCATGTGCACGAACACCCAAAGTAGTCCTACACGAGTGTAAGGACACGAACGGGAGATCGACCAGTCACGCACATTCCCTAAAAATTGTATTCGCTCTCTATCCCGCGGCAGGATCTCGAGAGAGCATCGATTCCACAACCCTGCTCACTCTATTTTCTGTGCGCGCAAAAAGCAAAGTCGGGATTACTTGGAGGCAGCGCAGCAGAGAACGTGTGGAGGAGCAAGAGAGAAGATTTGCTTCTTGTGTCTATCACATGAAGGAATGACCTCCTTATATAAGAGTCAAGAAATGAGAGAGAATGAATACCATCAATCCAAGTTATGACGTTTAGCAGTTCAGCGATTATGATTTAGCCATTAACATTTCCGTTACTAGTCATAATTTGATCCGTCATGACTCAACCATTAACGCGTCCGTTACTTGTCATTATTCGGTTCGTTACGACAGCCATTAACTTGTCCGTTACTAGTCATTATTCGGCTGAATTGATCTTCAAAAACGTCAAGATGGCATCACACCACCACGGCACTGTGTGATATGGTTTGACACGACATGCGCCCATGTGTCGGATAACATTTATCCTCTCACACTTTCACAATAGATAACCAATATTTCAATGTATAAATTAGTTTAATCCTCTCTTCGTAAAATATACTCCTAATATTTCACATATGTCTTGGAATTAACATAACTAAACTATTTAAAGGGTCTTAGACCCAAATATCTAGCATCTAACCTATAAACCAAAGCTTGTAGAGTCAACAAAAACATATGGCAAGAGGAAAGCCCTTGGTACCAATGTACATGCTCATTATGACATTATTCAAGCAAGTCCAGTATGGTGTCCATGCATCTACTAAAGTATAATGCTATGATGCCCCTTGATTTGGGAGGGAGCTACAGATCTACAGTAATATTGCTGGACTGCTATACAAGTGGTTAAATTATTGGATTTCATACCTAGCTGTCGGTGCCCTGCGAACCGGATACCCCCGCATAGTGGATAAAAAGCAACTGGGCCCCTCCTTCCCGGCTTAGGCGGGCCCCAGTGTAAAGCCACGTGCTCTGGGCCCCATGGGCTGTCCCGGGGTTGCCACGTGTCTTCAGGCCCTGAGCCTGAAGACCAGCCGGAGGTGGCTCGAGAGTCGTCACGTGTCCAGTGGTGTCGGACCCCATCTTCCACTAAGGAGGGCTCCGACGCTGTCACATGCCCGAAACCTCCGAGCCACACCCCCCGTCAGAGCACCGGAGGTGCCACATGTCCTGCAGCTCTAGATCCGACCTCCAGCATAGGAGGGCTCTGGTGCTGTCACGCGGGCAATAACTCCGGGTGTACCTCCCCTCCCTCGAGGAAGGCCCCGGATGTGCCACGTGTCCTGCACCTCCGGATCCGACCTCCAGCATGGAGGGCTCCGGTGCTGCCACGTGCCCAACAACTCCGTACCACCCGCTACCTCCGCAAGACCGCTTCGGTGGAGACGCGTGTCTTGGGGGCCACCCGCCCCGACGTTGCTCCGACGAGCAACGGGCAGATGGCCAAGGAGTAAACAAGAAGGTTCAGGCTGAGCATTCAAGGCTCGCGCCTTCCCCTAGAAGCATGGCGCACAGCACACGCCTCCGCCCTCTGTCTGTTCGCCATTATGGTGGAAGACAGGGTGGCGATGCGTGATAGCGCAACAGTGTCTCCCAATGGCGCTGAGCCGCCCTGCAGAGCAAGGAGACACGGTGATAAGACAGGTACTTCATCATAACCTGCTACCCGGATAGAGTCGCCCGGCGGGACAGTACGTGTAGGTGTAAATGCCTAGGTCATGTATAGGCGCAGATAGCCGTGGGGCCACTTGTCGGGCTCCGGGCCGCATTGTAACTGCCCCGGCCACTTGTCGGACACCCAATGATGCATTTCCTATCACGGTAGGACTACATCAAGAATCAGCTTTGAGCCCATACATCTTTTCCTTAGTGATGGATGAGGTGTCGAACTATATACAAGGGGATATCGCTTGGTGCATGCTCTTTGCTGATGATGTAGTGCTGGTAGATGAAACTAGAGATGATGTTGATAAGAAATTAGAGTTATGAAGACAAACTTTAGAGTCCAATGGGTTTACACTTAGTAGGACCAAAATCGAGTATATGAGGTATGATTTTAGTGGTGTTGGTCATGAAGAGGGAAATGTTAGTCTACAAGGACAAATAGTACCTAGAAGGGACTCTTTCCGATACTTAGGATCAATGTTACAAAGCAATGGCGATATTGATGAGGATGTTTGCCACAGGATCAAGGTTGGGTGGATGAAATGACGATAAGCCTCTGGAATCCTATGCGATAGGAAAGTCCCACAAAAGGTAAAAGGGAAGTTCTATAGGACGGTGATCAGACCCGCGATGCTCTATGAGGCGGAATGTTGGCCAACTGAACGACAACATATCCAACAAATGAGTGTCGCAGAGATGCGCATGCTACGGTGTATGTGCGGGCACACGAGAAGAGACCGAATAAGGAATGAGACGATTCATGATAGGGTAGGGGTGGCGCCGATTGAAGAGAAGTTAGTCCAACATCGACTTAGGTGGTTTGGACATATCCAATGGACACCTCCAGAAGCACCGGTTAACAGTGGGATTTTAAGAGGTAGAGAAAATATTAGGAGGGGTAGAGGACGACCAAGATTGACATAGGAGGAGGCGTAAAACTAGATTTTAGAGATTGGAATGTATCCAGAGACTTAGCTCATGATAGGACCGCATGGAAAGTAGAAATTCATGTGCCAGAATCGTAGTCTTGTTTTTTTTCTTTTTTCTTTTTTTCTTTCTTTTTTCTTTCTTTTTTTCTTTTTTCCTTGTTCTTATATCTCTTCTCTCTTTTACTTCATTGATATTGGGTTTCATGTCTAGCCGACCCCAACATGCTTGGGATAAAGGCTTGGTTGTTGTTGTCGTCATTTTTTTGTGTAACGAAAACTCGAGTACTGTGCTGATCACCCATGCCTCGGTGCTCACTTAAACTGTTAACTGCTGGCATCCTACGAACTTGATTGTCAATTCTAGTGTCAAAACTTTATGAACTGATAAAAACACTATCGTCACTAGCATGGATCTGAGCAAGATCGCTTGTTCGAATACACTGCCAATTGTATTTACAGCTGAAGTCGACTGAAGTTGGTCATTGGTTCTTGGTTGGAGATAACTCTCTAAAGTGCTTGCTGCAACAGCATTTTTAGTATGTGCCTTAGCAAGTTCAACTTGGTCATGACTCTCCATGTTGTCCGAAATATTGGTTGAGGACATCGAATGAACCTGACCATGCACTTCAGCCTCAGATGACTTTGTTGACCCCTGACCATTGTACTATCACTAGAACAAACCTTATTTTCATGGACTCGTTCCTCCTGACCCGTTGCAGTGCCAATGAAATTTGTACTGGAACTCACATTCACATCTGATCCAGTTTTTGAATAATTTTGTGAACTCCTAGACACGGTAGTATCACTAGCATGGATCTTGGAAACATCAACATGTGTGATATTCTGCACATCTACATCACTTTCATGAACCTCCAGCTGGTTTACAATCCTCTTCCTGTCCCTTGTAACACGAGTTATATTCTGTATGGGAGCAGATCTGTCACCAATATCCATCTGGTTCACTTCATAATTTCTTCGCAAGTGAGAAGCACTGCTGACATTGTGACTACTATTTGTTGTAACATCTGTGAACTTTTCGGCATTCTTCCTTGACTCAGTAAGTGAGGCCAAGTGTTGATTGACCTCACGGTGTTGATCAACTTGTCTCCTACTGTCACTAGTTATCTTCACACAACTTTCAAGAGAAGATGGCCAATTTTCAATGTAGTTTCTCCTGTCTTCCTGGTGATATGCTTGTGTATCCCGTTTGATGTTATTGCCTCCGATTTCTGATATTTCCATTATATTGTGCGAGCTCTTCCTTGATTCATCGTTATACATTGCTGCTTTCTGATCTACATTGCTACTGCGCTTCAAAATGGATGTGTTATTTGAACTGGAAGCCAACCTGGATTTATCCTCAGTTATAACCTTGGCATCTTGCGTTTCTGTCCTAGCATCCCATACCTTGACAAACTATGTGTCATCATAGTCAAGTGTCTCTCTCTCTCTCTCTCATCACTTGACCAACCAACTGAATATCGCTGGTCTCCTACTTTAGATGTTCATCGGTCTATATTATCATGCCACCTCACCCTTGAGGATGAATTATTGTCGTGCCTTGCATGTCTTGAATCAACTCTGGTCCTGGAACTTGAAGCCCTCTTTTCATCATCCTCATGTGTCGAAGTGTGCCGTCGATACTTCCTCCGGGCCTGCTTCAGGAGCAACCCGCGGAGGTTCTTTTTCGGAGGGGTTAATTCTCTCAAGAGGTCACGTTGATTGTGAGAGGATTGACACAAGGATTTTTACGTGGTTCAGGCCGCCCGAGCGTAACACCCTACGTCCACGGGAGCTGTATTGCTCGGAGCTTAGAACCGGAGTTCTAAGCTTGGTGATCTGGATAAACTGAGTTGCCTACTTTCGAACTACTTTCCGAACCCCTTGCAACGTTGCCAACCCGAGTCTTTTATACTTCAAAGCTCGGGCGGCTTACAAGGTGGGCCCCGGGGAGATTTCCTGCCATCTACCATATCTTGCAGTAAATGCTGGTAGTTGTCTCTGAAAATGACTTCTTAGTCGTCGTTCTGACGTCCTGCCCATGCCGCAAGCTAGGCGTAGTGGTTGATGATGGCAGAGACTGTAGAGAATGTATTGTCGTCGTATCTATTGGTCAACAGCTTCTAACATGGTGTGCTTGTCTTAACTGTGACGCGACTGGTCACAGTGCCACCTGATAGGGGCGTGCGTCGCGTCTCCGCGTCTTGGGAAGGCGCGGGTCTTGAATGTTTTGATCGGACAAGGCATGGCGTGCCTTTACTTCTGCTGCCTATCGAGCCTGGGTGGGCAGCACAGCACGTGGTGCCTTCGGAGCTCGCTCCTGCGGAGGGAGTGAGGCCCGACACTGCAGGCCACGTGGCAGGCCCGGGGCTCGCCTCTGAGGAGAGGGGAGGCCCGGCCGCGCTGGACACGTGGCGCCTTCGGAGCTCGCCCCTGTGGAGGGGGCGAGGCCCGGCTCTGCTGGCCGCGTGGCAGGCTCGGGGCTCACCTATGAGAAGAGGGGAGGCCCGGCCCCGCTGGACACATGGCGCCTTCGGAGCTCGCCCCCGCAGAGGGGGCGAGGCCCGGCTCTGCTGACCGCGTGGCAGGCCCGGTGCTCGCCTCTGAGGAGAGGGGAGGTCCGGCCCCGCTGGACACGTGGCGCCTTCGGAGCTCGTCCCTGCGGAGGGGGCGAGGCCCGGCTCTGCTGGCCGCGTGACAGGCTCGAGGCTCGCCTCTGAGGAGAGGGGAGGCCTGGCCCTGCTGGACACGTGGCGCCTTCGGAGCTCGCCCCTGCGGAGGGGGCGAGGCCCGGCTCTACTGGCCGCGTAGCAGGCCCGGGCTCGCCTCTGAGGAGAGGGGAGACCCGGCCCTGCTGGACACGTGGCGCCTTCGGAGCTCACCCCTGCGGAGGGAGCGAGGTCCGACACTGCTGGCCACGTGGCAGGCACGGGGCTCGCCTCTGAGGAGCGGGGAGGCCCATCCCCGCTGGACACGTGGCGCCTTCGGAGCTCGCCCCTGCGGAGGGGCGAGGCCTGGCCCTGCTGGCCACGTGGCATGCCCGGGGCTCGCCTCCGAGGAGAGGGGAGGCCTGGCTCTGCTGGACATATGGCGCCTTCAGAGCTCACCCCCTGCGGAGGGGGCGAGGTCCTTAGCCGGTTTTTCACCTGTGCGCGGGGGTACCCGGTACTGAGGGTACCGACATCATGCAATTCAGATGCTCTTGCAGACTTTCAACATCTCCCCTCAGAGTAGTACCTACGCTCAGCAAGGTCTTGGTCATCATCGTGCCGACGACACGGTTGCAGGAGCGAATCGTTATCACCACTGGCTCCTCAAAATGTATCTTTGATCATCATTGCTATGTCGCCTCCCTTCTCTCCTCATAACAATATTATCATCAATCTCAAAATCCCTATAATCTGTTCTCCGATCAGTTCTAAGGGCATCCTCATCATAGCTGCCAGTTCTCCTAACATCAGCCACATCATCATAGTCAAAGTTCCTACTTTCTCTTCTACGGTTATATTTCCTGCCATCCTCACCATATTTTCTATTTTCAATCCTCCTCATGTCAACTGCATCACCGAAGTCATGTTCTCTTCTATCCCTCCCTTCCCTACCGTGTCTTCGCCTCCTCAAGTTAAGATCCTCCTCGACATCATGGTAATCCCTCTGCAGCGGCCGCCTCCTATCAGAACCTCTGAAACTGCCATGGCATTCATCCACATCCCTCATCTCCCTACGTCGGCCACAGTAGACATCCCCACCATTATAGTAACTTCCCAGGCCTTTCCTCCTACCGCAATCCCTACAACGATGTTCGTCACCGTCAACATCAGCATTATCATCTTATTCCTATCTCCCACTACTTAACACAGGTCACCTGAAACCTCCTATCGATCATGCACCCACTCTTCCTCTTCCTTCCTCCTCCCAATCACCGTGGCATTCCATGGAACATCTTCTGCACAGCCACTCCCCGTCATACTCCCACACCTCCTGCCGCACTGTTCTCTGCACCAACCTCGGCGCATCCAGCTGTCTACACCTAGCAACTAGTAACCTCCCACCTCCAGAGCCGCCGCAGCAGCATCTGCGTGCCTCCAATCGCCGGCAAGCCGCTCCAAGATCCGACCTTGCAGCGCCACGCCCGCTGCACCGGCACCCGCGTGCCTCCCCCCGCCAAGAGACGCGTCCGCGAGGCGGTCCCCCGCTGCCTCCGTCGTAGCATCGAGGGGCAGCTCTCCGATGGCAGCATCGGGGCGGATGAGGGTGGGGCGGGGGCGGGGGGCGGAGACGCGCGGAGAGGGGCAGAAGGTGCACCAAGTGGCGGAGCAGATAACCGTCGAGGAGGAAGCGGGGGGGGGGGGGGGGGGGGGGTAGGTAGGAGCTCTGCGGGAGGAGCTTGTGGTAGTGGCCGCCGGCATCTTCGTCGTGGTGGCAATGGTGCGAGGGGAGGTAGGCGTAGGAGTAGGAGGATGGGCGTGCATGGAAGGCTTCGATGCCATCATCGCGAAGGCGGCTGTGGAGTAGGATCTGTACATGGCAGCGGCAGCAGGGAGATTCGCGGCGGGTCGGTGGTCCGGCGGCGACCGCCCAAGAACGATGAGCGGTGGTAGCGTGCAGCTGGAAGTGTGTCGCGTCGCCCGGTCTGGGGATTGGGATTGTCTGTGACGTGGCGCCGTGGGTGGGTTTCTCCTCCGGTGTCGCGCACCGTCAAACCGCAGCGCATCGCCGTTCCTACAAGAGCCGCCTCAACCTTCTTTCTAAGCACGATGAACTTGAAGCTTTCCCTAATGCACAAATCTCCTAACACACAATCCCACAGGCGGCGTCGCCTGCTAATGCAATCAAGATTTCAAGACGACTGTGAATTTTATTAAAAAAACATGTATTATTTGATTCAAAATTTACAAAATGTGGTGCCGTTTAAAAAATGGGACAAGTGTGCCGTTTAAAAAATGGGACAAAATTAGTAAAAGATATAAGAAAATCAGATGGATAATAGAAAAAAGACAAAAACACCCCTAAGTACACAGATGGTTCCTATCAAGCCAGAACAAGTTCACATCCACAGTAGAAACCTTAGCCATCGCACGACGACACGTGTGATGCGGTGCTAGGGTGACGGCACACGTGTAATGGGGGGCTCGAGAGACGGCATGGGCGCACGACGGGAAGCAGGCTAGGGGCGGCGGGCGCGCGATAGGCGAAGGGCGCGGGCGCGCAACGAGAAACAGGCGAGGGGCGGCGGGTGCGTGACGGGCGAAGGGCGCAGGCAAGCTGCACGCGGCGGGCACGCACGAGGGGCGTCAGGCGTGCGTGAGGGGCTCCAGCACGCGCGAGCGACAACTAACTGGGTATATTTCTAATGCAACTTGTATGAATTTTTTTGTTGTGATTTGTTGTTAGATTTTTAGGTGAAATTAGCTAATTTTTTCTAATTTGGTGTGATTTGTAGGACAATTAACACTGATCTGCGAGAGCTGTTATTAAAGTTGCATCTTATTTCGCTTTACCGGATGGTGAAGCAAAATAATATTGCCATAAACACACATTGCTTTCATTTGTTGTTGACAGTCGTCACTTTTCTTTATTAGAATTGGTTAATCACATAAGTGAAAAACTCATATGGGGTTCAAAGCAAAATATAACATTGTGGCGTTCACTTAATGATGCATGTGTCTAAATTGAGACTGATGTGCAGCTGTTGGACTGATTTGGACTAAACCTGAGCATGGTGTAGTGCACATCAATTCTCAAATCCATGATTTTAATGGGTTTTTGAATTTTCACCTACAAAACGACGGTTACATCCTAAAGTGGGGAGTAACGTGACAGAGCCATCGTTAATTGTGAATCTTCATTGTCCGAGTGGTTGAGCTGCGACACTCCTCCCGACCTGCTCGGAAGCAGCCCACGAGGTTGTAACACCCCAAATTTTGATTCAAAACTCTAAACCATGTTCAGGGGGGAATTTAAAAATTTTTGGAAGTGTTGCATGTTTTGCAAAAATTCAAATTCAAACTGGAATTCAAATTATACTCAAAACAGAAAAGAAATGGAAAAAGAAAAAGAAAAACAGGAAAAAAACCGGCCAGTGGGCCGAAACCCGCCAGCCGGCCCAGCTTTCCCCGCGCCAGCCCGCCCCCGCGCGCGCCGCGCTGCCTCTCACAGACGGGTGGGACCCGCCTGTCATCCCTAACCCCGCGACCCCGGACTTTTCCCCGAGCGCGCGCGATCTTAACCGATCGGAAAACCCGTCCCGCAGCCCGAATTCCGGTCCCAGAGGACTCCAACTCGATCACAACAGACCCACCGCCCTCCCCCGGCTATAAAAACCCCAGCCCCGATCAGTTTTTCCCACGCGATCGCCGATTTTTACTCCGGTGAGCACCGAGACTTCGCCGGTGAATTCTGGCCGATCTAAGCTCGGAAACTCTGATCTAACTCGCTGGTCTTGATCCTCCGCCTCCAGGGAACTTTGCAGGTGCAGAAAACTCGGAGAGTTACGGTGTAAACACAGCGCCGACGAGCTTCGCCGTGGTTTTGCCTCGGACCTCGCCGCCGATCACTTTCCAGGACCTCCGAGCTCGAGAAAACCCCCGAGGTGAGATCCCTGACCTCCCCTCTACCGATCTAGGCCATAAGATCACAGTTTTAGGCAGAATTCTCGAGGATCCGAAACTTTCCGGCGAGATCGCCGCTTCCCGCCGCCGTGCACCGCCGGCAGCGCCGCCCGCGCTCGATCAGAGCGACGTGGCCGCTTGTGCGCCGTTTATTTTAAATCGCACGATAGACTTTAAAACCCCGCGTACCGGTTCGATGTTATAATCTCAGCCGTCGGTTTAAAATCGGACGGTCCACGTCAACCCCGCATTATAAAGACTAAAATTCTTACGTGCTACCCCCTGGGGTTCTCTGGAATTGAGAGCTAGCCCCGGAAACTTCAGATCTAGCCCCTGGAACTCCAGAAAATCATGTAAATTCATTTAAAAATCAGTTTTAGCCCCTGGACTTAATAAAAATTAGGAAAAACACCTCTGATAAGTGTAGCTAGACCCCTGGAAATTATGAAAATAATATTATAGACCTTGTAATGGGGTGAATTCATTATTTTAGCCCTGTTTAGTATTTAATTTAGGAAATTGAATATGTAACTAGTGTTTAAAAATTAAAAAGAGGAATAAACATACTTGTCAAAATTAATTAAAAACTTTCTCAATACTTAGAAAACTTTGGAGTGAGACAAAAGTATATTTTTAGGCTGAAATGAATCTGTTTCATTTATTATTCACATTTATTAGTATAGGGACACATTTTTAAGTAAAGAATAGTTATAGGAAAAATAGGGAAAATAATTATGAAATGGTCTACATCAGAAGCCAAGGTCAAAATATGATTTTAAATTATTTAGGACCAGAACCTATTCTGTTTAGGTGATGTGTATTACTAATTTAATAATAAAATACACAATTATGCATAGGAATATAAATCTGAAAATATAGCAACTAGTAAATGATAAATGGAGTTTCTAAAATACAAAGAATTCAGTTTAGGGTTGATAGAAATTATGAAAGCACATATGGGGAAGAATAATACTTTTCATACACACTTGGTAGTAAAAAGGTGAAGTAGTTGAATATAAGAAATTTATTGGAAACCCATATAAATAGTGTGTAAGTATGAAGGTAGACACAAAAGTAGGAATCATATACACATGGTTAAAAGTGCATGCAAGCCACAACTCAACACACATAAAGTAACCACAACACATATAATGGTAAAGAACTTTCATAAATATGAATGTGTGGTTTGTATGAAGTGTAAGTGTTAACTATGTCTTATGATTGTTGTTTTTCTTTTGCTATGTGTGATGGTATGAAGTAGAACCTGTTCAAGAACAAGTTATTCATTTCCAAGATCAGGACTACCCATTTCAAGAGCAGCAAGAAGGAGGCAAGTGTCCTTGACCACTTTGATCCTATACTAGGATGTGTAGATAGAATTATTTGCATTGTCAAGTTAAATATGAAACCCATGCTAGGAAGTTTCCCTAGAATTGCATTATCTTGTTTCCTTGTAGCTTGGGTTGGGATTTATTTTGTCATGTCATTTATTTACATGCATTTGCTTAGCCATGCTTAGAATGGGATATTTGGGAAATGAGATCATCAGTTTATATTACCATACTCTTGAATGAGACATTGTGAGTTATGTAGAGGTAGGGATCAAGGCAAGTTGGATGTTTTGGTTGTGTGCTGGGTGCACGAGACTTGGGTTTGTGTTTAGTACTTGCCTGGATCCTAAGGACCGGTTCATGGAGCATGTAACCCCTTTACAGTGCCAACCACATGCTGAGATGGGGCAGCTTGGCCAATTAATTAGGTGTATCCCCGGCGTAGTATGGGTGTGTTGGATGGTGCGGGGAGTAGGTGTCAGCTGGACTACCATATGAACCGCAAGGCTCAAGAGGGGGCCACTGCAGCGGGGTTGGAGCCTCTTGTATGCTGTTAGGGGTGAAACCTCAGTGGGCCCACGCTCGTCGGGAATCCCTTTGTAAAGGCTTCGTAGTGATCTCTTGGCCACACACCTGGGAAGTGTGAATGTGGATCGTAGCCACTGGCATAATGGAGGTTCTTTTAGTCCACCCGGCAACGGGGGATGAAATCACTACTTGTGGGTACAGTGGTACAAACTTTGCAGAGTCAAAACTGTCTTGACAGCCGTGCTCACGGTTAAGAGCGGCCTGGACTTATTCATGATTAGAGGATTGATGGTTTTGGAAGTTA
Organism: Neostapfia colusana; assembly: GCA_030760725.1. Classification (NCBI taxonomy): domain Eukaryota; kingdom Viridiplantae; phylum Streptophyta; class Magnoliopsida; order Poales; family Poaceae; genus Neostapfia; species Neostapfia colusana. Next base: position 36,311,303 of record JASWHV010000001.1, on the reverse strand, counting down.
AGCGGGGAGCTTAACATTGGAAATGATGTTATGGTTATTGGATTATGATAATGGGTTGGGAGATTGGGACCATTTCACCTGTGTAGTAATGTAGGTGCATAATAAGTTAAGGTGATAGGTATTAATTGCGTAGTGTTTTAACCATGAGTTCAACCTCTCCTTGTTCTAGCCATGCATGATATAATTTTCCCACACTTGCTGAGTACCATTGGTACTCAACCTTGCATATTTGTTGGTTTATATTGCTGCTCAGGTCAAGATAATGAGGTGGTGTATAATGACCAAGACTTTGGACCCGAGGAAGGTTTTTAGGTTCATGAAGACCCCCGGGCAACGCCTGTGATGGAGCCCTAAAGAATAAATTTTCCGCTGCTAGTTTATTTACTTGTGATGAAGCATTAGTGTCCATTGAGACATTTGCGATGTAAGACTTATTTATATTCGACACCTGGCTTGTAATAAATGATGCTTCACTATTTGTCATCACATGTATGAGAAAATGATCCTGGCATACATGTGATATTCACTTGGTTGTTTCTTCGGAAAAACCGGGTGTGACAGAGGTTCTTTGATCGGAGGGGGCTTTGCGCCCTACGCAATGTGGGCTCGAGGAAGCGGATGAACAACGTAATTTACATGGTTTGGGCCACCGGAGCATACTACCCTACGTCCGTGGGAGTGCTTGTTGTATTGCTTGCTTGCGCGTGCTTGTGAGGTTGGAAATGGGGACTGACTAACTCCTTGTCGAGTGGTCACCCCGGTCCTTTTATAATCCAAGGCCGGGGTAGTTACAATGAGACTTGGGGCCTTACAGGTGACCCTAAAGCTATGTGAACCCTATACATGATCTAGGGCTTCGTCCTCTAAGTAGAGTGGTTGATGGGGAAGTTAAGTCCCACCGCGCCTGGCGCGCTGAGCGCCCCTTTCCGTGTATCAGGTGATGATGAAGACGTCATCTTGTCGCCACGTCTTCTCGTCCTGCTCGGGCGGCTTCGTGCCGTTGGGCGACACTATACTGCTGTCACGCCTTGTCGTCCTGTCTTGTCACCGTAATGGCGAATGGGCAGAGGACGGAGGCGTGTGTAGTGCGCCATGCTTCTAGGGAAGGCGCAAGCCTTGAATGCGAAGCCTAACAATGCACTTCCTTCTTGACTTCGTCGACCCGCGGCCCACGATGAATCGTGGGGCACGTGGCGGCTCTGGAGCTCTTATCGACGGGTTTGGAGCCAGGGGACACGTGGCAGCTCTGGACCTCACTTCAGCGGGGAGTCTCAGACCGGAGCCCAGAGCACGTGTCAGCACCGGAGCTGTCCTCAGCAGGGAGGTGGCTCTGAGCCAGAGGACACATGGCAGCTCCGGACCTCACCTCAGCGGGGAGGCTCAGACCGGAGCCCAGGGCACATGTCAGCAATGGAGCTGTCCTCAGCAGGGAGGTGGCTCTGAGGAAGGGGGACACGTGGTAGCTCCGGACCCCACCTCAGTGTGGTGGCTCGGACCGGAGACCAGGGCACGTGCCAGCTCCAGAGTTGTCCTCAGCAGGGTGGTGGCTTTGAGACAGGGGACACGTGGCAGCTCCGGGCCTCACCCTAGTGGGGAGGCTCAGATTGGAGCCCGGGACACGTGTCACCCTGGAACTCAAGTGCACGTGGTAGCCCCAGGGCAGACCATGGGGCCAAGGACACGTGGCTATGCTGGGGCCCGCCTCAATAGGGAGGCGGGGCCCAAGCCGTATTTTACCCTCTACGCGAGGGTACCTGATCTGTAGGGTACCGATAGTGGCCCACGGGCCCATCTCGGGGGAGGCAACGAGCCCACAGGTGGGGCCCCCATCCCTCCTGCGTGGCGGTTTTGAACCTGCATTTTGGAAGCTGAAGTGGTGGTGAGATTTCTGAGTAGTGGACGAGTGGTTGTACCTGGGAGACGAAAAGGTTGCACATCCTTGGCGTAGTGAGCATGCACTTGCTCCTGACTGGTGGGTTGTGGCGACATGCTCGAGGGGTTGCCCCGGGGCATTTACTGCAGCAGCCCTCGGGTCGACCGCTGCAGTTCCACGCACAACTTTTCTCGTGAACCACCGGACGTCCCCGAGGAGTTATGCGCCTGGCCCCTAGTGTGTGATGTGTGGACTTGGATCCGCCGATGCACGCCACGCAATCCTGAGGGAGCTCCAGGAGACGCTCCTTCATCGGGAGAAGGAGGCGGAGGTGAGGGAGAAGGAGCTCTCTGACCGTCTGGCTGCCCATGAAGAGGAGCAGGGCACCTGAAGGAGCAACTTCAGGGTGTCCACGACCGGGAGCTTGTCGCCGCGTCCAGGGAGTCTAACCTGGACGAGCGGGTTGCATGGCTAGCCACCAAGGAGCAAGCCCTAGTTGTTTGGGAGCGGGAGCTGGCCACTCAGGAACAGGAGCTGGCGAGGAGGAGTTCGGCGGGGGAGCTGGCTTCTTCTACCAAGGAGGTCGAAGATCTCCGGGCTTCTTGTGCCGCTGAGGCAGAGAAGGTATGGGACTTCCTCGGCCGCGCAGAGGCGGCTTTGGAACCCTTCGGCTTCGGCCCCTTGCGCCCCTGTGGGCCAGTCTAGGGGGTGATCCAGGTGCTCCCTGCCCTGGACTCAGTTGGGGAGAAGATCCTGACGCTGGAGAATGTCATGGGGGAGCATCTGGAGGCCGAAGAAGAATCTCTGGCCCAGATGGTGGCATGGCATGTGCTCACTTGCCTTCGGAGCTGCGACCCTAGCATCTCCTTGGAACTTGTGGTGCAGGGCCACAACGCAGAGCTGTCGGGGGCGGCGAAGTCTTCCCTGGAGGAGGCCGCCCGACTTGTAGCTGCTAGGTTCCAGCACAGATAGCTCCTAGGTCTCCCGCTTGCCTTGTATCCTCCTATGTATGTCGGAGCTCTGTTGTTGTTGAAGACTTTTTGTTCCAAGTCTTATGTTGTCTTGAGTTGTTGATGTAGATTTTCGGCCCTTGGCAGCACAAAGGTCCAGAATGACTTAGCCGACGTGAATAGCTCCTTGCCGATGTCTCGAGCTTGTTCCTAGCAGTGTAAGGACCCAGGACGCTCCGGCAGTTTGGCTACCGCTCCTTCTGGGTCCTCGGCGGTGCAAAGACCCGAGGGAAGTTCGGCCCTTGTCTTTAGCTCCTTTGTAGCTGGTGCTCCGAGTCTTCTGCTCGCTGCTGTAGTGGTCCGACATCCTGCCCGCGTGGTTCACCGTGATGTCCCCCTCGTAGGTGTGGCCCTTGTGTTGGGGCGCACCTACCACTAGATGAGGCAGGACGTCAGCATCGGGCCCCCTGGGAGGTCCGAGATGCCATGGACCTGTGCGGACGTGCAGCCATGGCAGAAAGAAGGAGTAGTCGTGCTCTCTGGTCACTCTTCCCTATTTGGTAGCTTTACTGTGGCTTACGGTCCTCAGTTGAACTGCGGGGCTTGGGTAATTTGATGTGGGTCGTCCGTGCTATAGTTGAGCCGTCCGATACTGGGCTGTAGCGCTGGAAAGGCAGGGTGTGCATGCTAGGGGTACGGAACCAGGCATAGCAGGCTACACACCCTAGACCTCCCGCTGGCATAAGCCTTTCAGGGGAGGGCCATTTGGCACCATAGGGCCCCCAGGCAATGAGACAACCAAAGGTCCCCAAGTTACGGTTAGGACTTTGCTCTGGGGTATGAGCCGTCCGGCTCCCCGATACCGAGCTGTAGCGCTGGAGAGGCAGGGTGCACACGCTAGGGGTATGAAACCAGGCATAGCAGGCTACAAACCCTGGACCTCCCGCTGGCGTAAGCCTTTTGGGGGAGGGACCAATCGGCGCCATAAGGCCCCTGAGCAATGAGACAACCGCAGAATCCCGGGTACGCCACAGGTGCCTCAAGCAGACCCGCTCGCAGAAGGATAGCACAACCCTTGCTACGGTCGAACATAAGAAAAGTGACTGGACACACGCCCGGAGCGGTATGGAAAGAAAGCACGGAGAGTATGGGGGAAATCTCCGGGGTCCGATTAATTTTCTTGTCCATAGGCAGGTTCTTTCTAGCCCCAAGTACTCAGTTGTAGCGCTGGGGAGGCAGGATGTGCATGCTAGGGGTACGGAACCAGGCATAGCAGGCTACACACCCTGGCGAGGAGACCTTCCAGTGCCACATGACCTAGGACAAGTGTGTAGGACAGGCTCCGGACATGCCATTTACAGTTCATATGCATGAGCAAACATAAACTGTAAAGAAAGTACGCAGGGAGGATGAATTTTTCATATTTATGGCTTCCTTCGGGTGATAGGAGGAAACAGGTCGTGCAAGAAGGCAGCGACCCGCCCCGGATGACAAGAGTAGCAGGACCCGTTTGGGGCTTAGCTGTTCTAAGCGCTGTTCCTAGACACTATGACACCTTTACAAAGAAAGAGAAAAAGAAAAAATACCCTATTATCGAAGTGTGCCGTCGACACTTCCTCCGGACCTGCACTGGGCAGCCTGCAGAGGTTCTTTTTCGGAGGGGCTAGTCACTCACCGAGAGCTTACGCGTTGGGGACGATGGAAGGAGAAGGTTGACACAGAGGTTTTTTACGTGGTTCAAACCGCCGGAGCGTAAAACCCTACGTCCACGGTGAGCAGAGATGCTCGTTGTATTACTTGGTGCTCAGAACCGGAGTTCTGAGCTTGAGGATGACCTGGGTGCTAGAATGTCTAGAGAGTAAGTGTGCAAGGAGCCAAACCCTAGTGGGAGTTGAGCAAAATGTCCAACACCTTGCAACATCGCCTACCCGAGCCTTTTATAGTCCAAGGCTTGGGCGGCTTACAAGGTGGGCCCAGGACCTGACAGGTGGTCCCAGGGAGATTGCCTGCCATCAACCGTATCCTGCAGTTACACCGGTAGTTGTCTCTGGCGAGGGCTTCTGTGTATTCATCTTGCTGCCCTGCCCACGCTGCAAGCTAGGCGTAGTGGTTGATGACAGCAGGGGCAGCAGGGTATGTCTTGTCGCTGTGTTTATTGGTGTAGAGCCTCTGACGCGGCCTGCCAGTCTTCACTGCAATGCGACTGGGCACAACGGCTCCTGACAGCGGCGTGCTCCACGTCTCTGCGCCTTGGGAAGGCACGGGTCTTGAATACCTTGTACGGACAAGGTATGACGTGTCTTTACTCTTGCTGCCTACCGCGCGGGGGCAGGTAGCGCTGTTCTCCTGGCCATGTGGCGGGCCCGGAGCTCTCCTCTGAGGAGAGCGAGGTCCGGCCCCGCTGGACACGTGGAGCCTTCGGAGCTCTCCCCGTGGAGGGGGGAGGTCCGGCTCTGCTGGCCACGTGGCGGAACCGGAGCTCTTCTTTGAGGAGAGGGAGGTCCGGTCCCACTGGACACGTGGAGCCTTCGGAGCTCTCCCCGTGGAGGGGGGAGGTCCGGCTCTGCTGGCCACGTGGCGGGCCTGGAGCTCTCCTCTGAGGAGAGGGAGGTCCGGCCCCGCTAGACACGTGGATCCTTCGGAGCTCTCCCCGCGTAGGGGGAGGTCCGGCTCTGTTGGCCACGTGGCGGGCTCGGGGCTCTCCTCTGAGGAGAGGGAGGTCCGGCCCTGCGGGACACATGGCGCCCTCGGAGCTCTTCCCACAGAGAGGGGCGAGGTCCTTAGGCAGTTTTCCCCTGTGCGCGGGGGTACCCCATATTGAGGGTACCGACAGTGGCCCCCGGGCCCATCTCGGGGGAGATAACGAGGCCGAGGTGGGGCCCCCGTCTCTTCCACTCCGTGCACCTTCTCGAAGACCCGCTTTGACCGTTGCCGGAGCACGAACAATCGCGGGATCGTGGGAGCGTGTACCCTGCTTGATGGCTGCTTTTACTGCGGCGGTTCCCAAGGCTACCACTTCTGCACATTGCAGCGCCTTTTCGGGAACCGCCGAAGCGTCCCGCCAGATCGACTTCTTGGGAGACTGACTTCTTGGTCCACCGCTTCTGTTGGACGGCCTGGGTCTACTTGTCGTCGACGCTTGGTCTTGGAGTTGAAGCGGTTGTCCCAAGCAGCATATTCAAAGAGTTTCGAATCGCTTTGAATCGCGCCTGGGAAGTTTAAAAGGGGATCTCACCCGCATCACGGCTTCCCTTCGCACTTCCCTGCGCTTGAACCTTCCTTGTTCCTTCGAGCTCTTGCACCCTTGTCTTCCAAGTTCTTGAGCTTCCGTCGGCCATGGCTTCCAACCTGCCTCCGAAGACTGACGGAGCTCGGACCGCCGACAGGGGGAGGGGCAGGGAGCCGGGATCCCTCCCTCTCTCTGGAGCCGGTGAGGCAGGGCCCCGTCGCGGAGCGGGAGGAAGTCGCCAGGGCCGAAGTCGGGGATGTGGCCGCCCTCGTAGCCTCTAGGTTCCAGCGCGAGTCCGGGGACTCCTAGGCCTTGTACCTTTTCTTTTCCTTTGTTTGAGTCTGTAGTCCAGCTCATGGAACACTGAATGAATGAACAGACTCTTGCTTACCGTGCCCGCGTTTATCTTCTTCTTGGCTTGGCCTGTCCGAGTCCTTAGCTCCGCAAGGAACTCATAGGTCTTCACCAATCTCGAAGTCTTGCACAGACACCTTCCTCGGTCCTTGTTGTGTAAGGGCCCAAGGGGTCTTCGGAGCTCGCCCCGTGTGGACAGGGGAGGGGGGGGGAGGTCCGGGTCTGCTGGCCACGCGGCGGGCCTGGAGCTCCTCTGAGGAGAGGGTGGTCCGGTGATATGCACGCGCCTAGGCAGCACGTGTAACAAGTTGTTGTGGCCCGATCTTCTCGTAGGATCTGTGAACTTGATAAATTGTCGCTGCGTGACCTGGTGAAGAGGCAGCGCACCACGAGTCTGTCCACGCGACGAACTACCGAGACAATCACCCTTCCACGTATCAACGAAACAGCCCACGCAATCACGCCCTATAGACGTAAAGGCACAAACTGGGTGAACCACAGTTCGGCGTTCTACAACTCCCTCAGGAATCGAAAGAACAAATATTGCAAGTCTCTCAAGACTCACGCATAAACAAAACTCCACGAGTTTGTGTATTCTGAATTAAATAAAAATAGGATCCCCCCTTTTTCATTATCTAGTACAAGATATATATAGAGATAGGGGCGTTCAGATTTGAGTAAATGTCTGCATGCGCATGCTCTAGTGGATTTCGTGGCTGGTTCACACGTCTTTTCAGCTTCTGGAAGCAGTTGCTAAAATGAGCATAACTCCTTATTAGGACATCCAAGTAATGAACCGTTTGATGGGCTGTAAAGTAGACTTCAAGACGCTTCCATCCACTTATAGAACACCGTCTAACTCCTTGTATTCTGTCCGCAGTGATGCTTGAAATTCGTACCATGTGTCAGTGATCTAGCTTCTGGTTGCATTCCCATGCTAAGGTGATGAATCACCATTTTATTTATGCACACCATAGGCTTATTGGTTTAGATGTCCAGAGGTTTGAATCCATCTTGATCTCATGCTGATTCATACACTTCATCATTCCTAAGGACATTGAAACAAGAACTTAAAAGCATAGGCTCATTCAACATAGACTGATTATTAAACATAAGGTTAGAGTTCACCTGAGAATGAATTTCCTTATGTAATTGTTTAGCTCTACTCCTTGTAATTGGACCAGCTATATCAAGTGGATTTTCATTTGAAGATGAGTGAATGCTAGGCATGACCTCATTAGCCTCCCCCTCTTGAGAAGGAGTCGTCCTCGACTCAGGCTCACCAACAAATGGAAGCAAGTCTTTGACATTGAATGTTGTACTCACATTGGAATATTCAGGTGGCAGCTTGATTTTGTAAGCATTATCATTTATCTTTTGGAGAACCTTGAATGGACCATCATACCAAGAAGATAACTTACTCTTACGCTGTTGGGGAAAGCGATCCTTTCGTAGATGCAACCATACAAGATCTCCTGGCTGAAATGTAACCTTCTTCTTACCTTTGTTTGCTTGCTTTGCATATTGTGTCGATTTCTTCTCAATATTCTTTCTTGTCTCCGCATGTAACCGCTTGATAAAGTCTGATCTTTTTATGGCATCCAAGTTAACTTGTTCCTGTAATGGTAAAGGCAAAAAGATCCATGGGAGTATGTGGTTTAAACCCATAAACACTTTCAAATGGACAAGAGTTTGTTGTGGAATGGACTACCCTGTTATAAGCAAATTCAATATGTGGAAGGCAGTCTTCCCAGAGCTTCAAATTCTTTTTCAACATAGCACGCAACATGGTTGACAAGGTACGGCTGACAACTTCAGTTTAGCCATCCGTTTGTGGATGACAAGTGGTTGAAAACAACAACTTTGTGCCGAGCTTAGCCCACAATGTCTTCCAAAAGTAGCTGAGAAATTTAGTATCCCGGTCTGAAACAATAGTCTTTGGAACTCCATGTAAATGAACAATCTCTCTGAAAAACAAATCAGCAACGTGTGAAGCATCATCGCTCTTATGACAGGGGATAAAATGTGCCATTTTAGAAAAGCGATCTACAACAACAAAAATAGAATCCCTCCCCCTCTTAGACCGAGGTAACCCCAGAATAAAGTCCATAGATATATCTTCCCAAGGTACATGTGGAATAGGTAATAGAGTATATAAACCATGGGGATTGAGGCGGGACTTAGCTTTCAAGCAAACGATGCAGCACCCAACGTGCCGCTGGACATCACGTCGCATATGTGGCCAAAAGAAATGATCAGAGAGCATGTCCAATATCTTTTTGACACCAAAATGACCAGCTAGTCCACCTACATGTGCTTCCTGCAAAAGAACTTGACGAATCGAGCAAGCTGGAATGCATATTTTGTTAGTCTGAAACAAGAAACCATAATGCGTATAATATTTATTCCAACCTTTTCCATCAATGCAACGAGAGAAAGGTTCTTTAAAATCAGCATCAGCAGCATAAAGTGTTTTAATGGATTCCAAACCAAGCACTTTTATATCTAGTTGTGTAATCAACACACATCTTATAGACAAGGCATCGGCAATAATGTTATCTTTACCACGCTTATGTTTGATAACATAGGGAAACGTTTCAATGAACTCAATCCATTTAGCATGTCGATAGTTTAGCTTGCCTTGACTTTTAAGATATTTCAAAGCTTCATGATCAGAATGAATTATAAATTCTTTAGGTAACAAGTAATGTTGTCAAACTTCTAAAACGCGAACTAACGCATAAAGCTCCTTGTCATAAAATGAGTAATTCAGATGTGGATCATTTAGCTTTTTAGAAAAGTAGGCAACAGGTTTACCTTCTTGCAGCAGTACACCTCCTATGCCAATACCACTTGCATCACATTCGATCTCAAATGTCTTACCAAAATTAGGAAGTTGTAGGAGCGGTGCTTCACAAAGCTTTATTTTAGCGTTTGAAATGCTTGGTCTTCGTCATGGCCCCATTTGAATAGAACATCCTTCTTTGTGAGATTGTTAAGTCATGCAGCGAGAGTGCTGAAATCTTTGACAAAACGCCTATGGAAACTTGCTGTAAGGATCGAAACGCCCAAGCGGGGGGGGGGGGGGGGGTGAATTGGGCTTTTTCAAATTTTAGAGCAATTTAAAACTTAATGGTTGAAGCCCAATTCCCTATGCGAATTAACTACGCAAGCAAGAGTATTAAGTGCGGAATAGTAAATGCGTAATAGTAAAAGGGTGAGGAGAGAGATGCAAACTCCCGCGGAGACTCGGAGACACGGCGATTATTCCCGTGGTTCGGTAAGATCACAAAGATCTACCTACGTCCACGTTGTGGCACCCACCAAAGGGTATAGCCACTCCCAAGTCACCAAGACAAGGGAATCCACTATCTTTCTCCGTTTGCCTTCTCCGGCAAGGTGGAGCTCAAGCCTTGTACAATGGTGATCCTCCGGGCTTCCACAAATGCCTAGGTAAGCTCCGGAGCGATCTCTCCTTCCTCCAACTTTTACAAGGTGAGAGAAGTCACCAAGACACTCTCTCTCACTAGTCTAGAGATTCCAATCACCAAGAATGGATGCACACAAGCTTCTCTCTAGCTAAATCTAGCCTATAGTTGGAGTACAAGAGGTTTTGAGGTGTGGAAGTGGTAGCTCTTGGTCTTGAATGCTTGAGGATGTGTAGTGAGGCTCTAGTGATCAAGACTTGACGAAATGGCCGGTTGGAGGGGTATTTATAGCCAGCCCACACGAGATAGCCGTTGGAAAAGTAGGCAGACTTTTTCTGTGAACATCGGATCATCCGATGCACCCCTTTATTTGAGCATCGGTCGAATTCCAAATTAGCTGATGTCATGTGTCAGATGTGACCGTTGGATATAACCGTTGGATCTTTTAATCGACCGATGTTACTTCAACTTCATCATCGGATGATCCGGTGAGTTGATTTTCAGAATTGGTTCAGAAATAATGTCTCTGTTGAAATTGACCGATGTACACTTACTTCATCATCGGATGATCCGGTGTGTACTTCTTCAGAATAACTCAGAAATCATCCTTCTGTTAAAATCAACCGATGTGCCACTTCCTTCACATCGGATGATCCGGTGTGTACTGGGTTCTAAGGTCTTCTTCTTCTGCCAACTCAAACTCGACCGATGTAGTCATTTTGCAAGACATCGGATGATCCGGTGAGTGCAACTTGTTTGCTTCGAGTTGTTTTGAGTTGATCTTTTGGAATCTTCTTGAGTGACCTCTTTGACACTTGTTTGAAATGATATTATGATGAAGTGTAAGCTTCTTGTGTTGCCAATTTTGATAGAATAGAGTCGTTGTATGAGTTCTTTATTTAGTCTTCATGAGTATCGAATAACCCCTTAGAATAGATCGTTGAGGGGTCTCCATTTGTATCCAATAAGCAGTAGATGGTGTGAATAGATAGTTCATTAATGTTTGATGTGATATACGTGAAACCTCACACCCACAAACTCATTAGTAATAACGAACGGTTGTCATTAATCACCGAAACCATACCTCACGGGGGCCTAGATGCTTTCAATCTCCCCCTTTTTGGTGATTGATGACAACACAACGAGTAGAGCATAGAATTAATGGAATTAAAACGCAATGCTCAAAAAAGAAATATAACAAGTACAAATTGCAACACAAGTGGCTCGAAGGCTCAAATAATAAACAATAAAGCGCAAGAGCACAAAGTAGCACCCGGAGTACAATAATAGCAAATAATAATAACAGGCAATCTCAAATAGATAACAATAAGTAGCAAAAGGATAGACACTCCCCCTAAAACCAAGAACTCCCCCTAGAACTGAGCTAACCCTCTCCTGACTCTAACTCTTCTCCCCCTTTGGCATCAAGACACCAAAAAGGGAAGTCGAGTGCCTACGACTCAGGCGCGCTCCTGGCGATGGTGAAGCGGTCGGCGTCGACGGTGCTGTCGCCGGAGCTGCTGGAGGTGGAGGTCGCTGGCGCTGGAGCTGGAGCGGGGGGAGCTGGAGCTGGGGCTGGAGCTGCTGGGGGATCCGCTGAGACTGCTGGCGCCGGTGGAGAAGGTACTGCCGGAAGAGGTGAGGACTGGAACGACGTCGGCGGCAGTACTGTCGAGTGAACGGGCGCTGTCGAGGCGAACAGAGGTGGTATACTGAAGCTGGGGATCGATGAGGACGGTGCTGGAGCTGGTGCCAGTGGGGATGCACCTGGAGCCTGACTGAGTCCCGAGTGCTGAGGTGGAAGGGCGACTCCCGTCTGCTGTTAGAGGTTGGTGACCAACCCCAGGATGCCCAACAACATCTGCTGAGTCTGCTGCTGCTGGTCCAGAGTGCATCTCGTCATCTGGTCGACAAGGTTGGTGTACCTGTCGATGTCCTCTCGCCTCTGACGGGCGATCTCCAGCTGCATCTCCTGCTGCTGCCTCTGAAGCTGCTCCTGTCGAGCTGCCTGCTGCTCCTGCTGCTGAGCCATCTGCTGAAGTAAAGCAGTGAGCTCTGACGGCTGAGTCACCTGAGCCTCTGACACTGGAGGAGGTGTAGGTGGTGGAGCTGCTGAGCCTCCTGCCTCTGCGTCGTGCTGCCTCGGTGAAGGAGGAGCAGGAGGGAAGTACTCCTCGATACTGTCGCTGGTGTCGCTGTCCGACCATATATGCTGTAGGTCTCCTCCCTGAGCCTCTGCCTGTGCCAGCTCTGTGTCCTCCTGAGTCAGCTCTGCCCAGTCCTCCTCTGACAGTCTGGCTCGAACCTCACGCTCGACGGGACGGCCAAGGCGGCGGTCTCCCGGAGTGGGGACTCGGTAGTGGCTGAACCGGGTCACGTGCATCTCCGTCAGCTGAGAGACTCCTGGAGTGTCCTCTGGAACCAACTGGTGGAGAAGGTGACAGATCCAGTGACCGAAGACCAACTGTCGAAGCATCCCAACTCCGTCGGTGATCACGTCCTCCATCTCGCAGATCAGAATATCCACGATGTCGAACTCCATCCCGTTCATCACATAGAACAGGATGGTCTGCTGAAGACTCGTGAAGCCCTCCAAGTAGCCAGACCTCGGTAGTAGAGTACGCCTGAGGACGTGGTGAACTGTCCGAGCTGCTGGGGTGAGAAGCGCTGGCACCCTCGGCTGGTCAGGAGTGAACGGCTGAGTGAACAGACCTCTGATCTCCTCAAAAGGCGGTGCCACTCCTCCAGTCAGTGGCCTCCTCGGCGGGTCTGCGTCTCCGTAGACTATCTGGTGCAGGCACGTAGTAGAGAGCTCCACACCAAGCAGTCTGCCCAACAAGTCTCGAGACACGTCGTGGATCCGCCCCATGAACATGAAGTGAATCGAGCGACGGCCCTCAGAGACGTAGAGTGTCGCGTAGAACACCCTGACCCACTCCTCGACGTAGGCACTCCTCTGATGTGAGAGCAAGTCCACAAGTCCTCTGTATCTCTCAAAGAGTGGCCTGATCCCGTGTCCTGCTGCCACTGCAAGCTGATCCCAGTCGATGCTGTTATGCTGGAAGAGCTTGTGGCCCCGACGCCTGTAAGTCTCGTACAGGGACGCCTGTGTCAGGGTCCAGAAGCGGGAGTCAACTCGAGTATCCCTAGGCCGCGGGAACCACTCCTCAAGGATCGCTGACCATCTGAGCTTCTTCAGTTGCCTTGCCTTCATCTTCCTGTAGTCGGTGAGTCTGACATCCTCGGCAACACGGGCTGCTGTGTCCATCAGGTGGATGGCCCTTTGGGCCTCTCTGTCCTCGGCGCGGTCAGCCGCAGAGGGGCGCCGACTCGCCGTAGGAGTCTGTCCACCCCCACGAGTCCTCGGGGTGCGCCGGCGGATGAGAGGCGGCACCTCCGTCTCCTCCTCGTCGGAGCCCTCGGGAGGCACCGGCTGGACCGGAGGCTGCTCCTGCCTCTGCCGGGACTCGCGGATCCGTAAGGAACCGCGATGGCCGCACTCACGCTCCTCGGCAGCGCGAGCGGCCAACTCCGCACGACGAGCGTCCTTGGACATCTTGCGCTTCTTCGCGGCGGGCTCCTCAATAGCCTTGCCCTTTCCTTTGCGATCGCGACCCATCTTAGCGACAAACGGCGAAGCACGGCGAAACCCTAGCGGAGAGGGTGATGCGCGGTGGTGGAAGGGAGACGGCGAGGGAGGCGCGGCGGAGGAGGGAGCTGCGGCGGCGCGGTGGAACGGCGGCGGCGCGCGCGGGAGAAGCGGCGGCGCGGGCACGGGCGGCACCTAGGTGGCGGCGGCCGAAGGGCGGCGGCGGCGGCGGCGTCTGGGAGGCGGCGGCGGCGGCGCCTGGGAGGCGGCGGGCGGCGACTGGGAGGCGGCGGCGGCGGCTGGGAGGTCGGGGAAGAAAACACCGGTCGGGCGAACCGTTATTTAAACCGTACAGCCAAACCCTAGCCGCGCACAAGACACCGGATGGACCGATGATCATCGAAAGATGCATCGGTCGAGTTCAACAGAGAGTTGTCCCAAAAACTCTCTTTGAGCACCGGATGGACCGACGTTGAGGTGGCGATCATCGGTCGATTTCTGCAGGGCACCAGAAAACTGAACACCGGATGCTCCGATGTCTTCTGAAATGAACTCATCGGTTGATTTGTGACATCTGACTTGATCTGAGCACTGAACTGAAGCACCAATTGATCCGATGATCTGCTGGCCCTAGCATCGGATAATCCGATGACTACAGAAAACCTAAGACTGCCCATATGTGTCCTTGGACTTAAACACACAAAGATAAGGATGGGTCCTAGGACTTTTTGGGCAACTCCTAACCTCTAATAGAAGGCTTCAAATATAGTGCCACATATTGGCTAAGCCCTTAAGCAAAGAGAACACACAAGGTTAGGAGGGAAACCACGAAAATGTAAGGCCCATGCTTTGTGAGCTAGAGTATGGAGAACTTCTATCTCTTTAAAGCATGTACCTTTAGAATTTTGCTCTATCCACATCATATGAGTTGAGATATTGCATTTTGAACAAGTCTCCTTCTCATGATGTGGGTTCCCCTTTGTGACAATCTACCGTATGCAATGCCAAACAAAATAATGCAAGATATTAAATGAGTGCAAGTCTATATGGCAGGAATCATGCAAAGCATAATGTAAATCTATCTTGCCAAGTTTAAACCTTCCAAAGGCTTCCTCAAGGAAAACTATTTCTAGCTCGCCCCTATCCTTTGGGAGTTAGACAAGACCTATTTGATATGCAACCTTACATGAACATGGCAACTTACATGACGTTAGATGCATCTAGCACATTTAATTCACTTCTAAGTCTAGAAAAAATTTTCTCATCAAGTGGTTTAGTGAAGATATCCGCCAATTGTTCTTCGGACCTAACACCTTGCAAAGAGATGTCTCCTTTAGCCTCATGGTCTCGCAAGAAGTGATGGCGAATATCAATGTGCTTAGTGCAGGAGTGTTGAACGGGGTTTCTAGCTATCTTAACCGCACTTTCATTGTCACAAAGGAGAGGCACACAACCAAATTTAATTCCAAAGTCCAAAAGGGTTTGCTTCATATATAGAATTTGGGCACAACATGCACCGGCTGCTATATACTCTGCCTCCGCGGTGGACAAAGCCACGGAGTTTTGCTTTTTGCTCGACCAAGATACTAGGGAACGCCCAAGTAAGTGGCACCCACCGGAGGTACTCTTGCGATCCACACGGCATCCGGCAAAGTCCGAATCCGAGTAACCCAAGAGATGGAAACTAGTGTTCTTGGGGTACCACAAACCTACACTTGGGGTATGCTTGAGATACCTAAGTATCCTAAAGACCGCCTTACGATGCGATTCTTTAGGTGCTGCTTGAAAGCGAGCACACAAGCACACACTAAACATGATATCGGGCCTAGATGCGGTAAGATATAACAATGAACCAATCATGGAACGGTAATGAGATTGATCAATAGGTTTACCGTCCATGTCCGCGTCGAGATGACAATTTGTCGCCATTGGAGTACTTCTTGAGCTACAATCTTCCATTTCAAACTTCTTCAAGAGGTCCTTGGTGTACTTCTCTTGGTAGATAAAAGTCCCCTCTTGAAGTTGCTTGATTTGAAATCCTAGAAAGAAATTGAGTTCTCCAATCATTGACATCTCAAACTCCCTAGACATCATGGTGCCAAACTCAAGGCTAAGAGATTTGTCAGTTGAGCCAAAAATAATGTCATCAACGTAAATTTGACAAAGAAATAAATCTCCGTTGATGTCCTTGGTGAAAAGTGTGGTATCCACCCTCCCGATCTTGAATCCTTGCATGACTAGGAAATCCCTTAGATGTTCATACCATGCCCTAGGTGCTTGCTTGAGCCCGTAGAGCGCCTTGTGTAACCTATACACATGGTTAGGATTCCTCGGATCTTCAAACCCGGGAGGTTGCTCAACGAAAATAAGTTCGTTAATATAACCATTGAGGAAGGCACTTTTAACATCCATTTGATAAAGCATAATATTGTGATGCGAAGCAAAAGCAAGGAGTATGCGAATAGCTTCTAACCGTGCGACCGGGGCGAATGTCTCTCCAAAATCTAGTCCTTCAACTTGTGAAAAACCCTTGGCCACAAGCCTTGCCTTGTTGCGGACCACCACGCCATTCTCGTCTTGCTTGTTGCGGTACACCCACTTTGTTCCGATGACGTTCTTGTCCTTAGGTCGCTCCTCCAATACCCAAACTTCATTGCGGGTGAAGTTGTTGAGTTCTTCTTGCATAGCCATCACCCAGTTGGGATCTTGGAGTGCTTCCTCAATATTTGTGGGTTCTACACACGAAACAAAAGAGTAGTGCTCACAAAATGAAGCAACATGGCGAGAACGAGTACTTACTCCCCGTGACGGACTTCCGATGATTTGATCCATCGGATGTGCCTTGGAGATGCGCCCATGCCTCATAAGAGGTTGTGAGGCACTTGGCGGTGGTGAGGCATCTCGCTCGTCTTGTGGTTGGACTTGACCTTGGACTTCTTCTTCTTCTTGGTGTTGTGTGGCATGTGAATCTTGCATTGGCAATGGATCATCTTTCTCTTCTTCTTCATTAATTTGGGGCGCCATGGAGGTGTTGATGTTGGAACCTGAGGCTCCCCCTTGATCATGGCCCTCCTCAACTTCGGGCTTGATGTCTCCTATGGTCATGTTCTTCATAGCTTCTCGTAGAGGCTCATCATCTATATCATCATGACCAAAACTCTCCTCTTGGGAGCCATTAGTCTCATCAAACTCAACATCACAACTTTCTTCAACTAACCCGGAGGTTTGGTTGAATACTTGATATGCTTTTGAGTTTGACGCATAACCAAGAAAGATACCAACATCACACCTTCTTTCAAACTTACCGAGCCTTTTCTTGCGGTAGATGTAGCACTTGCACCCGAAGACTCGGAAGTAGGAGATGTTGGGCTTTCTCCCAATGAGGAGCTCATATGGGGTCTTTTGAAGTAGTCGATGAAGATAGACCCTATTTGCGGCATGGCACGCCGTGTTGATTGCTTCGGCCCAAAACTTCTCCGACGTGCCATAGTCATCAAGCATTGCTCTTGCAAGGGTGATGAGAGTCTTGTTCTTCCTTTCAACGACACCATTTTGTTGAGGGGTGTATGTGGCCGAAAATTCGTGCTTCACGCCTTTACGATCACACCACTCCCCAATGTTGTAGTTCTTGAACTCGGTGCCGTTGTCACTCCGGACCTTGATGATGGGAAGTTGAAATTCCCTTTGAGCTCGTTTAGCGAAAGTCTTGAAGATTTCCGGAGTTTCACCCTTGTCACCTAGAAACAATGTCCAAGCATAGCGAGAGTAGTCATCAACAATAACAAGACAATAGAGGTTACCGCCAAGGATTTGGTATGTGGACGGTCCGAAGAGGTCCATGTGAAGTAGTTCAAGTGGCTTGGAGGTTGACACCATTGTCTTCATCGGATGGTGTGAGGCAACTTGCTTCTCGGCTTGACACGCTCTACAAAGCTTGTTCTTCTCAAATGTGACATCCTTCACGCCGGTCACCATCCCAAGCTTGAATGACTTCTTGAGCTTGCTCATCCCAATGTGAGCAATGCGCCGATGCCATAGCCATCCCAAACTTGTCTTGGTGAAAAGACAAGTGGTCAAGCTAGCATCCTTGTTGGAGAAGTCCACCAAGTAAAGATGTTCATGCCGAAAACCTTTGAATATTAGTTCTTTGCTTGATTCACTAGTCACCACAACACCATTCTTGTCAAATGTGCACGTTAGTCCAAGATCACATAATTGTGCAATAGAAAGTAAATTGAAACTAAGAGACTTAACGTAAAGCACATTAGAGATAGACAAATCATGAGAAATAGCAATTTTACCCAAACCAATTACCTTCCCCTTTGAGTTATCACCAAAGGTGACTTGTTCATGATTGCCGGGGTTCTCTATGGAGGTGAACATATCATCATTGCCGGTCATATGTTGAGTGCACCCACTATCGAGTACCCAATGCTTTCCTCCGGCTTTGTAGTTCACCTACACACATGAAGTTAGTTTTTGAGTTTAGGAACCCAAGCCAACTTAGGTCCTTGTATGTGTGATACAAGTGATTTTGGGACCCAAAGTTGCTTGGGGAGCTTCCCCTTCATGCCCTTGATGTCTTTGCCGATGAACCTTGCCTTCACCTTTCCACCTACTTTGCTCAATAGATAGTGATAATCATTGAAAGTAGATTTGTAGTTAGGAGGCAATTTGGGAGAAGGACGGTTGGGAAGAGGACTCCCTCGTGTGATGTCCGGTGACCTCACAATGTTGGCAATAGGAACCAACTTCCTTGATGAAGCTTGTCCTAAGCTCCGGTGAGGGCACCTTTCCTTTGTTGGGCACCGGGAAGGATCCAAGTCCCCTCTTGTTGAAACCTTTAGCTTGTTGGTAGAGGATTTCCTTGTGCTTGTCCTCCCCCTTAGAGAGTCTTGCCACACTAGTGCGAAGACTTTCAATTTCGTCCATTAGCTCCTTCTCCCTAGGGCTTGCTTTCAAAGGTAAAGACTTATCCAAAATATTAGTGGCATGTGAATTAGATGATATTTTGCCATCAAGGGTTTCTTTCTTTGTGTTTTTCAATTTAAGTTCAATTGCTTCATAAGCAAGGTTAAGCACTTAATGTTCTTGAACCAACTCATTGTGCTTTGCCAAGAGTGCTAAGTTAGCTAAGTCAAGCTCATGATACTCAAGCTTGATTTGAGCATTCTCCTCCTCGATTTGCTTGACATTTGATTTGAGCGTGTCATGCTCTTTAAGTATGGTTGCATACTTGTCATGCAAATCGAGGTTAGCACTTTCAAGCTTAGCACGAGCTAGCTCAAGAGCCTTAACCTTAGCCTTTTCCCTTTTTATAATGGCATGATATTCATTAATCATAGATGCTAATTCATCGGGTGAAAGGTCATCATCATCGCTAGAATCTTCACATACCTTTGAGTTACCTTTCGCCATTAGGCACATAGGAGGTGGACGAAGAGGTGAGTCATCCTTGTTGACGATGGCGAGGCCCGCCAAGTTTTCTTCATCTTCACTATCTTCGTCGCTTGACTCTTCATCCGTGATCCACTCATTGGCTTCACACATGAAGACCTTTTGAGGTCCTCTTCTCTTCTTTGGAAAGAGCTTGGTTTTCTTGCCTTTGTCAAATTTCTTCTTTCCAAAAGAGCGCTTGGGCTTGACCTCCTCTTCATCATCACTTTCTTCTAGCTTGTGATGCTTGCCATTGTCCTTCCTTTTGTCCGGTCTTGGACAATCATATGATATGTGGCCTAGATCACCACAATTGTAGCACGTCTTGTTTTCATCTTTTCTTGGCAAGAAGGCTTTCTTTTTGGGATCATAAGAGTATCCCTTCTTTGCAATCTTGGAGTTGAGGCGTGAGAATTTCCTCATCATCAAAGCAAGCTCATCATCATCATCCTCGCTTGTTTCTTGCTCTTCTTCACTTGAGCTAGGCTCAACCACTTTCTTCTTCTTGGGAGTTGTCTTCTTGGTTGAAGCCTTGAGAGCAATGGTTTTTGATGATGATTCCTCCATCATTCCAAGTACGCTCATCTCATGAGCATGGATTTCTCCAATGAGCTCCGAAACTTCAATGTTGTCTAGTGACTCTTTTTGGAGCATTGAATTGATAATGTTGTACTTGGGCTTGGGTAGAAGCATGAGGATCTTGCGATTGATAAGTCCCTTGCCAAGAGAAGCAATGTCAAGTGCGTTAATTTCCTCAATGAGCACATTTAAACGAGAAAACATTTGGTTAACATTCTCATGAGGAAACATCTTAAATTCATCATATTTTGATTTAAGCATGTGATATTTGAGTTCTTTAACACGAGATGAGCCCTCATATATTTCAATTAGACATGCCCAAATTTCACATGCTTTTTCCTTACTAGCAATCCTAGCAAAGACATCTTGACTAATGCATTCATATATGGCATTTCTAGCCTTAGCATCCCATTTTAATTGGTCACCAACATAGTCAAGATTTCCAAACCTCGCATGGGTCGCTTCCCACACTTCGGGAGCAATTGTCTCAAGGTAAGCGCGCATGCGTGCTTTCCAATAAGCAAAATTCTTGCCCTCGAAGGTAGGAACCGAACCCCCATTCTTGGCCATTTTCGCTCTCTAGCGGTAAAGCTAGAATGATCCAATGAGCAACCTTGCTCTGATACCAATTGTAAGGATCGAAACGCCCAAGAGGGGGGTGAATTGGGCTTTTTCAAATTTTAGAGCAATTTAAAACTTAATGGTTGAAGCCCAATTCCCTATGCGAATTAACTACGCAAGCAAGAGTATTAAGTGCGGAATAGTAAATGCGTAATAGTAAAAGGGTGAGGAGAGAGATGCAAACTCCCGCGGAGACTCGGAGACACGGCGATTATTCCCGTGGTTCGGTAAGATCACAAAGATCTACCTACGTCCACGTTGTGGCACCCACCAAAGGGTATAGCCACTCCCAAGTCACCAAGACAAGGAAATCCACTATCTTTCTCCGTTCGCCTTCTCCGGCAAGGTGGAGCTCAAGCCTTGTACAATGGTGATCCTCCGGGCTTCCACAAATGCCTAGGTAAGCTCCGGAGCGATCTCTCATTCCTCCAACTTTTACAAGGTGAGAGAAGTCACCAAGACACTCTCTCTCACTAGTCTAGAGATTCCAATCATCAAGAATGGACGCACACAAGCTTCTCTCTAGCTAAATCTAGCCTATAGTTGGAGTACAAGAGGTTTTGAGGTGTGGAAGTGGTAGCTCTTGGTCTTGAATGCTTGAGGATGTGTAGTGAGGCTCTGGTGATCAAGACTTGACGAAATGGCCGGTTGGAGGGGTATTTATAGCCAGCCCACACGAGATAGCCGTTGGAAAAGTAGGCAGACTTTTTCTGTGAACATCGGATCATCCGATGCACCCCTTTATTTGAGCATCGGTCGAATTCCAAATTAGCTGATGTCATGTGTCAGATGTGACCGTTGGATATAACCGTTGGATCTTTTAATCGACCGATGTTACTTCAACTTCATCATCGGATGATCCGGTGAGTTGATCTTCAGAATTGGTTCAGAAATAATGTCTCTGTTGAAATTGACCGATGTACACTTACTTCATCATCGGATGATCCGGTGTGTACTTCTTCAGAATAACTCAGAAATCATCCTTCTGCTGAAATCAACCGATGTGCCACTTCCTTCACATTGGATGATCCGGTGTGTACTGGGTTCTAAGGTCTTCTTCTTCTGTCAACTCAAACTCGACCGATGTAGTCATTTTGCAAGACATCGGATGATCCGGTGAGTGCAACTTGTTTGCTTCGAGTTGTTTTGAGTTGATCTTTTGGAATCTTCTTGAGTGACCTCTTTGACACTTGTTTGAAATGATATTATGATGAAGTGTAAGCTTCTTGTGTTGCCAATTTTGATAGAATAGAGTCGTTGTATGAGTTCTTTATTTAGTCTTCATGAGTATCGAATAACCCCTTAGAATAGATCGTTGAGGGGTCTCCATTTGTATCCAATAAGCAGTAGATGGTGTGAATAGATAGTTCATTAACGTTTGATGTGATATACGTGAAACCTCGCATCCACAAACTCATTAGTAATAATGAACGGTTGTCATTAATCACCGAAACCATACCTCACGGGGGCCTAGATGCTTTCAATCTCCCCCTTTTTGGTGATTGATGACAACACAACGAGTAGAGCATAGAATTAATGGAATTAAAACGCAATGCTCAAAAAAGAAATATAACAAGTACAAATTGCAACACAAGTGGCTCGAAGGCTCAAATAATAAACAATAAAGCGCAAGAGCACAAAGTAGCACCCGGAGTACAATAATAGCAAATAATAATAACAGGCAATCTCAAATAGATAACAATAAGTAGCAAAAGGATAGACACTCCCCCTAAAACCAAGAACTCCCCCTAGCACTGAGCTAACCCTCCCCTGACTCTAACTCTTCTCCCCCTTTGGCATCAAGACACCAAAAAGGGAAGTCGAGTGCCTACGACTCAGGCGCGCTCCTGGCGATGGTGAAGCGGTCGGCGTCGACGGTGCTGTCGCCGGAGCTGCTGGAGGTGGAGGTCGCTGGCGCTGGAGCTGGAGCGGGGGGAGCTGGAGCTGGGGCTGGAGCTGCTGGGGGATCCGCTGAGACTGCTGGCGCCGGTGGAGAAGTCACAGTCAGGACAGGCTTACAGTGTCTGAAGCTGCAGACCATTGAAGGCAGCGACAAGACCGGACAAGACATGCCCTGCCGCCCCTGCCATCGCCAACGACTACATGCTACACTTAGCCTGCGGCATGGGCAGGGCAGCAGGACGAGGACTTCGACGCCAGTGCCAAGACATAATAGCTGGTAGGAAATCACCCCGGGGCCACCTGTCGGGTTCCGGGCCCACCTTGTAAGCCACTCGAGCCTTGGACTATAAAAGACTCGGGTAGGCAACGTTAGCAAAGGTTGGCACTCCGGCCATCCAGGTTCGAACTCTGTGAACCCGCATCCTAGGCATCACTCACCCTCAAGCTCAGGACTCCAGTTCTGAGCAACAAGCAATACAGCGAGCACCTCTGCTCACCGTGGACGTAGGGTTTTACGCTCCGGCGGCCCGAACCACGTAAAACTTGCCATGTCAAGCTTCTCCCTCACTCGTCCCTAACGCTGAAGCTCTCCGCAAGCGACTAGCCCCTCCGAAAAAGAACCTCCACGGGCTGCCCAGAGCAGGTCCGGGGGAAGTGTCGACCACACACTTCGACAAACTCAGTGAGACAAGTGTAATTTGTCATATCCACTTTATCAGCAATGGATTTATTGAGGCCAAACATAAACTGGGCCATTGTGGATTCCTCATCTTCAGTTATTCCTGTACGAAGTAAACACATTTCCAATTCTTGAAAATATTCATCAACAGTACGAGTATCTTGCACAAGACGTTTCAGCTTCAAATGTAGGTCATGAGAATAATATGCAGAAACAAAACGACGTCACATTTCCCTCTTCATGTCTTCCCAAGTTATACGAACATGCCCAACTCTTTGATATTCAGTACGGACATGATTCCACCAAGTTATGGCATAGCCTTTAAACTCAATGCCTGCAAGTTTTGCCTTCTTTTCAGCAGGGTATTCATACAAATCAAATAGTTGCTCCACTTTGGTTTCCCATTCAAAGTAATCATCAGCATTCTCCTTGCCGCTGAATGGAGGAATGGACACTTTAACATTGCCCAAACCATCATCATTATGACGTCGTTCATGATGACGTCGACGGTGATCACCATAACGACCACGGGCTCCAAAACGGCCAAAGTTGTCACCACCATGATCATCATATGCACCATGGCGACCATAAGGATCACCTCCATGTTCAGCACTATAATTTGAAGAGAGGGAGGTCTGGCCCCGCGGGACACGTGGCGCCCTCGGAGCTCTCCCCGCGGAGAGGGGCGAGGTCCTTAGGCAGTTTTCCCCTGTGCGCGGGGGTACCCCATATTGAGGGTACCGACACCTACCACTGCATTAAGGATAGAACTTACATAGGTGTTCTATGTCCTGTGGTTTGGGTAGAGGTACCCATCCTCTGTGGCTAGGCGGGTGCACCTAGGGCGGCATACTTGTGCTGCTTGGAAGGGACCCTCCCTGCTGGGGGAGGGTTTGTCACCCCTTCTTGGGAAAGTATTAGCTGAGGCACTAGGCGTATCTACCTTGGGTTGTCTTCTCTGCGCGTACCGTTGCTGATATCACCGGAGTGTTTTGCGTTGTAGCGTATTCCGAGCAGCCTCTTGCCACATTGCCTTGTCGACGAGGTCAAATTTTTCACGCGGAAGCTGGTCCCGCATGGCTTCGTCGTATGTCTGGACGTGGGATGAGCCCTTGGTGTGTTCCAGGGGGTGGCCTCGACCCCCTACACCACTGTAAGAGGGCATTTCTCTTGTCGCACGACGGGGGGGGGGGGGGGGGGGGACGTCTGGTTAGACATGGAGCATCTTGCGTCGCTCGATGTCGGTGCTGGAGTCGGAGTCGGAGCGGCCGTAGACGGCTTTCGACGCCCTCTCGCCGTCTTGATACTCCATCTCTTGCTCAGCGCTGGCCTCGGGTTTGGCATTTTGTTTACCCTCCCGCTGGCGGTAGGGTGCGCCGTCTTGGCGTGACCGCTGTTGTTGCAGCTCACGGAAGCGTTACGCAAGCTTCTTGATCTCATGGCAGTTGCTAGCACCGTGGCGGCCGGATTTGGGCATCAGGCGCCATTGGCCGTCGTCGCTGGCAGGCGACGGTCTTGGGCGCTTGTTAGTGTGTGGGGCTGGAACCCCACTGGCCGCTGCTAGGGCGGCAGTAGGTTCCCCCGCCAGGGGTTTGTTCCTGCCCCCGCCCTTGTTCTTCTTGCTGCTGCATGGAGCAGCAGCCTCTGTGGCACTCCCTGCCGCGGAGGTAGGTCGCGAGTGCTAGTCTCAGCCTTCCGCCGCCCTAGCACATTTGTCGGCCAGGCTGAATAGATCAGTTACGTCTTGCACGTCGTGCGTGTTTAACTTCTCGAGCATCTTCTTGTCGCGGACGCCTTGCTGGAAGGTGATGACGACGGAGGCGTTGGAGATGCGGGGGATGGTGTTTCAGACCTGGGAGAACCGCTGGATGAAGGATCGCAGTGACTCCCCATCACGCTGACGCATGGCGTGGAGGTCGAGCTCGGTGCAGGAGCGCGTGTAGGAAACTCCCAAAGTTGGTTATTAATCTCCAGCACAACTCTTCCCAGGATGTGATGGAGCCTGGGGGGAAGGTTCATGAGCTATGACTGGGTTGTGCCGGTCAGGGCCACGGGGAAGTAATTGGCCATGACAGCCTCATCCCCTCCTGCAGCTAGGATGGAGGTGGAGCAGATCTGCAGGAGCTCGGCGGGGTTGACCGTCCTGTCGTATTTTTCCGGCAAGTGGGGCCCGAACCTTGGTGGACAGACCACCATACAAAGGTGTGGAGCGAGCGCCATGCAGCCCCCTACTGCCCCCGGAGAAGCAGGGGTAGGCGGAGCGCGGCCCGCTGGTACACCGCTCGTTGACCGGTACTCTCCTTCGAGGTTGTGATGCCTCTCCCGGCGTCGCTCAATGGTGGTGCGACCATCTTTGCTTGCGAGGCGACGGGTTCAACTCGATCTTGTGGTCATCCTTGGTCGTCGCGTGTGGGGCTGCCATGTAACACCCCAAATTTTGATTCAAAACCCTAAACCATGTTCAGAGGAGAATTTAATTTTGGACGTATTGCATGTTTTGCAAAAATTCAAATTCAAACTGGAATTCAAATTATACTCAAAACAGAAAAGAAATGGAAAAAGAAAAAGAAAAACGGGAAAAAAACCGGCCAGTGGGCCGAAACCCGCCAGCCGGCCCAGCTTTCCCCGCGCCAGCCCGCCCCCGCGCGCGCCGCGCTGCCTCTCACCGACGGGTGGGACCCACATGTCATCCCCAACCCCGCGACCCCGGACTCTCTCCCGCGCGCGCGATCTTAACCGATCGGAAAACCCGTCCCTCCGCCCGAATTCTGATCCCAGAGGACTCCAACTCGATCACAACAGACCCACCGCCCTCCCCCGGCTATAAAAACCCCCGATCCGATCAGTTTTTCCCACGCGATCGCCGATTTTTACTCCGGTGAGCACCGAGACTTCGCCGGTGAATTCTGGCCGATCTAAGCTCGGAAACTCTGATCTAACTCGCTGGTTTTGATCCACCGCCTCCGGGGAGCTTTGCAGGTGCAGAAAACTCGGAGACTTACGGTGTAAACACGGCGCCGACGAGCTTCGCCGTGGTTTTGCCTCGGACCTCGCCGCCGAGCACTTTCCAGGACCCCCGAGCTCGAGAAAACCCCCGAGGTGAGATCACTGACCTCCCCTCTACCGATCTAGGCCATAAGATCACAGTTTTAGACAGAATTCTCGAGGATCCGAAACTTTCCGGCGAGATCGCCGCTTCCCGCCGCCGTGCGCTGCCGGCAGCGCCGCCCGCGCTCGATCAGAGCGACGTGGCCGCTTGTGCGCCGTTTATTTTAAATCGCACGGTAGACTTTAAAACCCCGCGTACCGGTTCGATGTTATAATCTCAGCCGTAGGTTTAAAATCGGACGGTCCACGTCAGCCCCGCATTATAAAGACTGGAATTCTTACGTGCTACCCCCTGGGGTTCTCTGGAATTGAGAGCTAGCCCCGGAAACTTCAGATCTAGCCCCTGGAACTCCAGAAAATCATGTAAATTCATTTAAAAATCAGTTTTAGCCCCTGGACTTAATGAAAATTAGGAAAAACACCTCTGATAAGTGTAGCTAGACCCCTGGAAATTATGGAAATAATATTATAGACCCTATAATGGGGTGAATTCATTATTTTAACCCTGTTTAGTATTTAATGTAGAAAATTAAATATGTAACTAGTGTTTAAAAATTAAAAAGTGGGACAAATATAATTGTCAAAATTAATTAAAAACTTTCTCAGTACTTAGAAAACTTTGGAGTGAGGTAAAAATATATTTTTGGACTGAAATGAATCTGTTTCATTTAATTATTCACATTATTTAGTATAAGGACACATTTTTAAGTAAAGAATAGTTATAGAAAAATAGGGAAAATAATTATGAAATAGTCTACATCAGAAGCCAAGGTCAAAATATGTTATTAAATCATTTAGGACCAGAACCTATACTGTTTAGATGATGTGTATTACTAATTTCATAATAAAATACACAATTATGCATAGGAATATAAATCTGAAAATATAGCAACTAGTAAATGATATATGGAGTTTCTAAAATCCAAAGAATTCAGTTTAGGGTTGGTAGAAATTCTGAAGGCACATATGGAGAAGAAAAATACTTTTCATACACACCTGGTAGTAAAAAGGTGTAGTAATTTAATATGAGGAATTTATTTAAAACTGAAACACAACACATATAATGGTAAATGAATTTCATAAATGTGAATGTGTGGTTTGTATGAAGTGTAAGTGTGAACTATGTCTTATGATTGTTGTTTTTCTTTTGCTATGTGTGATGGTATGAAGTAGAACCTGTTCAAGAACAAGTTGTTCATTTCCAAGATCAGGACTACCCATTTCAAGAGCAGCAAGAAGGAGGCAAGTGTCCTTGACCACTTTGATCCTATGCTAGGATGTGTAGATAGAATTATTTGCATTGTCAAGTTAAATATGAAACCCGTGCTAGGAAAGTTTCCCTAGAATTGCATTACCTTGTTTCCTTGTAGCTTGGGTTGGGATTTATTTTGTCATGTCATTTATTTACATGCATTTGCTTAGCCATGCTTAGAATGGGATATTTGGGAAATGAGATCATCAGTTTATATTACCATACTCTTGGATGAGGTATTGTGAGTTATGTAGAGGTAGGGATCAAGGCAAGTTGGATGTTTTGGTTGTGTGCTGGGTGCACGAGACTTGGGTTTGTGTTTAGTACTTGCCTGGATCCTAAGGACCGGTTCATGGAGCATGTAACCCGGCTTTACAGTGCCAACCACATGCTGAGATGGGGCAGCTTAGCCAATTAATTAGGTGTATCCCCGGCGTAGTATGGGTGTGTTGGATGGTGCGGGGAGTAGGTGTCAGCTGGACTACCATATGAACCGCAAGGCTCAAGAGGGGGCCACTGCAGCGGGGTTGGAGCCTCTTGTATGCTGTTAGGGGTGAAACCTCAGTGGGCCCACGCTCATCGGGAATCCCTTTGTAAAGGCTTCGTAGTGATCTCCTGGCCGCACACCTGGGAAGTGTGAATGTGGATCGTAGCCACTGGCATAATGGAGGTTCTTTTAGTCCACCCGGCAACGGGGGATGAAATCACTACTTGTGGGTACAGTGGTACAAACTCTGCAGAGTCAAAACTGTCTTGACAGCCGTGCTCACGGTTAAGAGCGGCCTGGACTTATTCATGATTAGAGGATTGATGGTTTTGAAAGTTAAGCGGGGAGCTTAACATTGGAAATGATGATTATGGTTATTGGATTATGATGATGGGATGGGAGATTGAAACCATTTCACCTGTGTAGTAATGTAGGTGCTTAATAAGCTAAGGTGATAGGTATTAATTGCGTAGTGCTTTAACCATGAGTTCAACCTCTCCTTGTTCTAGCCATGCATGATATAATTTTCCCACACTTGCTGAGTACCATTGGTACTCAACCTTGCATATTTGTTGGTTTATATTGCTGCTCAGGTCAAGATAATGAGGTGGTGTATAATGACCAAGATTTTGGACCCGAGGAAGGCTTTTAGGTTCATGAAGACCCCCGGGCAACGCCTGTGATGGAGCCCTAAAGAATAATATTCCGCTGCTAGTTTATTTACTTGTGATGAAACATTAGTGTCCATTGAGACATTTGCGATGTAAGACTTATTTATATTCGACACCTGGCTTGTAATAAATGATGCTTCACTATTTGTCATCACATGTATGAGAAAATGATCCTGGCATACATGTGATATTCACTTGGTTGTTTCTTCGGAAAAACCGGGTGTGACAGAGGTGGTATCAGAGCCAAGGTTGCCCGTAGGAACGTGGACCTAGGTAGAAATGGACGTATTTAAGGGCCCTATTTTCTTTAAAACTATTTTCCAAGGTGTGGGTGGAAAAGTGTTATTAAAGGAGTCATTTTCTTCATCTTACCCCAACTTTCATTCAAAATAGGATTTTTGTTTGAGAATTTATCTAACCTAATTTTAAATTCTTTTGTTTTTAGATGGTTCGCATGATTCGCACCGCTCGTAAGTCCACAGGAGGGAGAGTTCCCGTAGCTGCCCTTGCCGAAAGAGAGGAGAGTCGTCCAGTGACGTACCTTTCCTATGGATTGGCAGTAGGAGATTTGTTGCGCTGTCTTCGACGTATGCTCGAAGCCGTCGGCAATACGGGCAAGCTAATCATCCACTATAACTCCACCAGGACCATCCGTGAGAAGAGGGAAGAATGGAGTTCGGAGATGAGGATTATACACGAGAATCAGCTGCTTAAGATTCACCACTCTCCAGCTTGTCGAGCAACACAAGTTGACGCGGAGAAAGATGTCACCTGGGAGGCCATCACCTGCCAGAGTCACATCTATCGTCGCCACTTGGACAAAACTGAGTACATGTATGTCCTCCAACGTGAGAGTGGTACCACGGAGTACAAGTACCCACCGGTGCAGCAAGGGACTTCCCATGAGCACATGGACTTGTGCTTGGAGGATGCTGCTATGCTCAGCACTCGACTGCAGGAGTGTCAACAAGAGCTTCAGGATGTCCGAGACACCCTGAAGGAAACGGAGGCGTTGCTGCGAGCTTGCTTAAAGGCGAGAGAAAGAGGAGATGGGAATGAACTGTGTGTCACCGTTAGTGATCCATGGACCCCTGACTCCCCGGATCGCCGAGCGATCAGGCGTCGTCGCACTTCTCCACCAGCAGCCTCCCCACCCAAAGCAGAGTCAGAAGGTAGCCGAAATGAGGAGGAAGATCCCGAGGAGCCAGCTCAAGAGGACGAGTAGTGTAGAGTCTTTCCCCTAGCTAGCAAGAGGTCGAGTAGTCGAGTCGTTACGTAGTTAATGGTGTGATAATGCTTGGTGTGTGACGTGAGTTGTGGAAGCCATGAGCAATTGTCCACAGCCTCGTCTTCAGATTGTTTTACTTTGGTGTGTGAACCCACAGGAAATAATAGTGCATTTATTTGGTGTGAGATATAAACACTCGTAAAATTTTAACAAAGCCTTAACACCTCAAAGTACCAACAAATGAAAGCAGTGAGATGATACTAAATGGTATCAAATTAATATTTGATGATTCTGCCAGATGGCCGGAAGAGGAAAAGGACGTGCTGCCAACCCCGCCAACAACAATGATGAGGCATGCAACCCTCATCTTTCTGGAGGCCAGGACAGGGGTGGTCGCCGTGAGGAAGTTGATCCTCTCCACCAAATGCTGGAGAATCAAAATCAGCTTATCCAGAACTTGACTCAAGTGGTGGCCAACTTGCATCAAGTTCCACCTGCACAAGCTGCACCACGCCAACCAAGGTTGAGTGAGTTTCTAGGAACTCAACCTCCAAAGTTTGCAAGTGCTGCTGAACCTCTGGAGGCAGATGATTGGCTGAAGACTATTGAAAGTAAGATGAGGATCATACAGTGCCAAGGGTATGAGAGGGTGCTGTTTGCCTCTCATCAATTGCAAGGACCTGCTGCTGATTGGTGGACCGCCTACGTGGCTGCCCATCATGACCCTGAGAACATCACTTGGGAAGAGTTCAAGCGTAGCTTCCGCAACCACTACATCCCAAGAGGTGAACTCAAAAACAAGAGGAAGGAATTTTTGGGACTGCAGCAGGGAAACATGACTGTGAGGGAATACCTCACTAAATTTACTCAACTATCCCGTTATGCTCCACGAGACATAGAGACCGATGAGCAGAAACAAGATTGTTTCGTGGAAGGACTTACCGCAGAGACGCAGTGTGCAATGTCCTCCAATGAGTATGAAAGCTTTCAAAAGATGGTGGACAGAGCATTTGTGGTGGAAAGGAAGCTAAAGGCCCTGGAAAATGAGAATAAGAGAAAGGCTGGGTGGTCACATCAGGCCTCAGGGAGCAACACCCGCCCACGTATGATGCAGCAACCTACGGGGCAGACGAGCCGTGCTGCGGTACCCTATTCAGCACCAAGAGGGTACAACCCAAACTACAGGCCACCCGCAGCACCTGCACAACCGCCACTTCAGTTTGTGCAGCAGCCTCGCCCCGCATATCCACCTCGACCAGCAGTGCAAGGACCCCCGAACCAACCCCAAGACAACAAAGGCCAAGCACCTAAGATTGGGGTGCAATGTTTCAGCTGTGGTGAAGTGGGGCACTACGCCCATAAATGCCCAAAGAAGAAGCCTGCGCCGCCACAACAGCAGAATGTAGTGAGAGGACGGGTGAACCATGTCACTATGGAGGAAGCACAAGAGGCACCTGACGTGGTAGTTGGTAAGTTTCCTGCCAATTTACACCTTGCAACTCTGCTGTTTGATTCTGGTGCTACCCACTCGTTCATTGCTCAAGGGTTTGTTAAGAAGCATGACCTAGCAACCACACAAATGAACCATATGCTAGCCCGTAAACTCTCCAGGTGGAGAAATAAGGACAAGACAAGTGTGTCCCAAAGTGAGCCTAGACATTAATGGGGTAGTATTTACTGCTAACCTCATAGTGATAGATTCACAAGGGATAGATATTATTTTGGGTATGGATTGGTTGACCAAACATAAAGGAATCATCCATTGTTCGACCAGAACGGTGGAACTAACTCACCCCAATGGCACAAGAGTAAAGTTCATAACGATACACGAGCCGAGGAGGGACATTAAATTAAATCAAGTGGAGGTGAAAGTTGAGGAAATCAGGACTATCAGGGAATATCCAGATGTTTTTCCGGAGGAATTGCCAGGTATGCCTCCCGATCGTGACGTGGAATTCGCAATTGAGCTAGTACCGGGAACAGCCCCGATATACAAGAGACCTTATCGAATGGACTCCAAGCAGCTAGAAGAGCTCAAGGATCATTTGAGAGAATTGACGGAGAAGGGGTATATTCGCCCTAGTTCCTCACCATGGAGAGCTCCGGTGATATTTGTGCCCAAGAAAGACGGAACCCAAAGGTTATGCGTGGATTACCGTGCCTTGAATGAGGTAACCATCAAAAACAAGTACCCATTACCCCGCATTGAAGACTTGTTTGATCAGTTGAGGGGAGCTTGTGTGTTCTCGAAAATTGATCTCAGGTCGGGGTACCACCAACTCAAGATAAGGCAATCTGATATTCCCAAGACAGCTTTCGTATCTCGGTACGGACTGTATGAATACACTGTCATGCCTTTCGGGCTAACCAATGCCCCGGCATATTTCATGTACCTCATGAACAAGGTATTCATGGAATACTTGGACAAATTTGTGGTGGTTTTCATAGATGATATTCTCGTCTTCTCCAAAAATGAAGAGGAACATGAGAAACATCTAAGGTTGGTGTTACAGAGGCTGAGAGAACACCAACTATATGCCAAGTTGAGCAAGTGTGAGTTTTGGCTGAAGAGAGTTCCCTTTTTAGGACATATAATCTCGGAGGGAGGAATCTCCGTAGATCCCGCCAAAATTGAAGATATCCAGAAGTGGAAAACCACTGAAAATGTCGGGGAAGTTCGAAGCTTTTTGGGATTGGCTGGATACTATCGACGGTTTATTGAGGGATTCTCCAAGATCTCGAGACCTCTCACCAAACTGTTGGAAAAGGGAATCACATTCACCTGGACACCACAGTGCGAGACGAGCTTTCAGGAGCTAAAGAAGAGATTGACAACAGCCCCAGTGCTGGGTATGCCAGATATGCAGAAAAATTTAACAGTGTACTGCGATGCCTCTGGAAATGGGTTGGGATGTGTTCTCATGCAAGAAGGACATGTCGTGGCATATGCATCCCGGCAGCTTCGGAAGCATGAGAAGAACTATCCTACACATGACCTAGAACTAGCCGCAGTGGTACACGCGTTGAAAATTTGGCGGCACTATTTGATGGGGAAGAGGACAGAGATATATACGGATCATAAGAGTTTGAAGTACATATTCACACAGCCAGATCTCAATCTCCGACAAAGGAGATGGTTAGAGCTAATCAATGACTTTGATGTGGGCATCAACTATCATCCTGGGAAAGCAAACGTCGTGGCCGATGCTTTGAGTCGGAAAGTGCAGGTCAATAAGTTGAGTTTGAAGGACATGCCTGCAGAATTGAAGGACGAGGTTATAAGACTCAATCTATGTCTAGTAAATAGTGGTGAAGCCATCGCCATGGAAGTGGACTCCACACTCGAGCGAGACATACGCGAGGGCCAAAAGAATGATGAGAAGATACAAGAGATCCGACAGCTCATCAAGGAAAATAAAGCTCCTGGTTTTAGAGAGGATGAACAAGGAACGGTGTGGCACGGGAAAAGGATCTGTGTGCCAGAAGTAAAGGAGATCCGTGAATTGATTTTAAAGGAGGCTCACGATTCCGACTATTCCATTCATCCTGGGAGTACGAAGATGTACCAGGACCTCAAGAGCAGGTATTGGTGGTATGGCATGAAGCGAGATGTCGCGGAACATGTTGCCCTATGTGACACATGTCAGTTGGTGAAAGCTGAACATCAACGACCCGCGGGATTGCTGCAACCACTCAAAGTGCCTGAATGGAAGTGGGAAGAAATCAGCATGGATTTTGTCGTGGGATTGCCTAGGACCCAATCCGGGTATGATTCAATATGGGTCATCATTGATAGGCTAACCAAGGTAGCTCATTTCATCCCTGTGAAAGAAAGCTACAGCGGATCCAAATTGGCAGAATTGTACATGTCAAGGATTGTGTGTTACCATGGAGTGCCAAAGAAGATAGTGTCAGACCGAGGGACACAGTTCACCTCGAGGTTTTGGCAAAAGTTGCATGAAACCATGGGAACCCATCTAAATTTCAGCTCTGCCTATCATCCCCAAACTGACGGGCAGATGGAGAGAACCAATCAGATCCTTGAAGATATGTTAAGGGCATGTGCACTCAAAAACAATAGGAGTTGGGACAAGAACTTACCGTATGCGGAGTTTTCCTATAACAACAGCTATCAAGCTAGTATGAAGATGTCACCGTTTGAAGCTTTGTATGGAAGGAAGTGCAGAACTCCCTTATTTTGGAACCAAACAGGAGAAAGTAAAGTGTTTGGTCCAGAAGTGCTACAAGAAGCCGAGGCGAAGGTGAGGGAGATTCGCAACAATTTGAGGATAGCACAAACACGCCAAAAGAGCTATGCCGATGTACGAAGAAGAGAGCTCGTTTTCAACGTGGGAGACTATGTTTATCTCAAGGTGTCCCCTATCAGAGGACTTCGTCGGTTCAAGGTGAAAGGGAAGTTGTCACCTCGATACATCGGACCCTTTCAGGTTTTGGAAAGGAAAGGCGAAGTGGCGTACCAACTAGAGTTACCGGTTCATCTATCAGACGTGCATGATGTATTCCATGTGTCACAACTCAAGAAATGTCTGAGGACGTCTGAGGAGGTGTTACCCATGAATGAAGTGGATGTAGCTGAAGATTTGTCTTATGCCGAGCAACCATACAAGATTTTGGAGACAATGGAACGCCTCACCAGAAACAAGAGAATCCGGATGTGCAAGGTGCAGTGGAAGCATCACTCAGAAGAGGAAGCTACTTGGGAACGGGAAGATGAGCTCAAGGCACAATTTCCGGAATTGTTTTCTTAGAAACACAAATCTCGAGGACGAGATTTCTTTTAAGGGGGGTAGAGCTGTAACACCCCAAATTTTGATTCAAAACCCTAAACCATGTTCAGAGGAGAATTTAAAAATTTTTGGACGTATTGCATGTTTTGCAAAAATTCAAATTCAAACTGGAATTCAAATTATACTCAAAACAGAAAAGAAATGGAAAAAGAAAAAGAAAAACGGGAAAAAAACCGGCCAGTGGGCCGAAACCCGCCAGCCGGCCCAGCTTTCCCCGCGCCAGCCCGCCCCCGCGCGCGCCGCGCTGCCTCTCACCGACGGGTGGGACCCACATGTCATCCCCAACCCCGCGACCCCGGACTCTCTCCCGCGCGCGCGATCCTAACCGATCGGAAAACCCGTCCCTCCGCCCGAATTCTGATCCCAGAGGACTCCAACTCGATCACAACAGACCCACCGCCCTCCCCCGGCTATAAAAACCCCCGATCCGATCAGTTTTTCCCACGCGATCGCCGATTTTTACTCCGGTGAGCACCGAGACTTCGCCGGTGAATTCTGGCTGATCTAAGCTCGGAAACTCTGATCTAACTCGCTGGTTTTGATCCACCGCCTCCGGGGAGCTTTGCAGGTGCAGAAAACTCGGAGACTTACGGTGTAAACACAGCGCCGACGAGCTTCGCCGTGGTTTTGCCTCGGACCTCGCCGCCGAGCACTTTCCAGGACCCCCGAGCTCGAGAAAACCCCCGAGGTGAGATCACTGACCTCCCCTCTACCGATCTAGGCCATAAGATCACAGTTTTAGACAGAATTCTCGAGGATCCGAAACTTTCCGGCGAGATCGCCGCTTCCCGCCGCCGTGCGCCGCCGGCAGCGCCGCCCGCGCTCGATCAGAGCGACGTGGCCGCTTGTGCGCCGTTTATTTTAAATCGCACGGTAGACTTTAAAACCCCGCGTACCGGTTCGATGTTATAATCTCAGCCGTAGGTTTAAAATCGGACGATCCACGTCAGCCCCGCATTATAAAGACTGGAATTCTTACGTGCTACCCCCTGGGGTTCTCTGGAATTGAGAGCTAGCCCCGGAAACTTCAGATCTAGCCCCTGGAACTCCAGAAAATCATGTAAATTCATTTAAAAATCAGTTTTAGCCCCTGGACTTAATGAAAATTAGGAAAAACACCTCTGATAAGTGTAGCTAGACCCCTGGAAATTATGGAAATAATATTATAGACCCTGTAATGGGGTGAATTCATTATTTTAACTCTGTTTAGTATTTAATGTAGAAAATTAAATATGTAACTAGTGTTTAAAAATTAAAAAGTGGGACAAACATAATTGTCAAAATTAATTAAAAACTTTCTCAGTACTTAGAAAACTTTGGAGTGAGGTAAAAATATATTTTTGGACTGAAATGAATCTGTTTCATTTAATTATTCACATTATTTAGTATAAGGACACATTTTTAAGTAAAGAATAGTTATAGAAAAATAGGGAAAATAATTATGAAATAGTCTACATCAGAAGCCAAGGTCAAAATATGTTATTAAATCATTTAGGACCAGAACCTATACTGTTTAGATGATGTGTATTACTAATTTCATAATAAAATATACAATTATGCATAGGAATATAAATCTGAAAATATAGCAACTAGTAAATGATATATGGAGTTTCTAAAATCCAAAGAATTCAGTTTAGTGTTGGTAGAAATTCTGAAGGCACATATGGAGAAGAAAAATACTTTTCATACACACCTGGTAGTAAAAAGGTGTAGTAATTTAATATGAGGAATTTATTTAAAACTGAAACACAACACATATAATGGTAAATGAATTTCATAAATGTGAATGTGTGGTTTGTATGAAGTGTAAGTGTGAACTATGTCTTATGATTGTTGTTTTTCTTTTGCTATGTGTGATGGTATGAAGTAGAACCTGTTCAAGAACAAGTTGTTCATTTCCAAGATCAGGACTACCCATTTCAAGAGCAGCAAGAAGGAGGCAAGTGTCCTTGACCACTTTGATCCTATGCTAGGATGTGTAGATAGAATTATTTGCATTGTCAAGTTAAATATGAAACCCGTGCTAGGAAAGTTTCCCTAGAATTGCATTACCTTGTTTCCTTGTAGCTTGGGTTGGGATTTATTTTGTCATGTCATTTATTTACATGCATTTGCTTAGCCATGCTTAGAATGGGATATTTGGGAAATGAGATCATCAGTTTATATTACCATACTCTTGGATGAGGTATTGTGAGTTATGTAGAGGTAGGGATCAAGGCAAGTTGGATGTTTTGGTTGTGTGCTGGGTGCACGAGACTTGGGTTTGTGTTTAGTACTTGCCTGGATCCTAAGGACCGGTTCATGGAGCATGTAACCCGGCTTTACAGTGCCAACCACATGCTGAGATGGGGCAGCTTAGCCAATTAATTAGGTGTATCCCCGGCGTAGTATGGGTGTGTTGGATGGTGCGGGGAGTAGGTGTCAGCTGGACTACCATATGAACCGCAAGGCTCAAGAGGGGGCCACTGCAGCGGGGTTGGAGCCTCTTGTATGCTGTTAGGGGTGAAACCTCAGTGGGCCCACGCTCATCGGGAATCCCTTTGTAAAGGCTTCGTAGTGATCTCCTGGCCGCACACCTGGGAAGTGTGAATGTGGATCGTAGCCACTGGCATAATGGAGGTTCTTTTAGTCCACCCGGCAACGGGGGATGAAATCACTACTTGTGGGTACAGTGGTACAAACTCTGCAGAGTCAAAACTGTCTTGACAGCCGTGCTCACGGTTAAGAGCGGCCTGGACTTATTCATGATTAGAGGATTGATGGTTTTGAAAGTTAAGCGGGGAGCTTAACATTGGAAATGATGATTATGGTTATTGGATTATGATGATGGGATGGGAGATTGAAACCATTTCACCTGTGTAGTAATGTAGGTGCTTAATAAGCTAAGGTGATAGGTATTAATTGCGTAGTGCTTTAACCATGAGTTCAACCTCTCCTTGTTCTAGCCATGCATGATATAATTTTCCCACACTTGCTGAGTACCATTGGTACTCAACCTTGCATATTTGTTGGTTTATATTGCTGCTCAGGTCAAGATAATGAGGTGGTGTATAATGACCAAGATTTTGGACCCGAGGAAGGCTTTTAGGTTCATGAAGACCCCCGGGCAACGCCTGTGATGGAGCCCTAAAGAATAATATTCCGCTGCTAGTTTATTTACTTGTGATGAAACATTAGTGTCCATTGAGACATTTGCGATGTAAGACTTATTTATATTCGACACCTGGCTTGTAATAAATGATGCTTCACTATTTGTCATCACATGTATGAGAAAATGATCCTGGCATACATGTGATATTCACTTGGTTGTTTCTTCGGAAAAACCAGGTGTGACATGCCATCCCACGGGCCACCATCGGCGTACGCGACTGGGCCAGCAAGGGTTCAACCTGCTGTCTCCTGTAGGCAGGAGAGTTCATGGTAGCAGCGAAGAAATGGTCGACGTCGTGCCGCCACTACTCCGCCGCCTCGGGGGTGGCACCCTCAGGTGCCCTCGGAGTTTGCCCCTGCGGAGGGGGCGAAGTCCTTAGACGATTTTGGCCTGTGCGCGGGGGTACCCGGTATTGAGGGTACCGACAGTGGCCCCCGGGCCCATCTCGGGGGAGGTAAGGAGCCCGAGGTGGGGCCTTCACCTTTTCTACCCTGCGCACCTTCTCGGAGACTCCCTTTGACCGTTGCCGGAGCACGAACAGTCGTGGGGTCGTGGGGGCGTGAGCCCTTCTTGATGGCTGCTTGTACTGCGGCGGTTCCCACGGCTGTCACTACTGCACGTCGCAGTGCCTTATGCGGAACCGCCGGATTCTCCGCCTGGGGGGCTGACCGCTTCTGCAGGACGGCTTGGGCCCCCTTGTCATGGTTACTGGGGCTTGGACCCGGGGCGACTGCCCCGAACGGCGCATACAAAGCGTTTCAAATCGCTTCTGGGAAGTTTTAAAAGGGGATCTCATCTGCATCGCAGGCTCCCCTTTGCACACTTCCTTGCGCCTGAGCTTTCCAGATTCCTCCATGCGCCCAAGCCTCTTCCACCTTCTGAGGTCTTGCATCTTCGCCTCCGATGGCTTCCTTCCTGCCTCCGCCACGCATCGCCCGGACGAGAGACCTGGGGTTGATGCGCCAGCTGCTGGGATGGCACTCTGAGGAGGAGCGGCGTTGCCTTCGGCGGGGATCTCTCCCTCTGTGTCTGGAGAGGGGGGAGATTCTTCTTAGCCGTCTACACCTTGGCGGGGTTCGTCCCGCCGATCTCCTCTTTCTTCATGACTCTGCTGGAGACGTACGGCCTCCAGCTTCATCACCTCTCCCCCAACTCTTTCGCCTTGGCCGCTGTCGAAGTGTAGCTGTCGACACTTCCCCCGGGCCTGCACTGGGCAGCCTGCGGAGGTTCTTTTTCAGAGGGGCTAGTCCCCCGTGTGAATCTCTCTGTACTGGACGAAGGAAACAGATGAACACAGGGGTTTTTACGTGGTTCAGGCCGCCGGAGCGTAAAACCCTACGTCCACGGTGAGCAAAGGTGTTCGTTGTATTGTTTGAGGATGAGCTGAGCTAAGAGGCGAACCCGACCAGAGTTCGAACCCCTTGTAACGTTTCCTACCCGAGCCTTTTATAGTCCAAGACTCGGGCGGCTTACAAGGTGGGCCCGGGACCCGACAGGTGGTTCCGGGATTGCCTGCCATCTACCGTATCCTGCAGTTACGCTGGTAGCTGTCTCTGGCGAGGACTTCTGAGTCTTCGTCTTGCCGCCCTGCCCACGCCGCAAGCTAGGCGTAGTGGTTGATGATGGCAGGGGCGGCAGGGGATGTCTTGTCGCTGTGTTTATTGGTGTACAGCTTCTGACGTGGCGTGCCAGTCTTCACTGCGATGCGACTGGGGACAACGGCACCTGACAGTGGCGTGCTCCGCGTCTCCGCGTCTTAGGAAGGCGGGGGTCTTGAATACCTTGTACGGACAAGGTATGGCGCGTCTTTACTCTTACTGCATACCGCGCGGGGGCAGGTAGCGCTGTTCTACGGCGACATGGCGGGCGCAGAGCTCTCCTCTGAGGAGAGGGAGGTCCGGCCCTGCGGGACACGTGGAGCCTTCGGAGCTCTCCCCGCGGAGGGGGGAGGTCCGGCTCTGCTGGCCACGTGGCGGGCCCGGAGCTCTCCTCTGAGGAGAGGGAGGTCCTGATGCGGACATCGCTACCGTTGATACAACCACAACACCAGCCCATTCACCACTCTCAGCTAATCAAGGTCCAATGACACGCGCTCGTGCACGTCAACTTAATTATCAGGTGCTTGGGAATTGATCCAGCTAGGAGGGATGGAGGGATTATTGCAATAAAGGCTGCTCCACCCGAGGAGAAATCTTGAGGCTGGGGCCATGTAATAAAGAGAGATTTAGACAAATAAGGAAAGGAATAAGGGAAATCTCGTCCAACTTTGCTGCTGGACAAAATTCCCTCTTTCTTTCCTCATTTAAAGATAGATGTGCTATAATAAGGAAAGAAATAGAGGAAATCATATCCTGCCTTGCTGCTGGATGAGTTTCCCTCTTTCTTTCCCTATTAAATGGTAGTCTATCATAGAAAAAGGAAGGGAATAAGTGAGATCACGTCCTATCTTTGTTGCTGGACGAATTTCCCTCTTCCCTCCCCTATTTAACTAGTCCAAGAGCTCCTTGACAGGGCGGGGTTTTGTTTTCTGTAAGTTTAGCCATTGCTACTTCCTTGTAACGCAAGTGTCGACGAGACCTTCCGATTACTTGAATCAGAACCCCAACTTTTTTTCACACCCGTGAGTGTTTGCTTGTTATCTTGTTCTTGCTTGTTCTTCGATTGCTTGCAGGTTCAAGGCTGTTCTTGGCACGGCAAGTACAGCAACAACAGGAGCCGGTGTAACTATCGCTAAGGCGCAGCATCCTTGTGGTTGTTGTAGTCGAGTAGCACAACGTCGACCTCCACCCAAATCGTAGTTATCAGGAGACGGTGTAACTGTCGCTCAAGGCGCCACACCATTCTGGTTGTGGTAGTCGGGCAGCCAACGTCGGCCTCCACCAAATTCGTTCATTACCAACATCTCTCATCAAAAGATAGGGCGTCCCCCGTACCCGTTGGGTTCATCAACATGTGGTGGTGGGCCCATAACCCACAGGTCCCAGGATCAACCTGGCTCTGATACCACTTGATGAACCCAACGGGTACGGGGGACGCCCTATCTTTCGATGAGAGATGTTGGTAATGAACGAATTTGGTGGAGGCCGACGTTGGCTGCCCGACTACCACAACAAGAATGGTGTGGCGCCTTGAGCGACAGTTACACCGTCTTCTGGTAACTACGATTTGGGTGGAGGTCGACGTTGTGCTACCCGACTACAACAACCACAAGGATGCTGCGCCTTAGCGATAGTTACACCGGCTCCTGTTGTTGCTGTACTTGCCGTGCCAAGAACAGCCTTGAACCTGCAAGCAATCGAAGAACAAGCAAGAACAAGATAACAAGCAAACACTCACGAGTGTGAAAAAGCAGCGAGCATCTCTGCTCACCGTGGACGTAGGGTTTTACGCTCCGGCGGCCCGAACCATGTAAAACTTGCCGTGTCAAGCTTCTTCCTCACTCGTCCCTTACGCTGAAGCTCTCCGCAAGCGACTAGCCCCTCCGAAAAAGAACCTCCGCGGACTGCCCAGAGCAGGTCCGGGGGAAGTGTCGACCAAACACTTCGACATTTGGCGCGCCAGGTAGGGGGTTGTCCCTTGCGCGACGAGTTTTTGCCGACGAAGATGACAAAGCTCCCTTCAGCGGCAAGCTCTCCTCCCCCGCGTTCACGACGGACCGTGACCAGCGGGGAATACGTGTCTACACACTCGGGACGGAGTGTGTCGGCGCAAGCTGGAAGCCAGCAGCCGACTCCGGCAATGCCGACTCCGGCGATGCAGGCTCCAACGAGCGTCAGATCATCTGCAGCGCTGAGCGTCCCCCACGGGGGCGCGCTAGCTGCAGCAAGAGCACTACTGCGCAATCCACCTGCTGGGGACGTGCCCCAGTCAGCGACCCAGCAGTGGATTCGCGAGGTAGACCATCTCGTCGTCGCCGCCGCACACCCTTGACTTTGGCGGGGACGACGCCCCGGCCAACCGGCTGTGTCGCTGACGCGCACGCCAACGGTTGACGGGCAGACGACGGCCTCCAGCTCCACCAGGCTCCCATCGACGGACCTGAGGACAGAGCTGGAACGATGCCACTTGGGCCAAGATGTCCGAGTGTTCCTCGAGCGACGACGAGAAAGGCGTCGCAACCAAGAGGCCGGCGACAGCATGACGTCAGCCTCGACCCTGCCTGAGGCGCAGACTTTCGCCATGCGATCTCTGCCCCAGGCATACGCCACGCAGCATATGCCACAGCCATATGCCCTGCAAACGGCGCCCCCGGTCTATGGTGCGGCCTTGCCCATGTAAAGGTCCCAAAATATGCATACAAAGAAACTCTTGTTTGCACAAAGTTGGTTTCACATGTATGAAAAATGGGACTTGTTAAAACTTTTTCCACATGTGATAATACACATGAGAGCTTTCTTCACACAAGTTCAAATAATTGTTTGAAGACTTGGAACCCAAGAGGGATCTAAAACTAAGGTGGGAAGTCCCCATATGTGTGAGGAGGCTAAAGTTTGATTTTGAGAACAAATTGTTCCAATCAAAAATGCAAATGAGAGTAACACAAGGGTTTTCAAACTGTTGTATTAAAAACCTCATTTGCAGCAGCCAAATCAATGATCAGAGTTCACATTTGGATTCCTTAGGTCCAAATTAGGGGGTAGGCAAAGTCTCATGAATTTTGGGAGATATTTGCTATCTATTTTCCAAATGGACTTAAATTTGCAATGAATTCAAATATACATTGGAATTTGGATGAAACTTGTCCAAATGTCCACAAACATTTCAGATTTAAATTCTCACCAGTTGATTTCCAGCATTTGCCAAAGTATGGAGATATTTGTGAGAAAAATGAGAGGGGACAAGAAGGGGCAGTGGGACCCACATGTCATAGGTCAATTGTGACTTGCACACTAAGTTTTCTGTGCTGTTTTCACTCAACCGAGAGGGCCTGCCGTGTGACACCGAGGGGGAGAGGAGCTCCAGCGAGCTGCCTGCGTGCTTGCTCGTGAGGGTGGTTCCTTCCTCAGCAGATACAGCTCGACAATATCGTGGCTGCACAAAGCCAATTGCTTTTCCTTCTCTGCCTCATACGAGCACAGCCACAGCCTTCGTTCCTCAGGCGCTCACCTGACAAAAAGGCTGCTGCCCTCGGTTGATCGCGTTCCCACCAGTTGGGCGCCCGGCTGAGAAGCTCATAGGCTGCGCCGACGAGTCCCTGACATCCTCAACAGGTCTCAGCTCGTCCCCGGCCGTTCCCCGTGCTGCTGAGCCATGTTCCCCCGACAAAACAGAGCCATGGCGCCTCCACGTCGCCCGGCCGTCTCCAAGCCTCCCCGACGTGCTCCAAAACTCACAGAGGTGCGCCAAGCAGTCTAGATACTCATCCCGTCGTCCCCCTGCTCTCCCCCGATGCCGGCTCACCGGAATTCAAATTTTGGCACCGGCGCACGTATAGAACAGACCGTGTTTAATTCATGAAATTCTCCCAAACCGATTGATCATACCTCTTACAATTCAAACCACAGCAACTAGATGCCCTATCGCCCTCCCACGCCGAGAACCAAAGAAAACCGACCCTCCTATGCCCCGGGCGACGAGAAATCGTCGCCGGCGGCCAAAACTGCCACGGTCCACGGTGACGACTAGTTTGCAGCCATGTTCTGCATGATTTGATCTCCGTTCCATGTTCCTAGACCCATAGGGATGCTGTAGGACATCGTAGCTCTCCGGGAGATGCCTTGGACACGCTGGAACGCGTCCATGTCGAGCTCCCGAGCCGCCCCGCCGGTGCCGACCCACCTACAGCCGTTTTCACGCGGGGAAACCTTGCCCGGCAGCTGCGCCACGTTCCCAGGAGCATGTAGGGCGAAACCGGAGCTCATTTGGTGGAGAAATAAGAGAGAACGAGCCATGGCAAGTTTTCTGCCGGTGTGCACCCGCGGGCTCTGGCGGGAGGTTGAAGAAGCACCTGATCCATGGGCCCCACGTGTGACTGTTCTGTTCAAAAATCAAACAGAGAGTTGTGCAAACTTGTAAAATGCATAACTTGGTGTAGGAAGCTCCAAAAATAGTGAGATAAATTTTGTTGGATTTCTCTAAGAGAGTACTATCCAGGGGTACAGCCCAATATTTATGAAAGTCCTTGGTTTTGGCTCATTAATTCATATAATGAAAATCTTGTAGGAATTTTTCCAGGAGCTCTGTGTATTAGAAAATTCCCAAATTTGGGAAGGAGATTCCTCCAAAAATGACTGAACTCCAGTAAAATTTTCAGAAGCATTGGACGTCATTTGCTTGGACAAATGTGGTGTTAATTCCTTATGTCTCTGAAAATTGGAAAATCAACAGAGTTCAATTTCAGAATTTTTCCCCAAACTTTAGAACCTCATAACTCTTGCTAGGAAGCCCCAAATTTAGTGATACAAATTGTGTTGGATTCATATTGAATAGCTCTGTCCAAATCTACAACCCAATTTGTATGAAACCCATTATTTAATTCTGGAAAATTATTTAAAGCTTTTCAGCGAAAGAATTTTTGAGGGAGTTTGGTTAATCCAAAAATCCTCAATTTTTTCCAGAATAGTCTTTAGGGTGTTAATGAACCTCTGTAAAAGTTTAATCTCAATTGGAGTTGATTTGATCAGGGCAAGTCAGGATTTAAGTTGCTGGGTTCAATTGGTTACAGAAACAGTTTCACGGAATTTCCAGAGTTTGTAAATTCATTTCTGAGAGATTCATAGCTCCAAAAATGCTAGGAAAAATTATGCAAACTCTATGAGCTATAATTGAAATTTTAGTTCCCTAAGTTTGGCATGAACATGGGTGTGATCTCAGAATTTTTTTTCTTTGCTCAATTGCTTAGAAAATTATTCTGAACAAACCACTCAATAAAAAGTGCTAATTTTTGGTCCAGAGTGTTTTCTTGTGACAAGGAACTCACATGAAAATTCTCAGCTCCATTGGAGCTCTGGATCACCCCTGTTCTGTTTAACCTCTTAAGGTGATCAATATAGAAGAGGGGGAAACCACTTAGCACTAATCATGTGCTTAGATCCAAACCCAAAACCTTAGCACCAGTGTCATTTTAAATTCTTGAACAGAGTTCCAGTTTTGAAACTTGTTGTTAGAACTTGTAGCAAAGTTTTACAATTAAACGTATATGAATATTCATCACGTGTAGTATCTACGTGGAGGAGTTGGAGTCATCGGGGTAGAAATCAAGTAAGGAGGAAAGCAGTTGATCAAGCCTCAAGTGATCTTTACTAACTGAGTTATATATATTAGCCCCTGCAAAACAAAGGTAAGCCCCGGTTTACATCAAAACTTACAAGTTTTTATTTGTATTCACTTTATACGTCTAGCATTTTATTTATTGCATTAAGTATAGGTGGTATGACACTCCAAATGCATGAACCAGAAAACCTTGGAGTTTAATGTAGGATATGTTATGTTATCAATTAATTATAACTGCTGATCTCAACAAAAAAATAGATTAAAAGAGGCATAACTCGAGTAGGCAGATTCCTACTCGTGAAACGGGGTTA
This sequence comes from Neostapfia colusana, assembly GCA_030760725.1. Lineage (NCBI taxonomy): Eukaryota > Viridiplantae > Streptophyta > Magnoliopsida > Poales > Poaceae > Neostapfia > Neostapfia colusana. The sequence continues at coordinate 36,266,435 of JASWHV010000001.1, read as the reverse complement.
AGGGGGGTCAATCGGAAGAGTTGGAAATTGATCCTCATAGTTGGGAATGGAGACCGGGCAGTGGATGGAAGGTCAAGGACGTGGTCCTGTGAGCCTAGTCTATGTCTGAGTCGATTAAGGCCCGTTCTCGTGTGCGGCCCCGCTGGACAAGTTTGAGATGTGTACCGGATGCATACTGGCAATATGGGACCCAAGAAACCGATGTAACATGTTAACCTGGGTGTCGAGGCATACCTCACCATCTGATGACGGTGTTGAAAGGATAGAGAAGTCGGCTCTACGAGGGTTTATCGTAGAGAGACTTAATCCCAGTCGGTGGGACCGGTTCGACATTTGGGTGTCGTGTGAAAGGTTGCCACGTACGGCGTCAGTGATGGTTGCTGTGTGCAACGTCGAGTACGGGCGTACGTGTCATGTCAGCCGGGTATTTTTTATTGCAATCACCGTCGCTCGCGGTAGTGAGCATACTTGTACACTGAGTTGTGACGTAGTAATAAACCGGGAAACGTTTAATATGCTTCGTGGGTAATCCTCATAATGGAGATGAGGAATGATCAACGCTGCACTAAATCTAATTTCCGCCTTGGGCTAGTAGCGTCGAGGCAAAACGTTTCTTGTTTAATTGTGGAGTCTCGACGTTGATGGCGCAAGGTCTGTATGAGTCTAGAATAACTCACTAAAGTTACTTTCACCTCGGGCAAGTGACATCGAGATGAAGCGTTTCTTGTTTGATTGTGGAGTCTCGATGTAAGTTGCGCGAGGACTATAAAAGTTGCCTAAAACTTGAAGTAAGGACTCTCCTTTAGCTCAAACTCATTGCTTGTGCAAACTTCTTTAATCAGCCCTCTAATTTCTTCATGTAGAGTTTCATGACTAGGGTGACGGGTCAGTCTTGCTGAGCTTCGTGCTCACAGATACTGCATAAGTTGTTTTGCAGGTAATAACTGTACGCTGCTAATTATGGGTGTCCGATGTGACTCGGAGCTCTCCGAGTGGTGAACTCATGGCAACCCCTGCCGCTGCGATTTTGATAATGTTGCTAGCGAGAAGGGTCCGCGGGCTGGATACCTTCTCTGTTGCTTAGCATAGGTATGAGACGTGAGTTGTAATAGTCTTCCGCTGTAGTTTATTTTGAGAAGTATTTGTAAAATTTACACTTTGTAAGCTTCCGCTTAATTTATGTAATATGATGCTTTATTATGTGTGCTGTTGGGTGCCGAATCGCACGGCACCACCTAATGCGATTCCCGGGCGAGTTGCCCCGTCCCCGTGAGTGATCGGGATGGCGGGGTCCTCACAGCGTGGTATCAGAGCCGCATTGGTAATAGCACACGGAATAAGGATCGTATTACGACAAAAACTTAGGATACGGTGAGGAAACGGTATTAGGCCCACATAAGGACTATAGTAGTATATTTACTTAAAGTGGCAGCACTAACATAATTGTTATAATTCTGAATTTTGATTATGTAACCACGCACCTACGCTCAGGTAAGAATGGTAAGGAACGCCACCGAAAGCGGTTCAATTTTGGTTAGCTCCCCTGACGAGAAAAGTGGTTCAGGGCTAGATCTCACAGCTTGGTGTGAGATGTTAATATGAAGCTCTTGAACTCTTCATGTTCCTGAGTTCATATGAAACGCTGATCCCTAGCGTGCATTAGGCAAGTAAGTGGAGACCCCATCGCGTGGTCAGTAACGCGAGAGTGTGTTCATCTGGAAATAGCCCAGGAGGACATACGCAGCGCTTGCCATCGGCGTGCCCTGCAGGACAGTAGGTGGTATCCGTTGGGTTGATAACATTCCCAACCGTGATGACCCGTTCATGATATACTCGGGTTCCCCGTTGTGTGGTGTTCAAACACGATCACGTACCTTGAGACGTGACTTAACTCAAGGATGGCCGTATGACAATGATACGGGCGTTTGTATTTACTTTCAAATATGGAACTGCCTGAAATAAAACAACCTTTAAGTGCACCACTATTGAGTGTTCTTCTGCAGGTACCAACCACGTACATATTCCGTGTAGTATACATGTGCGAGAGACGGTTTTAGTGCCACTGATAATACGTATATACCGGTATAAGCCGGTTTAGGATTTTCTTTTGGAGAGGCAACGTAGTACCAACATTGTTCTTACGGTGCATCGACACCGTACTACACTTAATAACCTCTTCCCTATGAAGAAATGATTCATGAGCTAACTTTCAACTAAAAATGGAAGTTTAAAACAAATATTAGTTACTGAACTCTTATTTTGAAGCTAAGATTCGAATGAGAGGGTGTTTAGGTTTTAAAGATTTCAAAAACAGAGTGTTCTGTTTTTGGCAGAAATTTTTGCTGGACTTTAACAGAGCATAACTCTGAGTAGCTTTAACCAATTAAGTTGTATGATACAGTTCTGGAAGGATTTTCAAGTGCTCTACAACTCTCTTGTAGACCTCCAGAGCAAAATCATAAGTTAAGTTGGTGAAAAGTCCAGTTGAAGGCAAACTGTTCAGAACCAGGACAGTAGCAAAACCTCTCTGGACCTTTCTGTTTTTAAGCCATAACTTCCTGTAGAAAAATCCCTAGGGAGCCTGTGATACACCGTTGGAAAGGTTATGAGATATGCAACCTTGTTGTAGTTCAAAGGTTGTTCAGATTCTTGTTGTATTTTCATATACAACAGTGATAAAGTCAGCCACATACAAAGGAGATGCTGGCAAATTTTATCCAGAAAGTCTATCAACTTTGAGCAATCATAACTTTTGATCCAGAAGTGGTATGAAGGCATTTGAATACTCGTTGGAAAGATATTGAAGTTAAATATAACTTTGATATTCAACTTGAGTTATGAAAATGCTTCTACCAGGATCAAAATCTAGGTTAGAACAGAAGAGTCTGTTCTTCACAGCAAAGAGAACGGTTGAAGGAGCAACTAAGTGAACTCATGAGTGAATGAGTTATACGACCAAGCTCATGATCTTGGGGTTGCTCTGCGCTGTGTAGTAGGAAGAAGGATGAAACACTGTGGCTTAGTGTTAATTTTCGTCCGCTTAACATTGTGACAATCAAGGACAAGTACCCGTTACCACAGATCGACGTATTGTTTGATCAGTTGGTCAAAACAGGGATCTTTTCTAAGATGGACTTAGGATCAGGGTACCATCAGATTGAGATATGGGCCGAGGCTATTCTGGAGACAGTTTTTCGATAAGGTACGGAGTTTATGAGTACCTGTCATATTCCTTGGCCTTACCAACACTCCAGCTCAGTTCATGTACTTAAGGAACTCGGTATTCATGCCGGAGCTGGATATGTTTGTCATGATCTTCATCGACGACCTACTGGTTTATTCCAAGTCGGAGGAAGCACACGAGAAGCACCTGCGTATAGTCTTGCAACGGCTGCGGGATCACAAGCTATACGTGAAATTCAGCAAGTGCGAAATTCTAGATATCACGAGTACTTTGTCTTGGGCATATCATCTCAGCGAAGGGCATCGCTGTAGACCCGAGTAATATCGCACCAGTGCTGCATTGGAAGTCCCCGCGGTCTATTAACGAGGTACGGGAAAATTCCTCGGACTCGCGGGATATTATCGGAGGTTCATTTCGAACTCCTCGAAGATTGCCAAGTCTATGACACAGCTGATGAAGGAGGCTACCAACTAGGTTTGGAGTCCAACTTGTAAGGCAGCGTTCAAGGCATTAATAAAACACTTAACATCAGCACCGGTTTTAGCGCAGCCAAACACAACAAGACCGTTCGTTGTGTACTGCGATGCATCTGGCATTGAGCTAGGATGTGTGCTGATGCAAAACTGAAGTGTGGTCGTGTATGGATCACGGCAAACTTAGGAATCATGAGAAATACTATCTGAATCATGACTTAGGACTCACTGCCGTGGTGCTCGCACTCAAAATGTAGAGGTACTACCTACTCGGTAACCTCGTGTATTTATATACCGACCCCACGCCTCAAGTACATATTCACTCAGAACGAGTGTAACATGAGGCAGCAAAGATGGTTGAAGATGATAAAGGATTACAAAATAGAGATCCAATATCACCCCAGCAAGGTTAACGTGGGCGAATGCAGGAATCGCAAGTCACACGTTTGTAATCCAGCCATCACCCCGTTGGATGAGAGCGAGCCATCATTACGTATGGTTCACCCTAGAGCTCTCTACAATTTAGCTTTTATCCCCACCATCCATGAAAAAGGGTGGCAGCCCAGAAACATGACAAGGGCATGTCACATTTGCGGAGAGGTATAGACAGTGGGGATTTGAAATAATTTCAGAAAGACGGAGACGGCGTCCTGCAGTAAGGACAGAATCATCGTACCCCGTAAACCAGAGTCGAAGAAGAAAGGTTTTGACAAGGCTCACTTGTCAAAGTTTCTATTCACCCCAGTTCGTCGGCCTATTCCAGGTTTTCGGAAAGATGTAGGTCCATTGCACACCGGTTGGAATTACCAGCAACATTCACTGGTGTGTACGATATCTTCCACATTTCTCGGCTGAGGAAGTGTCTCAAATGTTAAACCACCATTCAGCTGGGAAATACCGGGGAACTAAAACCAGATCTCACACCTCAGGAGGGACTGGTTCAGATCGTCGACATAACGGACCGAACCACACGCGACGGTACGTTGTGGTTCTATAAAGTTTTAGGGAGTGGTTACTCCAAGGTTAAAGCGACATGGGACAGCGAAGGATTCCTTCGCACCAATTATCCCAGCTTTTAACGTCGCACGTCCTATAAACTTCCACCATCCTTCCTCTCATTTTTACCTTGTAATCTCGGGACGAGATTCTTTTAAGGGGGGGGTTGTAAAGGTCCCAAAATATGCATACAAAGAAACTCTTATTTGCATAAAGTTGGTTTCACATGTATGAAAAATGGGACTTGTTAAAACTTTTTCCACATGTGATAATACACATGAGAGCTTTCTTCACACAAGTTCAAATAATTGTTTGAAGACTTGGAACTCAAGAGGGATCTAAAACTAAGGTGGGAAGTCACCATATGTGTGAGGAGACTAAAGTTTGATTTTGAGAACAAATTGTTCTAATCAAAAATGCAAATGAGAGTAACACAAGGGTTTTCAAACTGTTGTATTAAAAACCTCATTTGCAGCAGCCAAATCAATGATCAGAGTTCACATTTGGATTCCTTAGGTCCAAATTAGGGGGTAGGCAAAGTCTCATGAATTTTGGGAGATATTTGCTATCTATTTTCCAAATGGACTTAAATTTGCAATGAATTCAAATATACATTGGAATTTGGATGAAACTTGTCCAAATATCCACAAACATTTCAGATTTGAATTCTCACCAGTTGATTTCCAGCATTTGCCAAAGTATGGAGATATTTGTGAGAAAAATGAGAGGGGACAAGAAGGGGCAGTGGGACCCACATGTCATAGGTCAATTGTGACTTGCACACTAAGTTTTCTGTGCTGTTTTCACTCAACCAAGAGGGCCTGCTGTGTGACACCGAGGTGGAGAAGGAGCTCCAGCGAGCTGCCTGCGTGCTTGCTCGTGAGGACGGTTCCTTCCTCAGCAGATACAGCTCGACAATATCGTGGCTGCACAAAGCCAATTGCTTTTCCTTCTCTGCCTCATACAAGCACAGCCACAGCCTTCGTTCCTCAGGCGCTCACCCGACAAAAACGCTGCTGCCCTCGGTTGATCGCGTTCCCACCAGTTGGGCGCCCGGCTGAGAAGCTCATAGGCTGCGCCGACGAGTCCCTGACGTCCTCAACAGGTCTCAGCTCGTCCCCGGCTGTTCCTCGTGCTGCTGAGCCATGTTCCCCCGACAAAACAGAGCCATGGCGCCTCCACGTCGCCCGGCCGTCTCCAAGCCTCCCCGACGTGCTCCAAAGCTCACAGAGGTGCGCCAAGCAGTCTAGATACTCATCCCGTCGTCCCCCTGCTCTCCCGCGACGCCGGCTCGCCGGAATTCGATTTTTGGCACCGGCGCACGTATAGAACAGACCGTGTTTAATTCAAGAAATTCTCCCAAACCGATTGATCATACCTCTTACAATTCAAACCACAGCAACTAGATGCCCTATCGCCCTCCCACGCCGAGAACCAAAGAAAACCGACCCTCCTATGCCCCGGGCGACGAGAAATCATCGCCGGCGGCCAAAACTGCCACGGTCCACGGTGACGACTAGTTTGCAGCCATGTTCTGCACGATTTGATCTCTGTTCCATGTTCCTAGACCCATAGGGATGCTGTAGGACATCGTAGCTCGCCGGGAGATGCCTTGGACACGCTGGAACGCGTCCATGTCGAGCTCCCGAGCCGCCCCGCCGGTGCCGACCCACCTACAGCTGTTTTCACGCGGGGAAACCTTGCCCGGCAGCTGCGCCACGTTCCCAGGAGCATGTAGGGCGAAACCGGAGCTGTCGAAGTGTGTGGTCGACACTTTCCCCGGATCTGCACTGGGCAGCCCGCGGAGGTTCTTTTTCGGAGGGGCTAGTCGCTTGTGGAGAGCTTGAGCATAGGGACGAGTTAAGGAGGAGGTTGACACGGCGAGTTTTACGTGGTTCAGGCCGCCGGAGCGTAAAACCCTACGTCCACGGTGAGCTGAGGTGCTCGTTGTATTGCTTGTTGCTCAGAACCGGGGTCTTGAGCTTGAGGGTGAGTGATGCCTAGGGTGTGAGTTGCTGGAGTGCGAACCCAGGGTGCGACTGCTAGAGTGCGAACCCTTGCTAACGTTGCCTACCCGAGCCTTTTATAGTTCAAGGCTCGTGTGGCTTACAAGGGGGGCCCGGGACCCGACAGGTGGTCCCGGGGAGATTGCCTGCCGACTATCGTATCTGCAGTTATGTCGGTAGTTGTCTCTGGCGAAGGCTTCTGAGTCTTCGTCTTGCCGCCCTGCCCATGCCGCATGCTAGTCGTAGTGGTTGATGACGGCGGAGGCTGCAGGGGATGTCTTGTCGCTGTGTTTATTGGCTGGCAGGTTCTGACACCGCGCGCCAGTCTGTGATGCGACTGGACGCAACGGCACCTGACAGAGGCGTGCTCCGCATCTTGGGAAGGCGCGGGCCTTGAATACCTTGTACGGGCAAGGTATGGGGCGTCTTTACGCCCACTGCCTACCGCTCGGGGGCAGACAGCGCTGTTCTGCTGGACACGTGCCGGGCCCGGAGCCCTCCTCAGAGGAGAGGGGGGTCTGGCCCCGCAGGACACGTAGAGCCTTCGGACCTCTCCCCGCGGAGGGGGAGGTCCGGCTTCTGTCGGCCACGTGGCGGGCCCGGAGCTCTCCTCTGAGGAGAGGGAGGTCCGGCCCTGCTGGACACATGGCGCCTTCGGACCTCTCCCCCGTGGAGGGGGTAGGTCCGGCTTCTGCAGGCCACGTGGCGAGCCCGGAGCTCTCCTCTGAGGAGAGGGAGGTCCGGCCCCGCTGGTCGCGTGGTGCCTTCGGAGCTCTCCCTGCGGAGAAGGGCGAGATCCTCAGACATTTTCACCTGTGCGCGGGGGTACCCCATATCGCGGGTATCGACAGTGGCCCCCGAGCCCATCTCGGGGGTGATAGTGAGCCCGAGGTGGGGCCTCCGTCTCTCTTGTTCCGTGCACTTTCTCTAAGTCCCGCATTGACCGCTGCCGGAGCACGAACAGTCATGGGATCGTGGGAGCGTGTGCACACTTGATGGTTGCTTTTACTGTGGCGGTTCCCAAGACTGCCACTTCTGCACGTTGCGGCGCTTTCTTCGGGAACCGCCGGAGCGCCTTGCCGGCTCATCTTCTTGGGAGGCTGACTCCTTGACCCGCCGCTTCAGCTGGGCAGCTTGGGCCCACCTGCCATCGGCTCTCGGTCTTGAAGCCGATGCGGTTGCTGATGCAGCGTATCCGAAGAGTTTTGGGTCATTTGGAATCGCGTCTGGGAAGTTTTAAAAGGGGATCTTACCCACATTATGGTTTCCCTTCGCACTTCCCAGCGCTTTTCCTTGGACTTTTGTGCCTTTGTCTTCTTGCCTTTGAGTCCTCCCTCGTCATGGCTTCTAACCCGCCCCCAGAGAAGAAACGTGCTCGATCTCCTCCAGTGGCGGCATCCGTGCCAAGTCGGGGATCCGGGGTGCCTGTACCTCCCGCTTCTGGAGATGACACTCCTTCCGGTGGCGACACAAAGAGGTCCCGGGCTGATGCGTCGAGGGGAGCATCTGGAGCATCCCCTGCTCCGTCAGTCCAGGCGACTGCGGAGCGGCCGTCAGTGACGACGGCGTGCTCTGGGGATCCTACCCCGGCTCGGAAGTCAGGGTTCAGCGCCCGCTGGAGTGTTCGCGCTTCCTGGCCGTCCCCGACTGGTGGGGAGTCTGTGCCGTTGCGCTCGGAAACCGGGACGGTTGCCACGGCCCCCAAGCTAACGCGAGTTTCCCCTGCTCCAGCGTGCCCGGATTCCACGGCTGCGTCATCTCCTCCTGCCGAGACGGCTGCCGCAGCCCCCAAGCCAGCGCAGGTCAAACATGTTCCAGGCGACCCGGCTTCTACTTCAGCGTCGACTTCTCCCACTCGTCCCTCTCCACGGACTGAGGGGCCAGAAGTTAGTGAGAGTTCGGCGGGTCCGGCTGTCAGAGTCCCGGCGCCAGCTTCTCCTGACTGGCGTCTCATCCCGGTCGCTGGTGCATCGCCTACTCTTGAGGATGATGTGATGGAGGAGGTTGGGGGTGCTGCTCCGGCCTCTGCTGCCCCACTGCCCCTGGCGGATGCCTTCGCGCTCGCCCAAGCGAGCGTCCGGCAGGTCTTGGCCGCACTTGGTCGTGAGCGGGAGGAGCATACGGTTGAAAGGGATCGCCTCCTCATCTGGGGGAACCTTTTGCTGGAGCGGATCGTGAAGGTCAAGGGTGAGCTCGACTCCAGGCAGGAGTTGCTTGACTTCAGGGAAGCGCTCCTCGACCGGCTGAAGCGGTCAACAGACCGCCTGGACGCCGAAACGCGACGGCTCCACAGGGAGGCCCTTGAGGCACACGCCCGGGCCGAGCAGAGCCTCTCTGCCGCGGAGGAGATACGGCAGCTGTTGGAGCGCCGTAAACTCGCCGTTGAGGACCTGGAGCGTTCCACGGCAGCCGAGGCAGAGAGGGTCGCCGCGCGGCTGGCGGCGGGCGAAGCCGATCTGCAAGCTCGGGCCAGGGAGCTAGAGGCCCGGGAGGCAGACCTGGCTACGAGGGAGGAGCAGGTCTCCTGCGAACGCCAGGCGATCCTGGATCGGGAACTGGCTGCCGACTTCCGGGTTTCTGAGTTGGAGCGGCTTGCCCGGTCTCTCCGCCTTCGGGAAAGCTCCCTGGCGGCCAAGGAGAAGGAATCCTCCGAGGGAAGCCGCGACGCCCTGCGAGCAGCCCGCCGCGAGGTAGAGGAGCTCTTGGCTTCGCGGTCCTCTGAGGCCCGCGCAGTTTTGAGCTTCGTCGACCAAGCGGGGTCCGCCTTGGTCCCTCTTGGCTTCAGCCCGGTGAAGGCGGTGGCTCCTGCGCTGAAAGTGGCTGAAGTGATCCCCGCACTGGAGTCACTTGGCGCCAAGCTGAGCAGGATGGACTCGGTGGTTGCCAGCGAGCTTGAGGCAGAGGGACGGGGCCTGGCCTTGGAGGTTGCCACGCATGTGCTGGCCTGCTTCAAGAGCCGGGACCCTTCCTTCTCATTGGAGCCAGCGAAAGACGGTCCCGCCGCGGAGCGGGAGGAGATGGCCAGGGCCGAAGTCAGGGATGTGGCCACCCTTATAGCCTCTAGGTTCCGGCGCGAGCCAGGAGGCCCCTAGGACTCGCACCTTTCTTTTTATCGAATCTATAGACCAGCTCATGGAGCCATGAATAAATAGACTCTCTTGAATGTTTGTGCCTGCGATATTTTTTGTCTTCATCTTTGTTTTGCCTGGCCGAGCCCTCAGCTCCGCAAGGTACTCAGAGGCCTTCACCAATCTCGAAGCTCTGTACAAACACCTTCCCCGGGTCCCAACTGTATTTAGGTCTCCGGAGCTCGCCCCATGAGGATGGGGAGGTCCGGATCTGCCGGCCACGTGGCGGGCCCGGAACTCCCTTCTAAGGCGTAGGAGGTCCGTCCCTGCGGGACACGTGGAGCCTTCTGGGCTCCTCCCCCGGAGAGGAAGGTCCGGCTTCTGCCGGCCATGCGGCGGGTCCGGAGCCCCTCCTGAGGAGGCGGGAGCTCCGGCCACGCTGTACACGTGGGGCCTTCGGAGCCCCCCCCAGGGGGGAGGTCCGGCTTCTGCCAACCACGTGGTGGATCCGGAGCCCCCCTAGGGAGGCGGGAGCCCCGGGCCCGCTGAACACATGGGGCCTTCGGGCCTCGCCCCCTGTTGAAGGGGCGGGACCCGGACCTTCCGGTCCTGTGCTGGAGTAGTTGGTAGCTCCTTGCCCCCGCTTCATGCAGCCCCCGTTGCTGTAACCTGGAGGTCCTGTACACAGGTAGAGGAAACGTTATTCTCCTCGGGGGGTCCTCCCCTTCCGTCTCTTAGTCTTATTGGACTTACGATCCTGATCCGTTATACGGGGCTTGGGCAATTCTGTGCGCGAGACACCGGGGCTCCGGCTCCCTCCAAGGTCCGGGTACGATCGTCTGATCTCTAGTACCGGACCGTGCGCCGGGGAAGCAGAGTGCACAGACTTTGTGATGAACCCAACGGGTACGGGGGGCGCCCTATCTTTCGATGAGAGATGTTGGTAATGAACGAATTTGGTGGAGGCCGACGTTGGCTGCCCGACTACCACAACCAGAATGGTGTGGCGCCTTGAGCGACAGTTACACCGTCTCCTGGTAACTACGATTTGGGTGGAGGTCGACGTTGTGCTACCCGACTACAACAACCACAAGGATGCTGCGCCCTAGCAATAGTTACACCGGCTCCTGTTGTTGCTGTACTTGCCGTGCCAAAAACAGCCTTGAACCTGCAAGCAATCGAAGAACAAGCAAGAACAAGATAACAAGCAAACACTCACGGGTGTGAAAAAGTTGGGGTTCTGATTCAAGTAATCGGAAGGTCTCGTCGACACTTGCGTTACAAGGAAGTAGCAAGGCTAAACTTACAGAAACAAAAACCCGCCCTGTCAAGGAGCTCTTGGACTACTTAAATAGAGAGGGAAGAGGGAAATTCGTCCAGCAACAAAGGTAGGACGTGATCTCCCTTATTCCCTTCCTTTTTCTTTGATAGACTACCATTTAATAGGGAAAGAAAGAGGGAAACCCATCCAGCAGCAAGGCAGGATATGATTTCCTCTATTTTTTTCCTTATTATAGCACATCTATCTTTAAATGGGGGAAGAAAGAGGGAATTTCGTCCAGCAGCAAAGTTGGACGAGATTTCCCTTATTCCTTTCCTTATTTGTCTAAATCTCTCTTTATTACATGGCCCCAGCCTCAAGATTTCTCCTCGGGTGGAGCAGCCTTTATTGCATTAATCCCTCCATCCCTCCTAGCTGGATCAATTCCCAAGCACCTAATAATAACAAGGTCATCACAAGGCTTTAATAGGTCCCCATTTGAAGGATAATTACTTTAAACAGCCAGGAATAAATTCACCTGATAATTAAGTTGACGTGCACGAGCGTGTGTCATTGGACCTTGATTAGCTGAGAGTGGTGAATGGGCTGGTGTCGGTACCTGCGATATGGGGTACCCCCGTGCACAGGGGAAAATGCCTAAGGAACTCGCCCTTCTCCGCAGGGAGAGCTCCGAAGGCGCCACGCGTCCGGCGGGGCCGGACCTCCCTCTCCTCAGAGGAGAGCTCCGGGCCCGCCACGTGGCATACAGAAGCTGGACCTCCCCCTTCGCGGGCGAGAGGTTCAAAGGTGCCACGTATCCGGCGGGGCCGGACCTCCCTCTCCTCAGAGAGGAGCTCCGTGCACGCCACGTGGCCGACAGAAGCCGAACCTCCCCCTCCGCGGGGAGAGGTCTGAAGGCTCCACGTGTCCCGCGGGGCCGGACCCCCCTCTCCTCTGGGGAGGGCTCCGGGCCCGCCACGTGGCCAGCAGAACGGCGCTGCCTGCCCCCGAGCGATAGGCAGCGGGCGTAAAGACGCCCCATACCTTGCCCGTACAAGGTATTCAAGGCCCGCGTCTTTCCAAGGCGCGAAGACGCGGAGCACGCCTCTGTCAGGTGCCGTTGCGCCCAGTCGCATCACAGACTGGCGCGCAGTGTCGGAGCCTGCCAACCAATAAACACAGCGACAAGACATCCCATGCCGCCCGCGCCGTCATCAACCACTACGACTAGCATGCGGCATGGGCAGGGCTGCAAGACGGAGACTCAGAAGCCTTCGCCAGAGACAACTACCGGCATAACTGCAGATACGGTAGGTGACAGACAATCTCCCCAGGACCACCTGTCGGGTCCCGGGCCCCCCTTGTAAGGCACCCGAGTCTTGGACTATAAAAGACTCGGGTAGGCGATGATAGCAAGGGTTCGCACCTCTGCAACTCATACGCTAGCCATTCACACCCAAGCTGTAACTCACCCCCAAGCTCAGGACTCCGGTTCTGAGCGGCAAGCAATACAGCGAGCTCCATAGCTCGCCGTGGACGTAGGGTTTTACGCTCCGGCGGCCTGAACCACGTAAAACTCACCGTGTCAAGCTCTTACTAACTCGTCCACACGCGCAAGCTCTCCGCAACGGACTAGCCCCACCGAAAAAAGAACCTCCACGGCTGCCCAGTGCAGGCCCGGGGGAAGTGTCGACCGAACACTTCGACATTTGGCGCGCCAGGTAGGGGGCTTTTCCCTTTGCGCGACGAGTTTCCGCCGACGAAGATGACCAAGCTTCCCTCAGCGGCAAACTCTCCCCCTCCGCGTTCACGGCGAACCGTGACCAGTGGGGAGTACATGTCGACGCACTCAGGACGGAGTGTGTCGGCACAAGCTGGTAGCCAGCAGCCGACTCCGGCAACGCCGACTCCGGTAATGCAGGCTCCGACCAGTGTGAGATCTTCTGCAGCGCTGAGCGTACACCATGGGGGTGCGCTAGCTGCAGCAAGAGCACTGCTGCGCAACCCACCTGCTGGGGATGCGCCCCATTCAGCGACCCAACAATGGGTCCGCGAGGTGGACCGCCTCGTCGTCACCGCCGCGAACCCTCGGTTTCGGTGAGGGCGACGCCCCGGTCAACCAGCTGTGTCGCTGACGGGCACGCCAACGGTTGACGGGCAAACGGCGGATTCCAGCTCCTCCAGGCTCCCGTCGACGGACCTGAGAAGGGAGTTGGAACGGTGCCACTTGGGCCAGGATGCCCGGGTGTACCTCGAGCGACGTCGAGAAAGGTGTCGCAACCATGAGGCTGGCGACAGCATGACGTCGGCCTCGACACAACCTGGGGGGCAGATCTTCGCCATGATAGCCCTGCCTCAGGCATACGCCACGCAGCATATGCCATAATCATATGTCCTGCAAACGGCGTCCCCGGTCTATGTCGCAGCCTTGCCCATACCGGGGTACACAGTGTCAGGTGCGAACCAAGTATTCTCGGCACCAATACCTGCGGCAACAGGGGCAGGATGTGCGGCTCTTGCGCCCCACCTTCGCTTCACGAGGTGGCCGCGCAAGTTTCGACCGCATCTGCCCGAGAAGTACGACGGCAGCGTCAACCCGGCGGAGTTCCTCCAGATCTACTCCACCGCCGTACTTGCCGCAGGAGGGGATGATGCCGTCATGGCCAACTATTTCCCCGTCGCCTTGACCGGCCCAGCCCGGTCTTGGCTCATGAACCTACCCCAGAATTCCATAACCTCCTGGGAAGAGCTCTGCCGGCAGTTCGTCGCCAAATTCGGCAGTTCCTACACCCGGCCTGGGACGGAGCTCGACCTCCACGCCATCCAGCAACAACCAGGGGAGTCGCTGCGCTCCTTCATCCAGTGGTTCTCCCAGGTGCGGAACACCATCCCACACATCCAAAACGCTTCTGTGGTGGTGGCGTTCTGACAAGGCGTTCGGGACAAGAAGATGCTCGAGAAGCTCGCGACTAGGAAGGTCCGCGACATCTCGGAGCTCTTCAGCCTGGCGGACAAGTGTGCCAGAGCAGCCGAAGGGCGGAGCTGGCACTCACTTCCAGCCTCCGAGCCAGGGGGTCAGCCGGGATCTGGCGCCGCTTCCTACGGAAGCGGCGGGAAGATCAAGAACAGGAGCGGCGGCAGGATGAAGCCAACAGCGGCGCCCCCCGTTGCTGCAACAGCAGCGCCCAGAGGAGCTCGGGGGCCACGCCCCGACAAAAGGCCGCGACAATCACCGGCTCCAAGCAGAGACCAGAGCGAGTTATGCCCCGTGCACGGCACGAGTTACCATACTGCTGCCGAGTGCCGGGAAATCCAGAAGCTCGCGGAGCGCTTCCGGAAAGGGAAGCAGCTCCTAACTGATGCCCCAACCTACCGTCAAAGGGCGGGCAAGCAGAAGGTCGACGCCCCAGACGGCGTCGACCGTCAGGTGGAGTTCCAGGAGCTTCAGCGCGCCGTGAAGGCGGTGCGCAATCATGAGAGCCCCAGCTCCAGCGATGACGAGCACCGGAAGATGCTTTACGTCATCTTCGGCGGGTCCGCTGACCCCTCGTCCCGAAGCGCGGCTAAGGCCTTGCGCCGAGCGGTAGCGTCGGTGGCTCCTCTCCCGAGTGCAGCACCGCACCCCAGGTGGATGGGAACCCCCATCAGCTTCGATGCCACTGACTGCCCCAGGAACATGGCTGGGGCCGGCCAACTACCGCTCGTGGTGGCCCCCACCATCACCAACGTGAGGATGTACCACGTTTTGGTGGATGGCGGGGCTGGACTGAACCTCATCAGTCGCGCAGCCTTCCAGAAGCTGCAGATCCCGATGGCCAAGCTCACCCCATCGAGCCCGTTCTCAGGGGTAGGGCCGGGACAGGTCATTCCCTACGGCCACATCAGCCTCCCGGTGACCTTCGGGGCACCGGACAGCTACCGGACAGAGTACATTCTGTTCGACGTGGCCGAGATCGACCTCCCCTTCAACGCCATAATTGGTAGGCCAGCCCTGTACCGATTCATGGCAGTAGCCCACTACGGCTACCTTGTCTTGAAGATGCCTACACCAACAGGCGTCCTCAAGGTTTGTGGAGACCGTACTGCTGCAGTGTTAGCCTTGTAAAAGCTTCAGGCGCTTACAGCAGCTAGAGCACCAACCCCAGGCAGTGCAGAACCAAACCAGCTCCACCCAAGTGCACGCCACCGTGCCTCTACCACAGCACCCCATGTGCAACCCCTCGACAAGGACGATGTCCCCTTGAAGCTCGTCCGAATCAGCGCCGATGCCACCCAGACCACCCGGGTAGCCGGGGGCCTGGATAGCAAATAGGAAGGCGCGCTCGTTACCTCCCTCCGGCACAATGTCGATGTGTTGCATGACAGCCGTAGCGGATGCCAGAGATCTCTAGGGAGGTGATTGGGCACTAATTAAAGGTCTTCCCCGATGCCCAGCCAGTCCGACAGGACGGGAAGTCTGCCACCCGGAGCTTGGCGAACCCTGTTGTTGTCCCAAAGACCGGCGGGAAGCTCCGGAAGTGCATCGACTACACCAGTCTCAATAAGGCATGTCCTAAAAATATATTTTCTCTCCCTATGATAGATCAAATAGTAGACTCGATGCCAGGCTGCGATATGCTGTGCTTCCTAGATGCTTACTCGGGTTTCCACCAGACCCCTATGTCTAGAGAAGATGAAGAGCACACCACCTTCGTCATAGTAGTCAGTCTGTACTGTTACGCCTCTATGCCTTATGGTATAAGGAACGCTCTCCCTACCTTTGTACGTGCAATGCACAAGACCTTAGAAAAACTAAGGAGAGACTCAGTTGAGGTGTGTGTTGAAGACATTGTTGTTAAGGTCAGGCACAGCTCATCCCCACTAGATAACCTGGCCTTAGTCTTCGTCCTTCCGACAAGTGTGAGTTCGGTGTATCCTCTGGAAAACCCTTAGAATTCCTGGCCTCACGCCGAGAAACTGAGGCTAACCCAGAGAAGATCAAAGCCATCGGCTCGAGGTGGCCTCCCGCCCGCGAAAAAAAAGGGAAGAGTCCAGAAATTCGTGGGATGCCTAGCTGCGCTGAGCCAGTTTATATCGAGGTTAGCAAAGCGAACGCTCCACTTCTCTAAGCTTGGACCGACGAAGCGGAGGAAGCTCCCCAGGAGCTGAACCAGCTCCTGATGACCCTACCCGTAATGGTAGCCCCTGAGCCCGGAGAGCATCTGTTGCCCTACATCGCGGCGATGGCTGCAGTGATGAGTACGGTCCTCGCCGCAGAGCGGACGGACCCCTCATCGCCGCAACCTGCTCCGGTATCGGGGAACAAGCGCCAGGAAACCCCGGAGGTCCGAGACGACCCCCCGGGTCTCCAAGACAACCCCCCGGAGGTCCAAAACGGACCCCAGACCCCCGACACAACCTCCCGAAGGACTAGCAGGACCTCCCGGAGGCGCAACGGAACCTCCCGGACGTCCAACGGAACCCCCCGGAGCTCCCGGGAAGTCAGCGGGACCTCCCGGAGGTCCAAGACAGCCTGGGGACCTCCGAGTATCAGCTCCCGGTGGCCTTCCCAGGCCTGCGGGAGGTTCTGTCTACTTCATCAGCACCACCACCACAAGTGGGCGCCAACGCAGGACTGACCCAGGGGGCCATGAAGACGGTGAACCAGGACCCCGAGCTCTGGCCTTCAACGGGCCTCACTGGATGCTCTTCTTTGACGGCACCCTGCGAAAGCAGGGGGCCGGTGCTAGCGTACTGTTCCTCATGCCATCGGGGGAGCAGTCTGGGTATATGGTGCGTCTCAATTCCAAGGCAACCAGCAACATGGCAGAGTGTGAAGCACTTATCCTTGGCCTAAAGACAGCCCCGTCTCTAGGCGCTCGCCAGTCGTTGGCACAGGGCAACTCCCAGCTAGCTATCAAGCAAGATGGTTGAGAAAGACTCCCTCGCCTTGGACCTGCGCCACGTACCGCGCGCTAGCAAGGCTGCAGCTGACGACCTCTCCACGAAGACCCCCACTGGAGCACCTGTGCCCAAAGGGGGCTTCGAGAGGACGTTGCCGCGGCCCACAGCCCGGCCCGCCGAGCCGGGCAAAGGGGGCTAGACCAGCACCTCAAAGCTGGCGGTCCCGGCGGCCATGGACGCTGCCAAGGATCGTAAGCGTCACTGGGGACTCCGTGCAACCCAGCGCTCAAGATCCAGATGCTCAAGTCAGACCCGATGCATGGATCACGGAGATCCGGGACTACTTGAAAGACAATATCCTCCCTGATGAACGTGTATCCGCTGAACGAATCGTGTGTATGGCTAGGAGACACGTGACGGTAGAGGGGGGTCTCTACCGACGCGGCGCCAACCGCGTCCTATTGCGGTGCATAACCCAGGGGGAAGGCTGCGACTTGCTCGCTGAGATCCATGGAGGCGAATGTGGGAGTCACTCTTCCTCACGCACGCTTGTCGGTAAAGCCTTTCGGCATGGCTTCTACTAACCGACAGCACTCCAGGATGCCGTCAAGCCGGTCGAGAGCTGCAAGGTGTGCCTGTTCCACGCCAAGCAGATCCATACACCGGCTTAGATGGTACAAATGATCCAGCCCACATGGCCATTTGCCGTACGGGGGCTGGACATCCTGGGCCTGGGACCATTCCCCAGAACTGAGGATGGGGACCCGCTCCCGAACCTTCGGAACACAGAACACCTCTGTAAGTTCTACTCCTAGAGCAACAATAGGACAGACTCTTCTTTTTATCATAAATTCCATAAAGTTCAGGAACAGTGCTCGGTGCAGCTAAGCCTCAGGGGACGGTCCAGGACTACGTTCAGCTTCGCCTGGTTCTGACCCCAAGCGCGTAGAGTCTTGCTTCACTTGAGGTGGGTCGTGGCCTCCATACTCAGCCTACCTTCCTCCTATGGAAATTTATATGAAAAGAAACCTGTCCTACGTTGCTCTTCTTTGGTGCTTGTCGGTACCCGTGATATGGGGTACCCCCGCGCACAGGGGAAAATGCCTAAGGATCTCGCCCTTCTCCGCAGGGAAAGCTCCGAAGGCGCCATGTGTCCAGTGGGGCCGGACCTCCCTCCCCTCAGAGGAGAGCTCCGGGCTCGCCACGTGGCCTACAGCAGCCAGACCTCCCCCTCTGTGGGGAGAGCTCCGAAGGTGCCACATGTCCCGCGGGGCCGGACCTCCCCCTCCTTAGAGGAGAGCTCCGGACCCGCCACATGGTCAACAGAAGCCGGACCTCCCCCCTCCGCGGGGGAGAGGTCCGAAGGCTCCACGTGTCCTGCGGGGCTGGACCTCCCCCTCCTCAGAGGAGAGCTCCGGGCCCGCCACGTGTCCAGCAGACAGCGCTGCCTGCCCCCGGGCGGTAGGCAGCGGACGTAAAGACGCCAAATACCTTGCCCGTACAAGGTATTCAAGGCCCGCATATTCCCAAGACGCGGAGACGGGGAGCACGCCTCTGTCAGGTGCCGTTGCGCCCAGTCGCATCACAGACTGGCGCGCAGTGTCAGAGGCTGCCAGCCAATAAACGCAGCGACAAGACATCCCATGCCGCCCCTGCCGTCATCAACCACTACGACTAGCATGCGGAAAGGGCAGGGCTGCAAGACAAAGACTCAGAAGCCTTTGCTAGAGACAACTACCGGCATAACTGCAGATACGGTAGATAACAGTCAATCTCCCCCGGACCACCTATCGGGTCCCGGGCCCCCCCTTGTAAGCCACCCGAGTCTTCGACTATAAAAGGCTCGGGTAGGCGACGTTAGCAAGGGTTCGCACTCTAGCCATTCACCCCCAAGCTGTAACTCATCCTCAAGCTCAGGACTCCGGTTCTGAGCAGCAAGCAATACAGCGAGCTCCATAGCTCGCCGTGGACGTAGGGTTTTACGCTCCGGCGGCCTGAACCACGTAAAACTCGCCGTGTCAAGCTCTTACTAACTCGTCCATACGCTCAATCTCTCCGCAAGGGACTAGCCCCACCGAAAAAAGAACCTCCGCGGGCTACCCAGTGCAGGCCCGGGGGAAGTGTCGACCGAACACTTCGACATTTGGCGCGCCAGGTAGGGGGCTTTCCCTTGCGCGACGAGTTTCCGCCGATGAAGATGACCAAGCTTTCTTCAGCGGCAAACTCTCCTCCCCCGCGTTCGCGGCGAACCGTGACCAGGGGGGAGTACATGTCGACACACTCAGGACGGAGTGTGTCGGCGCAAGCTGGGAGCCAGCAGCTGGCTCTGGCAGCGCCGACCCCGGCAATGCAGGCTCCAACCAGCGTCAGGTCTTCAGTAGCGCTGGGCGTACCCGTCGGGGGTGCGCTAGCTGCAGCAAGAGCGCTACTGCACAATCCGCCTGCTGGGGACGCGCCTCAGGCAGCGACCCAGCAGTGGATTCGCGAGGTAGACTGTCTCGTCGTCGCCGCCGCAAACCCTCGACTTCGGCGGGGACGACGCTCCGTCCAACCGGCTGTGTCGCTGATGCGCACACCAACGAAGATGACCAAGCTTCCTTCAGCGGCAAACTCTCCTCCCCCGCGTTCGCGGCGAACCGTGACCAGGGGGGAGTACATGTCGACACACTCAGGACGGATTGTGTCGGTGCAAGCTGGGAGCCAGCAGCCGGCTCTGGCAGCGCCGACCCCAGCAATGCAGGCTCCAACCAGCGTCAGGTCTTCAGTAGCGCTGGGCGTACCCGGTGGGGGTGCGCTAGCTGCAGCAAGAGCGCTACTGCACAATCCGCCTGCTGGGGACGCGCCTCAGGCAGCATCCCAGCAGTGGATTCACGAGGTAGACCATCTCGTCGTCGCCGCCGCAAACCCTCGACTTCGGCGGGGATGACGCTCCGACCAACCGGCTGTGTCGCTGATGCGCACGCCAACAGTTGACGGGCAGACTGCAGACTCCAGCTCCACCAGGCTTCCGTCAATGAACATGAGGGCAGAGCTGGAGCGATGCCACTTGGGCCAAGATGCCCGAGTGTTCCTCGAGCGACGTCGAGAAAGGCGTCGCATCCAAGGGGCTGGCGACAGCATGACGTCGGCCTCAACCCAGCCTGAAGAGCAGATCTTCGCCACGCGGACTCTGCCCCAGGCATACGTCATGCAGCATATGCCACAGCCATATGCTTTGCAAACGGCATCCCCGGTCTTAGGCGCAGCCTTGCCCATACCGGGGTACACTGTGCCAGGTGCGAACCAAGCGTTCGCGGCACCAATACCTGCGGCAACAGGAGCAGGATGTGCGGCCCTTGCACCCCACCTTCGCTTTGCGAGGTGGCCGCGCAAGTTTCGGCTGCACCTGCCCAAGAAGTATGACGGCAGCGTCAACCCGGCGTAGTTCCTCCAGATCTACTCCACCGCCGTACTTGCCGCAGGAGGGGATGAGGCTGTCATGGCCAACTACTTCCCTGTCACCTTGACCGGCCCAGCCCGGTCTTGGCTAATGAACCTCCCTCAGGGTTCCATAACTTCCTGGGGAGAGCTCTGCCGGCAGTTCATCGCCAACTTTGGCAGCTCCTACACCCGTCCCGGCACGGAGCTTGACCTCCACGCCATCAAGCAACAACCTGGGGAGTCACTGCGCTCCTTCATCCAGCGGTTCTCCCAGCTACGCAACACCATCCCGCACATTCGAAGTGCTTCTGTGGTGGTAGCGTTCCGGCAGGGTGTCTGGGACGAGAAGATGCTTGAGAAGCTTGCGACCAGAGAGGTCTGCGATGCCTCTGAGCTCTTCAGCCTGGCGGACAAGTGCGCCAGAGCAGCTGAAGGGCGGAATTGGCACTCACTGCCAGCATCCAAAGCCGGAAGACAGCCCGAAGACGGCGTAGTTCAAGCTGAGCTCCAGACCGCGTCAGACAGCCAAGAGCCAAGCACTGGCTGACTTTGTGGCTGAGTGGACGCCAACGAAGGCTGACCCAGGGGGCCGCGAAGACGGTGAACCAATGTACCGAGCTCCGGTCTTCACCGAGCCTCACTGGACGCTCTTCTTCGACGGCTCCTCG
This sequence comes from Neostapfia colusana, assembly GCA_030760725.1. NCBI lineage: Eukaryota > Viridiplantae > Streptophyta > Magnoliopsida > Poales > Poaceae > Neostapfia > Neostapfia colusana. The sequence continues at coordinate 36,245,476 of JASWHV010000001.1, read as the reverse complement.
CGAAAGCAGGGGGCCAGTGCCGGCGTACTGCTTCTCATGCCATCGGGGGAGCAGTCTGGGTACATGGTGCATCTCAATTCCAAGGCAACCAACAACTTGGCAGAGTATGAAGCACTCATCTTTGGCCTAAAAGACAGTCCTGTCTGGGCGCTCGCCAGTTGTTGGCGCAGGGCGACTCCCAGTTAGTTATCAAGCAAGTTAAGGGTGAATGCCCCTGCAATGACCCACAGCTAGCTGCTTATCTGCTCCACGTGCGGATGTTGGAGAAAGACTTCCTCGCCTTGGACCTGCGCCATGTACCGCGCTCTGGTAAGGCCGCAGCTGACGACCTCTCAACGAAGGCCTCCATCGGAGCCCCTGCGCCCGAAGGAGTCTTCGAGAGGACATTGCTGCGGTCCACAGCCCGGCCCGCCTAGCCGGGCGAAGGGGGCTGAACCAGTGCCTCAAAGCTAGGCAGTCCCGGCGGCCCTGCAGCCATGGATGCCGCCAAAGGATCGTAAGCGTCACTGGGGACTCCGTGCGACCCAGGGCTCAAGATCCAGAAGCTCAAGTAGTCCCAATGCATGGACCACGGAGGTCCGGGACTCCTTGAAGGACATCCTTCCTGATGAACGTGCATTCGCTGAACGGGTGGTGCGGATGGCTAAGTGCTACGTGCTGGTATCTTTACTGGCGTGGCGCCACGACATCCTATTGCGGTGCATAACCCAGGAGGAAGGCTGCGAATAGCTCGCAGTAGTCCAAGGAGGCGAGTGCTGGGAACGCTCATCGTCCCGCACGCTGGTCGGTTAAGCCACCCGGCATGGATCCTACTGACCGAGAGCCACCTGTACGCCGTCAAACCGGTTAGGGATGCAATGCATGCCAGGTCCATGCCAAGCAGACCCACACAACCGGTGCAGACGCGCACCCAAAGCCGTCGGGGGACACCGGCTCCTCCATGTCGAGGGTCAGCCGGACTTCCCAGGGCCGGGTCACGGGAACTACCCTTCCACACGGTATGCGGGGCCGAAGCCGTGCTTCCCCCTGAGATCGCCATGGGGTCCCCCCCGTGTCCGGCATACGATGAAGCCACGCATGACCCGCTCTGCGTGAAGACAGACGCTCCGACGCCACCCCAGTAAGTTCACCATGCTTACTTAGGTGTTTATTTAAATTACGCATTAATTTATATGAACACCTCCCCACGCTCTAGACAGTGTGCGTCCATTGTACACTCGGTTCCTCTTTCCTGCTCTCATGCATAGTCGATATTTGCCGTCCTGCCGAAGGCGGTAGTGCTTGGGGTACCTGCCAGAGGCCCGGTGGCCTTTTGGATCTCCCCCTGTAAGGGTACTGTACCGCCAGTTGGTCTCCTCCGAGAAAAGACCTACGCTAGACCGGGGAGTCAGGAGCCTTGCTTTGCCCGGTCTTGCACCCAAAGCATGCGCACTCTGCCCCCCGGCGCTACGGTCTGAGTACCAGGGGGCCGGACGGTTACACCCAGACTGGGGCTGGGGCCAGACCTCCGGGACCAAGTGCACTAGATTACCCAAGCCCCGTATTCCGGCCTGGGACAGTAAGCCAAATGAGACTAAGGGACAGGAAAGGGGGGACCACTGAGCAGTTCCGGACCTCCGCCCCCACAGCTGGGCTGAGCTCCGAGGCCAGCCCTCGCCCTTCTTTCAGAGGCGAGCGCTGATGCCGGACATCACGCCCTTCGCTGGCCTGAGCTCCGATGACTTCCGGACTCCGCCTCCACAGCCAGGCCGAGCTCCGAGGCCAGCCCTCGCCCTCCTTTCAGAGGCGAGCACTGATGCCGGACCTCACGCCCTTCGCTGGCCTGAGCTCCGATGACCTCCGGACCTCACACCCTTCTCTGGCCTGAGCTCCGATGACTTCCGGACTCCGCCCCCACAGCTGGGCTGAGCTCCAAGGCCAGCCCTCGCCCTCCTTTCAGAGGCGAACGCTGATACCGGACCTCACGCCCTTCGTTGGCCTGAGCTCCGATGACTTCCGGACTCCGCCCCCATAGCTGGGCCAAGCTCCGAGGCCAGCCCTCGCCCTCCTTTCAGAGGCGAGCACTGACGCCAGACCTCACGCCCTTCGCTGGCCTGAGCTCCGATGACTTCCGCACTCCGCCTACACAGCCAGACCGAGCTCCGAGGCCAGCCCTCGCCCTCCTTTCAGAGGCGAGCGCTGATGCCGGACCTCACGCCCTTCGCTGGCCTGAGTTCCGATGACTTCCAGACCTCCGCCCCCACAGATGGGCCGAGCTCCGATGCCAGCCCTTGCCCTCCTTTCAGAGGCGAGCCCTGATGCCGGACCTCACGCCCTTCGTGGACCTGAGCTCCGATGACTTCCAGACCTCCGCCCCAACAGCCGGGCCGAGCTCCGATGCCAGGCTTCATCCTCTCCTAAGAGGCTGAACTCCGAAGCCGCCAAGACCCTGCCAGCACAGGGAGTACTCAAGACAAGAAAGTGCGCGGGTAGGAGAAGGCCTCACCTCGGGCTCGTTACCTCCCCCGAAGTGAGCCCGGGGGCCACTGTCGGTACCCACGATATGGGGTTGTCGGTACCTGAGATATGGGGTACCCCCGCGCACAGGGGAAAATGCCTAAGGAACTCGCCCTTCTCCGCAGGGAGAGCTCCGAAGGCGCCACGCATCCGGCGGGGCCGGACCTCCCCCTCCGCGGGAGAGAGGTCCGAAGGTGCCACGTATCTGGCGGGGCCGGACCTCCCTCTCCTCAGAGAGGAGCTCCGGACCCGCCATGTGGCCGACAGAAGTCGAACCTCCCCCTCCGCGGGGAGAGGTCCGGAGGCTCCACGTGCTCCGCGGGCCAGACCCTCCTCTCCACTGAGAAGGGCTCCGGGTCCGCCACATGGCCAGAAGAACGGCGCTGCCTGCCCCAGAGTGATAGGCAGCGGGCGTAAAGACGCCCCATACCTTGCCCGTACAAGGTAATCAAGGCCCGCGTCTTCCCGAGACGCGGAGACGCGGAGCACGCCTCTGTCAGGTGCCGTTGCGCCCAGTCGGATCACAGACTGGCGCGTGGTGTCAGAACCTGCCAGTCAATAAACACCGCGACAAGACATCCCATGCCGCCTGCACCGCCATCAACCATTACGACTAGCGTGTGGCATGGGCAGGGCGGCAAGACGGAGACTCGGAAGCCTTCGCCAGAGACAACTACCGGCATAACTGCAGATACGGTAGATAACAGTCAATCTCCCCGGGACCACCTGTCGGGTCCCGGGCCCCCCTTGTAAGCCACCCGAGTCTTGGACTATAAAAGACTCGGGTAGGCGACGATAGCAAGGGTTCGCACTTTGCAACTCATACGCTAGCCATACACTCTCAAGCTGTATGCCACGTGGTGGGCCCGGAGCTCTCCTCTGAGGATCTGAGGAGAGGGAGGTCCGGCCTCTCCGGACACGCGGCACCTTCGGACCTCTCTCCCGCGGAGGGGGAGGTCCGGCTTCTGTATGCCACGTGGTGGGCCCGGAGCTCTCCTCTGAGGAGAGGGAGGTCCGGCCCCGCTGGACGCGTGGCGCCTTCGGAGCTCTCCCTGCGGAGAAGGGCGAGATCCTTAGGCATTTTCCCCTGTGCGCGGGGGTACCCCATATCGAGGGTACCGACAGTGGCCCCCCGGGCCCATCTCGGGGGAGATAGCGAGCCCGAGGTGGGACCTTCGTCTCTTCTGATTCGCACACTTTCTTGTCTTGAGTACTCCCTGTGCTGGCAGGGTCTTGACGGTTTCGGTGTTCAGCCTCTTAGGAGAGGGTGAAGCCTGGCATCGGAGCTCGGCCCGGCTGTGGGGACAGAGGTCCGGAAGTCATCGGAGCTCAGGCCAGCGAAGGGCGTGAGGTCCGGCATCAGCGCTCGCCTCTGAAAGGAGGGCGAGGGCTGGCATCGGAGCTCGGCCCAGCTGTGGGGGCGGAGTCCGAAAGTCATCGGAGCTCAGGCCAGCGAAGGGCGTGAGGTCCGGCATCAGTGCTCGCCTCTGAAAGGAGGGCGAGGGCTGGCCTCGGAGCTCGGCCCGGCTATGGGGGCGAAGTCCGGAAGTCATCGGAGCTCAGGCCAGCGAAGGGCGTGAGGTCCGGCATCAGCGCTCACCTCTGAAAGGAGGGCGAGGGCTGGCCTCGGAGCTCGGCCTGGCTGTGGAGGCGGAGTCCGGCAGTCATCGGAGCTCAGGCCAACGAAGGGCGTGAGGTCCGGAATCAGCGCTCGCCTCTGAAAGGAGGGCGAGGGCTGGCATCGGAGCTCGGCCCAGCTGTGGGGGCGGAGGTCCAGAACTGCTCAGCGGTCCCCCCCTTTCCTGTCCCTTAGTCTCATTTGGCTTACTGTCCCAGGCCGGAATATGGGGCATGGGTAATCCAGTGCACTTGGTCCCGGAGGTCTGGCCCCAGCCCCAGTCAGGGTGTAACCGTCCGCCCCCCTGGTACTCAGACCGCAGCGCCGGGGGGCAGAGTGCGCATGCTTTGGGTGCAAGACTGGGCAAAGCAAGGCTCCTGACCCCCCCCCCCCCCCCCCGGTTTAGCATAGGTCTTTTCTCAGAGGAGACCAACTGGCGGTACAGTACCCTTACAGGGGGAGACCCAGAAGGCCACCGGGCCTCTGGCAGGTACCCCAAGCACTACCGCCTTCGGCAGGACGGCAAATATCGACTATGCATGAGAGCAGGAAAGAGGAACCGAGTGTACAATGGACGCACACTGTCTAGAGCGTGGGGAGGTGTTCATATAAATTAATGCGTAATAAATAAACACCTAAGTAAGCATGGTGAACTTACTGGGGTGGCGTCGGAGTGCCTGTCTTCACGCAGAGCGGCTCATACGTGGCTTCGTCGTACGCCGGACACGGGGGGACCCTCCATGGCTATATCAGGGGGAAGCATGGCTTTGGCCCTGCATACCATGTGGAAGGGTAGTTCCCATGACCCGGCCCTGGGAAGTCCGGCTGGCACTCAACATGGAGGAGCCGGTATCCCCCGACGGCTCTGGGTGCGCGTCTGCACCGGTTGTGTGGGTCTGCTTGGCGTGGACTTGGCACGCATTGCATCCCTAACCAGTTTGACGGCGTCCAGGTGGCTCTCGGTCAGTAGGAGCCATGCCAGGTGGCTTATCTGACCAACATGCGGGACGATGAGCGTTCCCAGCACTCGCCTCCTTGGACTACTGCGAGCTAGTCGCAGCCTTCCTCCTGGGTTATGCACCGCAATAGGATGTCGTGGCGCCACGCCAGTAAAGATACCACCGCGTAGCACTTAGCCACCGCACCACCCGTTCAGCGGATGCACGTTCATCAGGAAGGATGTCCTTCAAGGAGTCCCGGACCTCCGTGGTCCATGCATCGGGGCTACTTGAGCTTCTGGATCTCGAGCGCTGGGTTGCACGGAGTCCCCAGTGACTCTTACGATCCTTTGGTGGCATCCAGGGCCGCCGGGACTGCCTAGCTTCATGGCACTGGTTCAGCCTCCTTCGCCCGGCTCGGCGGGCCGGGCTGTGGACCGCAGCAACGACCTCTCGAAGACTCCTTCATGCGCGGGGGCTCCGATGGAGGTCTTCGTTCAGAGGTTGTCCGCTGCGGCCGTGCCAGCGCGCGGTACATGGCGCAGGTCCAAGGCGAGGAATTCTTTCTCTAACATCCGCACGTGAAGCAGATAAGCAGCTAGCTGTGGGTCTTTGTAGGAGCATTCACCCTTAACTTGCTTGATAACTAGCTGGGAGTCGCCCTGTGCCAACAGCTGGCGAGCGCCCAAAGACAGGATTGTCTTTTAGGCCAAAGATGAATGCTTCATACTCTGCCAAGTTGTTGGTTGCCTTGGAATTGAGACGCACCATGTACCCAAACTGCTCCCCCGATGGCATGAGAAGCAGTACGCCGGCACCGGCCCCCTGCTTTCGCGAGGAGCCGTCGAAGAAGAGCATCCAGTGAGGCCCGGTGAAGACCGGAGCACGGTACTTTGGTTCACCGTCTTTGCGGCCCCCTGGGTCAGCCTTCGTTGGCGTCCACTCAGCCACGAAGTCAGCCAGTGCTTGGCTCTTGGCTGTCTGACGTGGTCAGGAGCTCAGCTTGAACTCCGCCGTCTTCGGGCTGTCTTCCGGCTTCGGAAGCTGGCAGTGAGTGCCAGCTCCGCTCTCCGGCTGCTCTGGTGCACTTGTCCGCCAGGCTGAAGGGCTCGGAGGCATCGCAGACCTCTCTGGTTGCAAGCCTCTCAAGCATCTTCTTGTCCTGGACACTGTCGAAGTGCCGCCACCACAGAAGCACTTTGAATATGTGGAATGGTGTTGCGTACCTGGGAGAACCGCTGGATAAAGGAGCGCAGCGACTCCCCAGGTTGTTGCTTGATGGCTTGGAGGTCAAGCTCCGTGCCAGGACGGGTGTAGGAGCTGCCGAAGTTGGCGATGAACTGCCGGCAGAGCTCTCCCCAGGAAGTTATGGAACCCCGAGGGAGGTTCATTAGCCAGGACCGGGTCGGGCCGGTCAAGGCGACGGGGAAGTAGATTGGCCATGACGGCCTCATCCCCTCCTGTGGCAAGTACGGCGGTGGAGTAGATCTGGAGGAACCCCGCCGGGTTGACGCTGCCGTCGTACTTCTCGGGCAGGTGCGGCCGAAACTTGTGCGGCCACCTCGTGAAGCGGAGGTGGGGCTCCAGGGCCGTACATCCTGCTCCTGTCTATCTCGCGAATCCACTGCTGGGTCGCTACCTGAGGCGCGTCCCCAACAGGCGGATCGTGTGGTAGCGCTCTTGCTGCGGCTGGCGCACCCCCGCCGGGTACGTCCAGCGCTACTGAAGACCTGACACTGGTCGGAGCCTGCATTGCCGGGGTCGACGCTGCCAGAGCCGGTTGCTGGTTCCCAGTGCAGGTATTGGTGCCGCGAACGCTTGGTTGCGCCTGACACAGTGTACCCCGGTATGGGCAAGGTTGCGCCATAGGCCGGGGACGCCGCTTGCAGAGCACATGGTTGTGGCTTATGCTGCGCGGCGTACGCCTAGGGCAGAGCCCGCGTGGTGAAGGTCCACCCTTCAGGCAGGGTCGAGGCCGACGTCATGTTGTCGCCAGCCTCTTGAGTGCGACGACTTTCTTGACGTCGCTCGAGGTACACCTGGGTATCCTGGCCCAAGTGACACCGTTCCAGCTCTGTCCTCATATCCGTCGACTGGGGCCTGGTAGAGCTGGAATCTGCTGTCTGCTCGTCAACCATTGGTGTGCGCATCAGCGGCACAACCGGTTGGCCGGAGCGTCGTCCCCGCTGAAGTCGAGGGTTTGCGGCGGCGACGACGAGACGGTCTACCTCGCGAATCCACTGCTGGGTCGCTGCCTGAGGCGCGTCCCCAGCAGGTGGATTGTGCAGTAGCGCTCTTGCTGCAGCTAGCGCACCCCCACCGGGTACGTCCAGCGCTACTGAAGACTTGACACTGGTCGGAGCCTGCATTGCCGGGGTCGGCGCTGCCAGAGCCGGTTGCTGGCTCCCAGTGCAGGTATTGGTGCCTCGAACGCTTGGTTCGCGCCTGGCACAGTGTACCCCTGTATGGGCAAGGCTGCGCCATAGGCCGGGGGCGCCGTTTGCAGGACATATGACTGTGGCATATTCTGCGCGGCGTACGCCTGGGGCAGAGCTTGCGTGGCGAAGATCTGCCCTTCAGGCTGGGTTGAGGCCGACGTCATGCTGTCGCCAGCCTCTTGGATGCGACGCCTTTCTCGATGTCGCTCGAGGAACACTCGGGCATCTTGGCCCAAGCGGCTTCGCTCCAGCTCTACCCTCAGATTCATCGACGGAAGCCTGGTGGAGCTGGAGTCCGCCGTCTGCCCGTCAACCGTTGGCGCGCGCATCAGCGACACAGCCGGTTGGCCGGAGCATCGTCCCCGTCGAAGTCGAGGGTTTGCGGCGGTGACGACGAGACGGTCCACCTCGCGAATCCACTGCTGGGTCGCCGCCTGAGGCGCGTCCCCAGCAGGCGGATTGTGCAGTAGCGCCCTTGCTGCTGCTAGCGCACCCCCACCGGGTACGTCCGGCGCTACTGAAGGCCTGATGCTGGTTGGAGCTTGCATTGCCGGGGTCGGCGCTGCCAGAGCCGGTTGCTGGCTCCCAGCTTGTACCGACACACTCCGTCCCAAGTGTGTCGACATGTACTCCCCCCTGGTCGCGGTTTGCCGCTGAGGCGAGGGGGGAGAGTTTGCCGCTGAAGGAAGCTTGGTCATCTTCGTCGGCGGGAACTCGTCGCGCTAGGGGAGAAGCCCCCTTCCTGGCGCGCCAAATGTCGAAGTGTGCGATCGACACTTCCCCCGGGCCTGCACTGGGCAGCCCGCGGAGGTTCTTTTTTCGGAGGGGCTAGTTCCTAGCGGAGAGCTTGCGCGGATGGACGAGTTAGTGAGAGCTTGACACGGGAAGTTTTACGTGGTTCAGGCCGCCGGAGCGTAAAACCCTACGTCCACGGCGAGCTATGGAGCTCGCTGTATTGCTTGCTGCTTAGGGCCGGGGGCCTGAGCTTGGGGGTGAGTTACAGCTTGAGAGTGTATGGCTAGCGTATGAGTTGCAGAATGCGAACCCAGGGTGCGTATGGCTAGAGTGCGAACCCCTGCTAACGTCGCTTACCCAAGCCTTTTATAGTCCAAGACTCGGGTGGCTTACAAGGGGGGCCGGGACCCGACAGTTGGTCCCGGGGAGATTGACTGATATCTACCATATCTGCAGTTATGCCGTTAGTTGTCTCTGCCGAAGGCTTCTGAGTCTTCGTCTTGTAGCTCTGCCCATGCCGCATGCTAGTCGTAGTGGATGATGACGGCGGGGGCGGCATGGGATGTCTTGTCGCTGCGTTTATTGGCTGGCAGCCTCTGACACTGCGCGCCAGTCTGTGATGCGACTGGGCGCAACGGCACCTGACAGAGGCGTGCTCCGCGTCTCTGCATCTTGGGAAGGCGCGGGCCTTGAATACCTTGTACGGGCAAGGTATGGGGAGTCTTTACGCCCGCTGCCTATCGCTCGGGGGCAGGCAGCGCCGTTCTGCTGGCCATGTGGCGGGCCCGGAGCCCTCCTCAGAAGAGAGGGGGGTCCGGCCCCGCAGGACATGTGGAGCCTTCGGACCTCTCCCCGCGGAGGGGGAGGTTCGGCTTCTGTTGGCCACGTGGCGAGCCCGGAGCTCCTCTCTGAGGAGAGGGAGGTCCGGCCTCTCCGGACACGCGGCACCTTCGGACCTCTCTCCCGCGGAGGGGGAGGCCGGCTTCTGTATGCCACGTGGTGGGCCCGGAGCTCTCCTCTGAGGAGAGGGAGGTCTGGCCCCGCTGGACGCGTGGCGCCTTCGGAGCTCTCCCTGCGGAGAAGGGCGAGATCCTTAGGCATTTTCCCCTGTGCGCGGGGGTACCCCATATCGAGGGTACCGACATCCACCGAGGGGGAGGTCCGGCTTCCGCCCACCACGTGGCGAGCCCGGAGCCCTCCTCAAGGGAGCAGAGAGTTCCGGGCCCGCTGGACACGTGGGGCCCCCGGGTCCCGCCCCTGCTGGAGGGGCAGGTCCCGGTCCTTCCAGTCCCAGGCCGGAGTAGCTGGTAGCTCCTTTCCTCCTGCTTCATGCAGTCCCTGTTGCCGCAACCTGGAGGTCCTGCACATAGGTAGCGGAAACATAATTCTCCTTGGGGGCTCCCCCTCCCTTATCTCATAGTCTTATTTGACTTATAGCCCCCAACCATACGCTTGGTGCTTGGGGACTTGTAGAGAGGGGGAGCTGAGCACATGGCAACCATGCACTGCAAGGGTGATTAAAAAACTTAATTCACAATTTAAATGAGTACAAGGAAAGAGCAAAGTAGAGCAGATTTCTTTTCGTACAACTTTTCATAGGAGGAAGGCAGGCTAAACATGGAGGCCACGACCCACCCCATTAAGAGGGGAAGCAAGACTCTACGCGCTTGGAGTCGGAACCAGGCAAAGCTGAACGTAGTCCTGGACCGTCCCCTGGGGTTTAGCTGCTCCGAGCGCTGCTCCTGGACTCTATGGAGTTTATTACGAAAAGAAAGTACTGTCCTATTTTTGCTCTAGGGGTAGAACTTACGGAGGTGTTCTATGTTCCAAGGGTTCGGGAGCAGGTCCCCATCCTTGGTGGAAAGGCGCACACACCCGGGGCGGCATACTTTCGCGACTCGGAAGGGGCCTTCCCAACTAGGGGAGAGTTTGTGGGCCCCTTCGCGAGAAAGTATGCTCCGCAACACCAGGTCACCTTCCTGCAGCTCCCGGGCACGCACAGACCTCTGGTGGTAGCGCCGAAGCGCTTGTCTGTACCACGCGTTACGGAGTGCCGCATGTAATCGGGCCTCATCGACGAGGTCGATTTCTCCACGCCGGAGGTTGTCCTGCGTGGCTTCGTCGTAAGCCCGGACACGGTGAGACTTCATGGTGATTTCTGGGGGAAGTACCGCTTCAGCCCCGTACACCATGAAGAAGGGTGTCTCCCCGGTGGCCCGGCTCTGGGATGTCCGGTTTGCCCATAGTGTGCTCGGAAGCTCCTCTACCCAATTGGCACCATGTTTCTTCAGGCTGGCGAAGGTGCGAGTCTTGAGGCCCCGGAGGATCTCCGCGTTGGCCCTCTCAACTTGCCCATTGCTCCTCGGGTGGGTGACAGAGGCATAGCATACCTGAATACCAAGGTCCTCGCAGTAGTCTTGGAATGCTGCGCTGGTGAACTGGGTCCCGTTGTCGGTGATGATCCTGTTTGGGACCCCGAACCGGCAGACAATAGACTTGATGAATTTTACTGTGGATTGTTTGTTGATGGTGACAACTGGTGTAGCTTCCGGCCACTTGGTGAACTTGTCGATAGCGACATAGAGGTACCGGAATCCCCTGACGGTTCTGGGGAATGGTCCCAGGATGTCCAGCCCCCATACGGCAAACGGCCACGAGGGCGGGATCATCTGTACCGCCTGAGCCGGTGTATGGATCTGCTTGGCGTGGAACTGGCACGCCTTGCAGCTCTCGACCAGCTTGACGGCATCCTGGAGTGCTGTTGGCCAGTAGAAGCCATGCCGGAAGGCTTTACCGACAAGCGTGCGTGAGGAAGAATGACTTCCACATTCGCCTCCATGGATCTCAGCGAGCAAGTCGCAGCCTTCCCCCTGGGTTATGCACCGCAATAGGATGTGGTTGGCGCCACGCCGGTAGAGATCCCCCTCTACCAGCGCGTACCTCTTAGCCATACGCACAATCCGTTCAGCGGTTGCATGTTCATCAGGGAGGATATTGTCCTTCAAGTAGTCCCGGATCTCCGTGATCCATACATCGGGTCTGACTTGAGCTTCTGGATCTTGAGCGCTGGGTTGCACGGAGTCCCCAGTGACGCTTACGATCCTTGGCGGCATCCATGGCTGTAGGGCCGCCGGGACTGCCAGCTTCAAGGTGCTGGTCAAGCCCCCTTCGCCCGGCTCGGCGGGCCGGGCTGTGGGCCGCAGCAACGTCCTTTCGAAAACTCCTTCGGGCGCAGGGGCTCTGGTGGAAGCCTTCGTTGAAAGGTTGTCGGCTGCGGCATTACCAGCACGCGGTACGTGGTGCAGGTCCAAAGCGAGGAATTCTTTCTCCAACATCTGTACGTGGAGCAGATACGCAGCTAGCTGTGGGTCATTGCAGGAGCATTCGCCCCTGACTTGCTTGATGACCAGTTGGGAGTCGCCCTGTGCCAACAACTGGCGAGCGCCTAAAGACAGGGCTGTCTGCAGGCCAAAGATGAGTGCTTCATACTCCGCCATGTTGTTGGTTGCCTTGAAATGTAGACGCACCATATACCCAAACTGTTCCCCCGATGGCATGAGGAGCAGTACGCCGGCACCGGCCCCCTGCTTTCGCGAGGAGCCGTCGAAGAAGAGTGTCCAGTGGGGTTCGGTGAAGACCAGAGCTTTGGGCTCTGGCTCACCGCCTTCATGGCCCCGTGGGTCAGTCTTCGTTGGTGTCCACTCCGCCACAAAGTCAGCCAGTGCTTGGCTCTTGACTGCATGGCGTGGGAGGAAGTTCAGTTCAAACTCCGCCATCTCCGCCGCCCATTTAGCAACGTTGCCAGTCGCATGGGGGCTGTGAAGAATTGTCTTCAGCGGGTACGAGGTGACCACCGAGACCCGGTGGGCCTGGAAGTAGTGGCGGAGCTTCCTGGAGGCCACGAGCACCGCATACAGCAGCTTGTGGACTTCTAGGTACCTTGTCTTGGCCTCATGAAGTACTTCACTGATGTAGTAGACAGGCCTCTGTATGGTTCGGACCCTCTCTCGTAGGCTTGGGAGCTCCTCGTCCATTGGCTCCGGCCCGCCGGAGGTGGGTGGACCCATGGGGGCCTCCGGGAACTGGGACCCGGAGGCCCTTAAGCTTTCTTGATCATCCGGGAGCTCCGGGGGGTCTTGAGGTTCCTCCGGGAGATCCAAATTGGACCCTGGTGATTTATCTTGGGGGTCTGGGAGGCCGTCCTGGGCCTCCGGGTGGTCGTCTTGGACCTCCAGGGGGTCCGGGAGACCGTCTTGGCCCTGCGGGGCCCCCTGGCGTCTGGCTTCTGCTACCGGAGCAGGTTGCGAGGGTGAGGGGTCTGGCCGCTCCACGACTAGGACCATACTCACCACTTCTGTTGTCGCCGCAATGTAGAGCAGCAAGTGCTCCCCGGGCTCAGGGGCTACCATGATAGGTAGGGTCGTCAGGAGTCACTTCAACTTCTGGAAAGCTTCTTCTGCTTCGTCAGTCCAGGCAAAGGGGCCTGACTTACGCAGGAGCTTAAAGAAAGGGAGTGCCTGCTCTGCTAGCCTCGGTATAAACCGACTCAGCGCGGCTAGACATCCCGTGAGTCTCTGGACATCCTTGACGCGGACAGGGGGCCGCATCAAGTCGATGGCCTTGATCTTCTCTGGGTTGGTCTCAATCCCTCGGTGCGAGACCAGGAACCCTAAGAGCTTCCCAGGGGGCACGCCGAACACACATTTATCTGGGTTCAGCTTGGTGCGCGTAGAGCGCAACTTGTCAAAAACTAAAGCTAAGTTATCTAGTAGGGATGAACCCTGCTTGACCTTGACAACTATGTCATCGACATACACCTCAACAAGGTCTCTTATTAACTCCCCAAAGGTTTTGTGCATCGCCCGCACAAAGGTGGGGAGTGCATTCTTTAGGCCATAAGGCATAGACACATAGCAATAAAGGCCGTCTACTGTGATGAAGGAGGTGTGGTCCTCGTCCTCCCTAGACATGGGGATCTGATGGAAACCCGAGTAGGCGTCTAGGAAGCACAGCATATCACAGCCCGACGTTGAGTCTACTATTTGATCTATTCTAGGGAGATGGAACGGATCTTTAGGACATGCCTTATTGAGACTAGTGTAGTCGATGAACATCCGGAGCTTCCCGCCGGCCTTCGGGACAACGACGGGGTTCGCCAACCATCGGGGGTGGTGGACCTCCCGTATGAAGCCAGCGTCCAGCAGCTTCTTGACTTCTTCACGGATGAAGTTTTGCCGCTCAATGGACTGCTTGCGGGGCTTCTGTTGAACCGGCCGGGCGTCGGGGAAGACTTTCAAGTGGTGCTCGATCACCTCCCTGGGGATCCCCGGCATCTGCGACGGCTGCCATGCAAACACGTCGACATTGTGCCGGAGGAAGGTGACGAGCGCGCCTTCCTATTTGCTATCCAGGCCCCCGGCTACCCGGGTGGTCTGGGTAGCTTTGGCGCCGACTTGGACGACCTTTAAGGGGACGCCGCCCTCATCGAGAGGTTGCACCCGGGGTGCTGTGGTGGAAGCGCGGTGACGTGCGCTCGGGCGGAGCTGGTACGGCTCCGTATTGCCGGGGGCTGATGCCCCAGCTGTTGCGAGTGCTTGGAGCTTCTCCAGGGCCGACACTGCAGCAGTGCGGTCCCCACGAATCCTGAGAACGCCCGTCGGTGTTGGCATCTTCAGGACGAGGTAGCCGTAGTGGGCTACAGCCATGAACCGGTACAGGGCTGGCCTGCCGATTATGGCGTTGAAGGGGAGGTCTATCTCCGCTACGTCAAACAAAATGTACTCTGTTCGATAGCTGTCCGGAGCCCCGAAGGTCACCGGGAGACTAATGTTGCCGTAGGGGATAACCTGTCCCGGCCCTACCCCTGAGAACGGGCTCGACGGGGTGAGCTTGGCCATCGGGACCTGCAGCTTCTGGAAAGCTGCACGGCTGATGAGGTTCAGCCCAGCCCCTCCATCTACCAAAACGTGGTACATTCTCACGTTGGCGATGGTAGGGGCCACCAGGAGCGGTAGTTGGCCGGCCCCAGCCATGTTCCTGGGGCAGTCGGTGGCGTCAAAGCTGATGGGGGTCCCCATCCACTTAAGGTGCGGTGCAGCACTCGGGAGTGGCGCCACCGACGCTACCGCTCGGCGCAGAGTCTTGACTGCGCTTCGGGACGAGGGGTCGGCGGACCCGCCATATATGACGTAGAGCTTCTTCCGACGCTCATCGTCGCTGGAGCCGGAGTCCTCATGATTGCGTGCTGCCTTCACGACACGCTGAGGCTCCTGGATCTCCTCTGGGTGGTCGATGTTGTCTGGAACATCCACCCCCCGCTCATCTTCCTTTGGACGGAAGGGCAGGGCATCAGCCCGCTGCCGCTTCCCCTTGCGGAAGCGCTCTGCGAGCCTTCAAATCTCCCGGCACTCGGCAGTAGTGTGACGACAGCTGCCGTGCACGGGGCACATGTTGTCCTGGCTATCTTCCGGGGTCGGTGACTTTCGCTGCCTCTTGTCAGGGCGCGGCCCCCGAGCCCCACTGAGCGTCGCCGTAGTGACGACTTGGGTCGCGGCCGGCGGTCTTATCTTGCTTCTGCCCCGGCTCTTGGTCTTCCTGCTACCTCCAAAGGGAGTAGGACCAGATCCGGGCAGCCCTCCTGACTCGGAGGATGGCTGTGAGTGCCAGTTCCGTCCTTCGGCTGCTCTGGCGCACTTGTCCGCCAAGCTGAAGAGCTCCGAGGCATCGCGGACCTCCCTGGTCGTGAGTTTCTCGAGCATCTTCTTGTCTCGGACGCCTTGCCAGAACGCCACCACCACAGAAGCATTTTGAATGTGTGGGATGGTGTTCCGCACCTGGGAGAACCGCTGGATGAAAGAGCGCAACGACTCCCCAGGTTGTTGTTGGATGGCGTGGAGGTCGAGCTCCGTGCCAGGCCGGGTGTAGGAACTGCCGAAGTTGGCTATGAACTGTCGGCAAAGCTCTCCCCAGGAAGTTACGGAACCCTGGGGGAGGTTCATGAGCCAAGACCGAGCTGGGACAGTCAATGCGACAGGGAAGTAATTGGCCATGACGGCTTCATTCCCTCCTGCGGCAAGTATGGCGGTGGAGTAGATCTGGAGGAATTCCGCCGGGTTGATGCTGCCGTCGTACTTCTCGGGCAGGAGCGGCCGAAACTTGCGCGGCCACTTTACGAAGCGAAGGTGGGGCGCGAGGGCCGCACACCCTGCTTCTGTCGCCGCAGGTTCTGGTGCTGCGAACGCTTGGCTCGCACTGAGCACCGCATGCCCCGGCATGGGCAAGGCTGCACCATGGGCCGGAGGCGCCATATGCAGGACATATGACTGTGGCATATTCTGCACGGCACAGGCCTGGGGCAGAGATCGCGCAGCGAAGGTCTGCTCTTCAGGCTGGGTCGAGGCCGACGTCATGCTGTCGTCAGCCTCTTGGTGGCGACGCCTTTCTCGGCGCCGCTCGAGGTATACCCGGGCATCTTGACCCAGGTGACACCGTTCCAGCTCTGTCCTCAGATCTGTTGACTGGGGGCTGGTAGAGCCGGAGTCTGCCGTCTGCTCGCCATCCAACGGTGCGCGCATCAGCGACACGACCGATTGGCCAGAGCATCGTCCCCGCCGAGGTCGAGGGCATGCGGCGGCGACGACGAGACGGTCTACCTCGCGGATCCACTGCCGGGTCGCTGCCTGAGGCGCGTCCCCAGCGGGCGGATTGTACAGTAGCGCTCTCGCCGCAGCTAATGCACCCCCACTGGGCACGCCCAGCGCTACTGGAGACTTGAAGCTGGTTGGAGCCTGCATTGCCGGGGTCGGCGCTGCAAAAGCCGGTTGCTGGCTCCCAGCTCGTACCGACACACTCCGTCCCGAGTGTGTCGACATGTACTCCCCCCTGGTCGCGGTCTGCCGCAGAGACGGGGGGGGGGGGGGGGGGGGGAGTTCGCCGCTGAAGGAAGCTTGGTCATCTTCGTTGGCAAAAACTCGTCGCGCTAGGAGAAAAGCCCCGTACCTGGCGCGCCAAATGTCGAAGTGTGCGGTCGACACTTCCCCCGGGCCTGCACTGGGCAGCCCGCGGAGGTTCTTTTTTTCGGAGGGGCTAGTCCCTAGCGGAGAGCTTGCGCAGATGGACGAGTTAGTAAGAGCTTGACACGGCGAGTTTTACGTGGTTCAGGCCGCCGGAGGGTAAAACCCTACGTCCACGGCGAGCTATGGAGCTCGCTGTATTGCTTGCTGCTCAGGGCCGGAGGCCTGAGCTTGGGGGTGAGTTACAGCTTGAGAGTGTATGGCTAGCGTATGAGTTGCAAAGTGTGAACCCTTGCTATCGACGCCTACCCGAGCTTTTTATAGTCCAAGACTCGGGCGGCTTACAAGGGAAGCCGGGACCCGACAGGTGGTCCCGGGAAGATTGTCTATTATCTACCGTATCTGCAGTTATGCCGGTAGTTGTCTCTGGTCGAAGGCTTCTGAGTCTTCATCTTGCCACCCTGCCCATGCCGCATGCTAGTCGTAGTGGTTGATGACGGCGCAGGCGGCATGGGATGTCTTGTCGCGGTGTTTATTGACTGACAGGTTCTGACACCGTGCGCCAGTCTGTGATGCGACTGGGCGAAACGGCACCTGACAGAAGCGTGCTCCGCGTCTCCGCGTCTTGGGAAGACGCGGGCCTTGAATACCTTGTACGGGCAAGGTATGGAGCGTATTTACGCCCGCTGCCTACCGCTCGGGGCAGGCAGCGTCGCTCTGCTGCCACATGGCAGGCCCAGAGCACTTCTCAGAGAAGAGGAGGGTCAGCCCCGTGGGGCACGTGGAGCCTCCGGACCTCTCCCCGCGGAGGGGGAGGTCCGGCTTCTGTATGCCACGTGGCGGGCCCGGAGCTCTCCTCTGAGGAGAGGGAGGTCCGGCCCCGCTGGACACGCGGCGCCTTCGGGCCTCTCTCCCGCGGGGAGGGGCGGGGGGGTCCGGCTTCTGTATGCCACATGGCGGGCCCGGAGCTCTCCTCTGAGGAGAGGGAGGTCCGGCCCCGCCGGACGCGTGGCGCCTTCGGAGCTCTCCCTGCGGAGAAGGGCGAGTTCCTTAGGCATTTTACCCTGTGCGCGGGGGTACCCCATATCTCAGGTACCGACATCAATGAATTCTACCCACTTGGCATGCCTACGGTTCAGATTAGTTTGGTTCTTAGTGTGCTTCAAAGATTCATGATCAGAATGTAGAACAAATTCTTTAGGCCATAAATAATGTTGTCATGTTTCCAAAGTTCGTACTAGTGCATATAATTCTTTATCATAAGTGGAATAGTTCAGACTAGGCCCATTCAGTTTCTCGCTAAAATAAGCAATAGGTTTCCCCTCTTGTAACAAGACACCTCCCAATCCAATACCACTAGCATCACATTCCAATTCAAAAGTCTTACTGAAATCTTGTAATTGGAGAAGGGGTGTATGAGTGAACCTATTCTTCAAAGTTGCAAATGCAGCCTCTTGCGCCTTGCCCCATGTGAATGGAGCACCCTTCTTTGTAAGCTCATGCAGTGGGCCTGCTATGGTGCTGAAGTCTTTCACAAAACGACAATAGAATCCAGCAAGTCCGAGAAAGCTTCGTACTTGTGTGACCGTGGTAGGAGTCGGCCAGCTGTGTATCGCCTCCACCTTGGCTTGATCAACTTCAATTCCTTGTGGTGTCACAACATAGCCAAGAAAAGAAACTCGATCCGTGCAAAAGGTGCACTTGTCAATGTTACCAAATAAGCGTGCATCACGTAAAGCATTGAAAACAACACGGAGATGATCAAGATGAACTTCGAGAGATATGCTATAGATCAAGATGTCATCAAAATATACTACCACAAATCTTCCAATGAAAGCACGTAAAACCTCATTCATTAATCTCATGAAAGTGCTAGGTGCATTCGTGAGACCAAAAGGCATGACTAACCACTCATACAAATCAAACTTTGTTTTAAACGCTGTTTTCCATTCATCACCTAGCTTCATGCGAATTTGATGGTGTCGAAGTGTTCGGTCGACACTTCCCCCGGGCCTGCACTGGGCAGCCCGCGGAGGTTCTTTTTTTGGAGGGGCTAGTTCCTAGCGGAGAGCTTGCGCAGATGGACGAGTTAGTGAGAGCTTGACACGGCGAGTTTTACGTGGTTCAGGCCGCCGGAGCGTAAAACCCTACGTCCACGGCGAGCTATGGAGCTCGCTGTATTGCTTGCTGCTCAGGGCCGGGGGCCTGAGCTTGGGGGTGAGTTACAGCTTGAGAGTGTATGGCTAGCGTATGAGTTGCAAAATACGAACCCTTGCTATCGACGCCTACCCGAGCCTTTTATAGTCCAAGACTCGGGCGGCTTACAAGGGGAGCCGGGACCCGACAGGTGGTCCCGGGAAGATTGTCTATTATCTACCGTATCTGTAGTTACGCCGGTAGTTGCCTCTGGTCGAAGGCTTCTGAGTCTTCATCTTGCCGCCCTGCCCATGCCGCATGCTAGTCGTAGTGGTTGATGACGGCGCAGGCGGCATGGGATGTCTTGTCGCGGCGTTTATTAGCTGGTAGGTTCTGACACCGCGCGCCAGTCTGTGATGCGACTGGGCGCAATGGCACCTGACAGACGCGTGCTCCGCGTTTCCGCGTCTTGGGAAGACGCGGGCCTTGGATACCTTGTACGGGCAAGGTGTGGGGTGCCTTTACCCCCGCTGCCTACCGCTCGGGGGCAGGCAGCACCGTTCTTCTGGCCACGTGGCGGGTCCGGAGCCCTTCTCCGGGGCACGTGAAGCCTCCGGACCTCTCCCCGTGGAGGGGGAGGTCCAGCTTCTGTATGCCACGTGGCGGGCCCGGAGCTACCCTCTGCGGAGAGGGAGGTCCGGCCCCGCTGGACGCGTGGCGTCTTCGGACCTCTCTCCCGCGGAGGGGGAGGTCCGGCTTCTGTATGCCACGTGGTGGGCCCGGAGCTCTCCTCTGAGGAGAGGGAGGTCCGGCCCCGCCGGACGCGTGGCGCCTTCGGAGCTCTCCCTGCGGAGAAGGGTGAGTACCTTAGGCATTTTACCCTGTGCGTGGGGGTACCCCATATCTCAGGTACCGACAGATGGTATCCACTACGCAAATCAATTTTAGAGAAAATCATCGAGCCACTAAGTTCATCAAGCATATCATCTAACCTAGAAATAGGATGACGATATCTAATGGTAATGTAATTAATTGCTCGATAATCTACACACATGCGCCATGATCCATCTTTCTTTGGGACCAAAAGGACAGGAACGGAGCAAGGACTAAGGGACTCACGCACATAACCTTTGTCGAGTAATTCCTGTACTTGCCGCTGAATCTCCTTAGTCTCCTCCGGATTGGTCCTGTATGGTGCTCGGTTGGGCAAAGAAGCCCCAGGGATGAGGTCAATCTGATGCTCAATCCCTCTCAATGGTGGCAGCCCGGCTGATACCTCTTGTGGAAACACATCAGCGTATTCCTGCAAAAGCTTAGTGATAGAAGGAGGCAAAGCACATGGTGTGTTATGAAGTGAGAACAAAGCTTATTTGCAAACAAACACATAGCAGATTGCAGTATCACTTTTTAATTCAAACAAATCAGATTTGGAAGCAAAAAAACAAGCGCTCGTTAATTTTATTTCATTCTTCTTCATATGAGCAGATTTGGAATTGTCAGTCTTAGGCTGTACCGATTTCTTAACGACATCTGAATTTTCATTTTCATCAGATTTCTTATTTTTCTCTTTGCAAGCTCTAGCAATGTCATCCTTCAAAATAGTATCAGGGGACATCGGGTGCAAAACAAGTTTCTTCTCATGATGCATGAAAGAGTATTGATTTGATTTACCATGATGTAATGTATCTTTATCAAATTGCCAAGGTCGACCAAATAGCATAGAACAAGCTTGCATTGGTACCACATCACAATCAATGTAATCATGGTAGGAACCAATTGCAAATTCGACACGAACCAGACGTGTTACCTTAAGCTTACCACTATCATTGAACCATTGGATGTAGTAGGGATGTGAATGTGGAAGTGTTGTCATCCCAAGCTTTTCTACCATGGTAGCACTTGCTAAATTGTTGCAGCTTCCTCCATCAATAATAATGCAACACGATCGTTCCAAAACTACACACTTAGTTTGGAATAGATTGTGTCGCTGGTTCTGTTCAGCTTTGATCATTTGGGCACTCAAGACACGCCTCACAACAAGACTCTCATAGTGGGCAGCATGATCAGCCCCAATGTGCTCTTCATCATCATTCTTCTTTCCTGCTGCTTGTGCAGCAAGCATGGCATATGTTTCATTATCTAAATCACTAGCGGATGAGTACTCACCATTTTCTCGTACAACCAGCACACGTTTGCTTGGGCAGTCCCTTCGTAGGTGCCCAAAACCCTTGCACTGGAGGCATTGAATGTCTTTTGTTCTCCCGGTAGAAGCAATGGAAGAAGAAGTGTTGGCTGCAACTTGGGTGGATCCTTTTGTTGTCTCGATTGCACGCTGTCGGTACCCGCGATATGGGGTACCCCCGCGCACAGCGGAAAATGCCTAAGGAACTCGACTTTCTCCGCAGGGAGAGCTCCGAAGGCGCCACGCGTCCGGCGGGGCCGGACCTTCCCCTCTGCGGGAGAGAGGTCCGAAGGTGCAACGTGTCCAGCGGGGCCGGACCTCCTTCTCCTCAGAGAGGAGCTCCAGGCTCGCCACGTGGCCGACAGAAACCGAACCTCCCCCTCCGCGGGGAGAGGTCCGAAGGCTCCACGTGTCCTGCGGAGCCGGACCCCACTCTCCTCTGAGGAGGGCTCCGGGCCTGCCACGTGGCCAGCAGAACGGCGCTGCCTGCCCCCGAGCGATAGGCAGCGGGCATAAAGACGTCCCATACCTTGCCCGTACAAGGTATTGAAGGCCCGCGTCTTCCCAAGACGCGGAGACGCAGAGCACGCCTCTGTCAGGTGCCGTTGCACCCAGCCGCATCACAGACTGACGCGCAGTGTCAGAGCCTGCCAGACAATAAACGCAGCGACAAGACATCACATGCCGCCCCTGCCGTCATCATCCACTATGACTAGCATGCGGCATGGGCAGGGCTACAAGACAAAGACTCAGAAGCCTTTGCCAGAGACAACTACCGGCATAACTACAGATACGGTAGATAACAGTCAATCTCCCCGGGACCACCTGTCGGGTTCCGGGCCCCCCTTGTAAGCCACCCGAGTCTTGGACTATAAAAGGCTCGGGTAGGCGACGTTAGCAGGGGTTCGCACTCCCGCAACTCATACGCTAGACATCTCTCATCCCCAAGCTCAGGACTCCGGTTCTGAGGAACAAGCAATACAGCGAGCTCCATAGCTCGCCGTGGACGTAGGATTTTACGCTCCGGCGGCCTGAACCACGTAAAACTTGCCGTGTCAAGCTCTTACTAACTCGTCCATACGCTCAAGCTCTCCGCAAGTGACTAGCCCCACCGAAAAAGAACCTTCGCGGGCTGCCCAGTGCAGGCCCGGGGGAAGTGTCGACCGAACACTTCGACATTTGGCGCGCCAGGTAGGGGGCTTTTCCCTTGCGCGACGAGTTTCCGCCGACGAAGATGACCAAGCTTCCTTCAGCGGCAAACTCTCCTCCCCCGTGTTCACGGTGAACCGTGACCAGCGGGGAGTACATGTCGACGCAGTCAGGACGGAGTGTGTCGGCACAAGCTGGTAGCCAGCAGCCGACTCCGGCAACGCCGACTCCGGCAAGGCAGGCTCCGACCAGCGTGAGATCTTCTGCAGCGCTGAGCGTACACCATGGGGGTGCGCTAGCTGCAGCAAGAGCGCTACTGCGTAACCCACCTGCTGGGGATGCGCCCCACTCAGAGGTGGACCGCCTCGTCGTCGCCGCCGCAAACCCTCGGTTTCGGCGAGGGCGACACCCCGGCCAACCGGCTGTGTCGCTGACGTGCACGCCAACGGTTGACGGGCAGACGGCGGACTCCAGCTCCACCAGGTTTCCGTCGATGGACCTGAGGGCAGAGCTGGAGCGATGACACTTGGGCCAAGATGCCCGAGTGTTCCTCGAGCGACGTCGAGAAAGGCGTCGCACCCAAGAGGCTGGCGACAGCATGACGTCGGCTTCGACCCAGCCTGAAGGGCAGATCTTCGCCACGCGAGCTCTGCCCCAGGCGTACGCCGCGCAGCATATGCCACAACCATATGCCCTGCAAGCAGCATCCCCGGTCTATGGAGCAGCCTTGCCCATACCGGGGTACACTGTGCCAGGTGCGAACCAAGCGTTCGTGGCACCAATACCTGCGGCAACAGGAGCAGGATGTGCGGCCCTTGCACCCCCCTTCGCTTCGCGAGGTGGCCACGCAAGTTTCGGCCGCACCTGCCCGAGAAGTACGACGGCAGCATCAACCCGGCGGAGTTCCTCCAGATCTACTCCACCGCCATACTTGCCACAGGAGGGGATGAGGCTGTCATGACCAACTACTTCCCCGTTGCCTTGACCGGCCCAGCCCGGTCTTGGCTCATGAATCTCCCTCAGAGGTCCATAACTTCCTGGGGAGAGCTCTACCGGCAGTTTATCGCCAACTTCGGTAGCTCCTACACCCGTCCCGGCACGGAGCTTGACCTCCACGCCATCAAGCAACAACCTGGGGAGTCGCTGCGCTCTTTCATCCAGCGGTTCTCCCAGGTACGCAACACCATCCCGCATATTCAAAGTGCTTCTGTGGTGGTAGCGTTTCGGCAGGGTGTCCGGGACGAAAAAATGCTTGAGAAGCTCGCGACCAAAGAGGTCCGCGACGTCTCTGAGCTCTTCAGCCTGGCGGACAAATGCGCCAGAGCAGCTGAAGGGTGGAACTGGCACTCTCTGCCGACCTCCAAGTCAGGAGGACAGCCCGGGTCCGGCGCTGCTGCCTATGGAGGTGGCAAGAAGGCCAAGAACCGGGGGAGTGGCAAGATGAAGTCATCGTCCGCGGCTCCCGTCGCCGCAGCAGCGACGACTAGTGGAGCTCGGGGGCCACGCCACGACAAAAGGCAGCGGCAGTGACCAGCCCCAGATAGTGACCAGGGCGGGCTATGCCCCGTGCATGGCCCCGGCAACCATACTGCTGCTGAGTGCTGGGATATCCAGAGGCTTGCGGAGCGCTTCCGCAAAGGAAGGCAGCAGAGAGCTGAAGCACCGCTCCACCCTCAGAGGGATGGCAAGCAGAAAGTCGACGCTCCAGTCAGCGCCGCCCACCAGGTGGGGTTTCAGGAGTCTCAGCATGTCATAAAGACAGTGCATAACGGTGAGGACTCCAGCTCCGATGGTGACGCGCCGGGGCGGTAGCCGGCTGTGGCTGCCGTCCCAGGTCAGTGGAGGCTACACTGCTGCGGCGTCAACCTTGGAGAAGCCCCAAGTAGTCGCAGCAGACCAAGCACCGATCACAATGGTGCAAGGTCGGGCCAGCCTCACCCGAGAGCACGCCTTCGTGCCTCGGTCATACCTCCCGGGGGCCGCCCAAGGTCTGTCAACCCCTTGAAGACCTTGCCAGAAGGGGAAGACGCCTTAGGTCTTCCAAGACGAGCCCGGGTCCACCTACCCCTTGAAGGCCATAGCCAGAAGGGGAGAACTCCACGGGAGCGCCCAGGAGAAGCCACGCGGGACCTGATCCAGCGTGAAGATGACAACCTCGTCGACGAGACTCGGCTGCAGGTAACACCCCACAACGCACGGTCTCGGCTGCTGCTCTAGCACTACCGCCAAAGAACCAAACGCGTCAGGGACCTGCAGAAGGGCAACCTGGTGTCACGGTGCGCACTTTCCCGAGAAGGACCTATAAACTCTCCCCCAGCCGGGATGGTCCCTTCTGAATCATGAAAGCTGCCGCCCCAGGTACACATGCCTTTCAACCGAGTGTGGGATCCGTTCCCAAAACCCTTGGCATGGAACAACACTGTAAGTCCTACCCCCCGTGCATTAGTAGAACAGGGTCTTTCCCTTCTGTAATAAATCCCATAGAATTTAGGAACAGCGATTGGGGCAGCTAAGTCTCAAGAGACGGTACAGGACTTCGTCCAGCTTAGCCTGGTTCCGACCCTAAGCGTGTAGAGTCTTGCTTCCCTTGTAGACGAGGCGGATCATTACCTCCATGTACAGCCAGAATTCCACCTATGGGCATGAACACAGAAACTTGTTCTACTTTGCTCTCTCTCATGTGCTCATTTAAATTATGCATTAATTTTTATGATCGCACTATCTATGTAAGTTCATCGTACATCTAGCTCCCTCTCTCCCGCGCTCATCCATAGTCAGCATTCGCTATCCTACCGAGGGCGGTCGCGCTTGAGGCACCTGCCGATGGACAAGTGAGTCTCTCGGGCCTCCCCCAGTCAGGTGTTGCGGTGCCAGTTGGTCAACTCCAGGAAAGGCCTGCGTTGTGCATGGGGGGTCCAGGGTGCGTATCCCGCTTTGCCGGCTCCGTGCCCAAAGCGTGCGCATCCTGCCCTCCGGAGGTACAGGGGAGTACAACCGCTTTGCCTGGTCATGAACCCAAAGCACGTGCACTCTGCTTCCCCAGCGCACGGCCCGGTACTAGGGATCGGACGACCGTACCCGGACCTCGGAGGGAGCCGGAGCTCCGGCGCCTCGAGCACAGAATTGCCCAAGCCCCGTATAACGGATCAGGATCGTAAGCCGAATAAGACTAGGAGACGGGAGGGGAGGACCCCCCGAGGAGAATTACGTTTCCTCTGCCTGTATGCAGGACCTCCAGGTTACAGCAACGGGGACTGCACGAAGCGGGGGGAAGGAGCTACCAACTACTCCGGCCTAAGACTGGAAGGACCGGGTCCCGCCCCTTCAGCAGGGGCGAGGCCCAAAGGCCCCATGTGTCCAGCGGGCCCGGAGCTCCCGCCTCCCCTGAGGGGGGCTCCAGACTCGCCACGTGGCAGGCGGAAACCGGACCTTCCCCTCGGCGGGGGGGGGGGGGGGGGGGCTCCGAAAGCCCTACGTGTCCAGCAGGGCCAGAGCTCCCGCCTCCTCAGGAGGGGCTCCGGACCCGCCACGTGGCCGGCAGATCTGGACCTCCCCATAGGGCGAGATCCGGAGACCCCCGGGGGCCCCTAACACAGTTAGGACCCGGGGAAGGTGTCTGTGCAGAGCTCCGAGATTGGAAAAGGCCTCTGAGTACCTTGCGGAGCTAAGGACTCAGTCAGGCAAAGCCAAGAAGGAGAGAAAAGGCATCACAGACACAAATATCCAAGAGAGTCTATTTATGCGAGGCTCCATGAGCTGGACTACAGACTCGATAAAAAGGGAGAAACAAGTCCTAGGGACCTCCCTGCTCATGCCGGAACCTAGCGGCTACAAGGGCGGCCACATCCTCGACTTCAGCCCTGGCAGCTTCCTCCCGCTCCGCGGCTGGGCCCTCTCTCACTGGTTCCAGGGAGAAAGAAGGGTCGCGGCTCTTGAAGCATGCCAGCACGTGTGAGGCGACCTCTAAGGCCAGACCGCGCCCCTCGGCCTCAAGCTCGCTGGCGACCACCGAGTCTAGCCTGTCCAGCTTGGCACCGATCGACTTCAGCGCGGGGATCACCTCCGCCACCTTCAACGCAGGAGCTGCTGCCCTCACCGGACTGAAGCCAAGAGGGATCAGGGCGGACCCTGCTCAATCAACGAAGCTTGAGACCGCGTGCGCCTTGGAGGACCGCAAGGACGAGAGCTCCTCCACCTCGCGGCGGGCTGCCTGCAGGGCCTCTAGGTTTCTCTCGGAGAATTCCTTCTCCTTGGCAGCCAGGGAGCTCTCCCGAAGGTGGAGAGTCTTGGAGAGCCGCTCCAACTCAGAAGCCTTGAAGTCGGCGGCCAACTCCCGATCCAGGACCGCCCGGCGTTCGCGGGAGATCTGTTCCTCCCTCATGTCGAGGTCTGCCTTCAGAATCTCTAGCTCCTCGATCCGAGCTCGAAGGTCATCCTCGCCCGCCGCCAGCTGCGTGGCGACCCTCTCCGCCTCGGCTTCCGTGGAACGCTCCCGTTCCTCAACGACGAGTTTACGGCGCTCCAACAGCTGCCGTATCTCCTCAGCGGCAGAGAGGCTCTCCTCGGCCGGGGCGTGTGCCTCCAGGGCCTCCCTGTTAATCCGCCGCGATTCGGCGTCCATGCGGTTGACAGACCGCTTCAGCTGGTCGAGGAGCACTTCCCTGAAGTCGAGCAACTCCTGCCTGGAGTCGAGCTCGCTCTTGACCTTCGCGGTCCGCTCCCGCAAAAGGTTCCCCCAGGTGAGGAGGCGATCCCGTTCAACTGTATACTCCTCCCGCTCGCGACCTAGTGCAGCCAAGACCTGCCGGACGCTTGTCTCGGCAAGCGCGAAGGCATCCCCCAGGGGCAATAGAGCAGCTGAGGCCAGGGCAGTTCCCCCGACCTCCTCCATCACCTCGTCCTCAAGAGGAGTCGATGCACCAGTGACCGAGACGAGATGCCGGTCAGGAGAAGCTGGCGCCGGGGCTCTGGCAGCCGGACCTGCCGGACTCTCTATAGCTTCTGGCTTCTTGACCTGTGGAGAGGGACGAGCCGGGGAAGGCGGCGCTGGAATAAAGGCCGGGCCGTCTGGTGCAAGGTCGACCTGTGCTGGCCTGGGGGCCGCGGCGGCCGTCTCGGCAGGAAGAGATGACGCCGCCGCGGAGTCCGGGCACACTGGAACAGGAGAAGCTCGCGCTGGCTTGGGGGCTGCGGCAGCTGTCCCGGTTTCCGAGCGCAACGGCGCAGACTCCCCGCCAGTCGGGGATGGCCAAGAAGCGCGAACACTCCAGCAGGCTCTGAACCCCGACTTCCAAGCCGGGGTAGGACTCCCAGAGCCCGCCGCCGTCACTGACGGCCGCTCCGCAGTCGCTTGAACTGGCGGAACAGGGGACGCCCCAGAAGCTCCCCTCAACGCATCAGCCCGGGGCCTCTTTGAGTCACCACCGGAAGGAGTGCCAGACACCCCAGGTTCCCGACTTGGCACAGACGCCGCCGCTGGAGGAGGTCGAGCGCGCTTCTTCTCTGGTGGCGGGTTGGAGGCCATGACGAGGGAGGACTCAAAGGCAAGAAGACAAAGGCACAAGAGTCCAAGAAAAAGCGCGGGGAAGTGCGAAGAGAAGCCGCAATGTGGGTAAGATCCCCCCTAAAAACTTCCCGGGTGCAATTCCAAGCGATTCAAAACTCTTCGAATACGCCGCATCGGCAACCGCTTCGGCTCCAAGACCGAGCACCGATGACAGGTGGACCCAAGCCGCCCAACTGAAGCGGTGGGTCAAGGAGTCAGTCTCCTAAGAAGACAAGCCGGCAAGGCACTTCGGCGGTTCCCGAAGAAAGCGCCGCAACGTGCAGAAGTGGCAGTCTTGGGAACCGCCACAGTGAAAGCAACCATCAAGTGGGCGCATGCTCCCACGATCCCGCGGCCGTTCGTGCTCCGGCAGCGGTCAACGCCGGACTTAGAGAAAGTGCGCGGATCAGAAGAGACGGAGGTCCCACCTTGGGCTCGCTATCTCCCCCGAGATGAGCCCGGGGGCCACTGTAGGTACCCGCGATATGGGGTACCCCCGCGCACAGGGGAAAATGCCTAAGGAACTCGCCCTTCTCCGCAGGGAGAGCTCCGAAGGCGCCACGCGTCCGGCGGGATCAGACCTCCCTCTCCTCAGAGAAGAGGTCCGGGCCCGCCACGTGGCATACAGAAGCCGGACCTCCCCCTCTGCGGGAGAGAGGTCCGAAAGTGCCACGTGTCCAGCGGGGCCGGACCTCCTTCTCCTCAGAGAGTCGCTCCGGGCTCGCCATGCGGCCGACAGAAACCGAACCTCCCCCTCCGCGGGGAGAGGTCCGAAGGCTCCACGTGTCCTGCGGAGCCTGACCCCACTCTCCTCTGAGGAGGGCTCCGGGCCCGCCATGTGGCCAGCAGAACGGTGCTGCCTGCCCCCGAGCGATAGGCAGCGGGCGTAAAGACGCCCCATACCTTGCCCGTACAAGGTATTGAAGGCCCGCGTCTTCCCAAGACGCGGAGACGCGGAGCACGCCTCTGTCAGGTGCCGTTGCGCCCAGTCGCATCACAGACTGGCGCGCAGTGTCAGAGCCTGCCAGCCAATAAACGCAGCGACAAGACATCCCATGCCGCCCCCGCCGTCATCATCCACTACGACTAGCATGCGGCATGGGCAGGGCTGCAAGACGAAGACTCAGAAGCCTTCGCCAGAGACAACTACCGGCATAACTGCAGATACGGTAGATAACAGTCAATCTCCCCGGGACCACCTGTCGGGTCCCGGGCCCCCCTTGTAAGCCACCCGAGTCTTGGACTATAAAAGGCTCGGGTAGGCGACGTTAGCAGGGGTTCGCACTTCCGCAACTCATACGCTAGACATCTCTCATCCCCAAGCTCAGGACTCCGGTTCTGAGCAACAAGCAATACAGCGAGCTCCATAGCTCGCCGTAGACGTAGGGTTTTACGCTCCGGCGGCCTGAACCACGTAAAACTCGCCGTGTCAAGCTCTTACTAACTCGTCCATACGCTCAAGCTCTCCGCAAGTGACTAGCCCCACCGAAAAAAGAACCTCCGCAGGCTGCCCAGTGCAGGCCTGGGGGAAGTGTCGACCGAACACTTCGACACACACGAAGATGCTGATTTTGATGTAGTCCTAGGCAACCCATTGGAAGCATCATCTGGAGAATCATGCTTAGTACCAGCAGCACTTGAGCGGAACTGCCATGAGGTAGTTCGACCTGCAGAAATATTAGTTCTTGTACGTCGTCCCTGCACTTCTCTTTCAGCCTTACAAGCAAGATGGAATAATCGAGTGACGTAAGTGTGTTCCTTATAAGCCAATATGTCCTGAATTTCTCTTGTTAAACCACCCATAAACCTAGTCATTGCAGCCTCTTCATATTCAACTAGGCCACAACGCATCATGCCTATTTGAAGTTCTTGATAGTATTCCTCAACAGATTTGTTGCCTTGCCTAAGTTGTTGTAATTTATGCAACAGGTCACGAGCATGATAGGAAGGAACAAAACGACGACGCATGATTCGTTTCAAAGCATTCCAAGTTTGTGGTACGGTAGCTGGATTTTTAGTTTGATATTCATGCCACCAAACAGAAGCAAAGTCTGTGAATTCACTAGTGGCAGCTCTAACCTTTTTATAATCAGGGAAATCATGACATGCAAATTTTTGATCTACTGACAATTCCCAAGACAGATATGCATCCGGATCATATTTACCATCAAAAGGTGGTATGGAGAATTTAATGCTGTGTAGGGAATCGTCATTGTCACGTACCTCGCGTCGTTGAGCTCGACCACCCATACCACGATGGTCGCGACGTGGCTGCCGTCGATACCTGAAAGGTCCATCATCAAGCTCGGTATCCGCCGAATACTTTGCCTCGTCATATCTTGCAGCACTGCCAACGGAGTCGTGGCTGTCATCAACACGTCTTTGCCTCTCTTCACGTCCAACCTGTTCCATCCTCTCCAATCGCTCAATGATTGCTGCAAGAGAAGTGTTAATAGCCCCAGCAGTGCTTTCTAATGTGGTCAGTTTGGTGTTGGTGCAAATTTGCGTCGACTCTAATTGACCAATGCATTCATTGGTGACTTGAATATCCTCATTGAGAGCATCTGTGTGTAGCTTTACTTGGCGTTCGAAATGCTGAATGATGCCCCTCGTACATGGTGAATGTGGAGATGTCCCATTCGCATCAGCTGACATGGTTAGTAAAGAAAGGAAATACAACAGCAAGCAGATTAATCCTAACAGTTGCTAAGAGGTGGTAGGACAGCACAATTCCTCACTAGCAAGAAATCAAGGTCTTACAAGTTCTTACCATGCGATGCAGGAGGCGCCGGCAATCAGCAAGAACAACAACAAATGGTAGCTGCCAGCACAACCTTATGGTGTCATAGACAATTTTGTGGAGCTGTAGGTGGCTGCTAGACACAATTTGTGCAAAGGAACAGCTAGTACCACATTAGTCACAACAAGTTGAATAAACGTTCCACGATGGTATTGTGCTGGTCTTAGCTCAAACCTTACTAGAGACGTGAGCCGTAACTCCACGTGACGTTGGATTACTATGGTAGGGAAGTTCAAACAGCCCGATCCGCTGTGTTTCAACAACGTTGAAAACAGCAAGTTGAACTTCGAAACATGAAACAAATGTTACACAAATTGTCTCTCTTTTTTTTGTACTTAGAAACTTTTTTTTTGTGATTGTAATCAGTGCCGTTTTTCTTTTTGCACGTGCCTTTTTCTTGCTGATCCGTGCAGCTTTTCTTTTGCACTTGCCTTTTTTTCTCAACTTTGGGTAGATAATGGAAATGGACTGAGAACAAAGTGGCACGAACTCAAAACTCTAGCGGTGAAAAACTTAGGACTAGCAACTTGACACAAAAAGGCAACCGTGAATTCAACAAGTCGAGAGCTAAGTAGTCAAGCAAAAGGCTCAAAGTGTTTTTAGGATTTTTTTAGAGCGAACTTTTGTAGGCAAAAGTGGACTGTAGGTAAATGAAGAACAAGGAGAAGGAAATCTCTCACCGAGCAAACTGAAATCTGATACCACTTGATGAACCCAACGGGTACGGGGGACGCCCTATCTTTCGATGAGAGATGTTGGTAATGAACGAATTTGGTGGAGGCCGACGTTGGCTGCCCGACTACCACAACCAGAATGGTTTGGCGCCTCGAGCGACAGTTACACCGTCTCCTGGTAACTACGATTTGGGTGGAGGTCGACGTTGTGCTACCCGACTACAACAACCACAAGGATGCTGCGCCTTAGCGATAGTTACACCGGCTCCTGTTGTTGCTGTACTTGCCGTGCCAAGAACAGACTTGAACCTGCAAGCAATCGAAGAACAAGCAAGAACAAGATAACAAGCAAACACTCACGGGTGTGAAAAAGTTGGGGTTCTGATTCAAGTAATCGGAAGGTCTCGTCGACACTTGCGTTACAAGGAAGTAGCAATGGCTAAACTTACAGAAAACAAAACCCCGCCCTGTCAAGGAGCTCTTGGATTACTTAAATAGGGGAGGGAAGAGGGAAATTCGTCCAGCAACAAAGGTAGAACGTGATCTCCCTTATTCCCTTCCTTTTTCTGTGATAGACTACCATTTAATAGGGAAAGAAAGAGGGAAACCCATCCAGCAGCAAGGCAGGATATGATTTACTCTATTTCTTTCCTTATTATAGCACATCTATCTTTAAATGGGGGAAGAAAGAGGGAATTTCGTCCAGCAGCAAAGTTGGACGAGATTTCCCTTATTCCTTTCCTTATTTGTCTAAATCTCTCTTTATTACATGGCCCCAGCCTCAAGATTTCTCCTCGGGTGGAGCAGCCTTTATTGCATTAATCCCTCCATCCCTCCTAGCTGGATCAATTCCCAAGCACCTAATAATAACAAGGTCATCACAAGGCTTCAATAGGTCCCCATTTGAAGGATAATTACTTTGAACAGCCAGGAATGAATTCACATGATAATTAAGTTGACGTGCACGAGCGCGTGTCATTGGACCTTGATTAGCTGAGAGTGGTGAATGGGCTGGTGTTGTGGTTGTATCAATGGTAGCGATGTCCGAATCAGGGCTTGGACAATTCAATGCGCCCGGCGCCGGGGGTCCGGCTCCCTCCGAGGTCAGGGTACGACCATCTGACCCCTAGTACTAGACCGTAACGCTGGGGAGGCAGAGTGCACAGGCTTTCGGTACGGAACCAGGCAAAGCAGGCTGTACTCCCCTGGACCTCCGAAGGGTAGGGCGCGCACGCTTTGGGTCAGAACCAGGCAAAGCAGGCTACGCACCCTGGACCCCCCATGCACAGCGCAGGCTTTTTCTGGAGGTGACCAACTGGCATCGCATGTAAAAGTCCCAAAAATGTATATGAATAAAACTATGGTTTGAGTTCATATGTGTGGCAATGACAGGAAAAATGGGACTTGCTAAAATTTTTTTTTCTTCATACAAGGTAATACATGGATGAATATCCAACATGAGGTTCACCTTTTTATTTAAAAGTGTTGGACCAATAAGGAGTTAAATACCTCTTTGCATGTAAGTTTAAAAATCAGATTTTTAAATTCAAAGTTCACACATGTAGTGACCAAAAACTTTGAGTAAACATGCAGCCCTATAGTTGGGATTATAGAGAAAAGTTTGCTCATAAACTTTTTAATTGTATGGTGAGCTCAAAAGGGAGTTAAAGAGGAGAATTTGCAAACTTCAACCAAATTCAAATTTGGAAAAGCAAATTCAAACTGAATTGGAAGGATTCAAATTCTAACCCACACTTTAAACTCAGAATTGTGGGAATTAAGAGGATCAGCTTGAGAAGATATTTGGGGAGGGAATGTGGAGTGGGACCCACATGTCATAGAGCTAAAAGAGGAGCCTTGCACCTTAAGTCAGCCCCAGTGGGGAAATTCGTCGAGCAGCACGTGGGCCACGAGCAGCTCCCACCGTGGAGCCACGGGGACGCTCGGCAGCGCCACCAGCTGCTACATTTCCCCACATACGGCACCCAGAGGCGGTTCTGCGGCCTGCAACCCCCCCTGGACGAAGCAAAGGCCATCCCTTCTTCTCCTCCTCGCGAGCGCACGGCCAGCGACCGTCTTCCCC
The DNA here is from genome assembly GCA_030760725.1 of Neostapfia colusana. Classification (NCBI taxonomy): domain Eukaryota; kingdom Viridiplantae; phylum Streptophyta; class Magnoliopsida; order Poales; family Poaceae; genus Neostapfia; species Neostapfia colusana. The sequence goes on along the minus strand of JASWHV010000001.1, from coordinate 36,212,670 downwards.
TCTGCCTCTCGGTCCGATCGGAAGAACGGTGAAACCACCACGCTTTTTCCTCCCCTGACCTGCTAAACATCACCGCGAGCTCGGCCTCCACCTCCCTGACCCGCAAGCCAGCGAGCTGCGGCCTCCGGTGCCCGAGAACGACCGCCACCGCGGCGACCTAAGCCGAGAAAGTGATCTGGCGCTCGTGGACAGCCCTCCACAGCGGGTTTCACGGCCGAACAATCACACCTACGAACGCGCACGGGTGCGGTGCTGCTCTCAGCCCAAGCTCAGGCCATACCGTGAAGCATCGCCGGCGAATTTCAAAGTTTTGCTCCGGCGACGTCAACCCGAGCATCCGGTATGGAAATCCGAAATTCTCCACTTCTATTCGTTCTTAGCTCATCAAACTTTGCACGTAGGAGCTGGACTAGCCGGCGATCATATTCTCTTAAGCATTCTTCGCATGAAAACCCTTTGGGGTGACGTATTTTGAGGTCTACCGATCACTTCTCCGGCGGACCCATTTGGTCGCACGGCGACAACCCATTTCCAGCCATTCCCGAGCCACTTTGAGGTCGTGTCGACCCTCCTAGAGGTACGCTGATACTGTAGGGCTCGTCGGCACAAGCTTTTGAGGGCTGGAGACCCCGGGCGACGCTGCCGGACTTCCACAGAGGCAGTTACACGTCGCCGGCCATGTTCCGGTCGTCGGCAGCCCTAGCAAACCCCACAGCCATGTTCCTCGAGGCCCTAAACCCCCTGGCGGCGAGTTGTAGCTCCAGCAGTGGCCGGGAAGGCCGGTCCGGTGAGCTTCCGGTTACTCCGGCGAGGGGGAGCGCGCGGGCGCGAGAGAGGAAGCCGGAGGTAGAAGACGAAGCGTGGGCCCCGCCTGTCAGCAGCTCAGAATTCAAATCCGGGATCGGTTGTGGCCAGGATCCTGTGTGCTGGCGCAAAAAACCCCGTGGCCCCGGTGTGGCCCAGTTCTGATTGGTTGGAATTCAAATAAGCGGGCCTAGTGGGATTTTCAATAGGAAAATAATTCCAGACTTAGCTCAATCTTTAGAAATTCATATCTCCCTGTGGAAAACTCCAATTTGAGTGATTCCAATTGGGTTGGATTCATCTATCTGAGTTCTATCCAAATATGAACTCAGATTTCTATGGAAGTCAATATTATATTCTGGAAAATTCTTTGAAGGTTTTCTGAAAAAGAATTATTGAGGAAGTTTGGGTTATCCAAAAATAACCAAATTTTGCCAGAATATTCTTTAGCATAGTATTGACCTACTAGCAAATTTTCAGCTCATTTGAAGATTATTGGAGTAGGAATTTGCTAAATACAAACTACTGTGTTCAAAAGAATCCAGAAACATTTTCAGAAAATGTTTCCCACTTCAAAAATCTGTTCTGGGCAATCCATAGCTCCAAAAATCATAGGAAAATTTAGGCAGTCTCTCTGAGACATACTTGGAATTTTAGTTCATCTAATTGGGCATGAAAATGCACATTACTCCAGAATTAATTCTTTTGAGTGCAAATGCTTAAAGAATTGTTCGGGGAGAACTACTCAAGTAAAAGGGCTGAATTTTGGACCAGATGACTCTCATGTGATCTAGAACTCACATGTAAATTATCAGCCCAAGATGAGTTCTTGAACTCACTGTTCTTATTCTCCATACTTATGTATAAGGGAAAAATACATAAGAGATATTGTGAGAATTATGGAGGACACAATATGACTCCACATTAGCTGCAATTTGGCAAGCTAAATCCTTAGGTATTATAGAACCTGCTGTAAAAGTTTTGAGGCCATTGAAGTTCTTGTTCTTCAGTTGCACTCAAATCCTTTCAGCTTATCTATTATGTTCATTACGGAACATGATTAGTGTATAGCTAAAGCCTTTAGGACAAATTAGTTTATTTCTGTTCTTTGCACAATAGAGGCAAACCAAGCCATGCTTGGCTTTTCCACACAACCTCTGTTACTAAGAGATTAATTCTATAACTTCTTTCCATTACATTCTATAAAACATGTGCATATGCATCTCAATAGGAACCACAACGAAGGGGACTCAAAGGAGTGATTCATCGAAGTGGATCAAGCTCCGGAGAGTCAAGGGTGAATCTGCAAGGATACTAACTGCTTATATACGACTACCCTGCAAAACAGGCAAGCTCCGGTTTGCATTTAACAGCTGTTAAGTTTTTGTTTTGTATTCACTTTCGGTCAGGATATAAATTATGCATTAGGTCTTGTGTTTGATACTCCACTTGCATAGCCAAATGACCCATGGAGTATTGGGTAGGTGTCTATCACCGTGTAGAACTGCCAAGCTTAAGTACGGTACGGTAGAAGTCGAGTGGTGAGATGCTACTCGCAGATTTAGGAACAACAGGGGCATACGGGATTGGTTCGTAATTGAATTAGCAAGTTAAAGTGGAGACCGGAAGGTTGTAGGAGCAGCAGGACATAGGGGCCTGGGTGCTGTAGACCTGTCCGTGTCAGTCAAGAACCGATCCGTATGCGGCCCTGTTGAACAAGTTTGAGTTGCGTACCGGACTCATGCTGGATATATGGGACCCAGTAAACCGATGTACCTCGGGAAGCTGTCGTTGGGACTTTTCGGGTCGCCTCAGGCGGACGGCCGGTGTGCAGTATGTGGGTAATATTCTCATGATATCTCACGTCGGAAGGTGCACCATGAGAGTAGCTACTGTACGGGGCGACTTGATCGATTCAGCGGGGGTGAAACGGGGGAAAGGCTGCCACGTATGACGTCAGTGATGGTTGTTGTAGGCAACGTCGAGTACGGGCGTACGTGTTGTGTAGTCCGGGTGTTATTGATTCGAATCACCGTCGCTCGCGGAATGGACCGAGCATACTTGTTCTCACAGTCGTGACGTAGTAAGAACATGCATGAGAAAGGAACTAATCATATTGATGTGAAGTATTATACTAGCGTTGTATTGGATCTTGATGAATAGGCTAGTGCAAACTCGATTCTTTTATGCCATGAGCAATTTACATCGGGGGAAAGCGTTTCTTGTCTGATTGTGGACTCCCGATGTGGCGTGCCCAGGGTTACTTAAAATGCTGCAATTAATACCTGAAAGTAAGGATGCACTTTTAGGCGAGTTTAATTATGCTTATGCCATCCTATGTTAGGTTCATAACCTCACTTAGAGATTCATGTTTAGGGTGACGGTTAAGCCTTGCTGAACGTTATGCTCACGGATGCTATCCGAGTTGTTTTGCAGGTAACTGACTCGATGCTTATGAGAAGGGGTGCCGATGAGACTCGGGAACCTCCGAGTGCTTACTCAAAGAGCATCCTCGCCGCTGCAGATTGTCTTTGTGTTGCTAGTAAGAAATGTCCGCGGGCTGGACCGTTTCTTTGTTGCTAGTTTAGATATGAATCGTGAGAGTGATAGTCTTCCGCTGTAGTTTACTCTGATATAACTATTTGTAAAACATTCTTGTACGCTTCCGCTAAACTATTTATGTAATATGATGTGTGTTCATCGACCCGTGTGCTGTTGGGTGCCGCATAACACGGCACCACCCAACGAGGTCCCGTGGGGCCGTCTCAGCATGGTATCTGAGCCGTTTACACCTGGTATCAGAGCTGTGTTGAGAACAGAGCACGGATTGGGCATAATATTATGTCAAAAACTTAGGATACGGTGAGATAACGGTACTAGGCCCACATAAGGACTACTATTAACATATTATGAAGGTGGCAACCTAACTTATGTGTTATGTCGGAAAATCGTGCATCTCGGGACGTCTATGTCTTGGGGGGTGCACGTATGCGCTGTCCACCAGTGCGTACAAGCTGAAGGGTGGAGCCCCACGGGTGGCAGGTAACCCGACCCGCTTTAGTATCCTCTACGACTCTTCATGTCTGTCGGTACCCTCAATATGTGGTACCCCCGCGCACAGGGGAAAATGCCTAAGGATCTCGCCCTTCTCCGCATGGAGAGCTCCGAAGGCGCCACGCGTCCAGCGGGGCCGGACCTCCCTCTCCTCAGAGGAGAGCTCCAGGCCCACCACGTGGCATACAGAAGCCGGACCTCCCCCTCCGCGGGAGAGAGGTCCGAAGGTGCCGCGTGTCCAGAGAGGCCGGACCTCCCCCTCCTTAGAGAGGAGCTCCGGGCTCGCCACGTGGCCAACAGAAGCCGAACCTCCCCCTCCGCGGGGAGAGGTCCGAAGGCTCCACGTGTCCTGTGGGGCCGGCCCCCCCTCTCTTCTGAGGAGGGCTCCGGGCCCGCCACGTGGCCAGCAGAACGGCGCTGCCTGCCCCCGAGCGATAGGCAGCGGGCGTAAAGACGCCCCATACCTTGCCCGTACAAGGTATTCAAGGCCCGCGCCTTCCCAAGACGCGGAGACGCGGAGCACGCCTCTGTCAGGTGCCGTTGCACCCAGTCGCATCACAGACTGGCGCGCGGTGTCAGAGTCTGCCAGCCAATAAACGCAGCGACAAGACATCCCATGCCGCCCCCGCCGTCATCATCCACTATGACTAGCATGCGGCATGGGCAGAGCTACAAGACGAAGACTCAGAAGCCTTCGGCAGAGACAACTACCGGCATAACTGCAGATACGGTAGATATCAGTCAATCTCCCCGGGACCACCTGTCGGGTCCCGGCCCCCCTTGTAAGCCACCCGAGTCTTGGACTATAAAAGGCTCGGGTAGGCGACGTTAGCGGGGGTTGGCACTCTAGCCATTCGCACCCTGGGTTCGTACTTTGCAACTCATACGCTAGCATTACACTCCCAAGCTGTAACTCACCCCCAAGCTCAGGACTCCGGCCCTGAGCAGCAAGCAATACAGCGAGCTCCATAGCTCGCCGTGGACGTAGGGTTTTACGCTCCGGCGGCCTGAACCACGTAAAACTCACCGCGTCAAGCTCTTACTAACTCGTCCATCCGTGCAAGCTCTCCGCAAGGGACTAGCCCCACCGAAAAAAGAACCTCCGCTGGCTGCCCAGTGCAGGCCCGGGGGAAGTGTCGACCGAACACTTCGACATTTGGCGCGCCAGGTAGGGGGCTTTTCCCCTTGCGCGACGAGTTTCCACCGACGAAGATGACCAAGCTTCCTTCAGCGGCAAACTCTCCTCCACGTTCACGGCGAACCGTGTCCAGCGGGGAGTACATGTCGACGCACTCAGGACGGAGTGTGTTGGCACAAGCTGGTAGCCAGCAGCCGACTCCGGCATCGCCGACTCCGGCAATGCAGGCTCCGACCAGTGTGAGATCTTCTGCAGCGCTGGGCGTGCACCATGGCGGTGCGCTAGCTGCAGCAAGAGCACTACTGCGCAACCCACCTGCTGGGGATGTGCCCCATTCAGCGACCCAGCAGTGGATTCGCGAGATAGACCGTCTTGTCGTCGCCGCCGCAAACCCTTGACTTCGGCGGGGACGACGCTCCGGCCAACCGGCTGTGTCGCTGATGCGCACGCCAATGGTTGGCGAGTAGACGACGGACTCCAGCTCCACCAGGCTTCCGTCGACGGACCTGAGGACAGAGCTAGAACGGTGCCACTTGGGCCAAGATGCCCGAGTGTTCCTCGAGCGACGTCGAGAAAGGCGTCGCACTCAAGAGGCTGGCGACAACATGACGTCGGCCTCGACCCAGCCTGGAGGGCAGACCTTCTCTACGCGAGCTCTGCCCCAGGCGTACGCCGCACAGCATAAGCCACAACCATGTGCTCTGCAAGCGGTGTCCTCGGCCTATGGCGCAACCTTGCCCATACCGGGATACACTGTGTCAGGCGCAACCAAGCGTTCGCGGCACCAGTACCTGCACTGGGAGCCAGCAACCGGCTCTGGCAGCGCCGACCCGGCAATGCAGGCTCCAACCAGTGTCAGGTCTTCAGTAGCGCTGGGCGTACCCAGCGGGGGTGCGCCAGCCGCAACAAGAGCGCTACTGCACAATCCGCCTGCTGGGGACGCGCCTCAGGCAGCGACCCAGCAGTGGATTCGCGAGGTAGACCGTCTTGTCGTCGCTGCCGCAAACCCTTCACTTCGGCGGGGACGACGCTCCGGCTAACCGGCTGTGTCGCTGACGCGCACGCCAACGGTTGACGGACAGACGGCGGATTCCAGCTCCAGCAGGCTTCCGTCGACGGACCTGAGGACTGAGCTGGAACGATGCCACCATGGCCAGGACGCCCGAGTGTTCCTCGAGCGGCGACGAGAAAGGCGTCGCAGCCAAGAGGCCGGCGTCAGCATGACGACTGCCTCAACCCTGCCTGAGGCACAGACTTTCGCCACGCGAACTCTGCCCCAGACATACGCCACGCAGCATATGCCACAGCCCTATGTCCTGCAAAGGGCGCCCCCGGTCTATGGCGCAGCCTTGCCCATACCGGGGTACACTGTGCCAGCGGCGAACCAAGCGTTCGCGGCACCAACACCTGCAGCAACAGGGGCAGGATGTACGGCCCTGGAGCCCCACCTCCGCTTCACGAGGTGGCCGCGCAAGTTTCAGCCACACCTGCCCGGGAAGTACGACGGCAGCGTCAACCCGGCGGGGTTCCTCCAGATCCACTCCACCGCCGTACTTGCCGCAGGAGGGGATCAGGCTGTCATGGCCAAACTACTTCCCCGTCGCCTTGACCGGCCCAGCCCGGTCTTGGCTAATGAACCTCCCTCAGGGTTCCATAACTTCCTGGGGAGAGCTCTGCCGGCAGTTCATCACCAACTTCGGCAGCTCCTACACCCATCCCGGCACGGAGCTTGACCTCCAAGCCATCAAGCAACAACCTGGGGAGTCGCTGCGCTCCTTCATCCAGCGGTTCTCCCAGGTACGCAACACCATTCCGCATATTCAAAGTGCTTCTGTGGTGGCGGCACTTCGACAGTGTCCAGGACAAGAAGACGCTTGAGAGGCTTGCAACCAGAGAGGTCTGCGATGCCTCCGAGCTTTTCAGCCTGGCAGACAAGTGCGCCAGAACAGCCGGAGGGCGGGGCTGGCACTCACTGCCAGCTTCCGAAGCCGGAAGACAGCACGAAGACAGCGGAGTTCAAGCTGAGCTCCCGACCACGTCAGACAGCCAAGAGCCAAGCACTGGCTGACTTCGTGGCTGAGTGGACGCCAACGAAGGCTGACCCAGGGGGCCGCCAAGACGGTGAACCAATGTACCGAGCTCCGGTCTTCACCGGGCCTCACTGGACGCTCTTCTTCGACGGCTCCTCGCGAAAGTAGGGGGCCGGTGCCGGCGTACTGCTTCTCATGCCATCAGGGGAGCAGTCTGGGTATATGGTGCGTCTCAATTCCAAGGCAACCAACAACTTGGCAGAGTATGAAGCACTCATCTTTGGCCTAAAAGACAGTCCTGTCTCTGGGCGCTCGCCAGTTGTTGGCGCAGGGCGACTCCTAGCTAGTTATCAAGCAAGTTAAGGGTGAATGCCCCTGCAATGACCCACAGCTAGCTGCTTATCTGCTTCACGTGCGGATGTTGGAGAAAGAATTCCTCGCCTTGGACCTGCGCCATGCACCGCGCGCTTGCACGTCCGCAGCTGATGACCTCTCAACGAAAGCCTCCATCAGAGCCCCTGCGCACGAAGGAGTCTTCGAGAGGACGTTGCTGCGGTCCACAGCCCGGCCCGCCGAGCCGGGCGAAGGGGGCTGAACCAGTGCCTCGAAGCTAGGCAGTCCCGGCGGCCCTGGATGCCGCCAAAGGATCGTAAGAGTCACTGGGGACTCCGTGCAACCCAGCGCTCAAGATCCAGAAGCTCAAGTAGTCCCGATGCATGGACCACGGAGATCCGGGACTCCTTGAAGAACATCCTTCCTGATGAACGTGCATCCGCTGAACGGGTGGTGCGGATGGCTAAGTGCTACGCGCTGGTATCTTTACTGACGTGGCGCCACGACATCCTATTGCGGTGCATAACCCAGGAGGAAGGCTACGATTAGCTCGCAGTAGTCCAAGGAGGCGAGTGCTGGGAACGCTCATCGTCCCGCACGTTGGTCGGTTAAGCCACCCGGCATGGCTCCTACTGACCGAGAGCCACCTGGACGCCGTCAAACCGGTTAGGGATGCAATGCGTGCCAGGTCCACCCCAAGCAGACCCACACAACAGGTGCAGACGCGCACCCAGAGCCGTCGGGGGATACCGGCTCCTCCATGTCGAGGGCCAGCCGGACTTCCCAGGGCCGGGTCATGGGAACTACCCTTCCACATGGTATGCGGGGCCGAAGCCATGCTTCCCCCTGATATAGCCATGGGGGTCCCCCCTGTGTGCGGCGTACGACGAAGCCACGCATGACCCGCTCTGCGTGAAGACAGGCGCTCCGATGCTACCCAGTAAGTTCACCATGCTTACTTAGGTGTTTATTTAAATTACGCATTAATTTATATGAACACCTCCCCACGCTCTAAACAGTGTGCATCCATTGTACACTCGGCTCCTCTTTCCGGCTCATGCATAGTCAATATTTGCCGTCCTGCCGAAGGCGGTAGTGCTTGGGGTACCTGCCAGAGGCCCGGTGGCCTTTTGGATCTCCCCCTATAAGGGTACTGCACCGCCAGTTGGTCTCCTCCGAGAAAAGACCTACGCTAGAACGGGGGGTCAGGAGCCTTGCTTTGCCCGGTCTTGCACCCAAAGCATGCGCACTCTGCCTCCCGGCGCTACAGTCTGAGTACCAGGGGGCCGGGCGGTTACACCCTGACTGGGGCTGGGGCCAGACCTCCGGGACCAAGTGCACTGGATTACCCAAGCCCCGTATTCCGGCCTGGGACAGTAAGCCAAATGAGACTAAGGGATAGGAAAGGGGGGACCACTGAGCAGTGCCGGACTCCGCCCCCACAGCTGGGCCGAGCTCCGAGGCCAGCCCTCGCCCTCCGTTCAGAGGCGAGCGCTGATGCTGGACCTCACGACCTTCGTTGGCCTGAGCTCCGATGACTTCCGGACTCCGCCTCCACAGCCGGGCTGAGCTCCGATGCCAGGCTTCACCCTCTCCTAAGAGGCTGAACACCGAAGCCGTCAAGACCCTGCCAGCACAGGGAGTACTCAAGACAAGAAAGTGCGCGGATCAGAAGAGACGAAGGTCCCACCTCGGGCTCGTTATCTCCCCCGAGATGGGCCCGGGGGCCACTGTCGGTACCCTCGATATGGGGTACCCCCGCGCACAGGGGAAAATGCCTAAGGATCTTGCCCTTCTCCGCAGGGAGAGCTCCGAAGGCGCCACGCGTCCAGCGGGGCCGGACCTCCCTCTCCTCAGAGGAGAGCTCCGGGCCCACCATGTGGCATACAGAAGCCGGACCTCCCCCTCCGCGGGAGAGAGGTCCGAAGGTGCCGCGTGTCTAGAGAGGCCGGACCTCCCCCTCCTCAGAGAGGAGCTCCGGGCTCGCCACGTGCCCAACAGAAGCCGAACCTCCCCCTCCGCGGTGAGAGGACCGAAGGCTCCACGTGTCCTGCAGGGCCGGGCCCCCCTCTATTCTGAGGAGGGCTCCGGGCCCGCCACACGGCCAGCAGAACGGCGCTGCCTGCCCCCGAGCGATAGGCAGCGGGCGTAAAGACGCCCCATACCTTGCCCGTACAAGGTATTCAAGGCCCGCGCCTTCCCAAGACGCGGAGACGCGGAGCACGCCTCTGTCAGGTGCCGTTGCACCCAGTCGCATCACAGACTGGCGCGCAGTGTCAGAGCCTGCCAGCCAATAAACGCAGCGACAAGACATCCCATGCCGCCCCCGCCGTCATCATCCACTACGACTAGCATGCGGCATGGGCAGAGCTACAAGACAAAGACTCAGAAGCCTTCGGCAGAGACAACTACCGGCATAACTGCAGATACGGTAGATATCAGTCTATCTCCCCGGGACCACCTGTTGGGTCCCAGCCCCCCTTGTAAGCCACCCGAGTCTTGGACTATAAAAGGCTCGGGTAGGCAACGTTAGTGGGGGTTGGCACCCTAACCATTCGCACCCTGGGTTCGCACTTTGCAACTCATACGCTAGCCATACACTCCCAAGCTGTAACTCACCCCCAAGCTCAGGACTCCGGCCCTGAGCAGCAAGCAATACAGCGAGCTCCATAGCTCGCCGTGGACGTAGGGTTTTACGCTCCGGCAGCCTGAACCACGTAAAACTCACCGCGTCAAGCTCTTACTAACTCGTCCATCCGCGCAAGCTCTCCGCAAGGGACTAGCCCCACTGAAAAAAGAACCTCCGCGGGCTGCCCAGTGCAGACCCGGGGGAAGTGTCGACCGAACACTTCGACAATGTCGTTTGGGGTATTCGAGCAGCATCTGTCCCAGGCGTGCGTGGTGTAATTTGGGAGACCCCGTCACGTGGTCAGTAACGTGAACACGTAGCTCAAGGCGTGTTTGGCTTGAGAACACCTGGGCGAGTGATGACGGCCGGGTGTACAAACTGTTATGGATACCGGGTTCGGTGTGCAGCCGGACCTGATGATTGAGTGTGGCTTATGTAGGTGCTAACCACGAAAAACCTTAGTGCGTGTAGAACACGTTTGCGAGTGACCGTTTTAGTGCCACCTAATGATACGTGTATGCCGGTGTAATCCGGTTAGGTTTTTCATTGGTGAGGCAACGTAGTACCGTCATATGTCTTACGGTGCATCATCACCGTACTACACTGGATAGTATTCTTATCTATGAAGAAATCATTCATGACTAACTTCCAAACTAAAAATGAATGTGATAAAGCACATATTAGTTACTGAACTCTGCATTTGAACTAAGTTTCAAAGAAGAGAATTACTAGGCTTCTTTTGATCTCAAAAACAGAGTGCTCTCTTCTGGCAGAAGTTTTGCCGAAGTTTAACAGAGCATAACTCTGATTAGCTTGACCCAATGGAGGTGTTTGATACAGTTCTGGAAAGTTTATTAAGTGCTCTACAACTTTTCTGTAGAACTCCAGAGCCAAATCCGACACCAACTTGGTTGAACGTCCAGATGAATGCAAACTGTTCAGAAAACAGAGCAGCTGCAGACTTCTCTGGATGTTGCTGTAAATTAGCCGTCACAGTCTGTAGAAAAATTTCTAAGGGTCATATGATTCACCGTTGGAAAGGTTAGGAAATTTGCAATAATTTTGTAGTTCATAGTGTGTTCAGAATTGTACTTCATTTGTATGTAAAACTGTGATGAAAACAGCCACGTACAAAGGAGGTGCTGGCAAAATTTACCCAGAAATTCTGTCAACTTTGAACAGTCATAGCTATTGATCCAGAGATGATCTAGGGGCATATGAGTACTCGTTGAAAAGATATAGAAGTTAAATTTAACTTTTGTGTTCAACTTGAGTTATGAAAATGCTGGTAACTGGATCCAAATCTGGATTAAGTACAGAAAGGTCGGTTCTGTACAGCAAATGGGGATTGTTTTTGTTGGCTTTAGAAAGATATGTAAACATGAAGTATTATTATGCTTTCATAAAGTTTTAGCATGTTCATGTTTTACATACTTTCACATACTGCTAGATCAAGTTGTGACTCCCCTCAAAATTATGCTTTTGCAGTATGGTGCGTACTCATTCTCCGAGTAGGACTGAAGGTTCTCATCGAGACGGTGATGAATCGATTCCACCAGGGGCACCGCCATAAACGGTATGGGCGGATATCATGGCTCAGATGGTCGAGTCAAGTCAAGAGAATATAAGACTACTCCAAGCCTTGGTACAACAGGGCTTACTCCAGCGTGCACAACAGGACGTTCCACCTCGGAACGCCTACTTGGATTTCTTGGCGACACAACCGCCAATCTTCACGGAAGCCCATGAACCAGTGGAAGCTGATCAGTGGCTTCGAGTTATGGAGTCCAAGTTTGGAGTGTTTGAGTGCGACGAGTTTCAGAAAACATCATTTGCAGCTCAACAGCTCCATGGAGCCGCCGGAAATTGGTGGTTTGCGTATCTCGCCACCGTTCCGGAAGGCCATCAAGTGGAATGGACGGAATTTCGTGAAGCATTCCGGGCTCGTCACATTCCTATGGGTTTTATCAAGGCCCAGCAGCAAGAATTCAGAAACTTGAAGCAGGGTGACATGAGTGTCCTCGATTATGTCAGACGATTCAACCTTCTGGCACAATATGCTCCTGCTTATGCGACGAGCGAAGCTGCAATGTGTGACTACTTTTTCTATGGCTTGAGTGCCATATTAAAAGAGAAGTTAGCTTTGTTCAATCAAGGCAGTTACACCGAGTTGATCAGTGCTGCTCTGCTGCAAGAACAAGCGACACTTGAGTGTCAAGCAGAAAAGAGGGACCGGGAGGATGTGCTAGAAGACATACCAGTTGTTCCTCGCAAATACCGTGTGGTGTATCACATACCATCCGATGAAAGATGGCAAGCGCCAGTGAGATCAACTCCGTACAGATTTCCTGCTCAAGAATCATGTCTTGAAGCAACACCCTTGCCGCAGCAACAAATGACACCTGTGGCATCATTGCTGCCGCTAAGTACATCAACTTCTCAACCACAAGTCAACGAAGGACCGGGGAAACCTCCGTGTTCTTATTGCCACCGTTCTGGGCATTTTAGGCAGGAATGCCGGGAGAAGTTGGTGAACACCAGACAGCCATCATCGTCAGGTGGTATGCCGCCACCTGCTCAAGTCAACATAACAGCATTGCCATATGGGAGTGTGCAACATCTTGCTATTGAGGATGTCCCGGAGGGAGCACCGGTGTTAGCGGGCATGTTCACTCTCAAAGACGTGCCCGTGCTCATACTTTTTGATTCCGGTGCAACCCATAATTTTATCAGCAAAACATGCGTGGATCAGCACCAATTATCAACCAATACTCCCACGACGAGTTTTCTTATACGTTCACCGGGAGGAAATATCTCTGTCAATCAGATTGTGTCCCGAGCAGCTTTGTGTTTGGGCGGAAAGATATACCCAACATCGCTGATTATGTTGGATAGGCAGAAGATAGACATTATATTAGGGATGTCTTGGTTAAATCGTCACGGTGCCGTTCTCAATATCGGTAACCGGACTGTCCAGATTGACTCGCCGATTCACGGACAGCACACACTGTTTTTAGACAGCGAAGACCCAGATATGGTAGAGGCCTACCACACGAAAGCGCTGAAGCTTGAAGATATTCCGGTGGTACGTGATTATCCCGACGTATTTCTCGATGACTTACCGAGCATGCCGCCCGAACGGGACATCGAGTTCAAAATTGAACTAGCGCCGGGAACGACGCCTATCTCACGAAGGCCTTACAAGATGGCACCTAATGAGCTAGCGGAGTTGAAAGAGCAACTGAATGAACTCATGAGCAAGGGTTTCATACGACCAAGTTCTTCACCTTGGGGTTGCTCAGCGCTGTTCGTTAAGAAGAAGGACGAAACACTACGGCTATGTGTTGATTATCGTCCTCTAAATGCTGTCACGATCAAGAACAAGTATCCTTTGCCTCGCATCGACATCCTGTTTGATCAACTTGTGGGTGCAAAGGTATTTTCGAAGATGGATTTTCGGTCGGGCTATCATCAAATTCAGATCCGACCAGAGGACATACCGAAGACAGCTTTCTCGATTAGATACGGACTCTACGAGTACCTCGTCATGTCATTTGGATTAACCAACGCTCCGGCACACTTCATGTATTTGATGAATTCTGTGTTCATGCCGGAGTTAGACAAGTTCGTCGTGGTATTCATCGACGACATATTGGTTTACTCCAAATCTAAAGAAGAACACGCTGAACATCTGCGTATTGTGCTACAACGGTTGAGGGAGCACCAGTTATATGCCAAGTTCAGTAAGTGCGAGTTCTGGATTGATCAAGTGCCTTTCCTAGGCCATATTATTTCAGCAGAAGGTATCGCCGTGGACCCCAGCAAGATTGAACAAGTGCTGAAGTGGGAATCTCCCAAATCAGTCCACGAGGTCCAAAGTTTCCTAGTTTTAGCAGGGTATTATCGGAGGTTTATTTCGAGCTTCTCAAAGATTGCTAAACCAATGACGGAGCTACTGAAGAAGGGCACTAAATACATGTGGAATACAACATGTGAATCTGCATTCAAGACTTTGGTGAAACATCTCACCACAGCTCCAGTTCTTGCTTAGCCAGACACGACGAAGCCATTTGATATATACTGTGATGCATCCGGCATCGGTCTCGGCTGCGTTCTGATGCAAGAAGGGCGTGTAGTCGCCTATGGGTCTCGTCAACTGCGAAACCACGAGCAGCATTATCCAACTCACGATCTTGAGCTTGCTGCTGTGGTGTTGGCGTTGAAGATGTGGAGGCATTACCTGCTTGGTAATCTTGTTCACCTCTACACCGACCATAAAAGTTTAAAGTATATCTTCACGCAGAAGGAGCTGAATATGAGGCAACGGAGATGGTTGGAGCTCATAAAAGATTATGAAATTGAGATCCACTATCATCCGGGAAAAGCAAACGTGGTTGCCGACGCGCTGAGTCGGAAAGCCCACGTTCACAACTTGGCGGCTGCTGAGTTAGGAGACAAGGAACCAAGCCTCCGTGTCATTCCGTATGGCGCGCTTTATAATCTCGCGCTCATTCCAACAATCCGTGAAGAGATTGTTGAGGCTCAAAGAAGAGATAGAGGTATGTCTCACATACGGAGAAGATTAGACAACGGAGAGGTGAAATGTTTCCGGAAGGATGAGAACGGTACAATATGGTTTAACGACCGTATAGTGGTACCGCGCAATATGAAACTCCGGAAGAAAATCTTGGATGAAGCCCACCTGTCGAAGTTTTCCATTCATCCCGGAAGTAACAAGATGTACCAAGATTTGAAACAGAAATTTTGGTGGACGAGGATGAAGAGGGAGATTGCTAAATACGTATCCGAATGCGATACGTGTAGACGGGTCAAGGCTGATCATATGCAGAAAGCCGGACCGCTACAACCTTTGAAGATCCCGGCATGGAAATGGGAGGATGTGAGTATGGACTTCATCGTCGGATTACCGCTCACATCCAGGAAGCATGACTCGATATGGGTGATCGTCGACCGGTTGACAAAGTCGGCTCATTTCATACCGGTGAACACTCATTATCGAGCAAGGCAATATGCGGAGTTATTCATCTCCAAAATTATTTGCTCACATGGTGTCCCGAAGACCATCATTTCAGATCGAGGTGCGCTGTTCATTGCTCGGTTTTGGGAGCAGCTGCATGCCTCGTTGGGCACCAAGCTAATTAGAAGCTCCGCATATCACCCTCAAACCGATGGACAAACTGAGAGGGTGAATCGAGTACTTGAGCATATGTTGAGAGCATGTGCCATCCACCACGGTAGGAATTGGGACGATCACCTACCGCTGGCGGAGTTTTCATACAACAACAGATATCAAGCGAGTATTAAAATGGCACCGTATGAAGCTCTCTACGGCCGGAAGTGTCGCACACCGCTGAATTGTGTGAGTCCGGCGAAAGAGTTCTGTTTGGGGTTGATCTTGTCAACAAAGCCGAAGACCGAGTTCGGTTGATACAAGAGAACTTAAAGGCTGCCCAATCCCGACAGAAGAGCTACGCCGATCAAAGGCGTAGGCCGTTACATTTTGACGTCGGAGAGCACGTATATCTTCGTGTATCTCCGATGAAGGGAATTCACCGGTTCGGTGTAAAGGGGAAACTCGCTCCTCGTTTTATTGGTCCTTTCGCTATCACGGAGAAGTGTGGACCCGTAGCCTACCGGCTGGGATTACCTGCTAGTCTAGCGGGTGTTCATGATGTATTTCATGTTTCACAGCTGCGGAAGTGCCTCAAATTCACCGCTGCTGTTCGCACTGAGGACATCGACGAATTGAAACTGGACCTGACCTACACCGAGCGACCGGTTCAGATTTTGGATGAAAAGGCCCGGGTAACCCGGAACCGGACGATCAAATTTTTCAAGGTGCTGTGGAGTAATCACACCGCGGAAGAGGCGACGTGGGAAAGTGAAAATTATCTCCGCACCAACTACCCGGAACTTTTATCTTTGTACAGTTTGTAATTACCTCTCCCGTCTCGTTCCTCTTTTGTAATCTCGGGACGAGATTCTTTTAAGGGGGGAGGAATGTAAAAGTCCCAAAAATGTGTATGAATAAAAACTATGGTTTGAGTTCATATGTGTGGCAATGACAGGAAAAATGGGACTTGCTAAATTTTTTTTCTTCATGCAAGGTAATACATGGATGAATATCCAAAATGAGGTTCACCTTTTTATTTAAAAGTGTTGGACCAATAAGGAGTTAAATACCTCTTTGCATGTAAGTTTAAAAATCAGATTTTTAAATTCAAAGTTCACACATGTAGTGACCAAAAACTTTGAGTAAACATGCAGCCCTATAGTTGGGATTATAGGGAAAAGTTTGCTCATAAACTTTTCAATTGTAGGGTGAGCTCAAAAGAGAGTTAAAGAGGAGAATTTGCAAACTTCAACCAAATTCAAATTTGGAAAAGCAAATTCAAACTGAATTGGAAGGATTCAAATTCTAACCCACACTTAAAATTCAGAATTGTGGGAATTAAGAGGATCAGCTTGAGAAGATATTTGGGGAGGGAATGTGGAGTGGGACCCACATGTCATAGAGCTAAAAGAGGAGCCTTGCACCTTAAGTCAGCCCCAGTGGGGAAATTCATCGAGCAGCACGTGGGCCACGAGCAGCTCCCACCGTGGAGCCACGGGGACGCTCGGCAGCGCCACCAGCTGCTGCATTTCCCCACATACGGCGCCCAGAGGCGGTTTTGCGGCCTGATCAACCCCCCTGGACGAAGCAAAGGCTGTCCCGTCTTCTCCTCCTCGCGAGCGCACGGCCAGCGGTCCGATCGGAAGAACGGCGAAACCACCATGCTTTTTCCTCACCTGACCTGCTAAACATCACCGCGAGCTCGGCCTCCACCTCCCTGACCCGCAAGCCAGCGAGCTGCGGCCTCCGGTGCCCGAGAACGACCGCCGCCGCGGCGACCTAAGCCGAGAAAGTGATCGGGCGCTGGTGGACAGCCCTCCACAGCGGATTTCACGGCCGAACGATCACACCTACAGACGCGCACGGGTGCGGTGCTGCTCTCAGCCCAAGCTCAGGCCATACCGTGAAGCATCGCCGGCGAATTTCAAAGTTTTGCTCCGGCGACGTCAACCCGAGCATCCGGTATGGAAATCCGAAATTCTCCACTTCTATTCGTTCTTAGCTCGTCAAACTTTACACGTAGGAGCTGGACTAGCCGGCGATCATATTCTCTTAAGCATTCGTCGCATGAAAACCCTTTGGGGCGACGTATTTTGAGGTCTACCGATCACTTCTCCGGCGGACCCATTTGGTCGCACGACGACAACCCATTTCCAGCCATTCCCGAGCCACTTTGAGGTCGTGTCGACCCTCCTAGAGGTACGCTGGTGCTATAGGACTCGTCGGCACAAGCTTTTGAGGGCTGGAGACCCCGGGCGACGCTGCCGGACTTCCACAGAGGCAGTTACACGTCGCCGGCCATGTTCCGGTCGTCGGCAGCCCTAGCAAACCCCACAGCCATGTTCCTCGAGGCCCTAAACCCCCTGGCGGCGAGTTGTAGCTCCGGCGGTGGCGAAGGCCGGTCCGGCGAGCTTCCGGTTACTCCGGCGAGGGGGAGCGCGCGGGCGCGAGAGAGGAAGCCGGAGGTAGAAGACGAAGCGTGGGCCCCGCCTGTCAGCAGCTCAGAATTCAAATCCGGGATCGGGTGTGGCTGGGATCCCGTGTGCTGGCGCGAAAAACCCCGTGGCCCCGGTGTGGCCCAGTTCTGATTGGTTGGAATTCAAATAAGCGGGCCTAGTGGGATTTTCAATAGGAAAATAATTCCAGACTTAGCTCAATCTTTAGAAATTCATATCTCCCTGTGGAAAACTCCAATTTGAGTGATTCCAATTGGGTTGGATTCATCTCTCTGAGTTCTATCCAAATATGAACTCAGATTTCTATGAAAGTCAATATTATATTCTGGAAAATTCTTTGAAGGTTTTCTGAAAAATAATTATTGAGGGAGTTTGGGTTATCCAAAAATACCCAAATTTTTCCAGAATATTCTTTAGCATAGTATTGACCTACTAGCAAATTTTAAGCTCATTTGAAGATCATTGGAGTAGGAATTTGCTAAATGCAAACTACTGTGTTCAAAAGAATCCAGAAACATTTTCAGAAAATGTTTCCCACTTCAAAAATCTGTTCTGGGCAATCCATAGCTCCAAAAATCATAGGAAAATTTAGGCAGGCTCTCTGAGACATACTTGGAATTGTAGTTCATCTAATTGGGCATGAAAATGCACATTACTCGAGAATTAATTCTTTTGAATGCAAATGCTTAAAGAATTGTTCGGGGAGAACTACTCAAGTAAAAGGGCTGAATTTTGGACCAGATGACTCTCATGTAATCAAGAACTCACATGTATATTATCAGCCCAAGATGAGTTCTTGAACTCCCTGTTCTTATTCTTCATACTTATGTATAAGGGAAAAATACATAAGAGATATTGTGAGAATTATGGAGGACACAATATGACTCCACATTAGCTGCAATTTGGCAAGCTAAATCCTTAGGTATTATAGAACCTGCTGTAAAAGTTTTGAGGCCATTGGAGTTCTTGTTCTTCAGTTGCACTCAAATCCTTTCAGCTTATCTATTATGTTCATTACGGAACATGATTAGTGTATAGCTAAAGCCTTTAGGACAAATTAGTTTATTTCTGTTCTTTGCACAATAGAGGCAAACCAAGCCATGCTTGGCTTTTCCACACAACCTCTGTTACTAAGAGATTAATTCTATAACTTCTTTCCATTACATTCTATAAAACATGTGCATGTGCATCTCAATAGGAACCACAACGAAGGAGACTCAAAGGAGTGATTTATTGAAGTGGATCAAGCTCCGGAGAGTCAAGGGTGGATCTGCAAGGATACTAACTGTTTATATACGACTACCCTGCAAAACAGGCAAGCTCCGGTTTGCATTTAACAGCTGTTAAGTTTTTGTTTTGTATTCACTTTCGGTCAGGATATAAATTATGCATTAGGTCTAGTGTTTGATACTCCACTTGCATAGCCAAATGACCCATGGAGTATTGGGTACGTGTCTATCACCGTGTAGAACTGCCAAGCTTAAGTACGGTGCGGTAGAAGTCGAGTGGTGAGATGCTACTCGCAGATTTAGGAACAACAGGGGCATACGGGATTGGTTCGTAATTGAATTAGCAAGTTAAAGTGGAGACCGGAAGGTTGTAGGAGCAGCAGGAAATAGGGGCCTGGATGCTGTAGACCTGTCCGTGTCAGTCAAGGACCGATCCGTATGCGGCCCTGTTGAACAAGTTTGAGTTGTGTACCGGACTCATGCTGGATATATGGGACCCAGTAAACCGATGTACCTCGGGAAGCTGTCGTTGGGACTTTTCGGGTCGCCTCAGGCGGACGGCCGGTGTGCAGTATATGGGTAATATTCTCATGACATCTCACGTCGGAAGGTGCACCATGAGAGTAGCTACTGTACGGAGCGACTTGATCGATTCAGCGGGGGTGAAACGGGGGAAAGGCTGCCACGTACGACATCAGTGATGGTTGTTGTAGGCAACGTCAAATACGGACATACGTGCCGTGTAGTCCGGGTGTTATTGATTCGAATCACCGTCGCTCGCGGAATGGACCGAGCATACTTGTTCTCACAGTCGTGACGTAGTAAGAACTTGCATGAGAAAGGAACTAATCATATTGATGTGAAGTATTATACTAGCGTTGTATTGGATCTTGATGAATAGGCTAGTGCAAACTCGATTCTTTTATGCCATGAGCAATTTACATCGGGGGAAAGCGTTTCTTGTCTGATTGTGGACTCCCGATGTGGCGTGCCCAGGGTTACTTAAAATACTGCAATTAATACCTGAAAGTAAGGATGCACTTTTAGGCGAGTTTAATTATGCTTATGTCATCCTATGTTAGGTTCATAACCTCACTTAGAGTTTCATGTTTAGGGTGACGGTTAAGCCTTGCTGAGCGTTATGCTCACGGATGCTATCCGAGTTGTTTTGCAGGTAACTGACTCGATGCTTATGAGAAGGGGTGCCGATGAGACTCGGGAACCTCCGAGTGCTTACTCAAAGAGCATCCTCGCCGCTGCAGATTGTCTTTGTGTTGCTAGTAAGAAATGTCCGCGGGCTGGATCGTTTCTTTGTTGCTAGTTTAGATATGAATCGTGAGAGTGATAGTCTTCCGCTATAGTTTACTCTGATATAACTATTTGTAAAACATTCTTGTACGCTTCCGCTAAACTATTTATGTAATAAGATGTGTGTTCATCAACCCGTGTGCTGTTGGGTGCCGCATAA
The DNA here is from genome assembly GCA_030760725.1 of Neostapfia colusana. Classification (NCBI taxonomy): domain Eukaryota; kingdom Viridiplantae; phylum Streptophyta; class Magnoliopsida; order Poales; family Poaceae; genus Neostapfia; species Neostapfia colusana. The sequence continues at coordinate 36,192,395 of JASWHV010000001.1, read as the reverse complement.
CACGGCACCATCCAATGAGGTCCCGTGGGGCCGTCTCAGCGTGGTATCTGAGCCGTTTACATCGCAGCACCTGACTGGGGGAGGCCCGAGAGGCCCCCTGGCCATCGGGAGATACCTCAAGCACGACCGTCTTCGGTTGGATAGCAAATGCCGACTAGGGATGAGAGTGGGAAAGGAGAGCTAAGTGTACGGTGAGCATACACGGAAAGTGCGGTCAGAAAAATTAATGCGTAATTTAAATAAGCACAAGGGTAAGAGCGTGGCAGGACAGGCTTCTTTCCATTTAAATATCCATAGGAGGAAGGCAGGCTAAACATGGAGACAACAACCCGCCCCATTAAGAAGAGAAGCAAGACTCTACGCGCTTAGGGTTGGAACCAGACAAAGCTGAAACGTAGTCCTGGACCGTCCCCTGGGACTTAGCTGCTCCGAGCGCTGTTCCTGGACTCTATGAGATTTATTACAGAAAGAAAAAGAATTGTTCTACTACTGTTCTAGGGATAGAACTTACGGAGGTATTCTATATTCCAAGGTTTCGGGAGCGGATCCCCATCCTCGGTGGAAAGGCGTACGCACCCGGGGCGGCAAACTTTTGTGACTCGGAAGGGACCTTCCCAGCTGGGGGAGAGTTTGTCGGTCCCTTCACGAGAAAGTATGCTCCGCAGCACCAGATCGCCTTCTTGGAGCTCCCGAACACGCACGGTCCTTTGGTGGTAGAGCCGGAGCGCCTGCCAGTACCGTGCGTTGCGGAGCATTGGTGTAATCGAGCCTCGTCGATGAGGTCGATGTCTTCACACCGGAGGTTGTCCTGCGTGGCTTCGCCGTAAGCTCGGACACGGAGAGACCCCATGGTGATTTCTGGGGGAAGCACAGCTTCAGCCCCGTACACCATGAAGAAGGGTGTCTCCCCGATGGCCCGGCTTTGGGATGTCTGGTTAGCCCACAGTGTGTTCGGAATCTCATCCATCCACTTGGCACCATGTTTTTTCAAGCCGGCACAGGTGCGACTCTTGAGGCCCTGAAGGATCTCGGCGTTGGCCCTCTCGACTTGCCCATTGCTCTTTGGGTGAGCAACGGAGGCATAGCACACCTGGATGCCGAGGTCTTCACAGTAGTCTTCGAACGATGCGCTGGTGAACTGGGTCCCGTTGTCGGTGATGATTCTGTTCGGGACCCCGAACCTGCAGAAGATCGACTTGATGAACTTGACTGCGGATTGCTTGCTGATGGTGATTACGGGTGTAGCTTCTGACAACTTGGTGAACTTGTCGATGGCGACGTAGAGGTACCGGAATCCCCCGACGGCTTTGGGAAATGACCCCAGGATGTCCAACCCCCATACCACGAATGGCCACGAGGGCGGGATCATCTGTACCGCCTGAGCCGGTGTGTGGATCTGCTTGGCATGAAACTGGCACGCCTTGCAGCTCTTGACCAGCTTGACGGCATCCCGGAGTGCTGTCGGCCAGTAGAAGCCATGCCGGAAGGCTTTACCGACGAGCGTGTGTGAGGAAGAGTGACTCCCACATTCGCCTCCATGGATCTCAGCGAGCAAGTCGCAGCCTTCCCCCTGGGTTATGCACCGCAATAGGACGTGGTTGGCGCCACGCCGGTAGAGATCCCCTTCTATCAGCACGTATCTTTTAGCCATGCGCACGATCCGTTCAACGGATATACTTTCATCAGGGAGGATATTGTCTTTCAAGTAGTCCCGGATCTCCGTGATCCATGCATCGGGTCTGACTTGAGCTTCTGGATCTTGAGCGCTGGGTAGCACGGAGTCCCCAGTGACGCTTACGATCCTTGGCGGCGTCCATGGTTGCAGGGCCGCTGGGACTACCAGCTTCTAGGTGCTGGTCCCGCCCCCTTTGCCCCGCTCGGCAAGCCGGGCTGTGGGTTGCAGCAACATTTTCTCGAAGACTCCTTCGGGCACCGGGGCTCCGGTGGAGGCCTTTGTTGAGAGGTCGTCGGCCGCAGCATTGTCGGCGCGTGGTACATGGCGCAGGTCCAAGGCGAGGAAGTCTTTCTCCAGCATCTGCACATGGAGCAGATAGGCAGCTAGTTGCGGGTCGTTGCAGGAGCACTCCCCCTTGACTTGCTTGATGACTAGCTGGGAGTCGCCCTGTGCCAACAACTGGCGAGCGCCAAGAGATAGTGCTGTCTTTAGGACAAAGATGAGGGCTTCAAACTCTGCCATGTTGTTGGTTGCCTTGAAATTGAGACGCACCATGTACCCAAACTGCTCCCCCGATGGCATGAGAAGCAGTACGCCGGCACCGGCCCCCTGCTTTCGCGAGGAGCCGTCGAAGAAGAGCGTCCAGTGAGGCCCGGTGAAGACCGGAGCTCGGGGCTTTGGTGCACCGTCTTCGTGGCCCCCTGGGTTGGTTGGCAATGGCGTCCACTCGTCCATGAAGTCAGCCAGTGCTTGGTTCTTGACCGCGTGTCGAGGTAGGAAGTCCAGCTCAAACTCTGCCAACTCCGCTGCCCACTTAGCGACGTTGTCGATCGCGTTGGGGGTGTGAAGAATGGCCTTCAACGGGTAGGAGGTGACGACCGAGATCTGGTGGGCCTGGAAGTAGTGGCGGAGTTTCCTGGACACCACGAGTACTGCATACAACAGCTTGTGGACCTCCAGGTACCTTGTCTTGGCATCATGGAGGACTTCGCTGATGTAGTAGACAGACCTCTGGATGGTCCAGACCCTCCCCCCTGGGCCTGAGATGTCTTCCTCCATTGGCTCAGGACAACAGGAGGTAGACGGGTCTGGGGGAGCCTCCGGGAGCTGGGACCCGGGGGCTTCTAGGCCATCTTGGTCCTCCGGGAGGTCCCGTTGGACTTCTGGGTGGTTGTCCTGGACCTTCGGGAGGTCGTCTTGCTCTCCTGGGAGGTCCCTTTGGACCTCCGGGAGGTTATCTTGGAGCTCCGCGAGGTCCCGCTGTGTCGGTACCCGCGATATGGGGTACCCCCGCGCACAGGGGAAAATGCCTGAGGATCTCGCCCTTCTCCGCTGGGAGAGCTACGACGGCGCCACGCGTCCAGCGGGGCCGGACCTCCCTCTCATCAGAGGAGAGCTCCGGGCTCGCCACGTGGCCTACAGAAGACGGACCTCCCCCCTCCGCGGGGGAGAGGTCCGAAGGCGCCACGTGTCCGGCGGGGCCGGACCTCCCTCTCCTCAGAGGAGAGCTCCGGGCCCGCCACGTGGCCGACAGAAGATGGGCCTCCCCCCTCCGCGGGGAGAGGTCCGAAGGCTCCACGTGTCCTCCGGCGCCGGACCTCCCTCTCCTCAGAGGAGAGCACCGGGCCCGCCACGTGTCCAGAAGAACAGCGCTGCCTGCCCCCGAGCGGTAGGCAGCGGGCGTAAAGACGCTCCATACCTTGCCCGTACAAGGTAATGCCCGTGCCTTCCCAAGACGCGGAGACGTGAAGCACGCCTCTGTCAGGTGCCATTGCACCCAGTCACATCACAGACTGGCGCGCGGTGTCAGAACCTGCCAGACAAGAAACACAGCGACAAGACATCCCCTGCCGCTCCCGCCGTCATCAACCACTACGACTAGCATGCGGCAAGGGCAGGGCGGCAAGACGAAGACTCAGAAGCCTTCGCCAGAGACAACTACTGTCGGTACCTGCGATATGAGGTACCCCCGCGCACAGGGGAAAATGCCTAAGGAACTCGCCCTTCTCCGCAGGGAGAGCTCCGAAGGCGCCACGCGTCCGGCGGGGCCGGACCTCCCTCTCCTCAGAGGAGAGCTCCGGGCCCGCCACGTGGCATACAGAGGCCGCACCTCCCCCTCCACGGGAGAGAGGTCCGAAGGTGCCACGTATCCGGCGGGGCCGGACCTCCCTCTCCTCAGAGAGGAGCTCCGGGCCCGCCACGTGGCCGACAAAAGCCGAACCCCCCCCCCCTCCGCGGGGAGAGGTCCGAAGGCTCCACGTGCCCCGCGGGGCCGGACCCTCCTCTCCTCTGCGGAGGGCTCCGGGCCCGCCACGTGGCCAGCAAAACAGTGCTGCCTGCCCCCGAGCGATAGGCAGCGGGCGTAAAGACGCCCCATACCTTGCCCGTACAAGGTATTCAAGGCCCGCGTCTTCCCAAGACATGAAAACGCGGAGCACGCCTCTGTCAGGTGCCGTTGCACCCAGTCGCATCACAGAATGGCGCGCAGTGTCAGAGCCTGCCAGCCAATAAACGCAGCGACAAGACATCCCATGCCGCCCGCGCCGTCATCAACCACTACGACTAGCATGCGGCATGGGCAGGGCTGCAAGACGAAGACTCAGAAGCCTTCGTCAGACACAACTACCGGCATAACTGCAGATACGGTAGATAACAGTCAATCTCCCCGGGACCACCTGTCGGGTCCCGGACCCCCCTTGTAAGCCACCCGAGTCTTGGACTATAAAAGACTCGGGTAGGCGACGTTAGCAAGGGTTCGCACTCTAGCCATTCACCCCCAAGCTGTAACTCATCCTCAAGCTCAGGACTCCGGTTCTGAGCAGCAAGCAATACAGCGAGCTCCATAGCTCGCCGTGGACTTAGGGTTTTACGCTCCGGCGGCCTGAACCACGTAAAACTCACCGCGTCAAGCTCTTACTAACTCGTCCATCCACGCAAGCTCTCCGCAAGGGACTAGCCCCACCGAAAAAAGAACCTCCGCGGGCTGCCCAGTGCAGGCCCGGGGGAAGTGTCGACCGAACACTTCAACATTTGGCGCGCCAGGTAGGGGGCTTTTCTCCTAGCGCGACGAGTTTCCGCCGACGAAGATGACCAAGCTTCCTTCAGCGGCAAACTCTCCTCCCCCGCGTTCACGACGAACCGTGACCAGTGGGGAGTACATGTCGACACACTCAGGACGGAGTGTGTCGGCACAAGCTGGTAGCCAGCAGCCGACTCCGGCAACGCCGACTCCGGTGATGCAGGCTCCGACCAGTGTGAGGTCTTCTGCAGCGCTAAGCGTACACCATGGGGGTGCGCTAGCTGCAGCAAGAGCACTGTTGCGCAACCCACCTGCTGGGGATGTGCCCCATTCTGCGACCCAACAGTGGGTCCGCGAGGTGAACCGTCTCGTCGTCGCCGCCGCGAACCCTCGGTTTCGGCGAGGGCGACGCCCTGGACAACCGGCTGTGTCACTGACGCGCACGCCCACGGTTGACGGACAAACGGCAGATTCCAGCTCCTCCAGGCTCCCGTCAACGGACCTGAGAAGGGAGCTGGAGTGGTGCCACTTGGGCCAGGATGCCCGGGTGTACCTCGAGCGACGTCGAGAAAGGCGCCGCAACCATGAGGCTGGCGACAGCATGACGTCGGCCTCGACACAACCTGGAGGGCAGGTCTTCGCCATGCGAGTCCTGCCTCAGGCATTCGCCACGCAACATATGCCACAACCGTATGCGCCGCAAGCAGCGCCCCCGGTCTATGGTGCAGCCTTGCCCATGCCAGGATACACGGTCCCAAGTGCGAACCGAGCGTTCGCAGTGCCAATACCTGCGGCAGCAGGAGCGGGATGTGCAGCTCTTGCACCCCACCTTCGCTTCGCGAGGTGGCCACGCAAGTTTCGCCCGCACTTACCTGAGAAGTACGACGATAGCGTCAACCCGGCGGAGTTCATCCAGATCTACTCCACCGCCGTACTTGCCGCAGGAGGGGATGAGGCTGTCATGGCCAACTACTTCCCCGTCGCCTTGACCGGCCCAGCTCGGTCTTGGATCATGAATCTACCTCAGGGGTCCATAACCTCCTAGGGAGAGCTCTGCCAGCAGTTCGTTGCCAACTTCGGCAGCTCCTACACCCGTCCCGGCACGGAGCTTGACCTCCACGCCGTCAAGCAACAACCTGGGGAGTCGCTGCGCTCTTTCATCCAGCGGTTCTCCCAGGTACGTAACATCATCCCGCATATTCAAAGTGCTTCTGTGGTGGTGGCGTTCCGACAGGGTGTCCGGGACGAGAAAATGCTTGAGAAGCTCGCGACCAGAAAGGTCCGCGACGTCTCTGAGCTCTTCAGCCTGGCGGACAAATGCGCCAGAGCAGCTGAAGGGTGGAACTGGCATGCTCTGCCGACCTCCGAGCCAGGTGGACAACCCGAGTCCGGCGCTGCTGCCTATGGGGATGGCAAGAAGGCCAAGAACCGGGGGAGTGGCAAGATGAAGTCAGTGTTCACGGCTCTCGTCGCCGCAGCAGCGACGGCTAGTGGAGCTCGGGGGCCACGTCCCGACAAAAGGCAGCGGCAGTCACCGGCCCCAGATAGTGACCAGAGCGGGCTATGCCCCGTGCATGGCGCCGGCAACCATACTGCTGCTGAGTGGTGGGATATCCAGAGGCTCGCAGAGCGCTTCCGCAAAGGAAGACAGCAGAGAGCTGAAGCACTGCCCTACCCTCAGAGGGATGGCAAGCAGAAGGTCGATGCCCCAGTCACCGCCGCTCATCAGGTGGGGTTCCATGAGCCTCAGCGTGTCATGAAGACAGTGCATAATGGCGAGGACTCCAGCTCCGACGGTGACGGGCCAGGGCGGTAGCCAACTGCGGCATGCCTCCATGCTTCGGACGTACCTCCCGGGGGCCGCCCAAGGTCCGTCAACCCCTTGAAGGCCTTGCCAGAAGGGGAAGATGCCTTAGGTCATCCAAGACGAGCCCGGGTCCACCTACCCCTTGAAGGCCTTAGCCAGAATGGGAGAACTCCCCGGGGGCCCCCAGGAGAAGCCGCACAGGACCTGATCCAGCGTGAAGATGACAACCTCGTCGACGAGACTCGGCTGCAGGTAACACCCCACAACGCACGGTCTTGGCTGATGCTCTAAGCACTACCGCCAAAGAACCGAACGCATCGGGGGCCTGCAGGAGGGCAACCTGGTATCGTGGCACGCTCTATTCCAAGAAGGACCCATAAGCTCTCCCCCAGCAGGGAAGGTCCCTTCCGAATCATGAAAGCTGCCGCCCCAGGTACACATGCCTTTCAACCGAGTGTGGGATCCGTTCCCAAAAATCCTTGCCATGAAGCAACACTGTAAGTCCTACTTCCCGAGCATAAGTAGAACAGGGTTATTCCCTTCTGTAATGAATCCCATAGAATTTAGGAACAGAGCTTGGGGCAGCTAAGTCTCAAGGGACGGTACAGGACTACGTCCAGTTTAGCCTGGTTCCGACCCTAAGCGCGTAGAGTCTTGCTTCCCTTGAGGACGAGGCGGAATATTGCCTCCATGTACAGCCAGAATTCCACCTATGGGCATGAATACAGAAACCTGTTCTACTTAGCTCCCTCTCATGCGCTCATTTAAATTATGCATTAATTTTTATGACTGCACTATCTTTGTATGTTCATCGTACATCTAGCTCCCCCTCTCCTGCGCTCATCCATAGTCGGCATTCGCTATCCTACCGAAGGCGGCTGCGCTTGAGGCACCTGCCGATGGCCGAGTGAGTCTCTCGGGCCTCCTCCAGTCAGGTGTTGCGGTGCCAGTTGGTTACCTCCAGGAAAGGCCTGCGTTGTGCATGGGGGTCCAGGGTGCGTATCCAGCTTAGCAGGCCATGAGCCCAAAGCATGCGCATCCTGCCCTCCAGAGGTACAGGGGAGTACAACCGCTTTGCCTGGTCTTGAACCCAAAGCACGTGCACTCTGCTTCCCCGGCGCATGGCCCGGTACTAGGGATCGGACGGCCGTACCCGGACCTCGGAGGGAGCCGGAGCTCCGGCGCTTCGTGCACAGAATTGCCCAAGCCCCGTATAACGGATCAGGATCGTAAGACGGATAAGACTAGGAGACGGGAGGGGAGGACCCCCCAAGGAGAATTACGTTTCCTCTGCCTGTGTGCAGGACCTCCAGGTTACGGCAACAGGGACTGCATGAAGCAGGGGGAAAGGAGCTACCAACTACTCCGGCCTAGGACTGGAAGGACCGGGTCCTGCCCCTTCACCAGGGGCGGGACCCGAGGGCCCCACGTGTCCAGCAGGCCCGGAGCTCTCGCCTCCCCTGAGGAGGGCTCCAGGCTCGCCACATGGCAGGCGGAAACCGGACCTCCCCCCCCGGTGGGAGGGCTCCGAAAGCCCTACGTGTCCAGCATGGCCGGAGCTCCCGCCTCTTAAGGAGGGGCTCCGGACCTGCCACGTGGCAGGCAGATTTGGAGCTCCCCATGGGGCGAGATCCGGAGACCCCCGGGGGGCCCTAACACGGTTAGGACCCAGGGAAGGTGTCTATGCGAAGCTCCGAGATTGGAGATGGCCTCTGGGTACCTTGCGGAGCTAAGGACTCAGTCAGGCAAAGCCAAGAAGGAGAGAAAAAGCATCACAGACACAAATATCTAAAAGAGTCGAACTAAGCGGGGCTCCATGAGCTGGACTACAGACTCGATAAAAAGGGAGAAACAAGTTCTAAGTACCTCCCGGCTCCCACCGGAACCTTGCAGCTACAAGGGCGGCCACATCCTCGACTTCTGCCCTGGCAGCTTGCTCCCGCTCCGTGGCTGGGCCCTCTCTCGCTGGTTCTAGCGAGAAAGAGGGGTCGCGGCTCTTAAAGCATGCCAGCACATGTGAGGTGACCTCTAAGGCTAGGCCGCGTCCCTCGGCCTCAAGCTCGCTGGCGACCACCGAGTCTAGCCTGTCCAGCTTGGCGCTGATCGACTCCAGCGCGGGGATCACCTCCGCCACCTTCAACACAGGGGCCGCGGCCCTCACCGGACTGAAGCCAAGAGGGATCAGGGCGCACCCTGCTCGATCCACGAAGCTCGAGACCGCAAGGGCCTCGGAGGACCGCAAGGCCGAAAGCTCCTCCACCTCGCGGCGGGCCGCCTGCAGAGCCTCCAGGTTCGTCTTGGAGAATTCCTTCTCCTTGACCGCCAGGGAGCTCTCCCGAAGATGGAGAGTCTTGGCGAGCCGCTCCAACTCAGCAGCCTTGAAGTCGGCGGCCAACTCCCGGTCCAAGACCGCCCGGCGATCATGGGAGACCTGTTCCTCCCTCAAGTCGAGGTCTGCCTTCAGGATCTCCAGCTCCTCGATCCGAGCTCGAAGGTCATCCTCGCCCGCCGCCAGCTGCGTGGCGACCCTCTCCGCCTCAGCTGCCGTGGAACGCTCCCGTTCCTCAACGGCGAGTTTACGGCGCTCCAACTGCTGCCGTATCTCCACAGCAGCAGAGAGGCTCTCCTCGGCCCGGGCGTGTGCCTCCAGGGCCTCCCTGTTGATCCGCCGCGATTGGGTGTCCATGCGGTCGACAACCCGCTTCATCCGGTTGAGGAGCACTTCCCTGAAGTCGAGCAACTCCCGCCAGGAGTCGAGCTTGCTCTTAACCTTCGCGGTCCTCTCCCGCAAAAGGTTCCCCCAGGTGAGGAGGTGATCCCATTCAACCGTATACTCCTCCCGCTCGCGACCTAGTGCAGCCAAGACCTGCCGAACGCTCGTCTCGGCAAGCGCGAAGCCATCCGCCAGGGGCAATGGAGCAACAGAGGCCGGGACAGTCCCCCCGACCTCCTCCATTACCTCGTCCGCAAGAGGAGTCGACGCACCAGCAACCAAGACGAGACGCCGATCAGGAGAAGCTGGCGCCGAAGCTCTGGCAGCCGGACCTGCCGGGCTCTCTTCAACTTCTGGCTCCTTGACCTGTGGAGAGGGGCGAGCCGGGGAAGGCGGCGCTGGAGTAAAGGCCGGGCCGCCTGGTGCAGGGTCGACCTGCGCTGGCTTGGGGGCCGCGGTGGCCGTCTCGGCAGGAAGAGACGACGCCGCCACGGAGTCCGGGCACACTGGAACAGGAGAAGTTCGCGCTGGCCTGGGGGCCGCGGCAGTTGCCCCCGGCTCCGAGCGCAACGGCACTGACTCCCCGCAAGTCGGGGATGGCCGGGAAGCGCGGACACTCCAGCGGGCTCTGAACCCCGACTTCCGAGCCGGGGTAGGACTCCCAGAGCCTGCTACCATCACTGACGGCCGCTCCGCAGTCGCTTGGACTGGCCGAACAGAGGACGCCCCAGAAGCTTCCCTCAACGCATCAGCCCGGGGCCTCTTCGAGTCGCCACCGGAGGGAGTGCCAGGCACCCCAGATTCCCGACTTGGCACAGACGCCGCCGCTGGAGGAGATCGAGCGCGCTTCTTCTCTGGTGGCGGGTTGGAGGCCATGGCGAGGGAGAACTCAAGGGCAAGGGAGCAAAAGCACAAGAGTCCGAGAAGAAACGCAGAGAAGTGCGAAGGGAAGCCGCAATGTGGGTAAGATCCCCTCTAAAAAATTCCCGGGTGCAATTCCAAGCGATTCGGAACTCTTCGGATACACTGCATCGGCATCCGCTTCAGCTCCTAAACCAAGTGCCGATGACGGGTGGACCCAAGCCGCCCAACCGAAGCGGTGGGTCAAGGAGTCAGTCTCCTGGAAAGATGAGCCGGCAAGGCACTTCGACGGTTCCCGAAGAAAGCGCCGCAACGTGCAGAAGTGGCAGTCTGGGGAACCGCTGCAGTAAAAGCAACCATCAAGTGAGCGCACGCTCCCACGATCCCACGGCCGTTCATGCTCCGGCAGCGGTCAATTCGGGACTTAGAGAAAGTGCGCGGATCGGAAGAGATGGAGGTCCCACCTCGGGCTCGCTATCTCCCCCGAGATGGGCCCGGGGGCCACTGTCGGTACCTGGGATATGGGGTACCCCCGCGCACAGGGGAAAATGCCTAAGGAACTCGTCCTTCTCCGCAGGGAGAGCTCCAAAGGCGCCACGCGTCCGGTGGGGCCGGACCTCCCTCTCCTCAGAGGAGAGCTCTGGGCCCGCCACGTGGCATACAGAAGCTGGATCTCCCCCTCCGTGGGAGAGAGGTCCGAAGGCGCCACGCGTCCAGCGGTGCCGGACCTCCCTCTCCTCAGAGGAGAGCTCCGGGCCTGCCGCGTGGCCGACAGAAGCTGGACCTCCCCCTCCGCGGGAGAGAGGTCCGAAGGCGCCACGCGTCCAGCGGGGCCGGACCTCCCTCTCCTCAGAGGAGAGCTCCGGGCCCGCCACGTGGCTGACAGAAGAACGGTGCTGCCTGCCCCCGAGAGATAGGCAGCGGGCATAAAGACGCCCCATACCTTGCCCGTACAAGGTATTCAAGGCCCGCGTCTTCCCAAGACGCGGAAATGCGGAGCACGCCTCTGTCAGGTGCCGTTGCGCCCAGTCGCATCACAGACTGGCGCGTGGTGTCAGAACCTGCCAGCCAATAAACACCGCAACAAGACATCCCATGCCGCCTGCGCCGTCATCAACCACTACGACTAGCATGCGGCATGGGCAGGGCGGCAAGATGAAGACTCAGAAGCCTTCGACCAGAGACAACTACCGGCATAACTGCAGATACGGTAGATAATAGACAATCTTCCCGGGACCACCTGTCGGGTCCCGGCTCCCCTTGTAAGCCGCCCGAGTCTTGGACTATAAAAGGCTCGGGTAGGCGACGATAGCAAGGGTTCGCACTTTGTAACTCATACGCTAGCCATACACTCCCAAGCTGTAACTCACCCCCAAGCTCAGGACTCCGGCCCTGAGCAGCAAGCAATACAGCGAGCTCCATAGCTCGCCGTGGACGTAGGGTTTTACGCTCCGGCGGCCTGAACCACGTAAAACTCACCGCGTCAAGCTCTTACTAACTCGTCCATCCGCGCAAGCTCTCCGCAAGGGACTAGCCCCACCGAAAAAAGAACCTCCGCGGGCTGCCCAGTGCAGGCCCGGGGGAAGTGTCGACCGAACACTTCGACAGTGTCTATGCGGAGCTCCGAGATTGGAGATGGCCTCTGAGTACCTTGCGGAGCTAAGGACTCAGTCAGGCAAAGCCAAGAAGGAGAGAAAAAGCATCACAGACAAAAATATCTAAAAGAGTCGAACTAAGCGAGGCTCCATGAGCTGGACTACAGACTCGATAAAAAGGGAGGAACAAGTCCTAAGGACCTCACGGCTCCCGCCGGAACCTTGCGGCTACAAGGGCAGCCACATCCTCGACTTCTGCCCTGGCAGCTTGCTCCCGCTCCGCGGCTTTGCCCTCTCTCTCTGGTTCTAGCGATAAAGAGGGGTCGCGGCTCTTAAAACATGCCAGCACATGTGAGGCGACCTCTAAGGCTAGGCCACGTCCCTAGGCCTCAAGCTCGCTGGCGACCACCGAGTCTAGCCTGTCCAGCTTGGCGCCGATCGACTCCAGCGCGGGGATCACCTCCGCCACCTTCAACGCAGGGGCCGCGGCCCTCACCGGACCGAAGCCAAGAGTGATCAGGGCGGACCCCGCTCGATCCACGAAGCTCGAGACCGCAAGAGCCTCGGAGGACCGCAAGGCCGAAAGCTCCTCCACCTCGCGGCGGGCCGCCTGCAGAGCCTCCAGGTTCCTCTCGGAGAATTCCTTCTCCTTGGCCGCCAGGGAGCTCTCCCGAAGATGGAGAGTCTTGGCGAGCCGCTCCAACTCAGCAGCCTTGAAGTCGGCGGCCAACTCCCGGTCCAAGACCGCCCGGCGATCACGGGAGACCTGTTCCTCCCTCAGGTCAAGGTCTGCCTTCAGGATCTCCAGCTCCTCGATCCGAGCTCGAAGGTCATCCTCGCCCGCCGCCACCTGCGCGGCGACCCTCTCCGCCTCAGCTGCCGTGGAATGCTCCCGTTCCTCAACGGCGAGTTCACAGCGCTCCAACTGCTGCCGTATCTCCACAGCAGCAGAGAGGCTCTCCTCGGCCCGGGCGTGTGCCTCCAGGGCCTCCCTGTTGATCCGCCGCGATTGGGTGTCCATGCGGTCGACAGCCCGCTTCATCCGGTCTAGGAGCACTTCCCTGAAGTCGAGCAACTCCCGCCTGGAGTCGAGCTCGCTCTTAACCTTCGCGGTCCTCTCCCGCAAAAGGTTCCCCCAGGTGAGGAGGCGATCCCGTTCAACCGTATACTCCTCCCGCTCGCGACCTAGTGCAGCCAAGACCTGCCGAATGCTCGTCTCGGCAAGCGCGAAGGCATCCGCCAGGGGCAATGGAGCAACAGAGGCCGGGGCAGTCCCCCCGACCTCCTCCATTACCTCGTCCTCAAGAGGAGTCGACGCACCAGCAACCGAGACGAGACGCCGATCAGGAGAAGCTGGCTCCGAGGCTCTGGCAGCCGGACCTGCCGGGCTCTCTTCAGCTTCTGGCTCCTTGACCTGTGGAGAGGGGCGAGCCGGGGAAGGCGGCGCTGGAATAAAGGCCGGGCCGCCTAGTACAGGGTCGACCTGCGCTGGCTTGGGGGCCGCGGTGGCCGTCTCGGCAGGAAGAGACGACGCCGCCGCGGAGTCCGGGCACACCGGGACAGGAGAAGTTTGCGCTGGCCTGGGGGCCGCGGCAGTTGCCCCTGGCTCCGAGCGCAACGGCACAGACTCCCCGCAAGTCGGGGATGGCCGGGAAGCGCGGACACTCCAGCGGGCTCTGAACCCCGACTTCCGAGCCGAGGTAGGACTCCCAGAGCCCGCTACCATCACTGACGGCCGCTCCGCAGTCGCTTGAACTGGCGGAACGGAGGACGCCCCAGAAGCTTCCCTCAACACATCAGGCCGGGGCCTCTTCGAGTCGCCACCGGAGGGAGTGCCAGGCACCCCAGATTCCTGACTTGGCACAGACGCCGCCGCCGCTGGCGGAGATCGAGCGCGCTTCTTCTCTGGTGGCGGGTTGCAGGCCATGGCGAGGGAGAACTCAAGGGCAAGAGAGCAAAAGCACAAGAGTCCAAGAGGAGACGCAGAGAAGTGCGAAGGGAAGCCATAATATGGGTAAGATCCCCTCTAAAAACTTCCCGGGTGCAATTCCAAGCGATTCGGAACTCTTCGGATACACTGCATCGGCAACTGCTCCGGCTCCTAAACCGAGTGCCGATGACGGGTGGGCCCAAGCCGCCCAACTGAAGCAGTGGGTCAAGGAGTCAGTCTCCTGAGAAGATGAGCCGGCAAGGCATTCGGCGGTTCCCGAAGGAAGCGCCGCAACGTGCAGAAGTGGCAGTCTTGGGAACCGCTGCAGTAAAAGCAACCATCAAGTGAGCGCACGCTCCCATGATCCCACGGCCGTTCGTGCTCCGGCAGCAGTCAATTCACGACTTAGAGAAAGTGCGCGGATCGGAAGAGACGGAGGTCCCACCTCGGGCTCGCTCTCTCTCCCGAGATGGGCCCGGGGGCCACTGTCGGTACCTAAGATATGGGGTACCCCCGCGCACAGGGGGAAATGCCTAAGGAACTCGCCCTTCTCCGCAGGGAGAGCTCCGAAGGCGCCACGCGTCCGGCGGGGCCGGACCTCCCTCTCCTCAGAGGAGAGCTCCGGGCCTGCCATGTGGCATACAGAAGCCGGACCTCCCCCTCCGCGGGAGAGAGGTCCGAAGGCGCCACGCGTCCAGCTGGGCCGGACCTCCCTCTCCTCAGAGGAGAGCTCCGGGCCCGCCACATGGACGACAGAAGCCGAGCCTCCCCCTCCGTGGGGAGAGGTCCGGAGGCTCCACGTGCCCCGCAGGCCGGACCCTCCTCTCCTCTGAGAAGGGCTCCGGGCCCGCCACGTGGCCAGAAGAACGGTGCTGCCTGCCCCCGAGAGAAAGGCAGCGGGCGTAAATACGCCCCATACCTTGCCCGTACAAGGTATTCAAGGCCCGCTTCTTCCCAAGACGCGGAGACGCGGAGCACGCTTCTGTCAGGTGCCGTTGCGCCCAGTCGCATCACAGACTGGCGCGTGGTGTCAGAACCTGTCAGCCAATAAACACCGCGACAAGACAACCCATGCCGCCTGCGCCGTCATCAACCGCTACGACTGGCATGCGGCATGGGCAGGGCGGCAAGATGAAGACTTAGAAGCCTTCGGCCAGAGACAACTACCGGCATAACTGCAGATACGGTAGATAATAGACAATCTTCCCGGGACCACCTGACGGGTCCCGGCTCCCCTTGTAAGCCGCCCGAGTCTTGGACTATAAAAGGCTCGGGTAGGCGTCTGTCGGTACCTGAGATATGGGGTACCCCCGCGCACAGGGTAAAATGCCTAAGGTACTCGCCCTTCTCCGCAGGGAGAGCTCCGAAGGCGCCACGCGTCCGGCGGGGCCGGACCTCCCTCTCCTCAGAGGAGAGCTCCGGGCCCGCCACGTGGCATGCAGAAGCCGGACCTCCCCCTCCGCGGGAGGGAGGTCCGAAGGCGCCACGCGTCCAGCGGGGCCGGACCTCCCTCTCCTCAGAGAAGAGGTCCGGACCCGTCACGTGGCTAGAAGAACGGTGCTGCCTGCCCCCGAGCGGTAGGCAGCGGGCGTAAAGACGCCCCACACCTTGCCCGTACAAGGTATTCAAGGCCCGCGTCTTCCCAAGACGCGGAAACACGGAGCACGCGCCTGTCAGGTGCCGTTGCGCCCAGTCGCATCACAGACTGGCGCGCGGTGTCAGAACCTGCCAGGTAATAAACGCCGCGACAAGACATCCCATGCTGCCTGCGCCGTCATCAACCACTACGACTAGCGCGCGGCATGGGCAGGGCGGCAAAATGAAGACTCAGAAGCCTTCGACCAGAGGCAACCACCGGCGTAACTACAGATACGGCAGATAATAGACAATCTCCCCGGGACCACCTGTCGGGTCCCGGCCCCCCTTGTAAGCCACCCGAGTCTTGGACTATAAAAGGCTCGGGTAGGCGTCGATAGCAACTCATAAGCTAGCCATACACTCTCAAGCTGTAACTCACCCCCAAGCTCAGGTCCCCCGGCCCTGAGCAGCAAGCAATACATCGAGCTCCATAGCTCGCCGTGGACGTAGGGTTTTACGCTCCGGCGGCCTGAACCACGTAAAACTCCCCGTGTCAAGCTCTCACTAACTCGTCCATCTGCGCAAGCTCTCCGCTAGGAACTAGCCCCTCCGAAAAAAGAACCTCCGCGGGCTGCCCAGTGCAGGCCCGGGGGAAGTGTCGATCGCACACTTCGACATTTGGCGCGCCAGGTAGGGGGCTTTTCCCCTAGCGCGACGAGTCTCCGCCGACAAAGATGACCAAGCTCCCTTCGGCGGCAAGCTCACCTCCCCCGCCTCCGCGGCAAACCGCGACTAGGGGGGAGTACAAGCCAACACACTCGGGACGGAGTGTGTCAGTACAAGCTGGGAGCCAGCAACCGGCTCTGGTAGCGCCGACCCCGGCAATGCAGGCTCCAACCAGCGTCAGATCTCCAGTAGCGCCAGGCGTACCCGGAAGGGGTGCGCTAGCTGCAGCAAGAGCGCTACTGCACAATCCGCCCGCTGGGGACGCGCCTCAGGCAGCGACCCAGCGGTGGATTCTCGAGGTAGACCGTCTTGTCGTCGCTGCCGCAGGCCCGCGACTCCGGCGGAGACGACACTCTGACCAGCCGGCCGTGTCGCTGATACGCACGCCGATGGTTGATGAACAGACGGCAGATTCCAGCTCTGCCAGCCCTCAATCGATGGATCTGAGGACAGAGCTGGAACGGTGTCGCTCGGGTCAAGATGCTCGGGTATACCTCGAGCAACGCCGAGAAAGGCGTCGCTACCAAGAAGCTGACGACAGCATGACATCGGCCTCGACCCAGCCTGAAGAGCAGACCTTCGCCATGTGATCTTTGCCCCAGGCCTGCGCCGTGCAGAATATGCCACAGTCATATGTACTGCAGATGGCGCCCCCGGCCTATGGTGCAGCTTTGCCCGTACCGGGGTACACTGTGCCTGGTGCGAACTCAGCGTTCGCGGCACCAGAACCTGCGGTGACAGAAGCAGGGTGTGCAGCCCTCGCGCCCCATCTTCGCTTTGCGAAGTGGCCGCGCAAGTTTCGGCCACACCTGCCCGAGAAGTACGACGGCAGCGTCAACCCGGCGGAGTTCCTCCAGATCTACTCCACCGCCGTACTTGCCGCAGGAGGGAATGAAGCCGTCATGGCCAATTACTTCCCTGTCGCCTTGACCGGTCCAGCCCGGTCTTGGCTCATGAACCTCCCCCAAGGTTCCGTCACCTCCTGGGGAGAGCTTTGCCGACAGTTCGTAGCCAACTTCGGCAGCTCCTACACCCGGCCTGGCACGGAGCTCGACCTCCACGCTGTCCAGCAGCAACCTGGGGAGTCGCTGCGCTCTTTCATCCAGCGGTTCTCCCAGGTGCGGAACACCATCCCACACATTCAAAATGCTTCTGTGGTGGTGGCGTTCCGGCAAGGCGTCCGGGACAGGAAGATGCTCGAGAAGCTCGCGACCAAGGAGGTCCACGACGTCTCAGAGCTCTTCAGCTTGGCCGACAAATGCGCCAGAGCTGCCGAAGGACGGAACTGGCACTCGCTGCCATCCTCCGAGTCAGGGGGACTGCCCGGATCTAGTCCTACTCCCTGTGGAGGCAGCAGGAAGGCCAAGAACCGAGGCAGAAGCAAGATAGAGTCACCGACCGCAGCCCCAGTCGTCACTGCAGCGACGCTCGGTGGGGCTCGGGGGCCGCGCCCCGACAAGAAGCAGCGAAGATCACCAATCCCAGAAGGTGATAAAGACAATATGTGCCCCGTGCACGGCAGCTGTAGCCACACTGCTGCCGAGTGCCGGGAGATCCGAAGGCTCGCAGAGCGCTTCCGCAAGGAGAAGCGGCAGCGGGCTGATGACCTGCCCTTCCGTCCAAAGGAAGATGAGCAGAGGGTGGATGTTCCAGACAACATCGACCACCCAGAGGAGATCCAGGAGCCTCCGCGTGTCGTGAAGGCGGCACGCAATCACGAGGATTCCGGCTCCAGCGACGATGAGCGTCGGAAGAAGCTCTACGTCATATACGGCGGGTCCGCCGACCCCCCGTCCCGAAGCGCAGTCAAGACTCTGCGCCGAGCGGTAGCGTCGGTGGCGCCACTCCCAAGTGCTGCACCGCACCTAAAGTGGATGGGGACCCCCATCAGCTTTGATGCCACCGACTGCCCCAGGAACATGGCTGGGGCCGGCCAACTACCACTCCTGGTGGCCCCTACCATCGCCAACGTGAGAATGTACCACGTTTTGGTGGATGGAGGGGCTGGGCTGAACCTCATCAGCCGTGCAGCTTTCCAGAAGCTGCAAATCCCGATGGCCAAGCTCACCCCGTCGAGTCCGTTCTCAGGGGTAGGGCCGGGACAGGTTATCCTCTACGGCAACATTAGTCTCCTGGTGACCTTCGGGGCTCCGGACAGCTATCGAACAGAGTACATTCTGTTCGACGTAGCGGAGATAGACCTCCCCTTCAACGCCATAATCAGCAGGCCAGCCCTGTACCGGTTCATGGCTGTAGCCCATTACGGCTACCTTGTCCTGAAGATGCCGACACCGACAGGTGTTCTCAGGATTCGAGGGGACCGCACTGCTGCAGTGTCGGCCCTGGAGAAGCTCCAAGCACTCACAGCAGCTAGGGCATCAAC
The DNA here is from genome assembly GCA_030760725.1 of Neostapfia colusana. Lineage (NCBI taxonomy): Eukaryota > Viridiplantae > Streptophyta > Magnoliopsida > Poales > Poaceae > Neostapfia > Neostapfia colusana. The sequence goes on along the minus strand of JASWHV010000001.1, from coordinate 36,174,108 downwards.
CCCCGGCAATACGGAGTCGGACCAGCTCCGCCCGAACGCACGTCACCGTGCTTCCACCACAGCACCCCGGGTGCAACCTCTCGACGAGGGCGGCATCCCCTTAAAGGTCGTCCAAGTCGGTGCCGAAGCTACCCAGACCACCCGGGTAGCCGGGGGCCTGGATAGTAAATAGGAAGGCGCGCTCGTCACCTTCCTCCGGCACAACGTCGACGTGTTTGCATGGCAGCCGTCACAGATGCCGGGGATCCCCAGGAGGGTGATCGAGCACCACTTGAAAGTCTTTCCCGACGCCCGGCCGGTTCAACAGAAGCCCCGCAAGCAGTCCATCGAGCGGCAAAACTTCATCCGTGAAGAAGTCAAGAAGCTGCTGGACGCTGGCTTCATACGGGAAGTCCACCACCCCCGATGGTTGGCGAACCCCGTTGTTGTCCCAAAGGCTGGCGGGAAGCTCCGGATGTGCATCGACTACACCAGTCTCAATAAGGCATGTCCTAAAGATCCATTCCCTCTCCCTAGAATAGATCAAATAGTAGACTCAACGTCAGGCTGTGATATGCTGTGCTTCCTAGACGCCTACTCGGGTTTCCATCAGATCCCCATGTCTAGGGAGGATGAGGAGCACACCTCCTTCATCACAGTAGACGGCCTTTATTGCTATGTGTCTATGCCTTACGGCCTAAAGAATGCACTCCCCACCTTTGTGCGGGCAATGCACAAAACCTTTGGGGAGTTAATAAGAGACCTGGTTGAGGTGTATGTCGATGACATAGTTGTCAAGGTCAAGCAGGGTCCGTCCCTGCTAGATAACCTAGCTTTAGTCTTTGACAAGTTGCGCTCTACGCGCAACAAGCTGAACCCAGATAAATGTGTGTTCGGCGTGTCCTCTGGGAAGCTCTTAGGGTTCCTGGTCTCGCACCGAGGGATTGAGGCCAACCCAGAGAAGATCAAGGCCATCGACTTGATGCGGCCTCCTGCCCGCGTCAAGGATGTCCAGAAACTCACAGGATGTCTAGCCGCGCTGAGTCGGTTTATACCGAGGCTAGCAGAGCGGGCACTCCCTTTCTTTAAGCTCCTGCGCAAGTCAGGCCCTTTTGCCTGGACTGACGAAGCAGAAGAGGCTTTCCAGGAGTTGAAGCGACTCCTGACGACCCTACCAATCATGGTAGCCCCTGAGCCCGGAGAGCACCTGTTGCTCTACATCACGGCGACAACTGAAGTAGTGAGTATGGTCCTCGTCGCAGAGCGGCCGGACCCCTCATCTTCACAACCTGCTCCGGTAGCAGAAGACAGACGCCAGGAGGCCCCGCAGGACCAAGACGGTCTCCCGGGCCTCCAAGGCAACCTCCCGGAGGTCCAGGTTGGCCTCCCGGAGGTCCTGGGCAGTCTCCCGGACCTCCAAGATAAACCCCCGGGGGCCCCGCGGGACCCCTCGGGGGCCAAATGGGACCTCCCAGAGGTCCCCCAAGACCCCCCGGAGCTCCCGGACAATCAAGATAGCTAAAGGGCCTCCGGGTCCCAGCCCCCGGAGGCCCCCGTGGGTCCACCCACCTCCAGTGGGCCAGGGCCAATGGACGAGGACCTCCCAGGCCTGAGAAAGAGGGTTCAAACCGTACAGAGGCCTGTCTACTACATCAGCGAAGTACTTCATGATGCCAAGACAAGGTACCTGGAAGTCCACAAGCTGCTGTATGCGGTGCTCGTGGCCTCCAGAAAGCTCCGCCATTACTTCCAGGCCCACCGGGTCTCGGTAGTCACCTCGTATCCACTGAAGACAATTCTTCACAGCCCCCATGCGTCTGGCAACGTTGCTAAATGGGCGGCGGAGCTGGCGGAGTTTGAGCTGGACTTCCTCCCACGCCATGCAGTCAAGAGCCAAGCACTGGCTGACTTTGTGGCGGAGTGGACACCAACGGAGAGTGACCCAGGGGGCCATGGGGGCGGAGAACCGGAGCACCAAGCTCCAGTCTTCACCGAACCCCACTGGACACTCTTCTTCGACGGCACCTCGCGAAAGCAGGGAGCCGGTGCCGGCGTACTGCTCCTCATGCCATCGGGGGAACAGTTTGGGTATATGGTGCGTCTCAATTTCAAGGCAACCAACAACATGGCGGAGTATGAAGCACTCATCTTTGGCCTGCAGACGGCCCTGTCTTTAGGCGCTCGCCAGTTGTTGGCACAGGGCGACTCCCAGCTGGTCATCAAGCAAGTCAAGGGCGAATGATCCTGCAATGACCCCCAGCTAGCTGCATATCTGCTTCACGTGCAGATGTTGGAGAAAGAATTCCTCGCCTTGGACCTGCACCACGTACCGCGCGCCGGTAATACCGCAGCCGACGACCTTTCAACGAAGTCTTCCACCGGAGCCCCTGCGCCCGAAGGAGTCTTCGAGAGGACGTTGCTGCGGCCCACAGCCCGGCCCGCCGAGCCGGGCGAAGGGGGCTTGACCAGCACCTCGAAGCTGGCGGTCCCGGCGGCCCTACAACCGTGGGTGCCGCCAAGGATCGTAAGCGTCACTGGGGACTCCATGCATCCCAGCGCTCAAGATCCAGAAGCTCAAGTCAGACCCGATGCATGGATCACGGAGATCCGGGACTACTTGAAGGACAATATCCTCCCTGATGAACATGCAACCGCTGAACGGATTGTGCGTATGGCTAAGAGGTACGCGCTGGTAGAGGGGGATCTCTACCTGCGTGGCGCCAACCACATCCTATTGCGGTGTATAACCCAGGGGGAAGGCTGCGACTTGCTCGCTGAGATCCATGGAGGCGAATGTGGAAGTCATTCTTCCTCACGCACGCTTGTCGGTAAAGCCTTCCGGCACGGCTTCTACTGGCCGACAGCACTCCAGGATGCCGTCAAGCTGGTCGAGAGCTGCAAGGCGTGCCAGTTCCACGCCAAGCAGATCCATACACCGGCTCAGGCGGTACAGATGATCCCGCCCTCGTGGCCGTTTGCCGTGTGGGGGCTGGACATCCTGGGACCATTTCCCAGAACCGTCGGGGGGTTCCGGTACCTCTATGTCGCTATCGACAAGTTCACCAAGTGGCCGGAAGTTACACCAGTTGTCACCATCAATAAACAATCAGCAGTAAAATTCATCAGGTCCATTGTCTGCCGGTTCGGGGTCCCAAACAGGATCATCACTGACAATGGGACCCAGTTCACCAGCGCAGCGTTCCAAGACTACTGCGAGGACCTTGGCATTCAGGTATGCTATGCCTCTGTCGCTCACCCGAAGAGCAATGGGCAAGTCGAGAGGGCCAATGCGGAGATTCTCCGGGGCCTCAAGACTCGTACCTTCGCCAGCCTGAAGAAACATGGTGCCAATTGGGTAGAAGAACTTCCGAGCACACTATGGGCTAACCGGACATCCCAGAGCCGGGCCACCGGGGAGACACCCTTCTTCATGGTGTACGGGGCCGAAGCTGTACTCCCTCCAGAAATCACCATGAAGTCTCACCGTGTCCGGGCTTACGACGAAGCCACGCAGGACAACCTCCGGCGTGGAGAAATCGACCTCGTCGATGAGGTCCGATTACATGCGGCATTCCGTAACGCGCGGTACAGACAGGCGCTTCGGCGCTACCACCAGAGGTCTGTGCGTGCCCGGGAGCTGCAGGAAGGTGACCTGGTGTTGCGGCGCATACTTTCTCGCGAAGGGGCCCACAAACTCTCCCCTAGTTGGGAAGGCCCCTTCCGAGTCACGAAAGTATGCCGCCCCGGGTGTGTGCGCCTTTCCACCGAGGATGGGGACCTGCTCCCGAATCCTTGGAACATAGAACACCTCCGTAAGTTCTACCCCTAAGAACAAAAATAGGTCAGTACTTTCTTTTCGTAATGAACCCCATAGAGTCCAGGAGCAGCGCTCGGAGCAGCTAAACCCCAGGGGACGGTCCAGGACTACGTTCAGCTTTGCCTGGTTCCGACTCCAAGCGCGTAGAGTCTTGCTTCCCCTCTTAATGGGGTGGGTTGTGGCCTCCATGTTTAGCCTGCCTTCCTCCTATGGAAGGTTGTACGAAAAGAAGTCTGCCCTACTTTGCTCTTTCCTTGTACTCATTTAAATTGTGAATTGAGTTCTTTTTTTATCACCCTTGCAGTACATGGTTGCCATGTGCTCAGCTCCCCCTCTCTACAAGTCCCCAAGCATCAAGCATATGGTTGGGGGCTGTAAGTCAAATAAGACTATGAGATAAGGGAGGGGGAGCCCCCAAGGAGAATTACGTTTCCTCTACCTGTGTGCAGGACTTCCAGGTTGCGGCAACGGGGACTGCGTGAAGTAGGGGGAAAGGAGCTACCAACTACTTCGACCCAGGGCTAGAAGGGGCGGGACCTGGGGGCCCCACGTGTCCAGCAGGCCCGGAACTCTCTCCTCCCTTGAGGAGGGCTCCGGGCTCGCCATGTGGCAGGCGGAAACCGGACCTACCCCCGCGGTAGGAGAGCTCCGAAAGCCCTGGGTGTTCAACATGGCCGGGGCTCCCGTCTCCGCAGTAAAAGCAGTCATCAAGTGAGCGCACGCTCTCACGACCCCGCGGCCGTTCGTGCTCCGGCAGCAGCCAATTCGGGACTTAAAGAAAGTGCGCGGATCGGAAGAGACGGAGGTCCCACCTCGGGCTCGCTATCTCCCCCGAGATGGGCCTGGGGGCCACTGTCGGTACCTGAGATATGGGGTACCCCCGCGCACAGGGTAAAATGCCTAAGGTACTCGCCCTTCTCCGCAGGGAGAGCTCCGAAGGCGCCACGCGTCCGGCGGGGCCGGACCTCCCTCCTCAGAGGAGAGCTCCGGGCCCGCCACGTGGCATGCAGAAGCCGGACCTCCCCCTCCGCGGGAGGGAGGTCCGAAGGCGCCACGCGTCCAGCGGGGCCGGACCTCCCTCTCCTCAGAGAAGAGCTCCGGACCCGCCACGTGGCTAGAAGAATGGTGCTGCCTGCCCCCGAGCGGTAGGCAGCGGGCGTAAAGACGCCCCACACCTTGCCCGTACAAGGTATTCAAGGCCCGCGTCTTCCCAAGACGCGGAAACGCGGAGCACGCGCCTGTCAGGTGCCGTTGCGCCCAGTCGCATCACATACTGGCGCGCGGTGTCAGAACCTGCCAGGTAATAAACGCCGCGACAAGACATCCCATGCCGCCTGCGCCGTTATCAACCACTACGACTAGCGCGCGGCATGGGCAGGGCGGCAAAATGAAGACTCAGAAGCCTTCGACCAGAGGCAACCACCGGCGTAACTACAGATACGGCAGATAATAGACAATCTCCCCGGGACCACCTGTCGGGTCCCGGCCCCCCTTGTAAGCCACCCGAGTCTTGGACTATAAAAGGCTCGGGTAGGCGTCGATAGCAAGGGTTCGCATTTTGCAAATCATAAGCTAGCCATACACTCTCAAGCTGTAACTCACCCCCAAGCTCAGGTCCCCCGGCCCTGAGCAGCAAGCAATACAGCGAGCTCCATAGCTCGCCGTGGACGTAGGGTTTTACGCTCCGGCGGCCTGAACCACGTAAAACTCCCCGTGTCAAGCTCTCACTAACTCGTCCATCTGCGCAAGCTCTCCGCTAGGAACTAGCCCCTCGGAAAAAAGAACCTCCGCGGGCTGCCCAGTGCAGGCCCGGGGGAAGTGTCGATCGCACACTTCGACAGCGTCGATAGCAAGGGTTCGCATTTTGCAACTCATACGCTAGCCATACACTCTCGAGCTGTAACTCACCCCCAAGCTCGGGCCCCCGGCCCTGAGCAGCAAGCAATACAGCGAGCTCTATAGCTCGCCGTGGACGTAGGGTTTTACGCTCCGGCGGCCTGAACCACGTAAAACTCCCCATGTCAAGCTCTCACTAACTCGTCCATCTGCGCAAGCTCCGCTAGGAACTAGCCCCTCCGAAAAAAGAACCTCCGCGGGCTGCCCAGTGCAGGCCCGGGGGAAGTGTCGACCGAACACTTCGACATTTGGCGCGCCAGGAAGGGGGCTTTTCTCCTAGCACGACGAGTTTCCGCCAACAAAGATGACCAAGCTTCCTTCAGCGGCAAACTCTCCCCCTCCGTGTTCACGGCGAACCGTGACCACTGGGGAGTACATGTCGACACACTCAGGACGGAGTGTGTCGGCACAAGCTGGTAGCCAGCAGCCGACTCCGGCAACACTGACTCCGGCTATGCAGGCCCCGACCAGTGTGAGATCTTCTGCAGCGCTGAGCGTACACCATGGAGGTGCGCTAGCTGCAGCAAGAGCGCTGCTGCGCAACTCACCTGCGGGGGATGCGCCCCATTCAGCGACCCAGAATGGGCCCGTGAGGTGGACCGCCTCGTCGTCGCCGCCGCGAACCCTCGGTTTCGGCGAGGACGGCGCCCAGGACAACCGGCTGTGTCGCTGACGCGCACACCAACGGTTGACGGGCAGACGGCGGGTTCCAGCTCCACCAAGCTTCCGTCGACGGACCTGAGGACAGAGCCGGAACGGTGCCACTTGGGCCAAGATGCCCGAGTGTTCCTCGAGCGACGTCGAGAAAGGCGTCGCACTCAAGAGGCTGGCGACAACATGACGTCGGCCTCGACCCAGCCTGGAGGGAAGACCTTCGCTACGTGAGCTCTGCCCCAGGCGTACGCCGCACAGCATAAGCCACAACCATGTGCTCTGCAAGCGGCGTCCCCGGCCTATGGCGCAACCTTGCCCATACCGGGGTACACTGTGTCAGGCGCAACCAAGCGTTCGCGACACCAGTACCTGCACTGCCAGCAACCGGCTCTGGCAGCGCCGACCCCGGCAATGCAGGCTCCAACCAGCGTCAGGTCTTCAGTAGCGCTGGGCGTACCCGGCGGGGGTGCGCCAGCCGCGCCAAGAGCGCTACTGCACAATCTGCCTGCTGGGGACGCGCCTCAGGCAGCGACCCAGCAGTGGATTCGAGAGATAGACCGTCTCGTCGTCGCCGCCGCAAACCCTCGACTTCGGCGGGGACGACGCTCCGGCCAACCGGCCGTGCCGCTGACGCACACGCCAATGGTTGGCGAGCAGACGGCGGACTCCGGCTCCACCAGGCTTCCGTCGACGGACCTGGGGGCAGAGCCGGAGTGATGCCACTTGGGCCAAGATGCCCGAGTGTTCATCGAGCGACGTCGAGAAAGGCGTCGCAACTAAGAGGCTGGCGACAGTATGACGTCAGCCTCGACCCAGCCTGAAGGGCAGATCTTCGCCACGCGAGCTCTGCCCCAGACATACGCCGCACAGCATATGCCGCTACCATATGCCCCGCAAACGGCGTCCCCGGTCTATGGAGCAGCCTTGCCCATACCGGGACACACTGTGCCAGCGGCGAACCAAGCGTTCGCGGCACCAATACCTGCACTGGGAGCCAGCAACCGGCTCTGGCAGCACCGACCCCGGCAATGCAGGCTCCGACCAGTGTCAGGTCTTCAGTAGCGCTGGGCGTACCCGGCGGGGGTGCGCTAGCCGCAGCAAGAGCGCTGCTACTCAATCCGCCTGCAACTCAAGCCGCAGCAAGAGCGCTGCTACTCAACGTGCCTCAGGCAGCGACCCAGCAGCGGATTTGCGAGGTAGACCGTTTCGTCGTCGCCGCCGCAAACCCTCGACTTCGGCAGGGACAACGCTCCGGCCAACCGGCCGTGTCGCTGATGCGCACGCCAATGGTTGGTGAACACACGGCAGATTCCAGCTACACCAGGCTCCGGTTTTGGCCGCACCTGCCCGAAAAGTTCGACAGCAGCGTCAACCCGGCGGAGTTCCTTCAGATCTACTCCACCGCCGTACTTGCCGCAAGAGGGGATGAGGCCGTCATGGCCAACTACTTCCCTGTCGCCTTGACCGGCCCGACCCGGTCTTGGCTCATGAACCTCCCTCGGGGTTCCATGACTTCCTGGGGAGAGCTCTACCGGCAGTTCATCGCCAACTTTGGCAGCTCCTACAACCGTCCCGGCGCGGAGCTTGACCTCCAAGCCATCAAGTAACAACCTGGAGAGTCGCTGCGCTCCTTCATCCAGCGGTTCTCCCAGGTACGCAACACCATCCCGCATATTCAAAGTGCTTCTATGGTGGTGGCACTTCGACAGTGTCCAAGATGAGAAGATGCTTGAGAAGCTTGCGACCAAAGAGGTCTGCGATGCCTCTGAGCACTTCAGCCTGGCGGACAAGTGCGCCAGAGCAGCCGGTGGGCGGAGCTGGCACTCACTGCCAGCTTCCGAAGCCGGAAGACAGCCCGAAGACGGCGGAGTTCAAGCTGAGCTCCCGACCACGTCAGATAGCCAAGAGCCAAGCACTGGCTGACTTCGTGGCTGAGTGGACGCCAACGAAGGCTGACCCAGGGGGCCGCGAGGACGGTGAACCAAAGTACCGAGCTCCGGTCTTCACCGGGCCTCACTGGACGCTCTTCTTCGACGGCTCCTCGCGAAAGCAGGGGGCCGGTGCCGGCATACTGCTTCTCATGCCATCGGGGGAGCAGTCTGGGTACATGGTGCGTTTCAATTCCAAGGCAACCAACAACTTGGCAGAGTATGAAGCACTCATCTTTGGCCTAAAAGACAGTCCTGTCTTTGGGCGCTCGCCAGTTGTTGGCACAGGGCGACTCCCAGCTAGTGATCAGGCAAGTTAGGGTGAATGCCCTTGCAATGACCCACAGCTAGCTGCTTATCTGCTTCACGTGCGGATGTTGGAGAAAGAATTCCTCGCCTTGGACCTGCGCCATGAACCGCGCGCTGGCACGGCCGCAGCTGACAACTTCTCAACGAAGACCTCCATCGGAGCCCCCGTGCACGAAGGAGTCTTCGAGAGGACGTTGCTGCGGTCCACAGCCCGGCCCGCCGAGCCGGGCGAAGGGGGCTGAACCAGTGCCACGAAGCTAGGCAGTCCCGGCGGCCCTGGATGCCGCCAAAGGATCGTAAGAGTCACTGGGGACTCCGTGCAACCCAGCGCTCAAGATCCAGAAGCTCAAGTAGTCCCGATGCATGGACCACGGAGGTCCGGGACTCCTTGAAGGACATCCTTCCTGATGAACGTGCATCCGCTGAACGGGTGGTGCAGATGGCTAAGTGCTACGCGCTGGTATCTTTACTGGCATGGCGCCTCGACATCCTATTGCGGTGCATAACCCAGGAGGAAGGCTGCGACTAGCTCGCAGTAGTCCAAGGAGGCGAGTGCTGGGAACGCTCATCGTCCCGCGCGTTGGTCAGATAAGCCACCCGGCATGGCTCCTACTGACCGAGAGCCACCTGGATGCTGTCAAACCGGTTAGGGATGCAATGCGTGCCAAGTCCACGCCAAGCAGACCCACACAACCGGTGCAGACGCGCACTCAGAGCCGTCGGGGGATACCGGCTCCTCCATGTCGAGGGCCAGCCGGACTTCCCAGGGCCAGGTCACGGGAACTATCCTTCCACATGGTATGCAGGGCCGAAGCCATGCTTCCCCCTGATATAGCCATGGGGGTCCCTCCGTGTCCGGCGTACGACGAAGCCACGCATGACCCGCTCTGCATGAAGACAGGCGCTCCAACGCCACCCCAGTAAGTTCACCATACTTACTTAGGTGTTTATTTAAATTACGCATTAATTTATATGAACACCTCCCCATGCTCTAGACAGTGTGCGTCCATTGCACACTCGGTTCCTCTTTCCTGCTCTCATGCATAGTCGATATTTGTCATCCTGCCGAAGGCGGTAGTGCTTGGGGTACCTGCCAGAGGCCCGGTGGCCTTTTGGATCTCCCTCTATAAGGGTACTGCACCGCCAGTTGGTCTCCTCCGAGAAAAGACCTACGCTAGAACGGGGGGTCAGGAGCCTTGCTTTGCCCGGTCTTGCACCAAAAGCATGCGCACTCTGCCTCCCGGCGCTACGGTCTGAGTACCAGGGGGCCGGGCGGTTACACGCTGACTGGGGCTGGGGCCAGACCTCCGGGACCAAGTGCACTGGATTACCCAAGCCCCGTATTCCGGCCTGGGACAGTAAGCCAAATGAGACTAAGGGATAGGAAAGGGGGGACCACTGAGCAGTTCCGGACCTCCGCCCCCACAGCTGGGCCGAGCTCCGAGGCCAGCCCTCGCCCTCCTTTCAGAGGCGAGCGCTGATGCCGGACCTCACGCCCTTCGCTGGCCTGAGCTCCGATGACTTCCGGACTCCGCCTCCACAGCCAGACCGAGCTCCGAGGCCAGCTCTCGCCCTTCTTTCAGAGGCGAGCGCTGATGCCGGACCTCACGCCCTTCGCTGGCCTGAGCTCCGATGACTTCCGGACTCCGCCTCCACAGCCAGGCCGAGCTCCGAGGCCAGCCCTCGCCCTCCTTTCAGAGTCGAGCGCTGACGCCGGACCTCACGCCCTTCGCTGGCCTGAGCTCCGATGACTTCCGGACTCCGCCCCCACAGCCGGGCCGAGCTCCGATGTCAGGCTTCACCCTCTCCTAAGAGGCTGAACATCGAAGCCGTCAGGACCCTGCCAGCACAGGGAGTACTCAAGACAAGAAAGTGCGCGGATCAGAAGAGATGAAGGTCCCACCTCGGGCTCGCTATCTCCCCCGAGATGGGCCCGGGGGCCACTGTCGGTACCCTCGATATGGGGTACCCCCGCACACAGGGGAAAATGCCTAAGGATCTCGCCCTTCTCCGCAGGGAGAGCTCCGAAGGCGCCACGCGTCGGGCGGGGCCAGACCTCCCTCTCCTCAGAGGAGAGCTCCGGGCCCGCCACGTGGCATACAGAAGCCGGACCTCCCCCTCCGCGGGAGAGAGGTCCGAAGGCGCCGCGTGTCCAGCGGTGCCGGACCTCCCTCTCCCTAGAGGAGAGCTCCGGGCCCGCCACGTGGCCAGCAGAAGCCGAGCCTCTCCCTCCGCGGAGAGAGGTCCGGAGGCTCCACGTGCCCCGCGGGACTGACCCTTCTCTTCTCTGAGAAGGGCTCCGGGCCCGCCACATGGCAGCAGAGCGACGCTGCCCGCCCCGAGCGATAGGCAGCGGGCGTAAATACGCCCCATACCTTGCTCGTACAAGGTATTCAAGGCCCGCGTCTTCCCAAGACGCGGAGATGCGGAGCACGCTTCTGTCAGGTGCCGTTGCGCCCAGTCGCATCACAGACTGGCGCGCGGTGTCAGAACCTGTCAGCCAATAAACACCGCGACAAGACAACCCATGCCGCCTGCGCCGTCATCAACCGCTACGACTGGCATGCGGCATGGGCAGGGCGGCAAGATGAAGACTCAGAAGCCTTCGGCCAGAGACAACTACCGGCATAATTGCAGATACGGTAGATAATAGACAATCTTCCCGGGACCACCTGACGGGTCCCGGCTCCCCTTGTAAGCCGCCCGAGTCTTGGACTATAAAAGGCTCGGGTAGGCGTCGATAGCAAGGGTTCGCATTTTGCAACTCATACGCTAGCCATACACTCTCGAGCTGTAACTCACCCCCAAGCTCGGGCCCCCGGCCCTGAGCAGCAAGCAATACAGCGAGCTCCATAGCTCGCCGTGGACGTAGGGTTTTACGCTCCGGCGGCCTGAACCACGTAAAACTCCCCATGTCAAGCTCTCACTAACTCGTCCATCTGCGCAAGCTCTCCGCTAGGAACTAGCCCCTCCGAAAAAAGAACCTCCGCGGGCTGCCCAGTGCAGGCCCGGGGGAAGTGTTGACCGAACACTTCGACAAATTCCATAAAAGTCCAGGAACAGTGCTTGGAGCAGCTAAGCCTCAGGGGACGGTCCAGGACTACGTTCAGCTTCGCCTGGTTCCGACCCCAAGCGCGTAGAGTCTTGCTTCCCTTGAGGCAGGTCGTGGCATACATATTCAGCCCGCCTCCCTCCTATGGAAATTTATATGAAAAGAAACCTGTCCTGCGTTGCTCTTCTTTGGTACTCATTTAGTTTACTTATTAAATTTTTATGATTACCCTGCTAGCGCGTGCTCACCATGCGTTCAGCTCCCTCTTCTCATTCTCATCTTTAGTCGGCATTTGCTGCCCTGCCAAAGGCGGTTGCGTGGGAGGTACCGGCCGAGAGCCAGGGGGGGCCCAAGCCCCCGGCACTTCGCGCACGGTAGTTCCCAAGCACCGTATAAGTGGACGGGGACCGTAAGCCAGATAAGACTAAGAGATAGAGGGGGGGAGCCCTCAAGGAGAATTACGTTTTCCTTACTTGTGTGCATGGCCTCTCGGCCTCAGCTCCCCGCAGGAGTATGGTAGGCACATCCATCCAATGGAACGCACCTACCAGGGGGCCGCTACGGGATCGCGCAAGACCGAAACCCCAAGGTAAGATCAAAGAACTAGACCTCACAGGGGCGAGGCCCGAAGGTCCCACGTGTCCAGCAGGGCCAGACCTTCCACCTCCTTGAGGGGAGCTCCGGGCCCGCCGTGTGGTCTACAGAAGCCGGACCTCCCCCCTCTGCGGGGATAGGCCCGAGGACTCCACGTGCCCCGCAAGCCCGGACCTCCCCTCAGGCGGGAGCTCCGGGCCCGCCACGTGACCAACAGGCCCGGACCCCCTCCAACCTCGTGAGGCGGGCCCTGGAGACCTCCGGAACCCTTAGTATACAGTGAGGACCCGGAGAAGGTGTCTATGCAGAGCTTCAAGATTGGTCAAGGCCTCCGAGTACCTTGCGGAGCTAAGGACTCGGCTAGGAAAAGCCAAGAAGAAGACTAGGACATGCAGACACAAAAAGAAACAGGAGCCTGTCCATACGAAGGCTCCACGAGCTGGGCTACAGACTCAACAAAAATAAAAAAGGAAGTACAGGGCCTTGTGGCCACGGGGGCAGATGCCTAAGAGTCCCCAGACTCCCGATGAAACCAAGAGGCCACGAGAGCAGCTAAGTCCTCGACTTCGGCCCTGGCAGCTTCCTCCCGATCGGCGGCGGGTCCTAGACGAACCGGCCCCAGAGAAAAGGAAGGGTCTCGGCTCAGGAAGCACGACAGAACGTGCATAGCAACCTCCTTCGCAAGGCCCCAACCTTCCGCTTCCAGCTCGTCGGCGATCACTGATTCAAGCCGACCTAGCTCGTCGCCGATAGACTCAAGGGCCGGGATCGCTTCGGACATCGGCCGCGCCGGAGCCTCCACCTGCACAGGGCTGAAACCAAGAGGAGCCAAGGCAGACCCTGCCTTGGCAATGAAGCCCCAGACTGCCTGGGCCTCGGCAGTCCGCAAGGACTGGAGCTTCTCTACCTCTTGGCGAGCCGCCAGCTCGCGATCCATCGCCGCCTGGTGCTCCTTGGAGAACTGCTCCTCCCTCACATCGACAGCCGACTCACGGAGCTCCAGCTCCTCGGACCGAGCCCTTAGCTCCTCCACTTTGGCCCTCAGCCGGGCGGTGGTCTTCTCCCCCTCGGCCGCAGCGGCACGTTCCCGATCGGTGACGGCGCGCTCTCGACGGGCTACCTGCAGCTGCAACTCCTCCGCAGCGGCAGAACGCTCCTTGGCTTTGGCTTCAGCGTGGGCCAGAGCCTCGCGGTAGGTGGCACGAACCCGCTGGGCCTCTGACTCCAAGCGGCTAATGGCCTTCTTCTGAGTGCCAAGCAGAGCACTCATGGCCTCAAGCCTTGACTGCCTCGAGTCAAGGTCCGCCTTAGCCTCCCGGGCCCGCTGCTGCCAGCTGAGAAGGCGTTCCCTCTCGCCGGCCAGCGCCCCCCGCTCCTGCTCAAAGGCAGATTGGAGCTGCCGGGCGCTGGTCTGGACACGCCCCAGGGCGTCCCACACGGGCGCCGGAGCAGGGGGGACAGGAGTTGCGCCGCTGGACCCCCCTGACGAGTCTAAGACCGGCGGAGGCACCGGCGCCTCAACAACCAGGGTGGGGCGCTGTCCTAAGGAGGCCAGAGGGCCAGCAGGCGCACCTACGGCAGCCCTCCCGGTCTCAGGACCGGACTTCTGGACTGGTGAAGGAGGGCGGATAGGAGCAGATGCGTCCACCGCGGAGAGTGAACCCGCTGGCGCAGAGGGTGCCCCCGTCGATTTGGGGGCCATGGGAGCCACCACGGTCCCCAGGTGCTGAGGTGCGGAGCTTCCGTCGGTTGAAGGCGGCCGGATAAGAGGGCCACCCCCGGCAGCTGGTCGGTCCCTGCAAGAAGAGAAAGCCCTCAGGATAAGAGAAGAGACAAGAGCTCTGCTCCTACAAGCCAGAAAGAGCAACACTTACTGGGCGGCATGAGCGCTCCAACGGACTTGCAGCACTGGCCTCTGGGCTGTAGCTGAACCGCCGAGACCAGCGGCTGGAACGGTCGCGGAATGGGACGCCTGGATCCCCGGCACACTCGCCGGCGTCGCCCCACCAACATCCGTCCTGGAACCCCTCCGCTTGAGCAAGGATGGCGAGGTACTTGGGCTGATTCGGACGGCCGCTGTCTGGGGAGAGACTCGCCGGGGAGGGACACTCGGGGCCTCTTCGGGTCGCCACCCGATGGACCAGCGCCCCCGGGAGATGGGGGCAAAGTAGCTCCGGCACCCTGACTCGGCGCAGGCGGCGCCCTCGGAGGAGACCGGGCGCGTTTCTTCTCTAGATGCCTGGGGCCGGCTCCTTTCCTTTCCCTTTGTCGACGGCTTGGGTTCCGTCGGCTCTGGGGGAGGGTTTGACAGCGGCGGATGCCTCATGCCCTGACGCGGAGTGCTCGGTTCCTGGAATGGTGATACCCCGGAAGGCATCCCCAACCTGCCGGACGGCGATCCCGATGTCGTCAAGGTTCGGCATCTTCCGCCGGAGCTCTGACCTCCTCTGAGGCTCCAAGAAGAGGGGGGTGGCAGAGGGCGGAAGGGCGGGGTCGCCACTGGGAATGTAGTCACCGCTCACCTTGCTCACCATCTCGATCAGCTCCTCGTCGGAAGGGTCAGAGCCGGGGCCCCTCTCCAGCCTGGTACAGTCCTGCTCGCCGGTGTAGTACCACGCTGGGCGGCTACGCTGCTGCAAAGGTGCAATGCAGCGCGACATAAAATCCATCAGCACCATTAGAGACGTCAGCCCCTCGTTGGCCAAGAACCGGATCCGCTCCAAGACCGGGGAGTACTCCTGCTCCAGCTCAGGGATCTCCTCCCAGAAGCGGCGATCGGTGTTTGGGCTGGCGGTTGGGAGTTGTAGGCGATCGTGCTCGTCGGTCTGCACTACCACCCAGCTCTCCCTCCAGTTTTCCCACCTTGATGCGCTGAAGGGCAGAAGGTATCCGGAGACCTTGGGGTCCTTGCAGCGATGCTGGAAGTAGTATGCCACCATCTGAGTCTTCGACCCGCGCCCAATCGACCGCAGCACAAAGAAGAGGCGGAAGAGCGTCACGGAGGCCCCCCACGAACACCTCGCAGAAGTGGACAAAAACAGCAGCCATTGCGAAGGAGTTGGGGGAAAGATGGTGGAGCTGGAGACCATATGTCTCCAGCAGGGTGACTGTCGGTACCCGCGATATGGGGTACCCCCGCGCACAGGGGAAAATGCCTAAGGATCTCGCCCTTCTCCGCAGGGAAAGCTCCGAAGGCGCCACGTGTCCAGTGGGGCCAGACCTCCCTCCCGTCAGAGGAGAGCTCCAGGCTCGCCACATGGCCTACAGCAGCCAGACCTCCCCCCTCCATGGGGAGAGCTCCGAAGGTGCCACATGTCCCGCGGGGCCGGACCTCCCCCTCCTCAGAGGAGAGCTCCGGACCCGCCACGTGGCCGACATAAGCCGGACCTCCCACCTCTGCGGGGGAGAGGTCCGAAGGCTCCACTGTCCTGCGGGGCCGGACCTCCCCCTCCTCAGAGGAGAGCTCCGGGCCCGCCATGTGTCCAGCAGACAGCGCTGCCTGCCCCCGGGCGGTAGGCAGCGGGCGTAAAGACGCTCCATACCTTGCCCGTACAAGGTATTCAAGGCCCGCACCTTCCCAAGACGCGGAGACGCGGAACACGCCTCTGTCAGGTGCCGTTGCATCCAGTCGCATCACAGACTGGCGCAACGGTGTCAGAACCTTGAGGGGGCCCGACCCCGATCACGAGGTCGTGCCGCCTTGCCCGGGGATCGCATTGGTGGTGCCGTGTTATGCGGCACCCAACAGCACACATATAAGGAACACAGTATTACATAAACCAAAGCGGAAACTTACAACTGTTCTTTGTAAATAATTTACATAAAATAGCTACAGCGGAAGTCTATAAACAGCTCACGATGAATATCTAAGACGCACTCGAGAAGAGATCCAGCCCGCGGACTCCTCTCGCTAGCAACACGAAGACATGGCAGCGGCTAGGTTCTCCAAGGGTGACATGACTCGGAAGTTCCCGGGTCTCACCGGACAACCTTCTTTATAGCGTCGATGTTTACCTGCAAAACCACTTATATAGCAAGAGTGAGCACAAAGGCTCAGCAAGACTTAACCGTCTCTCCTAAAGCATGGAACTCTATATGAAAGTAACCTAAGACCTAAGCCTGTCCTTTGCGAAAAGACTCGCCTACGAGTTCATCCTTAACTTTCAGATTTTAGCCATAATAGTAGTGACCTTGCTCCCAGCAACATTGGAACTCCACAATCAAACAAGAAACGCTTCATTCCAATGTTACTTGTCCCAAGGTGAAAAATAAATTTAGTTTGCTCTATCTCTACTTCAAACATGGTTTTCATGCAACTTAACATAATCATAGCAGCAATTATACTTTTGCAAACTGTTTCTACACAAGTTGATTAACTACGTCACAACATGGAAGCAAGCGGTACTCAATAACCGCGAGGGACGGTGATTCGAATCAAACACTACCCGGATAACTCGACACATACGCCCGCCTCTGAAGACCCAACTCTGGCGTCCTTCATTACGTCGTATGTGGCAACCTTTCTCAGGACACTAGACTGTAGAACCGGTCGCGCCGTCTCGGGCTCATAGGTCTAACGAGACGATGTGGTATGCCTCTACAATCCAGTGAACCTGGTACATCGGTTTCCTGGTTCCCATATATCAGTAAGCATCCGGTACACAACTCAATACTTGCTCCTGGACGCGGCATACGCATCGGTCCTTAACCGACACAGGCAGAGCTACTCGACCAAGACCTCGTCTTCTCGCAGCCTAACCCCTCTGCCCGGTCTCATCTTTAGAAATGTAAATTTAATTTGCTTCCTTTCCCAACCACACTTATGATATTCTAAACTATAGCTCACGAGTAGATTCCAACTACTCATCTTCTACCGGATGTCCTAGCCTAATTAGCATTGCCCTATTCTACAGCGATGACCCATTTCTACCCTTGACCTCAGGGTTCATGTTTGGTTATGCAAGTGGAGTATCACACATCCTTGACCTAATGCACATACAAACCTTGACCAAATATAGTGAACAAAGGAAAAACTTTAAAAACAACTTAAGTGCAAACCGGGGCTTGCCTTGGTTTTGCAGGTGACTAAAGTCAGATGAAATGGGGTTAGTTGCTGATGCCTTGAAGTTCAACTTCTACCCTTCTTGTTCATTGATCCAAGTTCACCTTCTCCTTCACTCTTCCACGTTTAAACACTACACGTTATGAACATGCATACATGTTTAATTGTAAAACTTTTTGCTAACAAATGCTAAAGCCAAGTTTGAAACAGGAACTTTGTTTAAGAATTTAAAATGACACTGGGTGGTGGTTTGGATGTGTGTCTAAGCATTATCCTCAAGTGAGAAGTGAGGTTCATCACTTGGGTGGGGAGATCAACTAATGGTTGAATAGAACACTAATGATCCAGGGCTCCAATGGAGCTGGGAATTTTCTTGGGAGTTCCTTGTCACAAGAAAATCCTCTGGACCAAAATTCAGAACATTTCACTAAGTGGATCACCCAGAACAATTCCCTAAGAATTTAAGAATAAAGGAATTAATTCTGATTAAACTTGCACTTTCATGCAAATATAAGTGAACCATAATTTCCTACATAGCTCAGAGAGTATGCCTAAATTTTCCTAGGATTTTTGGAGCTAAGGAATGGCTAGAACTGAATTTCCAAGTTTTGGGAATTCTCTGAAAATGTTTCTGTATTTATTTGAATACAGAAACTTGAAATTGGAATTATCCTAACTAAATCAACTCCAAATGAGCTGAAACTTTTACAGGAGTTTCCTAATATCCTGAAGAATATCCTGGCAAAATTTGGGGAATTTTGGATGAACCAAACTCCCTCTAAAATTCTTTTGCTGAAAAGTTTTAAAGAATTTTCCAGAATTTTCTATTGGTTTTCATGCAAATTGGGTTGCATATTTGGATAGAGCATTTCATTCTAAATCCAACCCAATTTGAATCACTAATTTTGGAGCTTCCTAGCAAAAGTTATGCATTTTACAAGTTTGAACAACTCTCTGTCTGATTTTAAACAGCACAGTCACACGTGGGGCCTACGGGTCAGGTGCTTCTTCAACCTCCCGCCAGAGCCCGCGGGTGCACACCGGATGAAAACTTGGCATGGCTCGTTCTCCCTCATTTCTCCACCAAATAAGCTCCGGTTTCGCCCTACATGCTCCTGGGAACGTGGCGCAGCTGCCGGGCATGGTTTCCCGCGTGAAAACGGCTGTAGGTGGGTCGGTACCGGCGGGGCAGCTCGGGAGCTCGACATGGACGCGTTCCCGCGTGTCCAAGGCATCTCCCGGCGAGCTACGATGTCCTACAGCATCTCTATGGGTCTAGGAACATGGAACAGAGATCAAATCGTGCAGAACATGGCTGCAAACTAGTCGTCACCGTGGACCATTGCAGTTTTGGCCGCCGGCAACGATTTCTCGTCGCCCGGGGCATAGGAGGGTCGGTTTTCTTTGGTTCTCGGCGTGGGAGGGCGCTAGGGCGTCTAGTTGCTGTGGTTTGAATTGTATGATGGATGATCAAACGGTTCGAGCTAATTTGGAGAATTTCACAGCGCCTGTCCTTCACGTGCTCCGGCGGTAAACTGTGAAATCCGGCTACCCGGCGGCAGGGAAAAGCAGGGGGACGACGGGATGAGTACCTAGACTGCTTGGCGCACCTCTGTGAGCTTTGGAGCACATCGGGGAGGCTTGGAGACGGCCGGGCGACGTGGAGCAGCGAAGGCCGACCTGCTCTGTCTTGCTGATGGAAGAAACGGTCAGCACTGCTTGGAGGAGGCCGGGGGTGAGCTGCAGATGTGTTGGGGAGGTAGAGGAGTCTCTTGCGCCGCTGTTTGATGGCTCTACCGGCCTCTGTACGCAGGATATGGAGGTTCTCTGGTGGCAGCCGAGGCAGCAGCGCGAGCTGCTTTGTCCCTGCGCGCGAGAGAAAGCAAGGCTCGGGATTGCTTTCGTGCGTGAGTGAGTGAGAGAGGAAAAACTTGTTTTGGTGTGCTTGCCGTGGAGAGATCAGGCCGAGCACGAGCGGGAGCATGAGGTGGAGCTCGGTCGTCTGCAACTCGGGAGGTGGCGCGCTCTGTTCAGCGGCTTCAGTTGCTTCGAGTGCAAACAGAGAGCAGAACCTTGCTTCGGTTGTAAGTCTTCCACTCCCAATGACAAGTGGGTCCCACTGCTCTTCTCCCCCAAAAAATCTTCCAAATTTGGCATAGTGCAAATTTCAGCCATGAGGAACTCAAATTCAAAAGCCATTTAGCAAATTGATAAGTTTTGCATCAGTTTTAAATTTGAATCCAAAATTCAATGAAATTCATAGCCCCTTTGATATACATATCAAAGCAACTCCAAACTTTCTCAAAATTTGCATTCTCACTAATTCAAACCTGAAGAATTTGAATATGCCCCCTGATCCTTGAGTTGGTCATTGAAAAAGAAAGGGCTGCCCGGTGCATGTAGCTCCCGCTTGCGCAGGGTCCGGGGAAGGGTCCGACCCATTTGAGTTGGCCATTGCAAATACAAATTTCTAGACAACAGTTTGAATTTCCTTTTTGGAAATGGCCTTCTTTTCCTTGAAGTGAACCATTTGATTCAAACTGAATATTTAAGTCCTCTTTGTGAAGACCCATTTGAATTTGGGGTGAAACACTTTGGTTTGCTTGTAGCCCATGCTTGATCAACCTTAGTCTTAATCTGAACTTTACAAGTTCAGTTTGACTAAGCCCCTCAACTTTGAGTTTGAAGGTGATCTCAAATAATGCCTTGAACACATGGTATATGAGCTCAAAATTTCTCCAAATTTAGATCTTAAGCTCTTTTATACCTGAGGACTGCAAAGGTCATCTCACATATAGGCCTTTGGACTATCTGAACATGAATGCTTTGCAAGGATTCAAAAATGGGGTTTAAACTTCCCTCCTTTCTACTCAAGGGAATGTGCATATGAGTTAGGTGTTTGGGAGTGAAATTTTTTCCCGGGTTAACATGTGTTCAACAAGAGTTAAAGGAGATTTTAACTCTTCCCACATGTCCATGTTTGAGTTTATCATTTTATGTGATATAACTTAGGTCATTCCCTTGTCCTAACATGTTTGAATTCAGCATGAACTCAACATGATCATAGTCCATTCCCTTTTGGCTCACCCTCAAATCAGAAAGTTGCCACCACATTCTCCTCAATTCAAATGTATGAGGCTCCATGTGTATACAAAAGTTTGGCGACAATTTGAGCTGAGCCTTTGAGACTAAAGACCTTATTTTTGTTCTTTCTCATGTTCATGTATGCTTACACATGAGTTTAACTCCACCTTGGTCCAACACTTTCAAAGGCATGCTTGAACCCATGTGGTTGCACCTCATGTGTACCATCCCATGTAAGAAAGTTTTTGTAAGTCCCATTTTTCATGAACAGAAACACAATGACGTTCCATCATCCGTTCCTTTGCATTCACGTTTTTGGGACTTTTACATTCCTCCCCCCTTAAAAAGAATCTCGTCCCGAGATTCCAATAAGGGAACGAGACGAAAGAGGTAATTTCAATCAGCATGATGATAGAAGTTCCGGATCTTTTTATCGATAGTACGAACCGGTTGTTTGGTGTAGGTACAATCCGGCTTCAACTAGTCAAGTTCTTCGGTGTGGACGGTAATGGTAGTTTTAAAGTACCTCCGTAGCTGTGACACATGCAATATGCGTGAATACCAGCAAAGTTTGCCGGTAGTTACAGCCGGTAAGCTACGGGTCCACACTTTTTCCGTGACAGCAAGTGGATCTAAGGCTAGGGAAGCAAAATCTTTCCTTTACATTGGACCGGTGAATTCTTTTCCATCGGAGACACGCAAAGACAACGTGTTCTCCCCCGTCGAAATGCAACGGTCTATGCCTTTGACCATCGTGACTTTTCTGTCGGGATTGCACAACCTCCAAGTTCGCTTCTACCGCCTGAACTCGGTCATCGGCTTTGTTGACGAATCAACCCCGAACAGTACTCTTTCACCGTACTCACACCACTTCCACGGTGTGCGACATTTCCGGCTGTAGAGTTTCATCTTCCGAGGTATAACTATATGGTCTTTAAACCATAGAGTACCCTCATTGCCCTTTATAGTGACGGCATTGAGTGAACTAAAATCAACACTTAATCTTAGTGTCTCATCGTTCTTCTTAACGAACAGCGCAGAGCACTCCCAGGTGATAAGCTTGGTTGTGTAAAACCGTTGCTCATAAGTGCACTTAGTTGCTCCTTCAACTCCGCTAGTTCATTGGGTGCCATCTTACACAGCCTCCGTGAAATTGATGTTGTTTCCAGCGTCTGTTCAATCTTGAACTTGACGTCCCGTTAGCCAGCATTGCCCGGTAACTCATTGGAAACACATTGGATATTCACGTCCCACCGGAAACTCCTCGAGTTTAATCACTCTCATGGGATAGGCCTAGCCCGTTCTCTTTGCTGTACCGAACGGACTCTTCTGTCCTCATCCAGATTTTGATCCGTTTAATCAACATTTTCATAACTCAAGTTGAATACAAAAGTTAGAGTTAACTTCAGTATCTTTCCCACGAGTACTCAAATGCTTCCAGATCATCTCTGGATCAAAAGTTATGATTTCTCAAAGTTGATAGAATTCCTGGATAAAATTTGCCAGCATCTCCTTTGTATCTGGCTACTTTATCACAGTTGTATATGAAATACAATAAGAATCTGAGCAAACTCTGAACTAAAACAATGTTGCAAATTTCATAACCTTTCCAACGGTGTATTATAGGCTCCTTAAGGATTTTTATACAAGAAATTATGGCTTAAAAACAGAAAGGTCCAGAAAGGTTTTTGCTACTGTCCTGGTTCTGAACAGTTTTCCTTCAACTGGAGTTTTCACCAACTTAACGTGTGATTTTGCTCTGGCAGTATACAAAGAAGTTGTAGATAACTTAAAGAATTTCCAGAAATGTATCACACACCTTAATTGGTTAAAGCTACTCGGAGTTATGCTCTGTCAAAGTCCAGCAAGAATTTCTGCCAGAAACAGAGCACTCTGTTTTTGAAAACTTTGACACCTAGTTATACTCTCATTTGAGTCTTAGCTTAAAATAAGAGTTCAGTAACTAATATTTGTTTCAAACTTCCATTTTTATTTGAAAGTTAGTTCATGAATCATTTATTCATAGGGAAGAGGATCAGATGTTTAGTACGGTGTCGATGCACCGTAAGAAACGTGTTGGTACTACGTTACCTCACCAAAAGAAAATCCTACCCGGATTATACCGGCATATTCGTGTTATCAGTGGCACTAAGACGATCTCTCGCACACGTGTACTACACGGGATATTACGTGGTTAGTACCTGCAGAAAGACACTAAATAGTGGTGCACTCAAAGGTTGTTTCATTCCAGGCAATTCCATAATTGAAAGTAAATACAAACGCCCGTATCATTGCCATACGGTCGTCCTTGAGTTAAGTCACGTCTCAAGGTACACGATCGTGTTTCAACACCACACGACGGGGAACCCGAGTATGTCATGAACGGGTCGTCACGGTTGGGAATGTTATCAACCCAACGGATACCACCTACTGCCCTGCAGGGCACGCCGATGGCAAGCGCTGCGTATGTCCTCCTGGGCTATTTCCAGACGAACACACTATCGCGTTACTGACCACGCGATGGGGTCTCCACTTACTTGCCTAATGCACGCTAGGGATCAGCGTTTCATATGAACTCAGGAACATGGAGAGTTCAAGAGTTCATATTGACGTCTCACACCAAGCTGTGAGATCTTTCACTGAACCACATTCCTCATCAGGGGAGCTAACCGAAATTGAACCGCTTTCGGTGGCGTTCCTTACCATGTTTACCTGAGCGTAGGTGCGTCGTTACATAATAAAAATTCAGAATTAAAACACATATGTTAGTCTTGCCACTTTATGTAACTATACTGCTATAGTCCTTATGTGGGCCTAATATCGTTTCCTCACCGTATCCTAAGTTTTTATTGTAATACCATCCTTATTCCGTGCGCTATTACCAATACGGCTCTGATACCACGCTGAGGGGGCCCGACCCCGATCACGAGGTCGTGCCGCCTTGCCCGGGGATCGCATTGGGTGGTGCCGTGTTATGCGGCACCCAACAGCACACATATAAGGAACACAGTATTACATAAACCAAAGCGGAAACTTACAACTGTTCTTTGTAAATAATTTACATAAAATAGCTACAGCGGAAGTCTATAAACAGCTCACGATGAATATCTAAGACGCACTCGAGAAGAGATCCAGCCCGCGGACTCCTCTCGCTAGCAACATGAAGACATGGCAGCGGCTAGGTTCTCCAAGGGTGACATGACTCGGAAGTTCCCGAGTCTCACCGGACAACCTTCTTTATAGCGTCGATGTTTACCTGCAAAACCACTTATATAGCAAGAGTGAGCACAAAGGCTCAGCAAGACTTAACCGTCTCTCCTAAAGCATGGAACTCTATATGAAAGTAACCTAAGACCTAAGCCTATCCTTTGCGAAAAGACTCGCCTACGAGTTCATCCTTAACTTTCAGATTTTAGCCATAATAGTAGTGACCTTGCTCCCAGCATCATTGGAACTCCACAATCAAACAAGAAATGCTTCATTCCAATGTTACTTGTCCCAAGGTGAAAAATAAATTTAGTTTGCTCTATCTCTACTTCAAACATGGTTTTCATGCAACTTAACATAATCATAGCAGCAATTATACTTTTGCAAACTGTTTCCACACAAGTTGATTAACTACGTCACAACATGGGAGCAAGCGGTACTCAATAACCGCGAGGGACGGTGATTCAAATCAAACACTACCCGGATAACTCGACACATACGCCCGCCTCTGAAGACCCAACTCTGGCGTCCTTCATTACGTCGTATGTGGCAACCTTTCTCAGGACACTAGACTGTAGAACCGGTCGCGCCGTCACGTGCTCATAGGTCTAACGAGACGATGTGGTATGCCTCTACAATCCAGTGAACCTGGTACATCGGTTTCCTGGTTCCCATATATCAGTAAGCATCAGGTACACAACTCAATACTTGCTCCTGGACGCGGCATACACATCGGTCCTTAACCGACACAGGCAGAGCTACTCGACCAAGACCTCGTCTTGTCGCAGCCTAACCCCTCTGCCCGGTCTCATCTTTAGAAATGTAAATTTTAGTTTGCTTCCTTTCCCAACCACACTTATGATATTCTAAACTATAGCTCGCGAGTAGATTCTAACTACTCGTCTTCTACCGGATGTCCTAGCCTAATTAGCATTGCCCTATTCTACAGCGATGACCCATTTCTACCCTTGACCTCAGGGTTCATGTTTGGTTATGCAAGTGGAGTATCACACATCCTTGACCTAATGCACATACAAACCTTGACCAAATATAGTGAACAAAGGAAAAACTTTAAAAACAACTTAAGTGCAAACCGGGGCTTGCCTTGGTTTTGCAGGTGACTAAAGTCAGATGAAATGGGGTTAGTTGCTGATGCCTTGAAGTTCAACTTCTACCCTTCTTGTTCCTTGATCCAAGTTCACCTTCTCCTTCACTCTTCCACGTTTAAACACTACACGTTATGAACATGCATACATGTTTAATTGTAAAACTTTTTGCTAACAAATGCTAAAGCCAAGTTTGAAACAGAAACTTTGTTTAAGAAATTAAAATGACACTGGGTGGTGGTTTGGATGTGTGTCTAAGCATTATCCTCAAGTGAGAAGTGAGGTTCATCACTTGGGTGGGGAGATCAACTAATGGTTGAATAGAACACTAATGATTCAGGGCTCCAATGGAGCTGGGAATTTTCTTGGGAGTTCCTTGTCACAAGAAAGTCCTCTGGACCAAAATTCAGAACATTTCACTAAGTGGATCACCCAGAACAATTCACTAAGCATTTAAGCATAAAGGAATTAATTCTGATTAAACTTGCACTTTCATGCAAATCTAAGTGAACCATAATTTCCTATATAGCTCAGAGAGTATGCCTAAATTTTCCTAGGATTTTTGGAGCTAAGGAATGGATAGAACTGAATTTCCAATTTTTGGGAATTCTCTGAAAATGTTTCTGTATTTATTTGAATACAGAAACTTGAAATTGGAATTATCATAACTAAATCAACTCTAAATGAGCTGAAACTTTTACAGGAGTTTCCTAATATCCTGAAGAATATTCTGGCAAAATTTGGGGAATTTTGGATGAACCAAACTCCCTCTAAAATTCTTTTGCTGAAAAGCTTTAAAGAATTTTCCAGAATTTTCTATTGGTTTTCATGCAAATTGGGTTGCATATTTGGATAGAGCATTTCATCCTAAATCCAACCCAATTTGAATCACTAATTTTGGAGCTTCCTAGCAAAAGTTATGCATTTTACAAGTTTGAACAACTCTCTGTCTGATTTTAAACAGCACAGTCACACGTGGGGCTCACGGGTCAGGTGCTTCTTCAACCTCCCGCCAGAGCCCGCGGGTGCACACCGGCTGAAAACTTGGCATGGCTCGTTCTCCCTCATTTCTCCACCAAATAAGCTCCGGTTTCGCCCTACATGCTCCTGGGAACGTGGCGCAGCTGCCGGGCAAGATTTCCCCGCGTGAAAACGGCTGTAGGTGGGTCGGTACCGGCGGGGCAGCTCGGGAGCTCGACATGGACGCGTTCCCGCGTGTCCAAGGCATCTCCCGGCGAGCTACGATGTCCTACAGCATCTCTATGGGTCTAGGAACATGGAACGGAGATCAAATCGTGCAGAACATGGCTGCAAACTAGTCGTCACCGTGGACCATGGCAGTTTTGGCCGCCGGCGACGATTTCTCGTCGCCCGGGGCATAGGAGGGTCAGTTTTCTTTGGTTCTCGGCGTGGGAGGGCGCTAGGGCGTCTAGTTGCTGTGGTTTGAATTGTAGGATGGATGATTAAACGGTTCGAGCTAGTTTGGAGAATTTCACAGTGCCCGTCCTTCACGTGCTCCGGCGGTAAACTGTGAAATCCGGCTACCCGGCGGCAGGGAAAAGCAGGGGGACGACGGGATGAGTACCTAGACTGCTTGGCGCACCTCTGTGAGCTTTGGAGCACATCGGGGAGGCTTGGAGATGGCCGGGCGACGTGGAGCAGCGAAGGCCGACCTGCTCTGTCTTGCTGATGGATGAAACGGTCAGCACTGCATGGAGGAGGCCGGGGGTGAGCTGCAGATGTGTTGGGGAGGTAGAGGAGTCTCTTGCGCCGCTGTTTGATGGCTCTACCGGCCTCTGTACGCAGGATATGGAGGTTCTCCGGTGGCAGCCGAGGCAGCAGATCGAGCTGCTTTGTTCCTGCGCGCGAGAGAAAGCAAGGCTCGGGATTGCTTTCGTGCGTGAGTGAGTGAGAGAGGAAAAACTTGTTTTGGTGTGCTTGCCGTGGAGAGATCAGACCGAGCACGAGCGGGAGCATGAGGTGGAGCTCGGTCGTCTGCAACTCGGGAGGTGGCGCGCTCTGTTCAGCGGCTTCAGTTGCTTCGAGTGCAAACAGAGAGCAGAACCTTGCTTCGGTTGTAAGTCTTCCCCTCCCAATGACAAGTGGGTCCCACTGCTCTTCTCCCCCAAAAAATCTTCCAAATTTGGCATAGTGCAAATTTCAGCCATGAGGAACTCAAATTCAAAAGCCATTTAGCAAATTGATAAGTTTTGCATCAGTTTTAAATTTGAATCCAAAATTCAATGAAATTCATAGCCCCTTTGATATACATATCAAAGCAACTCCAAACTTTCTCAAAATTTGCATTCTCACTAATTCAAACCTGAAGAATTTGAATATGCCCCCTGATCCTTGAGTTGGTCATTGCAAATACAAATTTCTAGACAACAGTTTGAATTTCCTTTTTGGAAATGGCCTTCTTTTCCTTGAAGTGAACCATTTGATTCAAACTGAATATTTAAGTCCTCTTTTGTGAAGACCCATTTGAATTTGGGGTGAAACACTTTGGTTTGCTTGTAGCCCATGCTTGATCAACCTTAGTCTTAATCTGAACTTCACAAGTTCAGTTTGACTAAGCCCCTCAACTTTGAGTTTGAAGGTGATCTCAAATAATGCCTTGAACACATGGTATATGAGCTCAAAATTTCTGCAAATTTAGATCTTAAGCTCTTATATACCTGAGGACTGCAAAGGTCATCTCACATATAGGCCTTTGGACTATCTGAACATGAATGCTTTGCAAGGGTTCAAAAATGGGGTTTAAACTTCCCTCCTTTCTACTCAAGGGAATGTGCATATGAGTTAGGTGTTTGGGAGTGAAATTCTTTCCCGGGTTAACATGTGTTCAACAAGAGTTAAAGGAGATTTTAGCTCTTCCCACATGTCCATGTTTGAGTTTATCATTTTATGTGATATAACTCAGGTTATTCCCTTGTCCTAACATGTTTGAATTCAGCATGAACTCAACATGATCATAGTCCATTCCCTTTTGGCTCACCCTCAAATCAGAAAGTTGCCACCACATTCTCCTCAATTCAAATGTATGAGGCTCCATGTGTATACAAAAGTTTGGCGGCAATTTGAGCTGAGCCTTTGAGACTAAAGACCTTATTTTTGTTCTTTCTCATGTTCATGTATGCTTACACATGAGTTTAACTCCACCTTGGTCCAACACTTTCAAAGGCATGCTTGAACCCATGTGGTTGCACCTCATGTGTACCATCCCATGTAAGAAAGTTTTTGTAAGTCTCATTTTTCGTGAACAGAAACACAATGATGTTCCATCATCCGTTCCTTTGCATTCACGTTTTTGGGACTTTTACAAACCTACCAGCCAATAAACGCAGCGACAAGACATCCCATGCCGCTCCCTCCGTCATCAACCACTACGACTAGCGTGCGGCATAGGCAGGACAGCAAGACGAAGACTCAGAAGCCTTCGCCAGAGACAACTACCGACATAACTGCGGATACGATAGTCTGCAGGCAATCTCCCCGGGACCACCTGTCAGGTCCCGTGCCCCCCTTGTAAGCCACCCGAGCCTTGGACTATAAAAGGCTCGGGTAGGCGACGTTAGCAAGGGTTCGCACTCTAGCCAATCACACCCTGGGTTCGCACTTTGCAACTCATACGCTAGCCATACACTCCCAAGCTGGAACTCACCCCCAAGCTCAGGACTCCGGCCCTGAGCAGCAAGCAATACAGCAAGCTCCATAGCTCGCCGTGGACGTAGGGTTTTACGCTCCGGCGGCCTGAACCACGTAAAACTCACCGCGTCAAGCTCTTACTAACTCGTCCATCCGCGCAATCTCTCCGCAAGGGACTAGCCCCACCGAAAAAAGAACCTCCGCGGGCTGCCCAGTGCAGGCCCGGGGGAAGTGTCGACCGAACACTTCGACATTTGGCGTGCCAGGAAGGGGGCTTTTCCCCTTGCGCTACGAGTTTCCGCCGACGAAGATGACCACGCTTCCTTCAGCGGTAAACTCTCCTCCCTCGCGTTCGCGGTGAACCGTGATCAGGGGGGAGTACATGTCGACACACTCAGGACGGGGTGTGTTGGCGCAAGCTGGGAGCCAGCAGGCGGCTCTGGCAGCGCCGACCCCGGCAATGCAGGCTCCAACCAGCGTCAGGTCTTCAGTAGCGCTGAGCATACCCGGCGGGGGTGCGCTAGCTGCAGCAAGAGCGCTACGGCACAATCCGCCTGCTGGGGACGCGCCTCAGGCAGCGACCCAGCAGTGGATTCGCGAGGTAGACCGTCTCATCATCGCCGCCGCAAACCCTCGACTTCGGCGGGGACGACGCTCCGGCCAACTGGCTGTGTCGCTGATGCGCACGCCAATGGTTGGCGAGCAGACGGCGGACTCCAGCTCCACCAGGCTTCCGTTGACGGACCTGAGGGCAGAGCCGGAGCGATGCCACTTGGGCCAAGATGCCCGAGTGTTCTTCGAGCGACGTCGAGAAAGGCGTCGCAACCAAGAGGCTGGCGTCAGCATGACGCCGGCCTCGACCCAGCCTGAAGGGAAGATCTTCGCCATGCGAGCTCTGCCCCAGGCATACGCCATGCAGCATATGCCACAACCATATGCCCCGCAAACGGCGTCCCCGGTCTAGGGAGCAGCCTTGCCCATATCGGGGTACACTGTGCCAGCGGCGAACCAAGCGTTCGCGGCACCAATACCTGCACTGGGAGCCAGCAGCCGGCTCTGGCAGCGCCGGCCCCGGCAATGCAGGCTCCAACCAGCGTCAGGTCTTCAGTAGTGCTGGGCGTACCCGGCGGGGGTGCGCTAGCCGCAGCAAGAGTGCTACTGCACAATCCGCCTGCTGGGGACGCGCCTCAGGCAGCGATCCAGCAGCGGATTCGCGAGGTAGACCGTCTTGTCGTCGCCGCCGCAAACCCTTGACTTCGGCGGGGACGACGCTCTGGCCAACCGGCTGTGTCGCTGACGCGCACGCCGACGGTTGACGGACAGACGGCGGATTCCAGCTCCACCAGGCTTCCGTCAACGGACCTAAGGACTGAGCTGGAACGATGCCACCTAGGCCAAGACGCCCGAGTGTTCCTCGAGTGGCGACGAGAAAGGCGTCGCAGCCAGGAGGCCGGCGTCAGCATGACGACTGCCTCAACCCTGCCTGAGGCGCAGACTTTCGCCACGCGAACTCTGCTCCAGACATACGCCACGCAGCATATGCCACAACCATATGTCCTGCAAACGGCGCCCCCGGTCTATGGCGTAGCCTTGCCCATACCGGGGTACACTGTGCCAGCGGCAAACCAAGCGTTCGCGGCACCAACGCCTGCAGCAACAGGGGCAGGATGTACGGCCCTGGAGCCCCACCTCCGCTTCGCGAGGTGGCCGTGCAAGTTTCGGCAGCACCTGCCCGAGAAGTACGACGGCAGCGTCAACCCGGCGGGGTTCCTCCAGATCTACTCCACCGCCGTGCTTGCCGCAGGAGGGGATGAGGCCGTCATGGCCAAACTACTTCCCCATCGCCTTGACCGGCCCAGCCCGGTCTCGGCTAATGAACCTCCCTCAGGGTTCCATAACTTCCTGGGGAGAGCTCTGCCGGCAGTTCATCGTCAACTTCGGCAGCTCCTACACCCGTCCCGGCACGGAGCCTGACCTCCACGCCATCAAGCAACAACCTGGGGAGTCACTGTGCTCCTTCATCCAGCGGTTCTCCCAGGTATGCAACACCATTCCGCATATTCAAAGTGCTTCTGTGGTGGCGGCACTTCGACAGTGTCCGGGACGAGAAGATGCTTGAGAGGCTTGCAACTAGAGAGGTCTGCGATGCCTCCGAGATCTTCAGCCTGGCGGACAAGTGCGCCAGAGCAGACGGAGGGCGGAGTTGGCACTCACTACCAGCTTCCGAAGCTGGAAGACAGCCCGAAGACGGCGGAGTTCAAGCTGAGCTCCCGACCACGTCAGACAGCCAAGAGCCAAGCACTGGCTGACTTCGTGGCTGAGTGGACGCCAACGAAGGCTGACCCAGGGGGCCGCGAAGACGGTGAACCAAAGTACTGAGCTCCGGTCTTCACCGGGCCTCACTGGACGCTCTTCTTCGACGGCTCCTCGCGAAAGCAGGGGGCCGGTGCCGGCGTACTGCTCCTCATGCCATCGGGGGAGCAGTCTGGGTACATGGTGCGTCTCAATTCCAAGGCAACCAACAACTTGGCAGAGTATGAAGCACTCATCTTTGGCCTAAAAGACAGTCCTGTCTCTGGGCGCTCGCCAGTTGTTGGCGCAGGGCGACTCCCAGCTAGTTATCAAGCAAGTTAAGGGTGAATGCCCCTGCAATGACCCACAGCTAGCTGCTTATCTGCTCCACGTGCGGATGTTGGAGAAAGACTTCCTCGCCTTGGACCTGCGCCATGTACCACGCGCTGGCACGGCCGCAGCTGACGACCTCTCAACGAAAGCCTCCGTCAGAGCCCCTGCGCACGAAGGAGTCTTCGAGAGGACGTTGCTGCGGTCCATAGCCCGGCCCGCCGAGCCGGGCGAAGGGGGCTGAACCAGTGCCTCGAAGCTAGGCAGTCCCGGCGGCCCTGTATGCCGCCAAAGGAACGTAAGAGTCACTGGGGACTCCGTGCAACCCAGCGCCCAAGATCCAGAAGCTCAAGTAGTCCCGATGCATAGACCACGGAGGTCCGGGCCTCCTTGAAGGACATCCTTCCTGATGAACGTGCATCCGCTGAACGGGTGGTGCGGATGGCTAAGTGCTACGCGCTGGTATCTTTACTAGCGTGGCGCCACGACATCCTATTGCGGTGCATAACCCAGGAGGGAGGCTGCGATTAGCTCGCAGTAGTCCAAGGAGGCGAGTGCTGGGAACGCTCATCGTCCCGCACGTTGGTCGGTTAAGCCACCCGGCATGGCTCCTACTGACCGAGAGACACCTGGACGCCGTCAAACCGGTTAGGGATGCAATGCGTGCCAGGTCCACGCCAAGCAGACCCACACAACCGGTGCAGACGCGCACCCAGAGCCGTCGGGGGATACCAGCTCCTCCATGTCGAGGGCCAGCCGGACTTCCCAGGGCCGGTTCACGGGAACTACCCTTCCACATGGTATGCGGGGCCGAAGCCATGCTTCCCCCTGATATAGCCATGGGGGTCCCCCCGTGTCCGGCGTACGACGAAGCCACGCATGACCCGCTCTGCATGAAGACAGGCGCTCCGACGCTACCCAGTAAGTTCACCATGCTTACTTAGGTGTTTATTTAAATTACGCATTAATTTATATGAACACCTCCCCACGCTCTAGACAGTGTGCGTCCATTGTACACTCGGCTCCTCTTTCCGGCTCTCATGCATAGTCGATATTTGCCGTCCCGCCGAAGGCGGTAGTGCTTGGGGTACCTGCCAGAGGCCCGATGGCCTTTTGGATCTTCCCCTATAAGGGTACTGTACCGCCAGTTGGTCTCCTCCGAGAAAAGACCTATGCTAGACCTGGGGGTTAGGAGCCTTGCTTTGCCCGGTCTTGCACCCAAAGCATGCGCACTCTGCCTCCCGGCGCTACGGTCTGAGTACCAGGGGGCCGGACGGTTACACCCTGACTGGGGCTGGGGCCAGACCTCCGGGACCAAGTGCACTGGATTACCCAAGCCCCGCATTCCGGCCAGGGACAGTAAGCCAAATGAGACTAAGGGACAGGAAAGGGGGGACCACTGAGCAGTTCCGGACTCCACCTCCACAGCCAGGCCGAGCTCCGAGGCCATCCCTCGCCCTCCTTTCAGAGGCGAGCGCTGACGCCGGACCTCACGCCCTTCGCTGGCCTGAGCTCCGATGACTTCCGGACTCCGCCTCCACAGCCAGGCCGAGCTCCGAGGCCAGCCCTCGCCCTACTTTCAGAGGTGAGCGCTGATGCAGGACCTCACGCCCTTCGCTGGCCTGAGTTCTGATGACTTCCGGACCTCCGCCCCCACAGCTGGGCCGAGCTCTGATGCCAGCCCTCGCCCTCCTTTCAGAGGCGAACGCTGATGCCGGACCTCACGCCCTTCGCTGGCCTGAGTTCCGATGACTTCCGGACCTCCTCCCCCATAGCTGGGCCGAGCTCCGATGCCAGCCCTCGCCCTCCTTTCAGAGGCGAGCCCTGATGCCGGACCTCACGCCCTTCGTGGACCTGAGCTCCGATGACTTCCGGACCTCCGCCCCCACAGCTGGGCCGAGCTCTGATGCCAGCCCTCGCCCTCCTTTCAGAGGCGAACGCTGATGCCGGACCTCACGCCCTTCGTGGACCTGAGCTCCGATGACTTCCGGACCTCCGCCCCAACAGCCGGGCCGAGCTCCGATGCCAGGCTTCACCCTCTCCTAATAGGCTGAACTCCGAAGCCGTCAAGACCCTGCCAGCACAGGGAGTATTCAAGACAAGAAAGTGCGCGGGTAGGAGAAGGCCTCACCTCGGGCTCGTTACCTCCCCGAGGTGAGCCCGGGGGCCACTGTCGGTACCCGCGATATGGGGTACCCCCGCGCACAGGGGAAAATGCCTAAGGATCTCGCCCTTCTCCGCAGGGAAAGCTCCGAAGGCGCCACGTGTCCAGTGGGGCCAGACCTCCCTCCCGTCAGAGGAGAGCTCCGGGCTCGCCACGTGGCCTACAGCAGCCAGACCTCCCCCCTCCGTGGGGAGAGCTCCGAAGGTGCCACATGTCCCGCGGGGCCGGACTTCCCCCTCCTCAGAGGAGAGCTCCGGACCCGCCACGTGGCCGACATAAGCCGGACCTCCCACCTCCGTGGGGGAGAGGTCCGAAGGCTCCACGTGTCCTGCGGGGCCGGACCTCCCCCTCCTCAGAAAAGAGCCCCGGGCCCGCCACGTGTCCAGCAGACAGCGCTGCCTGCCCCCGGGCGGTAGGCAGCGGGCGTAAAGACGCTCCATACCTTGCCCGTACAAGGTATTCAAGGCCCGCGCCTTCCCAAGACGCGGAGACGCGGAACACGCCTCTGTCAGGTGCCGTTGCATCCAGTCGCATCACAGACTGACGCAACGGTGTCAGAACCTGCCAGCCAATAAACGCAGCGACAAGACATCCCATGCCGCTCCCTCCGTCATCAACCACTTCGACTAGCGTGCGGCATGGGCAGGACAACAAGACGAAGACTCAGAAGCCTTCGCCAGAGACAACTACCGACATAACTGCGGATACGATAGTCTGCAGGCAATCTCCCCGGGACCACCTGTCGGTTCCCGGGCCCCCCTTGTAAGCCATCCGAGCCTTGGACTATAAAAGGCTCGGATAGGCGACGTTAGCAAGGGTTCGCACTCTAGCCATTCACACCCTGGGTTCGCACTTTGCAACTCATACGCTAGCCATACACTCCCAAGCTGGAACTCACCCCCAAGCTCAGGACTCCGGCCCTGAGCAGCAAGCAATACAGCGAGCTCCATAGCTCGCCGTGGACGTAGGGTTTTATGCTCCGGCGGCCTGAACCACGTAAAACTCACCGCGTCAAGCTCTTACTAACTCGTCCATCCGCGCAAGCTCTCCACAAGGGACTAGCCCCACCGAAAAAAGAACCTTCGCGGGCTGCCCAGTGCAGGCCCAGGGGAAGTGTCGACCGAACACTTCGACAGTGACAAAGAAGGAAGAGATCGGCGGAACGAACCCCGCCAGAGCATAAGCGGTGAAGAAGACTATCTCCCCCTTTTCCAGGACCAAGGGGAGAGATCCTTGGCGAAGCCGATGTTTCTGCTCTTCTGAGCGCCAGCCCAGCAGCCTGCGCACTGGCCCGAGCTCGGAAGAACGAACGAGGCGCGTCGGGAGCAAA
The DNA here is from genome assembly GCA_030760725.1 of Neostapfia colusana. Classification (NCBI taxonomy): domain Eukaryota; kingdom Viridiplantae; phylum Streptophyta; class Magnoliopsida; order Poales; family Poaceae; genus Neostapfia; species Neostapfia colusana. The sequence goes on along the minus strand of JASWHV010000001.1, from coordinate 36,139,656 downwards.
TTGGAAGCCATGGTGAAAGAGGGCACAAGGGCAAGAAAGCCGGGGCGCAAGAGTTCAAGGGAAGTACGAGCGCAATGCGAAGGGAAGCCGCGATGCGGGTGAGATCCCCTTTTAAAACTTTCCAGGGATGGTTCGAGGTAATTCGAAAACCTCCGAAAACATCGCATCGGCGACCGTGTTGGCTCCGAGACCGGGCGCCGATGAAAGGTGGACCCAAGCCGCCCAACTAAAGCGGTGGGTCAAGGAGTCAGACGCCCCAGAAGACAAGCCGGCGAGGCACTTCAGCGGTTCCCGAAGAAAGAGCCGCAGCGTGCAGAAGTGGTAGTCTTGGGAACCGCCGCAGTAAAAGCAACCATCAAGTGAGCGCACGCTCCCACGATCCCGCGGCCGTTCATGCTCCGGCAACGGTCAATACGGGACTTAGAGAAAGTGCGTGGATCGGAAGCGACGGAGGTCCCACCTCGGGCTTGCTATCTCCCCCGAGATGGACCCGGGGGCCACTGTCGGTACCTGAGATATGGGGTACCCCCGCGCACAGGAGAAAATGCCTAAGGAACTCGCCCTTCTCCGCAGGGAGAGCTCCAAAGGCGCCACGCGTCCGGTAGGGCTGGACCTCCCTCTCCTCAGAGGAGAGCTCCGGGCCCGCCACGTGGCATACAGAAGCCGGACCTCCCCCTCCGTGGGAGAGAGGTCCGAAGGCGCCACGCGTCCAGCGGGGCCGGACCTCCCTCTCCTCAAAGGAGAGCTCCGGGCCCACCACGTGGCCGACAGAAGCCAAGCCTCCTCCTCCGCGGGGAGAGGTCCGGAGGCTCCACGTGCCCCGCAGGCCGGACCCTCCTCTCCTCTGAGAAGGGCTCCGAGCCCGCCACGTGGCAGCAGAATGGCGCTGCCTGCCCCCGAGAGATAGGCAGCGGGCGTAAAGACGCCCCATACCTTGCCCGTACAAGGTATTCAAGGCCCGCGTCTTGCCAAGACGTGGAGACGCGGAGCACGCCTCTGTCAGGTGCCGTTGCGCCCAGTCGCATCACAGACTGGCGCGCGGTGTCAGAACCTGCCAGCCAATAAACACCGCGACAAGACATCCCATGCCGCCTGCGCCGTCATCAACCACTACGACTAGCATGCGGCATGGGCGGGGCGGCAAGATGAAGACTCAGAAGCCTTCGACCAGAGACAACTACCGGCATAACTGCATATACGGTAGATAATAGACAATCTTCCCGGGACCACCTGTCGGGTCCTGGCTCCCCTTGTAAGCCGCCCGAGTCTTGGACTATAAAAGGCTCGGGTAGGCGATGATAGCAAGGGTTCGCACTTTGCAACTCATACGCTAGCCATACACTCCCAATCTGTAACTCACCCCCCAAGCTCAGGACTCCGGCCCTGAGCAGCAAGCAATACAGCGAGCTCCATAGCTCGCCGTGGACGTAGGGTTTTACGCTCCGGCGGCCTGAACCACGTAAAACTCACCGCGTCAAGCTCTTACTAACTCGTCCATCCGCGCAAGCTCTCCGCAAGGGACTAGCCCCACCGAAAAAAGAACCTCCGCGGGCTGCCCAGTGCAGGCCCGGGGGAAGTGTCGACCGAACACTTCGACACGCTCCGTGGCTGGGCCCTCTCTCGCTGGTTCCAGCGAGAAAGAGGGGTCGCGGCTCTTGAAGCATGCCAGCACATGTGAGGCGACCTCTAAGGCTAGGCCGCGTCCCTCGGCCTCAAGCTCGCTGGCGACCACCGAGTCTAGCCTGTCCAGCTTGGCGCCGATCGACTCCAGCGCGGAGATCACCTCCGCCACCTTCAACGCAGGAGCCGCTGCCCTCACCGGACTGAAGCCAAGAGAGATCAGGGCGGACCCCGCTCGATCAACGAAGCTTGAGACCGTATGAGCCTCAGAGGACCGCAAGGCCGAAAGCTCCTCCACCTCGTGGCGGGCTGCCTGCAGGGCCTCTAGGTTTCTCTCAGAGAATTCCTTCTCCTTGGCCGCCAGGGAGCTCTCCCGAAAGTGGAGAATCTTGGCGAGCCGCTCCAACTCAGAAGCCTTGAAGTCGGCGGCCAACTCCCGTTCCAAGACCGCCCGGCGTTCACGGGAGACCTGTTCCTTCCTCAAGTCGAGGTCTGCCTTCAGAATCTCTAGCTCCTCGATCCGAGCTCGAAGGTCATCCTCGCCCGCTGCCAGCTGCGCGGCGACCCTCTCCGCCTCGGCTGCCGTGGAATGCTCCCGTTCCTCAACGGCGAGTTTACGGCGCTCCAACCGCTGCCGTATCTCCTCAGCGGCAGAGAGGCTCTCCTCGGCCCGGGCGTGTGCCTCCAGGGCCTCCCTGTTGATCCGCGGCGATTCGGCGTCCATGCGGTTGACAGCCCGCTTCAGCCGGTCGAGGAGCACTTCCCTGAAGTCGAGCAACTCCTGCCTGGAGTCGAGCTCGCTCTTGACCTTCGCGGTCCGCTCCCGCAAAAGGTTCCCCCAGGTGAGGAGGCGATCCCATTCAACTGTATACTCCTCCCGCTCGCGACCTAGTGCAGCCAAGACCTGCCGGACGCTCGTCTCGGCAAGCGCAAAGGCATCTGCCAGGGGCAATGGAGCAACAGAGGCCGGGGCAGTTCCCCCGACCTCCTCCATCACCTCGTCCTCAAGAGGAGTCGATGCACCAGCGACCGAGATGAGGCGCCAGTCAGGAGAAGCTGGCGCCGGGGCTCCGGCAGCCAGACCTGCCGGGCCCTCTTTAGCTTCTGGCTTCTTGACCTGTGGAGAAGGGCGAGCCGGGGAAGGCGGCGTTGGAATAAAGGCCGGGACGCCTGGTGCAGGGTCGACCTGCGCTGGCCTGGGGGCCACGGCGGCCGTCTAGGCAGGAAGAGATGACGCCGCCGCGGAGTCCGGGCACACCGGAACAGGAGAAGCTCGCGCTGGCTTGAGGGCCGCGGCAGTTGTCCCGGGTTCTGAGCGCAACGGCACAGACTCCCCGCCAGTCGGGGATGGCCGGGAAGCGCGGACACTCCAGCGGGCTCTGAACCCCGACTTCCGAACCGGGGTAGGACTCCCAGAGCCCGCTGCCGTCACTGACGGCCGCTCCGCAGTCGCTTGAACTGGCGGAGCAGGGGATGCCCCAGAAGCTCCCCTCAACGCATCAGCCCGGGGCCTCTTTGAGTCGCCACCGGAAGGAGTGCCAGGCACCCCAGATTCCCGACTTGGCACAGACGCCGCCGCTGGAGGAGATCGAGCGCGCTTCTTCTCTGGTGGCGGGTTGGAGGCCATGACGAGGGAGGACTCAAGGGCAAGAGGGCAAAAGCACAAGAGTCCAAGAAGAAACGCTGGGAAGTGGGAAGGGAAGCCGCAATGCGGGTAAGATCCCCTCTAAAACCTTCCCAGGTGCAATTCCAGGCGATTCGGAACTCTTCGAGTACGCCGCATCGGCAACCGCTTCGGCTCCTAGACCGAGCACCGATGACAGGTGGACCTAAGCCGCCCGACTGAAGCGGTGGGTCAAGGAGTCAGTCTCCTAAGAAGACAAGCCGGCAAGGCACTTTGGCGGTTCCCGAAGAAAGCGCCGCAACGTGCAGAAGTGGCAGTCTTGGGAACCGCCGCAGTAAAAAGCAACCATCAAGTGGGCGCACGCTCCCACGACCCCACGAATGTTCATGCTCCGGCAGCGGTCAATGCAGGACATAGAGAAAGTGCGCGGAACAGAAGAGACGGAGGTCCCACCTCGGGCTCGCTATCTCCCCCGAGATGGGCCCGGGGGCCACTGTCGGTACCCTCGATATGGGGTACCCCCGCGCACAGGGGAAAATGCCTAAGGACCTTGCCCTTCTCCGCAGGGAGAGCTCCGAAGGCGCCACGTGTCCAGCGGGACCAGACCTCCCTCTCTGTCGGTACCTGAGATATGGGGTACCCCCGCGCACAGGGTGAAATGCCTAAGGTGCTCGCCCTTCTCCGCAGGGAGAGCTCCGAAGGCGCCACGCGTCTGGCGGGGCCGGACCTCTCTCTCCTCAGAGGAGAGCTCCGGGCCCGCCACGTGGCATATAGAAGCCGGACCTCCCCCTCCGCGGGAGAGAGGTCCGAAGACGCCGCGCGTCCAGCGGGGCCGGACCTCCCTCTCCTTAGAGGTGAGCTCCGGGCCCGCCACGTGGCATGCAGAAGCCGGACCTCCCCCTCCGTGGGAGGGAGGTCCGAAGGCGCCACGCGTCCAGCGGGGCCGGACCTCCCTCTCCTCAGAGAAGGGCTCCGGACCCGCCACGTGGCTAGAAGAACGGTGCTGCCTGCCCCCGAGCGGTAGGCAGCGGGCGTAAAGACGCCCCACACCTTGCCCGTATAAGGTATTCAAGTCCCGCGTCTTCCCAAGACGCGGAAACGCGGAGCACGCGCCTGTCAGGTGCCATTGCGCCCAGTCGCATCACAGACTGGCGCGCGGTGTCAGAACCTGCCATGTAATAAACGCCGCGACAAGACATCCCATGCCGCCTGCGCCGTCATCAACCACTACGACTAGCGCGCGGCATGGGCAGGGCGGCAAAATAAAGACTCAGAAGCCTTCGACCAGAGGCAACCACCGTCGTAACTACAGATACGGCAGATAATAGACAATCTCCCCGGGACCACCGGTCGGGTCCCGGCCCCCCTTGTAAGTCACCCGAGTCTTGGACTATAAAAGGCTCGGGTAGGCGTCGATAGCAGGGGTTCGCATTTTGCAACTCATAAGCTAGCCATACACTCTCAAGCTGTAACTCACCCCCAAGCTCAGGTCCCCCGGCCCTGAGCAGCAAGCAATACAGCGAGCTCCATAGCTCGCCGTGGACGTAGGGTTTTACGCTCCGGCGGCCTGAACCACGTAAAACTCCCCGTGTCAAGCTCTCACTAACTTGTCCATCTGCGCAAGCTCTCCGCTAGGAACTAGCCCCTCCGAAAAAAGAACCTCCGTGGGCTGCCCAGTGCAGGCCCGGGGCAAGTGTCGATCGCACACTTCGACATTTGGCGCGCCAGGTAGGGGCTTTTCCCCTAGCGCAACGAGTTTCCGCCGACGAAGATGACCAAGCCTCCTTCAGCGGCAAACTCTCCTCCCCCGCGTTCACGGCGGACCGTGACCAGGGGAGAGTGCATGATGACACACTCAGGACGGAGTGTGGCAGGGCAAGCTGGGAGCCAGCAACCAGCTCTGGCAGCGCCGACCCCGGCAATGCAGGCTCCATCCAGCGTCAGGCCTTCAGTAGCGCCGGGCGTACCCGGTGGGGGTGCGCTAGCCGCAACAAGGGCGCTACTGCGCAATCCGCCTACTGGGGACGCGCCTCAGGCAGCGACCCAGCAGTGGATACGCAAGGTAGACCGTCTTGTCGTCGCCGCCTCAACCATTGACTTCGGCGGGGACGACGCTTCGACCAACCGGCTGTGTCGCTGACGCGCACGCCAACGTTTGACGGCCAGACGAGGGGATTCCAGCTCCACCAAGCTTCCGTCGACGGACCTGAGGACAGAGCTGGAACGGTGCCACTTAGGCCAAGATGCCTGAGTGTTCCACGAGCGACGCCAAGAAAGGCGTCGCACTCAAGAGGCTGGAGACAGCATGGCGCCGGCCTCAACCCAGCCTGAAGGGCAGGCCTTCGCTACGCGAGCTCTGCCCCAGGCATACGTCGCGTAGCATATGCCACAACCATATGCCCTGCAAACGGCGTCCCCGGTCTATGGAGCAGTCTTGCCCATACCGGGGCACACTGTGCCAGCGGAGAACCAAGCGTTCACGGCACCGATACCTGCACTGGGAGCCAGCAACCGGCTCTGGCAGCGCCGACCCCGGCAATGCAGGCTCCGGCCAGTGTCAGGTTTTCAGCAGCGTTGAGTGTACCTAGTGAGGGTGCGCTAGCCGCAGTGAAGAGCGCTGCTACTCAATATGCCACAGTCGTATGGCCCGCGTAAGGCGGCCGAGGCATGCGGTGCTCAGAGCGAACCAAGCGTCCGCGGCATCAGAACCTGCGGTGACAGAAGCAGGGTGTGCGGCCCTCGCGCCCCGCCTTCGCTTCACAAAATGGCCGCGCAAGTTTGGGCCGCTCTTGCCCGAGAAGTACGACGGCAGCACCAACCCGGCGGAATTCCTCCAGGTGCCGGGAAATTCAGAAGCTCGCGGAGCGCTTCCGGAAGGGGAAGCAGCCCCTAACTGATGCCCCACCCTATAGTCAAAGGGAGGGCAAGCAGAAGGTCGAGGCCCGAGATGGCGACGACCGCCAGGTGGAGTTCCAGGAGCTTCAGCGCGCCGTAAAGGCAGTGCGCAGTCATGGGAGCTCCAGCTCCAGTGACGATGAGCGCTGGAAGATGCCCTGTGACATCTTCGGCGGGTCCGCTGACCCCCTGTCCCGAAGCAGGGCTAAGGCCTTGCGCCGAGCGGTAGCGTCGGTGGCTCCCCTTCCAAGTGCAGTACCGCACCTCAGGTGGATGGGAACCCCCATCGGCTTCGATGACACCGACTGCCCCAGGAACATGGCTGGGGCCGGCCAACTGCCGCTCGTGGTGGCCCTTACCATCGCCAACGTGAAGATGTACCACGTTTTGGTGGATGGTGGGGCTGGACTGAACCACATCAGTCACGCAGCCTCCCAGAAGCTGCAGATCCCGATGGCCAAGCTCGCCCCATCAAGCCCGTTCTCAGGGGTAGGGCCGGGACAGGTCGTTCCCTACGGCCACATCAGCCTCCCGGTGACCTTTGGGGCACCGGGCAGCTACCGGACGGAGTACATTCTGTTCGACGTGGCCGAGACTGACCTCCCCTTCAATGCCATAATCGGTAGGTCAGCCCTGTACCGATTCATGGCAATAGCCCACTACGGCTACCTTGTCTTGAAGATGCCTACACCAACAGGCGTCCCCAAGGTTTGTGGAGACCGTGTTGCCGCAGTATTAGCCTTGGAAAGGCTTCGGGCGCTTACAGCAACTAGAGCGCTAGCCCTCGGCAGTACAGGACCAAACCAGCTCCACCCAAGTGCACGCCACCGTGCCTCTACCGCCGCACCCCGCGTGCAACCCCTTGATGAGGACGACGTCCCCACAAGGCTCATCCGAATCAGCGCCGATGCCACCCAGACCACCCGGGTAGCCAGGGGCCCGGGTAGCATATAGGAAGGCGCGCTCGTTGCCCCCCTCCGGCATGAGGTCGATGTGCTGCATGACAGCCATCACCGAGGCCAGAGATCCCCAGGGAGGTGATGGAGCATTACTTAAAGGTCTTTCCCGACGTCCAGCCGTCCGACGAGACGAAGAGCCCGCTGCTCCCGGCGCTTGGCAAACCGTGTTATTATCCCGAGGGCCAGCGAGAAGCTCCGGAAGCGCATCCACTACACCAGTCTCAATAAGGCATGTCCTAAAGACCTATTTTCTCTTCAGCTGATAAAGCAAATAGTAGACTCGATACCAGACTGTGATATGCTGCGCTTCCCAAATGCTTGCTAGGGCTCCCATCAGACCCCTGTGTCTGAAGTAGTTGAAGGGCGCCCCCTACCTACTAATCCCGGCGTAAGCCGACTCGGCATAGCTAGGGGTCCCGCGAATTTCTGGTTTTCGCGCAATGGCTTTAACCCCATACCACAGTAACCTGTTCCGCTACCAAGAAGCAAGCACCAGAAGACCAGACCTCGGACCCCTGACACAACCTCCCGGAGCCCCCGGGACGACAGCGGAGCTTCCCGTGAGGTCCAAAGCAGCCTGAGGACCCCTGAGTGTCGGGCACCCGGCGATCTCCCCAGGCTAAAAGCTATCCCTCACAGCTCCATGCGGCGGGCGATGCCGCCAAATGGGTGGCGGAGCTACTGAAGTTTGATCTAGGTTCCCTTTCCCGTCATACAGACATTAACCGAGCATTAGTTCACTTGTGGCTGAAGTAGACGCACGCTCAGGGGGCCACGAAGACGATGAAACAGGACCCTGAGCCCTGACCTTCATCAGGCCTCATCAAATGATGTTCTCCCACGGCTCCCCGCGAAAGCAGGGGGCCGATGCTAGCGTACTGTTCCTCATGCCATTGGGGGAGCAGTCTGGGTATGTGGCGCGTCTCAATTCCAAGGCAGCTAACACCATAGCAGAGTATGGAGTGCTCACCCTTCTCACTAGTCGTTGGCTCAGGGCAATCCTCAGTCTGGTTATCAACCAAGACGGCGGAAACAGACCCCCTCGCCTTGGACCTGCACCACGTACCGCGCGCTAGCAAGGCCGCAGCTGACGACCTTTCAACGAGGGCCCCCACTGCCACCGGAGCCACTGTGCCTGAAGGGGGCCTCGAGAGGACGTTGCTGCGACCCACAGCCTGGCCCGCCGAGCCGGGCGAAGGGGGCTAGACCAGCACCTCGAAGCTGGCGGTCCCGGCGGCCATGAGCGCCGCCAAGGATCATAAGCGTCACTGGGGACTCCGTGCAACCCAGCGCTCAAGATCCAGATGCTCAAGTCAGACCCGATGCATGGATCACGGAGGTCCGGGACTACTTGAAAGACAATATCCTCCCTGATGAACGTGTATCCGCTGAACGGATTGCGCGTATGGCTAAGAGACACATGGCGGTAGAGGGGGATCTCTACCGACGTGGCGCCAACCACATCCTATTGCGGTGCATAACCCAGGGGGAAGGCTGCGACTTGTTCGCTGAGATCCATGGAGGTGAATGTGGGAGTCATTCTTCCTCACGCACGCTTGTCGATAAAGCCTTTCGGCATGGCTTCTACTAGCCGGCAACACTCCAGGATGCCGTCGAGCTGGTCGAGAGCTGCTAGGCATGCCTGTTCCACGCCAAGCAGATCCATACACCGGCTTGGACGGTACGGATGATCCAGCCCGCATGGCCATTTGCCGTACTGGGGCTGGACATCCCGGGCCTGGGACCATTCCCCAGAACCGAAGACAGGGACCCGCTCCCGAACCTTCGGAACACGGAACACCGCTGTAAGTTCTACCCCTAGAGCAACAATAGGGCAGGCCCTTCTTTTCGTAGTAATTTCCATAAAAGTCCGTGAACCGGGCTTGGAGCAACTAAGCCTCAGGGGACGGTCCAGGACTACGTTCAGCTTCGCCTGGTTCCGACCCCAAGCGCGTAGAGTCTTGCTTCCCTTGAGGTGGGTCGTGGCCTACATATGCGGCCCTCCTTCCCCCGTATGGAAATTTATATGAAAAGAAGCCTACCCTACGTTGCTCTTCTTTGGTACTCATTTAATTTACTTATTAAATTTTTATGATTACCCTACCAACGCGTGCTCACTATGCGTTCAACTCCCTCTTCTCATTTTCATCTTTAGTCGGAATTTGCTGCAGATATGACTAAGGAATAGAGGGGGGAGCCCCCAAGGAGAATTACTTTTTCCTTACTTATGTGCAGGATTTCTCAGCCTCAGCTCCCCGCAGGAGTATGGTAGGCGCATCCACCCAATAGAACGCACCTACCAGGGGGCCGCTACGGGATCGCGGTAGGCCAAAAACCCTAAGGTAAGATCAAAGGGCTAGCCCTCACAGGGGTGAGGTCCGAAGGCCCCACGTGTCCGGCAGGGCCGGACCTCCCACCTCTTCGAGGGGAGCTCCGGGACCGCCGCATGGTCTACAGAAGTCGGACCTCCCCCCTCCCTCTGCGGGGAGAGGCCCGGGACCTCCACGTGCCCTGCGAGCCCGGACCTCCTCTCAGGCAGGAGCTCCGGGCCTGCCACGTGACCAACAGGCTTGGACCCCCCTCCGATCTCGTGAGGCGGGTCCTGGAGACCTCCGGAACCCTTAGTATACAGTGGGGACCCGGACAAGGTGTCTATGCAGAGCTTTGAGATTGGTCAAGGCCTCCGAGCCCTTGCGGAGCTAAGGGCTCAGTCAGGAAAGGCCAAGAAGAAGACTAGGGCATGCAGACACAGAAAGAAACAGGAGTCTGTCCATACAAAGGCTCCACGAGCTGGGCTACAGACTCAACAAAAATAAAGAAAGGAAGTACAGGGCCTTGTGGACACAAGGGCGGGTGCCTAGGGGTCCCCGGACTCCCGATGAAACCTAGAGGCCACGAGGACAGCTAAGTCCTCGACTTTGGCCCTGGCAGCTTCCTCCTGGTCGGCCATGGGTCCTAAACGGACCGGCCCCAGGGAAAAGGAAGGGTCTCGGCTAACAAAGCACGACAGAGCGTGCATCGCAACCTCCTTCGCAAGGCCCCGACCTTCCGCTTCCAGCTCGTCGGCGATCACTGATTCGAGCCGACCTAGCTCGTCACCGAGAGACTCAAGGGCTGGGCCCGCTTCGGACACCGGCCGTGCTGGGGTCTCCACCTGCACAGGGCTAAAACCAAGAGGAGCCAAGGCGGATCCCACCTTAGCAATGAAGCACCAGACCGCCTGGGCCTCGGCAGTCCGCAGGGACTGGAGCCTCTCTACCTCTTGGCGGGCCGCTAGCTCGCGATCCATCGCCGCCTGAAGCTCCTTGGAAGACTGCTCCTCCCTCGCGGCGACAGCCGACTCACGGAGCTCCAACTCCTCAGTCCGAGCCCTTAGCTCCTCCACCTTGGCCCTCAACCGAGCGGTGGTCTTCTCCTCCTCGTCCGCAGCAGCGCGTTCCCGATCAGTGACGGCATGCTCCCGACGGGCTACCTGCAGCTGCAACTCCTCCGCGGCGGCGGAACACTCCTTGGCTTTGGCTTCAGCTTTGGCCAGAGCCTCGCGGTAGGTGGCACGAACCCGCTGGGCCTCTAGCTCCAAGCGGCTAATGGCCTTCTTCTGGGCGCCAAGCAGAGCACTCATGGCCTCAAGCCTTGACTGCCTTGAGTCGAGGTCCGCCCGGGCCCGCTGCTGCCAGCTGAGAAGGCGGTCCCTCTCACCGGCCAATGCCTCCCGCTCCTGCTCAAAGGCAGATTGGAGCTGCCGGGAGCTGGTCTGGGCACGCTCCATGGCGTCCCACACGGGCACCGGAGCAGGGGGAGCAGGAGTCGCGCTGCTGGACCCCCAGACGAGTCCAAGACCGGCGGGAGCGCCGGCGCCTCGGCAGCTACGGGGGGGCGCTGTCCTAAGCAGGCCAGGGGGCCAGCAGGCACACCTACAGCGGCCCTCCCGGTCTCAAGACCTGGCTTCTGGGCTGGTGAAGGAGGGCGGGTAGGAGCAGATGCGGCCACTGAGGCCACTGCCCCCGTCGATTTGGGAGCTATGGGGGCCGCCGCGGCCCCCAGGTGCCGAGGCGCGGAGCCCCCGCTGGTTGAAGGCGGCCGGATAAGAGGCCCGCCCCTGGCAGCCGGTCGGTCCCTGCAAAGAAGAAGAAGCCCTCAGAATAAGAGAAGAGGCAGGAGCTCTGCTCCTATAAGTCAGAAAGAATAACACTTACTGAGCGGCATGAGCGCTCCAGCGAGCTTGCGGCACTGGCCTCTGGGCTGTAGCTGAACTACCAGGACCAGCGGCTGGAACGGTCGCGGAATGGGACGCCTGGACCTCCGGCGCGCTCGCCGGCGTCGCCCCACCAACATCCGTCCTGGGAGCCCCGCCGCTCGAGGGAGGATGGCGAGATACTTGGGCTGATTCAGACGGCTGCTGTCTAGGGAGAGACCCGCCGGGGAGGGACACTCGGGACCTCTTCGGGTCACCACCCGATGGACCAGCACCTCCGGGAGATGGAAGCAAGGTAGCTCCGGCACCCTGGCTTGGCACAGGCGGCACCCTCGGAGGAGACCGAGCGCGTTTTTTCTCTAGATGCCCGGGGGCCGGCTCTTTTCCTTTCCCTTTATTGGCGGCTTGGGTTCCGTCGGCTCCGGGGGAAGGTTTGGCAGCAGTGGATGCCTCATGCCCTGATCCGGGGTGCTCGGTTCCTGGAATGGTGATGCCCAGGAAGGCATCCCCGACCTGACGAATGGCAATCCCGATATCATCAAGGTTCGGCATCTTCCGCAGGAGCTCTGACCTCCTCTGAGGCTCCAAGAAGAGGGGGGTGGCAGAAGGCGGAAGGGCGGGGACGCCGCTGGGAATGTAGTCACCGCTCACCTTGCTCACCATCTCCTCCAGCTCCTCGTCGGAAGGGACAGAGCCGGGGCCTCTCTCCATCCTGGTACAGTCCTGCTCACCGGTGTAGTACCACGCTGGGCGGCTGCGTTGCTGCAAGGGAGCAATGCGGCGTGACACAAAGTCCATCAGCACCATTAGAGACGTCAGCCCCTCGTTGGCCAAGAACCGGATCCGCTCCAAGACCGGAGTGTACTCCTGCTCCAGCTCAGGGATCTCCTCCCAGAAGCGGCGATCGGTGGTTGGGCTGGCGGTTGGGAGTTGTAGGCGATCGTGCTCGTCGGTCTGCACTACCACCCAGCTCTCCCTCCAGTTCTCCCACCTTGATGCGCTGAAGGGCAGGAGGTATCCGGAGACCTTGGGGTCTTTGCAGCGATGCTGGAAGTAATACGCCCCCATCTGAGTCTTTGAGCCGCGTCCGGTCGTACGCAGCACAAAGAAGTGGCGGAAGAGCGTCACGGAGGCGTGCACCCCCACGAACATCTCGCAGAAGTGGACAAAAACTGCCGCCATTGCGAGGGAGTTGGGGGAGAGATGGTGGAGCTGGAGACCGTATGTCTCCAGCAGGGTGACGAAGAAGGAAGAAATCGGTGGAACGAACCCCGCCAGAGCATAAGCGGTGAAGAAGACCATCTCCCCCTTTTCCAGGACCAGGGGGAGAGATCCTCGGCGGAGCCGATGCTTCTGCTCTTCCGAGCGCCAGCCCAGCAGCCTGCACACTGGCCCGAGCTCGGAGGAGCGAACGAGGCGCGTCGGAAGCAAGTTGGAAGCCATGGCGAAATAAGGAGCAAGGGCAGGAGAGCCGGGGCGCAAGAGTTCAAGGGAAGTACGAGCGCAATGCAAAGGGAAGCCGCGATGCGGGTGAGATCACCTTTTAAAACTTTCCAGGGATGGTTCGAGGTAGTTCGAAAACCTCCGGAAACATCGCATCGGCGACCTCGCCGGCTCCGAGACTGGGCGCCAATGAAAGCTGGGCCCAAGCCGCTTAACTAAAGCGGTGGGGTCAAGGAGTCAGTCTCCTGAGAAGATGAGCCGGCAAGGCCCTTCGGCGGTTCCCGAAGAAAGCGCCGCAACGTGCAGAAGTGGCAGCCTTGGGAACCGCCACAGTAAAAGCAATCATCAAGTGGGCGCACACTCTCACGACCCCGCGGCCGCTCCTGCTCCGGCAGCGGTCAAGTCGGGACTTAGAGAAAGTGCGCGGATCGGAAGAGACGGAGGTCCCACCACGGGCTCACTATCTCCACCGAGATGGGCCCGGGGGCCACTGTCGGTACCTGAGATATGGGGTACCCCCGCGCACAGCGTGAAATGCCTAAGGTGCTCGCCCTTCTCCGCAGGGAGAGCTCCGAAGGCGCCACGTGTCTGGCGGGGCCGGACCTCCCTCTCCTCAGAGGAGAGCTCCGGGCCCGCCACGTGGCATACAGAAGCCGGACCTCCCCCTCCGTGGGAGAGAGGTCCGAAGACGCCGCGCGTCCAGCGGGGCCGGACCTCCCTCTCCTCAGAGGTGAGCTCCGAGCCCGCCACGTGGCATGCAGAAGCCGGACCTCCCCCTCCGCGGGAGGGAGGTCCGAAGGCGCCACGCGTCCAGCGGGGCCGGACCTCCCTCTCCTCAGAGAAGGGCTCCGGACCCGCCACGTGGCTAGAAGAACGGTGCTGTCTGCCCCCCAGCGGTAGGCAGCGGGCGTAAAGACGCCCCACACCTTGCCCGTACAAGGTATTCAAGGCCCGCGTCTTCCCAAGACGCGGAAATGCGGAGCACGCGCCTGTCAGGTGCCGTTGCGCCCAGTCGCATCACAGACTGGCGCGCGGTGTCAGAACCTGCCAGGTAATAAACGCCGCGACAAGACATCCCATGCCGCCTGCGCCGTCATCAACCACTACGACTAGCGCGCGGCATGGGCAGGGCGGCAAAATGAAGACTCAGAAGCCTTCGACCAGAGGCAACCACCGGCGTAACTACAGATACGGCAGATAATAGACAATCTCCCCGGGACCACCTGTCGGGTCCCGGCCCCCCTTGTAAGCCACCCGAGTCTTGGACTATAAAAGGCTCGGGTAGGCGTCGATAGCAGGGGTTCGCATTTTGCAACTCATAAGCTAGCCATACACTCTCAAGCTGTAACTCACCACCAAGCTCAGGTCCCCCGGCCCTGAGCAGCAAGCAATACAGCGAGCTCCATAGCTCGCCGTGGACGTAGGGTTTTACGCTCCGGCGGCCTGAACCATGTAAAACTCCCCGTGTCAAGCTCTCACTAACTCGTCCATCCGCGCAAGCTCTCCGCTAGGAACTAGCCCCTCCGAAAAAAGAACCTCCACGGGCTGCCCAGTGCAGGCCCGGGGGAAGTGTCGATCGCACACTTCGACACTCTCCTCAGAGGAGAGCTCCGGACCTGCCACGTGGCCAACTGAGCCGAACCTCCCCCCTCCATGGGAGAGCTCCGAAGGCTCCATGTGTCCTGCGGGACTGAACCTCCCTCTCCTCAGAGGAGATCTCCGGGCCCGCCACGTGGCCAGCAGCAGCCGGACCTCCCCCCTCCGCGGGGAGAGGTCCGAAGGCTCCACGTGTCCTCCGGGGCCGGACCTCCCTCTCCTCAGAGGAGAGCACCGGGCCCGCCACGTGTCCAGCAGAACAGCGCTGCTTGCCCCCGAGCGGTAGGCAGCGGGCGTAAAGACGCTCCATACCTTGCCCGTACAAGGTATCCAAGGCCCGCGCCTTCCCAAGACGCGGAGACGCGGAGCACGCCTCTGTCAGGTGCCGTTGCGCCCAGTCACATCACAGACTGGCGCGTGGTGTCAGAACCTGCCAGCCAATAAACACAGCGACAAGACATCCCCTGCCGCTCCCGCTGTCATCAACCACTACGACTAGCATGCGGCATGGGAAGGGCGGCAAGACGAAGACTCAGAAGCCTTCGCCAGAGACAACTACCGACATAACTGCGGATACAATAGTCGGCAGGCAATCCCCCCGGGACCACCTGTCGGGTCCCGGGCCCCCCTTGTAAGCCACACGAGCCTTGGACTATAAAAGGCTCGGGTAGGCGACGTTAGCAAGGATTCACACTCCAGCAACTCACATCCTAGGCATAACTCATCCTCAAGCTCAGGACTCCGGTTCTGAGCAACAAGCAATACAGCGAGCACCTCTGCTCACTGTGGACGTAGGGTTTTACGCTCCGGCGTCCCGAACCACGTAAAACTCGCCGTGTCAAGCTCCTCCCTAACTCCTCCCTACGCTTAAGCTCTCCGCAAGCGACTAGCCCCTCCGAAAAAGAACCTCCGCGGGCTGCCCAGAGCAGGTCCGGGGGAAGTGTCGACCACACACTTCGACACGCTGGGCCTCCGGTAGGTCACTTTGGAGCTCCGAGAGGTCGTCTTGAGCCTCAGGGGTCTCGTGGTGCTTGGCTTCTGCTACCGGAGTAGGTTGCGGCGATGAGGGGTCCTGCCGCTCTGCAACGAGGACCATGCTCACCACCTCTGTTGTCACCGCGATGTAGAGCAGCAAGTGCTCTCCGGGCTCAGGGGCTACCATGATGGGTAGGGTCATCAGGGGCTGCTTCAACTCCTGGAATGCTTCTTCTGCTTCGTCGGTCTAAGAAAAAGGACCGGATTTGCGCAGGAGCTTAAAGAAGAGAAGTGCCCGCTCTGCTAGCCTCGGTATAAACTGACTCAGCGCAGCTAAGCATCCTGTGAGTTTCTGGACATCCTTGACGCAGGCGGGGGGCCTCATCAGGTTGATGGCCTTGATCTTTTCTGGGTTGGCTTCGATCCCTCGGTGTGAGACCAGGAATGCTAAGAGCTTCCCAAAGGATACGCCAAACACACATTTATCTGGGTTCAGCTTAGTGCGCGTGGAGCGCAGTTTGTCAAAGACCAGAGCTAGGTTATCTAACAAGGATGAGCTTCCCGCTGGCCTTTGGGATGATGACGGGGTTCGCCAACCACCGGGGGTGGTGGACTTCCCGTATGAAGCCAGCGTCCAGCAGCTTCTTGATTTCTTCATGGATGAAGTTCTGCCGCTCGATGGACTGCTTGTGGGGCTTCTGTTGGACTAGCCGGGCGTCGGGGAAGATCTTCAGATGGTGCTTGTCGAAGTGTTCGGTCGACACTTCCCCCGGGCCTGCACTGGGCATCCCGTGGAGGTTCTTTTTTCGGCGGGGCTAGACTCCTAGCGGAAAGCTTGCGCAGATGGACGAGTTAAGGAGAGCTTGACACGGCGAGTTTTACGTGGTTCAGGCCGCCGGAGCGTAAAACCCTACGTCCACGGCGAGCTATGGAGCTCGCTGTATTGCTTGCTGCTCAGGGCCGGGGGCCTGAGCTTGGGGGTGAGTTACAGCTTGAGAGTGTATGGCTAGCGTATAAGTTGCAAAATGCGAACCCTTGCTATCGACGCCTACCCGAGCCTTTTATAGTCCAAGACTCGGGCGGCTTACAAGGGGAGCCGGGACCCGACAGGTGGTCCCGGGAAGATTGTCCGTTATCTACCGTATCTGTAGTTACGCCGTTAGTTGCCTCTGGTCGAAGGCTTCTAAGTCTTCATCTTGCCGCCCTGCCCATGCCGCACGCTAGTCGTAGTGGTTGATGACGGCGCAGGCGGCATGGAATGTCTTGTCGCAGCGTTTATTAGCTGGCAGGTTCTGACACCGCGTGCCAGTCTGTGATGCGACTGGGCACAACGGCACCTGACAGACGCGTGCTCCGCGTTTCCGCGTCTTGGGAAGACGCGGGTCTTGAATACCTTGTACGGGCAAGGTGTGGGGCGCCTTTACGCCCGCTGCCTACCGCTCGGGGGCAGGCAGCACCGTTCTTCTGGCCACGTGGCGGGTCCGGAGCCCTTCTCTGAGGCGGGAAGGGTCCGGCCTGCGGGGCACGTGGAGCCTCCGGACCTCTCCCCGCGGAGGGGGAGGTCCAGCTTCTGTATGCCACGTGGTGGGCCCGGAGCTCTCCTCTGCGGAGAGGGAGGTCCGGCCCCGCTGGACGCGTGGCGTCTTCGGACCTCTCTCCCGCGGAGGGGGAGGTCTGGCTTCTGTATGCCACGTGGCGGGCCCGGAGCTCTCCTCTGAGGAGAGGGAGGTCCGGCCCCGCCGGACGCGTGGCGCCTTCGGAGCTCTCCCTGCGGAGAAGGGCGAGCACCTTAGACATTTTACCCTGTGCGCGGGGGTACCCCATATCTCAGGTACCGACAGTGGCCCCCGGGCCCATCTCGGGGGAGATAGTGAGCCCGAGGTGGGACCTCCGTCTCTTCCGATCTGCGCACTTTCTCTAAGTCCCGAATTGACCGCTGCCGGAGCACGAACGGCCACGGGATTGTGAGAGCGTGCGCTCACTTGATGATTGCTTTTACTGCGGCGGTTCCCAAGACTGCCACTCCTGCACGTTGCGGCGCTTTCTTCGGGAACCGCCGAAGTGTCTTGCCGGATCATCTTCTTAGGAGACTGACTCCTTGACCCCACCGCTTCAGTTAAGCGGCTTGGGCCCACCCGTCATCGGCACTCGGTCTAGGAACCAAAGCGGTTGCGGGTGCGGGGTATTCGAAGAGTTCCGAATCGCTTGGAATTGCACCGGGAAGCTTTTTAGAGGGGGTCTTACCCACATTGCAGCTTCCCTTCGCACTTCTCTGCGTTTCTTCTCGGACTCTTGTGCTTTTGCTCTCTTGCCTTTGAGTTCTCCCTTGCCATGGCTTCCAACCCGCTGCCAGAGAAGAAACGCGCTTGATCTCCTCCAGCAACGGCGTCGGTGCCAAGTCGGGATTCTGGGGTGCCTGACACTCCCTCCGGTGGCGACTCGAAGAGGCCTCGGGCTGATGCGCTGGGGGAAGCCTCTGGGGCGTCCCCTGTTCCACCAGTCCAAGCGACTGCGGAGCAGCCGTCGGAGACGGTAGCGGGCTCTGGAAATCCTACCCCGGCTCGGAAGTCGCGGTTCAGAGCCCGCTGGAGTGTCCGCGTTTCCCGGCCTTCCCCGGCTTGCGGGGAATCTGTGCCGATGCGCTCGGAGCCAGGGGCAACTGCCGCGGCCCCCAGGCCAGCGCGGACTTCTCCTGTTCCGGTGTGCCCGGACTCCACGGCGGCGTTGTCTCTTCCTGCCGAGACGGCCACCGCGGCCCCCGAGCCAGCACAGGTTGATCCTGCACTAGGCGGCCTGGCTTCTTCTCCAGCACCGCCTTCCCCGGCTCGTCCCTCTCCTCAGGTCAAGGAGCCAGAAGCTGAAAAGAGCCCGGCTGGCCTGGCTGCCAGAGCCGCGGAGCCAGCTTCTCCTGATCGGCGTCTCGTCTCGGCTGCTGGTGCGTCGGCTCTTCCTGAGGACGAGGTAATGGAGGAGGTCGAGGGGACTGCCCCAGCCTCTGTTGCTCCATTGCCTCTTGCGGACGCCTTTGCGCTTGCCGAGTCAAGCGTCCAGCAGGTCTTGGCTGCGCTAGGGCACGAGCGGGAGGAGTATACGGTTGAACGGGACCGCCTCCTCATCTGGGGGAACCTTTTGCGGGAGAGGACCGCGAAGGTTAAGAGCGAGCTCGACTCCAGGCAGGAGTTGCTCGACTTCAGGGAAGCTGTCGAAGTGTGCGATCGACACTTCCCCCGGGCCTGCACTGGGCAGCCCGCGGAGGTTCTTTTTTTGGAGGGGCTAGTTCCTAGCGGAGAGCTTGCACGGATGGACGAGTTAGTGAGAGCTTGACACGGGGAGTTTTACGTGGTTCAGGCCGCCGGAGCGTAAAACCCTACGTCCACGGCGAGCTATGGAGCTCGCTGTATTGCTTGCTACTCAGGCCCGGGGGCCTGAGCTTGGGGGTGAGTTACAGCTTGAGAGTGTATGGCTAGCGTATGAGTTGCAGAATGCGAACCCTTGCTATCGACGCCTACCCGAGCCTTTTATAGTCCAAGGCTCGGGCGGCTTACAAGGGAAGCCGGGACCCGACAGGTGGTCCCGGGAAGATTGTCTATTATCTACCGTATCTGTAGTTATGCCAGTGGTTGCCTCTGGTCGAAGGCTTCTGAGTCTTCATTTTGCCGCCCTGCCCATGCCGCGCACTAGTCATAGTGGTTGATGACGGCGCAGGCGGCATGGGATGTCTTGTCGCGGCGTTTATTACCTGGCAGGTTCTGACACCGCGTGCCAGTCTGTGATGCGACTGGACGCAACGGCACCTGACAGGCGCGTGCTCCGCGTTTCCGCGTCTTGGGAAGACGCGGGCCTTGAATACCTTGTACGGGCAAGGTGAGGAGCGCTTTTACGCCCGCTGCCTACCGCTCGGGGGCAGGCAGCACCGTTCTTCTAGCCACGTGGCGGGTCCGGAGCTCTTCTCTGAGGAGAGGGAGGTCCGGCCCCGCTGGACGCGTGGCGCCTTCGGACCTCTCTCCCACGGAGGGGGAGGTCCGGCTTCTGCACGCCACGTGGCGGGCCCAGAGCTCACCTCTGAGGAGAGGGAGGTCCGGCCCCGCTGGACGCGTGACGTCTTCGGACCTCTCTCCCGCGGAGGGGGAGGTCCGGCTTCTGTATGCCACGTGGCGGGCCCGGAGCTCTCCTCTGAGGAGAGGGAGGTCCGGCCCCGCCAGACGCATGGCGCTTTCGGAGCTCTCCCTGCGGAGAAGGGCGAGCACCTTAGGCATTTTACCCTGTGCGCGGGGGTACCCCATATCTCAGGTACCGACAGTGGCCCCCGGGCCCATCTCGGGGGAGATAGCGAGCCCGAGGTGGGACCTCCGTCTCTTCCGATCCGCGCACTTTCTCTAAGTCCCGACTTGACTGCTGCCGGAGCACGAACGGCCGCGGGGTCGTGAGAGCGTGCGCCCACTTGATGATTGCTTTTACTGCGGTGGTTCCCAAGGCTGCCACTTCTGCACGTTGCGGCGCTTTCTTCGGGAACCGCCGAAGGGCCTTGCCGGCTCATCTTCTCAGGAGACTGACTCCTTGACCCCACCGCTTTAGTTAAGCGGCTTGGGCCCAGCTTTCATTGGCGCCCAGTCTCGGAGCCGGCGAGGTCGCCGATGTGATGTTTCCGGAGGTTTTCGAATTACCTCGAACCATCCCTGGAAAGTTTTAAAAGGTGATCTCACCCGCATCGCGGCTTCCCTTCGCATTGCGCTCGTACTTCCCTTGAACTCTTGCGCCCCGGCTCTCCTGCCCTTGCGCCTTCTTTCGCTATGGCTTCCAACTTGCTTCCGACGCGCCTCGTTCGCTCCTCCGAGCTCGGGCCAGTGGGCAGGCTGCTGGGCTGGCGCTCGGAAGAGCAGAAGCATCGGCTCCGCCGAGGATCTCTCCCCCTGGTCCTGGGAAAGGGGGAGACGGTCATCTTCACCGCTTATGCTCTGGCGGGGTTCGTTCCGCCGATTTCTTCCTTCTTCGTCACCCTGCTGGAGACATACGGTCTCCAACTCCACCATCTCTCCCCCAACTCCCTCGCAATGGCGGCAGTTTTTGTCCACTTCTGCGAGATGTTCGTGGGGGTGCACGCCTCCGTGACGCTCTTCCGCCACTTCTTTGTGCTGCGTACGACCGGACGCGGCTCAAAGACTCAGATGGGGGCGTATTACTTCCAGCATCGCTGCAAAGACCCCAAGGTCTCCGGATACCTCCTGCCCTTCAGCGCATCAAGGTGGGAGAACTGGAGGGAGAGCTGGGTGGTAGTGCAGACCGATGAGCACGATCGCCTACAACTCCCAACCGCCAGCCCAACCACCGATTGCCGCTTCTGGGAGGAGATCCCTGAGCTGGAGCAGGAGTACACTCCGGTCTTGGAGCGGATCCGGTTCTTGGCCAACGAGGGGCTGACGTCTCTAATGGTGCTGATGGACTTTGTGTCACGCCGCATTGCTCCCTTGCAGCAACGCAGCCGCCCAGCGTGGTACTACACCGGTGAGCAGGACTGTACCAGGCTGGAGAGAGGTCCCAACTCTGTCCCTTCCGACGAGGAGCTGGAGGAGATGGTGAGCAAGGTGAGCGGTGACTATATTCCCAGCGGCGTCCCCGTCCTTCCGCCTTCTGCCACCCTCCTCTTCTTGGAGCCTCAGAGGAGGTCAGAGCTCCTGCGGAAGATGCCGAACCTTGATAATATCGGGATTGCCGTTCGTCAGGTCGGGGATGCCTTCCGGTGCATCACCATTCCAGGAACCGAGCACCCCAAATCAGGGCATGAGGCATCCACTGCTGCCAAACCTTTCCCCAGAGCCGACGGAACCCAAGCCGCCGATAAAGGGAAAGGAAAAGAGCCGGCCCCCGGGCATCTAGAGAAAAAACGCGCTCGGTCTCCTCCGAGGGTGCCGCCTGTGCCAATCCAGGGTGCCGGAGCTACCTTGCTTCCATCTCCCGGAGGTGCTGGTCCATCGGGTGGCGACCCGAAGAGGTCCCGAGTGTCCCTCCCCGGCGGGTCTCTC
Source organism: Neostapfia colusana (assembly GCA_030760725.1). NCBI lineage: Eukaryota > Viridiplantae > Streptophyta > Magnoliopsida > Poales > Poaceae > Neostapfia > Neostapfia colusana. The sequence goes on along the minus strand of JASWHV010000001.1, from coordinate 36,118,329 downwards.
CCTAGACAGCAGCCGTCCGAATCAGCCCAAGTATCTCGCCATCCTCCCTCGAGCGGCGGGGCTCCCAGGACGGATGTTGGTGGGGCGACGCCGGCGAGCGCGCCGGAGGTCCAGGCGTCCCATTCCGCGACCGTTCCAGCCGCTGGTCCTGGTAGTTCAGCTACAGCCCAGAGGCCAGTGCAGCAAGCTCGCTGGAGCACTCATGCCGCTCAGTAAGTGTTATTCTTTCTGACTTATAGGAGTAGAGCTCCTGCCTCTTCTCTTATTCTGAGGGCTTCTTCTTCTTTGCAGGGACCGACCGGCTGCCAGGGGCGGGCCTCTTATCCGGCCGCCTTCAACCAGCGGGGGCTCCGCGCCTCGGCACCTGGGGGCTGCGGCGGCCCCCATAGCTCCCAAATCGACGGGGGCAGTGGCCTCAGTGGCCGCATCTGCTCCTACCCGCCCTCCTTCACCAGCCCAGAAGCCAGGTCTTGAGACCGGGAGGGCCGCTGTATGTGTGCCTGCTGGCCCCCTGGCCTGCTCAGGACAGCGCCCCCCCATAGCTGCCGAGGCGCCGGCGCTCCCGCCGGTCTTGGACTCGTCCAGGGGGGTCCAGCGGCGCGACTCCTGCTCCCCCTGCTCCGGTACCCGTGTGGGACGCCATGGAGCGTGCCCAGACCAGCTCCCGGCAGCTCCAATCTGCCTTTGAGCAGGAGCGGAAGGCATTGGCCGGCGAGAGGGACCGCCTTCTCAGCTGGCAGCAGCGGGCCCGGGCGGACCTCGACTCAAGGCAGTCAAGGCTTGAGGCCATGAGTGCTCTGCTTGGCGCCCAGAAGAAGGCCATTAGCCGCTTGGAGCTAGAGGCCCAGCGGGTTCGCGCCACCTACCGCGAGGCTCTGGCCAAAGCTGAAGCCAAAGCCAAGGAGTGTTCCGCCGCCGCGGAGGAGTTGCAGCTGCAGGTAGCCCGGTGGGAGCATGCCGTCGCTGATCGGGAACGCGCTGCTGCGGACGAGGAGGAGAAGACCACCGCTCGGCTGAGGGCCAAGGTGGAGGAGCTAAGGGCTCGGACTGAGGAGTTGGAGCTCCGTGAGTCAGCTGTCGCCGCGAGGGAGGAGCAGTCTTCCAAGGAGCTTCAGGCGGCGATGGATCGCGAGCTAGCGGCCCGCCAAGAGGTAGAGAGGCTCCAGTCCCTGCGGACTGCCGAGACCCAGGCGGTCTGGCAGTTCATTGCTAAGGCGGGATCCGCCTTGGCTCCTCTTGGCTTTAGCCCTGTGCAGGTGGAGACCCCAGCACGGCCGGTGTCCGAAGCGGCCCCAGCCCTTGAGTCTCTCGGCGACGAGCTAGGTCGGCTTGAATCAGTGATCGCCGACGAGCTGGAAGCGGAAGGTCGGGGCCTTGCGAAGGAGGTTGCGATGCACGTTCTGTCGTGCTTCGTTAGCCGAGACCCTTCCTTTTCCCTGGGGCCGGTCCGTTTAGGACCCATCGCCGACCAGGAGGAAGCTGCCAGGGCCGAAGTCAAGGACTTAGCTGCCCTCGTGGCCTCTAGGTTTCATCGGGAGTCCGGGGACCCCTAGGCACCCGCCCTCGTGTCTACAAGGCCCTGTACTTCCTTTCTTTATTTTTGTTGAGTCTGTAGCCCAGCTCGTGGAGCCTTTGTATGGACAGACTCCTGTTTCTTTCTGTGTCTGCATGCCCTAGTCTTCTTCTTGGCCTTTCCCGACCGAGCCCTTAGCTCCGCAAGGGCTCGGAGGCCTTGACCAATCTCGAAGCTCTGCATGGACACCTTGTCCGGGTCCCCACTGTATACTAAGGGTTCCGGAGGTCTCCAGGTCCCGCCTCACGAGATCGGAGGGGGGTCCGAGCCTGTTGGCCACGTGGCGGGCCCGGAGCTCCTGCCTGGGAGGAGGTCCGGGCCCGCAGGGCACGTGGAGGTCCCGGGCCTCTCCCTGCAGACCACGCGGCGATCCCGGAGCTCCCCTCGAAGAGGTGGGAGGCCCGGCCCTGCCGGACATGTGGGGCCTTCGGACCCCACCCCTGCAAGGGCTAGCCCTTTGATCTTACCTTAGGGTTTTTGGCCTACCGCGATCCCGTAGCGGCCCCCTGGTAGGTGCGTTCTATTGGGTGGATGCGCCTACCATACTCCTGCGGGGAGCTGAGGCTGAGAAATCCTGCACATAAGGAAAAAGTAATTCTCCTTGGGGGCTCCCCCCTCTATTCCTTAGTCATATCTGCAGCAAATTCCGACTAAAGATGAAAATGAGAAGAGGGAATTGAACGCATAGTGAGCACGCGTTAGTAGGGTAATCATAGAAATTTAATAAGTAAATTAAATGAGTACCAAAGAAGAGCAACGTAGGGTGGGCTTCTTTTCATATAAATTTCCATACGGGGGAAGGAGGGCCGCATATGTAGGCCACGACCCACCTCAAGGGAAGCAAGACTCTACGCGCTTGGGGTCGGAACCAGGCGAAGCTGAACGTAGTCCTGGACCGTCCCCTGAGGCTTAGTTGCTCCAAGCCCGGTTCACGGACTTTTATGGAAATTACTATGAAAAGAAGGGCCTGCCTGATTGTTGCTCTAGGGGTAGAACTTACAGCGGTGTTCCATGTTCCAAAGGTTCGGGAGCGGGTCCCTGTCTTCGGTTCTGGGGAATGGTCCCAGGCCCGGGATGCCCAGCCCCAGTACGGCAAATGGCCATGCGGGCTGGATCATCCGTACCGTCCAAGCCGGTGTATGGATCTACTTGGCATGGAACAGGCATGCCTAGCAGCTCTCGACCAGCTCGACGGCATCCTGGAGTGTTGCCGGCTAGTAGAAGCCATGCCGAAAGGCTTTACCGACAAGCGTGCGTGAGGAAGAATGACTCCCACATTCGCCTCCATGGATCTCAGCGAACAAGTCGCAGCCTTCCCCCTGGGTTATGCACCGCAATAGGATGTGGTTGGCGCCACGTCGGTAGAGATCCCCCTCTACCGCTATGTGTCTCTTAGCCATACGCGCAATCCGTTCAGCGGATACACGTTCATCAGGGAGGATATTATCTTTCAAGTAGTCCCGGACCTCCGTGATCCATGCATCGGGTCTGACTTGAGCATCTGGATCTTGAGCGCTGGGTTGCACGGAGTCCCCAGTGACGCTTATGATCCTTGGCGGCGCTCATGGCCGCCGGGACCGCCAGCTTCGAGGTGCTGGTCTAGCCCCCTTCGCCCGGCTCGGCGGGCCGGGCTGTGGGTCGCGGCAACGTCCTCTCGAGGCCCCCTTCAGGCACAGTGGCTCCGGTGGCAGTGGGGGGCCCTCGTTGAAAGGTCGTCAGCTGCGGCCTTGCTAGCGCGCGGTACGTGGTGCAGGTCCAAGGCGAGGGGGTTTGTCTCCGCCGTCTTGGTTGATAACCAGACTGGGGATTGCCCTGAGCCAACGACTAGCGAGAAGGATGAGCACTCCATACTCTGCTATGGTGTTGGCTGCCTTGGAATTGAGACGCGCCACATACCCAGACTGCTCCCCCGATGGCATGAGGAACAGTACGCTAGCATCGGCCCCCTGCTTTCGCGGGGAGCCATGGGCGAACATCATTTGATGAGTCCTGATGAAGGTCAGGGCTCAGGGTCCTGTTTCATCGTATTCATGGCCCCCTGAGCGTGCGTCTACTTCAGCCACAAGTGAACTTCAGTAGCTCCGCCGCCCATTTGGCGGCATCGCCCGCCGCATGGAGCTGTGAGGGATAGCTTTTAGCCTGGGGAGATCGCCGGGTGCCCGACACTCGGGGATCCTCAGGCTGCTTTGGACCTCGCGGGAAGCTCCGCTGTCGTCCCGGGGGCTCCGGGAGGTTGTGTCAGGGATCCGAGGTCTGGTCTTCTGGTGCTTGCTTCTTGGTAGTGGAACAGGTTACTATGGTATGGGGTTAAAGCCATTGCGCGAAAACCAGAAATTCGCGGGACCCCTAGCTATGCCGAGTCGGCTTACACCGGGATTAGTAGGTAGGGGGCGCCCTTCAACTACTTCAGACACAGGGGTCTGATGGGAGCCCTAGCAAGCATTTGGGAAGCGCAGCATATCACAGCCTGGTATCGAGTCTACCATTTGCTCTATCAGCCGAAGAGAAAATAGGTCTTTAGGACATGCCTTATTGAGACTGGTGTAGTGGATGCGCTTCCGGAGCTTCTCACTGGCCCTCGGGATAATAACACGGTTTGCCAAGCGCCGGGAGCGGCGGACCCTCCGCCTCGTCGGACGGCTGGACGTCGGGAAAGACCTTTAAGTAATGCTCCATCACCTCCCTGGGGATCTCTGGCCTCGGTGATGGCTGTCATGCAGCACATCGACCTCATGCCGGAGGGGGGCAACGAGCGCGCCTTCCTATATGCTACCCGGGCCCCCGGCTACCCGGGTGGTCTGGGTGGCATCGGCGCTGATTCGGATGAGCCTTGTGGGGACGTCGTCCTCATCAAGGGGTTGCACGCGGGGTGCAGCGGTAGAGGCACGGTGGCGTGCACTTGGGTGGAGCTGGTTTGGTCCTGTACTGCCGAGGGCTGGCGCTCTAGTTGCTGTAAGCGCCCGAAGCCTTTCCAAGGCTAATACTGCGGCAACACGGTCTCCACAACCTTGGGGACGCCTGTTGGTGTAGGCATCTTCAAGACAAGGTAGCCGTAGTGGGCTATTGCCATGAATCGGTACAGGGCTGGCCTACCGATTGTGGCATTGAAGGGGAGGTCAGTCTCGGCCATGTCGACCAGAATGTACTCCGTCCGGTAGCTGCCCGGTGCCCCAAAGGTCACCGGGAGGCTGATGCGGCCGTAGGAAACGACCTGTCCCGGCCCTACCCCTGAGAACGGGCTTGATGGGGCGAGCTTGGCCATCGGGATCTGCAGCTTCTGGAAGGCTGCGTGACTGATGAGGTTCAGTCCAGCCCCACCATCCACCAAAACGTGGTACATCTTCACGTTGGCGACGGTAAGGGCCACCACGAGCGGTAGTTGGCCGGCCCCAGCCATGTTCCTGGGGCAGTCGGTGTCATCAGAGCTGATGGGGGTTCCCATCCACCTGAGGTGCGGTACTGCACCTGGGAGGGGAGCCACCGACGCTACCGCTCGTCGCAAGGCCTTAGCCATGCTTCTGGTCAGGGGGGTCAGCGGACCCGCCGAAGATGTCACAGGGCATCTTCCAGTGCTCGTCGTCACTGGAGATGGAGCTTCCATGATTGCGCGCTGCCTTTGCGGCGCGCCGGAGCTCCTGGAAATCCACCTGGCGGTCGTCGCCGTCTCGGGCCTCGACCTTCTGGTTGCCCTCCCTTACTATAGGATGGGGCATAAGCTAGGGGCTGCTTCCCCTTCCGGAAGCGCCCCGCGAGCTTCTGGATTTCCCGGCCTCTGGAGGAATTCCGCCGGGTTGATGCTGCCGTCGTACTTCTCAGGCGAGAGTGACCGAAACTTGCGCGGCCATTTTGTGAAGCGAAGGCGGGGCGCGAGGGCCGCACACCCCGCTTCTGTCGCCGCAGTTTCTGGTGCCACAAATGCTTGGTTCGCGCTGAGCATCGCATGCTCCGGCGGCCATACACAGGACATACGACTGTGGCATATTGAGTAGCAGCGCTCTTCGCTGCAGCTAGCGCACCTTTACTAGGTACACCCAGCGCTACTGAAAACCTGACGCTGGTCGGAGCCGGCATTGCCGGGGTCGGCGCTGCCAGAGCCGGTTGCTGGCTCCCAGTGCAGGTATCGGCACCGCGAACGCCTTGTCCTCCGCTGGCACAGTATGCCCCGGTATGGGCAAGGCCGCTCTATAGATCGGGGACGCCGTTTGCAGGGCATATGGTTGTGGCATATACTGCGCGACGTATGCCTGGGGAAGAGCCCGCGTAGCGAAGATCTGCCCTTCAGGCTGGGTCGAGGCCGACGTCAAGACGGTCTACCTCGCGAATCCACTGCTGGGTCGCCGCCTGAGGCGCGTCCCCAGCAGGCGGATTGCGCAGCAGCGCCCTTGCTGAGGCTAGCGCACCCCACCGGGTACGCCCGGCGCTACTGAAGGCCTGACGCTGGATGGAGCCTGCATTGCCGGGGTCGGCGCTGCTAGAGCCGGTTGCTGGCTCCCAGCTTGCCTTGTCGCACTCCGTCCTGAGTGTGTCATCATGTACTCTCCCCTGTGGTCACGGTTCACCGTGACCGCGGAGAGGGAGAGTTTGCCGCTGAAGGAAGCTTGGTCATCTTCGTCGGCGGGAACTCGCCGCGCTAGGGGAAAAGCCCCCTACCTGGCGCGCCAAATGTCGAAGTGTGCGATCGACACTTCCCCCGGGCCTGCACTGGGCAGCCCGCGGAGGTTCTTTTTTCGGAGGGGCTAGTTCCTAGTGGAGAGCTTGCGCGGATGGACGAGTTAGTGAGAGCTTGACACGGGGAGTTTTACGTGGTTCAGGCCGCTGGAGCGTAAAACCCTACGTCCACGGCGAGCTATGGAGCTCGCTGTATTGCTTGCTGCTCAGGGCCGGGGGCCTGAGCTTGGGGGTGAGTTACAGCTTGAGAGTGTATGGCTAGTGTATGAGTTGCAGAATGCGAACCCTTGCTATCGACGCCTACCCGAGCCTTTTATAGTCCAAGGCTCGGGCGGCTTACAAGGGAAGCTGGGACCCGACAGGTGGTCCCGGGAAGATTGTCTATTATCTACCGTATCTGTAGTTACGCTGGTGGTTGCCTCTGGTCGAAGGCTTCTGAGTCTTTATTTTGCCGCCCTGCCCATGCCGCGCACTAGTCATAGTGGTTGATGACGGCGCAGGCGGCATGGGATGTCTTGTCGCGGCGTTTATTACCTGGCAGGTTCTGACACCGCGTGCCAGTCTGTGATGCGACTGGACGCAACGGCACCTGACAGGCGCGTGCTCCGTGTTTCCGCGTCTTGGGAAGACGCGGGCCTTGAATACCTTGTACGAGCAAGGTGAGGAGCGCTTTTATGCCAGCTGCCTACCGCTCGGGGGCAGGCAGCACCGTTCTTCTAGCCACGTGGCGGGTCCGGAGCTCTTCTCTGAGGAGAGGGAGGTCCGGCCCCGCTGGACGCGTGGCGTCTTCGGACCTCTCTCCCGCGGAGGGGGAGGTCCGGCTTCTGTATGCCACGTGGTGGGCCCGGAGCTCTCCTCTGAGGAGAGGGAGGTCCGGCCCCACCAGATGCATGGCGCCTTCGGAGCTCTCCCTGCGGAGAAGGGCGAGCACCTTAGGCATTTTACCCTGTGCGCGGGGGTACCCCATATCTCATGTACCGACAGAAGCGCTCGTCGATCGGATGAAGCGGGCTGTTGACCGCATGGACACCCAGTCGCGGCGGATCAACAGGGAGGCCCTGGAGGCACACGCCCGGGCCGAAGAGAGCCTCTCTGCTGCTGTGGAAATATGGCAGCGGTTGGAGCGCCGTGAACTCGCCGTTGAGGAGCGGGAGCGTTCCGTGGCAGCTGAGGCAGAGAGGGTCGCCGCGCAGCTGGCCACGGGCGAGGATGACCTCCGAGCTCGGATGGAGGAGCTGGAGATTCTGAAGGCAGACCTTGACTTGAGGGAGGAACAGGTCTCCCATGATCGCCGGGCGGTCTTGGACCGGGAGTTGACTGCCGGCTTCAAGGCCGCTGAGTTGGAGCGGCTAGCCAAGACTCTTCACCTTTGGGAGAGTTCCCTGGCGGCCAAGGAGAAGGAATTCTCCGAGAGGAACCTGGAGGCTCTGCAGGCGGCCCGCCGCGAGGTGGAGGAGCTCTCAGCCTTGCGGTCCTCCGAGGCTCTTACGGTCTCAAGCTTTGTGGATCGAGCGGGGTCCGCCCTGATCCCTCTTGGCTTCAGTCCGGTGAGGGCCGCAACTCCCGCATTGAAGGTGGCAGAGGTGATCCCTGCGTTGGAGTCGATCGGCGCCAAGCTGGACAGACTCGACTCGGTGGTCGCCAGCGAGCTTGAGACCGAGGGCCGCGGCTTAGCTTTAGAGGTCACTTTGCATGTGCTGGCATGCTTCAAGAGCCGCGGCCCCTCTTTTTCGCTAGAGCCAGCGAGAGAGGGCCCAGCCGCGGAGCGGGAGGAAGCTGCCAGGGCTGAAGTCGAGGATGTGGCCGCCCTTGTAGCCGCAAGATTCCGGCGAGAGCCGGGAGGTCCTTAGGACTTGTTTCTCCCTTTTTTATCGAGTCTGTAGTCCAGCTCATGGAGCCTTGCTTAATTTGACTCTCTTGGATACTTGTGTTTGTGATGCTTTTCCCTCCTTCTTGGCTTTGCCTGGCTGAGTCCTTAGTTCCGCAAGGTACTCAGAGGCCATTTCCAATCTCAGAGCTTCGTACAGACACCCTCCCCGGGTCCTAACCGTGTTAGGGGCCCCCGGAGGTCTCCGAACCTCGCCCTATGGGGGGCTCCAAATCTGCCTGCCACATGGCGGGTCCGGAGCTCCTCCTCAAGAGACGGGAGCTCCGGTCATGTTGGACACGTAGGGCTTTCGGAGCCCTCCCGCTGAGGGGGGAGGTCCGGTTCCTGCCTGCCACGTAGCGAGCCCGGAGCCCTCCTCAAGGAAGGAGAGAGTTCCGGGCCCGCTGGACACGTGGGGCCCCCGGGCCCCGCCCCTGCTGGAGGGGCAGGTCCCGGTCCTTCCAGTCCCAGGCTGGAGTAGCTGGTAGCTCCTTTCCCCCCGCTTCATGCAGTCCCTGTTGCCGTAACCTGGAGGTCCTGCACACAGAGGAAACGTAATTCTCCTCGGGGGGTCCTCCCCTCCCGTCTCCTAGTCTTATCGGTCTTATGGTCCTGACCCGCTATACGGGGCTTGGGCAATTCTGTGCACGAGGCACCGGAGCTCCGGCTCCCTCCGAGGTCCGGGTACGGCCGTCCGATCCCTAGTACCGGGCCATGCGCTGGGGAAGCAGAGTGCACGCGCTTTGGGTTCATGACCAGGCAAAGCGGACGTACTCCCCTGGACCTCCGGAGGGCAGGATGTGCATGCTTTGGGCTCTGGGCCGGCTAAGCTGGATACGCACCCTGGACCCCCCATGCACAACGCTGGCCTTTCCTGGAGGTGACCAACTGGCACCGCAACACCTGACTGGGGGAGGCCCGAGAGACTCACTCGGCCATCGGCAGGTGCCTCAAGCGCAGCCGCCTTCGGTAGGATAGCAAATGCCGACTATGGATGAGCGCAGGAGAGGGGGAGCTAGATGTACGATGAACATACAGAGATAGTGCGATCATAAAAATTAATGCATAATTTAAATGAGCGCATGAGAGAGAGCTAAGTAGAACAGGTCTCTGTATTCATGCCCATAGGTGGAATTCTGGCTGTACATGGGGGCAATGTTCTGCCTCGTCTACAAGGGAAGCAAGACTCTACGCGCTTAGGGTCAGAACCAGGCTAAACTGGACGTAGTCCTGTACCGTCCCTTGAAACTTAGCTACCCCAAGCTCTGTTCCTAAATTCTATGGGGTCTATTACAGAAGTGAATAACCCTGTTCTACCGATGCTCAGTAAGTAGGACTTACAGTGTTGCTTCATGGCAAGGATTTTTTGGGAATGGATCCAACTCTCGGTTGAAAGGCATGTGTACCTGGGGCAGCAGCTTTCATGATTCGGAAGGGACCTTCCCTGCTGGGGGAGAGCTTATGGGTCCTTCTTGGAATATAGCGTGCCGCTTCACCAGGTTGCCCTCTTGCGGGCCCCCGTCGCGTTTGGTTCTTTGGCGGCAGTGCTTAGAGCATTAGCCAAGACCGTGCGTTGTGGGGTGTTCCCTGCAAGCCGAGTCTTGTCGAGGTTGTTATCTTCACGATGGATCAGGTCCTACGCGGCTTCTCTCGGGGGCCCCCGGGGAGTTCTCCCCTTCTGGCTAAGGCCTTCAAGGGGTAGGTGGACCCGGGCTCGCCTTGGATGACCTAAGGCGTCTCCCCCTTCTGGCAAGGCCTTCAAGGGTTGACGGACCTTAGGCGGCCCCCGAGAGGTATGTTCGAGGCACGGAGGCGTGCCGTAGTTGGCTAACGCCCTGGTCCGTCACCATCGGAACTGGAGTCCTCACCGTCATGCACTGTCTTTATGACACGCTGAGGCTCCTGGAACCCCACCTGGTGGGCAGCGGTGACAGGGGCATCGGCCTTCTGTTTGCCATCCCTCTGAGGGTAGGGCGGTGCTTCAGCCCTCTGCTGTCTTCCATTGCGGAAGCGCTCTGCGAGCCTCTGGATCTCCCAGCACTCGGCAGCAGTATGGTTGCAGGTGCCATGCACAGGGCATAGCCCGCCTTGGCCACTGTCTGGGGCCGGTGATTGCCGCTGCCTCTTGTCGGGGCGTGGCCCCCGAGCTCCACTGGTCGTCGCAGCTGCGGCGACGGGGGCCGTGAATGGTGACTTCATCTTTCCACTCCCCCGGTTCATGGTCTTCTTGCCACCCCCATAGGCAGCAGCACCGGACCCGGGCTGCCCTCCTGACTCAGAGGTCGGCAGTGCGTGCCAGTTCCGCCCTTCAGCCGCTCTGGCGCACTTGTCCGCCAGGCTAAAGAGCTCCGAGACGTCGCGGACCTCTCTGGTCGCGAGCTTCTCAAGCATTTTCTCGTCCCGGACACCCTGTCGGAACGCCACCACCACAGAGGCGCTTTGGATATGTGGGATGGTGTTGCGCACCTGAGAGAACCGCTAGATGAAAGAGCGCAGCGACTCCCCAGGTTGTTGTTTGACGGCGTGGAGGTCGAGCTCCGTGCCGGGATGGGTGTAGGAGCTGCCGAAGTTGGCGACGAACTGCCGGCAGAGCTCACCCCAGGAGGTTATGGACCCCTGAGGTAGATTCATGAGCCAAGACCGGGCTGGGCCGGTCAAGGCGACGGGGAAGTAGTTGGCCATGACAGCCTCGTCGCCTCCTGCAGCAAGTACGGCGGTGGAGTAGATCTGGAGGAACTCCGCAGGGTTGACGCTGCCGTCGTACTTCTCGGGCAGGTGCGGGCGAAACTTGCGCGGCCACCTTGCGAAGTGAAGGTGGGGTGCAAGGGCCGCACATCCTGCACCTGCTGCTGCAGGTACTGGCGCTGCGAACATGTGGTTCGCACCTGGCACCGCGTATCCCGGCATGGGCAAGGCTGCACCATAAACCGGGGCCGCTACTTGCGGCGCATATGGTGGTGGCATATGCTGCGCAGCATATGCCTGAGGCGGGGCTCGCATGGCGAAGGCCTGCCCTTCTGGTTGTGTCGAGGCCGATGACATGCTGTCGCCTGCCTCATGGTTGCGACGCCTTTCTCGACGTCGCTCGAGGTACACCCGGGCGTCCTGCCCCAAGTGGCACCGTTCCAGTTCCCTTTGCAGGTCCGTCGACAGGAGCCTGGAGGAGCTGGAATCCGCCGTTAGCCCGTCAACCGTGGGTGTGCGCGTCAGCGACGCAGCCGGTTGCCCTGGGCGCCGTCCTTGCCGAAACCGAGGGTTCGCGGCGGCGACGACGAGGCGGTCCACCTCGCGGACCCATTGCTGGGTCGCTGAATGGGGCGCATCCCCCGCAGGTGGGTTGCGCAACAGCGCTCTTGCTGCAGCTAGCGCACCTCCATGGTGTACGCTCAGCGCTGCAGAAGACCTCACACTGGTCGGGGCCTGCATAGCCGGAGTCGGCGTTGGCGGAGTCGGCTGCTGGCTACCCGCTTGTGCCGACACACTCTGTCCTGAGTGTGTCGACATGTACTCCCCAGTGGTCACGGTCCGCCGTGAACGTGGGGGAGGAGAGTTTGCCGCTGAAGGAAGCTTGGTCATCTTCGTCGGCGGAAACTCGTCACGCTAGGGGAAAAGCCCCCTACCTGGCGCGCCAAATGTCGAAGTGTTCGGTCGACACTTCCCCCGGGCCTGCACTGACAGCCCGCGGAGGTTCTTTTTTCGGCGGGGCTAGACTCCTAGCGGAAATCTTGCGCAGATGGACGAGTTAGGGAGAGCTTGACACGGCGAGTTTTACGTGGTTCAGGCCGCCGGAGTGTAAAACCCTACGTCCACGGCGAGCTATGGAGCTCGCTGTATTGCTTGCTGCTCAGGGCCGGGGGCCTGAGCTTGGGGGTGAGTTACAGCTTGAGAGTGTATGGCTAGCGTATGAGTTGCAAAATGCGAACCCTTGCTATCGACGCCTACCCGAGCCTTTTATAGTCCAAGACTCAGGCGGCTTACAAGGGGAGCCGGGACCCGACAGGTGGTCCCGGGAAGATTGTCCGTTATCTACCGTATCTGTAGTTACGCCGGTAGTTGCCTCTGGTCGAAGGCTTCTGAGTCTTCATCTTGCCGCCCTGCCCATGCCGCACGCTAGTCGTAGTGGTTGATGACGGCGCAGGCGGCATGGGATGTCTTGTCGCAGCGTTTATTAGCTGGCAGGTTCTGACACCGCGCGCCAGTCTGTGATGCGACTGGGCGCAACGGCACCTGACAGACGCGTGCTCCGCGTTTCCGCGTCTTGGGAAGACGCGGGCCTTGAATACCTTGTACGGGCAAGGTGTGGGGCGCCTTTACGCCCGCTGCCTACCGCTCGGGGGCAGGCAGCACCGTTCTTCTGGCCACGTGGCGGGTCCGGAGCCCTTCTCTGAGGCGGGAAGGGTCCGGCCTGCGGGGCACGTGGAGCCTCCGGACCTCTCCCCGTGGAGGGGGAGGTCCAGCTTCTGTATGCCACGTGGCGGGCCCGGAGCTCTCCTCTGCGGAGAGGGAGGTCCGGCCCCGCTGGACGCGTGGCGTCTTCGGACCTCTCTCCCGCGGAGGGGGAGGTCCGGCTTCTGTATGCCACGTGGCAGGCCCGGAGCTCTCCTCTGAGGAGAGGGAGGTCCGGCCCCGCCGGATGCGTGGCGCCTTCGGAGCTCTCCCTGCGGAGAAGGGCGAGCACCTTAGGCATTTTACCCTGTGCACGGGGGTACCACATATCTCAGGTACCGACAGTGCTCGATCATCTCCCTAGGGATCCCCGGCATCTGCGACGGTTGCCATGCAAACACATCGACGTTGTGTCGGAGGAAGGTGATGAGCGCGCCTTCCTATTTGCTGTCCAGGCCCCCGGCTATCCGGGTGGTCTGGGCAGCCTCGGCGCCGACTTGGATGACCTTCAGGGGGACGTCGCCCTCGTCGAGGGGTTGGACACGGGGTGCCGAGGTCGAGGCATGGTGGCATGCACTCAGGTGGAGCTGGCCCGGTTCTGCACCGCCAGGGGCTGGTGCTCAGGCTGCTGCAAGTGCTTGGAGCTTCTCCAAGGCTGACACTATAGCAGTGTGATTTCCACGGATCTTGAGGACGCCTGTTGGTATAGGCATCTTCAAGACGAGGTAGCCGTAGTGGGCTACCGCCATGAACTGGTACAGGGTTGGCCTGCCGAGGATGGCGTTGAATGGGAGGTCGATCTCCACCACATCGAACAGAATGTATTCTGTCCGGTAGCTGTCCGGTGCCCCGAAAGTGACCGGAAGGCTGATGTTGCTGTAGGGGACGACTTGTCCCGGCGCTACCCCTGAGAACGGCCTCGAGGGGGTGAGCTTGGCCATCGGGATTTCAGGTTCTGGAAAGCTGCGCAGCTGATGAGGTTCAGGCCGACCCCGCCATCTACCAGAACGTGGTACATCTTCACGTTGGCGATGGTGGGAGCTACCAAGAGCGGTAGCTGCCCGGCCCCAGCCATGTTCTTGGGAGAGTCGGTGGCGTCGAAGCTGATGGGGGTCCCCATCCACTTGAGGTGCGGTGCTGCACTTGCGACAGGAGCCACCGACGCCACTGCTCTGCGTAGAGTCTTGACTGCACTCCGAGACGAGGGGTCAGAGGACCCACAGTAGATGACGTAGAGCGCCTTCTGGCGCTCGTCGTTGCTGGAGCTGGAGCCCTCGTGGCCGTGCACCGCCTTTACGGCGTGCTGGGGCTCCTGGAACTCCATCTGCTGGTCCAAACTGTCCCGGGCGTCGACCTTCTGCTTGCCCTCCCTCTGACGGAAGGGAGGGGCGTCCGCACGCGGTTGCTTCCCCTTGCGGAAGCTCTCCGCGAGCTTCTGGATTTCCCGGCACTCAGCAGCAGTGTGGCTGCTGGTGTTGTGCACGGGGCACGGCTCGCCGTGGTCACCGTCAGGGGCTGGTGACTGTCGCGGCCTTTTGTTGGGGCGTTGCCCCCGAGCTCCACAGGGTGCTGCTGCTGCATCAACGGGAGCTGTGGTCGGTGGCTTCATCTTGCCACCGCCCTTGTTCTTGATATTCTTGCTGCTTCCATGGGAAGCAGCGCCAGATCCGGGCTGTCCTCCAGCTTCGGAGGCTGGCTGTGAGTGCCTGTTATGCCCTTCTGCTGCCCTGGCGCACTTGTCCGCCAGGCTGAAGAGCTCCGAGACGTCGCGCACTTCTCTGGTCGCGAGCTTCTCGAGCATCTTCTTGTCCCTTACACCCTGTCGGAACGCCACCATCATAGAAGCATTTTGGATATGGGGGATGGTGTTCCATACCTGGGAGAACCGCTGGATGAAGGAGCGCAGCGACTCTCCAGGTTGTTGTTGGATGCGTGGAGGTCGAGCTCCATGCCAGGCCGGGTGTAGGAGCTACCGAAGTTCGCAGTAAACTTCCGGCAGAGCTCTCCCCAGGAGGTTATGGAACCCAGGGGGAGATTCATGAGCCAAGACCGTGCTGGGCCGGTCAAGGCGACGGGGAAGTAGTTGGCCATGACGGCCTCATCCCCTACCTGGCGCGCCAAATGTTGAAGTGTAGCTGTCGACACTTCCCTCGGGGCTGCACTGGGCAGCCCGCGGAGGTTGTTTTTTGGAGGGGCTAGTCCCCCCGCGTGAGTCTCGCTGTACTGGACGAAGGAAACAGATGAACACAGGGTTTTTTTACGTGGCTCAGCCCGCCGGAGCGTAAAACCCTACGTCCACGGTGAGCAGAGGTGCTTGTTGTATTGCTTGAGGATGAGCTGAGCTAAGAGGCAAACCTGACCAGAGTTCGAACCCCTTGTAAGTTGCCTACCCGAGTGTCGAAGTGTTCAGTCGACACTTCCCCCGGGCCTGCACTGGGTAGCCCGCGGAGGTTCTTTTTTCGGTGGGGCTAGTCCCTTGCAGAGAGCTTGAGCGTATGGACGAGTTAGTAAGAGCTTGACACGGCGAGTTTTACGTGGTTCAGGCCGCCGGAGCGTAAAACCCTACGTCCACGGCGAGCTATGGAGCTCGCTGTATTGCTTGCTGCTCAGAACCGGAGTCCTGAGCTTGAGGATGAGTTACAGCTTGGGGGTTAATGGATAGCGTATGAGTTGCGGGAGTGCGAACCCTTGCTAACGTCGCCTACCCGAGTCTTTTATAGTCCAAGACTCGGGTGGCTTACAAGGGGGGCCCGGGACCCGACAGGTGGTCTCGGGTAGATTGACTGTGATCTACCGTACCTGCAGTTATGCAGGTAGATGTCTCTAGCGAAGGCTTCTGAGTCTTCGTCTTGCAGCCCTGCCCATGCCGCATGCTAGTCGTAGTGGTTGATGACGGCGCGGGCGGCATGGGATGTCTTGTCGCTGTGTTTATTGGCTGGCATGCTCTGACACTGCGTGCCAGTCTGTGATGCGACTGGGTGCAACGCCACCTGACAGAGGCGTGCCCCGCGTCTTGGGAAGACGCGGGCCTTGAATACCTTGTACGGGCAAGGTATGGGGCGTCTTTACGCCCGCTGCCTATAGCTCGGGGGCAGGCAGCGCCGTTTTGCTGGCCACGTGGCGGGCCCGGAGCCCTCCTCAAAGGAGAGGAGGGGTCCGGCCCCGCGGGACACGTGGAGCCTTCGGACCTCTCCCCGCGGAGGGGGAGGTTCGGCTTCTGTCGGCCACGTGGCGGGCCCGGAGCTCCTCTCTGAGGAGAGTGAGGTCCGGCCCCACCGGATACGTGGCACCTTCGGACCTCTCTCCCGCGGAGGTGGAGGTCCAGCTTTTGTATGCCACGTGGCGGACCCGGAGCTCTCCTCTGAGGAGAGCGAGGTCCGGCCCCGCCGGACGCGTGGCGCCTTCGGAGCTCTCCCTGCGGAGAAGGGCGAGTTCCTTAGGCATTTTCTCCTGTGCGCGGGGGTACCCCATATCGCGGGTACCGACAGTGGCCCCCGGGCCCATCTCAGGGGAGATAGCGAGCCCGAGGTGGGACCTCCGTCTCTTCTGATCCGCGCACTTTCTCTAAGACCCGCATTGACCGCTGCCGGAGCACGAACGGCCGCGGGATCGTGGGAGCGTGCACCCACTTGATGGTTGCTTTTACTGCGGCGGTTCCCAAGACTGCCACTTCTGCACGTTGCGGCACTTTCTTCGGGAACCGCCGAAGTGCCTTGCTGGCTTGTCTTCTTAGGAGACTGAGTCCTTGACCCACCGCTTCAGTCGGGCGGCTTGGGTCCACCTGTCATCGGCGCTCGGTCTTGGAGCCGAAGCGGTTGCCGATGCGGCGTATTCAAAGAGTTCTGAATCGCTTGGAATTGCACCCGGGAAGGTTTTAGAGGGGATCTTACCCGCATTGCGGCTTCCCTTCGCACTTCCCAGAGCTTCTTCTTGGACTCTTGTGCCTTTGCCCTCTTGCCCTTGAGTCCTCCCTCGTCATGGCCCCCAACCCGCCAACAGAGAAGAAGCGCGCACGATCTCCTCCAGCGGCGGCGTCTGTGCCAAGTCGGGAATCTGGGGTGCCTGGCACTCCTTCCGGTGGCGACTCAAAGAGGCCCTGGGCTGATGCGTTGAGGGGAGCTTCTAGGGCATCCCCTGCTCCGCCAGTTCAAGCGACTGTGGAGCGGCCGTCAGTGACGGCAGCGGGCTCTGGGAGTCCTACCCTGGCTCGGAAGTCGGGGTTCAGAGCCCGCTGGAGTGTCCGCGCTTCCCAGCCATCCCCGACTGGCAGGGAGTCTGTGCCGTTGCGCTCAGAACCCGGGACAGCTGCCGCGGCCCCCAAGCCAGCGCGAGCTTCTCCTGTTCCGGTGTGCCCGGACTCCGCAGCGGCATCATCTCTTCCTGCCGAGATGGCCGCTGCGGCCCCCAGGCCAGCGCAGGTCGACCCTGCACCAGGCGGCCCGGCCTTTATCCCAGCGCCGCCTTCCCCGGCTCGCCCCTCTCCACCGGTCAAGAAGCCAGAAGCTAAAGAGGGCCCGGCAGGTCCGGCTGCCAGAGCCCCGGCACCAGTTTCTCCTGACCGGCATCTCGTCTCGGTCACTGGTGCATCGACTCCTCTTGAGGACGAGGTGATGGAGGAGGTCGGGGGAACTGCCCCGGCCTCTGTTGCTCCATTGCCCCTGGCAGATGCCTTCGCGCTTGCCGAGACGAGCGTCCAGCAGGTCTTGGCTGCACTAGGTCGTGAGCGGGAGGAGTATACAGTTGAACGGGATCGCCTCCTCACCTGGGGGAACCTTTTGCGGGAGCGGACCGTGAAGGTCAAGAGCGAGCTCGACTCCAGGCAGGAGTTGTTCGACTTCAGGGAAGTGCTCCTCGACCGGCTGGAGCGGGCTGTCAACCGCATGGACGCTGAATCGCGGCGGATCAACAGGGAGGCCCTGGAGGCACACGCCCGGGCCGAGGAGAGCCTCTCTGCCGCTGAGGAGATACGGCAGCGGTTGGAGCGCTGTAAACTCGTCGTTGAGGAACGGGAGCGTTCCACAGCAGCCGAGGCGGAGCGGGTCGCCGCGCAGCTGGCGGCGGGCGAGGATGACCTTCGAGCTCGGATCGAGGAGCTAGAGATTCTGAAGGCAGACCTCGACTTGAGGGAGGAACAGGTCTCCCGCGAATGCCGGGCGGTCTTGGAACGGGAGTTGGCCGCCGACTTCAAGGCTTCTGAGTTGGAGCGGCTCGCCAAGACTCTCCACCTTCGGGAGAGCTCCCTGGCGGCCAAGGAGAAGGAATTCTCCGAGAGAAACCTAGAGGCCCTGCAGGCAGCCCGCCGCGAGGTGGAGGAGCTCTCGGCCTTGCGGTCCTCCGAGGCTCATGCGGTCTCAAGCTTTGTTGATCGAGCGGGGTCCACCCTGATCCCTCTTGGCTTCAGTCCGGTGAGGGCAGCGGCTCCTGCGTTGAAGGTGGTGGAGGTGATCCCCGCGCTGGAGTCGATCGGCACTAAGCTGGACAGGCTAGACTCGGTGGTCGCCAGCGAGCTTGAGGCCGAGGGACGCGGCCTAGCCTTAGAGGTCGCCTCACATGTGCTGGCATGCTTCAAGAGCCACGACCCCTCTTTCTCCCTGGAACCAGCGAGAGAGGGCCTAGCCACGGAGCGGGAGGAAGCTGCCAGGGCTGAAGTCGAGGATGTGGCCGCCCTTGTAGCTGCTAGGTTCCGGCGTGAGCCGGGAGGCCCTTAGGACTTGTTTCTCCCTTTTTATCGAGTCTGTAGTCCACCCAGCTCATGGAGCCTCGCATAATTTGACTCTTTTAGATATTTGTGTCTGTGATGCCTTTTCTCTCCTTCTTGGCTTTGCCTGACTGAGTCCTTAGCTCCGAAAGGTACTCAGAGGCCTTCTCCAATCTCGGAGCTCTGCACAGACACCTTCCCCGGGTCATAACTGTGTTAGGGGCCCCCGGGGGTCTCCGGATCTCGCCCTATGGGGGGCTCCAGATCTGCCTGCCACGTGGCGGGTCCGGAGCCCCTCCTCAGGAGGCGGGAGCTCTGGCCCTGCTGGACACGTAGGGCTTTTGGAGCCCTCCCACCGAGGGGGAGGTCCGGTTTCCGCCTGCCACGTGGCGAGTCCAGAGCCCCCCTCAGGGGAGGCAGGACCCCCGGGCCCGCTGGACACGTGGGGCCTTCGGGCCTCGCCCCTGCTGAAGGGGCGGGACCCGGTCCTTCCAGTCCTAGGCCGGAGTAGTTGGTAGCTCCTTTCCCCCCGCTTCATGCAGTCCCTGTTGCCGTAACCTGGAGGTCCTGCACACAGGCAGAGGAAACGTAATTCTCCTCGGGGGGTCCTCCCCTCCCGTCTCCTAGTCTTATTCGGCTTATGATCCTGATCCGTTACACGGGGCTAGGGCAATTCTGTGCTCGAGGCGCCGGAGCTGCGGCTCCCTCTGAGATCCGGGTACGGTCGTCCGATCCCTAGTACCGGGCCGTGCACTGGGGAAGCAGAGTGCACGTGCTTTGGGTTCATGACCAGGCAAAGCGGTTGTACTCCCCTGTACCTCCAGAGGGCAGGATGCGCACGCTTTGGGCTCGGAGCCTGCTAAGCGGGATACGCACCCTGGACCCCCATGCGCAACGCAGGCCTTTCCTGGAGGTGACCAAATGGCACCGCAACACCTGACTGGGGGAGGCCCGAGAGACTCACTCGGCCATCGGCAGGTGCCTCAAGCGCGGCCGCCCTCGGTAGGATAGCGAATGCTGACTATGGATGAGCGCGGGAGAGAGGGAGCTAGATGTACGATGAACATACATAGATAGTGCGATCATAAAAATTAATGCATAATTTAAATGAGCGCATGAGAGAGAGCTAAGTAGAACAAATTTCTGTGTTCATGCCCATAGGCGGTGTCGGTACCTGAGATATGGGGTACCCCCGCGCACAGGGGAAAATGCCTAAGGAACTCGCCCTTCTCCGCAGGGAGAGCTCCGAAGGCGCCACGCGTCCGGCGGGACCGGACCTCCATCTCCTCAGAGGAGAGCTCCGGGCCCACCACGTGGCATACAGAGGCCGGACCTCCCCCTCCGCGGGATAGAGGTCCGAAGGTGCCACGTATCTGGCGGGGCCGGACCTCCCTCTCCTCAGAGAGGAGCTCCGGACCCGCCACGTGGCCGACAGAAGCCAAACCTCCCCCTCCGTGGGGAGAGGTCCGGAGGCTCCACGTGCCCCGCGGGCCGGACCCTCCTCTCCACTGAGAAGGGCTCCGGGCCCGCCACATGGCCAGAAGAACGGTGCTGCCTGCCCCAGAGCGATAGGCAGCGGGCGTAAAGACGCCCCATACCTTGCCCGTACAAGGTATTCAAGGCCCGCGTCTTCCTGAGACGCGGAGACGCGGAGCACGCCTCTGTCAGGTGCCGTTGCGCCCAGTCGCATCACAGACTGGCGCGCGGTGTCAGAACCTGCCAGCGAATAAACACCGCGACATGACATCCCATGCCGCCGGAGCCGTCATCAACCATTACGACTAGCGTGCGGCATGGGCAGGGCGGCAAGACGGAGACTCGGAAGCCTTCGCCAGAGACAACTACCGACATAACTGCAGATACGGTAGATAACAGTCAATCTCCCCGGGACCACCTGTCGGGTCCCGGGCCCCCCTTGTAAGCCACCTGAGTCTTGGACTATAAAAGACTCGGGTAGGCGACGATAGCAAGGGTTCGCACTTTAGCCACTTGCATCCTGGGTTCGCATTTCTGCAACTCATACGCTAGCCATTCACACCCAAGCTGTAACTCACCCCCAAGCTCGGGACTCCGGCCCCGAGCAGCAAGCAATACAGCGAGCTCCATAGCTCACCGTGGACGTAGGGTTTTACGCTCCGGCGGCCTGAACCACGTAAAACTCTCAGTGTCAAGCTCTTACTAACTCGTCCATCCGCGCAAGCTCTCCGCAAGGGACTAGCCCCACCGAAAAAAGAACCTCCGTGGGCTGCCCAGTGCAGGCCCGGGGGAAGTGTCGACCGAACACTTCGACATTTGGCGCGCCAGGTAGGGGGCTTTTCCCCTTGCGCGACGAGTTTCCGCCGACGAAGATGACCAAGCTCCCTTCAGCGGCAAACTCTCCCCCTCCGCGTTCACGGCGAACCGTGACCAGTGGGGAGTACACGTCGACGCACTCAGGACGGAGTGTGTCGGCACAAGCTGGTAGCCAGCAGCCGACTCCGGCTACGCCGACTCCGGCGATGCAGGCTCCGACCAGTGTGAGATCTTCTGCAGCGCTGAGCGTACACCATGGGGGTGCGCTAGCTGCAGCAAGAGCACTGCTGCGCAACCCACCTGCTGGGGATGCGCCCCATTCCGTGACCCAGTAATGGGTCCGCGAGGTGGATCGCCTCGTCGTCGCCGCCGCGAACCCTCGGTTTCGGCAAGGATGGCGCCCCGGTCAACCGGCTGTGTCGCTGACGCGCACGCCCACGGTTGACGGGCAAACAGCGGATTCCAGCTCCTCCAGGCTCCCGTCGACGGACCTGAGAAGGGAGCTGAAACGGTGCCACTTGGGCCAGGATGCCCGGGTGTACCTCGAGCGGCGTCGAGAAAGGCGTCGCAACCATGAGGCTGGCGACAGCATGTCGTCGGCCTCGACGCAACCTGGAGGGCAGGTCTTCTCCACGCGAGTCCTGCCTCAGGCATACGCCACGCAGCACATGCCACAACCGTATGCGCCACAACCAGCGCCCCCGGTTTATGGTGCAGCCTTGCCCATGCCGGGGTACATGGTGCCAACTGCGAACCAAGCGTTCGCAGCGCTGATACCTGCGGCGGCAGGAGCAGGATGTGCGGCCCTTGCGCCCCACCTTCGCTTCGCGAGGTGGCCGCGCAAGTTTCGGCCGCACCTGCCCGAGAAGTACGACGGTAGCGTCAACCCGGCGGAGTTCCTCCAGATCTACTCCACCGCCGTACTTGCCGCAGGAGGGGATGAGGCTGTCATGGCCAACTACTCCCCCGTCGCCTTGACCGGACCAGCTCGGTCTTGGCTCATGAATCTCCCCCAGGGGTCCATAACCTCCTGGGGAGAGCTCTGCCGGCAGTTCGTCGCCAACTTCGGCAGCTCCTACACCCGTCCCGGCACGGAGCTTGACCTCCACGCCATCAAGCAACAGCCTGGGGAGTCGCTGCGCTCTTTCATCCAGCGGTTCTCCCAGGTACGCAACATCATCCCGCATATTCAAAGTGCTTCAGTGGTGGTGGTGTTCCAACAGGGTGTCCAGGACGAGAAAATGCTTGAGAAGCTCGCGACCAGAGAGGTCCGCGACGTCTCTGAGCTGTTCAGCCTGGCGGACAAATGCGCCAGAGCGGCTGAAGGGCGGAACTGGCACTCTCTGCCGACCTCCGAGTCAGGAGGACAGCCCGGGTCCGGCGCTGCTGCCTATGGGGGTGGCAAGAAGGCCAAGAACCGGGGGAGTGGCAAGATGAAGTCATCGTTCATGGCTCCCGTCGCCGCAGCAGCGACGACTAGTGGAGCTCGGGGGCCATGCTCCGACAAAAGGAAGCGGCAGTCACCGGCCCCAGATAGTGACCAGGGCGGGCTATGCCCCGTGCATGGCGCCGGCAACCATACTGCTGCCGAGTGCTGGGATATCCAGAGGCTCGCAGAGCGCTTCCGCAAAGGAAGACAGCAGAGAGCTGAAGCACCGCCCTACCCTCAGAGGGATGGCAAGCAGAAGGTCGATGCCCCAGTCACCGCCGCCCATCAGGTGGGGTTCCAGGAGCCTCAGCGTGTCATAAAGACAGTACATAACGGTGAGGACTCCAGCTCCGACGGTGACGGGCCAGGGCGGTAGCCAGCTGTGGCACGCCTCCGTGCCTCGGACATACCTCCCGGGGGCCGCCCAAGGTCTGTCAACCTCTTGAAGACCTTGCCAGAAGGGGAAGACGCCTTAGGTCATCCAAGACGAGCCCGGGTCCACCTACCCCTTGAAGGCCTTAGCCAGAAGGGGAGAACTCCCCGGGAGCCCCCAGGAGAAGTCGCGCAGGACCTGATCCAGCGTGAAGATAACAACCTCGTCGACAAGACTCGGCTGCAGGTAACACCCCACAATGCAAGGTCTCGGCTGATGCTCTAAGCACTACCGCCAAAGAACCAAACGCATCAGAGACCTGCAGAAGGGCAATCTGGTGTCACTGCACGCTCTTTCCTGAGAAGGACCCATAAACTCTCCCCCAGCAGGGAAGGTCCCTTCCGAATCATGAAAGCTGCCGCCCCAGGTACACATGCCTTTCAACCGAGAGTGGGATCCGTTCCCAAATCCTTGGCATGGAGCAATACTGTAAGTCCTCCTCCCTGAGCGTCAGTAGAACAGGGTCGTTCCCTTCTGTAATGAATCCCATAGAATCTAGGAACAGAGCTTTGGGCAGCTAAGTCTCAAGGGACGGTACAGGACTACGTCCAGTTTAGCCTGGTTCCGACTCTAAGCGCGTAGAGTCTTGCTTCCCTTGTAGACGAGGCGGAATATTGCCTCCATGTACAGCCAGAATTTCGCCTATGGGCATGAACACAGAACCCTGTTCTACTTAGCTCTCTCTCTCATGCGCTCATTTAAATTATGCATTAATTTTTATGATCGCACTATCTATGTATGTTCATCGTACATCTAGCTCCCCCTCTCCCGCGCTCATCCATAGTCAGCATTCGCTATCCTACCAAGGGCGGCTGCGCTTGAGGCACCTGCCGATGGCCGAGTGAGTCTCTCGGGCCTCCCCCAGTCAGGTGTTGCGGTGCCAGTTGGTCACCTCCAGGAAAGGCCTGCGTTGTGCATGGGGGGTCCAGGGTGCGTATCCAGCTTAGCAGGCCATGAGCCCAAAGCATGCGCATGCTGCCCTCCGGGAGGTACAGGGGAGTACAACCGCTTTGCCTGGTCATGAATCCAAAGCACGTGCACTCTGTTTCCCCAGCGCATGGCCCGGTACTAGGGATCGGACGACCGTACCCGGACCTCGGAGGGAGCCGGAGCTTCGGCGCCTCGAGCACAGAATTGCCCAAGACCCGTATAACGGATCAGGATCGTAAGACGAATAAGACTAGGAGACGGGAGGGGTGGACCCCCCGAGGAGAATTACGTTTCCTCTGCCTGTGTGCAGGACCTCCAGGTTACGGCAACGGGGACTGCATGAAGTGGGGGGAATGGAGCTGCCAACTACTCCGGCCTAGGACTGGAAGGACCGGGTCCCGCCCCTTCAGCAGGGGTGAGCCCGAGGGCCCCACGTGTCCGGCGGGCCCGGAGCTCTAGCCTCCCCTGAGGGGGGCTCCGGGCTCGCCACGTGGCAGGCGGAAACGGACCCACCCCTGTGGGAGGGCTCCGAAATCCCTACGTGTCCAGCATGGCCGGAGCTCCCGCCTCCTAAGGAGGGGCTCCGGACCCGCCACGTGGCAGGCAGATTTGGAGCTCCCCATAGGGCGAGATCCGGAGACCCCCGGGGGGCCCTAACACGGTTAGGACCCGGGGAAGGTGTCTGTGCAGAGCTCCGAGATTGGAGAAGGCCTCTGAGTACCTTGTGGAGCTAAGGACTCAGTCAGGCAAAGCCAAAAAAGAGAGAAAAGACATCACAGACACAAAAATATAAAAGAGTCCAAGTCCAACTATGCGAGGCTCCATGAGATGGACTACAGACTCAATAAAAAGGGAGAAACAAGTCCTAAGGACCTCCCGGCTCCCGCCGGAACCTTGCGGCTACTAGGGCGGCTACATCCTCGACTTCAGCCCTGGCAGCTTCCTCCCGCTCCACAGCTGGGCCCTCTCTCGCTGGTTCTAGCGAGAAAGAGGGGTCACGGCTCTTGAAGCATGCCAGCACATGTGACGCGACCTCTAGGGCTAGGCCGCGACCCTCGGCCTCAAGCTCGCTGGCGACCACCGAGTCTAGCCTGTCCAGCTTGGCGCCGATCGACTCCAGCGCGGGGATCACCTCCGCCACCTTCAGCGCAGGAGCTGCGGCCCTCACTGGACTGAAGCCAAGAGGGATCAGGGCGGACCCCGCTTGATCCATGAAGCTCGAAACCGCAAGAGCCTTGGAGGACCGCAAGGCCGAGAGCTCCTCCCCCTCGTGGCGGGCTGCCTGCAGGGCCTCCAGGTTTCTCTCGGAGAATTCCTTCTCCTTGACCGCCAGGGAGCTCTCCCGAAGATGGAGAGTCTTGGCGAGCCGCTCCAACTCAGAAGCCTTGAAGTCGGCGGCCAACTCCCGTTCCAAGACCGCGCGGCGTTCACGGGAGACCTGTTCCTCCCTCAGGTCGAGGTCTGCCTTCAGGATCTCAAGCTCCTCGATCCGAGCTCGAAGGTCATCCTCGCCCGCCGCCAGCTGCGTGGCGACCCTCTCTGCCTCGGCTGCCGTGGAACGCTCCCGTTCCTCAACGGCGAGTTTACGGCGCTCCATCTGCTGCCGTATCTCCTCAGCAGCAGAGAGGCTCTCCTCGGTCCGGGCGTGAGCCTCCAGGGCCTCCCTGTTGATCCGCCGCGATTCGGCGTCCATACGTTCGACAGCCCGCTTCAGCCAGTCAAGGAGCACTTCCCTGAAGTCGAGCAACTCCCGCCTGGAGTCGAGCTCGCTCCTGACCTTAGCGGTACGCTCCCGCAAAAGGTTCCCCAAGGTGAGGAGGCGATCCCGTTGTGACGCCCTCAATTCTGTGGAAAACCACGGAACCGAGAACTAATGCATATGTGTGCCCAGGATGTTCATCACACATACACATACATTCCACAAACTGAATTCAGATTATATATCACCACGATTAACAGAGTTTATTACAACACCTCATGAGCCTTGGACTCATGCTCACAGCGGAAATCTTAATTCTATGCAGCGGAAGTCCTTATTTAAATGCGGAAGCAAAAACTAATACAGAAGCAAAACTAAGCAGAAGTGGCTCCATCTCTACTCCCTCCACAGGCAAGGTTGAGAATAGATCACACGTCATAATGTTCCACTTGATCTTCATAGTAGGCTTCTCTCGCTGTTGATGAAGAAATAATAATGCAAGTCTGAGCATAATGATGTACTCAGCAAGTGCGGGAATAACACATGATATGCAGCTCATAAACAAGGTAGGTATAAAAGGCTTATTTGCAGAAAAGCAAATTTATAAAATCATGATAAAACAGCAACTTAACTTTAGATGAATGTAATCCCAGCATGTATTAGATCACCAACATACCTTCATTACTTCCCGTGTTCCATCCGAACATTAACCAATCTTTTATTCATACTCACGAATACCTCCTCGTATTCGCTACCATCTCACCTCCTAAAACAACCTCGTCTCGCACTGAGACCAATCTCATGTTATGACCCACCAGTCATGCAAACATCTCATCATCCGGACTCAACAGTCTCAAACCGAACCACAATCAATATTCATAACCAAGAACCTTCCCAATGACCATTCCAATAACCATCCCATCTAATCATGACAGTTTAGCCAGGTGCTCGTGACCGTAAGCTCGGCTATCATGATAGTTTTAGTAACTCTGCAGAGTTTGCACCTCTTTACCCACAAGTTTGTGATTTCGTCACCCGTCGGCGACTGCAGAACCTCCATTATACCAGTACACAACCATCGGTGTATGGCCAAGAGATCACAAAATAGCCTTTACAAAGGGGTTACTAGATGTATGGACTCACTAAGGTTTCACCGGCAGGCTAGAATCTCCAATTCTCCCACCCACGGGCCCCCTCTTATACCATGCAGTTCCCAGGGCAGTTCTCACTCGACTCCCATTCCCCGCGCTTTCCACAGTCCATAACACTCTAGCAACTTTCCTAATTACTCAGCTAAGCCGCACCCATACTTGGCCTTGTGGTGACACTGTTATCCTGGCATGTGCATGCATGAACCGGTCCTTAGATCTACGACAAGCAAAACCACCATCTCATGCTACCTCATTCACAAACCCAGACTTGCCTAAATCTCCCTCCGATCCATGTCCATTATTATCATCAGTTTCTCATTATCATTACGAGTGCAGTTAGCTAGACACATCTATCTCGCTTTCCAATCCCATGGACTCAGCGAAGCATAAAGCAAAAACCATACCCGACTCATAAACTTCCCAAGCGACAAGGATGGTTTAACCAAAACTAGTAAACTCCTATAAAAAAGGGTTTCCCATCATGTTTGACTCAGCACGCACACCTTTTCGCAAAACAAAACAGTTTTACCCAAAACATAGGATCAACATGGTCAAGGAGCACTTGCCTTGTTCTTGCGGTTCCGGTTGTTCTTGATTCTCAAAACCTTGTTGCTGCAGCTCGTCGTAGACAGCTTCCTGAACCTGTCCTCACGCTCTTCTTGTCTTCGAGGTCCTCCTCCGATGATCTCCCTTGTTGTGCTTCGGCGATGTTTTGCTTGGCGAGTTAGGGCTAGGGTTCTAAGTCGTCGGCTCAGGAGTTGAAAGAGAAGTTCATGGTTTCGGCCAGAGGTTTCGGGTTCTATTTATAATCGAGAAGAGAAGAGTCCTAATCTAATTGGATCCCGAATAAAAGTCTTATTCAGATCTTGTTGGATCCTAACGTCTTACCTTTGGTAACATCGTGGAGTTTAGATCGGTTTCTGTTGCGTATCGGTATTTTTACGCGTAAAAACCGCTCCAGACTAGTTACCTTCGTGATGATGAGTTCCGGAAGCTCCACGTGTCCTCGGGGCCTGGTATCTCCTCATCCACAGAGACGAGCTCCGGTTGTGCCGCGTGTCAATCGATCGAGACCTCCCTCTTCTTTGGAGACGAGCTCCGCGCACGCCACGTGTGGGTGCCGGTCTTTCCGCTCTCCTTTCCTCAGGGACATGCCCCGAGGTCAACACGTGTTTAGCTGCGACGGACCTTCCGGTGATAAGCTCAGGCGGCGACACGTGTTCGATAGATCCGGACTTATCTGAGATGAGCTCCGAGATTGACACGTATCCCCCGCGTGACGGGTCCTCTGATTTCCGCGAGGACTAGCTCCGAGGAGGACACGTGTCCTACAAAAAATGCCTTTGCTTCTTCCGCAGAGGCTAGCTCTATGGGCAACAAGTGTCCACAGGGTCGGACCTCTTTTTCAATTGCGGAGGTGACCCCCGAGCCTGCCACGTAGCAAGTTTAGAGGCGGACCTCTCCCAATTTCTCGGGTATGAGCTCCGAACACGCCACGTGGTCTGGTGGCCGTGGGAATTGCCTTCGGTGGTCTCGGAGAGCTTTGTTGGCCATCCTTTTGATACTTGTCTTTGTTCCTTCTTTTCTTAAAATGTTTTTCTTCTTCATAAAATATGAACATATGCTGACACCCGAGATGAGGGTGTCACAAATCTACCCCCCTTAAATTGAATCTCGCCCTCGAGATTCGTTAGTAGAAAATAGATGGAAAAATTCTGCCTTGATATCCTCTTCTCGCTCCCATGTGGCTTCAGCTTCAGTGTGATGGCTCCATTGTACCTTGCACCATCGAATCACCTTGTTTCGGGTGACCCTTTCCTTTACGTCCAAGATTCGGACAGGGTGTTCTGCGTAAGTCAGGTCCTCTTGAAGTTCAAGTTCTCCCATCGACACTTGTTCCTCTGTTACTCTCAAGCACTTCTTGAGCTGGGATACATGAAACACGTCATGTACGTCGGAGAGGTGGTTTGGGAGCTCTAGCTAATAGGCTACTTCTCCTCGCTTGTCCAAAATCTTAAATGGTCCGATGTAGCGAGGCGCTAGTTTGCTTTTGACGTTAAAACATCGTTGGCCTCGGATAGGCGATACCTTAAGGTATACGAAGTCTCCTACTTCAAAGGTCAATTTCCTACGCCTATTGTCCGCATATCTTTTCTGTCGTGACTGAGCAGCCTTTAAGTTTTCCCGTATCGTTTGGACTTGCTTTTCAGCCTCTTGTAGTACTTCGGGTCCAAACACCTGGTTCTCTCCAGTCTCGTTCCAAAACAGTGGCGTTCTACACCGTCTACCATATAAGGCTTCGAAAGGCGACATATTCAAGCTAGCTTGATAGCTGTTGTTATAGGAGAACTCGGCATACGGTAAACTTCTATCCCAACTACGCCCACGTTTCAAGGCACAAGCTCTCAGCATGTCCTCCAAAATTTGGTTCGTCCTCTCGGTTTGCCCATCTGTTTGTGGGTGATAGGCGGAGCTAAAATCTAGTCGTGTACCCATGGCTTTCTGCAGCTTCCTCCAGAATATAGAGGTAAACTGAGAACCTCGATCTGAGACTATCCTCTTCGAAACTCCATGACGGCACACGATCTGCTCCATGTACAATTCTGCCAACTGTGTAACGTTGTAACTGGTCTTTACCGGAAGAAAATGGGCGGTTTTCATCAACCGGTCCACAATGACCCAGATGGAGTCATATCCTGACTGAGTTCTTGGCAATCCGACGATGAAGTCCATATTGATGTCTTCCCATTTCCATTCAGGTATTTTCAAAGGTTGCAACAACCCAGCGGGTTTTTGATGTTCGGCTTTTACCCGTTGCCATGTGTCGCATAGGGCAACGTATTCGGCTATATCCCTTTTCATACCATCCCACCAATAGCAAGTTTTCAAGTCCTTGTACATTTTGGTGCTCCCTGGATGTATGGAATAGGGTGAATCATGTGCCTCCCTTAATATCATGTCGCGAAGATGTCTTAGGTTTGGCACACAAATCCTTTTTCCTAGCCAAAGCGTACCCTTTTCATCCTCCTTAAAATCCTTCTCTATCCCTTGTCGAATTCTTTCCTTGATCTCCTTGATCCCCTCGTCTATTGCTTGGCCCTTTCTTATTTCTTGCTCCAATGGGGAGTGGATCTCTATTATCTCCACGTTATTCAAGAATCCGAGGTGTAACCGTTCGAACTCCTTTCGTAGTTCGGGTGGTAGCTCCCAAATCGTGAGTTGGCGGCATGCTCCCTTTCTGCTCAATGCGTCAGCGACTACATTAGTCTTCCCGGGATGGTAGTTGATTCCCACATCATAATCCTTAATGAGTTCTAACCATCGATGTTACCTCAAATTCAAGTCTATTTGTGTAAATATGTACTTGAGGCTTTTATGATCTGTATAGATGTCACATCGATGACCAAGAATATAATGTCTCCAAATCTTCAATGCATGCACCACTGCTGCTAACTCCAAATCATGTGTAGGATAGTTAAGCTCATGCTTCTTTAATTGTCGTGAGGCATAGGCTACCACTTGTCCTTCCTGCATGAGCACACATCTGAGCCCTTGTCTGGATGCGTCACAATATATGTCAAAGCTCTTGCTTACGTCTGGCAATACCAGAACTGGTGCTGTGGTTAGCCTTCTCTTGAGTTTCTCAAAACTGTCTTGGCAGGCTTGTGTCCATTGAAAGACTTTTCCCTTCATTAATAGCTCTGTCATAGGTTTTGCTATCTTAGAGAAGTCTTTAATGAAGCGCTGATAGTATCCTGCCATTCCAAGGAAACTTCGAATATCCCTCACGCTCCTCGGTTGGTCCCACTTTAGAACATCTCTCACCTTTCTAGGATCAACCGATACCCCTTCTTTGGAGATGATGTGGCCTAGGAAAGATATTTCCTTTAGCCAAAATTGACACTTGTTGAGCTTGGCATACAATTGATGCTCACGCAACTTCTGCAAGGTCAATTTCAGATGTTCTTCATGCTCCTCCTCACTTTTTGAATACACCATAATATCGTCGATGAAAATCACGACGAACTTGTCCAAGTACTCTATGAAAACCTTATTCATAAGGTACATGAAGTATGCGGGTGCATTCGTCAATCCAAAAGACATAACGGTATATTCATATGAACCATACCGTGTCCGAAAGGCTGTCTTAGGTATATTGGAGGGCTTAATCTTCAGCTGGAAATATCCCGACCGAAGATCAATCTTGGAGAATACTTGGGCTCCTTTCATTTGATCGAACAGGTCCTCTATACGGAGCAGAGGGTATTTATTCTTGATTGTTACCTCGTTGAGAGACCTGTAGTCCACGCACATTCTTTGGGTTCCGTCCTTCTTGTCCACGAAGAGTACCGGGGCTCCCCATGGTGACGAGCTTGGCCGGATAAAACCCTTCTCCAACTGTTCTTGAATTTGCTTCTTGAGTTCTACTAACTCGTTGACCGGCATCCTATATGGTCTCTTAGCTATGGGTGCAGTTCCAGGTACCAAATCTATGGCAAACTCGATGTCCAGGTCAGGTGGCATACCTGGAAGTTCTTCCGCGAACACATCCGAAAATTCCTGAACCACTGGAATGTTGTCCAATGCTACTCCTTTAACATGGTTCAAATCCGCCCGTTCGGTTGCTTGCTGGGCTGACTCAAACTCGACACGGATGCCGTGTTTGTTTGTCAACTGCACGCTTCTCTCAGCGTATTGGATTACTCCATTGTGCTTGCTTAACCAGTCCATTCCGAGTATGATGTCAATTCCGTGGGAGTCCAAGACAATAAGGTTGGCAAGGAAGTCTACCTCACTTATTTTAAGGTTTACTTTAGGACATACTATATTAGTCCTCATTTCTTCTCCGGGAGAATTAATTAACATAGCACATTCTAGGTGGGATACGGGTAGATGATGTTTGGTAACATATTCAGACGATATGAAGGAATGTGATGCTCCAGAATCAAATAAAATGGTGGCTGGGTTGGAGTTGGCAAGGAACATACCAATTGCGACGTCCTCAGCCTGTTGTGCTTCCTCAGCAGTGACATGGTTAACGTGGCCACGAGCATAGTTCTGCGGTCCATGGTTTCCTTGGTTGTCCCCTCCGTTTGGTCGCTGGTTCTGCTTGGGCACGTTACCTTGCTGTCCAGGGCCTCGCTTCGGGCACTGGTTAGCAAAGTGGCCTACTTCCCCGCATGCAATGCATGCCCTGTTGCCTACGGCAGCAGGTACGTTGGGGTGGGGGTTTTGAACAGGAGCGCCATTGTTAGGCCGGGGCGCAGGAGGCATGGGCACACGAGGTGCCGGTGTAATGAACCGTTGCTGTGGTGGCTGACCAGGGCGGTTCGTAGGAGTGGTCGATCCATACTGCGGTGCAGGGGGCATGTACCTAGGTCGTACATTGCTCCCTTGGGGCTGGTACGGCATCTTCCTTTTGCACTCTCGCTCGATCTCTCGGATCTTGTTTTCTACCACAATAGCCTTATCAACCAGCTTCTGGAAGCTTACGTAGTCATTATTGAGGAGCTGAACTTGGATCTCATTATTCAACCCTCTCATGAACAGGTACTGCTTCCTCTTATCTGAGTTGACATCTCCGGGGGCATACCGGGACAGTTGTATGAACTTGTTGAGATATTCATTCACACTTTTCTATCCTTGGCGGAGACCTTCAAACTCCTGCCTCTTGAGCATCATTACGCCAACAGGGATGTAGTGGGAGCGGAAACTTTTCTTGAACTCAGTCCAAGTGATTGTCTCCGGGTTGGCATGGGCGTTGCTCAAGGCATCCCACCAATCAGCAGCTGCTCCCATCAGTTGGTGCGATGCAAAGAGAACCTTCTCTCGGTCGTTGCACTGTACAATGGCAAGCTTCTTCTCCATGGATTTCAACCAGTCATCGGCCTCCATTAGATCGCTTGCTTGAGCAAAGGTGGGTGGTCGAGTCCTCATGAACTCTCCCAGCCTGTTATGAGCCGGCGGTGGTGGTGGCGGTGGTGCCGGAACGGGGTGTTGGTTGGCCTGCAACTGACCCAAAGTTTGGATCATGGTTTGCATAAGCTGGTTTTGCATGGCCATCAACCTTTCTAGGTTGTTTTCGCCAGCTCCGGGGTTGGCAGGAACTTCCTCGTGGTCATCTTTCTGGACGTTCCTTCGGCAGGCGTTTCCTCTCACCATCTGTGAGAGGGAACGAAATAGAATAGAAGGTTAGAAGGTTAGATAGGTCCTTTCAACTATATGCATCAAGGTGAGTTGGACTATATATATTAGCCCTTATGAGGATGTGAGCAAGTGCCGAAACATCTCACACCTCCTTCTTCTTATGTGTGGATATGGACAACGTTTTTGAGACGTCCCACCACTCACACTAAGCACATATTCACCAATAATCATCACAAGGGCCCACTCAACTCCTATTGAAGGATGGTTTCCTATGTCAAGGTGGTTTTTAAAGGTCAATCTAGGCTATATTCACCTTAGGATGCTTCCTTGGGCCAGCGTGGCTTAGCTACCTGTGACCCTTATTTTGGGTGTAACTTGCTGTTAACCCGTGGCTTTAATATCAATCTAAGGTTTCTATCTAGGCGTGTAACCTGCTGTCAACCCGTGGCTCTGATACCAATCTGTGACGCCCTCAATTCTGTGAAAAATCACGGAACCGAGAACTAATGCATATGTGTGCCCAGGATGTTCATCACACATACACATACATTCCACAAACTGAATTCAGATTATATATCACCACGATTAACAGAGTTTATTACAACACCTCATGAGCCTTGGACTCATGCTCACAGCGGAAATCTTAATTCTATGCAGCGGAAGTCCTTATTTAAATGCGGAAGCAAAAACTAATGCGGAAACAAAACTAAGCAGAAGTGGCTCCATCTCTACTCCCTCCACAGGCAAGGTTGAGAATAGATCACACGCCATAATGTTCCACTTGATCTTCATAGTAGGCTTCTCTCGCTGTTGATGAAGAAATAATAATGCAAGTTTGAGCACAATGATGTACTCAGCAAGTGCGGGAATAACACATGATATGCAGCTCATAAACAAGGTAGGTATAAAAGGCTTATTTGCAGAAAAGCAAATTTATAAAATCATGATAAAACAACAACTTAACTTTAGATGAATGTAATCCCAGCATGTATTAGATCACCAACATACCTTCATTACTTTCCGTGTTCCATCCGAATATTAACCAATCTTTTATTCATACCCACGAATACCTCCTCGTATTTGCTACCATCTCACCTCATAAAACAATCTCGTCTCGCACTGAGACCAATCTCATGTTATGACCCACCAGTCTTGCAAACATCTCATCATCCGGACTCAACAGTCTCAAACCGAACCACAATCAATATTCATAACCAAGAACCTTCCCAATGACCATTCCAATAACCATCCCATCTAATCATTGCAGTTTAGCAAGGTGCTCATGACCGTAAGCTCAGCTATCATGATAGTTTTAGTAACTCTGCAGAGTTTGCACCTCTTTACCCACAAGTTTGTGATTTCGTCACCCGTCCGCGACTGCAGAACCTCCATTATACCAGTACACTATCGTCGGTGTATGGCCAAGAGATCGCAAAATAGCCTTTACAAAGGGGTTACTAGATGTATGGACTCACTAAGGTTTCACCGGCAGGCTAGAATCTCCAATTCTCCCACCCACGGGCCCCCTCTTGTGCCATGCAGTTCCCAGGGCAGTCCTCACTCGACTCCCATTCCCCACGCTTTCCACAGTCCATAACACTCTAGCAACTTTCCTAATTACTCAGCTAAGCCGCACCCATACATGGCCTTGTGGTGGCACTGTTATCCTGGCATGTGCATGCATGAACCGGTCCTTAGATCTACGGCAAGCAAAACCACCATCTCATGCTACCTCATTCACAAACCCAGGCTTGCCTAGATCTCCCTCCGTTCCATGTCCATTATTATCATCAGTTTCTCATTATCATTACGAGTGCAGTTAGTTAGACACATCTATCTCACTTTCTAATCCCATGGACTCAGCGAAGCATAAAGCAAAAACCATACCCGACTCATAAACTTCCCAAGCGACAAGGATGGTTTAACCAAAACTAGTAAACTCCTATAAAAAAGGGTTTCCCATCATGTTTGACTCAGCACGCACACCTTTTCGCAAAACAAAACAGTTTTACCCAAAACATAGGATCAACATGGTCAAGGAGCACTTGCCTTGTTCTTGCGGTTCCGGTTGTCCTTGATTCTCAAAACCTTGTTGCTGCAGCTCGTCGTAGACAGCTTCCTGAACCTGTCCTCACGCTCTTCTTGTCTTCGAGGTCCTCCTCCGATGATCTCCCTTGTTGTGCTTCGGCGATGTTTTGCTTGGCGAGTTAGGGCTAGGGTTCTAAGTCGTCGGCTCAGGAGTTGAAAGAGAAGTTCGTGGTTTCGGCCAGAGGTTTCGGGTTCTATTTGTAATCGAGAAGAGAAGAGTCCTAATCTAATTAGATCCTGAATAAAAGTCTTATTTAGATCTTGTTGGATCCTGACGTCTTACCTTTGGTAACATCATAGAGTTTAGATCGGTTTCTGTTGCGCATCGGTATTTTTACGCGTAAAAACCGCTCCAGACTAGTTACCTTCGTGATGATGAGTTCCGGAAGCTCCACGTGTCCTCGGGGCCTGGTATCTCCTCATCCGCAGAGACGAGCTCCGGTTGTGCCGCGTGTCAATCGATCGAGACCTCCCTCTTCTTTGGAGACGAGCTCCGCGCACGCCACGTGTGGGTGCCGGTCTTTCCGCTCTCCTTTCCTCAGGGACATGCCCCGAGGTCGACACGTGTTTAGCTGCGACGGACCTTCCGGTGATAAGCTCAGGCGGCGACACGTGTTCGATAGATCCGGACTTCTCTGAGATGAGCTCCGAGATTGACACGTATCCCCCGCGTGATGGGTCCTCTGATTTCCGCGAGGACTAGCTCCGAGGATGACACGTGTCCTACGAAAAATGCCTTTGCTTCTTCCGCAGAGGCTAACTCTACGGGCAACACGTGTCCACAGGGTCGGACCTCTTTTTCAATTGCGGAGGTGACCCCCGAGCCTGCCACGTAGCAAGTTTAGAGGCGGACCTCTCCCAATTTCTCGGGTATGAGCTCCGAACACGCCACGTGGTCTGCTGGCCGTGGGAATTGCCTTCGGTGCTCTCGGAGAGCTTTGTTGGCCATCCTTTTGATACTTGTCTTTGTTCCTTCTTTTCTTAAAATGTTTTCCTTCTTCATAAAACATGAACATATGCTGACACCCGAGATGAGGGTGTCACACCCGTTCAACTGTGTACTCCTCCCGCTCGCGACCTAGTGCAGCCAAGACCTGCCGGACGCTCGTCTCGGCAAGTGCGAAGGCATCGGCCAGAGGCAATGGAGCAACAGAGGCCGGGGCAGTTCCCCCGACCTCCTCCATCTCCTCATCCTCAAGAGGAGTCGAAGCACCAGCATCCAAGACGAGACGCCGGCCAGGGGAAGCTGGCGCCGGGACTCTGGCAGCCGGACCTGCCGGGCCCTCTTTGGCTTCAGGCTTCTTGACCTGTGGAGAGGGGTTTGCCGGGGAAGGCGGCGCTGGAGTAAAGGCCGGGCCGCCTGGTGCAGGGTCGACCTGCGCTGGCTTGGGGGCCCCGGTGGCCGTCTCGGCATGAAGAGACGACGCCGCCGCGGAGTCCAGGCACACCGGAACATGAGAAGTTTGCGCTGGCTTGGGGGCCGCGGCAGTTGTCCCTGGCCCCGAGCGCAACGGCACAGACTCCCCGCAAGTCGGGGATGGCCGGGAAGTGCGGACACTCCAGCGGGCTCTGAACCCCGACTTCCTAGCCGGGGTAGGACTCCCAGAGCCCGCTACCGTCACTGACGGCCGCTCCGCAGTCGCTTGAACTGGCGGAGCAGGGGACGCCCCAGAAGCTTCCCTCAACGCATCAGCCCGGGGCCTCTTCGAGTCGCCACCGGAAGGAGTGCCAGGCACCCCAGATTCCCGACTTGGCACAGACGCCGCCGCTGGAGGAGATCGAGCGCGCTTCTTCTCTGGTGGCGGGTTGGAGGCCATGGCGAGGGAGGACTCAAGGGCAAAAGGGCAAAAGCACAAGAGTCCGAGAAGAAACGCTGGGAGGGGAAACCGCAATGAGGGTAAGATCCCCTCTAAAAACCTTCCCGGGTGCAATCCCAAGCGATTCGGAACTCTTCGAATACACCGCTGTCGGTACCTGAGATATGGGGTACCCCCGTGCACAGGGGAAAATGCCTAAGGAACTCGCCCTTCTCCGCAGGGAGAGCTCCGAAGGTGCCACGCTTCCGGCGGGGCCGGACCTCCCTCTCCCGAGAGATAGGCAGCGGGCGTAAAGACGCCCCATACCTTGCCCGTACAAGGTATTCAAGGCCCGCGTCTTCCCAAGACGCGGAAATGCAGAGCACGCCTCTGTCAGGTGCCGTTGCGCCCAGTCGCATCACAGACTGGCGCGCGGTGTCACAACCTGCCAGCCAATAAACACCGCGACAAGACATCCCATGCCGCCTGCGCCGTCATCAACCACTACGACTAGCATGCGGCATGGGCAGGGCGGCAAGATGAAGACTCAGAAGCCTTCGACCAGAGACAACTACCGGCATAACTGCAGATACGGTAGATAATAGGCAATCTTCCCGGGACCACCTGTCGGGTCCCGGCTCCCTTTGTAAGCCGCCCGAGTCTTGGACTATAAAAGGCTCGGGTAGGCGACGATAGCAAGGGTTCGCACTTTGCAACTCATACGCTAGCCATACACTCCCAAGCTGTAACTCACCCCCAAGCTCAGGACTCCGGTCCTGAGCAGCAAGCAATACAGCGAGCTCCATAGCTCGCCGTGGACGTAGGGTTTTACGCTCCGGCGGCCTGAACCACGTAAAACTCACCACGTCAAGCTCTTACTAACTCGTCCATCCGCGCAAGCTCTCCGCAAGGGACTAGCCCCACCGAAAAAAGAACCTCCGCGGGCTGCCCAGTGCAGGCCCGGGGGAAGTGTCGACCGAACACTTCAACATTTGGCGCGCCAGGTAGGGGGCTTTTCTCCTAGCGCGACGAGTTTCTGCCGACGAAGATGACCAAGCTTCCTTCAGCGGCGAACTCTCCCCCCCCCCCGCCTCTGCGGCAAACCGCGACCAGGGGGGAGTACATGTCGACACACTCGGGACGGAGTGTGTCGGTACAAGCTGGGAGCCAGCAACCGGCTCTGGCAGCGCCGACCCCGGCAATGCAGGCACCGACCAGCATCAAGTCTTCGGTAGCGCTGGGCGTACCCAGTGGGGGTGCGCTAGCTGCAGCGAGAGCGCTACTGTACAATCCGCCCGCTGGGGACGCGCCTCAGGCAGCGACCCAGCAGTGGATCCGCGAGGTAGACCGTCTCGTCGTCGCCGGCGCAAATCCTTGACTTCGGCAGGGACGACGCTCTGGCCAACCGGTCGTGTCGCTGATGCGCGCACCATTGGTTGACGAGCAGACGGCAGACTCCAGGTCTACCAGGCTCCAATCGACAGATCTGAGGACAGAGCTGGAGCGGTGTCACCTGGGTCAAGATGCCCGGGTATACCTCGAGCAGCGCCGAGAAAGGTGTCGCTACCAAGAGGCTGACAACAGCATGACATCGGCCTCGACCCAGCCTGAAGAGCAGACCTTCGCCACGCGATCTCTGCCCCAGGCCCGCGCCGTGCAGAATATGCCACAGTCTTATGTCCTGCAGATGGCGCCCCCGGCCTATGGTGCAGCCTTGCCCGTACCGGGGTACGCGGTGCTCAGTGCGAACCAAGCGTTCGCAGCACCAGAACCTGCGGCGACAGAAGCAGGGTGTGCGGCCCTCGCGCCCCACCTTCGCTTCGCGAAGTGGCCGCGCAAGTTTCGGCCGCACCTGCCCGAGAAGTACGACGGCAGCATCAACCCGGCAGAGTTCCTCCAGATCTACTCCACCGCCGTACTTGCCGCAGGAGGGAATGAAGCCGTCATGGCCAATTACTTCCCTGTCGCCTTGACTGGCCCAGCCCGGTCTTGGCTCATGAACCTCCCCCAGGGTTCCGTAACTTCCTGGGGAGAGCTTTGCCGGCAGTTCATAGCCAACTTCGGCAGTTCCTACACCCGGCCTGGCAGGGAGCTCGACCTCCACGCCATCCAGCAACAACCTGGGGAGTCGCTGCGCTCTTTCATCCAGCGGTTCTCCCAGGTGCGGAACACCATCCCACACATTCAAAATGCTTCTGTGGTGGTGGCGTTCCGGCAAGGCGTCCGGGACAAGAAGATGCTCGAGAAGCTCGCGACCAGGGAGGTCCGCGATGCCTCAGAGCTCTTCAGCTTGGCAGACAAGTGCGTCAGAGCAGCCGAAGGACGGAACTGGCACTCACAGCCGTCCTCCGAATCAGGAGGACTGCCCGGATCTGGTCCTACTCCCTATGGAGGCAGCAGGAAGACCAAGAGCCGAGGCAGAAACAAGATAAGATCACCGGCCGCAGCCCCAGTCGTCACTGCAGCGACGCTCAGTGGGGCTCAGGGGCCGCGCCCCGACAAGAGGCAGCGAAGATCACCAATCCCATAAGGTAATCAAGACAATATGTGCCCCGTGCTCGGCAACTGTCGCCACACTACTGCCGAGTGCTGGGAGATCCGAAGGCTCGCAGAGCGCTTCCGCAAGGGGAAGCGGCAGCGGGCTGATGCCCTGCCCTTCCGTCCAAAGGAAGACGAACAGAGGGTGGATGTTCCAGACAGCATCGACCACCCAGAGGAGATCCAGGAGCCTCAGTGTGTCGTGAAGGCGGCACGCAATCATGAGGACTCCAGCTCCAGTGACGATGAGCGTCGAAAGAAGCTCTACGTCATATACGGCGGGTCCGCCGACCCCTCGTCCCGAAGCACAGTCAAGACTCTGCGCCGAGCGGTAGCGTCGGTGGCGCCACTCCCAAGTGCTGCACCGCATCTTAAGTGGATGGGGACCCCCATCAGCTTTGACGCCACCGACTGCCCCAGGAACATGGCTGGGGCCGGCCAACTACCGCTCTTGGTAGCCCCTACCATCGCCAACGTGAGAATGTACCACGTTTTGGTAGATGGAGGAGCTGGGCTGAACCTCATCAGCCATGCAGCTTTCCAGAAGCTGCAGATCCCGATGGCCAAGCCCACCCCGTCGAGCCCGTTCTCAGGGGTAGGGCCGGGACAGGTCATTCCTTACGGCAACATCAGCCTCCCGGTGACCTTCGGGGCCCCGGACAGCTATCGGACAGAGTACACTCTGTTCGACGTAGCGGAGATAGACCTCCCCTTCAACGCTATAATCGGCAGGCCAGCCCTGTACCGGTTCATGGCAGTAGCCCACTACGGCTACCTCGTCCTGAAGATGCCAACACCGACGGGCGTCCTCAGGATTCGTGGGGACCGTACTGCTGCAGTGTCGGCCCTAGAGAAGCTCCAAGCGCTCGCAACAGCTGGGGCATCAGCCCCCGGCAATACAGAGCCGGACCAGCTCCGCCCGAGCGCACGTCACCGTGCTTCCGCCACAGCACCCCGTGTGCATCCTCTCGACGAGGGCGGCGTCCCCTTAAAGGTTGTCCAAGTCGGCGCCGAAGCCACCCAGACCACCCGGGTAGCCGGGGGCCTGGATAGAAAATAGGAAGGCGCGCTCGTCACCTTCCTCCGGCACAACGTCGACGTGTTTGCATGGCAGCCGTCACAGATGCCGGGGATCCCCAGGGAGGTGATCGAGCGCCACTTGAAAGTCTTCCCCGACACCCGGCCGGTTCAACAGAAGCCCCGCAAGCAGTCCATCGAGCGGCAAAACTTCATCCGTGAAGAAGTCAAGAAGCTGCTGGACGCTGGCTTCATATGGGAGGTCCACCACCCCCGGTGGTTGGTGAACCCCGTCGTTGTCCCGAAGGCCGGCGGGAAGCTCCGGATGTGCATCGACTACACCAGTCTCAATAAGGCATGTCCCAAAGATCCATTCCCTCTCCCTAGAATAGATCAAATAGTAGACTCAACGTCAGGCTGCGATATGCTGTGCTTCCTAGACGCCTACTCGGGTTTCCATCAGATCCCCATGTCTAGGGAGGACGAGGAGCATACCTCCTTCATCACAGTAGACGGCCTTTATTGCTATGTGTCTATGCCTTACGGCCTAAAGAATGCACTCCCCACCTTT
The DNA here is from genome assembly GCA_030760725.1 of Neostapfia colusana. Taxonomy (NCBI): domain Eukaryota; kingdom Viridiplantae; phylum Streptophyta; class Magnoliopsida; order Poales; family Poaceae; genus Neostapfia; species Neostapfia colusana. The sequence continues at coordinate 36,078,046 of JASWHV010000001.1, read as the reverse complement.
GTGCGAGCGATGCACAAAACCTTTGGGGAGTTAATAAGAGACCTAGTTGAGGTGTGCGTCGATGACATAGTTGTCAAGGTCAAGCAGGGTTCATCTTTGCTAGATAACTGTCGAAGTGTTCGGTCGACACTTCCCCCGGGCCTGCACTGGGCAGCCCGTGGAGGTTCTTTTTTCGGTGGGGCTAGTCCCTTGCGGAGAGCTTGCGCGGATGGACGAGTTAGTAAGAGCTTGACGCGGTGAGTTTTACATGGTTCAGGCCGCCGGAGCGTAAAACCCTACGTCCACGGCGAGCTATGGAGCTCGCTGTATTGCTTGCTGCTCAGGGCCGGAGTCCTGAGCTTGGGGGTGAGTTACAGCTTGGGAGTGTATGGCTAGCGTATGAGTTGCAAAGTGCGAACCCAGGGTGCGAATGTCTAGAGTGCCAACCCCCGCTAACGTCGCCTACCCGAGCCTTTTATAGTCCAAGACTCGGGTGGCTTACAAGGGGGGCCGGGACCCGACAGGTGGTCCCAGGGAGATTGACTGATACCTACCGTATCTGCAGTTATGCCGGTAGTTGTCTCTGCCGAAGGCTTCTGAGTCTTCGTCTTGTAGCTCTGCCCATGCCGCATGCTAGTCGTAGTGGATGATGATGGCGGGGGCGGCATGGGATGTCTTGTCGCTGCGTTTATTGGCTGGCAGGCTCTGACACTGCACGCCAGTCTGTGATGCGACTGGGCACAACGGCACCTGACAGAGGCGTGCTCCGCGTCTCCGTGTCTTGGGAAGGCGCGGGCCTTGAATACCTTGTACGGGCAAGGTATGGGGCGTCTTTACGCCCGCTGCCTATCGCTCGGGGGCAGGCAGCGCCGTTCTGCTGGCCACGTGGCGGGCCCGGAGCCCTCCTCAGAAGAGAGGGGGGCCGGCCCCGCAGGACACGTGGAGCCTTCGGACCTCTCCCCGCGGAGGGGGAGGTTCGGCTTCTGTTGGCCACGTGGCGAGCCAGGAGCTCCTCTATGAGGAGGGGGAGGTCCGGCCTCTCTGGACACGCGGCACCTTGGGACCTCTCTCCCGCGGAGGGGGAGGTCCGGCTTCTGTATGCCATGTGGTGGGCCCGGAGCTCTCCTCTGAGGAGAGGGAGGTCCGGCCCGGCTGGACGCGTGGCGCCTTCGGAGCTCTCCCTGCGGAGAAGGGCGAGATCCTTAGGCATTTTCCCCTGTGCGCGGGGGTACCCCATATGGAGGGTACCGACAATAACCTAGTCTTAGTCTTTGACAAGTTGTGCTCTACGCGCACCAAACTGAACCCAGATAAATGTGTGTTCGGTGTGTCCTCTGGGAAGCTCTTAGGGTTCCTGGTCTCGCACCGAGGGATTGAGGCCAACCCAGAGAAGATCAAGGCCATCGACTTGATGCAGCCCCCTGCCCGTGTCAAGGATGTTCAGAAAGTCACGGGATGTCTAGCCGCGCTGAGTCGGTTTATACCGAGGCTAGCAGAGCGGGCACTCCCTTTCTTTAAGCTCCTGCACAAGTCAGACCCCTTTGCCTGGACTGACGAAGCAGAAGAGGCTTTCCAGGAGTTGAAGCGACTCCTGACGACCCTACCTATCATGGTAGCCCCTGAACCCGGGGAGCACCTGCTGCTCTACATCGCGGCAACGACTGAAGTGGTGAGTATGGTCCTCGTCGCAGAGCGGCCAGACCCCTCACCTTCGCAACCTGCTCCGGTAGCAGAAGACAGACGCCAGGGGGCCCTGCAGGGCCAAGGCGGTCTCCCGGACCCCCCGGAGGTCCAGGTCGACCTCCCGGAGGTCCAGGGCGGTCTCCCGGACCCCCAAGATAAATCCCCGGGGGCCAATTGGGACCTCCCGGAGGTCCCTCAAGACCTCCCGGAGCTCCCGGATAATCAAGATAGCTTAAGGGCCTCCGGGTCCCAGCTCCCGGAGGCCCCCGTGGGTCCACTCACCTCCAACGGGCCAGGGCCAATGGACGAGGACCTCCCAAGCCTAAGAGAGAGGGTTCGAACCATACAGAGGCCTGTCTACTACATCAGAGAAGTACTTCATGATGCCAAGACAAGGTACCTAGAAGTCTACAAGCTGTTGTATACGGTGCTCGTGGCCTCCAGGAAGCTCCGCCATTACTTCCAGGCCCACCGGGTCTCGGTAGTCACCTCGTATCCGCTGAAGACAATTCTTCACAGCCCCCATGCGACTGGCAACGTTGCTAAATGGGCGGCGGAGCTGGCAGAGTTTGAGCTGGACTTCCTCCCACGCCATGCAGTCAAGAGCCAGGCACTGGCTGACTTTGTGGCGGAGTGGACACAAACGAAGACTGACCCAGGGGGCCATGAAGGCGGTGAGCCAGAGCACCAAGCTCCAGTCTTCACCGAACCCCACTGGACACTTTTCTTCGACGGCTCCTCGCGAAAGCAGGGGGCCGGTGCCGGCGTACTGCTCCTCATGCCATCGGGGGAACAGTTTGGGTATATGGTGCGTCTCAATTTCAAGGCAACCAACAACATGGCGGAGTATGAAGCACTCATCTTTGGCCTGCAGACAGCCCTGTCTTTAGGCGCTCGTCAGTTGTTGGCACAGGGCGACTCCCAACTGGTCATCAATCAAGTCAAGGGCGAATGCTCCTGCAATGACCCACAGCTAGCTGCGTATCTGCTTCACGTGCAGATGTTGGAGAAAGAATTCCTCGCCTTGGACCTGCATCACGTACCGCACGCTGGTAATGCCGCAGCTGACAACCTTTCAACGAAGGCTTCCACCAGAGCCCCTGCGCCCGAAAGAGTTTTCGAGAGGACGTTGCTGCGGCCTACAGCCTGGCCCGCCGAGCCGGGCGAAGGGGGCTTGACCAGCACCTCGAAGCTGGCGGTCCCGGCGGCCCTACAGCCATGGATGCCGCCAAGGATCGTAAGCATCACTGGGGACTCCGTGCAACCCAGCGCTCAAGATCCAGAAGCTCAAGTCAGACCCGATGCATGGATCACGGAGATCCAGGACTACTTGAAGGACAATATCCTCCCTGATGAACATGCAACCGCTGAACGGATTGTGCGTATGGCTAAGAGATACGCGCTGGTAGAGGGGGATCTCTACCGGTGTGGCGCCAACCACATCCTATTGCGGTGCATAACCCAGGGGGAAGGCTGCGACTTGCTCGCTGAGATCCATGGAGGCGAATGTGGAAGTCACTCTTCCTCACGCACGCTTGTTGGTAAAGCCTTCCGGCATGGCTTCTACTGGCCGACAGCACTCCAGGATGACGTCAAGCTGGTCCAGAGCTGCAAGGCGTGCCAGTTCCACGCCAAGCAGATCCATACACCGGCTCAGGCGGTACAGATGATCCCGCCCTCGTGGCCATTTGCCGTATGGGGGCTGGACATCTTGGGACCATTTCCCAGAACCGTCGGGGGATTCCGGTACCTCTATGTCGCCATCGACAAGTTCACCAAGTGGCTGGAAGCTACACCAGTTGTCACCATCAACAAACAATCCGCAGTAAAGTTCATCAAGTCTATTGTCTGCCGGTTTAGGGTCCCGAACAGAATCATCACCGACAACGGGACCCAGTTCACCAGCGCAGCATTCCAAGACTACTGCGAGGACCTTGGTATTCAGGTGTGCTACGCCTCTGTCGCCCACCCAAGGAGCAATGGGCAAGTTGAGAGGGCCAACACGGAGATTCTCCGGGGTCTTAAGACTCGCACCTTCGCCAGCCTGAAGAAACATGGTGCCAACTGGGTAGATGAGCTTCCGAGCACACTATGGGCTAACCGGACATCCCAGAGCCGGGCCACCGGGGAGACACCCTTCTTCATGGTGTATGGGGCCGAAGCTGTACTTCCCCCAGAAATCACCATGAAGTCTCACCGTATCCGGGCTTACGACGAAGCCGCGCAGGACAACCTCCGGCGTGGAGAAATCGACCTCGTCGATGAGGTCCGATTACATGCAGCACTCCGTAACGCGCGGTACAGACAAGCGCTTCGGCGCTACCACCAGAGATCTGTGCGTGCCCGGGAGCTGCAGGAAGATGACCTGGTGTTGCGGCGCATACTTTCTCACGAAGGGGCCCACAAACTTTCCCCTAGTTGGGAAGGCCCCTTCCAAGTCGCGAAAGTATGCCGCCCCGGGTGTGTGCGCCTTTCCAACGAGGATGGGGACCTGCTCCCAAACCCTTGGAACATAGAACACCTCCGTAAGTTCTACCCCTAGAGCAAAAATAGGACAGTACTTTCTTTTCGTAATAAACTCCATAGAGTCCAGGAGCAGCGCTCGGAGCAGCTAAGCCCCAGGGGACGGTACAGGACTACGTTCAGCTTTGCCTGGTTCCGACTCCAAGCGCGTAGAGTCTTGCTTCCCCTCTTAATGGGGCGAGTCGTGGCCTCCATGTTTAGCCTGCCTTCCTCCTGTGGAAAGTTGTACGAAAAGAAACCTGCTCTACTTTGCTCTTTCCTCGTACTCATTTAAATTGTGTATTAAGTTTTTTTAGCCACCCTTGCAGTGCATGGTTGCCATGTGCTCAGCTCCCCCTCCTTACAGTCCCCAAGCACCAAGCATATGGTTAGGGGCTTTAAGTCAAATAAGACTGTCGAAGTGTTCAGTCGACACTTCTCCCGGGCCTGCACTGGGCAGCCCGCGGAGGTTCTTTTTTCGGTGGGGCTAGTCTCTAGCGGAGAGCTTGCGCAGATGGACGAGTTAGTAAGAGCTTGACATGGCGAGTTTTACGTGGTTCAGGCCACCGGAGCGTAAAACCCTACGTCCACGGCGAGCTATGGAGCTCGCTGTATTGCTTGCTGCTCATGGCCGGAGGCCTGAGCTTGGGGGTGAGTTACAGCTTGAGAGTGTATGGCTAGCGTATGAATTGCAAAGTGCGAACCCCTGCTATCGACGCCTACCCGAGCCTTTTATAGTCCAAGACTCGGGCGGCTTACAAGGGGAGCCGGGACCCGACAGGTGGTCCCGGGAAGATTGTCTATTATCTACCGTATCTGCAGTTATGCCGGTAGTTGTCTCTGGTCGAAGGCTTCTGAGTCTTCATCTTGCCGCCCTGCCCATGCCGCATGCTAGTCGTAGTGGTTGATGACGGCGCAGGCGGCATGGGATGTCTTGTCGCGGTGTTTATTGGCTGGCCGATTCTGACACCGCGCGCCAGTCTGTGATGCGACTGGGCGCAACGGCACCTGACAGACGCGTGCTCCGCGTCTCCGCGTCTTGGGAAGACACGGGCCTTGAATACCTTGTATGGGTAAGGTATGGGGCGCCTTTACGCCTGCTGCCCGCTCGGGCAGGCAGCGCCATTCTGCTGCCACGTGGCGGGCCCAGAGCCCTTCTCAGAGGAGAGGAGGGTCAGTCCCGCGGGGCACGTGGAGCCTCCGGACCTCTCCCCGCGGAGGGGGAGGCTCGGCTTCTGTTGGCCACGTGGCGGGCCCGGAGCTCTCCTCTGAGGAGAGGGAGGTCCGGCCCCGCTGGACACGCGGCGCCTTCGGACCTCTCTCCCGCGGAGGGGGAGGTCCGGCTTCTGTATGCCACGTGGCGGGCCCGGAGCTCTCCTCTGAGGAGAGGGAGGTCCGGCCCCGCCGGACGCGTGGCGCCTTCGGAGCTCTCCCTGCGGAGAAGGGCGAGTTCCTTAGTCATTTTACCCTGTGCGCGGGGTACCCCATATCTCAGGTACCGACAGTGGACCCCGGGCCCATCTCGGGGGAGATAGTGTGACACCCTCACCTCGGGTGTCAGCATATGTTCATGTTTTATGAAGAAGAAAAACATTTTAAGAAGAGTAGAAACAGAGACAAGTACCAATAGGATAGCCAATAAAGCTCTCCGAGAGCACCGAAGGCAATTTCCGCGGCCAGCAGACCACGTGGCGTGTTCGGAGCTCATCCCCGAGAAATTGGGAGAGGTCCGCCGCTAAACTAGCTACGTGGCAGGCTCGGGGGTCACCTCCGCAATTGAAAAGAGGTCCGACCCTGTGGGACACGTGCTACCGCGGAGCTAGCCGCTGCGGAAGAAGCAAAGGCATTTTTTATAGGACACGTGTCATCCTCGGAGCTAGTCCTCGCGGAAATCAGAGGACCATTCGCGGGGGATACGTGTCAATCCCGGAGCTCATCTCAGAGAAGTCCGGATCTATCGGATACGTGTCGCCACCGGAGCTTATCACCGGAAGGTCCGTCGCAGCTACACATGTGTCGACCGCGGGGCATGTTCCTGAGGAAAGAAGAAGAGGAAGACCGGCGCCAACACGTGGCGTGCGTAGAGCTCACCTCCGAAGAAGAGGGAGGTCTCGCTCGTGACACGCGACACAACCGGAGCTCGTCTCTGTGGGAGAAAAGATACATGGCTCCGAAGGACACGTGGAGCTTCCGGAGCTCATCACCGCGGAGGTAACGAGTCTGAAGCGGTTCTTACATGTAAAGATACCGGTGCGCAACGGAAACCGATCTAAACCCCACGATGGTTACCGAAGATAAGACGTCAGGATCTAACAAAGATCTGAATGAGACTCTTATTCGGGATCCAATCAGATTAGGACTCTTCTCTTCCCGATTATAAATAGAGCCCAAAACCTCTGGCCGGAACCACGAGCTTCTCTTTCAAATCCTGAGCCGACGACTTGGAGCCCTAGCCCTAACTCGCCGAGCGAAACATCGCCGAAGCACAACAAGGGAGATCATCGGAGGAGAACCAAGCGGTCTGAGGAGGACCCCGAAGACAAGAAGAGCGTGACGTAGGACTTTAATACCACCTTACGACATCACTGTGTTCATCTCTTTGCATCTGTTCTTCGATTCCTTTCGAACAGAAGCGTTTTCGTGGGCAGATCACTTGATGATCAGTTTGATCTAAAAGACAAGATCATCGCCACGTCCACCTTTGATCCGAACACCCCTGACCATGCAAGCCATGCAAGAGCACATCAATCTAATAAAACTAATCATAGGATAGCATGCATATGCATCATCGCATCTAGTTTATGGTTTGTGCATAATATTGATTGCTGTAAATTTTGTATGCACGTGAATCCTACATAGCAGAACAAGCTCAGGGAGCTGTCTACGACGGGCTGCAGCAACAAGGTTTTGAGAATCAAGAACAACCGGAACCGCAAGAACAAGGCAAGTGCTCCTTGACCATGTTGATCCTATGTTTTGGGTAAAACTATTTTGTTTTGCGAAAAGGTGTGTGTGCTGAGTCAAACATAATGGAAAACCCTTTTTATAGGAGTTTACTAGTCTTGATTAAACCATCCTTGTCGCCTGGGAAGTTTATGAGTCGGGTATGGTTTTTGCTTTATGCTTCGCTGAGTCCATGGGATTAGAAAAGCGAGATAGATGTGTCTAGCTAACTGCACTCGTAATGATAATGAGAAACTGATGAGGTTAATAAACATGGATCGGAGGGAGATCTAGGCAAGCCTGGGTTTGTGAATGAGGTAGCATGAGAGGGTGGTTTTGCTTGCCGTAGATCTAAGGACCGGTTCATGCATGCACATGTCAGGATAACAGTGCCACCACAAGGCCAAATATGGGTGCGGCTTAGCTGAGTAATTAGGTAAGTTACTAGGATGTTATGGACTGTAAAAGGCGCGGGGAACGGGAGTCGAGTGAGGACTGCCCTGGGAACTGCATGGCACAAGAGGGGGCCCGTGGGTGGGAGAATTGGAGATTCTAGCCTGCCGGTGAAACCTTAGTGAGTCCATACATCTAGTAACCCCTTTATAAAGGCTATTTTGTGATCTCTTGACCATACACCGACGGTTGTGTACTGGTATAATGGAGGTTCTGCAGTCGCCGACGGGTGACGAAATCACAAACTTGTGGGTAAAGAGGTACAAACTCTGCAGAGTTATTAGAACTATCATGATAGCCGAGCTTACGGTCACGAGCACCTGGCTAAACTGCCATGATTAGATGGGATGATTACTGGGATGGTTATTGGAATGGTTATTGGGAAGGTTCTTGGTTATGGTTATCGGTTATGGTTATTGGTTTGGAACTGTTGAGTCCGGGAGATAAGATGGTTGCATGACTGATGGGTCATGACATGAGATTGGTCTCGGTGTGAGATGTGGTTGTTTTATAAGGTGAGATGGTAGTGAATACGAGGAGGTATTCGTGAGTATGAATAAAAGATTGGTTAATGTTCGGATGGAACATGGAAAACGATGGAGGTATGTTGGTAATTTAATACATGCTAGGATTACATTCATCTAAAGTTAAGTTGCTGTTTTATCACGTTTTTATAAATCTGCTTTTCTGCAAATAAGCCTTTATTTACCTACCTTGTTTATGAGCTGCATATCATGTGTTATTCCCGGACTTGCTGAGTACATCATTGTACTCAACCTTGCATTATTATTTCTTCATCAGCAGCAGGAGAAACCTATTATGAAGATCAAGTGGGACATTATAGCGTGTGATCTGTTCTCAACCTTGCCTGTGGAGAGAGTAGAGATGAAGCCACTTCTGCTTAGTTTTGCTTCCGCATTAGTTTTTGCTTCCGCATTTAAATAAAGTTTTCCGCTGCGTAGAAATAAAGACTTCCGCTGTGAGCATGAGTCCAAGACTCATGAGGTGTTGTAATAAACTCTGTTATTCGTGGTAATATATAATCTGAATTCAGTTTGTGGAACGTATGTGTATGTGTGATGAACATCCTAGGCACACATATGCATTAGTTCTCGGTTCCGTGGTTTTTCACAGAATTGAGGGCGTCACAGATTGGTATCAGAGCCACGGGTTGACAGTAGGTTACACGCCTAGATAGAAACCTTAGATTGATATTAGAATCACGGGTTAACAGCAAGTTATACCCCTAAATAGAAGCTACGCGGACCAAAGGAAGCATCCTAGGATGAATAGCTTAGATTGGCCTTGAAACCACCTTGACATAGGAAACCATCCTTGAATAGGAGTTGAGTGGGCCCTTGTGATGATTATTTGTGAATATGTGCTTAGTGTGAGTTGTGGGACGTCTCAACAACGTTGCCCATATCCACACGTAAGAAGAAAGAGGAGTGAAATGCTTCGTCACTTGATCACATCCTCATAAGTACTAATATATATAGTCCAACTCCCCTTGATGCATATAGTTGAAATGACCTATCTAACCTTCTCTTCTATTTCGTTCTCTCTCAAAGATGGTGAGAGGAAACGCCAGCTGAAGGAACGTCCAGGAAAATAACCACGAAGAAGTTCCTGCTAACCCTGGAGCTGGCGCAAACAACCTAGAAAGGTTGATGGCCATGCAAAACCAGCTTATGCAAACCATGATCCAAACTTTGGGTCAGTTGCAGGCCAACCAACACCCCGTTCCGGCACCACCGCCACCACCACCGCCGGCTCATAACAGGTTGGGAGAGTTCATGAGGACTCGACCACCCACCTTTGCTCAAGCAAGCGATCCAATGGAGGCCGATGATTGGTTGAAATCCATGGAGAAGAAGCTTGCCATTGTCCAGTGCAACGACCGAGAGAAGGTTCTCTTTGCGTCACACCAACTGATGGGAGCAGCTGCTGACTAGTGGGATGCCTTGAGCAATGCCCATGCCAACCCGGAGACAATCACTTGGACTGAGTTCAAGGAAAGTTTCCGTTCCCACTACATCCCTGTTGGCGTAATGATGCTCAAGAGGCAGGAGTTTGAAGGTCTCCGCCAAGGGCAGAAGAGTGTGAACGAATACCTCAACAAGTTCATACAACTATCCCGGTATGCCCCCGAAGATGTCAACTCAGATCAGAGGAAGCAGTACCTGTTCATGAGAGGGTTGAACAATGAGATCCAAGTTCAGCTCCTCAACAATGACTACGTAAGCTTCCAGAAGCTGGTTGATAAGGCTATTATGGTGGAAAACAAGATCCGAGAGATTGAGCGCGAGTGCAAAAGGAAGATGCCATACCAGCCCCAAGGGAGCAACGTACGACCTAGATACATGCCCCCTGCACCGCAGTATGGATCGACCACTCCTACGTACCGCCCTGGTCAGCCACCACAGCAACGGCTCGTTGCACCGGCACCTCGTGTGCCCATGCCTCCTGCGCCCCGGCCTAACAATGGCGCTCCTGTTCAAAACCCCCGCCCCAACGCACCTGCTGCCGTAGGTAACAGGGCATGCTTTGCATGCGGGGAAGTAGGCCACTTCGCTAACCAGTGCCCGAAGAGAGGCCCTGGACAGCAAGGTAACGTGTCCAAGCAGAACCAGCGACCAAACGGAGGGGACCACCAAGGGAACCGTGGACCGCAGAACTATGCTCGTGGCCATGTTAACCATGTCACTGCTGATGAAGCACAACAGGCTGAAGACGTCGCAATTGGTATGTTCCTTGCCAACTCCAACCCAGCAACCATTTTATTTGATTCCGGAGCATCACATTCCTTCATATCATCCGATTATGTTGCCAAGCATCATCTACCCGTATCCCACTTAGAATGTGCTATGTTAGTTAATTCTCCCGGAGGAGAAATGAGGACTAATATAGTATGTCCTAAAGTAAGCCTTAAAATAAGGGGGGTAGACTTCCTTGCCAACCTTATTGTTTTGGACTCCCACGGGATTGACATCATACTCGGAATGGACTGGTTAAGCAAGCACAATGGAGTAATCCAATGTGCTGAAAGAAGCGTGCAGTTGACGAACGAACACGGTATCCGTGTCGAGTTTGAGTCAGCCCAGCAAGCAACCAAACGGGCGGATTTGAACCATGTTGAAGGAGTAGCATTGGACAACATCCCAGTGGTTCAGGAATTTTCGGACGTGTTCCCGAAAGAACTCCTGGGAATGCCACCTGACCGAGACATCGAGTTTGCCATAGATTTGGTACCCGGAACTGCACCCATAGCTAAGAGACCATATAGGATGCCCGTTAACGAGTTAGTTGAACTCAAGAAGCAAATTCAAGAATAGTTGGAGAAGGGTTTTATCCGTCCAAGTTCGTCACCGTGGGGAGCCCCGGTACTTTTCGTGGACAAGAAAGACGGAACCCAAAGAATGTGCGTGGACTACAGGTCTCTAAACGAGGTGACAATCAAGAATAAATACCCTCTGCCCCGTATAGAGGACCTGTTCGACCAAATGAAAGGAGCCCAAGTATTCTCCAAAATTGATCTTCGGTCGGGATATTTCCAGCTGAAGATTAAGCCCTCCGATATACCTAAGACAGCCTTTCGGACACGGTATGGTTCATATGAATATACCGTTATGTCCTTTGGATTGACAAATGCACCCGCATACTTCATGTACCTTATGAATAAGGTTTTCATGGAGTACTTGGACAAGTTCGTCGTGGTTTTTATCGACGACATTATGTTGTATTCAAAAAGTAAGGGGGAGCATAAAGAACATCTGAGATTGACCTTGCAGAAGTTGCGCGAGCATCAGTTGTATGCCAAGCTCAACAAGTGCCAATTTTGGCTAAAGGAAATATCTTTCCTAGGCCAAATCATCTCCAAGGAAGGGGTATCGGTTGATCCTGGAAAGGTGAGGGATATTCTAAAGTGGGACCAACCGAAGAGCGTGAGGGATATTCGAAGTTTCCTTGGAATGGCAGGATACTATCGTCGCTTCATTAAAGACTTCTCTAAGATAGCAAAACCTATGACGGAGTTGCTAATGAAGGGAAAGGTCTTTCAATGGACACAAACCTGCCAAAAAAGTTTTGAGGAACTCAAGAAAAGGCTAACCACAGCACCAGTTCTGGTATTGCCGGATGTAAGCAAGAGCTTTGACATATATTGTGGCGCATCCAGACAAGGGCTCGGGTGTGTGCTCATGCAGGAAGGACAAGTGGTAGCCTATGCCTCACGATAATTAAAGAAACACGAGCTTAACTATCCTACACATGATTTGGAATTAGCAGCAGTGGTGCATGCATTGAATATTTGGAGATATTATATCCTCGGTCATCGATGTGAGATCTATACGGATCATAAAAGCCTCAAGTACATATTTACACAAACGGACTTGAATTTGAGGCAACGTCGATGGTTAGAACTCATCAAGGATTATGATGTAGGAATCAATTACCACCCCGGGAAGGCCAATGTGGTCGCTGACGCATTGAGCAGAAAGGGAGCATGCCACCAACTCACGGTTCGGGAGCTACCACCCGAACTACGTAAGGAGTTCGAACAGTTACACCTCGGATTCTTGAATAACATGGAAATGATGGAAATCCACTCCTCATTGGAGCAAGAAATAAGAAAGGGGCAAGCAACGGACGAGGGGATCAAGGAGATCAAGGAAAGAATCCGATAAGGGATAGAAAAGGATTTCAAGGAGGATGAAAAGGGTACGCTTTGGCTAGGAAAAAGGATTTGTGTGCCAAACATAAGACACCTTCGCCACATGATATTGAAGGAGGCACATGACTCACCCTATTCCATACATCCAGGGAGCACCAAAATGTACAAGGACTTGAAAACTTGCTATTGGTGGGATGGTATGAAGAGGGATATAGCCGAATACGTTGCCCTATGTGACACATGCCAACGGGTAAAAGCCGAACATCAAAAACCCGCTGGATTGTTGCAACCTTTTGAAAATACCTGAATGGAAATGGAAGGACATCAGTATGGACTTTATTGTCGGATTGCCACGAACTCAGTCAGGATACGACTCCATCTGGGTCATTGTGGACCGGTTGACGAAAACCGCCCATTTTCTTCCGGTAAAGACCAGTTACAATGTTACACAGTTGGCAGAATTGTACATGGAGCAGATCGTGTGCCGTCATGGAGTTCCGAAGAGGATAGTCTCCGATCGAGGTTCTCAGTTTACCTCTAGATTCTGGAGGAAGTTGCAGAAAGCCATGTGTACACGACTGGATTTTAGCTCCGCCTATCACCCACAAACAGATGGGCAAACCGAGAGGACAAACCAAATTTTGGAGGACATGCTGAGAGCTTGCGCCTTGAAACGTGGGCGTAGTTGGGATAGGAGTTTACCGTATGCCGAGTTCTCCTATAACAACAGCTATCAAGCTAGCTTGAAGATGTCGCCTTTCGAAGCCTTATATGGCAGACGGTGTAGAACGCCGCTGTTCTGGAACGAGACTGGAGAGAACCAGGAGTTTGGACCCGAAGTACTACAAGAGGCTGAAAAGCAAGTCCAAACGATACGGGAGAACTTAAAGGCTGCTCAGTCACGACAGAAAGGCTATGCGGACAATAGGCGTAGAAAGTTGACCTTTGAAGTCGGAGACTTCGTATACCTTAAGGTATCGCCTATCCGAGGCCAACGATGTTTTAACGTCAAAGGCAAACTAGCGCCTCGCTACATCGGACCATTTAAGATTTTGGGTAAGCGAGGAGAAGTAGCCTATCAACTAGAGCTCCCAAACCACCTCTCCGACGTACATGACGTGTTTCATGTATCCCAGCTCAAGAAGTGCTTAAGAGTACCAGAAGAACAAGTGTCAATGGGAGAACTTAAACTTCAAGAGGACCTAACTTACGCAGAACACCCTGTCCGAATCTTGGACGTAAAGGAAAGGGTCACCCGAAACAAGGTGATTCGATGGTGCAGGGTACAATGGAGCCATCACACTGAAGCTGAAGCCACATGGGAACATGAAGAGGATATCAAGGCAGAATTTCCCCATCTATTTTCTACTAACGAATCTCGAGGGCGAGATTCAATTTAAGGGGGGTAGATTTGTGACACCCTCACCTCGGGTGTCAGCATATGTTCATGTTTTATGAAGAAGAAAAACATTTTAAGAAGAGTAGAAACAGAGACAAGTACCAAAAGGATAGCCAATAAAGCTCTTCGAGAGCACCGAAGGCAATTTCTGCGGTCAGCAGACCACGTGGCGTGTTCGGAGCTCATCCCCGAGAAATTGGGAGAGGTCCGCCGCTAAACTAGCTACGTGCCAGGCTCGGGGGTCACCTCCGCAATTGGAAAGAGGTCCGACCCTGTGGGACACGTGCTACCGCGGAGCTATCCGCCGCGAAAGAAGCAAAGGCATTTTTTATAGGACACGTGTCATCCTCGGAGCTAGTCCTCGCGGAAATCAGAGGACCATTCGCGGGGGATACGTGTCAATCCTGGAGCTCATCTCAGAGAAGTCCGGATCTATCGGATACGTGTCGCCACTGGAGCTTATCACCGGAAGGTCCGTCACAGCTAAACACGTGTCGACCGCGGGGCATGTCCCTGAGGAAAGAAGAAGAGGAAGACCGGCGCCAACACGTGGC